>CM060443.1:71028877-72278877 GCA_030545235.1 Helianthus tuberosus
CTTATATTAATTAAATATATATTAATTATTTAACAAAAATAATTCGAGCAAAACCGAGCGATCGACGAGCGAGCGGACCTTTGTTCATGCTTGGCTCGTTTTCAAATCGAACCGAGCCGAACGGCTCATTTACAAACTAAGCGTGAATCAAAGGAATATTTTTCGGGCATTTTTCGAGCGATCGTCAATCGATTCTCGATCGTCGAACAGTTTAGACAGCCCTATTAATTTAGTATTTTGTCAATAAGCCATTAAAATTAAACAAAAGAAAAAACAAGTCCCATTTGATATAACATGGACTTATTTTACTCTTCTCAACATTAACATGGACTTGGTTTACTCTTGTCAACATAAGCATAAACGTGGGCAAGTCTCATTTTATATAACACTATGTTATTACGATACGAAATAAATACTCTATTGTCAATAATACTTCACATTTAGCAACACTATATCAGAATGTCCAGGGTAAAAAATAAGCACCACTACATACTTAAGTTATTAGAAAACAAATTAACAAACACAAGTTATTAAAGAAAATTAAATTAATCGATAAAGGAAATATAATTATAAAAAGAAAAAAAAATATTTAAAACAAAAAAGTAAATGACAAAGGTCTATGGTTAAAAGTTAAAGTAAATATAATATAATAATAAACTATTATAATACTAAACTAATAAATATTGAAAAAACTATGTATTATTATAAAACTAAAATCCCTATTCATCGTCATTCGTCAACAATATATATAATATATATAATGGGCATATTTAAAAAAAATAGGTAACGTTTAGTATGAAAGAATAGAAGGTGGAATGGAATGGATTATTCAAATGGAATGAAAAGAAACATGTTTGATTATCATGTGGTAATGTGATAATGGAATGTAACTCATTCCAAACATAATAATTTTCATTCCTTGGTAAGGGAGTGTTTTTTTTCATTCCTTCAAGGTATGGAAAGATATATTATTATTATTATCATTAGTGTAAATTTCTGTTTTGGCCCATGCGGTTTAGCCAGTTTAACCATTTAAGCACAAAAAGAAATCTTTTAACATATGACCCCGAGGTTGTATTTTATAACGGTTTTGGCCCCTGACACCAACTTTGTTATTTTTTTGCAGTTAATTGTAAGGGTAAATATGTCATTATATACCTTAGGGGATGTTTTTAATAATTACAAAGTTCTTTTAATATTTAAGTGATTATTAATGCAATTACTCAAGTATTTTTTTTATTATTTCGTTATTTTCACGATTATTATTTAACAAAATAAGTTTTAAGTATAGAAATAAATATGTATTTTCGTTAAGCGTTTGTTTTTATAAAAGTCGTTTAAAAAATATTTTTTTTACATTTTGTTTAAACCATCTATCGTCTTAAAATTGTTCCTTCTTAAACCATTTGTTTTTTTAAAACGTTCTTCTTAAAGTCATTTGTCTTTTAAAGTCTTTTTAAACACTTGATTTTATACCATTATTTTTAAAATCATTTATTTTTTAAACATTTTTAAACAACTCACTTTTTAAGTCATTCATTTTTTAAATTTTACAAAACATCGTGTATAAAAAACAAAAGAAATGTAAAATTTGAACAAAAAAGAAACATTCTAATAAAAAGTTTGCAAGAGATCGTTCATTTTTCAAACTTTTTTTCGAATGGTTTATTTCTTTTTCAAATCTTCCATTTCTTTAGACCCTATGTTTATTCAAAATTCGTTATTTTTAACCTTTCCTTATTAAAGTCGTGTGTGTTTTAGCACCTTACACTTGTTAACTTGATTTTTTAAGGTTTTGTTTTTTATAAGCGTCCTTTTTTTTAATTTGCGTTTTTTAAACCACTCGTTCATTTAAAATCGATCGTTTTTAAATTCCTTTTATTTTTAAAATCATTCATTTTCTGAAGTTCTTTTTCTCTAACGGCTATAAGTAAACTGAATACAAAGTTAAAAAAATGAATGATTTCAAAAATGGTTCTAAAAGGAACGGTTTAAAAAGAAACACTTAAAATACGAATTGTTTAAGAAAGTTTTAAAAAATGATTTTAAAAAGAACGGTATAAAATGAATCATTTAATAAACTTTAAAAGATAAACAACTTTAAAAAGAACGATTTTAATAAACAAACGGTTTAAAAATATGAATAATTTAAAAACGATAGTCGGTTTTAAAAAAAGGTTAAAAAACAAATGATTTTAAAAACAACGTTTATAAACCAAATGCTTAATGAAATACATATTTTTTTGTATATATAAAACATATTTTGTTAAATAATAATCGTGAAAATAAAGAAATAATAAAAAAACTTGAAGTAATTGCATTAATAATCTCTTAAATTTTAAAAGAACTTTGTAATTATTAAAAACAGTCCCTAAGATATATAATTACCTAATTATCCTTAGACTTAACTACAAAAAAAAATATATATATATCAAAACTAGTGTCAGGGGCCAAAGCCGTTATAAAATGCAACATCGGAGTCTGCTATGTTAAAAGATTCATTTTAGACTGAAATGGTTAAACTGACTAAACCACATGGGACAAAACAGTAATTTACTCTTATTATTATTATATTTATATTATTAATATTAATACTAATGTTAATATATATATATCAAAAATTTTATTATTAATTTTTACCATTAATATATTATTATTATTATTATTATTGAGGCAATCATATCTTTGTCGTTTTTAATAAAACTGTGTTTCGTTACTTCGTATTTTTTTGTTTATCAAATTGTACAAAATGATAATTCATTCTATTCACATATGAGTAACCAAACATCACAATGGAATGAAATGATTGATTTCATTTCGTTGTCCATTCCATTACCTCGTTCATTCCATTCCCTCATCCATTTCATTACTCCATACCAAACAAACCTTGTCTGTTTACAGATCCTGTCTGTTTGGTATGGGGTAATGGAATGGACGAGTGAATGGAATGGACAAATGAATGAAATGGATCATTACCAATCTTAATGGCTTGTTTGGTTACCATGTGAGAATTAAATGAATCATTACTTTGTGTTGTTTGGTACACGGGAAAGGAAAAGACGAATAAAATCGACGGCGGGTGGTGGCGGTGGTCATAGTGGGTGGCGGCGGTGGGGGTGGTGGTGGCGATGATGGTTAGCGATGGCATAGGGTGCTGGTGGCGGCAGGTGGTGGCTGTGGGTGGTGATGGTGGTGATTGTAGGAGAATAATAATTCCTTGATCTCTTTCATTAACAATAATCCGTATATAAAGTTACAAGTCAATCTCCTAATTATGGAGAGAATAATTACAATATGAAATACAATATTGACACAATCCATATTATAAAAATACGGGCTCTATTACACCCCCGCAGTCGAAGCGGGAGGCGAAGGGATGCTTAGACTGGATCGAAAATCATCAAAAAGGATCCGAGGTAGCCCTTTAGTGAAGATATCCGCAACTTGAAATCTGGACGGTACGTGAAGAATACGAACCAGACCTTTCTGAACATGCTCCCGAACAAAATAGATGTCCAGCTCAATGTGCTTGGTAAGTTGATGTTGGACCGGGTTTCCCGAAAGGTAGATAGCACTGACATTATCGCAGTACACAAGGGACGCTTTAGACAACGGGCAATGAAGCTCAAGTAATAGATTGTGAAGCCAACAGATCTCCGCAACGACATTAGCAACCCCGCGATACTCGGCTTCAGCACTGGAACGAGCAATGGTAGACTGTCGTTTAGAAGACCAGGAGACCAAGTTGGCACCAAGATAGACACAGTAACCAGATGTGGAGCGACAGGTGCCAGGACAACCGGCCCAATCAGCATCCGTATATGCACGGATGGATATAGAAGAAAATGAGCTGAGATGAAGACCATACTCGGAAGTGCCTTGAATGTAGCGAAGAATGCATTTAAGAGCATTCCAGTGAGCAAGGCAGGGAGCGTGCATGTGCATACATACCTGTTGCACCGCATATGTGATATCAGGCCTGGTGAAGGTAAGATATTGTAAGGCACCAGCCAAACTGCGATAGGTAGTGGGGTCATCAAACGGTGGACCAGGTTCACTACTCAGCTTGGTTTGCGTGTCAACGGGAGTGACGGCGGGTTTGCAAGAATCCATTCCCGCACGATGGATAATGTCCTTGGCATATGCCTGCTGAGATAAGAAAAAAGTATTTCTAGTGCGAGAGACAGAGATACCCAGAAAATACGTAAGCGGACCCAAATCTTTCATGGCAAATTCACCTGAGAGGACAGACATGAGCCGTTGTCTTCGAGAGTCAGTCGATGTAGTAAGAATTATATCATCGACATAGATAAGAAGGTAGGCGATGTCACGGCCATGATGATAAATAAATAAAGAATTGTCCGTCTTGCACTGAGAAAACCCTTGGTGAAGAACAAAGTCAGTGAATCGTTGATACCAAGCACGAGGAGCCTGTTTTAGACCATAAAGAGACTTCTTCAAGCGACAAACATGATCAGGATAATCACGGTGTCGAAAACCCATTGGTTGATGCATAAAAACTGTCTCATGTAAGTGGCCATGTAGAAAAGCATTAGTCACATCCAACTGATGAATGGGCCAAGACTGAGAAAGAGCCAAAGTTAGAACAGTCCGAATAGTAGTGGGCTTGACCACTGGACTGAAAGTCTCACCACAATCGACACCAACCTGTTGACTACGACCATCACATACCAACCGGGCTTTATACCATTCCAGGGTACCATCAGACCGAAACTTGTGTTTGAATAACCACATACAATGAATTATATTCATGTCAGGACGACGAGGAACCAATTCCCAAGTCTCATTTTTAATCAGTGCACTAAACTCAGTTGTCATGGCGTTAAACCATTCCGGTGTGGACAAGGCAATCTATGGTGATTTGGGAATGGGAGCAATGGTGGTGGTGTGAAGATTGAAAAATTGTTTCGGTTTGAGGATGCCATCCATGGCTCGAGTGCGCATGGTGCGAGATGGATGAGTGGGGACTGTAGAGTTGGGCTGAGATATGGGAGTGAGAGTAGGCAGAGGGGCCTGTTAGGCCTGTGGAACGGGCTGGGGTGGTGGATCGGTGTAAGCAGTGGGGGTGGGTGGAGTAGGGGGTGGGTCGGTAGTCGTTTGCGGGGAGGGTGGGGAACCGGTTGGGCCAGAACTGGCGGTGGGGCCAGAACTGGCAGTTGGGCCAGAAGTGGTGGTTGGGCCGATGTGGGGTGGGTCAGAGAGGGATGGTGAGTCTATGGAGTGTGGAATAGGGACAGGGGGGAGGGTGTAAGTGTGGACTGGGTTTTTGTGCATTATCCCATAACAGTGGATATAGGTTGGGTTGTAAAAAATCATAGTCTTGGGGTGAGGTGGGATGTTGGATGGAAAAGGGGTAAATAGATTCCTCGAAGAGGACATGGCGAGAGGTGAAGACCTGTTTGGTAGTGATATCGAAACAAGTATATCCACGATGTTGGGATGGGTAACCGAGGAAAACACAAGGTTGTGAGCGGTTAGCAAGTTTGTGGATGGTGGTGGAGGGGAGAACGGGGTAGCATAGACAACCGAACACACGGAGGTGCTCGTAAGTGGGTATAACGTTATAAAGAAGGGTGGTGGGAGAGAGAAGTTTGTGAGATTTCTTAGGTAAAATGTTGAGTAAGTATGTGGCAGTTTCGAGAGCGTAGTGCCAAAACGAGGGGGTAGGGAGGCTTGAGATAAGAGGGTGCGGACCATATTGTTGATGGTGCGGATTGTACGTTCCGCTTTACCATTTTGAGGGGAGGTATGAGGACATGAAAAACGGAATTGCAAGCCATTAACTTGACAAAAATGTTTGAAGTTATTGTTAGTGTATTCGGTGCCGTTGTCACATTGAAATTGTTTTATTTTCTGTTCAAACTGAGTGTTAATGAAGTTGTAGAATTGGGTGAAGGTTGAGAAGACATTGGATTTATTAGATAGTGGATATGTCCAAAGAAAATTGGTTAAGTCGTCCAAAAATAATATATAATACCGATGACCACCGGTGCTTAATACTGGCGATGTCCACAAGTCACTATGAATTATATCAAACGGTAAGGAAGTTTTATTAATAGAATCAGAAAATGGAAGCTTGGCACTTTTGCCAAAAACACAAGACTGACATAGTTTATTATTTTGTTTACGGAAAGTAATAAAAGAAGACGACTTCAACGAATGCAATATATGGTGCCCGGGTGCCCAAGGCGTTGATGCCAACGTTCTTTGGTTATAGCAGCAAGAGCAGTAGGTGAGGTAGAAGGCTTGAAAAAGTTTGTGGTCAGCGGATAGAGGTCGCCCGAGCTATTGCATCGAAGGATAGGAGCTTTGGTCTTGAGATCCTTCACAACAAAACCAAAAGGGTCAAATTCAATAGAAAGTAAATTATCGGTTGTTAAGCAATGAACATATATTAGGTTTTTAAGAAGGTTGGGAGCATAGAGGACATTGTTTAATTTGAAAGGTGGGAAAGGTGGAGGTAAAGTTTGATTGCCTTGTCCAATTACCGGGATGGGTGTACCGTTACCAACTATTATTTGTTTATTAGTGCAAGGATTAAAAACAGACGTGGAATGATTACCTGGTAGTTGCATATGTTCGGTAGCTCCAATGTCTATAAAACTAACCGGTTCAGTCTGCTGATTCATGGAAAGAGTGTAGAGTGCCTGCGCGATGTCAGTGGGTGTTGGGTTGTAAGATGCCAAGTGTGCCTGATCAGGTCGAGGTCCAAGGATCCCCTGACTGTTTGTGGGTCGCGGTGTAGAGGGGTAGGGACACGGGGGAGAAGGGGTGATGTGCGGGCTAAGTTGTTGGGCCTGATTTAGAATAGAAGCCCATTGTGCGGTGTCCAGTTTTGAGGAAATATGATGTAGGGGTGCTGTGGAGCAGGCGAGTACGTGTTGTTGCTGGCGCGGCTTCGGCTCTGGTTGGACGATGCACGACCACGACCACGACCATGGCCACGTGACCGGCCACGTCCGCGAGAATAGTCCGATCGGGTATCAGGAGGTGGCGGTGATTGCGTGGCAGGGGACGAGGTAGTGCGGCTTTGAGTTTGAAGAGCCGTGGCAGTTTGGTTAGAGGAGTGAAGGGCTTGATTTGCCTTGGTGGTTTCACTCATGCACAGTTGCGAGCGAACCTCAAGGAAGGAGGGGAGAGGTTTGGTGTTTTGGATAACGGTTTGTACGGTCTCGTACTGCTCGGTGAGGCCAGCCAACGTTTGGAGAACGAGGTCCGATTCATCGATCGGAACGTCTACACTTTCAAGTTGATCCGCGAGGACTTTGAGTTCTTGACAGTAAGCATGCATAGAAGTAAAATTTTCTAACCGAGTATTAGAAAATTTCTGTTTAAGGTAGAGGGCACGAGTAGCTTTGTTGTCTTGGAATAAGGCTTCAATAGCCTTCCAGGCATCATAAGCAGTTGTTTTGTTTTTTATGACGGTTTTGAGGAGGCTGGGAGAGATGGTGCCATATATCCATTGAAGGACGATGGCGTCCAGACGCTCCCATGAGTCGGCAGCAGGAGGTGTAGCGGGTTGTTTGTCGGAGGAAGTGGGGTTTTCAGCGGTTTCGGGTCGTTTTGACAGGTGATCAGAAACCATGTAGGCAGTGCAGTGGATGCGAAACAGCTCGGACCACGTATTGTAGTCGGCTGCCTCGTTGTCCAGGATGATGGGAATAGCCGCTTTAATGTTAGTAACCGTGACGGCAGGATGAAGCTTAGAATCAGACATGGTGAGGGTGGCGATGGCACAAGGGGCTGTCGACTGGAAAGAAAAAAAATCGAAGAGAGGGGAGGGGCAACGACACAAGAGGGAAGGGTTAGGGTTTTAGGCTTGATACCATGTAGGAGAATGATAATTCCTTGATCTCTTTCATTAACAATAATCCGTATATAAAGTTACAAGACAATCTCCTAATTATGGAGAGAATAATTACAATATGAAATACAATATTGACACAATCCATACTATAAAAATACGGGCTCTATTAGTGATGAAGGGTGAGAAAGGGAATGTAATGAAAAAACCAAGGGGGTGGCTGGAATGAATTTGAAGTTTTTATAGAAAATGAAATGACTTATGTATGAGTGATTCCATTACCTTGACCAACCAAACACATTTTTTCATTCCCTCGTAATAGTTTATTACATTCTGCCTATCATTCATATATATCAAACACTACCTTATTGAACCAGTGAACCAGTAAAACACTCAATTTGGTTACGAGTTAGGGTTTCAAACATTTTCGTTTTTAGGTAAAACTGTGAGGATAAGTAAGACACTCAATTTGGTTACGGTTCGGTTTTCAAACATTTACGTTTTTAGGTAAAACTTTGAGGATAAATCCCAAAAACCTTAATGGGTGGCTTTATTAGGGGCTGTTTGGTTGATAGAATATTTGTAATGGAATTATAATGTTTCAAAGGAATTGTAATCGAGGGGAATTGGAATTAATTCGATTATAAAAAGGAATGGGAATATTTTAAAAATCTTAGATTACAAAATTACCCTTTTAATGTTACCTTTCCAATTTACTTGAGCTCCATTTACATCTACTGAAGAAACACTGACTTTATGGGTAAGCTCCGACTAGGACTTCAACTCTTTGGCGATCCGAAGAGCTAACTGCAAAACCAAACACCATTAGGACTCGTTACAGGAATGGGGTTATTCCTGTAACCACCCTTCGGCATGAGAATAAGTCTCGGTTTGGGAGAAAGAAAGTATGAATGTAGAGAGAGAGAGAGAGTAAACGAGAGCAAGATGATCCATACCTTTGATGTTTACCTCTATTTATAGTTTACCATTAGGTTTTCCCCTAACTTATGATGGGCTCCGATAAGTTAGGGATTTGCATGATCTTCCCAAAAGTTTGGGGATTTAGTTATGTGGTTTATCCATGAAGAATGGAACATTCTAGACTAAACATGTGTAATTAAATATTTATAATAAAATAATAGGTAATGAACGGGTCGGGTTAGCCAATCCGGGTCATACCTCGTCACGTCCCCCCACTCCGAAGTTATGAAACGAAATTCATGAAATCGGACTAAAAAAGGAAAAAGTCAAAATTCCCCCTTTGAGTGTAAGTTTCTCGAGTGGGGTACCGTTACGTTTTTTGAAAAATGGCGGCGATCGGAAAAGATGTGACAGTTAAGTCATCATTAGGATGACAGTTGTACCTCCCCTGTCTTGACGCGTATTCCCATCCGTTTGCCTTTTCGAATTCGAAAGGTTGTAATCCTTATAAATAAGTTTCCCGTTTAGGGTTTGGGATTACATTTTCATCCTCGTTCACAACCACTTTCTTCAATTTCTTGATTCCAAAAATGGCTTCCAAAACCGGCGAGTCCTCTTCTTCTGCCCAAGCAAGTTCTGATGCCCTATATGTCAAATGTGGGCTTGTTTCGTTCAACAATCTTATTCAAGATTATGATATTAGGGCGGAGTGGAATCCGGTGTTGCCGTCAAAGACAGACACGGCATTTCCGTTGAAGAAGGGCAAAATCACTCTGTTTAGTGATTTTTTCAAATTTTGCAACTTTCGATTGCCGATCACCAAGTTTTGTAAGTTGGTTCTTGTTCATTATCCCATCCACATTTCTCAATTACATCCGTTAGGGTTGGTCAAACTTCGACAGTTTGAATTTGCTTGTACAGCCCTGGGTCATATCCCTGAACTTACCGTTTTTAGGGCTTTTTTCGTTCTCGTGTGGAAATCCACCTTTTTTTACCTTTGACAGGCGAGACATCGACGTGTCTTGCTTGAGAGACATTCCTACCAGTTTCCGGGATAAGGATTGGAAAAAGAAGTTCTTCTTTATTGACGCCGGTGTGATTCCTAGAGAAATGCAGTGGAGGGAAATGGGGCCCAAGGACAAGGTTAAAGACGACGGTCCCCCAAAAGATGCTTATGTTGAAAACGCTCTTTTTAAGAGATTGTGTGAATGCCCCTCTAAGTGCACAGTAATTCCTGAGGGAGCCTTGGGGATGGCGGGAATGAGCCTGCTATGGCATGACATCAGGTTATATCCTTCCTTCCAGAGGGAGGATGAAGGTATGTGACTCTTCGCCTTGAATTTACTTTGTTAGTTGTACCTGCATTGATGTGTGTAAATGTCAAACAGGTAAATGGAGTTTATTTGACTTCGTGGATCCTCCTCGGAATGCTGCTTTGAGGGCCGCGGACCGTGTGATTGTGGAACAAGAGTCTGATGTACCAAAGATCCACCTTGAGCAGTTCTTGATGCCCGCTGTGCCGGCGGACCCTGCTGCTTATATTTCCAAGCCTCCCCCCAGCGGGGGAAGTGGTGTTTCTTCTGCAAAGGTGAAAAAGCCAATTCGGGTGAAGGTTACCGGGAGAAAGTACATGGTCGCGGGGGCCGCTTCTTCCGCCGTTGCAGTTGGCGTTCCTACACCCTCGGGGGTGTTGCTGTGTCATCTACTACTGCGGAGCTGGTGAGTCCAACCCGCCTTCAGAAAAAACAAAAGATTGTGCCTGGCTTGACTGCTTTTCAAACAATCCAAACCGCTCACGCCTTACCCACTGGTGAGTAATTTTGCCTGTGTATGTAAGCGTTAACTTTGTATGCTATGTTGCTGAATATCTAATTTTGACACAAGTTCTTCTGCTGAGGTACAAGTTGAGGGTGTGTCCTCTATGCCCTTGGCGTCCGGGGATGTTATGCCTTCTAACACAAGCGGACCAAGTCTATCAGAGCTTATATCACAGGCAAGTGTTGCCGCTGCTGTGAGTTCTTTAATACTGCCTCCTGTGTTCACAACTGCTGTAGCGGTAACAACCAGTCCGGTTTCTACACCAATGCCTTCCAGTGTTGCCCGTACATCTTTGTTTGACTCTCCTTTTAGCGTTTTTTCTGCTACTGGAAAGGAGATGCCTATAGTGTCCGCTCCTCATGAGGCAACCAGAGACACCGCTATGAGCGATGCTGGGGGATCAAGCAGCGGAATCGCTGATGATGGTGCCCATTTGGGCGATGATCTTTATCTGCCTACCATTAATTGGGATCCCAACGTGCAGGATAAGCGCTATCAGCCCAATTGGAAAATAGCGGAATCGTCGAGATTGATCTTTCCTCTAGTGATTCAGCACTAGGTTGAGCGGGCATGCCCCCGGCCGAGTCAGCCTATATTGAGGGATTAAACAATGAGAACTTGATGAATACCACAATGGTAGACTCCGTTAGTCAACCCCGGAGGCTAGCAGAAATCCGGCGTCGGTGGATGCATGATAACAATGAGCTCCACCAGGCGCGAGCTGCTATTCAGGAGTTGAAGGACTAAAAGTACCGGCTGGAAAGTCAACTCCAAGCTGCTGGTTTGAGGGAGAGCAGGTTTGTTTCAGAGAAAAATAAGGCAGAGGATGACTTAAAGCGTGTGACTGCCAATCTTGCCGAGGAGCGGATATTGTGGGCCCGCGATATTGCAGAAAAAGACCGAGTCCTTGCTCATGCTAAGAATGTTCTGGAGGAGCTGGAACGTAAAGCTGTTGCTGAGGCTCAAAAGGTGAGATCTGAGATGTCTGCTAAAATGGAAAAGTTCCGTATTGACACTGATTTCGTGTTTCAGGTGCAGGAGCGGTACCAAGCTCTGAATGTGGAGTTAGAGTCGTCCAACGCCAAGGCTCAAGCCAAACAAGTTGAGCTGGAGGAGCGGGAGGATCAGCTTAGGAAACTTCAGCAACTATGTGACTCCCTTATCTCCGAGAAGAACAAACTTGTGGAGTCCTCCACCATCCACCAGGCACGCCTTAAAAAGGCGAAAATTGCATTGGAGCAATCAAACGCCGAGGTGGATAGCCTTACCAGCCAACTGGCTGGGTTACGCGGTGACAGGAATTGGTTAATAACCAATGGCCTGGTCGGGGCGTTTGAGTACCTACGCCAATCAGAGTCCTTTACGGCTTTGTTGGACCGCCTTTTTGCTGCAGCTTATCAATCGGGTCACCATGATGGCGTTTACCATGGTTACTTTGAATGTCAACAGTCAGATAAGATTACCCCTGCGTTTCACACAAAAAGAGGCAAACTGCAGGGAGATATGGCGGATGCTCTTGAGGCAGCTTGTAATGATCCACTGCCCGCGTATGCGGATCTGATGAACAAAGTGTCTGAAGACGGCGTGGACTCTTTACGCCTAATGTTGGACCCAGCGGAGGAGTCAGAAGAGATATGAGTGTTTTATTTTGTTATGTACACTATTCCTTAGATATTTTGTATAAACACTGTTTTGTTTGGGTTATGTGCAAATACTTGATTTTCTGTCAGACATTTAATGCTAATGTCATGATGAATGACGCCGCCATTTTCCTGAGTGTGGCGATTTGACGTGTAATGATGACTTTTTTTTAGTTTTGCTATTGTCATCACTGTCAGACCCCTTAGACCTGTATAAATTGAGTCTTACTTTTTCCAAATTTGGTAGTTGAAAAAATGGGGCGAAAATGCCATAAACAGAAAATTTCCCATGTTCTTCGTTGTTTGGATGCAGCAGATGGTCTGATTCATCTTCAAGTTCCGGTGATGGAGGAGATGATTAGAGGAAGGGAGGTGAACTCCGATGATACTGTACCCCGGGTTAGCCGGTCTTGCAAGAGTATCGAAGATGAAGGTCCTTCGAAAGCTGATTCGGGTGTGATTTCTCTATCAGCTGACACTCTGATGGAAGCTTTTCCTCCTGGTCATGTTCAAAGCTATAGACTGGTGTATGAACAACGCCGCAGTGGCCGTCGTTGTACAAGCCAGGTTGATGATCGGAGAGTGTTAGCTTTTCCGATAGATGAGGTTAATGTCGATGACCTGATCGTCGATCCTCATCCGTTGGAATATTATGGTGTAGCATTGTACACCCCTGCAGAGGTGAGGGAAATGCTTTCCCATAAGTAGATATTCAGAACATGTTCGTTTTTTTGGTTCCCGTGTGTTGGTGTTTAGCAACAGGGACAAGTACTTGGTTTTTATAAGATAGTTATATGTATTTTTTTATTAAAATACCTATCTTTTTGTAGTGGTTAATGTATCTATTACCAAGATACCCACTCTTAGCGCTGTATAGGTTCGATCCTTTGACTTATATATGAAAAATGTTTCGTGTCAAGGATGCTTTTTTACCGTTATGTGCAGTTTAAATGCGATGGTAATTGTTTGTGCCGTAAAGTGCAGTATGAATGCGATGGTAGTTGATATTATGTATGTAAGTAATAAGAGAGAATAATAAAAAGAAAGAACTTTTATTAACTCAATACTTAAAGAAAAAAGAGACATCGTTAAAGATGAATTACACTTGTTTGTAAAAGGGAAAAACAATTAGACCCGTCGTTAGGGGCGGGGCTTTACATATAACATTTTTTCAATTGAGCCGCGTTCCAGCTACCTGGAACCGCGGTGCCATCTAGCCTGGATAGGCGGTAGGCCCCTTTGCCTAGGTTTTCTTGGATGATATAGGGGCCTTCCCAGTCGGGTCCCAGTTTTCCTGAGGGCTCCGCTCTACTGGCTTCATTGTCACACATGACATACTCGCCTTCCTTGAAAGTATGCTGAGCCACGCGTTGGTTGTAGTACTTTTCCAAAGTTTTCTTGTACTTTGCTTCGCTGATGGCGGCTCCCTCACACCGTTCCTCCAGCAAGTCTAGGCCTTCCCTTAGGAGCCTGTCATTGTTATAATTAGTGGTGAGGCGCCTTAGCGATGGTAAGCCAACTTCCGCGGGTATCATAGCCTCTGCGCTATAGGTTAGGCTAAAGGGGGTTTCATTGTTACTTGTCTTGGGCATTGTTCGATGTGCCCAGAGGACATTTGGTAACTCTTCTACCCAAGAACTTCCCTCGTAGCCCAACCTCCTTTTAATTCCATCAAGCAAACTCCTATTTGCCCGCTCCACTTGGCCATTTCCCTGGGGATGTGCTACCGATGTAAAGATTTGTTGAATCTGAAGCTCTGCACACCAATCTTGTAAGACCCTGTCTGTGAATTGCGTTCCATTGTCGCTCACCAGGTATCGCGGCAGTCCAAATCGGCACACTATGTTTTCCCATAGGAATTTTTTTGGCGTTCTCAGCAGTTATTTTAGCCATGGGTTTGGCTTCAACCCATTTAGTGAAATAGTCGATTGCCACAATTAGGTATTTTAGCTTTCCGGGAGCCAGCGGGAATGGCCCCACAATATCAACTGCCCACTTTTGAAAAGGCCAGGTCACCGTGACAGGAATTAAATTGTTCTTGGGGCGGAGCATTTGAGGAGCAAATTTTTGGCAACTACAGCACTTTCTGAGTTCATCTACCGCGTCTTCATGCATCTCGGGCCAATAGTACCCGGCGTTGTGGATTTTGGCGACAACAGCCCGGGGTCCAGCGTGAATGCCACATATGCCAGCGTGTATTTCTTGAATTAGGTATTTTGCTTCCGCTGGGGATACACACCGCAGTAGTGGTCCCAAGTATGACTTCATGTATAGGACGCCGTTGTTTACTTCATATTGCAACGCCTTGGTTTGTATCTTTTGAGCTTCGCCTCGGGCCGGGGGTAATTCCCCCTTTGTGAGGAACTTTAGAATTGGAGTGTACCAACAGGGTTCTTTTGCTGTGATGGCGGACACTTCCCGGGGTTCAATGGAAGGCTCTTGCAATGTTTCCACCCTTACTTCCCTTTCCATACCCAAGGTAGCGAGCTTGCTTAGGGCGTCTGCTATTTGGTTTTTTCCTCGATGGACATGGTTAAGTGTGACGCTCTCAAAGGAAGCTATGAGCTCCTTGGTCTTAGTCAAGTACTTTACCATCGTTTCGTCCTTGGCTTCATAGGTTTCGTTCACTTGGTTATTGACTAGCAGAGAGTCAACGTATGCGTCGACTCTTGTTGCTCCCATAGATTGGGCCATTCTTAAGCCCGCGAGTAGTGCTTCATATTCTGCTTTGTTGTTGGAGTATTCAAAGTCAAACCGCAAGGCGTACATCAGCCTTATCTCATCTGGGCTTATTAACATGAGACCCGCCCCGGATCCTTTTCCACTGGACGATCCATCGGTGTACAACTTCCAGGTTTGCCTGGCTGTGCTAGACTCTGGTATATCTTGAACCGCGGGGTCCTGTATTACTTCTCCGTCGGGAATCTCAGCCAAGAAATCGGCGACCACCTGCCCCTTAATTGTTGTTCGCTTTCGATATTCAATATCTAGGGCTCCCAACTCAATTGCCCATTTGGCCAATCTTCCGGAGATCTCTGGCTTGTGCAAAATTTGCTGTAGCGGGTAATTTGTTAAGACCTGCACACGATGTGCTTGAAAATATCTTCTGAGACGCCGGGTAGCATGGACTAATGCCAGTACCAACTTTTCAAGTGTTGAATACCGCGTTTCGGGTCCCGCTAGAACTCGGCTGATGTAGTATATAGGTGTTTGTTTTCCATCTCTTTCCACCATGAGTACCGCACTTACAACGTTATGAGCTGCTGCCAGGTACATTTTTAAGAGTTCTTCTGGGTATGGCGCTGTCAACATGGGTAGTTTTTCAATGAACCGTTTCATGTCTTGCAAAGCCTCTTCTGCTTCACTGGTCCACTTGAAGTTTTTCTTGTTAAGGCAATCTTTCAACGTCTTTTTGAATGGTAAAGATCTCTCAGTGTGTCTTGCCAAGAATCTGTTTAACGCCACTAGACGCCCGTTCAATGCTTGTGCCTCTTTTAAAGTCTTGGGGGAGGGCATTCGCGTAATAGCGGCTACCTTTTCAGGGTTACCTTTAAAACCATCCCGGGTGACCACTACCCCCAAAAACTTACCTTCTTCTACCCTAAACGAACACTTTTTTGGGTTAAGCTTAATGTTGTATTCTCTCAGCTTCTAGAAAGTCTCCTCGATGTCTTCGAGCGTTTGCTTTTCCTCTCTGCTCTTGATTACTAAGTCGTCGACATATACTTCCAAGTTTCTGCCGATTTGTTTTTCAAATGCCTTGTCCATGAGACGTTGGTATGTGGCTCCGGCGTTTTGTAGACCAAAAGGCATTTTGGTATAGCAGAAGATGCCCACATCAGTGTGAAACGCCGTTTTTTCTTCGTCTTCTCTTGAAATTTTGATCTGGTGGTAGCCCTTAAAGGCATCTAAGAAACACTTGTACCTATAAAGGACCAGAGAGTTATCCTTGAAGTCCATTTCAGGCAGCGGATAAGCATCTTTAGGGCATGCCTTGTTCAAGTCTTTGAAGTCGATGCACATCCGCCAGGTGCCATCTGGTTTCTTAACCATCACGGGGTTTGATACCCATGTGTGATACTTTGTTTCTCTACGAATTCCATCTTCGACCAACTTTCGTACTTCTTTGACTACCACTGCTTTCCGATCAGGCGCCATGCTACGTTTATCATGTGCGACTAGCTTAATGCCCGGGAGTGTTGCTAACTTGTGCGCTGCCTTATCTCGGGGTATCCCAGTCATGTCAGAGTGTTCAAAAGCAAAAATATCGGCATTCCTTCTCAGCAACTGTTTTAGGTTGTTTTTAACCTCAGGGGAAAGACTATCCCCTATTATCATTGTTTTCTCTAGATGGTGTGTGCTTAAAACCCACCTTTCCGGGCCGATGGTGCCAGTAGGTCCTTGATGGCATCTCTTGGTATCCAACACTTCTCTCAGCTTATCTCGGTATACCGTTTCAATTCCTCGCGGGGTGGGGATTTTCATGAACCCACGCGCCGTGGAAACTACGGCGTCAAGTTTCCCAGGGTAAACCTTCCAATGATCACATTGTGGTAAGACTCAGCGCGTACCACAAGAAACCTGAGGAGTATGGTTCTTTCCCGAGGGGTCTGTCCAAAAGTGTCACACCCCGACCACGTAGAACAACAAAACGTGGCGGAAAACGTCGGGGAGTGTTGTAACAGAATCATTGTTTCATAACACATGGAAATTGAAATATTGTTTTATTGATTAAAGTAGTTACAATGTATTGACAATCAAAGAAACATAACATAAATAACTAGTCTTGCATCTTTTATTGTCGCTAAGGCCCAAGTCCGCCTAAGTGTATCTTGACAAATCCTATGCATCATATCCTGAAACACATGTGAAAATAGGTACGTCAGCATAAAAATGCCTGTGAGATACCTAGGTTTATGAAAATAGGATTCATGACTTATTGTTTAAGAAAATGTTTAGTCATGAACCTTGTAATTTGATTTGTCTTGTAAATCATTTGAAAAACGATAAGATCAGATGATATGTATAAGTAAGAGAATAATGTATGGTTAAATGAATAACCATATAAAAATGAGTTTGTATAATTTAAGTTGTTTGTAAAACAATGTATTGTGAAAAGTATGTTATTTGTATAAGATGTTATATGTCCAAATTGAAATGATTCAAATAATGCTACGATATGTAATACCATACAATCACTTATATATAGGAAGTACCAGCGGCGTATCCACCATGCTTGTATCATATTACAGACGCCTCGTTACTCAAATCACTTACCCAAACAAACCACCAATGTAAGATGTCTATGTTTAAAACAATTGCCAAACGTATTGAATAATATGTCAAAATGTTTATGTCAATATGTAAATCATGTAATGTATATCCAATGTCAATAATGTTTATGTGTCCAATGTAAATCATGTAATGTGTAACCAATGTCAATAATGTTTATGTGTCAGATGTAAATCATGTAATGTGTAACCAATGTCAATAATGTTTATGTGTCAAATGTAAATCATGTAATGTGTAATCAAAATGATATGTATGGCTAGTGAAATATATCAACTAAACCATATGCACAAAAACAAAGTATT
This sequence comes from Helianthus tuberosus, assembly GCA_030545235.1. Taxonomy (NCBI): domain Eukaryota; kingdom Viridiplantae; phylum Streptophyta; class Magnoliopsida; order Asterales; family Asteraceae; genus Helianthus; species Helianthus tuberosus. Next base: position 71,046,676 of record CM060443.1, read on the forward strand.
GAAGTAAAACACGGTTTAAATCAAAGCTATGTTTTGTGGAAATGCATGCTATACTGATACAAATATCTATGCGGTATTGTGAGAATGCATACATCCAAGCCTTGAGACTGTGGCGATAAACCCTTAAACAAATTAAAGGTTTATCTTGTTGTAAATGTATATCGAATTCGGTCATTCCTTTCATCCCCACCTACCCAGGATGTCCGGAACGGGAGTTGTCAATTCCTATGGTACCACTACCTACTAACGAACGGCGTAGCTAATGTTAATGAATGTATTGTTCCATTGTAAACAACCCAAATGTCATAACAAAATGTAAGCATGTGATGAAAACAACTGTACTAAGTACGCACACAATGGGCATACATAGCATGAAATGTAATTGTAAAACAATGTACTAAGTATGCACACAATGGACATACATAGCATGAAATGTAATGAAATCATGTACTATAATGTACTAACGAACATAATAAGTATATGATGTGAAAACAGGAAAGCATGAAAGTAACAAGTAGGCACATGTGTTTCACCCCAAAACAGTTTGGAAAACAATAAAAGAGGGGTCTATGTACTCACTTGAGATTGCTCAGAAGTCCTAAGATAACCACCAAGCAATGCTAGAGTTCACGGAATCAAACGGCACCTAATATAGGTAACTACATTAATAAACCGGACCTAATATTGGAGGATCGGATAGAATGAGGGTTCGTAAACCAAACGAGTATGGAGACTCGTGTAATATGGTTTAACAAAGCCCACATACTAAAACGAAACTTAACCTAAGCACTTACGACCCGTTTAGGTAGCTTATGCTACTTTAACGCGTCGTTCGCGTGAAACGCGTTTGGACCACCTAACTAGTCCTATGACAAGTAAAATATGCCTTAACATGTTTAATATGGTTGTCAAATCAGTTTAGATGTCAAAAGTTATGTTACATATGTTTTAAACGAATTTTGGCATCAAAGGGGTATTTTGGTAATTTACCTAAGGCATATAAACTACCTATCATATAACTACTTAAACGAAGCGACCATAAGGTATAACCTCGGAAGGTTATTCCCTATATACTATGGTCACCTAATGTGTTTGGTCGGATCCTAATGATCGACCAAATGGGTCGGGTCGAAGGTATAAGCGATTTATTAGATCGCTTACCCTTACGACCCTAGACAACGTGGTAATCATTAGGCATAGTCACAAGGGACTATAACCATCGTGATTACAATCACGTTGCGAAGTTCAAACGAACTTCGCATTGACCATAAACTGGTTAATGCAGAAAGTCAAACAAAGTTTGACTTTCGGACTCGAAAAGCAATAAAAGAACGAAGGAACACTTACGAAGGGTCCCCGAATGCTAATCTAGATCAAAATAGCTCAGGTATGAAACAAAGGTTTCAACTTAGAGCACATAAGATCAGATTCTTGTGGGGAAAAGTGAAGGGTGGAGGTGGGTATTTATAGTTTTTGGTTCACCGTTAGGATCATTTCTTGGAAAAGGGGGCACGATCTAAGCCGTACACTTGTTGGAAAGTTGTGGTAACTCATTTGCCATCCACCATAAGAGTTTGACACTTGGCACTTGGCCTTTGGAGAGTGTTAAGGGCTGTTAAAAGCTGAAAAAAAAACATTTTGCTGCATCTGGCCCCTACTTAAGGACCTAGTTTGGCAGATTTACAGTTTCAGTCCCTGTAACCTCAAAACTTGGTTTTCGATGCGTTTTTTTTGACACGTTTAAGCCCCGTTAACCCCATTTCAAAGCTCTAAAATGAAGTTAAAGTATAGGGAACTTAAAATGTGTTCAAAAATATCTCGGGTGTCGGTTCGTTTAGCCGTACGGTTACGTTGTTCGGTTAATTACGACGGAATGCGCATAAGCGCGAAAAATGATCCAAATGGCGTGACGAATGGATTTTTCTTATGCCAAACACTAAAATAAAATATTATAGTGCTTACATAAATTTTTGGATATCCGGATGTATTAAGAACGTAAGTTATGCGCGAAAATGCAAACTTGTGCACTTTCTGACACTTTTAGTCCCTGAATGACCCAAAAGTTTATTTTAGCACACCGAACCCCTTAAAGCCTATTTCTAAGCTATGTAAAGGATATTTAAGGTGTGTTTAACTTATGGTCATGTTCCGGAATGTTCGTTACAGTTCAAATTGGCATACTTTCGTAGTTTGTCAAGTTTAGTCCCTGTAAGCGAATTAACTTGTTTTTGCCATACCAAAGCCTTCAAAACTTATTTCTAAGTTATGTAAAGGTTGTTTAAGGTATGTTAAGCCTATTTCACTATTCCGGAGCATTCGTTTCATTAAACGGGTTATATTTACGCATCAGTGCGCGTATAACCTTCTAGAAAGCGATTTAAAGATTGAAATCGAACAAGAATAGATAATGTGCAAAGGATACACATATTTGTACATGTCCCAAGTATGAAATACAATATTTCATTGATACAGTATTTGTTTGATGGCCGTGGAGGCACATGTGTTACAAAAAGTAACTAGGAAAGTAATTTGGCCGATTGGATCAACCTTCTCACCGGTGAACCCTTTAATAGGGGCGTGTACTGATTCAAGCAATTTTCTGTCTTCTGGTTGCATTCTGTTAAAACAGTGCTCATAGATGATGTCTTTAGAACTCCCGGTGTCTACCAGGATTCTTCTCATATTTTAGTCGCCTACCGTGGCGGATATGATTACGGGGTCGGTGGTGAGGTGCAGATCCTCTATGCGTGGTCCCTTTCCCTTGTCGGCGTATACCATATTCAGCTCCCGCTGTCTTTTGCCCGCCCCTTTGTCAGCCTCTTCTTTGTTAGGTGGTGGGCCTTGCTTTATATCTCGAACCAGGTGAGCCAACTTACCCGCCTTCACAAAGTACTCAATTTGCTTCTTCAACTGATAGCAATCGTTGGTATCATGGCCGCTCCCCTTGTGATATTCACAGTATTTACTGGTGTCTTTGTTGGGAGCGTCCTTCAACGGCTTGGGAGGATTGAATTTGAGGTTTTCGGAGGCCAGGATTTCTGCCGGCGTTTTCCTTAAATTAGGGTAATCAGTACGCGGTTTAGAGGAGGATTTGTTTCTCGAATGTGAACTCATCGCGAGTCTGATCTGTCACTCTTTTGGTACCTTTCTCCTCTATCCTTGCCCTTGGAGCTCCGCTGCTCTCTATCGTCTTGATTTTTCTAGGCTTCCTTTTTCCTGTTAGCCGCGTGACTGGCCGCCACGGTTTTTTCTTGTGTGACGTACACCTTGGCTATCCTCAGGATTTCTTCTATGGTGGAAGGCACGCCATCCCTTACATATAGTGTCCTTAACAGCTCGTCATCGTTTACTCCTTGCAGGAAAGCGTCGCAGGCTAGGTCGTTTGTGACACCTGGGGTCGCCAGACTCTCCTTATTAAATCTGATGATAAAACTTTCCACTGTTTCATTGTCTCTCCGACGAATGTGAAGTAGTTCGTTTCGATCCTTTGTGTGCCTTCTTTGTTGACTGAATTGCACTGTGAATTTGGCCTCTAGGTCTTCAAAGCTATCGATTTCTCCGATGGGCAGACTATCCCACCAGACCTATGCTGCTCCTACCAGTGTCTGGACAAACATTTTGCACCAAAGGGGCATGGGCCAACAGGCTACTTCCCCGGCGCTCTTGAACAGGTTGAGATGGTCATTAGGGTCACCTAGACCATCGTACTTGCCCACTGTTTGAGACATCTTGGGTTGTCCTTGATTGGGGCTTCAGCTATTCTTCTGGTGAACTTGGACTTGAAAGTAGCGTCCACTGGTTTGTAAGGTCTGGTGAGATCGTCGTCTTCAACGTTAATGGGTTGTACTGGAGGGGTTGCTCCGCGCTGGCTGGTTCCATAAGTGATAGGGGGTCGGGCCGAGGTAATATTTAATGTGGAACTGGGACCCCCGTTTGGAGAAAAACGAGGCCTTGATGCGTTTCCTCTGTCGTAAGCAGGTTCCGCTGTAGGCGGAGGTTGACTATAAGCCGGTTGGAATGTTGGGAAAGTCCACTAGGGTGGCATATAGGCCGCGTATGGAGACTGTTGAGCATAGCTTTGTGCCGCCATTTGTGGAGTATACGTTTGAGTGTTATACGGGGGTAAATACCCGTATGGGGGTGCATAGTAGTAACCTGGGAAGTAAGCTTGATTCCCCGGCGTGACCGGGTCGTTCATGATCCCTGGAGGCATGATGACCGGCTGGTGTGGTGGCGTGGACAATGCCGCCGTCAATGCTGCTGCGTATAAAGGCGGCTTGGTGTGTGTTGCCGAGGGCTAATAATATTGATCCATGCTTATCTGCGGTGTGGTAAAACTTGGGCATGCATATGTGATAACAGGCATAGTGCTGTGACGTAAGGTCTGTGCACTCATTGTTGATGCTGGGGTGGAGACATTAGTGTCTATTGTGGTTGGTACCACCGACCGCAACTGCAAGGAAGTGTATGAAAAAAGTTCTGCTGCTGTCTTCCCAGAAGAGACAGCAGAGGTGCCTGCAAACCCTGGTGGTGGTGCTTCTACTTCAAATTCCAGGTCGAGAGACCTGGTCACAGCAGGTGAGGCTGGCATGGTGGTGACAGGGCTCGTTTCCAGCAACGGGTTGTTGGTTATCATTGCCTGACCTGGTGTTACTGCCATGTTCTGATTGCTTGCCATTGGGTTTAATCTTGCTGTTGTTACCGAAAGGTCCCACGGATGGCGCCAATGAAGAAACACTGACCTTATGGGTAAGCTCCGACTAGGACTTCAACTCTTTGGCAATCTGAACAGCTAACTGCAAAACCAAACACCGTTATGACTCGTTACAGGAATGTGGTTATTCTTGTAACCACCCTCTGGCGTGAGAATAAGTCTCGGTTTGGGAGAAAGAAAGTATGAATGTAGAGAGAGAGAGAGAGTAAACGAGAGCAAGATGATCCATACCTTTGATGTTTACCTCTATTTATAGCTTACCATTAAGGTTTCCCCTAACTTAGGATGGGCTCCGATAAGTTAAGGATTTGCATGATCTTCCCAAAAGTTTGGGGATTTAGTTACGTGGTTTATCCATACATAATGGAACATTTTAGAATAAACATGTGTAATGGGTGGCTTTATTAGGGGCTGTTTGGTTGATAGAATATTTGTAATTGGAATTAATTCTATTCAAAATTATTGTTTGATAAATTATAAAAAGTTAATGGGTGGCTCTATTAGGGGCTGTTTGGTTGGTAGAATATTTGTAATAGAATTAGAATGTTTCAAAGGAATTGTAATAGAGGGGAATTGGAATTAATTCGATTATAAAAACTAAAAAGGAATCGGAATATTTTAAAAATGTTAGATTACAAAATTACCCTTTTAATGTTACCTTTCCAATTTACTTGAGCTCCATTTACATCTACTGCCATTGATTGAAGATGGACGAGGATGAATGTAGAAGATGCTAAGAAGTTCACAAACCAAATCACTATTTTATGGTTTATTTTTCTAGTTGCCACTAAGTACTACAGCTAAAGGAAGTTTGATTGGAACCTGGATAAAACACAACTTTTTTTTATATTTTTTTATTTGCTGATTCAAGTTCATTTTTCTATCGACTTTGATTATATATGTTTGGTTATATATGTAGTCATTTGGTAAACTCACATGTTATGTTATGATATATGAAAAATAATACGCCGGAGATGTTATAACATGACAGTATACCAAATGACTACATAAGTTTTCTTGAATGTATTTCTTTTATAACATGAAAGTATACCAAATGACTACATAAGTGTTTTGGGGACTCAATGCATATCGTATAAAAAAAAAAAAAAAAAAAAACCAAACAACTACAAGTAATGTAATTGATCTTTCGTACAATGTATAATTTCACACCTTTATTTCTCTATAAATCATCCTTCTTTGAGTATAACTATAACTTAACCTTTATTTCTGCATACATCATCCTTATTTGAGTATGACTATAACTTGCAAACACGCTATTAATATCGTATATCGAATACTTTGTTCTAGCATGAAGTTATGCTAATAGGGACCGGTGGGAGATGGGGCCATGGCCGGGGAACCATTAGCCATAAGTTTTGTTGGCACCATTGGTCCGGGTGCGACATAGCCCAAGCTCCTGATCTCACTCATCCCTCTTCTTTTATTGTCTCCTCGAGTTTGGCATAGGCTCGGCAAATACACACCTTTCAGTATAACAAACATGAATAACTTTGGTCAAGTAAAGTCAAACATATTGTTAAAAATAATATGTATGGATAAAGGCTATTTACCTTCACCAACAGCAAGATTGAAATAGAGATCAACAATGTTGGGGCAACCATTGTAACACTGAGTAGTGCAAAGTTTTTGCATGAACCGCGAGTCAAGAAGGGAGTCAGAAGAGATTCCTAGAACATTACGGTCAAGCCCGCATGCCTCTAGGCAACGGTCACTTTCTATCCAGTTTGTGACATGATCGGTATCAATCTGTGAGGTACTACAAACAAACACCTCTTCCCCGCTCCTTCGGACATTTTTCTCAAGCACACAACGCTTCCCACTTGATGACACCGCAAACGCACATGAATCCTTGTTCAAATTTTCACACACGACGCTACCTACATATGTACAAAATGATGTTTCGTTTATATGTAAATAAAACTTGAAAAAGGTACGTTAAAGTTACCTAGCGTGGTTTCGATTGATAAGGTGAAAATAACACCACAAACGAAAAAGATCTTGAACGAAATCATTGTTGATAACTAAGAATACAAATAGCTAGCTAGAAAATTTAATTTGTGTTCTTTAAAATTATTTAATAATGTTAAGCTAGTTGAGTTAATTTATTGTTTAAATGGTAGCAATTTATAATAGTATGGCATACCTTGGCTTCCACCATTCATGGCGAATTGATACTTTGACTTCTTTGTGGCTGTGGAATTATTTAACCAAAGACTTTTATTTAGCTTTGATTTTTCCGTCGATTAAAAGATGAAAATTAAAAAATTAAAAAATAAGCATTCCTGATTTGATATTTAAAAATATGTCCAATGCATTGTTAAAATGCTTTAGAAAAATGTAGATGTGACAAATGTGTAGAGTCGGTGGTTCCTGGTGGTTCTGGATTGATAGGGTTTGAATTAATGAATCCGAAATATATCATTATAGTGTAAAAATATAACTAACTAGTACATGATGAAAACCATATAACCTATACATACACATGGCATTATGCAATTTGTTTATCTAGACATATAAAAAAAAAAAAAAAAGCTAAACTTACACACCATAAAAATTGAACCCATTACATCCTAAATATTAAATAATTCACCAACACCCTTAGGATTTCTGAATGGATATCTAGACGTATCAAATGGTTGACCGATTGTTAACTATAACTAAGATGTAAATGGGTTAAAATTAAAAATTATGTAATTCTTTTATTTTTTAAATATAGTTTTGAACAAGTCGACATTCACCTCATATATTTACGATTTAAGCCAAACATAACTCGTTATTAAATGTGCAACTTGTTTATGGGCCAGGACATATTTAAACCCACTTAATAGTTTCAAACCATTAAATTAATCTAGAACACAAACCCCAAATTTCTTTACTGATGTAAAAGAAAAACCAAAATTCAATCCTAGTTATAAATACTCTTAACTTATTATGAAATCAAATCATACCCAAATTAACATTCTAATTGCTTAGAGTCAAGAGATGGGAAAAACCTACTCTTTCGTTGAAAGTGGACGGCTGTCGGCGGAGGAGGACGGCCGGAGCGAGTGAAGGTGGTCGCCGAAGGTGGAGGCGCCGCTGATGACCGTTGTTCACTTGTTCTCTGCTGTTGTTTTTTTGTTATGTGTTTGTTTTGTTGTAACCTTAAATGGGTTTTACATTAAAGAAAAAAATAAAAATAAAAAAAAACGGAACAAAAAGATTAATAATTGCCTCATGCGAGATTCGAACACGGGTGTCTTGGGAAGAATAACGTTGTTTAACCAGTGGAGAACCAAAGTTTTTTTGTTTATGAGTTCCCTATATATTTTACTTATGAGTTCCTTTTCAGTTTGTTATATATATTTGCACTAAAAATTAAAAACCGAATAGGTTCCTAGGAACCCGATGTTTGTTAATAGGTCCGTCCCTGATAGTGTTGATTTAAAAGTAAGATTAGTAAGCATGTGTAATTTTGCAGTTCTAATCAATTAGTTTTTTGTATGACTTTTCTAATTTTATTGTTTGAACTATTAATTATAACTATTTGATCTAGACAAATAATGTTTAATAACTTTAAGAATAAAAATGGTATATTAAACTTGTATAATCTTTCAAAGAAAGATTACTTATCATCAAAGACAGAAAAATCTTTAACATGACAGGAGTCCCATCTTATGGAATTGTCTGCAATTTATTCCATGTCGTCTTCTAATCGTTTATACCAAACACTAGCTTATAATTCATTGATAACTATTTTAAAAATACTAGTCAATTACATACTACGATTTTAATCATTGTTTATTATAATAAAGAATAAATTACAAAAATCGTCCTTAATGTATGTCACTTATTGCAAATTGTCATTTGTCTTCAATAATTACAGAAAACGTACTCGATGTTTGCAAACCCTTGCAAGTTATGTCTTTTAGCCCTAACTCAGTTAATTTTCGTGGTTAAATCTGACCAAATGAACCCCACATGAGGGTATTTTTGTGGTTAAATCCGACCAAACGGACCCCACATTAGAGTAAAATGACTAAAATACCCTCATGTGGGGTCCATTTGGTCAGATTTAACCACAAAAAATTAACTGGGTTAGGGCTAAATGACATAACTTGCAAGGGTTTGCAAACATCGAGTACGTTTTCTGTAATTATTGAAGATAAAGGACACAGTTTGCAATAAGTGACATACATAAAGGACGATTTTTGTAATTTACACTATAATAAATTACTGCCAACAACGGAGAAAAGTAACACATTTTTCCCAAATTGTTGGCATAGGTGTTGGCCAGGATTCCAGTAACGAACAAATATAATCAAACGCAAACGATTTGGAGACTAACACGTCTCATACTCTTTATTATTAAACTTAACTCGACAAATAAAACTGAATACGTAACCTTATATTTATAACATGAACTAATCCTAAATTTACTCAAACTTTATTTAATATAAACCTAGTGGAGAGTTTAAATGAGAAGAATTTTTTTGTAAGAATAAAAAAGAAGAAATTTCAACTAATAAAAATGCTTCATTTTACTTCATTTAATTTTTGTATTTAATATTAGTGTAAGTGTATATTGGTAAACTTAGATGGATCATTAATTGGTAGTCTTCCTTTTTAATAGCTAACTACATTAAATTTGTAACTTATTTTCAAAAAGAACATAGTTTTTCAGAAAAAGAAAAAAATATAAAATTTAAAGTGTAGCATAAATTACGAGGTATGTAGGATGAATTACGAGCTGTGTAGGATAAATTTCAATATGTGCTGGATAAATTTCAAAACGTGTAGGATAAATTTTGATATGTGTAAGCAAAAATTTAAGTGTGGAGGATGATAGTGTTTATGACTAATTAATTAGTCAAATATAATAATAAATAAGTTGAGAGAAAAACTATTTAACGTTTTACATTTGTACCCTTTGTTATTTTTCTTCTTAATTTAATTTTCTTCTCAAATGAATCTTCCCCTATAAACCTATCTAATAAACAAATAATTCAAATTAATTAAATAAATAAACTAAACTATTTTTATCTCTGACTAAATCGAATTATCTTTAACCCATATTAACTATCCGGATAATCCTTCAAATCAGACATTTACCTCCTTAATTCTGATTTGGACCCGCTTTACATCCGGTCTTGTCCGAAAATCTAATCACAACAACCACATGTTGTGAGTAAATTTGATTCGAATGATCAAACTATACAGGATGATCCTCTATTCTTCGACTATGAACTCTTCCTTGATGCTTGGTATAAACGGTTTGTGGTAACGAGTTCTATAACGGTAGAAACTTCCCATAAAATACCAACTGATGTGTGACTGATCTTGACGGATTCGATTACACCTTATTCAAATTACAAGATTTCACATTTTTCTTGATTACTCGCATGGACCTTGTCGGATTTGATCACACGCTGATCGAATTACAAGATTTTGTACATCTTCTAATTTTTTGCCCTGATCTTGTCGGATTATATCACAACTTGATTGAATTACAAGATTGCAATGCCTCTTCTTATCAGTTAAACGGATTGATTATCATCTTCGATTTCGACGAGATTAGCGACTTCCACAAAACTCAAAACGGTCTGGCCTGCTTGGTAATTTTATAATCTTGATCGGACTTAGCTCGGATCCGTTCTTCTTCGCTGGGTAATGTATTCGTTTAATAATCTTCTCCTTGTCGTTACATGGATTTTTCGACTCGGTTGTTAACGGATTCGATATTTCCCCTTAATCGAATTAACTCGCCTTTTGACTGATTCGATAGCATCCATCATCGAATTTACACGGCTCCACACTTATTTTAATTAACTCAAAAACCATTCTCACCACTCCTTTACTAATTGCTTGTTGTCATATTTTCACGTGACCATCTATATTGTAAGCATCTTCATGCAATACATCTCGAATTATAAAATTGAAAAAATTACAAGTTTTGTCCTTTATTTTAATACTATTTATCAGGCGGTGTCCTTTTTAACGAATTTTGACAAGTTTTGCCCTTTACAAGGAATTTTGTTGCACGTTTTGTCCTTTAGGCTTAACCCAGTTAGATTTTCTTGTTAAATCTTGTCATCCAAGGGTATTTTAGTCTTTTTACCCATTTATTTCAAGAGTCAACCCTAAAATATTTTGTTTTATTTTTTTAAATAATATTAAATAAATGGGTAAAAATACTAAAGGAAAAATTACAAGTTTTGTCCTTTATCTTTATACCACTTTTTAGGCGGTGTCCTTTTTGACGAATGTTGACAGGCGGTGTCCTTTACTCGGTGCTTTGTTGCAAGTTTAGTCCTTTACACCCAACTCAGTTAAAAAACCCTGTTAATTGTTGACAGGCGGTATCCTTTACTATGTATTTTGTTGCAAATTTAGTCCTTTTACTAGGTATTTTGTTGCAGGTTTAGTCCTTTACACCCACCAATTAACAGGGTTTTTTAACTGGGTTGGGTGTAAAGGACTAAACTTGCAACAAAATACATAGTAAAGGACACCGCCTGTCAACATTCGTTAAAAAAGATACCGCCTGAAAAGTGGTATAAAGATAAAGGACAAAACTTGTAATTTATTTAATACTAAAATACCCTTGGATGACAAGATTTAACAAGAAAATCTAACTAGGTGAAGCCTAAATGACAAAACATGCAACAAAATTCCTTGTGAAGGGCAAAATTTGTCAAAATTCGTTAAAAAGAGCACTGCCTGATAAGTGGTATTAAGATAAAGTATGAATCTTGTTATTTTTCCTATAAAATTCCACCACCAATAAATTCTTTTTTTTTTAATCCAAGTTAACCAATATGAAATCAAATAATAATTAAAATATTACGATTTGGTCATATCAACGATTTCCATTCCATTCATCACATGAATCTTTTCTAATTCATGTATTCCACCAATATTCCATAGGAAGCAATTAGAGTTCTTTTATGATTTTTAAATTATCGACCAAAACCAATTGCTTCATCAAATAACAATTGATGTCAATGATTTTTAAACTTACTTTTCATCCTTTATTCATCTCTGTCTCCCTTTGGTTTAATAGATCTTGAACGTGTGATCGATCTTTGTTTCGGCTTCTCTTCTTCGGCTCTTGACTAAGCTCTGATACCAATTGTTGGCCAGGCTTCCAATAACGAATAGATATAACCAAACACAAACGATTTGTAGACTAACAAGTCTCATACTCTTTATTATTAAACTCAACTCGACAAATAAAACTGAATACATAACCCTATAAACATGAACTAATCCTAAACCTACTCAAACTCTATTTAATATAAACATATGTAATAAACAAATAATTCAAACTAATTTATCTACTATAATAAAAGAAACCAACTTTTGAACACGTGCCATTCATTGAAGGTATACTCAAATCTATATTTATCTTATATTAACTAAATAAATAATAAATTAATATTAAATTTTATTATACTTTAATAAAATATTATCCTCAAATCTAAATTGTTAATTATATTTTTAAAATAAATATCTCTTCTTCCTACTAGTAGGAAACCCGCGCGATGCAGCGGCGGCAACAAATTTACAACACAGTACTCATTTTCTGTTATTTATCAATTGTCTCATCGATTTTTTTCTCCTTTTCCTTTAAACTCTTTTTACTTTTTACGTCTTAACCCAACATTATGGCCCTACCTATTATGTGATCGTTCTAGTGCATACCCTTTTCTAGAAGGTAGTTTATAAGATTATTGTAATACATGATCCCTTCCTTGTTCACTTCGGTTCCCAGCCCATCTGTAAAAAAGATCTAGTTTTTAGTGGATCCACTTTCATCACAAAACCAAAAAAATGTCAAAATATGTAAAACAGACACCTGCATTTATGATGCAACCAATTGTTTTGGTAATAATCTTAACAGCAGGCATTACCTGGATAGATACGAGACCAGGATATAGAAAATCGGTAAGCACTGAAACCCAATTTGGCAATAAGGTCAACGTTTTCCTGTATTTCAAAAAAGTTAATATGGATAAGCTAACGGACACAAAGGAAATCATTTGATAATCATACATTGCCATATAAAAATACTATGGTCATTGGCCCCTCAAAGTAAACATAGGAAGATGTTGTCTCAATATTAAGCAAAAAAAAAAAAAAAACTGACTTCACATCCTATTGAAGTAACTACATGGTAAACGATTGATTAGTTCTTCCGGAAAAAGAAAAATCAGAAAAACAAAGCCTATGTAGACTTACGGCTTTCAGGGCACCAAATTTTCCTTAAATGAATGCAAATCCATAAATGCGAATGTTGTACAAAAACAAAACCTTGTAACGATGGTACTGATCTACTGCTACATCTCCGTTTTTCCCATCTTTTATCTTTCCTGATAGACCAAGAAAAGAAAAAAAGAAGCAATACAAATTCCTTAGCAGTTTATGTCATGATATATAAAAGAATATTATAACAAGCAATACAATAAACCTTGTGTGTGTGTGAAAGCATCCCATATGCAAGGACCCCTGCCACCCTCATTAGCAGCTCCTTCAACCTGCAATATAGCAACAAACAAGAGAACATGCTTGAACTTAATTACCAAAGCATTTCAGTACTTTGACTAACATTCAATCAAATCAAATGGAAACCGAAAAAATTTGTTGGGCACTCTCTATAAACATTGATGCAAACATCAAAGGTCCCAATGCGACCTACATAAACAATCCCAAATTCAGATTCTTCTAGTCTGAACAAGCCTTTAAAAACTAAAAGTAATATGAAATTGAACCAAAATTGAATCGATAAACATGAAATTGAACCAAAATTGAATCAATAAGCATGAAACTGAAGGCATTTGTGACCTTTTGGCGTTTTGGAGATGTGGGATTATCTACAACAGTTATAAATCCGTCAATTGCATGTTCTAACCTAACAACACGATTAACAACAAACAGATGATAATTAAATCGTAAAATCTAGATTAATATTCAAATGGTTGAGATCAGTGTACCGTGTGGATCCACTGACGAAAATCGTGGTCGAACTCCAAACGATTTTAATTCGCCTCTACGTTTGATGTGCTAAGATTGGGAAGATGGCCTATCTGAAACTGATGCTGATGGATCATTCATGCATGAAAACTGGAATAAAGATCTGAAGCTATTTAGCACAAGGAACCCTAAATCGAAACATAACAAGTCGATTCAGAATTAGATGGGAACTGTTATGGCTCATTTTCTAAGCATACATATCCTGACCAATATCCTGCCTTTATTTGTTTATTTGTGACCAGGATGCTGGAAGAGGATATTGCTAACATCTTGGGCGATATCCTGAGGTTTATTGAATTAACCACGTGCAGGTTAAAGGCTGAGACTTGCTAACGGTCAAGTGGACTTCTTCTCCTCAAGACTCGGACGTGTTTATTGAAGGAGAGACGTTGAACCCGAAAGACCAGGTCTACAACGTTCAATTAAGGAATATTCGGTGGATCCCGGAAGTTTAGGATAGTTTGTTACATTATCTTTACTATAAATAGATGGGGGCGGATCAGTTTAAGGCACACAATTTTCACTGACACTTTCGAATACTTTCACTCTCTAGCTCATTGCAAACACCACACTTGTATTCAAATTTCATTGTAACACATAGTCGATCCGCACCACATCCTGCACTGTATCCTGATATTTGAAGCAATAGAAGAACAAGGCAAGTGGTGCTCTCTTTACTAAAAATTTTTGTGAAATCGCTAATCGGCTTTCTATTTTCAAAACTTTTTGCCACATTGTCCATAATGGCCTCAAGATCAAACATGAGTTCCTCTACTGTGTCTGCTATGACTTCTGCTACTACTGGTTCGGTGCTTCCACCACCTCCTCCAAGGATGCCAGCTTCTTCACGACCTCAGGATATTATCCCTACTCGCAGTGTTCAGGAATCTGCTCCTGTTCTAGCTTCTAATGATGAAATTCTTACTTTATTTGGAAGTGTGCAGGAACAAATGAGGCAGCAACAGGAAACAAACCAAATGCTTTTAAGGGAAATACAACTCCTGAAGTCTGGCTCGAGCAGATCTGCTGAGGATAGTGTCACTCCATTACATCCCAGAACGTTGAACTTTAGTTTAGCTGTGTATACTGAGGATAACAGGGGGAATATTGTGCCCAGCCTTCCTCAGAATCATACTCCTGAAATACCCTCCTCGGTCAGGATGTCAACCATGAGGAGCTCAGGATATGGGCAAAATCCTCCAATGGGTAACGTGTCAAATAATAATAATACTCATGCTACTAACAATAGTGGATCTTTGCAGGATACAGGTGTAACATCATCACTTACTAGGGAACTTCAGAAGTTGAAGGACATGATATCTAGTGTACCTGGGGTGGTCCAGCCGATCCCAGAAGTGTCCCATGACAGCCACAAGATATCTTGTTTTGCATATCCTATCTGTGATGCTGAGATCCCAAAGAGATTCCAAACCCCCAACATGAAGCTTTATGATGGGACTACGGATCCTGAAGAGCATATTGCTCAGTATAGGGAAAGAATGGAGATTAACCCTATCCCTCCGGAGCTTAAGGAAGCATGCTTGTGCAAGGGATTTGGTTCTACTCTAACAGGATCAGCCTTAAAATGGCTGTTAAACGTTCCTCCTCACTCAGTTACTTCGTTTGCTCATTTGGTTAATTTATTTAACAGTCAATTTTCTTGTAGTCGGAGTTTTGAGAAACTAACCAGTGATCTTTACAGGATAACTCAAGGGCCTCAGGAATCCTTGAGGGATTATGTGAACAAATTCAGTCGAGAATCCTTGGATATCCCACATCTTGATGTTGCAACAGCTGTGCAAGCTTTTAAGATGGGATTACAAAAGGATTCTCAGTTTTATCAGGATCTTGTAATGAATCCCTGCAGGAATCTCGACGAAGCTCGTAACAGGGCTTTGAGATATATCCGTCTGGAAGATGACAGGAAGATGCAAGAAAGGATGAACTCATCTAACACTTATGAGTCAACTAACAGGAAGTCAGAATCCTCATTCAAGTCATATCGGCCTGAGCCATATGGTAGAAATGAAAACAAGAGAGTGAATGCTGTCGAAGATGAGGATCCTGAAGAGTATCCTGAGTTGTCTGAATATTGCTTTTCTGTTAACATTCCTGAATTGATGTATGCCATGCAGGGTCTAGGAGACAAGGCTAGGTGGCCTCGAAAGAATCAACAAAAGGCTGACTGGAAAGATAAGTCAAAATGGTGTGCTTTCCACGAAGATTTCAGACATGTAACTGAGGATTGCATTGCTCTAAGGAAAGAAATAAGCTATCTTCTAAGCAAGGGATATCTGAAAGATCTCTTAGGAAGAAAGAAGAATAAGGGTCAGGATACTGAGAAGGATCCTGAACGAGCAGCATCACCTCCTGCGGATGCCAAGATAATCAACTTCATTTCGGGAGGATCCGACATTTGTGGAACTTCGTATTCAGCAGCAAAGAGACATGCAAAAGAAGCTAAGGCCGAAAGGGGAGACAAACCTGTCAGGATGACTACCCTCACAACTGACAAAGTGATCACTTTTGATGCTGATGACAGGGATACTGTCCAGGATCCTCACCATGATGCTCTGGTAATAACGTTATATGTGGCTAACCATTTTGTACGCAGGATATTAGTTGATAATGGCAGCTCCGTCAACATAATCCAACTAGAAACTCTGAAGAGAATGAATGTATCTCCAATGGATATCACTTCAAAGTCTACCGTGCTTGTTGGGTTCAGTGGAGAGGCTAGAAACACAGTGGGAGAGATAAAGTTGCCAGTATACGTTGAAGGAGTCAACTCGATACAACGTTTCTGTGTGATGGATTCTCTCTCCTGCTACAACATCATACTGGGAAGACTGTGGATTCACGATATGAAGGCTGTGCCATCAACATATCACCAATGCATCAAGATACCTACACCTTGGGGAGTTGTCAAAGTCGATAGTGATCAGCAGGAGGCGAAAGAATGCTACTCATCCTCGATGAAATCCTCAACCAAACCTAGTGCAGCATAGCAATTAAAGACGCGGGCCCAGGATATCGTGAAGGATCCGGAGCAGGATGTGAAGAAAATTATCCTGGACCAGGATAATCCCGATATTTCGGTGCTCGTAGGGACCAATATCCCCCAGGATATTGAAGAACAATTAATTAACTTTTTGAAATGCAGGATGTCAACGTTTGCATGGAAGCATGAGGATATGACAGGCATATCCAAAGATATTATCACTCACAAGCTTGGAATTGATAAATCATTCAAGCCTGTGCAGCAAAAAAGAAGGAAGTTTGCTCCTGAGCAGAACACGATTATCCAGGAGGAAGTTGAGAGATTATTAAAGTCCAGGATGATCAGAGAGGTTAAGTTCCCAAGGTGGCTAGCAAACGTGGTTGTAGTACAGAAGAAAAATGGGAAATGGAGAGTTTGTGTGGACTACACAGACTTGAACAAAGCTTGTCCTAAAGACCCATTTCCTCTTCCCCACATTGATGCAATGGTAGATGCCACTGCCGGGCATGAAATGCTGACCTTCATGGATGCATCCTCAGGATTTCAACAGATCCAAATGGAGCCTTCTGACCAGGAGGATACTGCCTTCATGACACCAACAGGTATTTATTGTTATACAGCTATGCCTTTTGGTTTGAAAAATGCAGGTGCAACATACCAAAGATTGGTAAACATGATGTTCAAAGACAAACTGGGGGACACCATGGAGGTATATATCGATGATATGGTGGTGAAATCTAAAAAGGCTAAGGATCACCTCCAGGATATCAAGGGAGCATTTGATATCCTGGATCGATACAACATGAAGCTGAATCCTGCTAAATGCCATTTCGGAGTGGGGGCAGGAAAGTTTCTTGGATATATGGTGACAAAAAGGGGGATAGAAGCAAGCCCAGAGCAGATCAAAGCTATCCTGGATATAAAATCACCCTCAAATATGAAGGACGTACAAAGATTGACAGGCCGAGTAGCAGCTTTAAACAGGTTTATCTCGAGATCCTCAGAGAAGTGCAAAGATTTTTATGATATCCTGAAGAAAAACAAAAGATTCGAATTGGGGGAGAAGCATGAAGCAGCCTTGCAGGATTTGAAACAATATCTCTCAACCGCACCTTTATTGATGAAGCCTGAAAATGGTGAACCACTATCCCTATACCTTGCTATATCAGGGAATGCTGTAAGTGTCGTTCTTATAAAAGACCATGAAGGTCAGCAATATCCTGTTTACTATGTTAGTAAAAGTTTGTTAGATGCTGAAACTAGGTATTCTCATTTAGAAAAATTAATATTAGCTCTAGTTATGGCATCGACAAAGCTTAGACATTATTTCGAGACACATAGGATACATGTTAAAACAAATTATCCTGTCAAAAATGTGCTCAGGAAACCAGAGATGTCAGGCAGGATGGCCAAGTGGTCAGTAAAGTTAAGTGCTTATGATTTAGTATATGAACCTAGAAATGCCATAAAGTCTCAAGCTTTAGCTGACTTTGTGGCTGATTTCAGTAGTGATATTCAAGATGAGGTAGACCTAGAAGTTCAACAGTTAGGAGAATCCTCAGGATCCTGGACATTATATACTGATGGTGCATCTAATGTAAGAGGAGTAGGATTAGGAATACTACTAAAATCGCCACAGGGGAACATATTACCCCAGGCTATTAGGTGTGAATTTCCTGCTACTAATAATGAAGCAGAGTATGAGGCTTTAATTGCAGGATTAGAGTTGGCTAAGAGCATGAGTATCAAAAATTTGCAAGTATATGTTGACTCTTTGTTAATTACTAACCATTTTAATGGATCCTATGCAGTTAAGGGTGAGAAATTAATCGAATATCTCGATATTCTCAAAAAATTAGCAGGATATTTCGATGTTTTTATACTTGAACAAGTACCAAGGGAGGATAATGCTGAAGCGGATGCCTTAGCAAATTTGGGATCATCGATCAGGATACCTGAAGGGACCCAAATACCAATATTACATGTCTTATATCCTGCAACGAATCCTCAGGATAAAGAAGTAGCGGGTATTCAGGATCCTGGAGCAGAGCATCCTGAAGAGGATCCTAAATCCTGGACGACTCCAATCATGAGATATCTCAAAGAAGGACACATCCCTGGAAATGAAAATCCTAAGGCATTTAGGATGAAGGTATCATGATTCACTATTATAAATAATATTTTATACAAGAAATCTCTTGCAGGACCGTATTTGAGGTGCTTGGAGGATCCTGAAGCCAAAGAAGTACTTCAGGATATACATGAAGGGGATTGTGGTGACCATGCTGGGGGCAGGTCATTATTCTCAAAAGTATTAAGGACAGGATATTATTGGCCAACAATGAGAAAAGATGCCGCAGAATATGCTCGAAGATGTGACGCATGTCAAAGACATAGCAACATACTGCATCAACCTGCTGAACCATTGTATCCTATTGTTTCCCTTGGCCATTTATGAAGTGGGGTATGGATATAGTGGGAAAGCTACCAAAAGCTCCGGGAGGAAAAGTCTTTATGCTAGCAATGACGGATTATTTCTCTAAGTGGGTTGAAGCTGAAGCATTTGTTCAAGTTAGAGACCAAGAAGTAGTATCCTTCATAAAGAGGAATATCCTGACCAGATTCGGGGTACCAGCCGAGATAATCTGTGACAATGGTTCTCAGTTTATAAGCAAGAGAACTACTGACTTTTGCAAGAGTTGGGGGATCAAAATGATCACGTCTACTCCGGTACATCCTCAAGCGAATGGACAAGCAGAATCCTCAAACAAGATAATTGTCAATAACTTAAAGAAAAGGCTTGGGGCCAAAAAAGGAAGATGGGCAGAAGAATTACCCTTTGTTTTGTGGGCTGATAGAACAACGGTAAAGAATGCAACAGGCCAAACCCCATTTTCCTTGGTATTTGGAGCAGAAGCGATGATTCCAACAGAAATGACGATACCTACTGCAAGATCTATCCTACAGGATCCTGAACAGAATCCTGAAGCCTTATTTCAAGATTTGGATACTATAGATGAAAAAAGAGACGCAGCAAGACTAAGGATAGCAGCATATGAACAAAGAATATCCAGAGCCTATAATAAGAACATAAGGACTAGAAGATTTC
This sequence comes from Helianthus tuberosus, assembly GCA_030545235.1. Lineage (NCBI taxonomy): Eukaryota > Viridiplantae > Streptophyta > Magnoliopsida > Asterales > Asteraceae > Helianthus > Helianthus tuberosus. The sequence goes on from CM060443.1 coordinate 71,066,533, forward strand.
GAGTTGGTGATTGGGTGCTAAGAAAGGCTTTTCAAAATACCACTAATCCTGCCGATGGCAAGCTAGCCCCGAAATGGGAAGGACCTTATGAAGTCGAATCAGAAGCAGGGAAAGGAGCATATCGACTCAAGAATATGGAAGGGGATATGCTACCAAGATCCTGGAATGCAATACATTTAAAGCTCTATTTCAAGTAAGAGTAGAATTTATTTTCTATCTCGGAATGGTATGTATTCTATTTTAAATATATTTGTTTATTATCTTGAACCCAATACTGACTTAAGCATCGGAGGGGTGTTAGCCAAGCTAACACCCACCTTAGTTTACAATTGTTTTGCAGCATATGTTTCAGGATATAGCTCCAGGATATGTACTCAGGATAAGCTCGAAAGATTAGAGGATTGGCCCCCTCTCTCACGTACAAGGGATCCTGATCCCTTCACAGGTTTAAAGGTATTCACCTTTCTTCCGCATTGGGTTTAAACACCCCGCCTGGAGCGCAAGTTATTCAGGGATAGTTCAAGGTGGCGGGACCAGTCCATGTAAAAGTGGCTGACAATTTCGTTACTGTTGGCTATATCCTGAATCCTAAAGGTATATGAGGATTGATCACCCTCTCTCATGAAAGGGTATTTTCATACTCTCTAAGGTTTAAAGGTTTTCACCTTTCTAAGTCTTGGAGTTTATACACTCCCGCCTGTAGCGCATGAAAATTTGGGATTTTCCCCAGGATACAAGGGATTTATCTCCAGTACATTCTTGGGTTTTACCCTTGAGACCTAAAAAATTGCCTATACAATGGAAACTAACATTCAGAAGATTTCTAAGTATTTGAAGACATTGTACACAGGGGACATTCCTGCCAAGGCAATGATGTAAAGCTCAAAGGCTAAAGTTCGGAACTAGTATGCTAAATGTCTCACACAGGGGACATCTTCATTGGAAAAGTTGCAAGGAGGTTGAGGTTTGATAATAGGGTTATATCCTACTCCGGGTATGATCTTTCCTTTGTAAATATCGTTGAAGTTTTTAGTTACACTATGTAAAATATCCTGATATGTTCTTAAAATCCTTTTCAGGATATTTGATTAGGGTGTTTGAAACTAGTATTAGTTTGGAACTTTGATCATTTAAAACTTGGTTTTGAAAAGATAGATTGTTTTTCACTCTCTAAAGAACTTTCTACAAAGTTGAAGGAATAGTTGGAAGTTCTATCTAATAAAAGGTTTTTACAGTATATCGCTGAGCATACTGATCAGGATATTTTCATAAGATAACAACATAAAATTTTTACAAAGCTAAGAGTTACACTAAGTAATGCAAGGCAATAACAAACAAATAAAAAGATTAAATTATTCTTGAAGCAATCAATACTGGTTGATAACCGAGGGTTTCATCCTGAAACCCAGGACCCATCCACCTTCGGCTATCAAATTGTTTCGACACAGAAATAAATTGTTCATAAAAACATAAAATTGTTCGAATGATTTAAAGGAAATAAGCTCTAGGGGGTAGTGCCTTCTTGGTCCATAGTGGTTTCAGCAACATCCGTCTTGGGATCCGCCTCAGCATCCTTCTCAGCATCGGTTGCTTTTTCAACTGCTTTGGAAGGTTCTTCGACAGTTGATTTGGAAGAGGTGCCGCCGAGGTTCTTCAGCTTGGTCTCCCAAGCACCAACATCCTAAGAAGGGCATTCGAAACCTAATGTTTTGGCTTCATGAGCCATCTTCAACCTGGCTTGAAGGAGAGAAATGACGACGGAACTTTTGAGGCTTTCCCGGTAGCTGACCATATCCCGTTCGTACTGCACATGGGCGGCTTCCAGATCGGCCTGGGCTTGAAGAGTAGCTTTGTTGAGAGCAACTTGGTGTTCCTGGATCATAGCTTTGAATTTCTCCTCGTAGTGACGAGATTTGGCGGCTGCAATCATGCCTTGGTCGGAGATTGTGATTTCTGCTTCCTTTAGCTTAGATTCAAGCGTCTTGTTAAGCTTGCAGGATTCTTGATATAAATGAACCAAACGCTCAAGACCCTACAAAGGTAAGAGGACAGGGACTAATATTGTTAAATCTTTGAAAATAATGTAAATCGCAGAATATGATGTAAGAATACTAACCTGGTTAAGAAAAGAAGTCATAAACCCGCTGGCTTCAATGAACCCGTGCTTCTCATAAGGAAAGGTGTCAGAAATGACAGGGGAATCAGGTTCTTTCCTTTTGCGGGAACTAGAACTCCGGGGTTTGGTAGCCGGTGAAGGTTTGGGAATAATGATGGCTTTGGAACTGCTAGGTTTAGATGTGGCTGTGGTCTTGGGGCTAGGTTCTTTCTTGACCTGGATCTGATCAGAATAACTGTCCAATTCGTCAAGGTCAAAGACTTCAGGGATCTTGGCTGGTGCTGCATAAAGGGAAAAGTTTTACTCTTTATCTTATCATTATACTGTTTTGACTAATTATTTTGAAAGTAATTCTTACCAGACATCTCGGATGATGAGTATTGACTAGAACTCGGGACGTGTGTGGTGAAAGTCCTGTCTATTGCAGGTAACTGGTAAACAGTATTGATTCTCTCTTCTGACTCAGTGGTAGGGGGAGCAACTTCCTTGAAGTTCACTGCATAAAGATAAAAAAGAAGAGTATTAATAGAAGATAACAATCAAATGGTCTATGAGGATATTTATGATCCTACCGGTGGTTAACCACTCCACCGGAAGGCTGGCACCCTCAGCAATGGAGTCTCGTTTGACAAAGAAAAATTTGCGTTGCCATCCGTCTTCGTTTTTGGTGGCCTTGAGAATCAGGGGTTTGCTGGAGGTCGAGAAGAGCAAGAACCGGCTAGAGCCGTGGGATCGGAGGCGATAAGCAATAGGCAAATCCTCGATGCGAAGGTCGGAACAATGGAGATTTTTGATTTGATTAAGTACAATTAGTACTCTCCAAACCATGGGCATGGTTTGAGCAAAAGAGATGCCGGTGGTTCGAAAGAATTGCATCATGAATTCAGGAAAAGGGTATCGAAGACCTAGTGAAAAAGGATATGCTGGAAAACAAACCCATTCAGTGGAAGAAACATCCGATCGGATTGACCGATCGAATGGTCTGAAAACCATGTTATCAGGGAAAGCGCCGGAGGCTCTTAAAGCTGCAATGTCTACGTTGTCAAAAGCACAGATCTCCTTTTCGGGATTTTTAAGGAGATTCTGCTGGGTGAAGGTCTCGGCGTCCATTGCGAGTAAGGTAATGTAAATTGATAAAAAGTAAATCAGAAATGGAGGATTACCTGAAGGTTCTGTTGAAGATATCTGCTTTTCAAACAAGAAAAGAGAAGATATAGGGGCATTGTGGATCTCCATTGAGTAAAAAACGCGTTGGAGGTTACGATGTGATCTTGACCGTCGCTTCGTTTTAAATGCCTTGAGTTATGGGATAAGATTTTTGAAATATATCCGTTGGATTGGTATCCCAACCGATATATTTGGGGACAATTGTTATGGCTCATTTTCTAAGCATACATATCCTGACCAATATCCTGCCTTTATTTGTTTATTTGTGACCAGGATGCTGGAAGAGGATATTGCTAACATCTTGGGCGATATCCTGAGGTTTATTGAATTAACCACGTGCAGGTTAAAGGCTGAGACTTGCTAACGGTCAAGTGGACTTCTTCTCCTCAAGACTCAGACGTGTTTGTTGAAGGAGAGACGTTGAACCCGAAAGACCAGGTCTACAACGTTCAATTAAGGAATATTCGGTGGATCCCGGAAGTTTAGGATAGTTTGTTACATTATCTTTACTATAAATAGATGAGGGCGGATCAGTTTAAGGCACACAATTTTCACTGACACTTTCGAATACTTTCACTCTCTAGCTTATTGCAAACACCACACTTGTATTCAAATTTCATTGTAACACATAGTCGATCCGCACCACATCCTGCACTGTATCCTGATATTTGAAGCAATAGAAGAACAAGGCAGTTGCGATTGTCAGCTCCCGAGGTTTTATGCCGGCGATCTAGATTGATCAAGGGCTTTCCTCGTACACCTCGTGTCGTTTACTTTCCTTTTTGCTCATAGTTTGATCATAGATACAGCTCTATATCCTGAGCTGTATCCTGAATACTGATTTTCTAAATAACTTAACAAGCATATTTTTCACACATATTTCTAGCACACTACCTCACTTAACTAATTTGATCACTAAATTGCTTAGGTAATTTTTGACCAAAACAGGAACCCTAAATCGGCCTTTGAGAATCGAATGGAAACAAATCGGACTTACCTTCAAACAAACAGAACAATCGACTTCGATTGTAAGCAAATCAGACTTTGAATCGGCCTTCGAATCTTTGAATTTGTGTGGATCAATAGTGAATTTGTGTGGTGGGCTGCAAACGAATGAAATGCGTAAATGTATAATAGATTTAGGGGTTTTAAATGGACTTTATCGTAACATCGGAGGATGGTAGCCAAGAAGCCAGCCATTGGTCTCTCGTATTAATCAAAAGGTCTGCAGGCTGGGAGAGGAACGATCATGGTAATGCTCTGGCTTCATTTATTCCATAGATGAATTTACTCTTCTACCCTTATGGTGTCTTAAAATATTATGCTATTTACTATTCTACCCCTCGTAAATACCTTGTACTCATTTGTACATGTTGCTTCAGAAGTTATACGGCATGTAAAATTACGTTTGTGTACGTCACTTTTCCTTTATATAGTATTATAGATAAGTAATAAATTAATATTAAATGTTATCCTAATGTATTAAAAATATAATTTTTTTTATTATTTGGTATACAAAATTATATTTATTCAACTAGTGTAAAACATGGGGTTTTTAAGGATATAATTTTTTTTTATTATTTGGTAGATTTTCAACCCGACTATACACGGGTTTTTTTAAGATACGTTTTTAGTATTTAATATACAAAATTACATTTATTCAATCTGTGTAATACACGTGGTTTTTAAAGATATACCTCTTTTTTAGATCTATTCAACACGTGTAATATACCGGGTTTTTAAGGATGCAATTTTTTATTATTTGGTAGATTTATTCAACCTGATTATACACGGGTTTTTAAAGATACGACGTTTTTACTATTTAGTATACAAAACTACATTTATTTAATCTTGGTAATACACAGGGTTTTTAAAAATATAACTTTTTTTATTATTTGATTTTATTATTTTTGAGTAAACTGCAATTTTACCCCCTGGGGTTTAGGCCAATTGGCACTCTGACCCCCCCCCCCCCCCTAACGAAATAATTACAATTTACCCCCCAACGTTGATGTTATGTCGCAATTTTGCCCCCTGGACCATGTCAACGTTAATATTACCGTTAGTGTATGTTGAAATCTCCAAACTGCCCTTTGTCTTCCTCATTTAAGAAGCTTCAAGGCCCTAAATTCTCTGCCCTAAACGCTGTTCTCACCCAATTCTTCAATCGACCCCCAAATTCATCGTTGTTGCTGAGCATGTCTTCCTCTTCTTCCTCTGTGCTTCGAGCCAAGGAGACAATGGGCAAAACTCAAGCTTCAGACATCATTTGTCCTTGTGGTGGGCAAACAGTGTTCAAACAATCAGAATCCAAAGCTAATCCTGGTCGATGGTATCTTCGATGTGTAAGTTTCTTCTGTTTTATTCTTATTGAAACTCAAGTTTCTTTGTGGTGTTGCTTATGATGTCCGATAATAGGTTGGAGGATGTGGATTCCTCAGATGGGCTGATGTTGGTGAAGAACAGGGATGTCCGATTTGTCGAGAGGTAATGCCTGCTTTAATTCAAAGCATTAAAGATAAGGATAAGTTGGCTAAGTGCAAAGACCAGTTGGCTCGGTACAAGAATGGCGATGTGTTCAAACTGAAGATGTACTTAGGGATTACTTGGGTCTTGATTGTTCTACTTTTTTTGCTTAAGTAGTTAAATGTGGAGAAATTGGATTAGTTTGTGTATTTTGACTCTAATTGTTTGTTTTGGTTCAAGAATGCAAGTTGTTCTCTTTTCAAGTTCTTACTTTATGTTTGTTTTGGTAGCCTGTTTGTAATTCTGTAGGTATTGCTGACAAACAGAAAGATATAGTTGAGAATGAGAAAGATATTGCTAAGGATGAAGACGTCGTTGCAGCCAAAGAACCAGACAGTTATGTATACTTTGAGGATCAAGACTCTGAGATACTCAGACCTTACTTGGAGCAAGAAACAGATTATGAAAAGATATTCGGAGATCCGACAAAGGATTATGACCCTGAAGTGCTGGAACATGCATGGGATTACACATATTGGGATGAAGAGGATGATTGGTACTTTGACCCATATGAAGGGGAGCATGGTTCTAATTCGGATTGGTCTTGTTTGGATGATTGTCACTGGAAATAGGGTAGCATCTAGATTTGTTTGGTTGTATGTTGTATTTTGGACCACTTATTTGTACTAAATGTTGCAATGTAATCGAATCACTTTCCGCCAAAATTCTGTTTGAACACAAATGTGAACATAATAAAGCAGCCATATACAAACTATAGTGAAACAACCAAACATCTTCATGACAACATAACCATAGTCAAACAACCAAACATCTTCATGACAAACATAGTGTCACACCCCAACCGATGGCGGAATCATCGGGGCATGGCACTGAGCGAAACAGATTGTCCAGAAGTTTCCATAACAATTATCATTACTATTCAATTTAAAATAACATGTCCCATACCATGCCTCAAACAGTAAACAAATTATTACAGATAAAAATCTAGGCAAATAATTCTGTTCCGACAACTCAGATTTTCAAATAGAGCAATTGTTTATCTGCTTCTAGAGACCCTTGATTCATTTACTACAGACAACTATTTGTTGGGCTCTAAAGCTTTATTCTAGCTTCAACTTCCTATCATGTGTGCATCCTAAGCACCTGTCACATACGTTAAAATAAAGTCAATACATATAATGTAAAGGTGAACATACAAGTTTGATAATAGCAGATAAAGTTCGAATTCGTTTACGCATAACCAGCACGTACACATAGTGAAATGAAGCACGTTAGTTATCGACGTAGATCCATCGATACCAATGACTACGAGTTGACTGCCCGGGGCAGTTCGCAATACATGATTACCACCGTAATCCATGCAAGTAATTGTCCTTAACAACCCCCGTGTGTACGGGTGCTGAGTCCAAACTATAGTACTATCATTGCTAAGGCAGGTAGACAGCATTCTATGTGTAAACATAACAAACAAGCATTCATAAGCCACGTGTAACATGCATTAACGGTTAGCGTTCAAATAGTATTGAGTAGTGTGTTTGATGTGATTTGAATAGTTGTAACGTATGTAACACCCAAAAGTGCATAAAGCAAAAAGGGATCGAGTATACTCACAGCGGTTGATGGATTGAAGGGAGCGCTTAGCGAGTAGGGTTAGCCTGAATAGTTTGATAGCATAATAATAAGTGACGCGTAAGACGGAAAACAAGTGTTGGAGAGTCGGACAGCTGGTCGATCGGACGGTAGTTCGATCGGACGGCTGACCGTTCGGTTGACAGTCCGCTCGGACCGCTGTCCGGTCGGTCGGTAAGCCGATCGGATGGTTGTTCGAGTGGATTGTTTCTTCCTTTGAGAAGGATGTGTTTGTGTATGATGGTTTGACTTTTGAAGTTTTCGTTGTAGCCTTTGAAAACATTGAAGTACCTTTACCCTTCAGGTCGGTCGATCGGACGGTTGTTCGATCGGCCGGCAACCCGATCGGTTAGGTATTTTTAGCAAGACAAGTTCTCAGCAGCGTGTCACCTGATCGGATGGCTGTTCGATCGGGTGGCACTCCTAGTGCATCGAACATGTTGAAAAATCGGTTAGGTGTTGAAGAATAGTATCTCATGATCCGAAGAGTAATCCGATCGGACAATAGTCCGATCGAACAGCAGTTCGTTCATTACTAGTCTTCAAAATAAATTGATTAAGTGTGGGACCATGTGTTAACCGATCGGCTGGCCAATCGATCGGCTGACTGTCCAATCGGCTGTCTGTCCGTTCGGACAGCAGTCCGATCGGTCAGCATCCTGACCTGATCAGCCTATTCGTCTAACACTTGGTTGTTCTGATTGTTTGTCATTTCACCAGGGTATTTTGACAACGAGTCGAACCATAGATCCCTCGTCCTTACTTGGTTCCCCTGGTCGGACAGGAATCACCCAAATCTGGCCGGTGGACTGTTCGGAACGGAGTTTAACGTTAGACCTGAAATCGGTTAACCTTGTGGATAGAATCCGGATCTTGAGCCATGCAACCACCGGAGTGATTTGTAAGCCGGCACAGGCTCCGTTTCTATCGGTTTGAAGGCATTGAGTGAAAAAGAGTTGAAAGAAAGTTGGAAAATCCATCTTTCAATCCTTTTCACCGTGTATATGTTTAGATCTATGAAAGATCTTTGTTTGTTTATGTGGAAATCGGCTAGATCCAAGTCATTCTTGGTGGATTGAGGCCAAAACATGAAGTTCTTCAAGAACCCATGATGACATCATCCTAAATCACTTGAATCTTGTTGATTTCACGGTTAAAAGTTGAGATTTGAAAGATAGAAAGGTGTAGGAGTGCGTGTAGATCGAGAAAGTACAAGGTTTAGGACGAAATCTTACCGGAATCGAGAGGAATCTGAGAAAAGGATGAGCTAAGCGTGCTGGTTAAACAGAGGTTTCCAAAAGTGGAAAGGATGACAATGACAGGGGTATTTATAGGATGCCAAATGAGGAAAGTGCTGGCCGATCGGCCAGGCAGCTCAATCGGACAGCCTGTCCGATCGGACAGCAGTCCGATCGGCTGGCTGTTCGATCGGCTGGTAGCCTGATCGATCAGCTGCACGTTTCGAGTGTTCGGTGCGACGATTTTTGATATTTCGATTTCGGTTACGAGCGGTTCGATACGATAGGGTTTCCTAGTCAAATTACTTTTAATCCCAACCACTCATATCTCGCACTATCCCTTCTCCACTAATTATCATAGTTCGATTGTGATTCGAATTCGATGTCGGTTGAGTTCGATTGCATTTCGTGTTTCGATTGATTTCCATAACATACAAAATTAAACATGCGCAGATAACACGTAAGGCACACACACACGTATAACAATATTCCAAATGCGTATTTTGAGTTGAGATTTGAAGTCGATTCGATTAGCATAGTTTTATCGCATTGTTACTTCTTATTATTCGCAGTCGTAGGTCGATTGAATAGCGATTAACATACATCGATTTATTGTATTTATAGACACTTACTCCACATAATAGCTAAAATAAAAGAAATCTATTATTAGTCGGTTGCGCGAAATCGGTCGTTGACTTCGACCTTGACTTTGACTTCTCGAAAATACAGGGTGTTACAGCCTCCCCTTGTTTAGGGAATTTCGTCCCGAAATTAGGCTGGAAGTTGTACAACACCGTGAATCACGTTTGAGAACTTTCTCTATCTAGACTTTCTCTTTGAATAACTGCGGGTACTTCGCCTTCATGTCGCTTTCGAGTTCCCAAGTGAACTCTGCGCCTCGTTTGCCTTCCCACCGGACTTTCACAATAGGAATGCGCGAGCGTCTGAGCTGCTTGGTTTGGCGGTCCATGATTTCGACAGGCTTTTCCACGAAGTGTAGTGTTTCGTTCACTTGCAGGTCATCGAGAGGTACAATTAGATCATGCTCAGCCAGGCACTTTCGGAGGTTTGAAACGTGGAAAGTCGGATGGACGTTACTAAGTTCTTCCGGTAGTTCGAGTCTGTAGGTGACTTTTCCGATCCTTTCCAGAATCTTAAAAGGTCCAACATATCGAGGCGCGAGCTTTCCTTTCTTGCCGAATCGGACCACACCCTTCCAAGGCGATACCTTTAGGAGTACGTAGTCACCAACGTCAAATTCAAGGGGCTTGCGTCGTCTATCGGCATAACTTTTCTGTCGATTTCGAGCTTTCGTTAGATTGTCTCGAATTTGGAAAATTTTGTCTGTCGTTTCTTGCAGTAGCTCGGGACCGGTTAATTGCGAATGACCGATCTCGTGCCACACAATGGGCGATTGACATCTTCTTCCGTATAAAGCCTCGAATGGTGCCATTTGAATGCTGGAATGATAGTTGTTGTTATACGAGAATTCGACTAACGGCAGGTATTTATCCCAATTACCACCGAAGTCTATGACACACGAACGGAGCATGTCTTCAAGAGTACGAATCGTTCTTTCAGTCTGACCGTCGGTTTGGGGGTGGAAGGCGGTACTTATATTGAGCGATGTACCGAGTGCCGTTTGAAACGTTTCCCACAGTCGCGAGGTAAACCGAGCATCACGATCAGAGATGATGTCGCGAGGCGTACCATGATTACAAATGATCTCTTCGGTGTAGATTCGGGCTAATCGTTCTACGTTGTAGTCTTCCCGTATTGGCAAAAAGTGAGCAGATTTAGTCAAACGGTCAACCACAACCCAAATGCTGTCGTGACCTAATGACGTGTGTGGTAGCTTGGTTATAAAGTCCATAGCTATACTCTCCCATTTCCACATGGGGATCGGTGGTTGTTCGAGTAAGCCAGAGGGTCTTTGATGTCCAGCCTTGACTCTTGCACATGTCAGGCATTTTCCAACATAGAGAGCAATATCCCTTTTCATGTCGGGCCACCAGTACTTGTAGCGAATATCCTGGTACATTTTGTCGGCACCGGGATGAATAGAATACCGGGATTTATGGGCTTCATCCATCAAGATCTGTCGTAAGTCGGTTCGTTTGGGAATCCAAATTCGGTCCAGAAAGAGGAATATCCCATTTGATTTGCTCAAAAGCTGGGCTCCATCGTGGGAGATTCTTTCCTTCTTCAGTGTGCGTTCATTAAAACATGGATGCTGTGCTTCGCGTATGAGGGTTTCGAGGTCGTGCTGGGCTTGAACATTACGAGTGCTAAGCAGATAGCTCCGTCTGCTGAGTGCGTCGGTAACAACATTTGCTTTGCCTGGGTGATAACGAATCTCACAGTTGTAATCATTGAGAAGTTCTACCCATCAGCATTGACGCATATTAAGTTCCTTTTGATTAAAGATATGCTGTAGGCTCCTATGATCGGTGAAGATCGTACACTTGGTACCATATAGGTAGTGTCGCCAAATCTTTAACGCAAAAACAACTGCGCCTAGCTCGAGATCATGGGTTGTGTAGTTCTTCTCGTGGATTTTGAGCTGACGAGATGCGTAAGCTATAACCTTATCCCGTTGCATGAGAACACAACCAAGACCAAGGTTGGAATGTAACACCTCGAAAATTCACGTCATGTAATGTGTTGACACGTGTCATATGTTTGAACGTGTGAAAGAATGTTATAGAAGGATTAAAGTTGACAATCATGGAAAGTATGTGAATATACGGGTTCTAAATGTCAACAGTGAATAAATATATTGTACATTAACCCTACATGATGCTCATACCTTCAAACGAATAAATCATGGATCATACGAAGCTAAATATGAAAGAAAGTGAGAGATTACAAACTACAGGGGTTAAATGTGTCAACATGTTTAAGTTATACCTCTGAGTGACCTTTTGACAAACCCGAAGCTTTGTAATGGTTAATTATGCTCACTAGAATGCACGATATAAATTTCATAAAGTTTCGTTATCGTATGAGAAAGTTATGATCAAATTCGTATACAAGGGGTTAAAAGCGTCAACGTTGAAGTTTAGGACTTTTCGGGTAACAATAAAGTTAACCGAGGACTAAACAAAGTGGGCATATGTCTTAAAGCCCTTATATGTCAATTTAGAGGGTTCAAAGTGCAAGAAATAATGTCGTAGCAAAGTTTCCAAGAGCCAAGGACCAAAACATAAAAATCTAAAAATTTGATTTGGTGCAGAAGGGTGTCGCGCGACGCGAAGCCCCAGGGGGGGGGGGTCTTCGCGTGACGCCTAGGCCTGTCTGGTCCGGAAACTTTGGGTTCTTGTCTGCCTTTGCCATTTTAACCGACTCTAATCCGATTTTCCACATCTTGCACGACCCCTAGGCAACCCCTAGACACTTAGGGACATCTGGAAGTGATCCAAGGCCATGGTTAGACTTGTGTGTCAATGATCCATGAGTTCTTGATCACTATATAAAGGGCCAAGGTTGCAACAAGTTCTTCACACCTTCCTTCAGCATTCCTGATCATTTCTGGAGCTCCAAAGCAGGCTCAAGTGATCTCTAATCGTGCAAAGGACTCTAGTAAGTATGCTTAACCTTTCTTAGTTAAGTTTTTGCTTAGTTTTAGCTTAAAAGTCAAACCGTCGTAATTAACGGTTGACTTAGCGATTAATCACTAATGGTCCAGTGATTAGTCGAATTGAAAGTAGTTATAAGTTGGTAATTATGTGGGTAATAAACCCTTAAACCTAGTTCGTCTCCTTGGGGAGCACCGGTCTTGTTTGTCAAGAAGAAGGATGGATCGATGCGTCTGTGCATCAATTACCGTGAACTTAATAAGGTCACAATAAAGAATAGGTATCCTCTGCCCAGGATCGACGATTTGTTCGATCAATTGCAAGGGGCAAGTTATTTCTCGAAGATTGACTTAAGGTCAGGCTACCACCAACTGAAGGTTAGAGATGAAGACGTACACAAAACTGCATTTAGGACTCGTTATGGTCATTACGAGTTCCTAGTGATGCCTTTTGGGCTCACTAATGCACCTGCCGCATTCATGGATCTCATGAATCGCGTTTGCAAGCCTTACTTAGATAAATTCGTCATCGTTTTCATCGACGACATTCTCATCTACTCGAAGAACCAAGCTGACCATGAGAAACACCTTCGCTGTATTCTCAAACTTCTACATCATGAGAAGCTCTATGCCAAATTCTCTAAATGTGAATTTTGGCTTCGAGAAGTCCAATTCCTTGGACATGTGGTTAGTGAGCGTGGTATCCAAGTGGATCCCGCTAAGGTGGAAGCTGTCATGAACTGGCAAGAGCCAAAGACACCTACAGAGATTCGTAGCTTCCTGGGATTAGCAGGATATTACAGGCGATTCATTGAAAAATTTTCAAGGATTGCTGCACCCTTAACGTCCTTGACTAAGAAGAAAGTAAAGTTCGTTTGGGGCCCTAAGCAGCAAGAATCCTTTGATATCCTTAAACAGAAGTTGAGCAATGCTCCTGTTCTGACATTGCCTGAAGGTACCGAAGAATTTGTAGTTTACTGCGACGCATCCCACACTGGCATGGGATGTGTGCTCATGCAGAAAGGCAAAGTTATTGCCTATGCTTCACGTCAGTTAAAAGTGCATGAAAAGAATTACACCACCCACGACTTGGAGTTGGGTGCCGTTGTATTTGCACTGAAACTGTGGAGACATTATTTATATGGTATCAAGTGGGTGATCTATTCTGATCACAAGAGCCTTCAACATCTGTTTAATCAGAAGGATTTAAACATGAGGCAGCGCCGTTGGATGGAGACTTTAAATGATTATGATTGTGAAATCAGATACCATCCCGGCAAGGCGAATGTAGTCGCGGATTCCTTGAGTCGAAAGGAAAGGGTGAAACCCATCCGAATCAATGCCAAGAGCATTGAAATAAAGAACAGTTTGAATGAAAGGTTGTTAGCTGCATAGAAGGAAGCTGTGTTGGAAGCTAACTATCCTAACGAAAAGCTAGGAGTAACTGAGGAGCAGTTATCTCTTGGCAAGGATGGAATTCTGAGATTGAATGGACGAATATGGGTTCCAATTTATGGAGGACTTCGAGATGTTATCCTCCAGGAAGCCCATAGTTCTAGATATTCCGTTCATCCTGGAGCTGATAAGATGTACCAAGATCTAAGGGCAAATTATTGGTGGATAGGCTTGAAGAAGTCTGTAGCCACCTATGTAGCTAAATGCTTGACGTGCGCGCAAGTCAAAGTAGAACATCAGAAACCGTCAGGTTTGCTACAACAGCCTGAACTTCCTACGTGGAAGTGGGAAATGGTAACTATGGATTTTATCACCAAGTTACCTAAGACAAGAAAAGGAAATGATACGATATGGGTTATAGTTGATAGACTGACTAAGTCAGCACATTTCTTACCCATTAAGGAGACTTACAGCTCCGACATGTTAGCCCAGTTGTACGTGGATAAGATTGTAGCCTTACATGGCATACCTGTGTCTATTATCTCTGACAGAGATACTAGATACACGTCACATTTTTGGAAAAGTTTCCAGCAATCTTTGGGCACGCGTTTAAATTTCAGTACGGCTTACCACCCTCAGACTGACGGACAGAGTGAGCGTACCATCCAGACATTGGAGGACATGCTACGTGCATGTGTAATTGGTTTAGGTGGTAGTTGGGATAACCACCTACCATTGATTGAGTTCTCCTACAACAATAACTACCATACCAGCATCAAGGCAGCGCCTTTTGAGGCTTTATACGGTAGAAAGTGTAGAATGCCCGTTTGTTGGGCGGAAGTTGGAGATGTCCAATTATCAGGACCAGAGATAGTCTTTGAAACGATGGACAAGATTGTCCAGATTCGTGACCGTCTCAAAGCTGCCCGAGATAGGCAGAAGAGCTACGCAGATCCAAAGCGTAAATCTTTTCACTTCGAAGTAGGTGACAAAGTGTTGCTTAAAGTATCACCCTGGAAGGGGGTGATGCGATTTGGTAAGAAAGGCAAGCTAAGCCCGAGATACATAGGACCTTTCGAGGTTATCGAACGTGTCGGATCAGTTGCCTATAAGCTAAACTTACCTGAAGAGCTCAGTGGTATTCATAATGTATTCCACATCTGCAATCTGAAGAAGTGTTTCACTGACGAATCACTGGTCATACCACATACAGATGTGCATATAGATGAGAGCTTAAAATTTGTGGAAAAACCATTGTCGATTGAAGATCGACAGGTTAAGAAGCTTCGAAGGAAGCATGTGCCTATTGTAAAGGTAAAATGAGATGCCCGTAGAGGTCCCGAATACACGTGGGAGGTTGAGTCCACAATGAAAGAAAAATACCCTCATTTATTTCAGTAAATCTCGAGGTCGAGATTTATTTTAAGGGGGTGAGGATGTAACACCTCGAAAATTCACGTCCTGTAATGTGTTGACACGTGTCATATGTTTGAACGTGTGAAAGAATGTTATAGAAGGATTAAAGTTGACAATCATGGAAAGTATGTGAATATACAGGTTCTAAATGTCAACAGTGAATAAATAAATTGTACATTAACCCTACATGATGCTCATACCTTCAAACGAATAAATCATGGATCATACGAAGCTAAATATGAAAGAAAGTGAGAGATTACAAACTACAGGGGTTAAATGTGTCAACATGTTTAAGTTATACCTCTGAGTGACCTTTTGACAAACCCGAAGCTTTGTAATGGTTAATTATGCTCACTAGAATGCACGATATAAATTTCATAAAGTTTCGTTATCGTATGAGAAAGTTATGATCAAATTCGTATACAAGGGGTTAAAAGCGTCAACGTTGAAGTTTAGGACTTTTCGGGTAACAATAAAGTTAACCGAGGACTAAACAAAGGGGGTATATGTCTTAAAGCCCTTATATGTCAATTTAGAGGGTTCAAAGTGCAAGAAATAATGTCGTAGCAAAGTTTCCAAGAGCCAAGGACCAAAACATAAAAATCTAAAAATTTGATTTGGTGCAGAAGGGTGTCGCGCGACGCGAAGCCCCAGGGGGGGGGGGGTCTTCGTGTGACGCCTAGGCCTGTCTGGTTCGAAAACTTTGGGTTCTTGTCTGCCTTTGCCATTTTAACCGACTCTAATCCGATTTTCCACATCTTGCACGACCCCTAGGCAACCCCTAGACACTTAGGGACATCTGGAAGTGATCCAAGGCCATGGTTAGACTTGTGTGTCAATGATCCATGAGTTCTTGATCACTATATAAAGGGCCAAGGTTGCAACAAGTTCTTCACACCTTCCTTCAGCATTCCTGATCATTTCTGGAGCTCCAAAGCAGGCTCAAGTGATCTCTAATCGTGCAAAGGACTCTAGTAAGTATGCTTAACCTTTCTTAGTTAAGTTTTTGCTTAGTTTTAGCTTAAAAGTCAAACCGTCGTAATTAACGGTTGACTTAGCGATTAATCACTAATGGTCCAGTGATTAGTCAAATTGAAAGTAGTTATAAGTTGGTAATTATGTGGGTAATAAACCCTTAAAAGGGTCCCCCCTGATTCCCACTCTAACTAGGTCAAATGTCGGGTCAAACTTGTTATTAAAAAGTCAACAGAATGTTTATTTTCTAATTTATGCATAATTAGCAATGTAGAACACATACAACCTATTTGATCATTAATATAACTTGGTAATTAGTGCAAGAACATGTCTAAACATGTTCAACCCGACAATTTACTGTTTAGACCCGGTTCGGAACCGAAAGTCGCAAAGCTTTGACTTTTGCTTTGACTTCAGTTCTGACCCGTTTAGGCATGTTTTAGAAATGCCTTAGAGCTTTAATTGGACTAGGTTACATGCTAGTATAACCCTCTGTGATTATACACCTTGGTTCATTAGTTATCCAATTAATATGCATGTTTCCGTTAATTGCTCATATGTTGACCATTATGCCCTTTTCACCTTAAAACGTGATTTTTGAAAATGTAAAAGAGTAGAAACCTTAATTACTGATATATAAACTTGCACCTAAAATTTGACATCAGTTTGAGGTGTAGTTTGAGAGTTATGCTCATTAGCGTAAATTGTGAGGTTTATGTTAATTAAAAGGCGTAATTAGCGCATAGCCTATTTAAACCCACTTTTTGATCTCAAACTTGTTACCCACTGATGTAATATATTATTTTGGGATTTTTGAAGATTTTTAATTAATTTTAGGCTGAGCATAACTTATAGTCATAGGCTTAATCCGGTAATTGTCGGTTTTGCCCTTACGGGCTATAAAATGAGTTTTACATACCTAATTGACTCCAAACCTTTTGCTACTGATTAAATATGATAAATAAATTATTTTAAGCCTTCTGGAATAATAAAAATATCAGTTTTCTATATAGAACCCGGAAACGGCTTCTAATCGCCTTATTAAGCGTTTTTAACGCATAGTATGTACTAGAACCATTTTAAACATACAAAGGTTGATACCTACTGATATTTTAGGTAAATTATAATATTTTAACAGTAAGCAAAAGTTGTTTAACTCAGACTTCAGTTTTGAGCTTTTCGGCTTATGTGAAATTACCAAAATGCCCCTACGGTGCATAGTTTGGTTATAATTGATAAATTTCACATATATACTTTAACCTACTGTTATAATTTATCAAATTAAGTATTTTTGCTGATTACATCAGACCTGTAACTCAGGATAATACTTAAACTCTTTTATAACCTTATAAATGACCAAACTACCCCTACGGGGCATAGTTTGTGTTTAAATTCGTTTCGGGCATAATAAAAGACATCTTACTGATGTCACAACATAATTGAAGCATATTAACTTAGGAAACCTGTATATGGCTCTAAAAAGTACCCGTTCCGCTTATTACGCGTTCGGTTCGGTTTATGTAACTAGTTTGCATAAATTAGCCGAAACGGGTCAAACCTTATCGGTTTTATCTCAAAATCCAGAATGTGTATGAAATACCCATATTAAGAAAGTCTTCAAACTTGTCGGGTCTAAATCACATTCTATCCGGTCTTCGCCTAATCGTGCGTACGAACCGTGTCTTTGAAACTAACCGGTCTAAGCTTAAGCTTAACTAAAGACTCGTTAGGAATCTAATAGGTTTTTATAAACCTTCGTTCCAGATTAGGAGGACCAGTAAAAGCTACTTGCTATTTGCTTATTGTGATTATTACTTTGCTCAGGTAAATACTTTTAACTTATTTTCCCTATACGGGCTTGGGTTACGGTATATAAAATACCGCTTGGTCGGGCATCAAATCTTCCATCGTTTGGTGGTTAATTGAATAATTTGATTGGCCCGTTTAAATCGTTTTGTTTACTTAAAGCCTTTGGGGAGTTAATGACCATGTCCCGGATATCCTTGGCATCATTTTACGAAATGGCCACGACCTAAGCGCGGAGTGTAGGCGTACACTCGTCAGTGCATAAATAGATTATGTGGTGTGTCTATTGATCTTTAACCCGGCACGATCCGGGCTACTGAACGCATAAGGAACATGTAATTCATTTACAAGATTATATATTTAAATAATTATCCCAAGTTATAAAATGTTTATGCCACGTGCATCCAAATCAATTTTTAAATCATTTTTAAAATGAGTCAGTTGATTGTATTTACCAGTGTAAACTGACGTATTTTCCCAAAAAGATTAAATGCAGGTACTAAGCGTAATAGGCTGGATTCTCTCCTTAGCATCAATAAAGAGTCTCGCAAGCTTAAGATGCCTATCGTCTGTTGAACTACTGTTTCTTATTTATTTCTATCCGTCTGTGGATAAACTTTCAACTGTTTGTGATACATGATATTACAATATTTTATTCGGTTGAAATATATCTTTCAATTGCTTCCGCTGTGCATTTAAATATTGTGTTGTTTGACTATTATGTTGCCAACCACGTCACGATACTCCCCACCGGGCCCACCGGTGACACGTGGAATTCGGGGTGTGACATGGAAGCGTCATAGTAGACAATGAAATCGTCGTTTCCGTCGGGCAATGTGAGAACAGGAGCATTGCAAAGCTTATGCTTGAGGCTTCGAAAGGCAGACTCTTGTTCAGTTCCCCAAATAAAAGGCTTGTCTTTATGCGTGAGAGCGGTAAGCGGTACTGTGATCTTTGAAAATCCTTCGATAAATCGTCGATAATAGCCCGCTAGTCCGAGAAAAGAACGAACTTCAGACGGGTTCTTAGGCGTAATCCAACTCTTAACAGCTTCAATCTTCACAGGATCGACGTGAATACCTTCACTATTAACAATGTGACCCAGAAACTGAACTTCCTCCAACCAGAATTCACACTTGGAGAACTTGGCATAGAGTTGGTTCCCCTGGAGTAACTCGAGGACCAAACGTAGATGTTGCGCGTGTTCGGCTTTCGATTTGGAATAGATCAAGACGTCGTCGATGAATACGATGACGAAATGGTCGAGATATGGTTTACACACGCGATTCATCAGATCCATGAAAACCGCTGGCGCGTTGGTTAAACCAAAGGGCATAACAACGAATTCGTAGTGGCCGTATCGAGTGCGAAACGAGGTTTTGGGTATATCCTCCTCTTGAATGCGTAATTGGTGATAGCCTGAGCGTAGATCGATCTTCGAGAAACACGTAGCACCTTGTAGCTGGTCAAACAAATCATCGATGTGAGGTAGGGGATAGCGGTTCTTGATAGTTAACTTATTCAATTCCCGATAGTCGATGCACATCTTGAATGACCCATCCTTCTTTTTGACGAAAAGAACCGGCGCGCCCCAAGGAGAGGTGCTCGGGCGAATGAAGCCTTTCTCAAGTAATTCCTGGAGTTGGTTTGAAAGTTCACGCATTTCGGACGGCGCGAGTCGGTAGGGAGCTTTGGCAATAGGGTTGGCTCCAGGAATGAGGTCGATACGAAAGTCGATGTCACGACTTGGTGGTAGTCCGAGAAGATCCTCTGGAAAAACATTAGGGAATTCTTGGACAACAGGAACGTCTTTCACTTCCTTCTTCTCTTTCTTTTCCTTCTCCGCTACTACAATGTTAGCCAAGAAAGCTCTGTATTCCAAGCGGAGATACTTACTAGCTTGGACACACGACATGAGCTTGAGACCTTTCGAAGTAGTTTCACCGTATACACACAATAAATCACCATTCGCGAGCGATAATCGAATCATCTTGTCAAAGCACACAACTTCAACATGGTTTTCGCGAAGAAAGTCCATGCCTACTATGACGTCAAAACTTCCGAGTTGCATCGGAATAAGGTTGATTGGGAAGATGCGATTGTTGAGCTCGAGAGTACAATCACGAAGAATGGAATTGACGGAGATGGTTCTTCCGGTAGCGACTTCAACATCAAATGTCGAGGAGAGATGAGAGCGTTTACGACTAAGGAGTTTCTCGAATTTGAATGACACAAAGCAATTATCGGCTCCAGTATCAAACAAACATGAAGCATAAATACCATTCACAAGGAACGTACCATTGACCACATTGTTGTCGGCTTGGGCTTGACGCACGTTGATGTTGAAAGTTCGTGCGCGTGCTGCTTGTTGTTGCTGCTGGTGTTGCTGGTGTTGCTGCTGCTGTTGAGGTTGCTGCTACTGGGGCTCTTGCTTCACAACCCTGTTTGGGCACATGTTGGCGAAATGGTTAGGATCGCCACATGCGAAGCAGGCTCTGGCGTTGACCGCGGGTGCCGGAGGAGCTTGTTGACCCTGAGGGGTGGTGAGCAGAGCTTGATGAGCAGGAGCTTGTCGAACACGGCAGCTGGTAGTGAAATGGCCGTACATATTGCAATGAGCACAAAAACGGCAAGCAATGGCAGTCGGGTGGTGGTAGGTACAAGTAGGGCAGAGCGGGTGTGGCCTAGTGTATGAACGCTTTGCAGGCGGTGCATTTGCCATAGGCGCCGCTACTTGACGCTGTTGGGCTGGTACAGCTTGTATTGGTGCAGCAGTGATCGCACAGTTCTTGTTGCGGGAGCTGTTCTTTCTCTTGTTCTTCCTCTTGTTGCTCGATGAGGTGGTGGTTTCAGTAGTTGGTGCGGCGGTGGTAGCTTGATGCAGGTGCTTTGAAGTTTTATCCCAAACACCAGCCTTGACCCGCTTGTCGTTGATTTCAGCGGCCAGTAGATAAGTCTCTTCGATCGTCGTAGTCTTAGCCGCTTGCACGAAATCAGCAACACAGTCAGGCAGGGCTCGGATATACTTCTTGATTGCCATGTCTGGAGTCTTGACCTGATCGGGACAAATGATGCTGAGCTGTTTGAAGCGAGCAGTGAGTGCAGCATTTTCACCATCCTTTTGTTGTATGTGCCAAAATTCATCCTCTAGCTTCTGTCATTCATGAGGAGGGCAGAATTCTTCCAGCATGACTTCCTTGAGCTCGTCCCACGACAGACCGTAGGCTGCATCGTTCCCTCGCTTGTTCCTCTCGGTCGTCCACCAGTCTAGAGCACGGGACTGAAAGACGCCGGTAGCGTTCAGAGTACGGAGGTCATCAGGGCAACCACTCTGTCATAGAGTAACCTCAATGGAATCAAACCATTGGAATAGTGCAGTAGGACCTCCTTCGCCAGTGAATTCTTTTGGCCCACACGACTTGAATTGCTTGAAATTGAAGGCTTTGGTGGCAGCTTTAGGAGCTTCGATTCTCGACTCCTCAGACGACTTGCTGACGTTCTCGTAGACCTCACTCACAGCCTTTGCTACACTTTTAGCGATGATGGCAGCAAGGCGTTTGTCTCTCTTTTCTTGACGAGAAAGTAAGGAATGACGGGATCCAGATGACATTGTCTGCAACAGACACCGTCACAGGACTCAACACATTGTATTCGAATCTCACCTCACACGTCTACTACTTACTAAAGCTCAGGAACACGCATAATCACGTAAACACATAGACACATAACCATGTAGAACACAGAACCACATAATCACATAAACACATAAGCATGTAGAGCACAGAAACACATAACCACATATGTATGTAATCACAGAGGCGATCAGAATACAGAAACCTATCATTTAAAGTCTGCAATTTGCTCGAATATAACGGTCCTGTCTAGTACATCGATTAGCGTAGTATAGTGTATATCGTCGCATAAGGTCGTCCATAATTCAACGACTTCTTAACGTTTTGGGATAGAAATGCAGTGCGAGTCGTATGTGTTGATTGAAGTGAAAACAGAATCGAATAAATCTCCAAATTAAACACATAAACAGGTAAACTCACATATAACACATAAAATCGACGAATCATCAGAGTCAGCAATTGCGGGCTCAGAATCGAAACACATAAAAATCGAGAAATAGGTTGTCTGCGGCTAGTAGACTTCGACTATCCAAAGTGGTTCGACTATTCACAAGGACTTGTCGTGCACCTTCGACCTTCAGGGCAGCGCCTTTGCCTCGATTCTTGGGCATTTGGCACACATCCCGTTAGTCATATTGTGACTTCAGGTCGTTGGAGTCCGTCGAGACTTTGGTGAGAGTTTTGTAAAATGAGCGGAACAAGTCGTCAAGGTTGGGGTTTCACCCCTGGCTTAACAACTTCGCTCCTGTTTTGATAAAATAGAGGAGATTATTCATCAAAATACGGATTTCACTCCTGATTTGGCATAATTCTCCTCGTGTATTAGACAAAATGCGAGTCGATTAAGCAACTTTAGTCGAGAGTTTGCGGTTTTCACACCTAATCTCGACTTAATTGCTTATTTATGGTTGAAAATTTCGAGTGCAGTGATAGTGTAGCGAGAATAGCGAGGAATAAGCTCGCACATAGTCCCTACTGGATATGCACAAGTCGGTCTGTTGGTTCCTAACTATAGACTAGGTTTCTAAGACATCGACCCGGACAAGGTAGTGTCTTGCCTAATTCCCAATAGTTATGGCTCTGATACCAATCTGTCACACCCCAACCGATGGCGGAATCATCGGGGCATGGCATTGAGCGAAACAAATTGTCCAGAAGTTTCCATAACAATTATCATTACTATTCAATTTAAAATAACATGTCCCATACCATGCCTCAAACAGTAAACAAATTATTACAGATAAAAATCTAGGCAAATAATTCTGTTCCGACAACTCAGATTTTCAAATAGAACAATTGTTTATCTGCTTCTAGAGACCCTTGATTCATTTACTACAGACAACTATTTGTTGGGCTCTAAAGCTTTATTCTAGCTTCAACTTCCTATCATGTGTGCATCCTAAGCACCTGTCACATACGTTAAAATAAAGTCAATACATATAATGTAAAGGTGAGCATACAAGTTTGATAATAGCAGATAAAGTTCGAATTCGTTTACGCATAACCAGCACGTACACATAGTGAAATGAAGCACGTTAGTTATCGACATAGATCCATCGATACCAATGACTATGAGTTGACTGCCCGGGGCAGTTCGCAATACATGATTACCACCGTAATCCATGCAAGTAATTGTCCTTAACAACCCCCGTGTGTACGGGTGCTGAGTCCAAACTATAGTACTATCGTTGCTAAGGCAGGTAGACAGCATTCCATGTGTAAACATAACAAACAAGCATTCATAAGCCACGTATAACATGCATTAACGGTTAGCGTTCAAATAGTATTGAGTAGTGTGTTTGAAGTGATTTGAATAGTTGTAACGTATGTAACACCCAAAAGTGCATAAAGCAAAAAGGGATCGAGTATACTCACAGCGGTTGATGGATTGAAGGGAGCGCTTAGTGAGTAGGGTTAGCCTGAATAGTTTGATAGCATAATAATAAGTGACGCGTAAGACGGAAAACAAGTGTTGGAGAGTCGGACAGCTGGTCGATCGGACGGTAGTTTGATCGGACGGCTGACCGTTCGGTTGACAGTCCGCTCGGACTGCTGTCCGGTCGGTCGGTAAGCCGATCAGATGGTTGTTCGAGTGGATTGTTTCTTCCTTTGAGAAGGATGTGTTTGTGTATGATGGTTTGACTTTTGAAGTTTTCGTTGTAGCCTTTAAAAACATTGAAGTACCTTTACCCTTCAGGTCGGTCAATCGGACGGTTGTTCGATCGGCCGGCAACCCGATCGGTTAGGTATTTTTAGCAAGACAAGTTCTCAGCAGGGTGTCACCTGATCGGATGGCTGTTCGATCGGGTGGCACTCCTAGTGCATCGAACATGTTGAAAAATCGGTTAAGTGTTGAAGAATAGTATCTCATGATCCGAAGAGTAATCCGATCGGACAGTAGTCCGATCGAATAGCAGTTCGTTCAATACTAGTCTTCAAAATCAATTGATTAAGTGTGGGACCATGTGTTAAACGATCGGCTGGCCAGTCGATCGGCTGACTGTCCGATCGGCTGGCTGTCCGTTCGGACAGCAGTCCGATCGGTCAGCATCCTGACCTGATCAGCCTATTCGTCTAACACTTGGTTGTTCTGATTGTTTGTCATTTCACCGGGGCATTTTGACAACGAGTCGAACCATAGATCCCTCGTCCTTACTTGGTTCCCCTGGTCGGACAGGAATCACCCAAATCTGGCCGGTGGACTGTTCGGAATGGAGTTTAAGGTTAGACCCGAAATCGGTTAACCTTGTGGATAGAATCCGGATCTTGAGCCATGCAACCACCGGAGTGATTTGTAAGCCGGCACAGGCTCCGTTTCTATCGGTTTGAAGGCATTGAGTGAAAAAGAGTTGAAAGAAAGTTGGAAAATCCATCTTTCAATCCTTTTCACCGTGTATATGTTTAGATCTATGAAAGATCTTTGTTTGTTTATGTGGAAATCGGCTAGATCCAAGTCATTCTTGGTGGATTGAGGCCAAAACATGAAGTTCTTCAAGAACCCATGATGACATCATCCTAAATCACTTGAATCTTGATGATTTCACGGTTAAAAGTTGAGATTTGAAAGATAGAAAGGTGTAGGAGTGCGTGTAGATCGAGAAAGTACAAGGTTTAGGACGAAATCTTACCGGAATCGAGAGGAATCTGAGAAAAGGATGAGCTAAGCGTGCTGGTCGAACAGAGGTTTCCAAAAGTGGAAAGGATGACAATGACAGGGGTATTTATAGGATGCCAAATGAGGAAAGTGTTGGCCGATCGGCCAGGCAGCTCGATCGGACAGCCTGTCTGATCGGACAGTAGTCCGATCGGCTGGCTGTTCGATCGGCTGGTAGCCTGATCGATCAGCTGCACGTTTCGAGTGTTCGGTGCGACGATTTTTGATATTTCGATTTCGGTTGCGAGCGGTTCGATACGATAGGGTTTCCTAGTCAAATTACTTTTAATCCCAACCACTCATATCTCGCACTATCCCTTCTCCACTAATTATCATAGTTCGATTGTGATTCGAATTCGATGTCGATTGAGTTTGATTGCATTTCGTGTTTCGATTGATTTCCATAACATACAAAATTAAACATGCGCAGATAACACGTAAGGCACACACACACGTATAACAATATTCCAAATGCGTATTTCGAGTTGAGATTTGAAGTCGATTCGATTAGCATAGTTTTATTGCATTGTTACTTCTTATTATTCGCAGTCGTAGGTCGATTGAATAGCGATTAACATACGTCGATTTATTGTATTTATAGACACTTACTCCACATAATAGCTAAAATAAAAGAAATCTATTATTAGTCGGTTGCGCGAAATCGGTCGTTGACTTTGACCTTGACTTTGACTTCTCGAAAACACGGGGTGTTACACATAGTCTAAAGTTACAAACCATAGTCAAACGTGCAGAAATGAAAACAAACATTGTCTTGAACAAACTTAACAAACAACCAAACAACTACAGATACTACAAACCATAAAAACCATCCGTCACTCATAAAGATTGTAAACTGGTGCACCTTGAGTGGCAGTGTGTGATTCCTGTGAAGCAGTGGATTGTTCACCCCCTTGTCCTTTGCAGCTCCTGACATTGTGACCCATGTTCCCACATTTACCACACTTGATGCTGGTTCCCTTTCTGGTCATTTTACCTCCTTTGTCGAACTCCTGCTCAAGCTCTTTTTCACCAAATGCCTTCTTTCGTTTCTTCTTTGGCCTTCCAACTTGTGTATGATGCTTTGGTGGGATGAGTGTTGTTGGACACTGTGAAGGAGTCCACATCTCCGGCCCGTTGATTGGCTCTATCACATTGTCATAAACTTTCTTCCATGTTGACAGCCAATACACATCAGAAACCCACTCTTCTGGTATGCCAACATCAATGCTATTCCTTGACATATCCCATATGGCTGCAACTGCATGTTTGCAAGGCATCCCTGTCAAATCCCACTTCCTGCATGCACAAGTTTTATTTTTAACATTCACAACACACTGTGATCTCGGACCTGTTACTTGATACTTGTCTGAATCAACCATTAAAACAGACATTTCAGCAGCCTGTTTCTTGATCTCATCGAAGACCTCAGTGGCATGAGGTGTCAGTGGCCCCATACACTTTGCTTGCAATTTCTTGACATTCACTATCCTCTTGGTCATGTACTCCCTAATGAATTCTAGGCATGTGATAATCGGCTTGTCCCTTGCTCCTATGATTTGTCTGTTAAAAACCTCACATATGTTGTTCAGCAACATATCACATTTAGCTCTTCAAGAAAAATATGCTCTTGACCAAGCGGTGTATGGGATCTCATTCAGCCAGTCATACATAGCTCGTTCTGTTGTCTTAATTTCTTCCATAGCTTTGTTAAAATATGGAATAGATGTCTTCCTTCCGGCTAACCAAAGCAAATTCTTGTAAAGATCTCCACGCCACTTGGATTTCATGTTCTCATGGATGTGCCTCAAACAAAATATGTGCTCACCATTAGGAAAAACAGCTAGCATAGCTGGAATTAGACCCTGTGATACAAAATGCCATTAATCCTAATATTTTGCAACCAAAGTTATTTGCAAGTTATTAATTAACACTTAAGAAGTTATTACCTTTTGTCTGTCACTGATGAAGGTGAAACAAGACTCAGCCGTACACCCTAGGTCATCTCTCAATAGTTGCAAAAACCATTTCCAGCTTTGTGTTGTTTCTGCCTCAACAAGGGCATAACAAACTGGATATATGCTATTGTTCCCATCTATACCAACAGCACTCAAGATCTGTCCAGGAAATGGACCTTTCATGAAACAACCATCGACACCCAGCAATGGTCTTCCAATCATCTTAAATCCTCTCATCATAGAGGCAAAACAAACATAAATCCTTCGAAACTGCCTTGTAGGACTACCTGAGTTCCCACATGGCTCCACATCAATTTTAATTATACTACCTAGGTTGGCTTTTAGAAGTTCATCACAGTATGACCTTAGCAGACCATACTGTTCTTGGTAATCACCATAAATCCTCGTAGTTGTTATCTTCTTGGCTCTAAAGACCTTATGTAGTGATATTTCTAGCTGATGCTTCCGAAGCAGTTGACCTTGAATTGCATGAATTGGCATGTCTGGATTGCTTTCAATCATAGGTTGGATCTCTGGCAATCGAACTCATTGTGTACAAAGAAACGGCCCTTGTTGTCAAACAATTATGTTGATTATGAATGGTCTTCACACACCACTTATCCTTGGCTGTATGCCTTGAGATGTGAACTGCCCAAGGGCAGGTGGGCTTGGTATGCCTTTTAAGGTGCTTGTATTTTGCCCTACTTTGGTGCATTTACTATTTTGCCCCTCATCTCCCTTTTTTTTACAGGACCAAGTAGTGGTGGATTACTTCCAAAACATACTACCCTATACCTTAACAATTCGTTTTTTAGAATAAACACATCCATCCTTGCCTTAAGAGCATAATCTTTCACCATCTGATTCATCTTATTCTTGTCATCAATAAGCTGGCCAACAAAGAATGGTAGATCATTTGGACCTTTTAAACCACCCTTGTTTCTCCTCCTTATCTTCCTGGCAACCTTATCACTAAGGATTGAATTGTCATCAGACCCACTTTCAAAGTCCTCCAGGTCTTCAGGCAGATGACCTTCTTTGCTTTTCTCATCATCATGATCCCCATCACTTGAACCATCCAGTTCTTCCCTAGTAAATTCAACATTAGCCCTGAACCTCTGCATATCCACCTCTATTTCATAAACCAAATTATCTTCCTCAATATACTCATAATCAGGATCACTTTCTTCACTCTCTTCATTATGATCCTCAATTTCTTCCTCATCTTCATTCATACTATGATTCTGATTATTTATTATAAATGATGATGGAACAATTGCTTTACATGGCCCTACAGGAACTTCACTTGACTTAATCAAGATTGTTGACCTCCGGTGTTCAACATACATGTCTATCATGTGGACTCCTTGACGTACATGATCAAAGGTAGGCTCTAAGTCAACATCACATTTTAATGTCCTAAGACCAAAATCCAACGAACAGTACGATTCCTTGTAATGAATGCAGAAAAACAGACCATCATTGTATCCTAATTTCTTAACCATCTCCTCTAAAACATCAGTATTCATCACTCGAAAATCTACATGATCAATGTAGTTCATCTTCCCACCAAAGTATTTCCTATTTGGGTTTTCTACAAAATTACCTCCATGGTGAAATTTTATGGTAAATTGAGTTTGGGTTTGACCTGTAAACAAACATCAATAACAAATTAACACAGAAAAAGGTTCAAATTTTACCTAATTCAGACCCTGTGAGCTTGCATGTCACTTACGATACATTTCATCCGGTTCGAAATACTGATCTTCAGCTCTAACCTTCCACAATCGAAGATCCATGCTCGTAACAGAGTTCCAATCCACTGTAATTCTTCAAGATTGCTTGATCGCCAATGAACAGGTCTTGATTTTAGAGGTAGGTTAACTTGAGGATTTCAAAGTGATGAAATGGGAATTATATGAGGTTGCAGCTCAAGAGAATGGTGATTTTACCTTTTTGCCCTTTGACAATTCGAAGAAAACGTTGATCTGTGACGGAAAAATGGTACAGGGGGTAAAATTGCGACATAACATCAACGTTAGGGGGGGTAAATTGAAATTATTTCTTTAGGGGGGGGTCAGAGTGCCAATTGGCCTAAACCCCAGGGGGTAAAATTGCAGTTTACTCTTATTTTTTTTAATGGCTAAACTTGCACACCATAGGGATTGAACCCCTGACCACTCCTATCCTAAGACCGTGGGGTATGGTGGGGCGGGGGTTTGGGGCATGGGTTGACACGTGGATATGGGGCACTCAATACACAAACCCAAGTTTCATAGGGGTATGGTGGGCGTGGCTGGGCTGGCGTGGCCAAGCCACATCATTTTTTTAAAATTTAAAATGACCCTAGCCAACAAGCCAATAAGAGCCGGCCACATAGGATCGCTAGCATGCCCCACACCCGGCCTTAAACTCCCGCCCAAGGGGCCACGCCCAAACCCAAGCCCACCCGGGGTGGTGACTTGGGCGTTTCTCTCCAACCCACGCCCCATACCCCATAGTCTACGCTCTATCTAAACTCACCAACACCACTGGGCTATTCCCAAGTGGATTAACTTTTTTATTATTTAATATATAAAATTACATTTATTCAACCCGTCTAATACACGGGGTTCTAACCTAGTTAAATAAATAAACTAAACTATTTTTACAAGTTATAATCTAATCTAAAACTATGAAAATAAACAAATTTTATTTAAACTTAATTCGACTTTATAGCAATAAATAAAAAATATCCATCTATGAGGGAACCCTTGAACAATCCCGATATTATATTCCGATAGGGTGCTACTAAATACGCCCCCCTAATTACTAATTATACCTCCCTCCCCTTTAAAAATATCACATCATTACATCATAAATCAACATTTTATTTTATTTTTGTCTTTTTGTTGTCTTTTTAATTATTATTATTATTTACTAGTAGTAATCATTTATTATTATTATTATTATAGTAATTATTATTATTATTATTTTAAAAATATTTATTTGAATAAAAAATATTTATTAAAAAAATTTGAACGAACTCGGTTTTCAATAAAACTTATCTGAATGTTCAAAACAAAGTAAAACAAGACTGTCTTTTCATATTTTTTAAAAGTAAAATGTTAATAAGTTATTAAAGAAAACCATATCAGTCCATACGTGAACTACCAAGTGCCTGGTGAACCAAGTCTGCTCATAAATCAAGATAATAAGGGAAAAAAACCGTTCAAGGAGTATGATGATAAAGTGGGTTAAACCAGTCCATTTGTGATCCAAGTTCCTGGTGAACCAAGTCCGTTCATGACCCAAGATACTGATGGACAAGGAGCTTTCTGTGGCTCATTTGAAAACGTGTTTACGTCCTTGGCTTGGTCAGGGTCGGGGGTTGCACCAAAAAAACATTGGATGATCATGCCAGAGGCATGATTCTTGATTGCGAATAAGTTTGACGTAATCGTTCAATTTTTATCTAAAGAACAAAGAAACAGTTCGACTTGTTTTTCACTTTGGAGAGGCCCTCACCAGTTCTCAGAAAAAAAAATTCCAATTGCATACGTGAATGGTGGACATTTTATAATGGTAGAATTGCAAGGAGAGTATCCAATTGCCACCACAAACAACCTATGAACATTAATGAGAGAAAATGATGCGGCTGGCTGGGAGAATATATTTGAATCACGTCAAAATATGTATAATTCTTGGATAGCACAACCTGCTACATATTATGTTGTAGATTAAAGCTCGATATGTAAAATGTTTAATGATATAGTTTTGTAAGAATGCACTTATTTTTTTATAGTTTTTGTTACTACTATAAATGTGATTGGATAAATAATTTGTTATAATAATAATTAGTTATAATAATAATAATAATAATAAGTAATATATAACTAATCTCTAAATAAAAGATTAAAAAAAGACAACTAAAAGACAAAAAAACTAAAAACTTAACAAAAGTTGTTAACTAAAAGACAAAATATATTAAAAACAAAATAATTTTTTTATTAATTGATGTGATGTTTTTATAGGGGGGTGTAATTAGTAATTAGGGGGGTGTATTTAGAATGAGTCATTCCGATATTGTTAGATCTAGTATTGGTTCTAACTTGTGTTAGAATTTTTAGTTCTATTAGATATGTTTGAAACCCTCAGTGCCTGTTGCTTTGCACCGGAGTTCTAATGCTCTTGTTGATGTGTTAGTACAAAAACTGCTTTTAGGGCAAGTGTTCACGGGCTTCGGCCCTAGGTGAGGGTTTTCCCCGGTTCGGAAGGCGAGTGTATCCCGATGTGGTGAATTTCGCCAGAAGCCTATTTGGATGATTCGTTGACCGTTCAAAAAAAAGAAGCGATGGAATTTGTTTTTAGTAGCGTTCTATAAACGCTTCAAAATAGCACCTCAAAAAATTGGGGTGTTTTTTTTTGAAGCGTTTCAGAATTACTTTTTGGTAGTGGTTAAAAAATTAAAATAAAGAATAAATAATAATATCACAACGGTGATGAAAACAATAAATAATACATAATATAAATCGGTGACCTGGCCCACCCACCTAGGAGGAAACCCACAACTGGGAAAACTAAACCCGAAACAAAATTTGTCCTTGGCGAGACTCTAACCCATGAACT
Organism: Helianthus tuberosus; assembly: GCA_030545235.1. Taxonomy (NCBI): domain Eukaryota; kingdom Viridiplantae; phylum Streptophyta; class Magnoliopsida; order Asterales; family Asteraceae; genus Helianthus; species Helianthus tuberosus. The sequence goes on from CM060443.1 coordinate 71,097,688, forward strand.
CCCATTTAGAAAGTCATGGGGTCACCACTCAACAAGAAGGCTCGGTGGTGCTTGGTTTTAGAAAGCACGTGACAATCTAATTCGTTTTGGTCAATCGATGCGAAACGTTCGTTATTAAAAATACTAAAATGTGATGCGCGAATTATGCGCTTCTGATGTGAACACTTTAATACCAAGTAAGTTAGTTGTACTTGTTAGTTGTGTTTCTTTATTGAGTCCTATAAATACTCTGATAAGGTAATGAAATAGCTATGTTTTGATTGGGATTTACCCTTTTTATCTCTGCAATTTATTTTCGTCTAATTCGGTAGATGACATAGTTGGGTAAGCATGCTTCCAGTTTGTATCTTGTATTCGAATTAGAAGATATCACCTTTGAAGTAAATTATATATAGCAGATTGCTATATTAGAATCTCTTTCACCAACGCTCTACATTGACTTTACCAATATGTCTAGAATAAACACACGCCAATTGTTGTACATCTAGTCTCGAACAAGTAATTTCAAAGAAATCAACAAATTTAGACCCGAATTGAAATTGCAAAAATATGATGAAACCTGGATAAATCTCTGAATCGTATGAAAACTATCAGCTAAACCTATTTGCAGGTTACACGCAATGATTTATCAGATTAGACAGAGATCACTCTTGAAGGAATTGGATTTGATGAGTCTTTGATTGTGTATGTGCGATACCCTTTGTAACCATATGTTCTTGTATTCATTCGTATATCAGTGTCGATAAAGAAAACCAAAGTGTTATCTCCACTTTATCATGCCCCAAAAAATATGGAGTAGGATCAAATACAAATCAGATTTCATGTACAAATTGTAAGAATCATTTAAAAAGTGTCATGTGACATCCCATCAATTGAGAAATGGTAAAATAATAAACTATACAATATCAGTTATATTAAATTTCCTATAATTATGCTAACAAACAATCAATTCTTTATTTTGATCATCCTTTTGTTTTCAATGTTATATAATTCATCATAAAGAAAAGTGCTAATATCATTCACATATGTACTAAAATCAATTACCATGATTAATGTTCATGTGCAAATATAGTTCAAAAGAGCTACTTTTATGTATGTATTATTTTAGTATGTACTAATTTAGTTTTTTTAAGTGTTAGAATCTGTTCTTACGGTTTATAGGATAAATATGGTTTGTACCGTAACCATATATTGTACTTTTTCCAAGTCATCATTGGCCAAAGTCTAGATGATATAAATGGGGCATGTCTATTCACACACCCATGTTGTCTATCCACACACCCTCCAGTGTCGAGCTGTGGTCAGAGCGCGGCGTTTTGGTCCGGTCAACCAGACAAAGACTGACGGGTGTCTGATGGGTCTGTTGACCGGACCAAAACGCCGAGCTTTGGCCGCGTTCTGGTCCTGTCAACTAGACAAAAGACTGACACCCGGTCAGTCTTTTGGCTGGTTGACAGGACCAAAATGCGGCCAAAGCTTAGCGTTTTGGTCAGATCAACAGATCCGTCAGACACCCATCAGTCTTTTGTCTGGTTGACTGGACCAAAACGCCGCGCTCTGGCAACAGCTCGATACCGGGGGGTGTGTGAATAGACAAAATGGTAGGTGGGGGTGTGTGAATAGCAAGACCCTATAAATGGACAAACAAAATATGGGACTTAATTATTTTTTGGACTATAATGGTCTTTTCTTTTAAAGTCATCATCGGGCCAACAAACTAAACCAATGTAATGAATTTGTTTTATTCCTAAAACATCCATTATTGGCCCAACATAATACAAAACATAATGGACTTTCAATAAAAATATTTTTTTCCAAAATAGTTAAGCCCAAAATATAAATATTTTTTTTCCAAAATAGTTAAGCCCAAATCAGTTATTAATATAATAAACCTATTCTTAATTACAAGGCCCATAGAGTTTAACGAGCCCGCACTCCCGCGTTACCTAACTCGATTAATTACTAACGTTATTAACTTGATCGACCAGTTAATCCAATACCCTAAAATACATGTTGATAACACTAAAATTACCAACACTAATAACGAACAGTGCTGTATGTAGAGAAAGGAACTTTTTACCGTTATAATCCATAACCAAGTATGCTTATTGTGCCAAACTAGGCTCTAGTTTTGTGTATTGTTTTTTGTAAAAATATTGACACGATACTTGTGAATACAAGAGATAAAAATCAGGTCAGGTAGTTAAGATTTTGGTGGCATATAGCTTGGATGATAGTATGATTTAATAGACTTCATACCCGTATCCGTAATCCGGATACACTTGATGCGTCGGGTAATATGGTTCATCAACAGGTGGAGTCGGAGTCTCGTTCAAGTCTCGCAACTGTATATTTTGATCAACAGAGACGCCAGACATAACCTCCTCCTCATTAGCATCATTTACTCCCCATGCGTCGTTAGAATAGTGATTAAAGAAATAATTCCCGTCCCAAATGATGACATTTTATCTCCACCAATGAAGTAAATGTATACAGAGGAAGTGAAGAAAGCGTTTGATATGGTGTTTGAATTCGTAGGCAGAGATGGATGTCTAAATACACTTTTGAATTCACAATTATCAGCCTCGTATAGCTCTATACTCTGCGTATAGCTTTATTCACGTGCCTAAACAACATCGTATCAATGTCAAATCTGTCTGACATATGCTGCGTATAGGTCTATATGCAGCGTATACCTTTTTGTACATAGCTTCGTATGGATCTATACGATGCGTATGTTAGAGAGATTTGACAAGATACTAGGTTTGACTGTCTAGTCGTGTACCTACCTCTTACCTACGATGCGTATAGGTCTATACACAGCGTATAAGTGTAACCCTATATGTTGCGTATAGGTCTATACGCAGCATAGGTAAACCCTAAGTGTGTAGATAGCCAACCAAGGTGTGCCAATAGTTTCAGCCTTTAGAATACATGGTGAAATTGGTAATGTTGGATTACAGAGGATCAAGTTGGTAAATTTGGATTGGAATCAGTTACTAAATTAAAATGCTTTGAATTGGTTAATGTAGATTAAGTTGTGTAAGACGCTGGGGAAAGTTGGTTAATCCTATGAGAACCACTTGAGTGTGGATGAATGTTGTTTATTTGTTTATTTGTGTTTTTATGTTTATTATTTCATTTTTATCTAAGCAAAATGTTTTTTTTTTTATCAATATTATTAGATGGAGTGTCGACATTCTCATGGAACTTTTGAACCAGGTGAGCCAAACGAACCATTTTATGCTGAATGTATCATTTTAGGTTTTGTACTGTCATTGATTTAGGTTTTGTACAGATGGTGTTATGGACTAATTTTACATACCAAACCAGAGAACTCAACCCAAAAGACTAGTCTGGTGGGTGAGACTTGAGAGAACCCATTTGGTATATAAACCCCACATCAGTTGCCCATACAATCGATGTGGGACAAGTCCCATACCTTGCAATGGTATTAGTCCATAACAGATGGATTGGTTTGAGCAAATCATGAATGTGAAGGTCATAATGGCTACTAACTGAGCTGATACTTTGGACCCTGCACTTCTCCATCTAGGCCGGCTTGACCGCAAAATCCAGTTTCCTTTGCCCGTAGACGACAAAAGAGGCTTGTGAATGAGTTGATTTTGGTTTCGTTTTATCGCCAATGGTTCAAACGTCTAATGGTTTAAACGACTAAAATAAAAATAACAATAGCTAAAAGGAAAACATATCAAACGGGTCTAAAGTCGCCCAATTGCCCAAATCTATCTTTCATGCTTAGTATAAGAAAGTGCGTCTGATGCACAATCAGGCCAGGGAGTCACCGCTTCTGATGGTGTGAGACGATATGCATACATGAGGTGCATGTCAAATTTGCTTGAGGCACGCCTCTTGTACATGGGCACTGGGCAGATTTTGTTCGTTTGGAGGTTGTATATATAACTTCTATGTTGAACACAAGAGAAACTAATCATAAATATAAAAAAAATATTATATAAATATCTTGTGCCTTATGTATGTGATGCGTGCGCCTTATGCTTCTCACCTTGGCTATGACCCTATCCCCATGGTGCTCTTCACGCTCTTTGAAACCAAGCTTGCATGGCAGAAAACCCACATGCCATGTTGTTCAAACAAATATTTTTTACTTTATTGAAATAGCATAATGTGTAAGACCATACTTACACACAAATTTCCTATATACATGTATTTATAATCTAGATAAAAAGTTGTTCTGGGTCAACACAAACCAACTTAACCTGATGCACAAAATAACCAGTTAATTAATTGTAACTGGCAGGCCCGGCTTTGTGGGCTGGGCAGTCTGGGCAGACGCCAAGGTCCAAAAAGTTTATAGGGCCCAACAAAAATTTAGGGTCAAGATTTTTAAATAAGCACTGTTATCATAAATGTTTAATAAATGACTTCAATAACAAAAAATGAAGCTAGTTCAATGGTCAAGATACTCAAATTTGAAAATCAAGGTCATGAGTTCTAAACCCTTCCTTTACATTTTTATTTCCTAAACAATTTTCAGTTAATCCCATGCATTTTCTATTTCCTAAACTGTTTTGAACTATCAATTCACTTAATTAATTGACTCTTCGGTCTTGTTAACAAGATGATTATAATCTTGAGGTCATGATCTTGAGGTCATGAGTTCAAACCCCATGATTAGGGGGGGTCACTAGTGATAGAATTTCATCACTCACAATATCCAATCATGTTCCGCCATGTCAGCAACCATTTTGCCATCACTCACAACCTTTTTTAGTGGGGGTGGTCATCACTCACCACCACACCCAACAATTTCCCCCCAACCAATAACTACCCTCACAACTAACATATATCACGCCGTGAAAAAAATCACGGAAACGTGTTTCCGTTATTCTATCACGCGTTGATTTTACAGTGGCGGTGGATTAATTGTGCCATCACGCGTTATATATGTATCATCACGGAAAAACAATGGAGTGCCCCCTGTGGCCTTAGCATGTCATATTGTGGTTTCTTGTATATATTTGATGAGTTTATATTATACCAAAAATTTTTTCGCATGGGGCCCAAATTTTTTTATCATTCTCGGAGACGGCCCTGGTAACTGGTTATTAATTAAAACCGTAACTGGTTAGTAACCAATTTAGAAATAACCTGTTAGTGGTTATTTTTAACCGTATGTTAGTAACCGGTTATAAATATTAGCATAGGAACCGATTATTAACCGGTTTTTTAACCAATAGACTGGTTAACCGAAAAATTCAAAAAAGGCAAAATAACCGAAAATAACCGGTTAATTAACCAAACCGGTTAAAGTAATTAACCGGACCAGTTAAAAAATAACCGGTATAACTGGTTAAAGTCAAAAAGTTAAATTAACCGATATAATCAGTTAACCGAACCGGTTATTAAAATTAACCGGTTTGTGTACCTCTAGTTGTGATCTACATGCGAGCCCAATTGGTAGGGAATTGTATTTGGCTAAAGTTACAATACCGAAGATTCCTTAGTCCATGTATATACATCATGACGATACCTACGGCTGCTACTTACAATATATACACGATACGCGTATCAGAACAGACAGGAGGTTGTTGAGACGGTAGAAACGCATAAAACAAATAAAAATAAGAGAACGCTTTGAAGAGGGAGGAGGTGTACCGTTCGAGATTCAAGCTTCACGGTTCAAGATACGAGTCCGGGTTTGCAACGAGTTGGTGTTCGGTTTCGATTTACTTTGTATTTTTTGACTTTATGAACATGATTTATTATTCGTATGAGACTTGTTTCTTTTTATTGACTATGGTTCTTGGCTAAACTTATCAAACTACCTATATTAGGATAATTAATTGATAAAGTTTGGATTTTTATTGTTCGTGAATCTTTTCTATGGATTATTAACTTAGTAGAAGACTTGGTAACACTATTTTGGTGTGTTTGACTATCTTTACTTGTTTGATTTCGCGTTATTATTTTCACACGTATCTTGATGAATGTCTTTCATATAATATGTTCGTGTTAGATTATTTGCATTCGTGTTCATAGTCTTTGTGGTTAATTACCCAATACACCATAGGAAGTTGTTTCGTGAATCGAGTAGGTCTAGGTGGACTACCAATCTCAAATCCTGTAAAGTGACGGATTGTCAGTTTGTCTAGGTTGATAGATCACTAAAGTTAGGTGCTTTGTAAAAAGACCAATTTAGTTAACCTTGCAATTTGTGCTGATCGAGTCATACTAGTTTACCATAGTTACCTTAAACTTTGGTACTGTAAGGTAATTGTCATATTAAGATACTTAGTTAACTTAATTGGAGGACCGTAAGGAAATCCATATAAACTAGTACTTTAACAGCCTGCTAGTTTCCATAGGTGTCTTCCTGAGAAGGGTTGGGGGCCATGTTCAGTTTCTTAGTGAGATTAGTATTTTAAGATCCTGGTTCCATAGTTTAGTCACGTCAATAGAAATCCATTCCGAGTTAATTAGGATTCCAGTCTAGGTAGTTATTTCACCTTCATTTGAGTACAACTCCAACATCTTGTCTGCGTTCTTTAGTTCGTTTGTTTAGTTAATATTTAATTAAATTGCATTTTTTAGGATATTAGAAAACCCCCCAGACAACAAAACAAGCAAGTCGAGTCAGTCTAGTAATTAGTCAGTTAAGTCTAGTAAACGTAATTAGTAGAGTCTCGTGGGTTTGATACTGGGACTTACTTAGGCTATACTGCATTGACCGGTACACTTGGTCGTTGTGTGGTCTAGGTTTTAAAGAGTCTGTTTTTATAAATTTAAAACTTAGCGTGTCTAGTTTGGGTTAAATTTAGTTAGTTTTAGTTGACCACTTTAAGCACATCAAGTTTTTGGCGTCGGTGTCAGGGACTCTTGGCGATTGCGTTTATTAGCTTCGATTAGACTTATTTGCAATATCCTTGTTATTTATGTTTTGTTTTGAGTCGTAGGAGTCTAATTGTCTGTGTCTTTGATTTTTCTTGAGTTTAATTATGTGTGAAATTTGTGGAGGACCCCATTTTACCGTTAAATGCCCACAATATGAGGGGGTCCTCTACACATTATTATGATAATTCCTTAGTGCAGTCGCAACCATATTATTCACAGGGATATTCTTCGTATCAATATGATGACCCGTATCAGCAACCACAGCATAACTCTGGTGGAGGTAGTGGTAATGAGTGAAGTAGGATTGAGGAGTTGTTGGTCAAAATAGATTGCTAAAGATGCTGCCACTCAGAAAATGTTAGAAGAGCATGATATCCTTCTGAGAAATCAACAATTTTCCGTCCTTTTCGCATGCTCATATGATTCATACCACCCGTTGAGTGTGTGACACGTGAGTTAATTTACACTAACTAGTGGGATTCATCGGTGCTACGTGATGTGTATCCACTTGGTATTGATTCGATTCTTATTAACGACACCCGCGGTAGAGATCGGAAGAAAAAAACCCCAAAAAATGAAGTCATGATATGCCCAAAATATATTGGCACTTGTTTGACTTTGATCAAAACCCATAAAAGCGAATATCGCTACCAGTTTTGATAATTTCGATATCGACACTAATGTTGTTTTTGCATCAGCGTGTGTTCTGTGTCTAAACCCGTCCCAAAATGATCTTTTTTGGTAGTTCCTCTCGTAACCTGAACCAAAATGACCATTCTTCGATGGACCTATTTTGACCTAAACCCCATCCCAACCTGCACCTTTAACATGAAATTCATGGTTTAGCTTTAGTATAACTAAATGAGTTCGTGTCAGTTTTAGGTCAAACCCGTTTAGCTAAACGAGTCGGGTTTGTGTCGACCTGGCAGGTTCGTGGTTTGTCTTGTTTAACCCATTTATTTTTTATTTTATTTTAAGAGTAGTATTTTATGCCAAAATCTGACACTTGAAAAAAGAAATTAACATAAGATTTTATAATTAGCATGTAGTTTTACATACATTTATATTTTTTGTAGTAAAAATATAAAATTTAGATTATTAGTATGCGAAAAAAATAAATATAAAATTCTGGTTAAACGGGTTGTGTTTGTGTCAACACGCAAATATTCGTGATGTGTTCAGGTTGAAACGTTTGACACCAGTGGCGGAACTAGAAGAAATATTAAGGGGTATCCCATTTTTTTACTGTACTTTTATAGAACGGAATTTTTTACCTACATTACAGGGCGGAGCCGATCCTGAAAATTCAAGTGCTCTGGGCGAGCCAAAAAAGGCTCTTAGGCTTTACTGAATTAAATCTTATAAACTAGTTTTTTTTAATGTTATTAGTATTTAGGTTAACGAATCAATATTAAGCATTTCACATTTGAGCTAGGCTTTATGAATTAATATTGGCAATAACTTTTTAGGTTTTAGATTGTGTTAGGTTTATTTTTAATTTTTAGATCGGACTTGCATATATATTATTATTATCAACATTCGGAGTTGTTTCATTCAGAATTGTATCATCATCACTAAAATTCTGAATAGCCTAACAAAATTCAAAATATCGAAGCACAAACAAACCAAGAAATCAAACTATCAAAGCACAAGAAGAAAAGAATACTCATAAACAATCTGCGAATTTAGATCATTCGATGTTGGTTCGAATTTTGATCAGTTCTACGACTGCATTGTTGCTTGTACTTGTTCGAAAAACGAAATTATGATCAGTTCTGCTTGACTGCTTGTTCGATTTTTTATCAGTCTCACACATGTTACACTTTGTCGAATTTTGATCAGTTTCTGCACTTTGTCGCTGCTGATGTTATGGAGTTCAGATGTTTGTGCCTTGTACGACGTTTTATTTCCACAAATATGTTATCGTGCCCCTACCCCATATTCAAAGGGTTATTATTTGTTTTGGGCTAAAATATTAGTTGGGTTGGGACTTGGGCTTACATTCAAAGGTTTATTATTTCTTTTGGGCTAAAGTATCTTTTTTTTTTTGTCAGAGGTATCCTCGTAGTTGTTTAGGGGTATCCTCTGTATAAAACCGACAAAAAAATACACTACCGATATGAAGTTGAGCCGTAGCTCGTGCTACTGCTCGTTGAATGCTAGTTCCGCCCATGTTTGACACCATTTTTGGGCACAGGTTGCATTCGGGTTCTTGTCAAATTTTTGGGCTCATGTTGGGTTGAGCCCGCAAACTCATGAATATGACCCGTTTGGCACGCCTTGTCCCGTCACAACCCGAACCTATTGTATAGAAATGTAGTAGAATTATATTAAAAAAAGACAATAGTTAGTGGTTAAATAGTAAATAGAAGAAAGGGAAAAAATAATATAGAGACACGGATTTGGAAGCTGATGTAGGTGGTATTTTAGAAAATGAACAAATTTTATGAGAGATGGTATTAGTTAATATGCAGACGGGGATCTTATAAAATGTGTTGGTTATTTTAAAACTCTTACAAAATACGTTGGTTATCTCATATTGAGTGCCAACCAAGTCATGAAGCTCGAACGTTATTTCGGCTAAGCAAAGCTTTGAAAGCATAATCATAAATGGTCATTGGTTATGGCGGTTAGTTTGCTCACCCCTCATAGTTTCGTGACACTAGTGATTCCAATATTTGGAAGAGTTGTCTTTAACAAGTTGGATGCTAAAATCAACTAAAACTGATAATTGAACTAAGAATCCCAAAGAGCTTTAATTAAAATGAACTTCTACTAGCAAAAGGTAGTAAAAATCAAGATCTCTATTTTATAAATATAAGATGTTCAAACATGTATAAACATCTCAAACGCACCTGAACTGATTCTGATTCATACAAGAATTCTTTTCATATCACTTAGCATTATTAGAAGTGTAAATATTATCAGGAGCATTGTACCAGTTCAGCATAACTGTAAAACAACAATTGCAGCACTAGAAAATAACATAACATACCCATCGATAATAACTAACTGAAAACCATCCATAGGTTCGGAAGTTACACAAAAAAATGTCCAAAATAAGAACAAATGGTATGATTTGAAAATTGCTATGCTCATTTATTGTGAAGACACTATAAATAGATAAACAAATACATCGTAATGGACAGCTATACAATATTTGATAAATGAAGAAGATATTTACTATGATTACAAATGTGGTAATGGAGGCAAAGAATTCAAAATAATTTGAATTCTTACGTGAGGTCCTTAATATGCTCCCTCAAGATGGACGGTCGTGAGACAAGGCCAATCTTGGTGATAAGGTAGTGGAATATGGACCGTAGGAGCGGTTTGGTGAGGGCGTCTGCTAGTTGATCGTCTCTCAGCGATGTGGGTGACCCGTATAGATCGATCATGAATCTTCACGCGAACAAAGTGAAAGTCAAGGGCAAGGTGCACTCAAATTATAGAAAAAATAGTTGGCGTGGTGATCGATTCAAACCCTAATTCACCAGAAAGATTTTAGCCACAGGACTTCTGTTGTGGTGCCATAGGACTTCTGTGGTAGTGGAGGCAACGACTCGAAATTCTTCTTTAGTTGAAGAGCGAGCAAGAGTGCTTTGTCGTTTAGAGTTCCATGTGATGGGGTTTGAACCGAGATACACAACGTAACCTGTTCTGCTAAGTGTGACAACTGGCACGAAACCGGTAATTTACGTACTATTTTAATAATTATTTATTTCCTGCATTTATGTGTTTAAACATCAACATTATATGCTTGCATGTTACACATTTGAAATCATCCGTTTTGTTTTACAACGTTAGATAATTATTTATTTCCTGCATTTTGTTTTACAACGATAGATAATTGGTGATCAGGTCAGTACTTTCATACAGCAAAAAAGACCAATATCTAACGAGGGCTAAGACAAATACCAATTTTTGGTACGAATTATGCATTTTGCACTTTTTGAATGACCCTCTAGGAGAGCTTTTTCATTCTTAGGGTTTTGGCATTTTTAGCTCTTTTAAGATATCCTGGTTGTGCCTAGGTCAGCATATTTTTGGATGCAGCAGAAGGGCAACCGTGATATCCCCGGATGAAATAACAGTATAAAGACCCAAAACCTCAGGTTTTGGCAATCTATCAACGCAAGATTTAAGGTCATTAAACCATACGCCACTTATGTGTTACCCACTCATACTCAGTTCGTTAGGTTTATATCACATTGGTAAGTTGATTATTTCATGCTTTTTGCCTACTGGTACATCATATAATGAAGCTGCTATCACACTTAAGCAATTTAATTCAGTTTCAGTGTGTCAGTCTAACTTGCTGATGTACTATCATTTCTTTTTTTTTTCACACAGTGATAACTCATTTTTGATTTTCTATTTTTGTATTTTTATAATTTTTAAGAAAGCAGTAAACTATTTACAAAAATTCTTATGAAAAACCAGTTATTCAGGATTCCTCATCCCGTTGAGTTCGACTAAATGTTCAAAGCGAGCTCTATCAAAAGCTTTTGTGTAAAGATCAGCAAGGTTATATAGTGTGTCGACTCGATGAAGTTCAATTAGTTCTTTTCAGCACAATCCCATATAAAATGATGACAAATGTCAGTATGCTTAGTTCTAATGTGCTTTACGGGATTGTTTGTGATTGATATAGTGGCATTATTGTCTATCATAATAGGAGTACGAGTGAAATCCAAACCGTAATCGCGCGTCTGTTGTTGTATCCAGAGAACCTAAGAGCAGCAGCTACCCGCTACAATATATTCAGCTTCACACGTAGAGGTAGACACACAAGATTGCTTTTTGCATTGCCAAGACACAATCCTGCCTCCTAAGAAGTGACAACCACCTGTGGTAGACTTCCTATTAGACTTGCATCCTCCAAAGTCTGAGTCAGTGTAAGCAACAAACTTCAAATCACTATCAGCTGGATACCACAACCCAAGTTTAGGTTTCCCCTTCAAGTAACGAAGAATATGTAGGAACTATGTTCACTTTTTATTAAAATATATTACAAAATATATAATAACGAGACTCTCGTTATTTGTGGGAAATTCTTCTAGTACAATACCGGTTACATAAACTAAATAAATAAATGTAATATACAATTTAATTGTACCAATCTTGATTCAAGTCGATGTCTTTGGAAACTTCAACCGCACCTATGAGATCGAAACTCCGCTGCAAGACAAGCAAAATTGTTGACGGTTTTGGTTGAGGCACGTGTTCAACACGCTTCCCTTAAAACAGATTCCGCGCCTCCTCTCAAACGGTCTGTCTCCCAGGGTACAACAACCGGAACAGTATGTGTACTACCAGAGATGGCACTCGTGCCCGAGATTACACCGGGTATCAAGGTGTTTAGAATTGTTGATGGAAATATGAAGTTGTGAATAATTTAGAGAATGCTCTTCTCTAAAATCTCATAAGATGTAGAGATTGCTCTCGAGTATATTTTTCTTATTTCCAAATGAATAAACAATATTCATTTTATAAAGAGATACATCAAGACTCATTCAACCCCTTAATGTTTGTCATAAACAAGGTCATTAATCTTGTAATTAACAAGATAATTAATCTTGTAATTAACAAGAGTTTAAACTCTAAATTAATGGATATTAAGTGGTAGTAAAAACAAAACTGTCATTCAACTTATGGCACCAGTGGAAACCGTCTAACATTAACTCTCTAGTAAGTAGACTGGTTTGACCGGTCTCGTGCGCATGCAGGCGCGCCTTAGTTGAGCCTACACTATGCTTCCGCGGAGACACACCTTTTTGCACCACGTGCTAATTGGATGCCACTACGCATACCAGGACGCCACCTGGTTATGTGCCATCCATACTTGCGCGCCACACGGATGACACTACGCATACCAGGACGCCACCTGGTCATGCGCCATCCAAACTCGTGCGCCACTTGCAGTCTTCGCCATAGCCAATGACGTGCGCCATGCGCCATGCCAAGGCATCCGCCTATGCCACCCAAGGGTGCGCCATAAGCGGACCCGCCATGTATCTGACCACGCGCTCATGGGCAAAAATACAAAGGCGGTGTGCGAAGTTTAAAGCGCACCACATTGGGCTTATAGCCCACATCACGCGCGCATATGTGCAGGTGCGGTGCACCCTTTGGTCCCCACTAGTGTTTGCCTTCAAGGAGTGCTCCTCCTTACATACCACTTTAAGTTTTGTCATTCCACCTATGTGGGACAAGGTGACAAATCTCAATCTATTTTTCTCATCTTTGTTTTTCCATACAACTTCAAGCTTCGATATCTCATTCATCTTAGCTCTATTTGGACATAGTTTGAACACAAACCATAAATAATTATTTATACAACACATATATAAATATTATTGATGTCCAAAATATTTAGTGAAAAACTCATTTTCACTAAAATTTCCAACAATCCCCCACATGAATGGAGATCGATTAAAACACACAAAATTCCCCGATGAAAACTCGACAGTCGAGTATTGCATGATAGGTAGGTGTAGCCTTTGAACCTTCCTTTGTGAAGCATACTTAGTCTACTAGGGTTTTGTAGACGTGATGTCCTTGAACAACCCCCCATTTGTGTAAACGACAATATACATTCACACAATACTTTCCCAAGCCGGGCCATCCCCTCACTATCGTGTCCTATAATGGTCATGGAGCACTTTCCTGGTTCTGCGGGAGCTCTAGGAATTATGCCCTAATTCCATTCGAAGCGACCACACTTCTCTCCAACATAGGTGATTTCCCTTTAAATCATTAAAAGCATTATGGTTTACTATGATTTACACAAATCATAAAACCACATATTATGCTTAACCTCACAACAATGTCACTGAATATTATAGGAATGGACTAGGACGTATTTAAACACCCTTTTATAGTTTTAGGGGGATATATGAAACATATAAACTAGCTTATATATAAACATATATATTAGCTACGCCCCCACAGTGACTACCCTTCGGTTCATGATTAAGTTGGCCTATTGAACCTAGATCTTGGGATCTCCAGTCAACTAGGTTAGGTTTCCCTCATGTCCCTTTTTCCCTGGCTTTAGTCCCATTCCACAACCTGATCTCTTAGCAACCCACTGGTTGTTGGATCCAAAATTATCTTTGACTTCGCTAAGTCACCAACGACAATTTAAATTGAGATCAGTTGTTCTAACGTGTTTCTTGGCTCGCTAGTCACTTTTTCCTTTTAGTCGATTCATAAGACTTATAACGCGTGATCTCAACCTGGATCCAGTTATGTACCTTGTCTTAGAATGACATGAAACTCAATTCATGGCCAAACACGTTTTCACCATGCCTTTGGTGTGTCATGACTGACATCTTACTAGATTTTGAATCTAACCAATTGGCATTCGAGTCCAATCTATTCGATTGACTCCATATAACCATTGTGTACTCCACTTGGTCATGTGTTTGCAATGTATGCAGGTCACCCCCCACATTTAAGTGTAATTGGATAGCATCCAAATGGGGAGATGAAAGGTTCTCCCTTTCATTTCGAGTTTGAGAAAACTTCTCAACTACCATTTCCACATTCAAATGCAAGTCACCCCCACATTTAAGTGTAATTGGATAACATCCAAATGGGGTGATGAAAGGTTCTCCCTTTCATTTCGAGTTTGAGAAAACTTCTCAACTACCATTTCTTCATACCCTAAAGGGTTTGTTGCTTAAATGGTTCCTCCCCCCACATTGCTTGCATTTTAATGAAGTTATATTTATAGTTTTGTTTATCACAAAATTCGTTCTCGTGTCATCACATATTTTGAATGTTTAAAGTTAATTTAATCTCCGTCGAGCATATAAATTAACAAGTATTAGTCTAGCATGCTTTAGACCACAATACTCTAGCATGTGAACAGAAGATGCATCATTCTGATTCTTCACAGCCTTAAGAGATAACGCACTATCTCTTTCGAACATTCGTTTCTTAGTTTAGACACAATAATGAAATTTTATTTCACCATTCCAAAACCATCGGTTTTTAGGAAGGCCTCAAAACCATAGTTAACTTCATCCATTAGGATCATAACTCGATTGCCTTTAATCTCCAAGGCTTCACCATTGACTTCCTAAAGACTTAAACATAAGTCTTAATCCAAGTCACTTTGATGAAAAATCTTTGTATAAAATCACTTGAGTCTTGAGATATAGCCAATTAGATTGACTCTCAACAACAAAGCATTCACGTATGCCTATAGAGATATATACATTTACATTGTTGTTTCATTAATACCATGTATTGGGATACTCTCCCAAATTGAGGACCAAGCCTCCACATAGTTTAAACAACATTGATGGTGGTAGAAGCATCTACAAGTTCATCACTATTGTAAATTTCCATTAATAAATTTTCTAAATTTATTAAACATTTACAATAATAACATATATCTCTTTCATATGTTATATTCTTTGAAAACTTACATGTGCATTTCCATGTTGATGCTCTCAACATTAGATGACATATCTCGTTTTCGTGTATTCCTTCTCAAACCATACACCACGTTTCTCACGACGCCGTTATGCATTTGATGTTTGATTTGTGACTTATTACATAAGTCATGATCACAACCCGCTCGTTGTGTTTGTGTAAATTACTTTTTACACTTTGTATCAAAATGTGTATCATTTTGACAACTTATTAGTAGTCCAAAATAACGGATACACCAATGATATCTAAACATCAAAGGAGAAAGTGTTATTATCTTCAACACTTTTTACCGAAATAAACGCAATTATTTCATTCAGTGTCATGTTTTGAGGTACTCCCTCATCTTGGAACTCTAAACTTGAATAATCACAAGTTGTCCAAAGTATAAAGTTGTTTACAATTAACTACTCGCAAGTAGTTAAGCAACTTATTATGTCTATAACAACATCGAGTTGTTTTTCACAAAGTAGTCTCTCCAAGACTATTATATGGTTCAAGAGTTTATACTTCTCGTGTAAGTATCGAATCACTTATACTTCGCAAAGACATGTTTTATTCGTTCAAAACATTTCTCGTTTTTGCAAGTGTTTTAATATTAAACTATATATTTATGTTTTGATTATAAATCAAGAAAATAAACCTTATAATAGTTTAATAAATAAAACAATTTCAAACTCGCTCGTTTGAAAATAAAACGAATACACATCGTTTTAATAAAACGAATACACATCGTTTTAATAAATGGTTTATCATATTCAACCCATTTCTAACCGCTGTTAGATAATAACGATTATCAATCGTTAAAATGAGTGGTTTGTATGAAAATCAATTCTAATATGCTAATTAGAATTTAAATGTTTAACAAACATTCAAAATATTCGGTTTTATAAAGTAAACCGCTTCTAACGCGCTCGTTAGAAATAAAAAACGAATACATTTATTCACTTTTGGTTTACTTAAATGAACATTTTCTAACACGCTCGTTAGAAATGAACACATATCTTTTCTAACACGCTCGTTAGAAAATATATAAAACGATTACAAATCATCTTAAATAGTTTATCATAGTTAACCCGGTTCTAATCCGCTCGTTAGAAATTAACGATTGCAAATCGTTAAATTAGTTGGTTATAAGATAAACTAATCTAATACGCCCATTAGAAAATTAGACGATTATTTATTGCCAAAAGCCGTTTTTGGTTTATATAAAATAAACGTTTTCTAACCCGCTTGTTAGAAATAAACAATTGACAAAGTCGTTAAATTGTTTCTAACACGCTCGTTAGAAAATAAACAACTATCAAACTCTTTAAATCGTTTCTAACACGCTCGTTAGAAATAATCGATTACAAAATTTGTTTCGAAGTTTATAAAAAAAATATAAACTATTTCTAATACGCTCATTAGAAATAAACAAATAAAATTCGTTTAAACGTATGTGGAATAAAATCCATTTCTAACTCGCTCGTTAGAAATTTAATAGTTTAGACGAAACCGTTACAATGTTTATTATCCAAAATAATTGTCTCCAACACGCTCGTCGGTAATTATTTGAAATAATAATATTTTCTAGCACGCTCGTTAGAAAATCTTATCGTCTTTTAACAAGTTAGTTTTACACAATCATCGTATCTAACACGCTCATTAAATATAAAGGATGATATTAAAACTTATTATTCTATAAAATTCTAACACGCTCGTTAGAGATAAAAAGTTTTAATCTTGTTATTTTTTCAACAACGTTTCTAACACGCTCGTTAGAAAATATTAAAACTAGTTATTTTATAAAATAATTACTTTCTAAAATGCTAATTAGAAAATATAAAAATTTAAGACTTTTAAAACCAACATTAATATATGGTTACTAAAAGCTTAATAAACATAAATTAAACGTTACAAACATTTAATTTGCAAGGGGTTACAAAATAAAGTTTTCTAATACGCTCATTAGAAAATTTAGTATTTCAAAACCTATTGAAATACATATTATTTTGTATATGGTTCGGTTTTATCTAAACACAAACAAGAAACCCATGAACTGTAAACTTGAATCAAAACAGTCGTTTTGCAACCCGGTATTCGGATTAAAGATTGTACTCCAATCATAAAATTAATCCGACTCATTGTACTAAATAAATATTTCCCAAAAAAATATTTTCAAGATTTTAACAAAAATCTCATTAAATATTTTAACTTTCGTGAACCTAAATCCTCGTAGAGAAGGGATTTAAGATTGTAGCAACAATCTTCACGAAAGTCTGTTTTAAGATTGTAGGAACTAGGTTCACTTTTTATTAAAATATATTACAAAATATATAATAACGAGACTCTCGTTATTTGTGGGAAATTCTTCTAGTACAATACCGGTTACATAAACTAAATAAATAAATGTAATATACAATTTAATTGTACCAATCTTGATTCAAGTCGATGTCTTTGGAAACTTCAACCGCACCTATGAGATCGAAACTCCGCTGCAAGACAAGCAAAATTGTTGACGGTTTTGGTTGAGGCACGTGTTCAACACGCTTCCCTTAAAACAGATTCCGCGCCTCCTCTCAGACGGTCTGTCTCCCAGGGTACAACAACCGGAACAGTATGTGTACTGCCAGAGATGGCACTCGTGCCCGAGATTACACCGGGTATCAAGGTGTTTAGAATTGTTGATGGAAATATGAAGTTGTGAATAATTTAGAGAATGCTCTTCTCTAAAATCTCATAAGATGTAGAGATTGCTCTCGAGTATATTTTTCTTATTTCCAAATGAATAAACAATATTCATTTTATAAAGAGATACATCAAGACTCATTCAACCCCTTAATGTTTGTCATAAACAAGGTCATTAATCTTGTAATTAACAAGATAATTAATCTTGTAATTAACAAGAGTTTAAACTCTAAATTAATGGATATTAAGTGGTAGTAAAAACAAAACTGTCATTCAACTTATGGCACCAGTGGAAACCGTCTAACATTAACTCTCTAGTAAGTAGACTGGTTTGACCGGTCTCGTGCGCATGCAGGCGCGCCTTAGTTGAGCCTACACTATGCTTCCGCGGAGACACACCTTTTTGCACCACGTGCTAATTGGATGCCACTACGCATACCAGGACGCCACCTGGTTATGTGCCATCCATACTTGCGCGCCACACGGATGACACTACGCATACCAGGACGCCACCTGGTCATGCGCCATCCAAACTCGTGCGCCACTTGCAGTCTTCGCCATAGCCAATGACGTGCGCCATGCGCCATGCCAAGGCATCCGCCTATGCCACCCAAGGGTGCGCCATAAGCGGACCCGCCATGTATCTGACCACACGCTCATGGGCAAAAATACAAAGGCGGTGTGCGAAGTTTAAAGCGCACTACATTGGGCTTATAGCCCACATCACGCGCGCATATGTGCAGGTGCGGTGCACCCTTTGGTCCCTACTAGTGTTTGCCTTCAAGGAGTGCTCCTCCTTACATACCACTTTAAGTTTTGTCATTCCACCTATGTGGGACAAGGTGACAAATCTCAATCCATTTTTCTCATCTTTGTTTTTCCATACAACTTCAAGCTTCGATATCTCATTCATCTTAGCTCTATTTGGACATAGTTTGAACACAAACCATAAATAATTATTTATACAACACATATATAAATATTATTGATGTCCAAAATATTTAGGGAAACACTCATTTTCACTAAAATTTCCAACAGAATACGCTTCACTGCCTTCATGCGTGACTCATTTGGATTAGCCTGATATCTGGCACACAGACATACAGCAAACATGATGTCTGGTCTTGAAGCAGTCAAGTACATTAGAGAACCAATCATTGCCCTATACTGAGTTGGATCAACATCTTCAGTACTTTCATGATATGGGCCAAGATTGTGATTTTCGCAGATGGGTGTGCTGAAAGTAGAGCAATCCTCCATTTTGAACCGAGACAAAATGTCATACACGTACTTTGGTGCCGCCACTTATCTCCCATACACACAAGTTCCATGCATGCATACACACACACACATCTATATATAACTATATAAAGCAAATCTAACGTACAAGATGGTAATTTTGCCACGCATATCAATTCTAAAGCAGCATATACAAGGTGCTTAAAGCCATTTGAGAGGGGGTAGAATTGCAAGTTCTCCAAAGATTTAAGACACTAGAAGGTTAACATTGGGATTTCACATGGAATTCTAAAGAACCCTAATATAATAGTTCAAGCAACTGAATCATTTGTTGTTCAAGCAACTGGTGGCGATTCGTGACCAGGAAAGTGAAGAGATAGAGAGACATAAGGACAAATCGAAAGAGAGAGGAGGATGGAGATCAGGAATTAAGAGAGGGAGCCTATCGGTGATGGAGACGACCGTGAAACTGCCGTCTTCAGGCAGCGCGATGATGGTTTGATGAACACCTATTACTACCATCGCCTAAATAAATCTTTACAGGTTCTACTTATTTTGATATCCGTTGATTTTTAGGTTTTGGTCATATCACTGAACTCCTTTCAGATTAATTCATGCACGAGGACTAATATGGATCTGCATTGTTTAAAAAATCTTGAAGATGTGGGTCAATTTGGTTTGTATTTTATTCTATTATATAAGTAATTAAAATTCCTTAGTTTATAGAGTTTCATGAAATATATAATACACTATATGTGGCCAATAACGGTCACGGTTTTCATTTTGGTAAGGCCAGTTTGTTTGTCATTTGATTGGATTCGTAGAGTTTCTATTTTCTATAATTTAAATGTTGGTTATATGTTTATGAGTTTTTTTTTGGGTTGTCGCAGTCTAGGAACGCGCTATTGTTGTTCAGCTCGAGATTGAACCATGTGTACGAATAGCTTCAACAGTTAGGTACACACATCTTGATGTATTTTTTTTTGTTTGTTTCTGTTAGTGAATAATATTTATCATTATTCTTGGTCTAAGTAGGATGATTGATGATTGTCGGAAAAAAAGGTGTCGACGATGATTGGATTATGATAAGAGATTTTGCCACCATTTTTTCAGATGTAGCTCGTATGCATAAGGTCTGTCACTCGGTCTTTATTGAATAAGTATGTTTTTTATATTGATTATCTATATATTATTACGAATTTTAATCATACGCAGGATTTTTATGAGCACATAAAGGGAGCCGACATCTTGGAACACTTGAAAGGCTTTCAGCTTTCTTACTCAATATACGTGCTAAGGCATGCAATCAAACTAAAAACTAGTCAACTAAAGCCTTAAGACAAACAAGCAGGAGTACAAACAGATCTACTCAACAACGATCGCAAACACACAGATCTGGTTCTGAACCACTACTTTCCGTTCATACTTAACGTCGGTGAAACTAAAAAACACGAGAGGAAAACCGTTAAGATATTCACCGTTGATTACAACCAGCTATCGTTGATGATGCCGGTGAGTCAAGACCATCCGGTGTGGACGTCGGTGAGTCTGGATCATCCGGCGACACGTTTGCCACGCTGGCAATGGATGCTGAGGTCAAGGAGAGTGTAATGAATGATTTGAATTGGTTTGTTGAGCGGAGAAAGTATTACCGGAGAGTTGGAAAGGCGTGGAAGAGAGGTTATGTATTGTACGGTCTGCCTGGGATCGGGAAGTCGAGCTTGATTGCCGCCATGGCCAGTTATTTGAATTTTGATATTTATGATTTGGAGTTGGTTGATATGACAAACTCTATGCTGAGGCAGTTGTTGCTGGCAACCGCGAACCAGTCGATATTGGCGGTTGAGGACATTGATTGCTCCGCGGAGTTGCACGATCTAGCGGGTGCGAATGCGGTTACTGGAAATCACCCGCGAGGGTATCGTCAACAACACAGGGTACGTACGATCGCTTTTTCTGTTTTATAACAGTAATAATAGTAATATTGTTTCTGATTAACTGATGATTATTGATTATTATAAGTCTGATAATGATGTTAATTTTTCTGTTAAGGTGACATTATCGGGGTTTTTGAACTTTATTGATGGTTTATGGTCGAGCTGTGGTGATGAAAGAATCATTGTGTTCAGGACAAACCGAAAAGAGAAACTTGACCCTGCATTGCTTCGTCCTGGTCGTATGGATGTTCACATCAACATGTCGTATTGCACCCCGTGTGGGTTTAGGTTGTTGGCATCTAACTATCATGGTATCACTCAACATGAGCGGTTTGAAGAGATTGATGATTTGATTGGCAAGGTGGAGATTACCCCGCTGAGGTAGCCGAGCAGCTGCTTAGGGATGATAATGCGGACCGTGCTCTTGGTGGACTCGTTGAGTTTTTTAATGTGAAGATGCAGGAGAATGAAGAGGCTAAAGCAAAGGAAATTAAGGTAATAATGAAGTAGGATAAGGAAGTATATTAATATGCAGTAAGATGGTAATTTCTAGCTTTTTCATATCCATGGAGATTGTTGGTTATTAATATGCAGTAAGATGGTAATTCATTTGTTGACATTAACACCTTGTTAACCAACCTCAAATTTTTGCTCCAGCACATTCATGTCAAAGGGCCTGAAGTCATTTAAACTCTAATATGAGTTACTTTTTTTTTAAATTTTTAAGCGATCTTCGAAAGAGCCTCATGACGGGTCAAAACATTTTGTTTTAGTACAGGTTGAGTTGACGCACAAACATTCTTTTATCCGGTTTCTATAATGATTAGTAGTTTTTTTTTTCAACAGTTAGTGAACTTAGTTCAATGAGATGATAACACATTTCTCATAAAATGAGGAAGGCGTAGGTGTTCAGTGCAGTTTGATATTTTCTGTCACTTTGCCTCAGGTGAAGGTACAGGACTACTTCGCCTCCAAAATACGTACTGACATGACCTCAAATTCTATCTCAGATGAAGGCTATGTGCAGGTATCCTTTTTATACGTAATTGTTTTCATGTGTTTAGGACTGTTTTAGGCTGGTTCAGGCCATTTTTGGATGTTTTAGAACAATGTTGGCTGTTCAGACAGATCCTATCTATTGGAAACTTACTAGAGTGTCTTGATGGCTGTGCTTGCAGATCTTTTTCATTACACATTTGATCCGTTATCAATAACATAAACACAACTTGACCCGTATTCACCAGATTTTAATTGCCACTTACGGTTTCTAACTTTGCCTAATGGCAGACAGATGAGTGCGATATAATAAAACCTCCTTGATTTGTTTAAAGAAAAATAAGATCATAGCTTTGCTATTGAGATAATATAAGTTTTGTAATCATGTTAGACGCACTATATATTATTTCAACTGTTTGTCAAAAAGTATATCGGGTCAACTTATCCTGGCCGTGTTCCCTGCACCAAAATTACCTTTTTTCACTCGAATTTGCTTTGACATGCTAATTTGGCCATCTAGGTGTCCAACCCTCCTCTAAGCATAGCTCAAGTAAGCATTGCTCACACATCTCACATGTGGCCAAATCAGCCGGGTGGGTGAGTTGGGTAACGGGCTAATAGGTAAACAATTCTTCAATTCTGATCAAAATAGTTCAGGTGGAATCGAGGTGCCCACATACACTTTCGTTTGTTCATCTCATATGAGCTTTATAAATAGTTTAGGTGCTAACTATGATTAAAAAAATATATTATAACCACAATAATCTTTCTTCTATTAAATTGATTTATGAGCTTGTTATATGGTCTCTTTCCTTCAAAATGGATCTTTAAGTCTAAGCCATTTGCTCGTTTGACATATAGCTAACTGATATCAAGTTTATCTTTTTTTTTTCTTCCTAATTTCCTTCATTATTAACAAAAACTGATTTTATTCCATGATTTAGGCACTACAACTGGTAGACAACAAAGCACATCTAGATTCAGGATATGTGGTAACTCTTCATTCTGACCCATGTATGAATTTCCATCTAAGCATATAGTTCCAATACTGAAGTTTAAGTGTTTTCCCTTGATGACCTTCTGGTCATACCCATATCTTCTCTGAATGTTGTTGAATGTTCCCATTTTTGTGATAGGAGTGCGGCGTGTAGTGGCAGTTGAAACTGGCTCTCAACGCGTGTTAAGGTTAATCACATTAAGGGACGTATTTTCGCTATTTTTACAGAATTCTGTTAAACTCGTTTTTGTGTTCTAAGTTTTTAGCAAAGTTATGTCATTATATGTTAAGTTTGTATTTCAAGGACAATGGATTATAATTGCATTTAGTTATGTTTGAGTCAGGTACTGTTCTTTTTTGAGCTGAACTTCAACTTGTTTGATTTAGCTAAACCTTTTTTGTTTATCTATATGTCGTCTACAAGTTGCTTATATTGTTAGTTTTTTTATGTCAATTTTTTTATCCGCGGCAACGCGCGGGCATTCCCACTTGTATATATATATATATAATATGGTTAAATACAGGTATTTAACTGGCTACCGGATATTTTATCTCGCGTTTTAAGGCGTTTTAAATTATTTTTATCATTATATAAAAATTAACTCACCGTAATATTGCTGAACAATATTTTATTTTCTTTGACTGGCTGCGTCGTTTATATTTTGTAATATGCGCGCGGTATTGAGTAGTACGCGCTTAAACTCGCAAAATAGAGCTTTTAAGCGTTTTAATTAATTTTTCCTCACAAGTATGATTAAAAATAGTATTTTAATCATAATGGAATATTTTTAGGATTTTAACATTAATCGGGCGGTCACCGATGTTCGTTTCGCATTTTGTTCGTTACGCGATAAGCGTTTATCTTATTATTTTCAACATAATTTTTAACAAAGTTTGGATTTACCAACACGTCAAATACCATCAATTAACACCAAATTTAATAAAATATTGCCTTTATTTATTCATAACATGTGTCACACTAGTACGGTACAGACTCAAAATAGTCCGGTTTCACAGATATGCCGCCCGTTCTTCTTCGTCCTCCTCATCATCAAAGTCACTCCATAAATTTTCTTCACTAACTAGTAGCACCGGAGGTGGGACTTTGTCTTCCATTTTAGTCTTTGTTTCTGGAATGATCTCATCATCTGACTCATCCTCGTAATCCCGATACGACGGCTCCTTCCCTGGTTCTGGAAAAGTTGGGAACAACTCACCCAGAATATTCATGTAACTAAGGTATTTGCCATCAGCATCATATGTGTAACCGGTCTTTGGCTGTTCTGGCAGGACTTTTTGCTCTTGTTCCTTTTCTCCCAGTTTCCTAGAATGTCTTCTACTATACGTTGTAGATCTAAAAGAACAGTTTGTTGATTTCTCAGGAGGATGTCATGATCTTCTAACATTTTATGAGTGGCAGCATCCTTAGCAACTAATTTGACCAACAACTCCTCAATCCTACTCCACTCATTACCACTGCCTCCACCAGAGTTAGCTGTGACTGCTGATACGGGTCATTATATTGATACGAAGAATATTCTAGTGAATAATATGGTTGCCGCTACACCAAGGAATTAGCATAATAATGTGTAGAGGAAACCTCATATTTGGGACATTTAACGGTAAACTAGGGTCCTCCACAAATTGCACACATAATTAAACTCAATAAAAATCAAAGACACAGACAATTAGACTCCTACGACTCAAAACAAAACATAAATAACAAGGATATTGCAAATAAGTCTAATCGAAGCTAATAAACGCAATCGCCAAGAGTCCCCGGCAACGGCGCCAAAAACTTAATGTGCTTAAAGTGGTCAACTAAAACTAACTAAATTTAACCTAAACTAGACACAAAAAGTTTTAAATTTATAAAAACAGACTCTTTAAAACCTAGACCACACAACGACCAAGTGTACCGGTCAATGCAGTATAGCCTAAGTAAGTCCGAGTATCAAACCCACGAGACTCTACTAATTACGTTTACTAGACTTAACTGACTAATTACTAGACTGACTCGACTTATTTGTTTTGTTGTCTGGGGGGTTTTCTAATACCTAAAAAATGCAATTTAATTAAATATTAACTAAACAAACGA
Source organism: Helianthus tuberosus (assembly GCA_030545235.1). Classification (NCBI taxonomy): domain Eukaryota; kingdom Viridiplantae; phylum Streptophyta; class Magnoliopsida; order Asterales; family Asteraceae; genus Helianthus; species Helianthus tuberosus. The sequence continues at coordinate 71,122,946 of CM060443.1, forward strand.
ACTAAAGAACGCACACAAGATGATGGAGTTGTACTCAGATGATGGTGAAATAACTACCTAGACTGGAATCCTAATTAACTCGGAATGGATTTCTATTAACGTGACTAAACTATGGAACCGGGATCTTAAAATACTAATCTCACTAAGAAACTGAATCGGGCCCCTAACCCTTCTCAGGAAGACACCTATGGAAACTAGCAGGCTGTTAAAGTACCAGTTTATATGGATTTCCTTACGGTCCTCCAATTAAGTTAACTAAGTACCTTAATATGACAATTACCTTACAGTACCGAAGTTTAAGGTAACTATGGTAAACTAGTTTGACTCGGTTAGCACGAATTGCAAGGTTAACTAAATTGGTCTTTTTGAAGCACCTAACTTTAGTGATCTAACAACCTAGACCCCTTACAGGATTTGAGATTAGTAGTCCAACTAGACCTACTCGATTCACGAAACAACTTCCTACGGTGTGTTGGGTAATTAACCGCAAAGACTATGAACACGAATGAAAATAATCTAACACGAACATATTATATGAAAGACATTCATCAAGATACGCGAAAATAATAATGCGAAATCAAACAAGTAAAGATAGTCAAACACACCAAAATAGTGTTACCAAGTCTTCTACTAAGTTAATAATCCATAGAAAAGAATCACGAACTATAAAAATCCAAACTTTATCAATTAATCATCCTAATATAGGTAGTTTGATAATTTTAGCCAAGAATCATAGTCAATAAAAAGAAACAAGTCTCATACGAATAATAAATCATGTTCATAAAGTCAAAAACACAAAGTAAATCGAAACCGAACACCAACTCGTTGCAAACCCGGACTCGTATCTTGAACCATAAAGCTTGAATCTCGAACGGGACACCTCCTCCCTCTTCAAAACGTTCTCTTATTTTTATTCATTTTATGCGTTTCTACCGTCTCAATAACCTCCTGTCCGTTCTGATATGCGTATCGTGTATATATTGTAAGTAGCAGCCGTAGGTATCGTCATGATTTATATACATGGACTAAGGAATCTTCAGTATTGTAACTTTAGCCAAATACAATTCCCTACCAATTGGGCTCGCATGTAGATCACAACTAGAGGTGCACAAACCGGTTAATTTTAATAACCGGTTCGGTTAGGTTAACTGGTTATACCGGTTAATTTGACTTTAACCACTTATACCGGTTATATTTTTAACTGGCCCGGTTAATTACTTTAACCGGTTTGGTTAATTAACCGGTTATTTTGCCTTATTTGAATTTTTCGGTTACCCGGTCTATCGGTTAATAACCAGTTCTTATGCTAAACACTTATAACTGGTTACTAACATACGGTTAAAAATAACCACTAACCGGTTATTTCTAAATTGGTTATTAACCGGTTACGGTTTTGATTAATAATCAGTTACGATTAATTAACCGATTATTGTGTGCACATCTAAGCACAAAACAAATAGGTGGGCCAACCTTCTTAGACTCAGCCCTAAATCAATTAAAACAAATGGCGGTCAACACCCATTTTCTTCGGTCAACTTTTGGTCAACAAAATGTACGTGTCTTTTCTTTTCTTGGATTCTTTTTCGTGTTGCATTTAATTCAACTTTGCAAGTATTACAAGTTTAGCCCTCCATCTTTTAACAATTATTTTTAAACGACTTTAAGCTTTTTTTTAGTTTGGTCCCTTGACTTCTATGTCTAGCTCCTGAATATTCGTTTATTAACCGTGTTAGTTCGACTCAATACTCGATCAAGTATCTTCAGTATTTCTCTATTTTAGCTTCAAACTTCATGAACACCTATAAAATATAAATTTAGTAAAACCGACTCGAATACTAATAAAAAAACATTAAATTAAAATATTATACAAAATACATAAGACAAATAGTATGGTTTACACAATATCAATTATAATCAAGATATGACCTTTAACATATTATTTTTATATATAAGCCGTGATATAAGCTTTACTTATTTTTCTTATTCTAATTATAATTAACTTCTAATCGTATTAACATACAAACACTTCGCAAAATGTGTCTTCTTTGAGTGCTATAAAATGAAATTTTTTAACTTTTGATGTCGGCTTAAATGGAATGAGTTTCCATGAACCTGTAAAATTATATACTATAATTTTGTAACATGTTTGTGCATTTAGTTGTTGCACATGTACCTTAAATGGTGTTTTATGCTTTAGTTGTTTGTATGATTACTTTAGATGGTTGTACATTGATAGCCACCCATACGTTTTCCTTTTACACCAAAAAAACAAAATCAGTTTTGTCATCCTTTGCTTTTTCTCTCTAAAAATCCTAGACGCATGACCTTCAAATCTCTCACTGATTTGTACACCGTAGCCACTAACACCAACCCTAACTTGATCGCCCGTGAAGAACGTCGCCTGCTTCAGCCTACTAGATTCATGGTGGTTCCACGCCAGTGTTGCGCAAATCAATACCAAGGGGTGCTTCATGGTCACCCCAAAATCCAAGAGGAAATTGAAGGTTTCAGTAGGCATGATATCAAATCTCCAAAACAACAATTTCTCTTCATTGTTGTAATTCTATCATTACTATTCTAATCGGTATCTTTTCTTTCAGTAGTAATGTATTTCACGCACAATTACATATGCTCAAAAATGTATAAATTGACTTTATGTTAGGTTTTTTCGCTATAACAACCCTCCTAAAATATTTACCGACACCCCTAATATATTTATAACATCCCTATATGTCTTAAAATACGCCCCGTATACGATAAATGGCCTTAAATACTTTTAATTTTATTTAAATAAAATCAAAATCAAAAGGTCGCTCGCGGGCCGCGAAGACCTTGTCTTCGGGCTACGCGGGGCGCGACAACTAGGCTACGCAGCCTCACTCTGTGATGCCACGTGTCGTAACAAGTGTCGAGCCTATAGTGGTGACCAGGCCAAGCTAGGCCCTACTACCTTTACGTCGCGGGCCGCGAAGGATTACCCTTCGGCTTACGCGGGCCGCGAGAAAACCCATTTCAGCTCCAATAAATTGGGAGCATCGGCCTTCAGTTGTCGATGTTCAAAAACGAAATTTCTCTTTCAAATCTATAGTATAGCAACTATAATCGGTATTATACCCCCCTAAATAGCAAAGTTTTGCCCCGTTGTAAGTATTATAACCCCTGGTTACATATTAGATACGCTGCCCGAATGATCTAGTGCTCCGTAACGGCTGTCGAGGTTCTGCCCGACGTAGTCATTGGAGTTTTGTCTCGGGGAGGGTATTACTAATGTAAATATTGGGTTATTATACTAACGCGTATGCATTGTGTAATTAATAGATAATCACCAGGAAATCAAAAAGGAAAACCCTAAGATAGCAATGTGAGTAAACTCCTTTTTGTAAACTTATTTGCAAACTGTTTTTACAAAACCTCAAATGTTTTACATTATATTAAACAGTGATTGAGTATTTGTATTCTACAATTATCGTCGGTATGTTGGGGTTTTGTATACAAAATTTGTTACTACATTGTGAGTAGTAACATGACTACAAGTCGGGTTGACAGTACTGTGGGTGGTAATTAAAGTAGAAAAGTAAACAAATGTAATTGAACGATCGCCCTCAATGCTATAAACGGTTTTACCTGTCTTGATTAAACTGGGATTCACTCACCAGTATTTCCACTGACAAAATGTTTTTAAACGCGTTTAAGGTAACAAAATGTGAAAGCCAATTAAAAGCCAGCTGGACAGCACTGAAGGCTTGGAAAAGTGGCTATAAAAGTTACCTAAATAAAGAGATGTTTTTATTTAAATAAAATAGGGTTTATCCCAATGAAAATGTGGGTACTGGAAACTTGAGAATTTCCCGTGTGTTTAATATTATAAAAGTCTGGTATTTTACTCTGATAAAATATTTCCTAACTACGGTCCTGATGTAAATTCCGCTGCCAAATTGATAAACACCGATACCACTGAAACTGGCCGCGGCCGCCCGTTCCTGGGTAAATAGGGGACGGGGGTTGCGACAGAAGGTGGTATCAAAGCTACAGCCTGATTCAGCCACATAAGTGTTCTGCTGTGTAACACCTCGAAAATTCACGTCCTGTAATGTGTTGACACGTGTCATATGATTGAACGTGTGAAAGAATGTTATAGAAGGATTAAAGTTGACAATCATGGAAAGTATGTGAATATACGAGTTCTTAATGTCAACAGTGAATAAATATATTGTACATTAACCTTACATGATGCTCATACCTTCAAACGAATAAATCATGGATCATACGAAGCTAAATATGAAGGAAAGTGAGAGATTACAAACTACAGGGGTTAAATGTGTCAACATGTTTAAGTTATACCTCTGAGTGACCTTTTGACAAACCCGAAGCTGTGTAACGGTTAATTATGCTCACTAGAATGCACGACATAAATTTCATAAAGTTTCGTTATCGTATGAGAAAGTTATGATCAAATTCGTATACAAGGGGTTAAAGGGTCAACGTTGAAAGTTAGGACTTTTCGGGTAACAATAAAGTTAACCGAGGACTTAACAAAGTGTGTAAATGTCTTGAAGCCCTTATATGTCAATTTAGAGGGTTTAAAGTGCAAGAAATAAAGTCGTAGCAAAGTTCCCAAGAGCCAAGGACCAAAGCGTAAAAATCAAAAGTTGAAGATTTGATCAGAAGGGGCCTCGCGCCACGCGAAGGCCCTGGGGGGGGGGGCTACGCGTGCCGCGAAGGCCTGTCTGGTCCGAAAACTTTGGGTTTTTGTCTTCCATTTGCTTTCTAACCGACTTATAAACGTTTTTCCTCATCTTGCACGACCCCTAGGCAACCCCTAGACACTTAGGGACATCTAGAAGTGATCCATGGCCATGCTTAGACTTGGGTGTCAATGATCCATGAGTTCTTGAGCACTATATAAGGCCACAAGATTGCAACCAATTCTTCACACCTTCCTTCAGCATTCCTGATCATTTCTGGAGCTCCAAAGCAGGCTCAAGTGATCTCTAATCGTGCAAAGGACTTCAGTAAGTATGCTTAACCTTTCTTAGTTAAGTTTTTGCTTAGTTTTAGCTTAAAAGTCAAACCGTCGTAATTAACGGTTGACTTAGCGATTAATCACTAATGGTCCAGTGATTAGTCGAATTGAAAGTAGTTATAAGTTGGTAATTATGTGGGCATTAAACCCTTAAAAGGGCACCCTCTGATTCCCACTCTAACTAGGTCAAATGTCGGGTCAAACTTGTTATTAAAAAGTCAACAAGATACTTATTTTCTAATTTATGCATAATTAGCAATGTAGAACATATACAACCTGTTTGATCATTAATATAACTTGGTAATTAGTATAAGAACATGTCTAAACATGTTCAACCCGACAATTTTCTGTTTAGACCCGGTTCGGAACCGAAAGTCGAAAAGCTTTGACTTTTGCTTCGACTTCAGTTCTGACCCATTTTGGTATGTTTTAGAAATACCTTAGAGCTTTAATTGGACTAGGTTACATGCTAGTATAACCCTCTGTGATTATACACCTTGGTTCATTAGTTATCCAATTAATATGCATGTTCCCGTTAATTGCTCATATGTTGACCATTATGCCCTTTTCACCTTAAAACGTTATTTTTGAAAATGTAAAAGAGTAGAAACCTTAGTTACTGAAATATAAACTTGTAACCAAAATTTGACATCAGTTTGAGGTCTAGATTAAGAATTATGCTCATTAGCGTAAATTGAAAGCTTTATGTTAATTAAACGGCGTAATTAGCGTATAGCCCATTTAAACCTACTTTTTGATATCAAACTCTTTACCCACTGATGTAATATATTATTTTGGGATTTTTGAAGATTTTTAATTAATTTTAGGCTGAGCATAACTTATAGTCATAGGCTTAATCCGGTAATTGTCGGTTTTGCCCTTACGGGCTATAAAATGAGTTTTACATATCTAATTGACTCCAAACCTTTTGCTACTGATTAAATATGATAAATAAATTATTTTAAGCCTTATGGAATAATAAAAATATCAGCTTTATGTATAGAACCCGGAAATGGCTTCTAATCGCCTTTTAAGCGTTTTTAACGCATAGTATGTACTAGAACTATTTTAAACATACAAGGGTTGATACCTACTGATATTTTAGGTAAATTGTAATATTTTAACAGTAAGCAAAAGTTATTTAACTCAGACTTCAGTTTTGAGCTTTTCGGCTTATGTGAAATTACCAAAATGCCCCTACGGTGCATAGTTTGGTTATAATTGATAAATTTCACATATATACTTTACCCTACTGTTATAACTTAGTAAACTAATTATTTTTGCTGATTATATCAGACCTGTAACTCAGGTTAATACTTAGACTCTTTTATAACCTTGTAAATGACCAAACTACCCCTACGGGGCATAGTTTGTGTTTAAATTCGTTTCGGGCATAATAAAAGACATCTTACTGATGTCACAACATATTTGAAGCATATTAACTTAGGAAACCTGTATATGGCTCTAATAAGTACCCGTTACGCTTATTACGCGTTCGGTTCGGTTTATGTAACTAGTTTGCATAAATTAGCCGAAACGGGTCAAACCTTATCGGTTTTATCTCAAAATCCAGAATGCGTATGAAATACCCATATTAAGAAAGTCTTCAAACTTGTCGGGTCTAAATCACATTCTATCCGGTCTTCGCTTAATCGTGCGTACGAACCGTATCTTTGAAACTAACCGGTCTAAGCTTAAGCTTAACTAAAGACCCGTTAGGATTCTAATAGGTTATTATAAACCTTCGTTCCAGATTAGGAGGACCAGTAAAAGCTACTTTCATTTGCTTATTGTGATTATTACTTTGCTCAGGTAAATACTTTTAACTTATTTTCCCTATACTGGTTTGGGTTACGGTATATAAAATACCGCTTGATCGGGCATTAAATCTTCCATCGTTTGGTGGTTAATTGAATAATTTGATCGGCCCGTTTAAATCGTTTTGTTTACTTAAAGCCTTTGGGGGGTTAATGACCATGTCCCGGATATCCTTGGCATCATTTTACGAAATGGCCACGACCTAAGCGCGGAGTGTAGGCGTACACTCGTCAGTGCATAAATAGATTATGTGGTGTGTCTATTGATCTTTAACCCGGCACGATCCGGGCTACTGAACGCATAAGGAACATGTAATTCTTTTACAAGATTATATATTTAAATAAGTATCCCAAGTTATAAAATGTTTATGCCATGTGCATCCAAATCAATTTTTAATCATTTTTAAAATGAGTCAGTTGATTGTATTTACCAGTGTAAACTGACGTATTTTCCCAAAAAGATTAAATGCAGGTACTAAGCGTAATAGGCTGGATTCTCTCCTTAGCATCAATAAAGAGTCTCGCAAGCTTAAGATGCCTATCGTCTGTTGAACTACTGTTTCCTACTTATTTCGATCCGTCTGTGGATAAACTTTCAACTGTTTGTGATACACGATATTACAATATTTTATTCGGTTGAAATATATCTTTCATTTGCTTCTGCTGTGCATATTAAATATTGTGTTGTTTGACTATTATGTTGCCAACCACGTCATAATACTCCCCACCGGGCCCACCGGTGACACGTGGAAATCAGGGTGTGACAGGTTGGTATCAGAGCCAACGCTGAGTGAATTAAACACTAGCCTTTTGTGCTTAATCTCAGTTACACAATTGCACATTTCAAAAACTTTCGAGTCTAGACAAATAACATAGGACAAATTCTACTTTGTTTTGTTTTGTTTTGTCCTTTATTTTATATATTCTTGTCGTTATCTCATGTTGTATTGACAGGATTAATTATGCCGCCAAGATTCTTTCAACGAAGAGGACGAGGCAAGGGGCCAATCACCGCCCCCAATGACGACGAGGCAGGACCTTCGCACACGCGACCTCCTACCACCACTGCAAGTGCCGACCCTAGAGAAAACCGGAGGAACCTCTTTGAACCTGCTAGATGATCTGTATCGCACAGTTCGACGCCTCCCATTCACAACTCATATGGGCCACAGTCGGAAAATGAGCCCGACAACCCTCAACCTTCTTACATACCCCTTCAGCGATCCCTATCGCATAATTCCTTTGGTAACCCCTCACCTGTTTTTAGGGGCCGGTTTAACCCGGCAAATTACCTACAAGAACCAGTGGGTTTTAACCCATTGGGTCCGGAGGATCATTACTCCGGCGATCATGCAGAGGATATGGACGAGGACACCGATCCCGTCGAGCCCGCAACCAGAACTCCCAACCATCCCATCGAGGTCTCGGATGGTTCGTCTTTTCATGGATCACCCTACCATGGTCCGGACAGTTACCAGGCACGATTTAATCAGTACGAGTGGTATTTTACACCCTCGCATCATTCGTCGCCTCACCAGCAGCAGCAGCAGGATCCCTCTGAGGATTCACGATTCGTGGCAGTCACGCCACCGCCTCCACCGCCACCAGTTCAGCCGGCACCTCCGCAACCACCGAGGAGTAGGAGAACCGGAGCACGTATGTCCGCACGAGGAGGGGACTTTCATTTTAGCTCTCCTCGACAATCAAGTGGCAGTCATTATCCGCCGCTTCAAGAAGATCCACAAATGGGTGGACCTTCGAACCCAGTTGCACAGCAACCACCACCGATGGGTTTTGATAACCCGATTCCAGCATACACGGGTTCGATGACGTACAACCCGTTTGGGCCGCCGATTCACACCAACTACAATTACGCTGAAGCCGACCCATACTTGGTAGCGTCCAATTACAACGCCTTTAACCCAGAAGGACCGTATGGAGGTCCTTGGGGAGCAGGGTACCCAACTCATGGGTACCAGATACCTGCCAGACCTATAATACGGACACAATCGCAGCCGCCACGGTTTTCTCCCCCTGAACGGGAGGAAATTCTTCAGAGACTGGACCAGGTCGAGCGAGACTTTCACCGAGATCGCAGGGAGCGACAGACCTTCTACCAAGGATTGACAAGCCTAATAAAAGGGAAGAGCAAGAAGGACCATTGAATCTTTCCACTGTTGTTGTAATTTTCCTTGTATCATTTGAGCCCCTGCGTGGGCCTGTCTTGCTGTATTGACCCCTGTGTGGGTATGTTTGTTTGTTTGTTTTGAACCCCTGCGTGGGTCTATCTTTCTGTTAACCCCTACGAGGGTATGATGTTTGTTTAAGTCCCTGTGTGGACTAGTATGTTGTTTGACCCCTGCGTGGGTATGTTGCTTTATTAAAAAGACCCGTTTAGGGCAGTATGTAATCTTTTAATAATTAATGGAATGTTATGTTTATAAATTTCATTTTGCTATTATATGCATAAATATTATATATGAAATAAATAAATCAAAATCATCCCTTTTTGATAATAATCTGCCTATTAAATATTGAATAAGAATCTTAAGAGTGAAACCTAGCCTGAGTGTCATTATGAAGACCTGGCCATGATGGTAAGACCTGTTTAAAAGATTCAAATCCCTGTTAACATCTGAAAACGTGTTAACGCTCCTGGCAGATGTGATCCGTTAAAATCACACACGTCATTCTTATATAAGGATTCTTTAAAAGATTCCTAACCCAACTAAATGATCTCTGAATCATGAGTTTAAATCATCAATTAAGATGATCATATTTTGACCATACATTGGTAATATAGTGCCTACGGGCCTTGCTCATTTCTACATGAGCCAAAAGAAAGTGGTAGCTAAGACTTCCTGTCCGAAAAAGGTAAAGAACTATGTTCAAAACCTTCATGCTTTGATTCTCTGAAATCATAAGCTTATAATTTATAAATGTCCTTGTGACTAGGCCTTTTGTGCTATTAATAAAACTGTTATTGTTTTTATAATTAGGATAACTTATAATATAAAATCCTAAATAAATATGATTCATAAATTAACCAAATATGGTTTATGTGTTCCATGGTTAATGAATTGCCATAAAAGACAATTCCATAATAAACTCCCAAGTAAACTATTGTCTTTGTTTTATGTAACAGTTCAATTAAATGGCTGACTCAGATGAAATTAATAGTCACCCAGTGGAGAACAATGATAACGCCCGAATTAATCTAACTGGTGCTGAACTGAAAGCGTTAGTAGACGACGCAGTTACAAAGGCCTTAGAGCGGCAATACGAAGAGTATAGTGGGACTCGAAGTAGGACCCTATCTACACCGCATTCGAAGCCACCTTCCAAGAAGGAAGAACCGAAGAAAGATGATGATTGACTCTCCTCAAACCACCACAGTGCTCCATCTCAGCAGATTGTACTAAATCAAGAACCCCGTAGTAAGGGTTGCTCCTATAAATACTTTGTTTCATGCAAACCTAGAGATTTCACTGGGGAAAAAGGAGCCATTGACTGCATGACGTGGTTAAATGAGATGGATACAGTAGTGGATATCAGCGGGTGCGCTGAGAGGGATATAGTCAAGTTTGTGTCGCAATCTTTTAAAGGCGAGGCTTTAGCCTGGTGGAGATCACTGATTCAAGCCACTGGGAAGATCCCATTGTACAACATGTCATGGGAACAATTCGTTGCCCTCATCAGGGAGAATTACTGTCCTTAGCACGAGGTCGAAAAGATTGAGTCAGATTTTCTTTCGTTGGTAATGACCAATCTAGATTGCCAAGCTTACCTCACGAGATTTAATACAATGTCGAGGTTGGTTCCGTATTTGGTGACCCCGGAACCCAAACGTATAGCTCGTTTCATTGGGGGTTTAGCCCCCGAGATAAAGGCAAGCGTGAAGGCCTCTCGGCCATCTACTTTCAGATCTGTAGCTGACATATCTCTGTCCCTCACTCTAGACGCGGTCAGACAAAGATCGCTGAGGAACAAAGATGCTGAGAAAAGAAAACGTGAAGATGATAATTCACGGAGGTCAAACAAGAAGCACCGAGGAAACGGTGACAACAAGAAGGAGTCTGAGTCAAGGAAAGATGGGCATCAGTCTGGTGATAAGCCCAAGTGCAAGATTTGCAAGAAACAGCACTTTGGAAAGTGCAGACTCGAATCGAACTCGCAGACTCAGTCAAGAACTTTTGCTTGCGGGATATGCAAGTCCAAGGAACACAAGACCTTGGATTGCAAGAAGCTGAAAGACGCAACGTGCTACCGTTGCAATGAAAAGGGGCACATTAAGACCAACTGCCCGAAATATGCAAAGAAAGACGACGAAGGAAAGAAGAAAAATGCTAGAGTCTTTAGAATGGATGCAAAGGAAGCGGTTCTAGACGACAACGTGATTACAGGTACTTTCCTTGTAAATGATGTCTATGCAAGAGTACTTTTTGATTCAGGCGCTGATAAGTCTTTCGTAGACAATAAGTTTTGCAAATTGCTGAATTTACCTGTCAAAACCTTAAGTGTGAATTATGAGGTGGAGTTAGCAGATGGCACCATAGAAACCATCTCAACTGTGTTAGATGGATGTGTTATATCCATTAAGAACCACTATTTTCCTCTGTCCCTACTTCCCTTTAAGTTAGCCGGTTTTGACATAGTTTTGGGTATGGACTGGTTATCTCATAACCAGGCCCAAATTGTCTACAACAAGAAACAAGTGGTGATTAAGACTCCGTCTGGTGAATCACTTACCATTCAGGGAGATACCCAGTATGGGCTACCTGAGCAAGTGACTATGCTCAAGGCTTCCAAGTGTTTAAAGAAGGGTTGCGTCATCTACATGGCACAAGTGATTATTGATGAGCCTAAACCGAAGATAGAAGACATCCCCGTCATTTCTGAATACCCTGAAGTTTTTCCTGAAGAACTACCTGGTTTACCACCAGATAGACAAGTCAAATTCAGAATTGACATCATCCCTGGGGCAGCACCAGTTGCTAGAGCACCCTATAGGTTGGCACCAACGGAGATGAAGGAATTGAGAACACAACTGGATGAATTGCTGGCTAAAGGTTTCATTAAACCTAGTTCGTCTCCTTGGGGAGCACCAGTCTTGTTTGTCAAGAAGAAGGATGGATCGATGCGTCTATGCATCGATTACCGTGAACTTAATAAGGTCAGAATAAAGAATAGGTATCCTCTGCCCAGGATCGACGATCTGTTCGACCAACTTCAAGGGGCAAGTTACTTCTCGAAGATTGACTTGAGGTCAGGCTACCATCAACTGAAGGTTAGAGATGAAGACGTACATAAAACTGCATTTAGGACTCGTTATGGTCATTACGAGTTCCTAGTGATGCCTTTTGGGCTCACTAATGCACCGGCCGCGTTCATGGATCTCATGAATTGCGTTTGCAAGCCGTACCTAGATAAATTCGTCATCGTTTTCATCGACGACATTCTTATCTACTCGAAGAACCAAGCTGACCATGAGAAACACCTTCGCTGTATTCTTAAACTTCTACATCAGGAGAAGCTCTATGCCAAATTCTCTAAATGTGAATTCTGGCTTCGAGAAGTCCAATTCCTTGGACATGTAGTTAGTGAGCGTGGTATCCAAGTGGATCCCGCTAAAGTTGAAGCTGTCATGAACTGGCAAGAGCCAAAGACGCCTACAGAGATTCTTAGCTTCCTGGGATTGGCAGGATATTACAGGCGTTTCATTGAAAATTTTTCAAGGATTGCTGCACCCTTAACATCCTTGACGAAGAAGAAAGTAAAGTTCGTTTGGGGCCCTAAGCAGCAAGAATCCTTTGATATCCTTAAATAGAAGTTGAGCAACGCTCCTGTACTGACGTTACCTGAAGGTACCGAAGAATTCGTAGTTTACTGCGATGCATCACACACTGGCATGGGGTGTGTTCTTATGCAGAAAGGCAAGGTTATTTCCTATGCTTCAAGGCAGTTAAAGGTGCACGAAAAGAATTACACCACCCATGACTTGGAGTTGGGTGCCGTTGTATTCGCACTAAAAATGAGGAGGCATTATTTATATGGAATCAAGTGTGTGATCTATTCTGATCACAAGAGCCTCCAGCACCTGTTTAATCAGAAGGATTTAAACATGAGGCAGCGCCGTTGGATGGAGACTTTAAATGATTATGATTGTGAAATCAGACATCATCCCGGCAAGGCGAATGTAGTCGCTGACGCCTTGAGTCGAAAGGAAAGGGTGAAACCCATCCGAATCAATGCCAAGAGCATTAAAATAAAGAACAGCTTGAATGAAAGGTTGTTAGCTGCACAGAAGGAAGCTGTGTTGGAAGCTAACTATCCTAACGAAAAGCTAGGAGTAACTGAGGAGCAGTTATCTCTTGGCAAGGATGGAATTCTGAGATTGAATGGACGAATATGGGTTCCAATTTATGGAGGACTTCGGGATGTTATCCTCCAGGAAGCCCATAGTTCCAAATATTCCGTTCATCCTGGAGCTGATAAAATGTACCAGGATCTAAGGGCAAACTATTGGTGGATAGGCTTGAAGAAGTCTGTAGCTACCTATGTAGCTAAATGCTTGACGTGTGCGCAAGTCAAAGCAGAACATCAGAAACCGTCAGGTTTGCTACAACAGCCTGAACTTCCTACTTGGAAGTGGGAAATGGTAACTATGGATTTTATCACCAAGTTAGCCAAGACAAGGAAAGGAAACGATACGATATGGGTTATAGTTGATAGACTGACTAAGTCAGCACATTTCTTACCCATCAAGGAGACTTATAGCTCCGACATGTTAGCCCAGTTGTACGTGGATAAGATTGTAGCTTTACATGGCATACCTGTGTCTATTATCTCCGACAGGGATACTAGATACACATCCCATTTTTGGAAAAGCTTCCAACAATCTTTGGGCACGCGCTTAAATTTCAGTACGGCTTACCAACCTCAGACTGACAGACAGAGTGAGCATACCATCCAGACATTGGAGGACATGCTACGTGCATGTGTAATTGATTTAGGTGGTAGTTGGGATAACCACCTACCATTGATTGAGTTCTCTTATAACAATAGCTACCATACCAGCATCAAGGCTGCGCCTTTCGAGGCTTTATACGGTAGAAAGTGTAGAATGCCCGTTTGTTGGGCGGAAGTTGGAGATGTCCAATTGTCAGGACCGGAGATAGTCTTTGAAACGACGGACAAGATTGTCCAGATTCGTGACCGTCTCAAAGATGCCCGAGATAGGCAGAAGAGCTACGCTGATCCAAAGCGTAAAGCTTTTAACTTCGAGGTAGGTGACAAAGTGTTACTTAAAGTATCACCCTAGAAGGGAGTGATGCGATTTGGTAAGAAAGGTAAGTTAAGCCCGAGATACATAGGACCGTTCGAAGTCATCGAACGTGTCGGATCAGTTGCCTATAAGTTGAACTTACCTGAAGAGCTCAGTGGTATTCATAATGTATTCCACATCTGCAATCTGAAGAAGTGTTTCGCTGACGAATCACTGGTCATACCACATACAGATGTGCATATAGATGAGAGCTTAAAATTTGTGGAAAAACCATTGTCGATTGAAGATCGACAGGTTAAGAAGCTTCGAAGGAAGCATGTGCCTATTGTAAAGGTAAAATGGGATGCCCGTAGAGGTCCCGAGTATACGTGGGAGGTTGAGTCCACAATGAAAGAAAAGTACCCTCATTTGTTTCAGTAAATCTCAAGGTCGAGATTTATTTTAAGGGGGTGAGGATGTAACACCTCGAAAATTCACTTCCTGTATTGTGTTGACACGTGTCATATGATTGAACGTGTGAAAGAATGTTATAGAAGGATTAAAGTTGACAATCATGGAAAGTATGTGAATATACGAGTTCTTAATGTCAACAGTGAATAAATATATTGTACATTAACCTTACATGATGCTCATACCTTCAAACGAATAAATCATGGATCATACGAAGCTAAATATGAAGGAAAGTGAGAGATTACAAACTACAGGGGTTAAATGTGTCAACATGTTTAAGTTATACCTTTGAGTGACCTTTTGACAAACCCGAAGCTTTGTAACGGTTAATTATGCTCACTAGAATGCACGACATAAATTTCATAAAGTTTCGTTATCGTATGAGAAAGTTATGATCAAATTCGTATACAAGGGGTTAAAGCGTCAACGTTGAAAGTTAGGACTTTTCGGGTAACAATAAAGTTAACCGAGGACTTAACAAAGTGGGTAAATGTCTTGAAGCCCTTATATGTCAATTTAGAGGGTTCAAAGTGCAAGAAATAAAGTCGTAGCAAAGTTCCCAAGAGCCAAGGACCAAAGCGTAAAAATCAAAAGTTGAAGATTTGATCAGAAGGGGCCTCGCGCCACGCGAAGGCCCTGGGGGGGGGGGGGGGGGCTACGCGTGCCGCGAAGACCTGTCTGGTCCGAAAACTTTGGGTTTTTGTCTTCCATTTGCTTTCTAACCGACTTATAAACGTTTTTCCTCATCTTGCACGACCCCTAGGCAACCCCTAGACACTTAGGGACATCTGGAAGTGATCCATGGCCATGCTTAGACTTGGGTGTCAATGATCCATGAGTTCTTGAGCACTATATAAGGCCACAAGATTGCAACCAATTCTTCACACCTTCCTTCAACATTCCTGATCATTTCTGGAGCTCCAAATCAGGCTCAAGTGATCTCTAATCGTGCAAAGGACTTCAGTAAGTATGCTTAACCTTTCTTAGTTAAGTTTTTGCTTAGTTTTAGCTTAAAAGTCAAACCGTCGTAATTAACGGTTGACTTAGCGATTAATCACTAATGGTCCAGTGATTAGTCGAATTGAAAGTAGTTATAATTTGGTAATTATGTAGGCATTAAACCCTTAAAAGGGCACCCTCTGATTCCCACTCTAACTAGGTCAAATGTCGGGTCAAACTTGTTATTAAAAAGTCAACAAGATACTTATTTTCTAATTTATGCATAATTAGCAATGTAGAACACATACAACCTTTTTGATCATTAATATAACTTGGTAATTAGTATAAGAACATGTCTAAACATGTTCAACCCGACAATTTTCTGTTTAGACCCGGTTCGGAACCGAAAGTCGCAAAGCTTTGACTTTTGCTTTGACTTCAGTTCTGACCCATTTTGGTATGTTTTAGAAATACCTTAGAGCTTTAATTGGACTAGGTTACATGCTAGTATAACCCTCTGTGATTATACACCTTGGTTCATTAGTTATCCAATTAATATGCATGTTCCCGTTAATTGCTCATATGTTGACCATTATGCCCTTTTCACCTTAAAACGTGATTTTTGAAAATGTAAAAGAGTAGAAACCTTAGTTACTGAAATATAAACTTGTAACCAAAACTTGACATCAGTTTGAGGTCTAGATTAAGAATTATGCTCATTAGCGTAAATTGAAAGCTTTTTGTTAATTAAACGGCGTAATTAGCGTATAGCCCATTTAAACCTACTTTTTGATATCAAACTCTTTACCCACTGATGTAATATATTATTTTGGGATTTTTGAAGATTTTTAATTAATTTTAGGCTGAGCATAACTTATAGTCATAGGCTTAATCCGGTAATTGTCGGTTTTGCCCTTACGGGCTATAAAATGAGTTTTACATATCTAATTGACTCCAAACCTTTTGCTACTGATTACATATGATAAATAAATTATTTTAAGCCTTCTGGAATAATAAAAATATCAGATTTATGTATAGAACCCGGAAATGGCTTCTAATCGCCTTTTAAGCGTTTTTAACGCATAGTATGTACTAGAACTATTTTAAACATACAAGGGTTGATACCTACTGATATTTTAGGTAAATTATAATATTTTAACAGTAAGCAAAAGTTGTTTAACTCAGACTTCAGTTTTGAGCTTTTCGGCTTATGTGAAATTACCAAAATGCCCCTATGGTGCATAGTTTGGTTATAATTGATAAATTTCACATATATACTTTACCCTACTGTTATAACTTAGTAAAATAAGTATTTTTGCTGATTATATCAGACCTGTAACTTAGGTTAATACTTAGACTCTTTTATAACCTTGTAAATGACCAAACTACCCCTACGGGGCATAGTTTGTGTTTAAATTCGTTTCGGGCATAATAAAAGACATCTTACTGATGTCACAACATATTTGAAGCTTATTAACTTAGGAAACCTGTATATGGCTCTAATAAGTACCCGTTACGCTTATTACGCGTTCGGTTCGGTTTATGTAACTAGTTTGCATAAATTAGCCGAAACGGGTCAAACCTTATCGGTTTTATCTCAAAATCTAGAATGTGTATGAAATACCCATATTAAGCAAGTCTTCAAACTTGTCGGGTCTAAATCACATTCTATCCGGTCTTCGCTTAATCGTGCGTACGAACCGTATCTTTGAAACTAACCGGTCTAAGCTTAAGCTTAACTAAAGACCCGTTAGGATTCTAATAGGTTATTATAAACCTTCGTTCCAGATTAGGAGGACCAGTAAAAGCTACTTGCATTTGCTTATTGTGATTATTACTTTGCTCAGGTAAATAATTTTAACTTATTTTCCCTATACGGGCTTGGGTTACGGTATATAAAATACCGCTTGGTCGGGCATTAAATCTTCCATCGTTTGGTGGTTAATTGAATAATTTGATCGGCCCGTTTAAATCGTTTTGTTTACTTAAAGCCTTTGGGGGGTTAATGACCATGTCTCGGATATCCTTGGCATCATTTTACGAAATGGCCACGACCTAAGCGGGGAGTGTAGGCGTACACTCGTCAGTGCATAAATAGATTATGTGGTGTGTCTATTGATCTTTAACCCGGCACGATCCGGGCTACTGAACGCATAAGGAACATGTAATTCTTTTACAAGATTATATATTTAAATAATTATCCCAAGTTATAAAATGTTTATGCCATGTGCATCCAAATCAATTTTTAATCATTTTTAGAATGAGTCAGTTGATTGTATTTACCAGTGTAAACTGACGTATTTTCCCAAAAAGATTAAATGCAGGTACTAAGCGTAATAGGCTGGATTCTCTCCTTAGCATCAATAAAGAGTCTCGCAAGCTTAAGATGCCTATCGTCTGTTGAACTACTGTTTCCTACTTATTTCGATCCGTCTGTGGATAAACTTTCAACTGTTTGTGATACACGATATTACAATATTTTATTCGGTTGAAATATATCTTTCATTTGCTTCCGCTGTTCATATTAAATATTGTGTTGTTTGACTATTATGTTGCCAACCACGTCACGATACTCCCCACCGGGCCCACCGGTGACACGTGGAAATCGGGGTGTGACATGCTGACTTCAAAATATTATTCAATATGTTAGGAAATTATTTACGGAACTACGAGCATGTCTGTATATTATTGTTGTGTGTTATTTGACTATTCGTTAGTTTACAGTATGAGCGACCAAGGACCTTCAGACGCTTACCGTCAGTTGTCCAGCTCACCTAGGGACGAAGGCACCTCTTCACAGCCTACCCTCTCATGGTATTCGGCTGATACTGAAGATGGGATATTCGTGTTCAAGGCCCAATCTGAAGAGCCATTCCCTCCAAAAAAGAGTGGATGGTTCAGCAGAGGAGCTCATGAACGTAGAAAGAGGATGAGAAAACTTCAGCAGCAGCGTGCTTTAGCAGCCGCTAATAGAGAAATGAATGCACAAACACAGGATATAATCAATAGGAGACTGGAAAACTTCCATATACTAGCAACCACAGCCGCCGACCCGAATCTAGAGCAACTCATAGCACCCCAGCCCTTACCACTGTTTCCCACACAACCAATGGAAATTGAAGCCAACCCAGAAAACCAAATCCCAATGCCTGATTTTGACCTAGCTGAAATCCCTAGGATACCAGCACCCCATCCCTCAGACCCAGACTATGACCCCTGGTATGACGATCATAGGGATTACCAACAACGCTACCCAATACCAGAGGAACCCATGCCAAACCTAGTAGCCTGCCCAAACTTGGACCCTCTAGACCCCTATTATGATAATGATCAATACATTAGGGAAATTCTAGAAAACCCTTACCCACACGAAGAACCCATGCCCCAGCTCCCAGATCCAATACCAGCACCTGCACCACCCATGAGCACTGAGAATGTGCAAGAACTCCGAATCTTTGGTGAGGAGATTTTAGAAGAAAGTGAAAGGATGAGGCAGATAGGAGAACGACTCGTCTGGAAATATGACGAGCGTAATATGGAATTTTGGATGAACCCGTACCATTAATAATATATATATATATATATATGTGTGTGTGTGTGTGTGTGTGTGTGTATGTTTGAAAAGAAAAAAAAATCTAGACAATAGCTACAGATGCATAATAGTATTGTAATTTTATATTTTAGTTCCAGTTGGTTTAGACGCATAATATATAAAAAGAGTAAAGGTCGCAATGACGACGATTTTGGATCAATATGCTTGTGATGTGATTGTTTGTATTGGATATTGTCTTGTGATATTAATATGTGGTAAATGTTTAAAATTCAGATGGACAACGAAATGAACCAGGAAAACCACAATAACGATAACCAGAATAACAATAATAATGGAAACCAAGTGGATAACAGTGCCATCCAACACATAGTGGCACAAGGGATTATAGACGCAATGCCATATATTATCAAAACGGTTAAGGAAGTAGATAATAAAAGTAATAATGGCAGTAAACGGCCTACTGAACCTAAACACAGCGTTAACAATGGACCAATACTTCAGGTGCCCATTCCAAAAAGAAGAAGAACCATGTCTTATGGTTGTTCTTATAAAGAATTCTGGTCTTGTAAACCAATGGAATTCTCGGGCAATGAAGGGGCCGTTGCAGCTCTACGCTGGATAGAAAAGACTGAGGCAGTCTTGAAAATAAGCAAGTGTGCGGAAGAGGATAAGATAATGTTTACCTCCAATCTATTTAAGAACTCAACCTTAGAATGGTGGAACACTATCCTCCAGTCTAGAGGAAGTGACAGGGTTTACAATATGGAATGGGAGGAATTTAAGAACATGGTAGAAAGGAAATTTTGCCCTCCCAATGAAAAAAAACAGATAGCAAATAAGTTCGTAAACCTTAGAATGACTGGAGTGGATAGTAAGGGTTATACTACTTTATTCATCGAATATGCTAGGATAGTGCCGACCCTTGCATCACCAAAACCAAACCAACTGGGGTAGCTCAGTTGGCCACCGACACCCATATTCCAACACTTGGATCGTTGGGGTCTCGGGTTCGAGACGTGGCAACCCCACCTCTCTCGAACCCCAAATGTTGGGAGGGTATTTGCCGCCAGGGATCCTTTTCGGGTGGTGAACTGGGAGGGGGGATCCCCTCCGTGGTCAGGGGTACCGTGCACCTACCCTTTTTTTTTGCATCACCAGAACCAGTATTAATCTCCCATTACATATGGGGATTAATCAGTGAAATAAGGCATGTAGTCAAGGCAGCTAGGACCTAAACCATAGAAGAAGCTATAGAATCAGCAAACACCTTGACTGATGAATTAGTGCGTACACAAGAAGAGAACCAGAGAAGGAACCTAGCTCAGAAACTTACCTAGGAACTCCGCTATGGAAATTCTAACCGTGGGAAAACGTAGGTTCTACCTTTGCACCTTACTGCAACGCTTGCAAGAAAAAGCATTCAGGAATATGCTCCACTTACTGCAATTTCTGCTAGATACCAGGACACAAGGAAGAAGATTGTAGAAAGAAACCTAGTAATGGAGTGTGCTTCAACTGTGGAGAAAAAGGGCACATCAAGCCACACTGTCCAAAACTAGCTCCAGCCATGAATAACAAGAATACTAAAAATGCTAGGGCATTTGTTCTGACTGTAGAAGAAGCCAAGATGATCCCAGACGTGATCGCCGGTACGTTTTTAGTTAATGATGTTTTTGCTAAAGTATTATTTGACTCTGGTGCGAACCAAAGTTTTATTAATACTTCATTTTGCAAACTTCTCAATCAACCATTAACTAAACTCCCACAAGAATGCCTAGTAGAAACTGTCACACCCCAACCGATGGCGGAAACATCGGGGCGTGGCACTGAGCGAAACATATTGTCCAGAAGTTTCCATAACAACTATGATTACCAATTATTTAAAGCATCACATCCCATACCATGACATAAAAAGTAACATAGTTATTACAGGCAAAGTCAAGACAAGTTGTTCTGTTTCGAAAACTCAGCATTTAAGTACAGACAATTCGTTTATTTGTTTCTAGACCTTTCCTAGCCTCGATTTCACAGCAAGCCAAGCATTCTAACATCTTAAGCACCTGCCACATACGTTAAAGTAAAAGTCAATACACAAAGTGTAAAGGTGAGCATACAAGTTTGATAGATATAATAGAGTTCGAAAATCGCTTACGTGTAACCAGCACGTACACAGTGTGAAATGAAGCACGTAAGTTATCGACATGATCATATCAATACCAATGACTGCGGGTTGACTGCGCAAGGCAGTTCGTAATACACACTCACCACTGTGAGCCATGTAATTAATTGTCCTTAACAACCCCTGAGTGAACAGGTGCTGAGTCCAAACTATAGTACTATCGTTGCTAAGTGTAACACCTCGTAAATTGCGACCAATATAATGAAGACACGTGTCATAGACTTGAAACATATAAAGAATTATTTCTGAAGGACTGAAGTTGTCAAACAATGTAAATATGTGATTAAAGGGATCCAAAGTGTCAAACATGCCATTCTTGTGCCTCTGATTAACCTTACACGACGTTCGTATTCTTTAAAGAATAATTTATCGAACTTGAAAGTCGTTTGTGCTTAAAATAAGGACCTTATGAAACATAGGGGTTAAGAGTGTCAACATGTCGAAAGTAACCTCTGAGTGACCTTTTAACGAACCCAAAAACATCGTAACAATTATATATTATTGATATCAAAGATAACGGATATTAATCTTATGGAGTTTCGATGTATACAAGACCCCAAGGCAACACAAATGCATGGAATACATTCTGAATAATGCAGACCTGAACTTGAGGGCCCTTACTACTGATAATGACCAGAGATTCGAGATATGATAGGTTGCATGGTCAAATGTCAAAAGTTCTCAAAATTTTTGTTTTCTGACCAAGTCTTACGGACCGCAAAGAGACCACCTAACGGACCGTAAGGTGGCTGATCTGGGCAATAAAGATTAAAAAGCGGATACGGACCGTAAGCCCCTTAGCTTACGATCCGTAAGACCTGTAACTGGGCAGAAAAATGGACAGCTGCCTGTTCAGCCTGTTCCACCGCCTTAGATGCATGGTTTTCGAATTCAGGGGCTGCACCTGTGGTATTTCATGCATAGGGGACACCTGGGATGATCAGGAAACATGTGTAGACCTTGTTGGATTGATCTTGTTGCATCTAAATCACTATATAAGGACCTTATGTTGCAACCATGAACTTGCTCATTCACAAAATCATTCTAAACTTATTCTTTGGAGCTCTCTGGACTTCAAGCAAGATTTCTTAAGCTTCTAATTCGTGCTAAGAGCCTTTGTAAGCATTCTTAGCCTCTCTAATTCCATTTTTATTAGTCTAATGACCAAAAGTCAAAGCCGTCGTAATTAAGCTTTGACTTAGTGATTAATCACTAATGGTCCAGTCATTTTTTGAATTGAAAGTGGCTATGAGTTGGTAATTATGTGGGTAATAAACCCTTAAAAGGGCACCCTCTAATTCCCACTCTAACTAGGTCAATTGTCGGGTCAAACTTAATATTAAAAAGTCAACAGAAAGCTATTTGGCAAATAAACTCATAATTAACAATGTAGAAGCCATGAAACCTGTTTTAACACTTATATAACTTGATAATTAATGTAAGAACATGTCTAAGCATGTCCAACCCGACAATTTTGAGCATAGGCTCGGTTCGGAACCGAAAGTCGCAAAAGTAGACTTTTGCTTTGACTTTCAGTTCTGACCCGATTTAGCTTAGTTTAGATATGCTTTAAAGTTCCTTTAGGACCAGGTTATAGGTTAGTATAACCCTCTGAGGTTATATAACTTGGTTCCTAATTAATCCGATTCATTTGCATGTTTCCGTTAATTGCTTAAATGTTGACCATTATGCCCTTTTGACCTTAAAACGAGATTTTTTGAAAATGTAAGAGGACAAAAACCTTTATTACTGATTTATAAACATGTCCTAAAAATTTGACATCAGTTTGAGGTCTAAATTAGGAGTTATGCTCAATATCGTAATTTAAAGCTTTTTATTAATTAAACGGCATATTAGCATAAAGCCTATCTAAACCCAAATTTTTACACCAAACCTTTTACCCACTGATATAATATAATATTTTGGGATTTTTGAAGATTTTTATTTATTTCTAAACTGATCATGGCATAGGGTTCTTGCTTTGATTTGGTAATTGTCGGTTATACCATTTTTACTAATAA
Source organism: Helianthus tuberosus (assembly GCA_030545235.1). NCBI lineage: Eukaryota > Viridiplantae > Streptophyta > Magnoliopsida > Asterales > Asteraceae > Helianthus > Helianthus tuberosus. The sequence continues at coordinate 71,146,213 of CM060443.1, forward strand.
AATAAGTCTTACATAACATTTTGATACCAAATCTTTTGCTACTAATTTTATATGATAAATAAAATATTTTAAGCCTTCTGGGCTGATAAAAAATCTCAGCTTTCCTTATGCAACCCGAAAATCGCCTAAAACCGTCTTTTACGCTTTTTAAACGCATAGTATGGGTTAAAACTATTTTTGGCATATAAGACTTAATACCTACTGATGTTTTAAGTAAATTTTTATATTTTAACAGTAAGATAAAGTTTTAAACTCAGATTTCCCATTTTGACCTTTAAAGCTTATGTGAAATAACCAAAATGCCCCTACGGTGCATAGTTTGGTTATAAATGATAAATTTAAAATATACGCAATACCCTACTGATATAAATTATTAAATTAAATATTTTTACTGATCTTTTTAGACCAGGACCTCAGATTAATATTTAACCTCTTTTATAATCCTTAAAATGATCAAAATACCCCTACGGGGCTTAAATTGATTTTAAATCCGTTTTGGGCATAATGGAAGGTATCCTACTGATATCACAACATATTTAAGGCATATTAACTTAGGAAACCCGTTCATGACTCATTTGGTTACCCGTTATGCATTTATCACGTTCGGTACGGTTTATGTAACTAGTTTGCATAAATTAACCGAAACGGGTCAAACCTTATCATTTTCACTTCAAAATCCAGAATGTGTTTAGTTTACCCATATTATATAAGTCTTCATACTTGTAAGGTCTAAACCACATTCTAATCTGGTCTTCGCTTAATCATACGTTTTGAACCGTATACCTTTCTTTAAAACTAACCGGTCTAAGTTTAAACTTAAGTGAGACCCGTTAGGAATCTAATAGGTTATTAAAACCTTCGTTCCAGATTTAGGAGCCCAGTAAAAGATATTTGCACTTGCTGATTTGTACGGCTGGAATAAATTTGTTTAATTTGCTCAGGTAAATACTTTTAACTTATTTTCCCTTATACGGGCTTGGGGTACGGTATATAAAATACCACTTGGTTGGGTATTGAATTTTTAATCGTATGAAGGTTAAATTATTGAGATAACCCGTTTAATCTGTTTTGTTTATTCCAAGCCTTTGGTGGGTTAATGACCATGTCCTGGATATCCTCGGCTCATTCATTGAAATGGCCACGACTTAAGCACGGGGTGTAGGCATACACCTTCCAGTGCGTATGTAAAATAATATACCCACCTGTTCGAGAATAACTCGTCGTGGAATATATTATGTGGTGTGTCTATTAATCTTTAACCCGGTTTTCAGCCCGGGCTACTGAACGTATAATAAACATGTAATTCTTTAACAAGTTTATTTTAAATAATTATCCCAAGTTATAAAAGATATTTTGTGCCTTGTGCATTCAAATCAATTTTCTTAAACATTTTCAAAATGAGTCGGTTAATTGTATTTACTAGTGAAAACTGACGTATTTTCTAAAAAGGCTAAGTGCAGGTACTAGACAGAATAGGCTGGCCACTCCTAGCATCAATAAAGAGTCTTGCAAGCTTAGATGTTTATGAATCTGTTGAACAATGTTCTTTTTAACTTGATCCGCCTGTGGATCCCTTTTACAACCGTTTGTAATATTTGATTTTACTTTCATTAGGTTTGTAATGTTTTTATCTTTCGACTCCCGCTGTGTATTAAACTGTGATAAATTGTGTATGATGATATCAACTACATCACGATACTCCCCACCGGGCCCACCGGTAATACATGGAAATATCGGGGTGTGACACTGACGCAGGTAAACAGTAATCCATGTGTAAACATAACAAACAAGCATTCATTAAGTCACGTATAACATGCAGTAGCGGTTAGCGTTAAAGTATTTCGTAGTGTGTTCGATGTGATTTAGAATAAGTAACGTATGTAACACCCAAAAGTGCGTAAAGCAAAAGGGGGTTCGAGTATACTCACAGCGATGATGGATTGAAGGGAGCGCTAGAACGGAAATTAGCCTGATCAGAACGATAGCATAACGATAAGCGGCGCGTAAAACGATACAAGCGTACCATGGATCGGACGGCAATCCGATCGGATGGTCACCCGATCGGGAGGCCATTCGATTGGATTGTCACCTCGTTTGGTGAGGATGTGTTTGTGTATGATGGTTTGCCTTTTGAAGTTTTCGTTGTAGCATTTTGAAAATAGAGAAGTATCTCTACCTTTTAGGTCGGTCGATCGAACGGCCGTTCGATCGTGCAGCAATCCGATTGGCGAGACTTCTCAGAGTGAGAACAAGTTCACAGCAGGACGGTCGCTTGATCGGATGGCTATCCGATCGGGTGGTAATCCGTACATATTGAACATGTTGAAAAGTGTTTAAGTATCCAAGTCCCAAATGTCACACGATTGGACGGTCACTCGATCGGATGGCAATCCGATCGGGTGATCCGTTTCAACGTTCAGTTCCTTGATTAGTTTGAAAAATAATTTAAGTATGGAACCAAAGTGCAACCCGATCGGATGGCCGGTCGATCGGGTGGCAATCTGATCGGGTGGCAATCCGATCGGACAGCAATCCATCCCGACGATCCGTTCGTCTTGTCACTTGATTCCTTTGAGGTTTTGTAGTGTTTGAACGAGGAATTTTGATAACATGCTTGAACAACAGAAACCTATCTTGGCCCAAGTGACCTGACCGAACAGGAATCACCCTAGTCCGACCGGTTCACGGTTCGAGTCGGTAGTTCATGTTCAAACCTGAAGTCAATACCTCTTGGATGGATTTCGGATCTGGAACTAATACATCACCAAGAATGGATAGAGTTCAGAACGAGCTCCGATTCCATCGGGTTTGAGTGCATTGAGTGTAAAAGAGTTGAAAGAAAGTTAGAAAACCATCTTTCAATCCTTTTCACCATGAATATGTTCAAATCTATGAAGGATCTTGGTTTATTCATGTGGAAATCGCTCAGATCTAAGTTATTCTTGGTGGATTGAAGCCAAAGCATGAAGTTCAAAAGAACACCATGATGACATCATCCTAGAACACCTCAAATCCACTGATTTCACGGTTAAAAGTTAAGATTCAAAAGATAGAAAGGTGTAGGAGTGCGTGTAGATCAGGAAAGTACAAGATTTAGGTTGAGAACTTACAAGAATCGGGAGAAATCGGAAGAAATGAAGGCTGGAGTGAGCTGGTCGAGTGAGAGCTGTCAACATCAAGTGCTGTGACATATGAGGGTATTTATAGGGTTTCCATAAAAGGAAAGTGAGGGAAAGTGGCTGGTCGATCGGGTGGCAGTCCGATCGGGTGGCAACCCGATCGGATGGCCACCCTATCGGTTGGCCACTCAACCCGAGTGTTTGGCGTGATGAGTTTTGTTGTTTCAATTCGAGTGTGGAGCTTTGCGATGCGATTCGAGCGAGCAATGCGATAGTATTACCCATCAAATTACTTTTAATCCCAACTACTATATCTAACATACAATCACTATAATTCACCTGCGTTTAGCGTTTCGATTCGATTGCGATGCGATAGATTTGCGATTGCGATTAACACCTCAACATAAACATAACATGCACAGGTAACACATAAATAGCACACACACGTAAAACAATATCTAGCATACATAATTCGAGTTGCGAATGCGATAGCGATAAATTGATCAAACATGCGATTAATAGCGGTTAAACCTCGATTATTAACAAGTACTCCACATAATAAAACTACCGCGATAACGTAAATAGACTATCTACGAGTCAAAGAAGTCAAAACAGGAGTTGAGCAAGGAGTGACAGATCGCAATTAGCAATCTTGTCTTCCTTTGACTTCAATATTGACTTTGACTTTGACTTTCGAAACACGGGGTGTTACAGAAACAGCAAATGGGGAAAGCATTAAGATTACCAAAATCTTGCAGGGAGCAAGAATATAATTTTTAAATCAAAATTTTATTGCAAACCTTTACCCAATGAAGCTGGCAGGATTTGATGTTGTATTAGGAATGGATTGGTTAATAGCCAATAAAGCCAGCATTTTATGTGAATAAAAGTCAATCCAAGTAAATTCACCAAAGGGTGAAAAGATCACAATTAAAGGAGATAAGCCGTCTAGATCCGCAAAATTCATCTCTGTGATGAAAACAACCAGTTATGTAAGATAAGAATCATTAGTGTATTTGATTTCTATAATCATTAACACTAAAGGAAAAGAATTGAAAGATATTCCCGTAGTATCTCAATTTCCAGATGTGTTTCAAGAAGAATTACCAGGACTACCGCTGGACAGGGAAGTTGAATTTAGAATTCATCTGCTACCAGGAACAGCACCAATTGCCAAAGCACCTTATCGTTTGGCACCAGTAGAAATGCAAGAGTTAAAGAAACAATTGGACGAATTGTTGGAGAAAAGATTCATACAGCCAAGTTCATCGCCATGGGGAGCACCAATATTGTTTGTCAAGAAGAACGACGGGTCAATGTGTATGTGCATTGATTACCGTGAATTGAACAAGGTCACAATAAAAAATCGGTATCCATTACCAAGAATCGATGATCTGTTTGACCAATTGCAAGGAGCTCGATTTTTCTCGAAAATCGATTTACGCTCAGGATATCATCAATTAAAGGTACAGGAAGAGGACATTCCTAAGACCGCATTTAGAACAAGATATGGCCATTATGAATTTACTGTCATGCCATTTGGTTTAACCAATGCCCCAGCTGCATTTATGGACATGATGAACCGAATATGTAAACCATATTTGGATAAATTCATAATTGTCATTATAGATGATATTCTCATTTACTCTAAGAGCAAAGAGGAACATGCAAAGCATTTGCACGCACTTCTAAGTTTATTAAGAAAAGAAAAGGTTTATGAAAAGTTTTCAAAATGTGAATTTTGGTTAGAAGAGGTACAGTTTCTTGGACATTTAGTTAACCATGAAGGAATTCATGTGGATCCCACAAAGATTGAGGCAATTACTAAATGGAAAACCCCTGAGTCACCAACCGAGGTAAGAAGTTTCCTAGGATTGGCCGGTTATTATAGAAGATTTATCCGAGATTTTTCTAGAATAGCCATTCCCTTAACTATGTTAACCTGTAAATCTGTTAAGTTTGAATGAGGACCGAAACAAGAAGAAGCCTTTAGAATTCTTAAGCAGAGATTAACCAACGCACCCATACTAGCGTTACCAGAAGGAACTGAAGACTTTGTAATCTATTGTGACGCTTCTAAGTTAGGTTATGGATGTGTATTGATGCAACGTCAAAAGGTTATAGCCTATGCATCTAGACAACTTAAGAATCATGAAGAGAACTATTCAACCCATGATTTAGAATTAGGAGCTATAATTTTTGCCCTTAAGATTTGGAGACATTACCTTTATGGTAGTAAGTTTACCATTTTCACCGATCATAAGAGTCTAAGGTATGTTTTCGGGCAAAATGAGTTGAATATGAGACAAAGACGTTGGATGGAAATTCTAAGTGATTACGATTGTAATATCCAGTATCATGCAAGAAAGGCAAATGTAATTGCTGATGCTTTAAGTCGAAAGTATCACGAAAAGCCAAAAAGAGTACGTTCTCTTAATTTAAATCTACAAGTAGATTTAAATGAATAAATTAGAAAAGCACAAGAATCAGTAATTAAGAATGATACTGAGAAATTGAAAGGAATGATTAAAGAACTAGAACAAGGAACAGATGGAATATGGAGATTCCATAAGGAAAGAGTGTGGATACCCAAACTAGGAAACCTGCACCACCGTATATTAGAAGAAGCCCATAAGTCTAAGTATACGATGCATCCTGGAAGTGATAAGATGTATCAGGACTTAAGAAAGAATTTTTGGTGGATAGGAATGAAGAAGGATATAGCAGCTTATGTTTCTAAGTGTTTAACCTGTTCACAAGTTAAAGTTGAACACTAGAAACCCTCAGGTTTATTACAGCAGTTAGATATGCCAGTTTGGAAATGGGAATTGATAACAATGGATTCTGTTACCAAATTACCCAAAACAAGAAAAGGTAATGATACAATCTGGGTGATTGTAGACAGGCTAACTAAGTCAGTTCATTTTCTACCAATGAAAGAAACTTTCAGTATGGAGCAATTAGCTAAGTTGTATGTAAATGAAATAGTTTCATTACATGGAATTCCTTTATCAATTGTTTCTGATAGAGATTGCCGTTTTACCTCTCATTTTTGGACACGTTTCCAAAAAGCAATGGGAACCAAGCTAAATCTAAGCACAACTTATCATCCTCAAATGGACGGACAAAGCGAAAGGACAATTCAGACAATGGAAGATATGCTTAGAGCTTGTGTAATTGATTTCGGAGGTAATTGGGACGCTCACTTACCATTAATTGAATTTTCTTACAATAACAACTATCATACCAGTATTAATGCTGCACCATTCGAAGCACTTTATGGACGAAAGTGCCGAACTCCATTTTGCTGGGCAGAAATTGGAGAAAAGCAACTATCTAGACCTGAGATAGTACAAGAAACAACGAACAAGATTATCCAAGTCAAGGAACGACTGAAAGCAGTACGTGATTGACAGAAAAGTTATGCTGATAACAGACGAAAGCCGTTGGAGTTTCAGGTAGGTGACAAGGTGTTATTAAAAGTCTCTCCTTGGAAAGGAGTGGTAAGATTCATCAAAAGGGGAAAGCTAAGCCCCAGGTATGTTGGACCTTTTGAGATTATTAGAAGAATAGGACCTGTAGCTTATCAGCTACAACTGCCAGAGGAGATGGCAGGAATACATAATGTATTTCATGTATGTAATCTCAAAAAGTGCTTAGCCGATGAATCATTGGTAGTACCTCTTAAGGATATAGAGGTAAATGAGAAACTTAAATTTGTAGAGAAGCCTCTACAAATCGAAGACAGGAAAGTCAAGAATCTCAAACAAAAAAGATTGGTTCTAGTCAAAGTGAAATGGGATTCCAAGTGAGGACCAGAATACACATGGGAGCTTGAGTCCAAAATGCAGAGGAAATATCCACACCTATTTCAGTAGACCTCGAGGACGAGTTCTAAAACAAGGTGGGGAGGATATAACAACCCTCCTAAAATATTTACCGACACCCCTAATATATTTATAACATCCCTATATGTCTTAAAATACGCCCCATATACGATAAATGGCCTTAAATACTTTAAAATTTTATTTAATTTAAATAAAATAAAAATTAGAAGGTCGCTCACGGGTCGCGAAGACCTTGTCTTCGGGCTACGCGGGGCGCGACAACTAGGCTACGCAGCCTCACTCGGTGATGCCACGTGTCGTAATAAGTGTCGAGCCTATAGTGGTGACCAGGCCAAGCTAGGCCCTACTACCTCTACGTCGCGGGCCGCGAAGGATTACCCTTCGGCTTACGCGGGCCGCGAGAAAACCCATTTCAGCTCCTATAAATTGGGAGCATCGGCCTTCAGTTGTCGATGTTCACAAACGAAATTTCTCTCTCAAATCTATAGTATAGCAACTATAATCGGGTATTATGCCCCCCTAAATAGCAAAGTTTTGCCCCGTTGTAAGTATTATAACCCCTGGTTACGTATTAGATACGTTGCCCGATTGATCTAGTGCTCCGTAACGGCTGTCGAGGTTCTGCCCGACGTAGTCGTTGGAGTTCTGTCTCGGGGAGGGTATTACTATTGTAAATATTGGGTTATTATACTAATGCGTGTGCATTGTGTAATTAATAGATAATCACCAGGAAATCACAAAGGAAAACCCTAAGATAGCAATGTGAGTAATCTCCTTTTTGTAAACTTATTTGCAAACTGTTTTTACAAAACCTCAAATGTTTTACATTATATTAAACAGTGATTGAGTATTTGTATTCTACAATTATCGTCGGTATGTTGGGGTTTTGTATACAAAATTTGTTACTACACTGTGAGTAGTAACATGACCACAAGTCGGGTTGACAGTACCGTGGGTGGTAATTAAAGTAGAAAAGTAAACAAATGTAATTGAGCGACCGCCCTCAATGCTGTAAACGGTTTTACCTGTCTTGATTAAACTGGGATTCACTCACCAGTATTTCCACTCACAAAATGTTTTTAAACGTGTTTCAGGTAACAAAATGTGAAAGCCAATTAGAAGCCAGCTGGACAACACTGAAGGCTTGGAAAAGTGGTTATAAAAGTTACCTAAATAAAGAGATGTTTTTATTTAAATAAAATAAGGTTTATCCCTATGAAAATGTGTGTACTGGAAACTTGGGAATTTCCCATGTGTTTAATATTATAAAAGCGTGGTATTTTACTCTGATAAAATATTTCCTAACCACGGTCCTGATGTAAATTCTGCTGCCAAATTGATAAACACCGATACCACTGAAACTGGCCGCGGCCGCCCGTTCCCGGGTAAATAGGGGACGGGTGTTGCGACATTCGCCCGGGTTCTTGTACCATCTGCTACGAAACCCGTCAGATGAAGGGTTTCGATGAAGACAATCGAAGAAGACGATGATGGTGATTTGAGTAAGTTTTACTTCACTTCCGTGTTCAGATTTTGAGTTCGGAAATCGTCGGGGTTGCGATGGAGTTTCTAGCAGTTGACGGTGCCAGTCTATCATTGCCGCCTCCATCAAGTGTTGAAGAAACAGAAGGTAACCTTGGTTATGCAAAGTATATTATTTTTTGTTAGTATGTTTGTTTGACGAAGAATCTATACTTGTAAATCAGGTCACAAAGTTATCGAAAACCATTACAAAGGAGATTGATCATTAATCTGTTTAAATATCAAGGTTTGTTATTGATCACAAAGTTATGGAAAACCCTCCAACGATGACCTCTGGTGACTACAAAAGACTACGAGCCGGTTCTCCCACGAAGAGGTAAGATCTTCCAGTTTCGTTTTTGTATTCGAGTTAATGAATAATTGATGTTTATGTTTCGTTCCAGCGGAAGGTGCTTTATCTACCACTAATGATGTTATTTGATTTGGGGCTTATTCAATATATTTATGTAATTTCTTGATTCTAGCCAAAATTGTCAATTGACTTTAATCGATTATTTGGATTTTTCTGCCTGAATCCAAGTTGTTGGAAGCAATTTGTATATGATAATGGAAATATGAGGAATCTAAAGATATATGTATGTATAAGATCAAACAGAGACCGTTATGAATGCAGATGGTGTCCCGGAATTCAGTTGGTCCAGGTTCCGGTGGCCGTGGTAAAGTTGACTTGAGCATATATATAGGAATGTAGTAAGTTAGAGGTAAATAAAGTTCAAAACTTTCTAAAAAGTTTTGAGATTTGCATAATTTTTGGGTATCATAAACGCTTGGTGTGTTTACTTTTGTTTTTTAAGGGTTGTTTCTATTTTTGCAAGGAAGGGGCGATGCGAGCTCGCGATTGATGAAGTGTATATTCACCTCACTGATGCTGCTGAGAATGTCACACCCGCTCATAGCGGAAGCGCGAGGTGTGATCTGATCGGTTCTCATTGCATAACAATACAAGTGAACATACTAAATGAATAAAAACAAGCTCCAATGCCATTGTCATAATCGTTTCAAAAGAACGCAACATAAGTTAAATGTGTTTGTTACAAACCATCAAATGAAAATATGTTTTCATCGTTCTATACATCAAAATGTAAGTCTTAAAATGTCAAGGCTTTGACCACTATATCACCTGTAACATCCCTATTTTTATCATATAATAATTATAGGATTATTTAAATTTATTACCCACTAGTAACTAGTTTATTTTTAATATAAATATTCAACCCAAATAGTTTTAAACACTATTTTATATAGTTGGTTGAAATATTATACTAATTGGTCTGCATATGGGTGACCTTTCTAATAAAATAAAAGTCTATAAAAAAACTTATATTATTAGACAGGTAACTTACGGGTAGGTTGACCGTAAGAAATATGAAGTTCCTAGATGGGTCTAGGAACCGTATAATAAATTAAATTATAAAATACATTGTATTTTGAACCTACTCTATTTTTAATAAAACTTAGACCCAAATGTAGACAAAAATATTCTCGTTCTAATAACATATTTATTATTTTTTTAGAACACCATATTATAGAAGTTATACACGCTAAAATAAGTAAAGCATTTGAATTAATAAAATAAAATAATAATAATATTAATAATATAATAATAATAAATAAATGGCTACTTATGAATTGAAAGAACCTGTCAATTCGTGTCCCCTACTTTACATATGTATATAATAAGTTTTCATTTAAAATCAAAATATAATATAAAATAATAAAAAAATAAAACTAATAATAATTAATTCTAGAAAGATTGGTCATATCATACACAAAATGCCTGACACCATTACGTGTCCCATTTAAACTTCAACATATCTCTATGTGTACTATTATAAAAAGGAAAATAATATAATAATTAAATAATAACTATAAAATCAAAATATATGAAGAAGGAAGTGGACATACGTGTCCAATGTAAATAAAATAATAATATAATTTTTAATGTTTATGTATTACACGTGTTGTCAGTACAACAAACAAAATTTTTACTACTTGGAAGTTAAGTTTCTAACTTGCCTATAAATAGGCAGTAGGCAACCTTTGAAGATTGTTTTCTATCTCTCTCACTTTCTTTTTCTTTCTGTTTGTATCTCGCCTATTCTCACACACATATATATATACTTTCTTATTCTAGTAATTCACCCCATAATAATAATAAGGCTCTGCCTCGTTTTAAGTGTTTTAACTCCCGATCACCGCTACCCTTTTCGATTGATCTGAGCCCATAGCGCATGTCTGGGCTCTGCCCGACTAAGTTCGTTGGGGTTCTGTCTCGGGACATCGGGATAAGGTTGAATTAGGGGTACTATACTTAACACAATTACAAATATATATTTTTATTACTACCAAACACACACATAGCTTGAATTCTGCTACGATACAGGGTATTAACTCGATCGCTATTACGATTCATTTTCCGACCGATCAATATATCCAATGGATGTTTAAGTGCCGCCCACATTAGGGTTATACTTTATCGTTCGTCATTAATTTGACGGATCATCGTTAATTTGATGGATAAAGTATTATACTTTATCGTTCGTCATTAATTTGACGGATCATCGTTAATTCGATGGATGAAGTATTGCACTTTGTCGTTCGTTGTGAGAATTTGATCTCGTGAGTTATCGTAATTGCTGCATTAAGTTACTTACCTAGTTCGTGTGCACTAGGTTACAAGGCTAAATAAATAGGCTAAGCTCTGCCTGTCTCAATCTGCAATATATCAAGGATTATCTGTAGACTAAATTCTGTCCGTATGAATCTGCATGATTATAATGTGAGTCATTCTCTTTTTCTCACAGTTTGTGAGTCATTCTCTTTTTATCAAATTACTTTCAAAAGCATGTTTATTTTCAAAGTTATAATTACGGGGATTAAGTCTTTGTAATCACCAAGTTACAGCCGGTATGTGGGGTTTTGTATACATTACTTGATAATCGTCACCATTGGGGCAGCCAATTGGGGGATATGACCATAGTCACAGATTCGGTCGAGTGACAAATACCGTGGGTAGTTGGTTTGATATCAGAAACATTGTAATCGCTCTTAATATTGTAAATTATAACAAATGTGTCATTTTAGTAAATAGAATGATTCACTCAGTATTTCCTGCTGACAAAACCTTTTTAAAACACTTTTCAGGTAATTACAGTAGATTGGAGTAAGAGATGATACGGCACTGAAAGGCATCAAGAAGTGGCTTATTTATTAATTAAATCAAAATAAGAAAAAAATGTTTTATGTAATAAAATTTATCTTTATTAAAGCTACCATTATAAAACATGGGTTTATCCCATTTATTAAATAAAATCCGGTGTTTTCTAAACTCTGATATTTTTCCTAACTCACGATCCTGATGAAATTTCCGCTGCAACGTTTTCAAAATAATCACCGGTACCGCTGGACTGTTCACAGCACCCGATTCCGTCTAGGGTGGGTCGGGGGCCGTGACAGAAGGTGGTATCAGAGCCATTGCTTTAAGCCTTTAGGTGTTGTAACAATAATACCTAAGTTTGTATAAAAGAGTTAGGAGATTGCTGTTAACTGGTATCACACATGACAACATTTAGACTTGAACTTAAGAAAAGATGCCTTAGTATCAGCTTCAAGATAAGCTAAGTACTTATGTGAATAAATTATGATGTGTTTTGATATACCATAAGAATGGTAATTAGAATATTGCAAGATATGATAAATAAGCAAGAATTAATAGTAATTATTGCTTATTAATATTACTTGATCTAGAATAAGATATGTTACGGGAATACAAATTTCCTTAATTCTGGATAAAAGCCTAATAAAAGAGGACTTTTAAAAATACTATTTATGGGAAAATTTTCTCTGGCAAGACTGGGTATGGTGTAGTAGACTCTCCAGTTTGTCCAGATATACTAAGGTTACCGCTCCGGCGCAAATCGGATAAGACGGGATAGATAATATGTCAAACAAGTGACAAGATTTCCCTAAATAGTATCTTGACCAAATATTTGACTGGTTTTTGAAAATATGAATCTGTTAAATGCATTGACTTTATGAAGGGTATGTGAAATATATGATTATATAGATAGTTATATCTATAAAGAATTCCAAAAGTCAAATAGGAATAAAGCACAAGTATCTGTGTCTAGATTTCTTTATCAGGAATTTCTTTTCCGATATCAAACATTATTTCGTTTGATCATCTGCCTCGTAACTCAAGCGACAATATAGACAATGGAAACCTATTAAGTTGGGACATCATCAAAAAGTATAAAGAATTTCCAATGCGTTACCATAAATTATTAACGCAAGTAAGAAGCATGTAAAGTTGTGTTAGTGCACAAAGAAAACACATGAAAAAAAAAATAATAAAAAAATAAAAAAATAAAATAAAAAAAAAATTAAACGTTCACAGACATTAAAGTATATCACACACGATTTTCAAGGCAAGACCTTTGGAAAATATAAATTAGGCATGATGACACCAATGTTAATTCCATCAGTAGAAGAACGACTGATAAAAAAAAAAGCACTTTGCCACATAATCCTACAAAATGAATACCACTGAAGTACGTTGTAACAAGATTTCACAACCATCGCTACACAGTCTAATCAGAGTCATAATTATTATCACTGCAAAAGAAGTTACATACTTTTGCAAAGTTCCTATTTCATTTTATTCACATTCCCTGGTAATGTCACTTAACAACAGTTATTACACGAAATTCCAGATAAAAGTTCTTATATTTCTTTCGTTGAAATTCTGACTTTTGCATATAATAAATTAATTTTCGTGTTTCTACTTCCCTTAATAGTCATCATACCATTAGGATTTCTTTCATAGTAACGAATATTGATCTAATTCATTTCTTGGTAAATCCACACGTTACACATGCACTATTTGTTGCGCATGTGGTTCATTAAATTTGTGAAGACCACTGGAGGACTTCATTCTAATTTGTCATTTTGTCCAAACTCAAATATCATTTCGCTATATTTGATTTTTACTGTAAACCGCATTATTGCAAAACAATGACTCTTTGATATTAAGTCAATGAATTTTGTTAAATAATTAAGATGAAGAATTTATACTTTTATATATATGTGTAAAAATTATGTTGAGGTATACTTTCATTTAAGTTTATGTTTAAGTTATTTATAATTAATAATTTTATTATTAGTAATAATATATTAATAATAGTAGTGTTAGTATTATTTTTAAGTACTAGGGTTATTGTCAGGGGCAGGTATTGGGTAACCTAGCCTTAGTTAGGCATGGACTGGCCACCTATGCTTAAACAAGGCAGCACTAACCAATCTCCAACCATGATAATGACTAGTTAATATATATAAATTAAGTCATCATACTTATTTAGTAAATTTTAATTATATAAAAAAAAAATATTTCACTTTGTGTTGTAAAGAGAAGATATATTTTCATAAAACAATACAAGAAGTAGAGGGACGAATAAAATTATATAAATAATTGTTTATCACATGTTTTGTGGTAACTATGTACCGTAACGCTTTGATAAGAAAATAACCATATAAGAATAATATGGTAGTCATCAATTACATTGGGTTAGGAGAACATTGTAATATATAAGAATAGTCTCCGTTTTCACTTATTTACAACATTTGTAAATACATTCACAATGTTATATAATTTCAAAATGAAAATAAGTAATCACATAGAATCGACCCATTAAAATGTTATATATGTACAAAAGTATTTGTACAAATATTTTGTACAATAAATATTTTTACACCTTTAATTTTCATTTAACGTTATAAATAATAGTGATTTCTTTTACAAAATAATAATACTAAAATATTTTGTAATGTAATAAACTTCATTGCGGTGTTTTGTAATATATATTACATAGTAAATATAAGTTATTTTACATAGTATAGTAAAATACAAAAATAATATTTATTTAAAAGTGGTGACCATTTACATATAGTAAAAATGTATAATAAATAATATATATTACAATTGATATACAAATATAATATAATAAGTTGGTCATGCCAAAACAACTCGTTCTTATTATATTTCGATCTCTAGGACATAGTAAAAAAAATATGGTCACTAATAGTATACTATCACATTATTTCACGATTAAAACAACTTGGAACTCTAAACAATAATACACTAACTCTATTGTCTTTTAGTGTATCTTTGCAATTTACTCATCTCAGTACATTGATTTTCTCATAAATATTTGACAAATCATTTTTCATACTTCTATTTCATTCAAGCTTGTAAATTCTAAGTATTCCTCAATTGCCAATCAAAGTAAGCTTTCTTTTGACAAAGAATTTTATTAATTCTAGAAGTCTTTCACATTCATTTTAAAATATCTATTGATCATATATATCTTTTGACTTGAACCTAGTCACTTTGAAAATTATATCATTTCATCTCATTCATTTGTTATCTATTTTTTGAACTAATTCAGTTGAACCATTGAGTCCTACTTATGGTACAACTCGTATTCACAAAATTTGATATTTTAAGTCTGTGTCATCTACCTTAATATTGTTTTTATTGACTAAAATATGACATAAAGTTCAAAAAGAAATATCGTAACCCAAATCTCGAGGACGAGATTTAAAACAAGGTGGGGAGAATGTAACATCCCTATTTTTATCATATAATAATTATAGGATTATTTAAATTTATTACCCACTAGTAACTAGTTTATTTTTAATATAAATATTCAACCCAAATAGTTTTAAACACTATTTTATATAGTTGGTTGAAATATTATACTAATTGGTCTGCATATGGGTGACATTTCTAATAAAATAAAAGTCTATAAAAAGCTTATATTATTAGACAGGTAACTTACGGGTAGGTTGACCGTAAGAAATATGAAGTTCCTAGATGGGTCTAGGAACCGTATAATAAATTAAATTATAAAATACATTGTATTTTGAACCTACTCTATTTTTAATAAAACTTAGACCCAAATGTAGACAAAAATATTCTCGTTCTAATAACATATTTATTATTTTTTTAGAACACCATATTGTAGAAGTTATACACGCTAAAATAAGTAAAGCATTTGAATTAATAAAATAAAATAATAATAATATTAATAATATAATAATAATAAATAAATGGCTACTTATGAATTGAAAGAACCTGTCAATTCGTGTCCCCTACTTTACATATGTATATAATAAGTTTTCATTTAAAATCAAAATATAATATAAAATAATAAAAAAATAAAACTAATAATAATTAATTCTAGAAAGATTGGTCATATCATACACAAAATGCCTGACACCATTACGTGTCCCATTTAAACTTCAACATATCTTTTTTTTTGAAAGGTGACTTTCATGTACTGGACCTTAATGGTCACCGGGTTCATGTCAAAGACAATCCCCCGTCAGCCCCGCACTCCCGTCGCGATGTTCGATTGGGCCCCGGCCGTCGCGCAAGCTGACTTTCGCCCGGAAACCATACTGCCCCCACACGAGAGACTCGCTGGGGTAACAGCTGGGTAAAACCGGGTTGCCCTCAAGACCGCACCATGCCTCGGTAGGATACGGTCTATCATTGGGACGTCCCCCCCCCTAAGACCACAAGTGGGAGTCGAACCGGTGACCTCCCAAAGGAGGGCCGGCCGACTTAACCCAAGTGGGAATACCCACTGGGCCACGAGGAGGGGATATAAACTTCAACATATCTCTATGTGTACTACTATAAAAAGGAAAATAATATAATAATTAAATAATAACTATAAAATCAAAATATATGAAGAAGGAAGTGGACATACGTGTCCAATGTAAATAAAATAATAATATAATTTTTAATGTTTATGTATTACACGTGTTGTCAGTACAACAAACAAAATTTTTACTACTTGGAAGTTAAGTTTCTAACTTGCCTATAAATAGGCAGTAGGCAACCTTTGAAGATTGTTTTCTATCTCTCTCACTTTCTTTTTCTTTCTGTTTGTATCTTGCCTATTCTCACACACATATATATATACTTTCTTATTCTAGTAATTCACCCCATAATAATAATAAGGCTCTGCCTCGTTTTAAGTGTTTTAACTCCCGATCACCGCTACCCTTTTCGATTGATCTGAGCCCATAGCGCATGTCAGGGCTCTGCCCGACTAAGTTCGTTGGGGTTCTGTCTCGGGACATCGGGATAAGGTTGAATTAGGGGTACTATACTTAACACAATTACAAATATATATTTTTATTACTACCAAACACACACATAGCTTGAATTCTGCTACGATACAGGGTATTAACTCGATCGCTATTACGATTCATTTTCCGACCGATCAATATATCCAATGGATGTTTAAGTGCCGCCCACATTAGGGTTATACTTTATCGTTCGTCATTAATTTGACGGATCATCGTTAATTTGATGGATAAAGTATTATACTTTATCGTTCGTCATTAATTTGACGGATCATCGTTAATTCGATGGATGAAGTATTGCACTTTGTCGTTCGTTGTGAGAATTTGATCTCGTGAGTTATCGTAATTGCTGCATTAAGTTACTTACCTAGTTCGTGTGCACTAGGTTACAAGGCTAAATAAATAGGCTAAGCTCTGCCTGTCTCAATCTGCAATATATCAAGGATTATCTGTAGACTAAATTCTATCCGTATGAATCTGCATGATTATAATGTGAGTCATTCTCTTTTTCTCACAGTTTGTGAGTCATTCTCTTTTTATCAAATTACTTTCAAAAGCATGTTTATTTTCAAAGTTATAATTACGGGGATTAAGTCTTTGTAATCACCAAGTTACAGCCGGTATGTGGGGTTTTGTATACATTACTTGATAATCGTCACCATTGGGGCAGCCAATTGGGGGATATGACCATAGTCACAGATTCGGTCGAGTGACAAATACCGTGGGTAGTTGGTTTGATATCAGAAACATTGTAATCGCTCTTAGTACTGTAAATTATAACAAATGTGTCATTTTAGTAAGTAGAATGATTCACTCAGTATTTCCTGCTGACAAAACCTTTTTAAAACACTTTTCAGGTAATTACAGTAGATTGGAGTAAGAGATGATACGGCACTGAAAGGCATCAAGAAGTGGCTTATTTATTAATTAAATCAAAATAAGAAAAAAATTGTTTTATGTAATAAAATTTATCTTTATTAAAGCTACCATTATAAAACATGGGTTTATCCCATTTATTAAATAAAATCCGGTGTTTTCTAAACTCTGATATTTTTCCTGACTCACGGTCCTGATGAAATTTCCGCTGCAACGTTTTCAAAATAATCACCGGTACCGCTGGACTGTTCACGGCACCCGATTCCGTCTAGGGTGGGTCGGGGGCCGTGACATCACCGCAAAGAGGCGGTATATAACGGCCAAACCCTTCAAATGGTGGCATGGAGTCTTGATACTTGCTTTCCTTGACTGAAATGTCTGCCAGGTCCACTATTTTCCTGAAATACATGTTAAGTTTGAAAACATCAACAAAAGTTGAGCGAGTTCATGCAGTTTAGCTGTATGAGATGTATCTGTAAAATGTGAGTTGTATAAAATGTATCCGTAAAATGTGAGTTGTATAAAATGTATCCATAAAATGTGAGATGTATAAAATGTATCCATAAAATGTGAGTTGTATAAAATGTATCCATAAAATGTGAGTTGTATAAAATGTATCTGTATGTAAAGATGTAGTATGTAAAGCGTCAATGAAATCGTTGATCATTAATGTTTCGCGAGGACATTAATATGTGTGACGAAATAGGAAGCAATCCAAACCTAGACGATTTTGTGTCGACTACTATCGACTGGGACACAAACGCACTCTTCTGTATGGGTCCACGACCAAGAGTGGGGCTCGCCAATACCCATTAGATCTAACCACTTGTACCTAGGTCCAAACTGGATTAATGGTGCTTAGATGTATAACCCTAATTCGCACATGATCTATGGTGTTTCATTCCCTAACTTTAACATACGATTGAACATGTATCTTCCCCGATAGTTGTAAAGTTGTAAAACATTTAAATGAATAGGGGACATGAACTCACAGTATTGCATCCGTGAATGATAAGTGTTTGTGATCTTACGCATGGTCGTCCTGAATAGTGTTGCGACCTACAAATGTTCTTATATTTGTTAGACACTTCGGTCTTTGTAAATGACTTGAGTACAAGCCTTGTGTCTTAAATATGTGTAAGACTTGTATGTCTTTATTGTTCGTTGAACTTTGTATTAGATGAATGAATTGTTAAACGGTTATATATATATTTCACCAAATATATATATATATATATATATATATATATATATGTAATCTTGTATCTTGTGAGTTGTATCATCGGGTCTTGTCTTCTTTATTTCATGCCTTTGTATAAGTAAACTGTTCAATTTTAATTTTTACCAATTATATGTCATTGGGCTTAGCCCAAGAATTCATGTTATTGGGCCTCAATAGTGTTGGGCCTCAATAGTGTTGGGCTTAAATAGTGTTGGGCCTAAATAGTATTAGGCCTCAATAGTGTTGGGCCTAAAGAGTGTTGGGCCTAAATAGTATTGGGCCTAAATAGTGTTGGGCCTAAATAGTATTGGGCCTTGGCCCATATGTTTGGTATTGGGCTTAGCCCATGTATGTAAGTTAAGCCCATTATGAAAGTAAGCCCATTAAGAAGTGTAAGCCCATTTGTATAAAATAGCCCATTTGAAAGTATAAGTCTTTTATTTTTATAAAAACATTTTTATAAAAATAACTAAGTATACTTTTTAGTAAATAAAAACATAATAGTTTTTATAAGTTTCAAAATGTCCGAATTTTGTTAATGGTAACGAAATTCCGGTGTCCGCGTCGAAAGATCGTCTAAAGGTCGTAGTAAGTCCTCGGATTAGCGATATGTTCATAGGTTCGTCCATCGTCCGATTTGACCATAATTTGTATCCGATTATTTGGATCGTCCGTAACTCGTTTTAAGGCGTAATTATGTGAAGTCTTGTAAGACTTTGATTATTATGTATCATGTGTTCATTATTACCATTGTAATAAAGTTCCTATCTTTGATATATATAACTAATACATCAAATACCACACATCACTTAAGTTGTTAAAATGATCAAATATATATTTTCTAAAAAAATATATATATTTATCTTGTCTTTTCTTTTCTTTTATAAAAGCCTTTCTAAAAAAAAACTTTTTAATCTAATAAAGATTTAACCAAAAATGATAGTTTTCTTAACATAATGTCTTTTTAAAAAAAAATGGCCATATAACCTTTGTATTAATCATTTGGCCATGTTTAATAAACATAACATTTTCTTTTCCAAATCACCATCAATTTACTCAATATCTTAACTAAAAACATATGAGATTTTTATAACATAAACTTATCAAAATGAGCTCCAAATCATGTAGGGTTTTGGACATGATCATAACATATGCTAACTAGTTCAAAAACCAAGTTTACTTCTAGTTTTAACAACTTTTATAAAAATCTCATGTTGTATGTTACTTTTTATAATTTTGTAAAAGTCTTGTTTTTAAATAAAAACCTTAAATACTTTCACAAGATCAAAGGTTATGATCATCCATTTAAACTTTTATGTTAAAAACCCTTTAACATAAACATGTATAATTGTTAGATCATATTTTTAAAACATTATCTAACAAGTTCTTCATATCATAATCATCATAACAAGATCAAATATGCAACTAACAAGTCTTAGATCACAACATAAACAAGCATAAATAAATCATAATTATTATTTTTGCTTCTTTGTATTTTTCATGTTTATTATGTATGATTATTTAGTTATTATTAGTTATAATAACAATCATAAACATAATATAAGTATGAGAAAAAAATAAATCTAGAAGCTTACTTCTACCACTAGGCTAAGGATGATCTAAGAGGATGATTAAGAACTAAGAACATGAAGATCTTGATGGTATAATACTCTTGAATGGATGAAAACCCTTCCTTTAACTTGCAAATGCTTTAGATCACCTTAAGCTCCATGAAACTCCATGTTGATCATTAAGATGTGATAAACTTTAAATGGGTTTTTATGGAGTTCTTGGTGGAAGATGAAGACGATGATGAGAGCTTTTGTGTGTGAAAAAAAATATGGTGTAAAAGTATGATGAATGATCTAGTTACTTAGTTAGTAAGTTGTTAATTAATCACCAACATCATCCACTTGCACAAATGGATTAAATATCTAGATATTTGCAAGTTGTTAATGAGTGTGGATCCCACATAACAAAAAAAAATCGTTAATATGAGGGGGGGGTCATGCTTGGTGATTTGTTTCTAGTTATTTCAAGTGTTAGAATTTGTAGACAAATGTTAGAAAGTTTAGGTGTTCAAGGATTTCAATTGATTTAAGATGTTTAGATGTTATAACTAGCCTTAAATGACCAAAGTAATGTTAGATGGTTACAAAAAAAAAAAGATTAGATATCGTTCGGATATTCGTTTCGAATTGTTTCGGTTAGACGTTATTTGAACGCTAAGTGGTGTAACTTGTGTGAATTGATGTAGTTATTGGTTCGGATGATACCCGAAGGTATCCTCATATGAATTATATGTTAAATAGCACTTTTACATGTTGCAAAAATATTAAATGGCTGATTTTTGCAGAATTTCTGTGAAAAAAATGTTGAAATCGTCGCTTTTAGTGCTTTTCGGGCAGTTTTTAGTGCTACCGGACATTGGTAATATATTAAACCAAACCCTTGTATTCCCATATAGGGTTTAATGTATATTTGATGTTGGACTTTCGTCTGAGTCCTAAAGATGTCATTTAGATGATTTATGCGGATCCTGAGTTTTCGTCAGCACGCTAGTTTACTAGGTACTACACTAGTTGTTTCGATGCATTGTTTACACTGTTTCAAATGTGACCAATAAAAATGAATCATGTGCATCATAAATGAATACTCCATGAGTATTCTAAGATGTATATCATGTAATCATGCAGTTCGAATATTCAAAACACATATTTGTATAATGTAAATCATTGCTTTAAATGTACGTAAATTACCCGAAAGTGGCAGTTGTCACATTCTCCCCCTGTTATTGAGAATTTCGTCCCGAAATTCAAGCTGAGTCACCCTTTGCAGGAGTATTCTCGAACAGGTGGGGGTATTTTGGTTTTGATTTGATTTTCACGTTCCCAAGTATATTCGGGTCCGTGTCGAGAGTTCCAATCGAATTTTTACTAATATGTTACGACTCCTTGGTGTTTTCTGGACCTTCTGGTCCATGATCTTAACAGGTGCTTTGTGAATTGGATTTTTTTTTCATCAATGTGAATCTCATCCTCCTGGATGATAACTGTTTCTTGCGTTGGACTCTTCTTTAGATTCAACACATAAAATGTGTCTTGCACACTGCTCAGTTTATTTGTTAACTTCAACTTGTAGGCAACAGTGCTAATCTTTTTTTTAAGATATTAGATGGTCCTACTTAACGGGGGTTAAGCTTTCCACACTTACCGAATCTTGCTACGCCCTTCCAAGGCGAGTCTTTCAATAAGACATTGTCTCCGACCTCGAAAGATAATGGCTTCCGTCTCTTGTCTGCGTAGCTCTTTTTTTCGATCGCGAGCCGCGTTGATACGGTCTATGATCTGAAAGATTTTATCCGTAGTCTCTTGGAATAATTCCGGACCGATTAGTTGTTTATCGCCCGCTTCCGCCCAACATAGCAGTGAGTGACTAATATAATTTTAAAAATTTCAGACGAAAAATCAGAAAAAATACACTATTAACTGAAACTTTGGCGAGGGCGGGTACACCCCCTTACCCTTTAAAAGCTCTGCCCCTCTTCTTGGGTTGAGATAGGAAGAAAAATCAATTTAAAAAACAAAATGGCTAATTCTAAAAAAAATGCAGTGAAACTTATATTACAAACTGTATTACTTTTAGGAAGTGAAGAAAACCGTGAAGTGAAACTAATGTTATGAACTTATGAACAACGAATTTATTTTTTAATGTTAACTTAGTTATTATGAACAACGAATTATGTTTTAATATTTACATAGTGATATGATAAAAAGAAAAAAAGATGATTACCTAATGTCGTAGGGCTGTAAATGAACCGAACGAACATGAACAAGGCCATGTTCGTGTTCGTTCGTTAATAAAATTAACATGTTCGCGAACTGTTCACGAACGCATACCGAACATAAGTTTATGTTCGTGTTCGTTCGTTAAGTAAATTCAGTTGTTCACGAACAGTTCGTGAACACTGGTCTCGAACACAAACGAACGCAAGCAAATAAAAACAAACGCAAACGAACATTTAACTTGAAAATAAAAACATTGTTATCCTTAAACATTGGATATAAGTATTTAAATACAACAATCCAATGATAAATCAAAACACAAGAAGTCTAATAGACCACCAAACGATGAATCAAGTTTAACTAATTTAGACATAATTATCCCCAAAAATGTTTTAGAATGTCCAAATTTTAGTTAACTTAGAAAAAATAGGGTTTTAAATTTTCAATATGTTTAGATAAAAGGTTTATTATTTATTATTTTTTTATATAATCAAACGGACACGAATGAACATAAACGAACATATTACCGAAGTTCACGAACGTAGTCGAACGAACGAGACTTGTGTTCGTGTTCGTTCGCTAAGCTAACCGAACGAAAATTTTTGTTCGTGTTCGTTCGTTAAGCTAATCGAACGGACATAAACGAACTTCCCGCCGAACGGTTCGCGAACTGTTCGCTGAACGTTCGGTTCGTTTACAGCCCTACCTAATGGTTTTACTCTGGTAATCAGACTTAATAGTTTTTACCATATCTTTTCACTGTTTTCTTGATTTCCTAACGTAATTATAAATATTATATTCACTGAATGAGGAATATACTCTCGAAAACAAAGAATTATTGTTCTGTAGAGGTTTAAGTTTTTTAAAAGGCGACATTAATATGTAAATAAAAAGAGTCGACAAGGAAAAAAAACAATTTTATTCTTTTATATAGGAATAAAATTGCAAATAGTGGATTGAATGGATAGAAAAAATAATAAGTTTTTTATGTTGATTAAAAGAAAAAGCAAATATAAAATGAATAAAAACACCATTTTGGTAAATAGTTTTGAAGGAACACCAAAATGGTAAATACTTTTTCCACCAACACTAGTTTGGGAAAAAAAACTCCTCAAGTTTTCCCTTTAAATGCTTATTTATTTATTTTCTACAATTTATTGTACTTTATTTAAAATATTTTCAAATATTTATGTTCAAAAGAGTTAATATTAATACATTTAGCAAATAATCCAACAAACTATAATGCACCATCGTATAGCTATTGTGTGAACAAAAAAAAAACTATTTTTTTTTGTTTTTCTCATTTATTATCAAGGTAGTTTTTATTTTTTATTGATTTTTTTGGCGAACCAAGCAATATCAGCCAACAAAATCGGTATAGGTATTCGTTTTTATCGTTTTTGTATGACGTAAATCACGTGTCTATATGCTCTTTATTACCGTACTAAGTACCTGTATCATACCAGTGTTGTAGTGACATGAACCATGGCTGACTGAAAGCCTACCATAACAGTTTGCTGATGTTATATATTAATTAGTTTTCCGTTGTTCAGTGGCGAAGCTTGACCCGAATGAAGGAGGGTCGAAAACGTATTCACACAAAAATCTCTATAGAACCGGGGCGTCGAAGACGTATATACCCAAAAATTTCTATACGAAAACTACATATATAATACTACTAAGCGAAAAGTTCGGGGGGTCAGACGCCCCCTCCCGCCCCTTCTATACTTCACCCCTGCAATTGTTATATATTAACTAGGAGATCAATATTGCAGTTGCTACTATTTAATTATAGTTGGTTTATTGTAATTATTGTTATTTTCCTGGATATATTATATACAATTTTGATCTTTTAACAATTTTCCGTTGTTATATATTAAATAGGACATCAATACTGCAATTGGTACTATTTATTTATAGTTGGTTTATTGTATTTATTCTTATTTTTTCTACGATAATTTTCTTAAAGTTCAGAATATCATTGACGATTCTTAATAACGCACGGGTTTTGCGATGGTTTCAAGTTGAATATGAAACGACCGCTTTTATTGTTAAGTCAAGTTTTGAAAATTTTGGTTTACCACGTATTGCGTGCCGCAACGCGCACGGACTAAACACTGGTTTATAAATAAAAAAGGAAGTGTAGGTCTAATCCATGCCCCCAAATCAGAGAAATTCAGAGGGAGCAGACATGACGACCTAAAATTTGCTCAATCTCCGTGCACATTACCATGCTTCCTTCATTACTTATTATTATCCAGAGCATCGGCTTATTGTACACGAATCGAATCATTCTTCGATGAAATAAACGTACAAATCAAAACTCAAAATAAACGTAAATTAGAAGCTGAAAAAGAAAACATAGTTTCAATTTCTTTGAACAAATATTTCGAAAACAGTTAAACGAGATCTGAAATCGGCAGAGAGGAGATGAATGTTGGAACTTGGAAGAAACCGAAGGTTGAATATATATTAATATATACTAGTCACTTACCCGCGCGATGCGGCGGGAGTGGCGATTTACAATAGGATATTCGTTTACCGTTAGTTTATCCGTCGTCTCGTGATATATTGTATAGTACTTAAGTTAGTTTTCTTATTCGTGATATGATGACACTGGTATTTTTCTGTTAGTTTATCGATTCTTTGGTGATATACTCGGATAAATTTTTGTAGCTGTAGATTCGGCGTGATCTTCTACAAGAAGAGTACAAAACAAGGAAGTAGATGTAATTAAAAACAAGAAGAGTTCAAAACAGTCAAGTAGCTGGACAAAACAATAAAAAGAAAATGCGGGGAGTCTCTTGTATCTCTTCCTGTTTTACCAATACATCCGTTCGCTTATGACTTTCTTGTATCTTCTCCTCTACTGTACCAGATTTCGACACATAAGGCACAAAATCTACTAACTTACCTTCTTTTTTATACGGATGCGATTAATTAATCACGCAACACTTCCTAGTAGACAACATTTGATGTGTAAACTCCGCGTTGTTTGAATTCTTTGGCGAGATGTACCAACACCTTCGTACTTTGTCTTGAAATCCCTATTGATAACGCGACATAAAGTTGTCCATGTGAAAATACAGAATCCGGTAGATAAATACCAACGTTCGGAATTGTTTGACCTTGAGCTTTATTAATCTTCATGGAAAAGCTAAGTCGAATTGGAAATTGTTTTCTTTTCAGCTTGAATGGGAACATGTCATCTTCAGAAAGGGTTAGAGGGATTCTTGGCAAAAAAACTCTTTTTCCGGCATGTTGACCGACTGCAATTTCCGCATCAATAACATTTCGCATGAAACCCTTACATATCAACCGCGTGCCATTACACAGGCCATGTGATGGATCGATATTATGTAACAATATTATTGGGCATCCAATTTTTAAACGAAGCTTATGAGGCGGCAAACCACTAACATTTAGCGAGTTTAAGAACTCGACCGGATAGAAGTTGCGCTGATCGTCTTCAGCTTCATCAAAACTGTAATAAACTTTTTCCTCCCCTTGAAAAATTTCAATCATTTGATTATTAATCTCGTCAACACTATCATTTTTAGTGGACAATATTGCTCTAGAGATTATATAATCTGAAGAATATACATTATCTTCAATTGATGGAAAGATGGCATGGATCAATTCTTTTATAGCGTTTTCTCTGTTGTTGCACTGAATTGTCATGTCATCGGGTATGCGGATATAGTTTCCTTCGATTGGTTGTCCATTAGTCATTGTAAATTGATAAAGTGACAAATACCTTGCAAATTAAATAAAAGAGAGTTATCATAGATGATGAAATTCTCAAATCATTACAACATTCCAACACATAACTTAGAGAAAAACAAACCGAATGATAACATTGAAATACATAATGATAACATTAAAATACATGACTTAAACCGAATATCGTGACTTAGAGAAAAAAATACACAAATCCTTAAAACATTGACATACATAATGATAACATTAAGTGAAAGCCATTCTAAATACTTGGTGAAACAATGGTCTCCACAAACACCGCACCCTTAAAACCTCGAAACCAAGAAACGGGATAAAAACATTCGAAGGGCTTCATATCCATTTCAATTGTAAACAACTTCCCTAATTTAGTCATCACAAACCAATTACCATTTGTCACATAATGTGTTATATCGCACCACAATGACAATGATATCGGGGGGATCGGAGGACATGATAAGACCATAATCCAGTAATCCCCTTGTAGCGTCCATATGTCAATTGTCATCTCAAACATGCCAGTGCTAGCAAACATGTGAAGCTCATTTTTTACATTCACTAAAACACCTTGAACCATTCCTATAGAAGGAACGGGTGGAAAGCTTATCTCCTTGAACTGCTCCGAATTAACATCAAAACAAATCACCACATTCGTACCTCCAAGCCAACATTCGTAAACAGTGAAATATAGAGTACCACCACAAAATGTGCCAGCTGACCAATTGAAATGAGGGCTTAGGTACTCTTGTCTTGTTATGAAAGGAATATTTCTCCAAGAGTCTACTTCCCTAGAATAAACATAGACACCAAGTACACCAATCCTACGCTTTATATGCAAGACCTTGTAATCATCGTCAGCGTCAACGTACAAACCAACGGCATCAAGGTTATTTATATAGAATCCATGAGAATCAGGAGTTGATAAACGCTTGAAAGCAGTAGTTGTTGGATTCCAAAGAAGCAGCTCGTATGTATGATTCAAGCAAACACACAACAATCCATTCAAATGTGAAAGTATTGAGACATCATTATTTTGGTGATGGAATGGAAATGTAAGTATGGAGCTTGGCCCATAGTCATTGGATTTAGAGATGATTGGATGAAAAAGAGCATGTTAGGTCGTCAATTAGTAGAACTCTCTGGTTAGATGAAACTAATGAGCGAGAACAATGTATCCTTACGAAATCTTGTGTTGACAGTAACGCATGCCATTGCTTACATACACTCTTATAACGACCTACATCCTTCGCTGGCACCCTCGTTAATATTTCAAACACGATTGTATGAACAGGAAGGTCAGCCATGGTTATACCTTCGTTTAACACAGATAATGACTATTTAGTTGTCCAATCTAAGAAGATTATAGTTTGATGAAAAATAGGTGTAAGCATTACATGTAAATCAAGTAATATAACATACTTGTAATAACAAAGCAAAGTATACTTCTACAATTACTTCAATATGAGGGAAACAAAAAGCAAAACACGAAACACCAAGAGAGACTTTAATATTCCACAACTAAACATATAACAACACCAAATGTTTCTAACTTAAACACAAACTTGGATAACGATCCATAATTTAAATATCCCGTGCCTCGACCATATATGGTTCGTACGTAATCGTACTCAACTCCGTAGACTTCAAAATATTAACTGAAATAACAAATAAAATATAACTTTTATTAAATTACATGAGCCATTAAATCTAACTAATTTTTAGAATGTTCATGTGTAAAGCATAACATACTATCTGGTAGATGAACCAACTTGACACGTGATACATATATGATAGACCTTTGTTGCACGGCTCGAATGGAACGTATAACATCGGAAGGCTTCAGGGCAGACAAAAACAATTGTATTGTGTGACCACTGTATATTACGATTTTGGGTTAAAGTTCTTCTAATAATAATATTTTCTTACATATAATGTAAATATTATGTTTGTAATATGTTAATAATAAATAATAACTTACGTCTTATCTTGAAGAGAAAGTTCAAAACAACATCGATCACGTTTGCCTTCTATTATTCTCCCAACCACATCTATAACAAAATCAGTCAAATCGTATACACCATCTTATACATACATATATAAAGTTTTATATATTTAATAAAAAATATAGATAGAGAATTTATATGTACCAACAATATCCATTTGAGGTCTCCTGTCATGCTTCAATTCTATAATGGAAGGGACCAATGGATATAAAGAAGCACCCCTTGGAATCGTAAGCATAAGTGAAGAAAGCTTTGTATATTCGTTGATGACAATTTTTTTCTCGGACCAAACTAACACGTAATTCTGGTACTTTGGGTACTCATGATAGTTGAGATTCTCAATTTGGAAATGATTCAAGGAAAAAAACCACCCATCAATGTCGCGTCATTATAAATGTGTATCAAATGTTGTGGGACGAACGCAACAATTTTTTGTCTCTAAAAAGAAAAGAAATTTAGTGGTGGAAAAACGCTTACTCGTATAACACAAAGTAAATTAAAATAATGTTCTTACGTGTTGATCAAGAAAAATAACCACTAATCTCTTTTCATCGACGTCATGCCAAATAAACTCCACCTTAACAAAGATTATATTATACCATGCTCTATCATTTCTCAATGATGAAAATTCTTCAACGGAAAAATGATCAGACATATCTTATTAAGTGTTCAATGTTAGTTAACTAAATAAATAAAAACTCTTGAAACTTAAATTTAAACTAAAACATGATTAAAATTAAACAACAACAAATTTAAATTTAAACTAATACATAATTAAAAGTTACATAATTAAGATTCAAACTAATTCGAGAAAAAAAAACTACAGTCATCATCAAAGTTGTTCTAAGGTTCCCAAACCATTTCTTCATCCAATGGTGGTTCGTAAACCGCCCCAGGGTCAGTTTCGTACCCTACAGCCCAGGTCGGTAGTTCTTGTGTTTGACTGTGGTTTTCCACATAAGGGGGGTTTGAAGGTGGAGGATGCATAGGCAGTATAGGAGTGTCTGCCACCGGACGATGGCACCCCTCCTCAATTTGTATTGCACCAAATTGTAGTTGAGCGAAGGTATAGTCATACACCCAATTCAACTCTTCATCCGTCCAACCAAATGGATCATCATGTTCAGGGTTTGTCAACGGATGAGGGTTTGCCACTGAAGGTGGGGTTGAAACCGGAGGTGGGGTTGAAACCGGAGGTGGGGTTGACACCGGAGGTGGGTTTGCCACCGGACCAAAAGGGTTTCTAACTTCAGGGTTTGAATCAGGAAGGTTTAAATGGCGACGGGATGATCGTCCATGGTTTGTTGATCCTTGTGGTTCAACGGGAATTGGATAACCACCACCCATACCTCTCAATTGATATGTGTTTGGAGTGATTTGTAAACTGAAAAATACAATTTTGATGGATATAAAGATCAATTTTAAAAGAAATAAAAATAGTTTGGTTAAATATAAAAAAAAAGGATTGTGTAAACTGAAACATACAATTTTTATTGGATATAAAGATTGTTGGACCGGTGTATGACCCTAAAATGTCAGTCAAGGCAGTTCATCTCAGTTTACAGAGGCGGAATCAAAGTAAACTAAGTCATAACAGCTCTAATCCTTTTAATCTTTCTTTTCTGATTGATTTGAGTGCTTGTACAAGGTTTTCTGATACAGATCCGTCAGCACTTCGTCACACATACAATGACAACTGTTACAACTCAAATGACCAACACACCTATTTATAGATCACATGATTTCGCTTGAGGAAGTCTGAAGCGAAATCATCACCTCTTGATTTCGCTTCAAGCATACTAATACTCTTTCAAGCGAAATCTAGTGTTTTATACATAAAAACCCTAACTTAAAACCTAATGTGTGATCATTCAATCAATCCTAGACACAAGACTTGATAATGATGTAATCAACAGACATTCAGTGCACCAACAGACTCCCCCTTGGATGTTGATGAAGTCTTTGGCTTCAAGTCTTTGTCTTTAACAATCTCCAACCATTGTAAAAACTCTCATCAATCTTTATCTTCAATCTTTAAACTTTAAACTTCAATCTTCCCTTTTACTGTTGATCCAGACTCTCCCTTTCACAGACTCCCCCTCTCAATATGCTAGAATCTGAGATATCTGGTTCAAGCTTTGTTATTTAGCTTCCGTGGGAATTAATGAAGTCCAATCCTGTTTCTCAACAAACAAACATAACTATTCTACCTTTTCAACAATAAAACACAAACTCAATCAGTTTTAATAATCCACTTAAGTATTCAAGTTCAAGTTAATGACCCTGATTACTCAAATAATCTACCAAGTCCAAATTATTGACCTTGGTTGATCTTTTGACGAATCAAACTGATTTTAAAAACATTTTCAAACATTTTCTGAAAATAACAAGTATCAATTTAATGAACTTGTTTTTGTCATTTCAAAACAAATCAAAACTTCTTCAAAGTAAGTTCTCCTCATTCTTCAGTTCAGAATTTCCTGCATCTGCTTCAAACATTTGAGAATCCAACAATCAACTCTCCACTTTGGTTTGTCTAAAATAAAGCAGAAATAAAATCTTTTTGAATTTTATAAAGTGATCTAAACTAAGAAATGAAATACAGAAAACTTAAGTTGCAGAAATTAAACAAAGTAAACTATTTACAAACATATTTTTGGTGAGCGTGTCAGGGAATCATATCAGCTTTTAAGACAAAACACAAGTACCATTAAGCTACATTACATACTCAGATTTAAACAATTTACCTCGATTGTCGATATACTGATCCATCTTAAATTCTCATACAAATTTCAACTTACTCAGGATACGATTTAGGTGAATTAAGAACTTAGATCATTCATGTGTCCCACCTCTTGAATATACTCCCGTATCCAGAATCTCAATAATCAGTCTTACAGGTGAGAATACTACAATGATATCTGTATATAATTTAGGTATGCGAGGGCCGAGGGATCTCAGATCGATACTTCCGTATACGCAGAGAGATATCAGCTTCGACTTTTCGGTGTGTCCCCTTTAGAGGATCTTTTTGCTTACAACAGCAACATATATCAATTTTATTGTTTCAGCATGCTAAGGGTGTAATGCTGTGTTTCAAGCATTAAAGCAAGTATTAGCCAGGGACTAGGTCAGAACTACCGTTCAGCAGAAGTCCCGGAATAATACCCCAGACATCATAGAGTATAAAAACCTAGTATATCAGATTAAGAGACCTTTCAAACGAGATTTCAGGGGTTACCTATATATCCAAGTAGTGTTCCCCACGAATTCACAAGTTTGAATTTAGGTTTATATCCCGAATAAATCTACTAAATGTACAAAAACCTATCGACATATCATCAGTAAGATTGTTTAACTCTTTTAAACATTTCAAATCTTTAGCATACTGTGATCGTCTAGCCAATGTACTATCATTTTCCCATAAACACAAGCTCTTTTTCAGATTTTATCATGTTTTTGTATTTTTGCATTTTTTACTGTTTTTGTATTTTCAGAAAAATAAACTATGTACAAACAAAACATCTACTCCCCCTAAATACCAAAACAAGTAAAAATTCGACAAACCATTGCAGATTGTTTCTCGTCTTCATCCGCAACAGTACCCTCATCAACGCCTAGTATGCCATCCGACACCGACAGAAGCTTCATACCATTCAGTTTTAACAAATATTTAAACCGATTTTTATCAAAAGCTTTGGTATGTAAATCAGCTTTCTGTTCGTCAGTGTGGATTTTCTCAATTCGTATCAACTTTTTCTCAAAACAGTCACGAATAAAGTGATGACGAATTTCTATATGTTTAGTTTTAGCGTGATGTACTGGATTTTTAGTTATATTTATTGCGGCCTCATTATCAACAAAAAGAGGTGTGTTAAGAAACTGCAAACCGTAGTCGCGCATCTGTTGCTGTATCCACAAGATCTGAGAGCAGCAACTGCTAGCAGAAACATACTCCGCTTCACAAGTAGATAACGCCACAGACGTTTGTTTCTTACACTGCCAGGTAACCAATCTAGGACCAAAGAACTGGCAACCTGCAGTTGTTGATTTTGAATTGACTTTGCAGCATCCGAAATCCGAATCGGAATACCCTTCGAGCGTAAAATCACCTTTTCTAGGATACCACAACCCCAATGAAGGAGTTCCTTTCAGGTAGCGCAATATCCTCTTCACAATAATCATATGTGATGCTCTCGGGTTAGACTGAAATCTTGTTGCGAGGCACGTTGGGTACATAATATCAGGACGTGAAGCAGTTAGGTACATTAAAGAACCTATCATGGATCGATAAAAAGTTTCATCAGCCCTGTCTCCGGTGAGATCTGGGTGAATCCCATGATTTGTTGCAAGTGGGGTAGCAGCTGAAGTAGACCTTGACATCCCAAATTTCTCTAGAATATCATGAACGTACTTTGACTGATGAATGAAAATTCCCTCAGGAAGTTGTTCAACCTGTAATCCCAGAAAGAATTTCA
Organism: Helianthus tuberosus; assembly: GCA_030545235.1. Lineage (NCBI taxonomy): Eukaryota > Viridiplantae > Streptophyta > Magnoliopsida > Asterales > Asteraceae > Helianthus > Helianthus tuberosus. The sequence goes on from CM060443.1 coordinate 71,178,978, forward strand.
TTTCCCCCATTGATGACATTTCAAACTTCTGCTTCATCACTGATTCAAAATCTTTGCATAGATTTTCATTTGTCGACCCAAAGATTATATCGTCCACATAAATTTGAACTATCAGAAGATGACCATCAACGACTTTAGTGAAGAGAGTGGCATCCACTTTTCCACGAATGAACTTGTTAGCGAGTAGGTGTTGAGACAAAGTCTCGTACCAAGCTCTCGGTGCCTGATGTAGACCATACAACGCTTTGTCCAATAAGTAGACCTTGTTTTTGTGGATTGGATCGGTAAAGCCCGGCGGCTGACCGACATAAACCTCCTCTTTAACCTTCCCATAAAGAAACGCCGATTTAACATCTAACTGATATACTTTGAAATTCTTCCAAGACGCAAATGCTAGGAAAATTCTGATAGCCTCTAGTCGTGCTACAGGAGCATAGACTTCGGTAAAATCAATTCCCTCCTGTTGACTAAATCCCTGAACAACGAGTCGAGCTTTGTTCCTTATAACAACTCCTCTATCGTCCCTCTTACACTTAAACACCCACTTAGTGTTAATTTTCCTATGACCATCCGGCAAATCAACTAACTTCCACACTCCCAATTTCTCAAATTGACTAAGTTCCTCCTGCATAGCATTGACCCAAGAGTCTTCAGTAAGCGCCTCTTTGTAAGTTCTTGGCTCAACCTGCGAGATAAAACAACTTAATGAGAATTCAGTTTGCAAAGGAGCAACTTTTGTATAAAAACAAGTAAGCCCTTTATCAATCTGATTTCGAGTGCGAACTCCAGCTTGTAATTCTCCTATGATCAACTCCTCTGGATGATATGAAAAAGTTCGCGGCATCACTTCACTTTGAACATCTACATTTCCCTCCAGATTAGTAACATTCTGTTCTGCATCTTGTCCACCAACTTGGTTTGTTTGACTTGAAATCTGAATTTGCTCCCCCTCAGAATCTGAATCACCATGATCAAATACTAGCATGTTTTCAGCTTCTAAAATATCATTCTGAACCGACTGATTATCCTGAGCAACTTCATTCTGTTGGACATCATCATGTTCACCAGCATTACTTGGACCTGCTTCATCATCATTTGAAGTTTCCCGTGGTCTCCTCGAATACTCGGCTGGGAATCTTAACTGCGACTCATATTCACGCAAAATATCCAACTCATCAAAGAAATCTTCTTCATCCTCTGATTCTTCTCTCATGTCAAACGAATCCCAAAGTTTGTCATAATGATAACGCCATGAATCACCAGGATTCTGCGGCGGCATTGTATAACCTTGACATTCAACATTTGCAGCTTCAATAATCCGCTTCTCACTTGGAACGAAGACACGTAGCAATGGATTTGAATAACCAACAAATATACCCTCAATGCACTTCGGACCAAACTTTCCAAAAGGCTCTATAACCGTACAGGGTGACCCAAACGGTTCTAGATACTTCAAATTAGGTTTGCGGTTATTGATTAGCTCAAAGCATGTTTTGTTGAACTTCTTAACAGTAAGAACCCTGTTGAGCGTATAGCATGCGGCAGACACAGCTTCAGCCCAAAAATTAATCGGTAACTTTGAATCTGCGAGCATAGTTCTAGCCGTTTCGATTAGTGTCCGGTTTTTGCGTTCTGCGACTCCATTCTGCTGCGGAGTGTACGGAGCACTAAACTCATGCAAAATACCTCTTTCATCACAAAATTCTTCCATCTTACTGTTCTTGAATTCAGTACCATTATCACTTCGAATTTTCTTGATACGCCTTTGGTACAAATTCTCAATCTTCTTGAACAGACTCATCAAACTGTCAAATGTTTCATCTTTTGTCTTCAAGAAAGAAACCCATGAAAATCTGGAATAATCATCAGTAACGACCAAACAATAGTAATCTCCTGTAACACTTTTAACATTCACAGGACCAAACAAATCCATGTGAAGTCTTTCCAGAGGTCTTGAAACTGAATTGACTTGCTTTGTAGGGTGTGACTTTTTCTTCTGCTTGCCTTTGACACAGCTAATGCACTCCCCTTCCAGATGAAAACCTTTGATATTAACTCCCAATATCAAATCATTGTGCACCAAATGATTCATCTTCCTTAGGTGAATATGCCCCATCTTGCGGTGCCACAATCTGGATTCTTTCTCAGTTGCTCTAGACACGAAACAATGTGCTTGACCAGTAGTTGTAGTTGCTACCGACATATCTAACACATATAAATCGTTTACTCTGGGTGCCCTCATAATAATCCATTCTTCAGGAACAACAAAACCAGGTTTCAGAATCAAACATTCCTTATCAGTGAAGTGAGTAGTATACTGATTGTCACAAATCTGCGAGATACTAAGCAGATTGTTCTCCAGTTCAGTGATGTAGTTAACTCTCTCAAACGTCACGATCCCATTGGATAACGTTCCTTCACCAACAATTCTACCACCTTCATGACCAGCAAATCCCACATAACCACCATTAATGTTTCTCACATCATACAGCAATGTGGTCTTCCCTGTCATATGTCGAGATGCGCCACTATCCATAATCCATCTGGATATCAATTGTGGAAGATCCTGCACAAAACAAACTACAATTTAAACAACTTCAAGAAAAATGCCGATTCATGCTTCGCGATCCAGGAAGCTCCGGCAATTCAAATTACTTATTCAAACATGGTGTCCACCCAGGCCTTATCAGCCTTAGGTGTAACCTTGACTCTCGCAATTTGAATTTTGAAATTTTTAGCCTTCAAAGGTGGAAAACTTGCATCATAATCAACCGAAATTGATTCTTCAGCCTTTTTCACTTCAGAAGTTGAACTTTTCATTTCACCTTTTGGTTTCCAAATTTGTTCAGTTAATGCAACCCGTTTATAAAACTTATCATTTTTAGTTACCACTTTCTTTACGGGTTCATTTTTCATTTTGATGTTATCATTTGTAACTTTTTGCTTTTCAACCACTTTCTTCTCAACATACACTGGTGATTTACTCTTCACATCAACCTTCTTTTGTTGAACCTTCACAGCTTCAGTCCTAGGCTTCACATATGTACACTGTCGTGCAATATGACCAACTTGTTCACATCTAAAACAAGTACGAGTATCAGCTACTCGACTCGTGCCTTCAGACTGAGCCTGTGAAGCTCTGTTCTCAAAAAACTCTTCATTCGATTTTGAAAAAATTTCATTTTTCTCATCAGAAAGTAACCGTGAACCATTCACAAACACCTTCTTTTCAGTAAACCTCTTGTTTTGAAAATTGTTCTTCCGATAACTATTACCACCCCGGTAATCACCCGACCAATTGTTTCGATTGTTATTGTAAAAACGTGGTGAATAAACAGTTTTCTTGTTATAAACCCTGTCTTTCTTTTGACTCAGATTATTTACTTCTGACAACTTGACTTCAACAAGTTTGAAAACATTTGTCAATTTGTTCATGTTAACATTCTCTATAGGAAACTCTGAATCCGAATACAACTTATCAGATCCAGCCATCTTGTACATCACAAGACCCGGTTCATCACTTAAGTTGTTTTTGGACTTTTGTTTCGGAATGTATTTATCAAAGAAACACCCATCCTCCTCAGAAGTGTCACAATCCGGTTTAAGCACTTTGTCTACCACACTTTTCACCACATCACTTTGGACACCCTCTTCATTGGAAGATGTAAACGTGACATCAATGTTTTCAGGAAGTTTAACTTCACTTTCTTCCTCAATTTCCACCAAACTAGACTGCTTTTTCGTGTAGTTGTCTAAAATTGGCGGTGGAACTTTGTGAAAACCTATACCCGTTCCATCAGAAAACACATCCTCGCCATCTTTGTTTTTCCCTATAGGTTTAGGAACAATATGCTGCAAAACAAAGCTTGCCGATTTATAGCTGTTAAGCTTCAACTGGATACGTTCATTCTCAATTTCAGCTTCTTGAACTTTAAGTTTCAATTTAGCAATTTGATCCAGTTGTTCATTAATCGATTTTTCTTTTACTCCCAAAACAGCTCTTAGATGTTCATTTTCTTTAAATGTTTTGCCATTACGATCATCACTATCTTTAACAATGCTTTTCAATTTCTCAAATTTTTCAGAAATTTGACGGTTTTCAAGAATTAACTTTTCATTTTCAGATTTTAGTTTCTCATGTTCCTTTTTATCATTTTCAATTTGAGCCATTAATTCTTTGTTCCGTTCAGTTGAAGCTCTAACACTTTTGTCACGATCGAGAATCTGATTTTCAACATTTCTAACCTTTGTTGTCAGATTCTTGATTTTCTCATTGTTAAGATACGTGACAGTGCTACAAAAATTGCATTGTTTGGTGCAATTTTTGCAGTCAGCATTTCCAACAATCTTTTTACCTGACTTATTCTTGTTACCTGACGCATTTTGACTGACCGACTCCTTTGACTCAGTAGCAGAATTAGAATCTACCTCAAGTGCTTTTGCAGCTAGCACTTTGTCAGCCATCACTCCCAGGTTCTCAGCTGTCAACTCTTGCGTAGTATCAATTATGCCTGTATCAACCTGCTTTTCTTTCTTCTCTTTCTCTTCTTTCTCCTTTCTCTCTTTCTCTTTCGCTTCTTCAATCATCTTTGATGTTGGTGTTCCCCACCACTTGTGCTGCCAATATTCATCTTCTTCTTGATACTCCATGATGATGGCTTCGATATCAATTGTTTTGTCATCAATTGCAATGTTGCCATATCTATCAAGATAGCACTCTCTATCTGGATCCCATCTGTTTGCTCTTCTAGCTTCCAAAAAAATACCAGAAAGTCTAATAATTTTTGTTTCAGCAGTCATCTTCCGGTATTTATATTTCTGTTCTTCAGTACGATCATCTTTCCATGGCTTAGGTTCATCATTGCTTGCCATGAATGCGTAACCAACCGCATCTTCTTCCGGTAGAACTTCCTTACTCCAATCATACCCCTCATCATCATAAATCACAGCAAGAGCCCTTGATTTGTCTCTGTTATCTTCAGACTGCTTCAATCTAGGCGGCTCAGATTTATTCTGATGGTAGATTGCCTTTTTGTAATAATCATCTCGAAACGGATTCTCTGACTCATCAGCATACGCATTCCTGCATTCCCGTTTGAAATGACCCTTCTGCTTACATTTAAAACAAGTCACTTTTGATTTATCGAACCCCAGTTTTGTAGATGGACCACCGATCGTTTTTCTCCCTGTAATCTCCATGAAGCGTTGTGCACGTCGAACTGCACTTGCCATTGCCCAACGAATATCAATCAGTTCCATTTCTTCAGGGTCTATCTGATCGTAGTCTTCTTTCGTCAGATTTGTATTCCCGATTTTTCCAGCTACCAATCCTTCGTAGGATTCCAAAACAGACGCTAGAAAGACCATTTGTTGCTTGGCCGACTCTGCATCAAAATTCTGTGCATTCTTCAGATCTATAGCGATATTGCAAGAAAACTTCGCATCAGAATGATTTGCAGAAGACGTAGATCCACTGTGATAACCACTATGACTTCCACTGCTTTGACCACTTTGACTTTCTTTGCCTACTGTCGAAACATTCTCAGCAGAAAATGCAGTTTTTGGAGAAGTAGCTTTCTGCATCATACTCTTTGGATAGTATAAATCCAGATTCTGCTGATAAGATGAATTATTGACTTTAAATGTTTTCTTCAGCTCTAGCTCATGACTCTCCAGTCTTTCAATCAACACATCTGGAGTCAACAATTCAGAAGGAATAGTATTTTTAAGCATGAGAGCATAATATCTCCACTCCATCTCGTCTGGCAATGAATCAAACAACTTGTCTACTTGCTCATCATCTGAATATCTGATATCATGTCTTGCTAATTCCAGCTTCAGATGACCAAACCTTTCAATCATTTTACACACCGATTCGTTTTTCATACAACTAAACATACCAAATTCTTTCCTAAGAAGTTTCTTTTTGTTTTTTATAATCTCTTTGCTTCCAAGACACTTCTTTTCAAGTTTTTCCCATAAGTCTTTAGAATTTGAGTAATCAATTAGTGAAATGATGTCTTCACGCACCGATTGAAACAATAATGCCACACATTTTTGCTCAGCCACAAAATTGTCAATCTCTTCAGTTGATCTTAATGCTTCACCATTTTTCTTTCCTTGTTCAAAACCATTCTTCATACTCTTCCAGCTAGGAAAAGCAAATGCCATCAACCAGTCTTCGAATTTTGTTGCCCATCTGCTATAATCTTCTATAGCCATCAGCTTAGGAGGTTTATTAAATGTTCCAAATGCGCTTTCGGACTCCCAAGCTTCTTTCTTTCTTTCTTTCGGTGGACTTTTGTTTGCATCACTTGAAGACGTTTCGTTGTTTCCTGAACTACCCGCGAATGCGTACATGTCACTGAAGGGATTCATGAAAATATCATCCATTTTGATCGTACCTGCAAAATCAATTAAACACTTAGAAAATTTTTTATGTTTTGAAGATTTAACAGTTCAAGCGAAATACTTGAAGTAAACTGCCTTCAAGCGAAATCAGATAACACACTAATTCAAGCGAAATCAACTGTTTCGCTTCAGCAGATCAGATCCTTCAAGCGAAAACAAGCAATACTATTTCGCTTCAGCTAAACAGTCCTTCAAGCGAAATCTAAGAGAACAGTTTCGCTTCAACAGTTCAAGCGAAATTCACAATTTCGCTTCAGGAATTCAATTTCGCTTCAAGGTTTCAAGCGATATAGTCCAAATAGTCTACTTTGAAGCGAAATCAACCTGATATCTTCGAAATACTTTCAAGCGAAATCTGGTTCTAGGTCAATTTTAACACCTTTTAAGCTGAATTTTAATCCGAAACTTTGTAGGCTTTGTTAAAACACAGTTTTACACGTTATACTCGAAAGTTAGACCATTTTGACCGTTGGAACTTGTTCAGTTTTGAAAAATGTAAAAAGAAGTGAGTAGAAAGAAGATAATCCGCTGCTATGGTATGAACTCCTCGTCCTGAGCTCTGATACCACTTGTTGGACCGGTGTATGACCCTAAAATGTCAGTCAAGGCAGTTCATCTCAGTTTACAGAGGCGGAATCAAAGTAAACTAAGTCATAACAGCTCTAATCCTTTTAATCTTTCTTTTCTGATTGATTTGAGTGCTTGTACAAGGTTTTCTGATACAGATCCGTCAGCACTTCGTCACACATACAATGACAACTGTTACAACTCAAATGACCAACACACCTATTTATAGATCACATGATTTCGCTTGAGGAAGTCTGAAGCGAAATCATCACCTCTTGATTTCGCTTCAAGCATACTAATACTCTTTCAAGCGAAATCTAGTGTTTTATACATAAAAACCCTAACTTAAAACCTAATGTGTGATCATTCAATCAATCCTAGACACAAGACTTGATAATGATGTAATCAACAGACATTCAGTGCACCAAACCCTAACTTAAAACCTAATGTGTGATCATTCAATCAATCCTAGACACAAGACTTGATAATGATGTAATCAACAGACATTCAGTGCACCAACAAAGATCAATTTTCTTAACATGTTAAAAATTAACATCAAAGTAAACTCAAACATAAGGATTCTGTAAACTGAAAAATGCAATTTTTATTGTAACAATTTTAACATCAAAGTTAACTAAAATGTTTACTGGATTTATATTATTTTTTTTACCAAAAGAAACGGCAGTTCGGATCATCAGTTAATTATCGTTTTTAAACTCATTATTCGATTGGAAACCGAAAACAACAAAATATGAACGGGACGGGACCAATTTGTAATGCGATACTCGTTATTTGTTAGTTTTTATCAACAAAATATGAACGGGACAGGTATAGTAAATTTGATATTTTAACTCGTGTAACAAAGTTTCGTCAAACAATAGTATTAAAAAACATACTAAAAAACAAATAGATAATACTTGAATTTAGAGTATCCAATTTATTTGACTACTTACTTTTTATACTTCTAAAAAATAAATCTTATGATTGATTACTGATGCTTAATGTATCACATCGAAAATAGCCTTGAAGTTCATGCAAGTACGTTTTTGTAGGATAACTTTACACAACGAAAATAGTAACTATATTTCATAAATGCACTACATAACTTATTATGGTTTGTGTACTAAAATCATATTGCAAAGTTACAAAATCATTTATTAATCCTGAAATTATAAAAAAACTGTTCTTAAATGAAGAAATCACAAAGTATTATGGCACAATTGTTATAATACAAGACCAGCTACATACCTAGTCAAGAATCATTCACATCTAGAATTTATACCAAATGCAAAATAAGAGAAATATCATAGGAAGTAAAACACCAAACTATGAAAAAAATAACATAAAAAAAAAAAAAGCAAAGAAGCTTAAACTCTTCTATTTTACAGCAAAATATATTCAATATTCAACATTAAGTGTATAAGGCCACGGTTAAACAATACAGAAGCAAAATGCATAGAAATAACACATGTAAACTAAAATAATACATGTTACAAAACACATATAGAAGCAATAAAGTCTATACTTAACATTTATTTTACAACACATGTAAACTAAAATAATACATGTTACAAAACAATACAGAAGCAAAATGCATAGAAACAATACATAAGCAAAATGCATAGAAATAATACATGTAAACTAAAATAATGCGACAGTTAAAAGTGAAAAAAGTAACCAAGAAATGTGAGTAAACTTACAACAATGCAAGAGCCTGATGTAAAAAGCCGAAAAAAAATGTAAGACCTTGATGTGAAGAGCCGAGAAACAACGCAAGACCCAGACGTTTAGAGTATTGATTGATATTCTGAAATCGAAGTAAAATAGAAGATGTTAGGTTGATGTTTTGAAGGTTTGATGTAAGATTCAAAAGTAGGATGAAGTTCAACGCAAGACTTACAATTTGAAGGTTTTAGTATCTAAGTTGAGTGCTTGCAGAGTTATGATGAATTGTGATGAATGTAGTTGAATTTATAGACTTCCAAGCATGCTTCCTTTCTGACAAATCTGAACAGTGTTTGCTTTTACAGCTGTATTTGAACAGTCATCGTCAGTAAAAAAATTCAACTGTTACTGTTCAATTTTTTTGTCATATATTTTGGATTCTGAAAGCTTGTCAACTGTTCAAAGACTTTTTGTGAAAAGTCTTTGAAAGGTTTTCAACTGTAAAATCAGGAGTTAGGTTTCTGAAAAAGGTTTCGAAAGTCTTTCTGACAGGTTACTGTTCAATTTTTTTGTCATAAAAAAAACTAAATCAATTTTTACTTTAAATTCAAAAAGTTTATTAAAAAGAGTTATAATTTGATGCAAGTGCAAAGCTGTTTAGGATTTTAACCTGATTCATTAGTTTAAATCAATTTTTACTTTAAATTCAAAAAGTTTATTAAAAAGAGTTATAATTTGATGCAAGTGCAAAGCTGTTTAGAGTTTTAACCTGATTCATTAGTTAAAATCAATTGTTACTTTAAATTCAAAAAGTTTATAAAAAAGAGTTATAATTTGATGCAAGTGCAAACCTGTTTAGAGTTTTAACCTGATTCATTACTTTAAATCAATTTTTACTTTAAATTCAAAAAGTTTATTAAAAAGAGTTATAATTTGATGCAAGTGCAAAGCTGTTTAGAGTTTTAACCTGATTCATTACTTTAAATCAATTTTTACTTTAAATTCAAAAAGTTTATTAAAAAGAGTTATAATTTGATGCAAGTGCAAACCTGTTTAGAGTTTTAACCTGATTCATTACTTTAAAACAATTTTTACTTTAAATTCAAAAAGTTTATTAAAAAGAGTTATAATTTGATGCAAGTGCAAACCTGTTTAGAGTTTTAACCTGATTCATTACTTTAAATCAATTTTTACTTTAAATTCAAAAATTTTATTAAAAAGAGTTATAATTTGATGCAAGTGCAAAGCTGTTTAGAGTTTTAACATGATTCGTTGTCGGTTTCGACTTGCGGCGGGTTCAATAGCCTAAGGTTTTCTTTGCATTTTAGGGGGAAGATGGGCGCATCTCTCCACAGGGCATACAAAACACAGGTTATTGGCGGCAGCCCGCCACATTTAACATATAAAGTTTTTTTATATGTTAAATCTGGCGAGCGGCCGCCAATAACCTGAGTTTTGTATGCCCTGGGAGAGAAGCACCCATGTTCCCCTTAAAATGCAAAGAAAACATCAGGGTTTGCTGGAGTTGCTCGTAGTTTTCCCTAAAATGCAAAGAAAATAGAAATGTAAAAGGACAAATGTTAGATGTGTCAAAATGAGTTAGTTGAGTTACTGGTCAAAAGGGTAATTTTTTTTGTATGGATGGGGTTGACCTGAAACACCTTTGTCAAAATACATAAAAATTTTATAAAAATAATTGGTGTCAAATATGATAATATGATTGCAAAAATATATTATTTCAATAACTATTTGATCCCTTTTAAAAGACGATTTAGGACCTTATGCATCGAAAAATGAAAATACAATTTGAGCGACTCTTGAGCCATTTGACTGACTTCCGTTTTAGATACACTTTTTTTATGTTACCCAATTGACCCGTTGAAGATAAAACATAACCGGAATCTACCCTTTCGAAAACAAACTGGTTAAAATTGCCATTTCAATAAACGGAAACAAAAAAGGAGTTCCATACCAAGGAGCACCAATGCCGATCTCATAAAATAGATCATTCCTTCCACATGCAACCCCACAGAGACCCAATGCATAGGAGCCGCCCATCCTGAATGATCTTACCTGATTACATAAGAAACATGAGACTTGAAGTCAGTTCTCATTGAAGTGTAGCCAAAAATCTATTGATCACATCAACAAAACCAAACAATAATAAATTTACCTGCAACTACTGAAATTAACTATCTCCAGCCAACATGATACTGTTCACTGCATCCATAACTTTCCGCCCAATGCGGCACCGGATACCTTAACAAACTTAAAACAAAATCCCATATAATAGAATAGAGCCTTTAGACTCACAGGATCCAACCCTAATAAGCTACAAACATAATAAGCTACAAACATACCAGATCTGTAACAAACATAATAAGCTACAAACATACCAGATCTGTAACAAATATAATCAGGTACAAACATACCAGATCTGTAACAAACATAATCAGGTACAAACATAATCAGTAACATAAGCATGTAAATCAGCTACAAACATACCAGATCAGGTACAAACATAATCAGTAACATAAGCATGTAAATCAGCTACAAACATACCAGATCTGTAACAAACATAATCAGTAACATAAGCATGTAAATCAGCTACAAACATACCAGATCTGTAACAAACATAATCAGTAACATAAGCATGTAAATCAGCTACAAACATACCAGATCTGTAACAAACATAATCAGTAACATAAGCATGTAAATCAGCTACAAACATACCAGATCTGTAACAAACATAATAAGCTACAAACATAACAGATCTGTAACAAACATAATCAGGTACAAACATACCAGATCTGTAAAGAGATTCATCACAGAGAAACCCTAGATCTTGATCAGTAACATAAGCATGTAAATCAGGTACAAACATAATTAGTAACATAAGCATGTAAATCAGCTACAAACATAAGCATGTAAATCAGCTACAAACATACCAGATCAGGTACAAACATAATCAGTAACATAAGCATGTAAATCAGCTACAAACATACCAGATCAGGTACAAACATAATCAGTAACATAAGCATGTAAATCAACTACAAACATACCAGAACAGGTACAAACATAATCAGTAACATAAGCATGTAAATCAGCTACAAACATACCAGATCTGTAACAAACATAATCAGTAACATAAGCATGTAAATCAGCTACAAACATACTAGATCTGTAACAAACATAACAAGTAACATAAGCATGTAAATCAGCTACAAACATACCAGATCTTTAACAAACAAAATCAGCTACAAACATAACAGATCCGGGCTGCCAATATTCCTCTAAGAACTCAGATCTGCAAGTCGTGTAACCTCAGATCTGTCAATATTCATAAAAAATCCTCAAAAAATGGCGGTAGATCTGAGAAATTTCAGCAGAAAAAAGTACCTGGCTCGACGGTGGTAAGGTAGATCTAAGTCGATGGGATCTCCACCGCTCCATCTTCATCTATAACAGAACAAACAAAACAAACTCAAAATCAGCTACAAAAAAATCAGCTACAAACAAAATCAGCTACAAACAAAATCAGATACAAACAAAATCAGATACAAACATACCAGATGATACTTGCAAGATAAACAGCTACAAACAAAATCAGCTACAAAAATCACCCTAACACGAACAACTCAACGGCAGATCTAAAATATTACACAGATCCGATTCAAATTCCAGATGATACTTGCAAGATAAACACAATAATCAACTTCAAATTAAAAATACAAACTTCTTTAAAGAAAAAAAAACTAAACTACAGAACACATACCACATTTGGTTATTTCGGTGCACCCTAACACGAACAACTCAACGGCAGATCTGAAATATTACACATATCCGATTCAAATAACAAAAAAAAGATACTGTAAAAAGAAAGATACCAAGCGGTCAAACCAGTCGATCTGGTGTTGGATCTAGAGAGATTCATCGCTGAGGAAGCGTATATCTTGAAGCGACTGGTAAAGAAACCCTAGAAATGGTGGTGATGATAATGAGGAAGTCGATCTGGTGTCGGATGTAAAGAGATTCATCACAGAGAAACCCTAGATCTTGATCTTGGAGCGCCTGGTTTTGAAACCCTAGAACCGCGTCTGGTGAGAGAGAGAGAGAAGAAGAAGAAGGATGGGGGCGGATGTGAATGAAATGAATATTAGGGTTTAGATTTAGTGAAAGAAGGTATATATTGGATCCATTTGGTTAAAATGGGTCAAAGGGATCCGGTTAGTTTGTATGAGCTGCTCCGCGTGTGTTGAAGGATTTTTCAACACCTTTGTGCTTAAAAGGTTGTACAATGGGCTTCAAATGGTTGTAAAGTGGCAAATGACCATTTCTGTCCTTCCTATATGCTTATTAAAGTAGTATAGATAAGCAATGTGCGATTAGGGTTTGTTATATTCGAGCAGAAAATAGTCTTCAATGGGCAAGCCCATAACATATTTTTTTCTGGACAAGTTTGGCCCATAAATTTAGAAATTCAAAACAAGTTTGGCCCATAAATTTAGAAATTCAAAGTTATAGAAAATTTAAGTTGAAAGCAGGTAATAACATAGTTAACCATCACTAGTGCTCTAGTGGTGGCCATTGGTATTTAAGTTCCACCTATGGTGGTCACGGGTGAGTTTTTACCTCCAGATTTCAAGTTCGAGTCTGGGTGATAGGGGTTATTGTGTGAGAGGGCTCTCTAGCACGGACCCGGTTAAGACAACGTATACTAGACCTCCCGACATTCACGAATAATTCACACCTTTAAAACAAAGGTAATAACTTAGTTTATAACCGAGACTTTGTGAGTGGTCAATGTGATTTCCTAGTACTCCAGTAATACACATACTCTTTTCAAATGCTTTAATTTGGTTTTTAAATATAATAAAATAAAATGCAATACTACTTAGTTTCACCATGTGTCTCATTTTACTAGAATTTTCACCTTTTTTATATTAATCAGAAATAGAACCCGCCGCAATACGACGGGGTACTTACATATGTATCATATTAGAATACGCTTTAAAAATAAACATTCAATACATGAGAATCAAACATAAAATACACATTTTGAATTCATATTAACAAATGAACATTCAAACCCATTAAATCTCAAACTAAAGTCTATTCACCTGATCCGGGTAACTACAAGCTACTTCTAGCACCTTTTAACTCATTTTCTTAAAGGTCTGCCATATTCTTACACCACAAAGATACAAATAATGTCGTCTTACAAAAGTGAGCCCTAAAACATGTGATTTAAGAACTTTTTCATCAATACTTTCCAAGGTTTCTCTGTGACAACTGCCACTTTCGGGTAATTTACGTACATTTAAAGCAATGATTTACATTATACAAATATGTGTTTTGAATATTCGAACTGCATGATTACATGATATACATCTTAGAATACTCATGGAGTATTCATTTATGATGCACATGATTCATTTTTATTGGTCACATTTGAAACAGTGTAAACAATGCATCGAAACAACTAGTGTAGTACCTAGTAAACTAGCGTGCTGACGAAAACTCATGATCCGCATAAATCATCTAAATGACATCTTTAGGACTCAGACGAAAGTCCAACATCAAATATACATTAAACCCTATATGGGAATACAAGGGTTTGGTTTAATATATTACCAATGTCCGGTAGCACTAAAAACTGCCCGAAAAGCACTAAAAGCGACGATTTCAACATTTTTTTCACAGAAATTCTGCAAAAATCAGCCATTTAATATTTTTGCAACATGTAAAAGTGCTATTTAACATATAATTCATATGAGGATACCTTCGGGTATCATCCGAACCAATAACTACATCAATTCACACAAGTTACACCACTTAGCGTTCAAATAACGTCTAACCGAAACAATTCGAAACGAATATCCGAACGATATCTAATCTTTTTTTTAGTAACCATCTAACATTACTTTGGTCATTTTAAGGCTAGTTATAACATCTAAACATCTTAAATCAATTGAAATCCTTGAACACCTAAACTTTCTAACATTTGTCTACAAATTCTAACACTTGAAATAACTAGAAACAAATCACCAAGCATGACCCCCCCCCCCCTCATATTAACGATTTTTTTTTTGTTATGTGGGATCCACACTCATTAACAACTTGCAAATATCTAGATATTTAATCCATTTGTGCAAGTGGATGATGTTGGTGATTAATTAACAACTTACTAACTAAGTAACTAGATCATTCATCATACTTTTACACCATATTTTTTTTCACACACAAAAGCTCTCATCATCATCTTCATCTTCCACCAAGAACTCCATAAAAACCCATTTAAAGTTTATCACATCTTAATGATCAACATGGAGTTTCATGGAGCTTAAGGTGATCTAAAGCATTTGCAAGTTAAAGGAAGGGTTTTCATCCATTCAAGAGTATTATACCATCAAGATCTTCATGTTCTTAGTTCTTAATCATCCTCTTAGATCATCCCTAGCCTAGTGGTAGAAGTAAGCTTCTAGATTTATTTTTTTCTCATACTTATATTATGTTTATGATTGTTATTATAACTAATAATAACTAAATAATCATACATAATAAACATGAAAATACAAAGAAGCAAAAATAATAATTATGATTTATTTATGCTTGTTTATGTTGTGATCTAAGACTTGTTAGTTGCATATTTGATCTTGTTATGATGATTATGATATGAAGAACTTGTTAGATAATGTTTTAAAAATATGATCTAACAATTATACATGTTTATGTTAAAGGGTTTTTAACATAAAAGTTTAAATGGATGATCATAACCTTTGATCTTGTGAAAGTATTTAAGGTTTTTATTTAAAAACAAGACTTTTACAAAATTATAAAAAGTAACATACAACATGAGATTTTTATAAAAGTTGTTAAAACTAGAAGTAAACTTGGTTTTTGAACTAGTTAGCATATGTTATGATCATGTCCAAAACCCTACATGATTTGGAGATCATTTTGATAAGTTTATGTTATAAAAATCTCATATGTTTTTAGTTAAGATATTGAGTAAATTGATGGTGATTTGGAAAAGAAAATGATATGTTTATTAAACATGGCCAAATGATTAATACAAAGGTTATATGGCCATTTTTTTTAAAAAAGACATTATGTTAAGAAAACTATCATTTTTGGTTAAATCTTTATTAGATTAAAAAGTTTTTTTTTAGAAAGGCTTTTATAAAAGAAAAGAAAAGACAAGATAAATATTTTTTTTTTAGAAAATATATATTTGATCATTTTAACAACTTAAGTGATGTGTGGTATTTGATGTATTAGTTATATATATCAAAGATAGGAACTTTATTACAATGGTAATAATGAACACATGATACATAATAATCAAAGTCTTACAAGACTTCACATAATTACGCCTTAAAACGAGTTACGGACGATCCAAATAATCGGATACAAATTATGGTCAAATCGGACGATGGACGAACCTATGAACATATCGCCAATCCGAGGACTTACTACGACCTTTAGACGATCTTTCGACGCGGACACCGGAATTTCGTTACCATTAACAAAATTCGGACATTTTGAAACTTATAAAAACTATTATGTTTTTATTTACTAAAAAGTATACTTAGTTATTTTTATAAAAATGTTTTTATAAAAATAAAAGACTTATACTTTCAAATGGGCTATTTTATACAAATGGGCTTACACTTCTTAATGGGCTTACTTTCATAATAGGCTTAACTTACATACATGGGCTAAGCCCAATACCAAACATATGGGCCAAGGCCCAACACTATTTAGGCCCAACACTATTTAGGCCCAATACTATTTAGGCCCAACACTATTTAGGCCCAATACTATTTAGGCCCAACACTATTGAGGCCTAATACTATTTAGGCCCAACACTATTTAGGCCCAACACTATTTAAGCCCAACACTATTGAGGCCCAACACTATTGAGGCCCAACACTATTTAGGCCCAACACTATTTAGGCCCAATAACATGAATTCTTGGGCTAAGCCCAATGACATATAATTGGTAAAAATTACAATTGAACAGTTTACTTATACAAAGGCATGAAATAAAGAAGACAAGACCCGATGATACAACTCACAAGATACAAGATTACATATATATATATATATATTTGGTGAAATATATATATAACCGTTTAACAATTCATTCATCTAATACAAAGTTCAACGAACAATAAAGACATACAAGTCTTACACATATTTAAGACACAAGGCTTGTACTCAAGTCATTTACAAAGACCGAAGTGTCTAACAAATATAAGAACATTTGTAGGTCGCAACACTATTCAGGACGACCATGCGTAAGATCACAAACACTTAGCATTCACGGACGCAACTTTACAACTATCGGGGAAGATACATGTTCAATCGTATGTTAAAGTTAGGGAATAAAACACCATAGATCATGTGCGAATTAGGGTTATACATCTAAGCACCATTAATCCAGTTTGGACCTAGGTACAAGTGGTTAGATCTAATGGGTATTGGCGAGCCCCACTCTTGGTCGTGGACCCATACAGAAGAGTGCGTTTGTGTCCCAGTCGATAGTAGTTGTTGAGATTGAACCCTATCAGAGGAACAGATAATTAAAGCCAAAACTGGATCAGAGCAGTGGATCCAGAATAAGCAGACGTTTACAGATTAGTTCATGCAAATCTCTCCCCTTGAAAGTGGCTTTGTATCTGCTGATCTCCTATCTACTGATCTTACCAAGTGCTGATCCACAACTGCTGCCTTGCATCTACTGCCAAGTGTTAAAGACTGATAGAAGACCAAAGCTCTGCTGACTCAATCTACTGTCTTGAGTCAAGTACTGCTGATCCGGACAAGCACTGCTGGGTTCACAGCAGTGGAAGGATGCAGCAGCTGTTTATGTGTCTTTTATGTAATAAATTGTAATAGCAGTAGTTACTACATCAGTGTTTGTATAGATCAGAGGTTAGAGTTTGTTAGGAGGTTAGATGTCACTTTCATGGTGACGTCAGCTAAGATGCTCAGTGGTTTGCAAGTGCCTATAAATAGTTCAGTACTTTGTACTGTTCTATTAGCTCTTTTGATCACATCGTCTTCTTTGCACGAACAAACTACTGAGCTCTGGCTGAGGGGGAGTTTGCATTCTTACATCAATCATTGTAATCGTTGTTGAAACAAATTCAATCTTTCGATTCATTGTGTAAAGATGTATGATAAAAGTATTACTCTCGTTTGATTGTATGCAAAGTTTGCTTTCATCTTATTTCCGCTGCACAACTCTTTCATTTCCATCTTAATTTCAAACAAAAATACAATCAAAAGGAAACTCAGATCCAACAATTGGTATCAGAGCTTGGACAGTCAAATTTGATTTAACAATCATTTTGACGTAAATAGTTCAGCTCATAACAGTTGATACTGATCGTTTGTTCGTCCGTTGAAAAACAGAGCAAGGATTAATCACCATTAAAGTTGATTTCTCAGTGTCTGTAAAACAACAAGAATGACGTCACAATCTCAGGATGATAAAAACAACATCGGCTCACTTTTTAAACCACCTATGCTAAAAAGAAATGAGTACAACATCTGGCAGAGAAGGATGGGTCACATCCTTGCTCAACAAAGCACAGGTTGTTGGAGGTCTGTCATTTATGGTCCCCATGTTCCTTCAGTGCCAAGCGCTGAAGATGCTAAAAAGTTCGTTCCAAAACCAGTTGAAAATTATACCGAAACCGACTTTCAAAAGATCGAACTAGATGCTAAAGCTTTTAGCATCATAGCATCAGCGCTGCCCAATGAGATATATGCTGGACTGTTCGCCAATTATTTTACCTAAAAATTTTCTACCCCTACCAAGTTTATTGTCGAAAAAATTTATACATATTTTTCGTATTGAGTTAAAAAACATGAAGAGTTGGACTATTAGAATTTTTTTTATTGTTTTTAAATTTGAAGTGAGTTTAAATAATGTCTGAAAAAAAGTTAGGTCTCATGACTTTCTGCCCCCGTGAAACCTTTGAATGATTTTATTAGTTTGTCTTTGACATGCGTTGGTTGAAGAAAAATTTATAAGGAGACGGAAAAGGGGGTATAATATATTGATTTAATAAAAAAAATTAATAAGTTTTTTTTTTATATGGATTAAAAGAAAAGGTAAATACAAAATAAATAAATCATTAATAGAATGATTGAAAAAAAATACTGGGTTGATTAAAATAAAAGGTATAATAAGAAAAAATAAAAATATGGACACTGAATTGATTGAATAGAAAAATAATAAGTTTATTATGTTTGTTAAAAGAAAAGAAAAATACAAAATAAATGAAAACACCATTTTAGTAAATAGTTTTGAAGAAACACCAAAATAGTAAATACTTTTTCCACCAACACTAGTTTGGAAAAAAACTCTCAAAACTTGAGACACAAAAGTTATGCTCCCAAGGAAAGGTTTAAATACCCGTCTCCATTCCCAAGTACCGAGCTAGGTACACAATTGTTCTAAACTGCAAAATCGTAAATACTATGTTTTTATTGTCCAAACATTATAGTGTTCCTAACAACCTTCAAAAATTGTTATATTACTAGTGTTTAACCCTCGTGTTGTGGGGCATAGGTCGTAAAACCATGCTAGATAGTAAGCAAACAATGATCAAAACCGAAAGAGTCATAAAAAAAAATCGTGAATTTATACCGCCACGTTACATCAAATGTAAGTAAAGACAACCACGGACTTATGCCCGAGCTGGTATAAAACGTAGACAAACTCGAATTTATAATGATTATACTTTTAAGTTAAAGACAAAAAAAAAAAAATTAAAACTTACATTGCCCAAAATTAAACATAGAAATAGTGAAAATGTAAACCACACTAAAAGAAAAAAAATATCACTACAAGAAAATAACTAAAAAAAGACAAAAAAGAAGTCAACCTCCACGATTCTTTGTGTGGTACTGTGTTGCAAAGAGATACATAGAGTGGCACTTTGGTAATAAAATTTAAAATGGGGGCT
Source organism: Helianthus tuberosus (assembly GCA_030545235.1). Classification (NCBI taxonomy): domain Eukaryota; kingdom Viridiplantae; phylum Streptophyta; class Magnoliopsida; order Asterales; family Asteraceae; genus Helianthus; species Helianthus tuberosus. The sequence goes on from CM060443.1 coordinate 71,198,606, forward strand.
TATTTTTATACTGTAGACTAGCACTACTCAAAATGTTAAAAAAAACTAGTGGTTAACCCGCCCCGCGTTGCGGCTGCGATGGTCCTAAAACCGTGCTAAATTGTAAGCAAACGACGATCAAAACCAGAAAAAAAATCATAAAACAAAAATGTGAATTTATAGTGCCATGTGACGTAAAACGTAAGCAAAGACAAACACGAACTTATACCGCGAGCAAGCGTAAAACATAGAGAAACCCAATTTTTTACCGAGAAAGCTTAACCTAAAGACCCAAAACGGCTAATATAAGGTTTTTAGACAAACCCGAGAAAGCGTGCATGGAGGACATAAAACCGTGTAAAGTAGTAAGCAAACGCCGACTAATATAAGATTTTTAGAAAATGACGACAAAAGTGACAACTTTGAAACTTAAAGAGATATGAAAGAAAACTTTAAGTAAAAGACAAAAAATTGAGGGATCAAAACTTAGTGTTAAACAAATTTTGGTGGTCAATATCTAAAAATAACAAAATCTAAAAATAACAAAAGTACAATTTGTTTGTATCTCTTATTTGTTGTGCTGGGCCCCACATTTCTTACCCCATGCCTTGTTAATTGTCAGGCAATTTTGTAATTAATTTGAAAAAGAGGGGTATTTTGAGAACTGTTCCTAAGAACATACTCTAAATGTTATATAGAGTAATATCGCTACAAGAAAAGAACTAAAAAAGACAAAAAAGAAGTCAACCTCCACGATTCTTTGTGTTGTACTGTGTTGCAAAGAGATACACAGAGTGGCACTTTGGTAATAAAATTTAAAATGGGGGCTACTAGCACTACTCAAAATGTTATATATAGTAATAGTAATTTGTTACAAAATTGAATAAATTATAAGAACCTGATGTATAAAAGCAGGGATTGATTGCCTTTGTGAATTGATCTCCCGTAAACGTCAGGAAAATAGAGTGGCATCGTTATTGGGTGAACTTCTTGATTTCTTTCATGACGGATAAGGTTCAGTAAACGAAGCTATATTTCTTTTTGCTGTTTTCAACTTATTATATATTTAGTTTGATTAAAATCTTGATTTTTTGAGGTTGAAATTGTACCCGGAAAGTGAATGAAGGGTAATGAAAATTGTGTATTTAAAAAGTTGAGATGGAAACCACTTGAAAGTGAATTAGGTGCATAAACCGGTTATATTTTGAACTGATGGTGATAATTACTCTAATCGGTTTATGCTTTTATTTTTGAATTTTTTTTGGGGGTTTTTGGTTAAAAAACTAGTTAAAGTTAAATTTTCTAATTATTATTACAAGAAACAACGATATTATCGGCACAAACAATAATATAATGAGGGCTCCATTCTCAAATTTCATTTCATCACACTCTAAGAGTCCCAGTTTCAAGACCTAGCTCGTCACTTGATCTCCTTCGCTCTCGCCAGAGGTACCATCCATGAAACCTAGGGCTGAACCGCATTCTCTAAGAAAGGGGGGAAAGATTCCTGGAATTTTGGTGAATATTTGGGGGTTTTGAATTAGTTTTGCTATATTATTGAATGTTTTTTATAATTTTGTGTTTAAAGTTTTCATTTATTAGTCTATATGATTACCTATTCTATTATTAGGTCTAGTGGTGTGTGTGTTTAGGCCTGAAATGCATTTTATGAGAAAAGGGAACCGGATTTTGGTGAAAATTTGGAGGTTATGAATTACTTTTGCTAAAATATTAAATGTTTCTTATAATTTTGTGTTTTAAATAATTTATTAGTTTGTATGCTTAGCTATTCCATTATTAGTTTTAGTTGGTGAATGTGTGTTAAGGTGAAGGTGTGTCTAGGCGTGAAATGCATCATGTGAAGAAATGGGGAAGGATTCCCCGGATTTTGGTTAAATTTTGGGGGTTTTGAATTAGGGTTTTCTGAATTTTATTTGCTAAATCATTGAATGTTTCTTATAATTTTGTGTTTTAAGTTTTAAATTATTAGTTTGCGTGCTTAGCTATTCCTTTCTTGTATTGTCCGCAACAGTCGGTTATTAACTTGGTTTGTTATGTGTTATTATCAATAGTGAATATTGTCACGGCGAGGTAAGAAGTCACAAGGTGTTTTTTTTATTACTGGGAGCCCCCAACCAACATTTAGAAAAATGTCCGTGACTTCATTAAGGGTGTCGTTACTTTTGCTGTAACCGAAAAAGTAACCCGTCACTTTAACTTTTATAGATCATCACTTGATTTTTCAAGATTACATAATTTCTCGACATTAACTCATATTCACTAAATTCCCATTTTACTTGTGTGATTTACAACCTCCTGAAATGAGTGATCATGAAACACCTTCGTGGGGCATGTAAGCTTCCAATGTCTACTTGAATTCTTATGTGATATTCAATCTGGTTAAACTGAAAATAACCGGTTAATTAACCAAACTGGTTAAAGTAATTAACCGGACCAGTTAAAAAAATAACCGGTATAACTGGTTAAAGTCAAAAAGTCAAATTAACCGGTATAACCAGTTAACCGAACCGGTTATTAAAATTAACCGGTTTGTGCACCTCTAGTTGTGATCTACATGCGAGCCCAATTGGTAGGGAATTGTATTTGGCTAAAGTTAAAATGCCAAAGATTCCTTAGTCCATGTATATACATCATGATGATACCTACGGCTGCTACTTGCAATATATACACGATACGCATATCAGAACGGACAAGAGGTTGTTGAGACGGTAGAAACGCATAAAACGAATAAAAATAAGAGAACACTTTGAAGAGGGAGGAGGTGTACCGTTCGAGATTCAAGCTTCACGGTTCAAGATACGAGTCCGGGTTTGCAACGAGTTAGTGTTCGGTTTTGACTTTAGGAACATGATTTATTATTCATATGAGACTTGTTTCTTTTTATTGACTATGGTTGTTGGCTAAACTTATCAAACTAACTATATTAGGATGATTAATTGATAAAGTTTGGATTTTTATTGTTCGTGATTCTTTTCTATGGATTATTAACTTAGTAGAAGACTTGGTAACACTATTTTGGTGTGTTTGACTATCTTTACTTGTTTGATTTCGCGTTAATATTTTCATACGTATCTTGATGAATGTCCTTCATTTAATATGTTCGTGTTAGATTATTTGCATTTGTGTTCATAGTCTTTGCGGTTAATTACCCAATACACCGTAGGAAGTTGTTTCGTGAATCGAGTAGGTCTAGTTGGACTACTAATCTCAAATCCTGTAAGGGGTCTAGGTTGTTAGATCACTAAAGTTAGGTGCTTTGTAAAAAGACCAATTTAGTTAACCTTGCAATTCGTGCTAACCGAGTCAAACTAGTTTACCATAGTTACCTTAAACTTTGGTACTGTAAGGTAATTGTCATATTAAGGTACTTAGTTAACTTAATTGGAGGACCGTAAGGAAATCCATATAAGCTGGTACTTTAACAGCCTGCTAGTTTCCATAGGTGTCTTCCTGAGAAGGGTTGGGGGTCCTGTTTAGTTTCTTAGTGAGCTTAGTATTTTAAGACCCCGATTCCATAGTTTAGTCATGTCAATAGAACTCCATTCCGAGCTAATTAGGATTCCAGTATAGGTAGTTATTTCACCATCATCTGAGTACAACTCCAACATCTTGTCTGCGTTCTTTTGTTCGTTTGTTTAGTTAATATTTAATTAAATTGCATTTTTAGGATATTAGAAAACCCCCCAGACAACAAAACAAATAAGTCGAGTCAGTCTAGTAATTAGTCAGTTAAGTCTAGTAAACGTAATTAGTAGAGTCTCGTGGGTTTGATACTCGAACTTACTTAGGCTATACTGCATTGACCGGTACACTTGGTCATGTGGTCTAGGTTTTAAAGAGTCTGTTTTTATAAATTTAAAACCTAGCGTGTCTAGTTTAGGTTAAATTTAGTTAGTTTTAGTTGACCTCTTTAAGCACATAAAGTTTTTGGCGCCGTTGCCGGGGACTCTTGGCGATTGCGTTTATTAGCTTCGATTATAAGTATTTGCAATATCCTTGTTAGTTATGTTTTGTTTTGAGTCGTAGGAGTCTAATTGTCTGTGTCTTTGATTTTTCTTGAATTTAGTTATGTGTGAAATTTGTGGAGGACCTCATTTTACTATTAAATGTCCACAATATGAGGGGTCCTCTGCACATTATTATGCTAATTCCTTGGTGGAGTCGCAACCATATTATTCACAGGGATATTCTTCGTATCAATATGATGACCCGTATCAGCAACCATAACATAACTCTGGTGGAGGTAGTGGTAATGAGTGAAGTAGGATTGAGGAGGAGTTGGTCAAAATAGATTGCTAAAGATGTTGTCACTCAGAAAATGTTAGAAGAGCATGACATCCTCCTGAGAAATCGACAATTTTCCGTCCTTTCGCATGCTCATATGATTCATACCACCCGTTGAGTGTGTGACACGTGAGTTAATTTACACTAACTAGTGGGATTCATCTGTGCTACGTGGTGTGAATCCAGTCGGTATTGATTCGGTTCTTATTAACGACACCCGCAGTAGAGATCAGAAGAAAAAACCCCAAAAACTGAAGTCATGATATGCCCAAAATATATTGGCACTTGTTTGACCTCGATCAAAACCCATAAAAGTGAATATCGGTACCAGTTTTGATAATTTCGATATCGACACTAATGTTGTTTTTGCATCAGCGTTCTGTGTCTGAACTCAAATGATCTTTTTTGGTAGTTCCTCTCATAACCTGAACGAAAATGACCATTCTTAGATGGACCTATTTTGACCTAAACCCCATCCCAACCTTCACCTTTAACACGAAATTTGTGGTTTAGCTTTAGTATAAATAAATAAGTTTGTGTCAGTTTCAGGTCAAAGCCGTTTAGCTAAACGAGTCGGGTTTGTGTCGACCTGGCAGGTTCGTGGTTTGTCTAGTTTAACCCATTTTTTTTTATTTTTTTTTAAGAGTAGTATTTTATATCAAAATCTGACACTTGAAAAAAGAAATTAACATAAGATTTTATAATTAGTACGTAGTTTTACATACATTTATATTTTTTGTAGTAAAAATATAAAATTTAGATTATTAGTATGCGAAAAAAATGAATAGAAAATTCTGGTTAAATGGGTTGTGTTTGCGTCAACAAGCAAATATTCATGATGTGTTCAGGTTGAAACGTTTGACCCCATTTTTGGGTATAGGTTGAGTTTGGGTTCTTGTCAAATTTTCAGGCTCATGTTGGGTTGAACCCGCAAACTCACGAATATGACCCGTTTAGCACGCCTCGTCCCGTCACAACCCGAACCTATTGTATAGAAATGTAGTAGAATTACATTAAAAAAAAAGACAATAGTTAGTGGTTAAAATAGTAAATAGAAGAAAGGGAAAAAATAATATAGAGACACGGATTTGGAAGATGATGAAGGTGGTATTTTAGAAAATGAAAAATTTTATGAAGGTGGTATTTTAGAAAATGAAAAATTTTATGGGAGATGGTATTAGTTAATTATGCAGAAGGGGATCTTATAAAATGTGTTGGTTATCTTAAAACTCTTACAAAATACGTGGGTTATCTACTATTGAGTGCCAACCAAGTCATGAAGCTCGAACGTTATTTCGGCTAAGCAAAGCTTTAAAAGCATAATCATAAACAGTCATTGGTTATGGCGGTTAATTTGCTAACCCCTAAATCATAGTTTTGTGATACTAGTGATTCCAATATTTGGAAGAGTTTTTTTTAACAGGTTGGATGCTAAAATCAACTAAAACTGATAATTGTACTAAGAATCCCAAAGAGCTTTAATTAAAATGAACTTCTACTAGCAAAAGTGTAGTAAAAATCAAGATCTATATTTTATAAATATAAGATGTTCAAACATTTATAAACATCTCAAACGCACCTGAACTGATTCTGATTCATACAAGAATTCTTTTCATATCACTTAGCATCTTTGTATACCCACAATTGGTAAACACATATTAGAAGTGTAAACATGATCATGTTTACACAGGAGCATATTAGAAGTGTAAACATTATCATGTTTACACAGGTGCATTGTACCAGTTCAACATAACTGTAAAACAACAATTGAAGCACTAGAAAATAACATAAAATACCCATCGATAATAACTAACTGAAAACCATCCATAGGTTCGGAAGTTACACAAAAAAAATGTCCAAAATAAGAACAAATGGTATGATTTGAAAATTGCTATTCTCCATTGATTGTGAAGACACTATAAATAGATAAACAAATACATCGTAATGGACAGCTATACAATATTTGATAAATGACGAAGATATTTACTATGATTACAAATGTGGTAATGGAGGCAAAGAATTCAAAATAATTTGAATTCTTACGTGAGGTACTTAATATGCTCCCTCAAGATGGACGGTCGTGAGACAAGGCCAATCTTGGCGATAAGGTAGTGGAATCTGGACCGTAGGAGCGGTTTGGTGAGGGCGTCTGCTAGTTGATCGTCTATCAGCGATGTGGGTGACCCGTATAGAACGATCATGAATCTTCTCGCGAACAAAGTGAAAGTCAAGGGCAAGGTGCACTCAAATTATAGAAAAAATAGATGGCGTGGTGACCGATTCAAACCCTAATTCACCACAAAGATTTAAGCCACAGGACTTCTGTGGTGGTGCCATAGGACTTCTGTGGTGGTGGAGGCAACGACTCGAAATTCTGCTTCAGTTGAAAAGCAAGCAAGAGTGCTTTGTCGTTTAGAGTTCCATGCGATGGGGTTTGAACCGAGATAGACAACGTAACCTGTTGTGCTACGTGTAACATGTGACAACTGGCACTTTCTGGTAATTTCCCTACAATTAAATAGTCCTTTATATTTTACAACTATGTGTTTTAAACGTCAATACTGCGTGCTTACATCTTATACATTTAGAAATCTCGCAGAATACATTTTAATGGCGCATATCATTCATTTTAATTGTCGCATATCAAAACAGTTTAAGCAATACACTGAAACAACTAGTAGACTTACCGGTTAGACTAGCTGTGTCAGCACGGTTCCAGTACTTAGCTAAACGACAGATTTAGGACTTAGATTTAAGTCCAACACCAATGATATACTATATCCCAAGTGGGAAAACAAGGATTTGTGTTAATACTTTCCAGAAATTATACAAGCACTAAAAATTGTCTGAAACGAACCACAAATGGCAATTTCAGCAAATTTCAACATCTGCTAGTTTATACAATAATCCAAAATGATGTTAAACATCATGAACAACACATAAAGTATCGGAAATATTATCAAGGCACAAAAACACATCATACCATACAACTTACACAAGTTGGTTCTTTAACGAACCTTTAACGAAACTAGCACCATACAAGGATCGAACCCTAACTAGACACATTATATGAACTAGTTAACAATAATTTGGTATCATAAGGCTAGTTAAGACCATCCAACATCTCGAAACACTTAGAAATCACTAATACACTTAAACCCCTAACTAAATCCCTTGATTTCTAACCAAATTGCCTAACTACCATTCAAGACCCCCCCTCCCCTTGGTGTTGACGGTCAACATGAGGGCCCCACTAGCCCTCATGTTGTCTAAACATGTTGGATGATGAGTTGTTGGGTAATTGAGTTGTTTAGTGGAATGAAGAATTACAAGGGGTTTATAACAACGTTATCCCAACCTTGCTCTCACCTACGGCCACAACCACTCCACCTTAACCTCCATTTTGTAATCACTTTCCAAGCAATCCAAGTGTATACAAAGTTGTCTCAAGATCAACTAAGGAAGGATCAAGCACTAGAAGTTCAAGGACCACCTTGAGGAGCATTTATCCACTAACTTCATCCGATCTTCATCTTCTTTGCTTTTGTGTTGCATCCCTAGCCAATAGTGCTAGTTATGAGTCCTCTAAACCTCTTATTTTACTTCTTGTAGTATGTAGATTTCATATGTACAAGCTAAACCATCAAAAACCTTCACTTTTAAAGGATGAACACATGAACAAAGTAACATAACCTAAAGAAAATAAGTAATTTTTGAAGTTGTTATGAAGATGTGGTTGATTATTTGTTGATATGGATGATATCCATCATATGTATGCTTGCTAGAAGTATAGATCTAACAAGTATACACATGGATCCTACAAGATCCATGACGAACATGTTGACGAACTTGTTAAACATGAAAAAAATGACTTGTTAAAGTTGTTGAAAATGATATGTTTATGTTTATAAACTCATAGAAAAGTTGATGAACAAAGTGTCCGAAAATGATTTTCTACAAAGTTATGAAATATTAAAGACAAGTATATGTTTTAAAATGGATGAACATGTTAAATGTAATTTTAAAATACTAAATGTTTATACAAAGTTTTGAGTTCATCTTAACATGTAAAGTATAGATTAATCACATGTTTATACTTGTAGATTGTTGTGGATGAAAATTGATGAGTTTTGAATACTTAAACACATGTTTTTAAACATGGGAAAACCCATAAATCTAGGGGAAACTATGACAAAACTCTTGTAGAAATTTAATACTTAGAAAAATAGATTGTTAACAAGATTTTTGTTAGTTAAAATGTTAAAGTGATTAAACATAATTTTTCCTTATTTTTATACAAAATATAAGTTAAGAAAATAGATTTTTCTTAAAGATAATAATGAATATAAATATAAATATAAATATAAATATATATATATATATATATATATATATATTTAGTGGTCACCGAAAAGTTGTGTGCTTATGTGTATTATGTATTACTGTACATGTAGGGGTTTATAATCCACCAAATACTCACAAGGAATACAATTACAAAATACACTTAAAATACATTGGAAAATTTTCAAGTATAATATACACATGATTACCTAAAAATAGGTGTATGGACAAAATACAAATATATATATATATATATATATATATAGGGTCAGGATCTAGAGAAAAGGTGGAAAGTGTGAGAACGGTGAGAACGCTTATGGATCGTCCGATCAAAACAATCTATGGACTAGATTGGCGCGGTGGCGTTTTCGTAAATAACATCAATTTTATTACGTGGACGCGCTTCATTAAGGGTAAAAGGGTCTTTTGACTTCTCCACACAAAACGCCAACTCATGAAATAAAACGCTAAACATATAAAACACACCATTCTAAATAAAAACGTCATTAGAAATAAAACGCCAAACTTAATTATAATAAAATCCCGCCTAAAAAAACAGCCAAAAAAATCCTATATATACAACATCTCATACCTTCAATTAAAAACACACACAAAACCCCAAACGCCATATTTAATATATACCATTCGCCTTAGAAACGCCAAAAAAACCAAAAAATCAAATATCTTCTAACCCAAAAAGTTTATTTGAAATTCAGTTTGGTTGTCTTTAAGATTTCACTCAATGTAATGGACAAAAAATCCTTAAGTGAGGATATTGAACATTTCATTGAGTAAAAATCTTATTAACTTTATCCTCAACTTCCATCAAATTTATAACGCCAAAACATACAAAAAACATTATTGAGATTTGTTGTCAATAAAGTTTAGCTGTATGGGGTGGACAACATTGTCAGTTATCTTTCTTAACCGAGGATTAACAATGTTGTCCATCTCATACAGCAAAACATTGTTGATTTTTTGCATGATCAAATTTTGAGGTTTAAGATGCTTTTATTTCGTGGCGTTCTTTTTATCGGTAAAATGCTAAAATCAAAAAATCAAACATCATTCATTGGAAAATTCAAGATTGTTGGCTGAAAGGGTGTAAACTCAATAACATTTTGCTGCATGAGAAGGACAAATCTTCAAGAAAAAGATGCTGACGTCAGACTTTGTGCTTCCAACGGCGACAAAAAAACTACTTGAAAAACAAAAAAAAAAAACAAAATGAATCATACGAAAGTTGAAACAGCCAGTTAAGATGATTCAAAAAAGAAGAAAGAGACTGGTGACAGTGAAGATTTGGAAGATCAATAGTTTATATATTTTTTTTTTCATTTTCTTTTTCAATTGATTGTTATATAATAAAAACGCCATATATAATAAAAACGCCAAACAACCAAATGCTTGTTAAAACGCTATCATGCCTTAAAACGCCTCAAAAACTCCCAAACTATAATAGGATTACTTTGGAAAAGTATTATAAAAAACCCAAAAAATAAAAAAATAAAAATAAAAACCAAACTTGAAAATATAACTAGAAACAGTAACTACAAAACAATAAAATGAAGAGACGGAAAATTTATTATATTAGAATTTAAAACGCCAAACTTGAAAGACGGGACGTGTTACAGTCTTCAGAAACAATAATTACAAACAGTAACTGAAACGACGAATAGTTTATTAAAATAATGCACCGCCTAACCTACGTCTCCTAAAGAAATCCTATAAAATAATAACTCTCAGCAACTTCCATTTAATCAAAAAAAAAAAAAAAAAACGCCAAAATGCTACTAAATACCACTCACTGTAAAACGCCAAAAAATTAAAAAAAATCAAAGATGGCTAATATGCTTTCTTGGATATTCAGTAGTGTTCTTCGTGAAGTTTCACTGAATGGATTGTTAGCTAAGGGGAGAAACTCAGTAAGATTTTGCTGGATGAGATGGACAAATCTTTAAGAAAAAGATACCGATGACAATCGAATGTCATTTTGTGTTCTTTGTTCTTGAATAAAGCTTGGATGATAAGAAGAGATCAATGACACTGAAGAGTGGGATAATTATAAAGATGAAGATCAAGATGAAGAAAAAGCGAAAAACCCACCCACACGTCATAGATCTATCTCCCAAAACATCCACAAAAAGCCACTTCAACAGACGAGCAGACAAAATAATCAAACCGATGGGTTTGTTAAGTTTTACATAAAACGCCATATATTTGGTTACAGTTCTTGTACTATTAAAGAAGAGAGAGACTGGTGACAGTGAAGATTGTGAAGAGAGATCCAATTAGGATTTTTAATTTATTTTTTTCGCTTCTATTTTTTATCCCTGTGGTTGTAATATAATTTTACAATTGAAAAACGCCAAGATACCACAAACGCCAAAATGTATATAAAAATAATAGAACAATGGGCCATCTTGTTTAAAACCCCTTGAAAAAACGCCATTTAGATAGATTTCCAGATTTCCTGACCCCCTGGGGTTCCAATGGCATCATATTTGAAAAAACGCCATAAACGCCAAAATGTTAATACAATGAAACCATTAAACGCCATTAATTATTGAATTTGGTTAACGCCAAAAATCTTAAACCCCAAAAATAAAACATTATTGTGAAAAACGGAACTGGAAAAGCAGAAGATAAAAGGACAAAAAAGCCCCTCCGCCCTTCTTTATGCCGCATGACACGTGTTGGGCCAGGATGCGTTCTCACCGTTCTCACACTTTTGAGCGTTTTCTCCTGATCCCGTTTCTATATATATATACACACACTTCCATATAAAAATTATGGACCTTGGACATTGGACGAATACATCGACAAGTATGTATATATATATATATATATATATGTATGAAGAGAAAAAAATATATAATTACAAAAATTAGTGTAAGATATACAAAATCGGACAAAATACTAAATATATATATGTTCTTGACAAAGTATAAGAAATATAATTTCCGAAAAAACATAAAAATCATAAGAAATGATTTTGGGTACTAAATACAAACTACATAGGTATTTATACCTAAGTACATGTATACTTACCTAAGTATGCACATAGTGAAAATACAAGATACGTAAAGTATTCATACAAGTATATTTATACTAAAATAATATTAAAAATATTATTTTACAAATCATACATCTACTTTGACTTGGTCAAACGAATACAATACATAAGATAGTATAAGTATGCGAATACAAAAATAAGTTAAAAATTTATTATTTTTAAGATCCATCGAGTCAAACGGGTGAGACCCGACTACTAGAGGGGCACGGCCCTACACGTGTCATGGACACGTACATCTTATTCGTGCGAGGCACGAAGTCACACGCGGGCTAGGTCCGTCGATACAACTCACAAGTATACAAAATATATATTTTGAGAAATATATAATAGAGTTAAGTGCCATTTTAGTCCTTGTGGTTTGAGTCATTTTGTCAGTTTAGTCCAAAGTTTCATTTTTTACCTGTGGGTCCGAAAAGGTTTCAACGTTGCCATTTTAGTCCACTGGGTTAACTTCATCCATTTTTTCTGTTAACGAGAAGGGCAATTCGGTCATTTTATATGGCCGAACTGCCCTTATAGTTAACAAAATTACATATAAAATGACCAAATTGCCCTTCTTGTTAACAGAAAAAAGAGATGAATTTAACCCAGTGGACTAAAATGGCAACGGTGAAACCTTTTTGGACCCACAGGCAAAAAATAAAACCTTTGGACTAAACTGGCAAAATGACCCAAACCACAGGGACTAAAATGGCATTTTACTCTATATAATAAACAACTTAATATACATTCAAGATGGACAACTTGTACATAGTTATCACAAACCTAAGTGGCTAACAAATAGAGGACACTTGTAGGTTGTGTCACGTACAAGGAAAACACATTTGGTTTCTAACAACTTACGCAAGGAACGCAATTCAGTGAGTTCATGTCCATTTTTCTTTTAAAGGCTTTTCAGTTTTACAACTATCGGGGGAGATATATGTTACAATGGTATGATTAAGCTAGGGAATGAAACACACTTAGATCATGTGCGAATAGGGTGGAACTTAAGCACCATTAATCACATACAGACCGAGGAAGGAAAGGGGTATATCTATCGGGCTTTGGCGAGCCCCACTCTTGGTTATTAAAAAAAAGGATAGGTGAACGGTGTCCTTAGCTGTGGAAGGGATCTCCCTTCCCAGTTCACGACTGACGTGTGCGTATATATACATAATATTTTGCAATGAATTACACACGATTGGGTTTTAAATTTATAAAAGTGATTATTACTTTTACATCAAAACACACACGAAAGAGGCAAGTGTACCCCGTCATATATGTAATAAAGTATTGGTAAGAACCAAGTATCGATCCAAGGAAATGGGCGGAGAATTTGTACTAGACCTTTGTCACTAAACTACCGGTAAAAACATAGGTTTTGTTGATTTAAACTAAACTAAAGTAAACATAACCAAATACATAATAAAAACATAATAGATAGTAGATAAAAAGCCTTGCTAAATACACAACCACAGCATGTCAACTAAGTCAGTTTTGGCACTAGAAGCATTCGGTCAATTTTCCAATTTAAAACAATTAGTATCCCTTTCGGGAATCCTAATATGACAATCATTCGGAAAGCTAAAACGATAAACACACTTTAACCACCTAAAATTGTTCTTTAACGTGCAATTGATAAATGTCTATGAAAATCTCTTAAAAATAAGTTAGGCAGCCGTTAGGATTATTCTAACCTCACTTAAACAAGGAAAGCGACACCGATAAACACAATGCAACCACCGAGATAAGCATAAACTAGATTAAATCACAACCGAGTTCATTTTACAAATCTTGCACAATAATTCACTAAGATAGCAATTTTGACCTAAACTACTAACTAAGCTAACAAATCATGGCAAGAATTCATAACGACACCATCTAACCCGTTTAGGTCCTTCCGTGACGGCAAGCTCTCTTGATTAACAATAATTACATTTTATTAAATCACTAACCATTTCTAGTATCATGATGCATACATTTAAACCAAGTTAAACTAGTTAACCAAATTCAAAGTTTACTAATACAAGATTAATTAAGCTTCATTTTACAACTATCTTAACTAACCAAGCACCAATCATCCAACATAATTACTTATAATCAAGAAATCAATATCAATAACAAGGTTGCAAACTAATCATCAAAGATTAACATAGAAAATACTTCAAATGTCATTACAAACAAAGTTTAACAAACTAATGGTTATAATCTAGCAAGGGATTGTTGTGTTTTTGCCCAAAGGCTACAATAATACATAAATCATAATCTAAGTACTTGAAAGATTAACAAAAACTTGGAAAGATTAGAAAATCAAACCATAAACAAGTACTAGACTAAGGATCCGGGTAGTAATCGAGCTAATCGGGATAATGTGGCTTGAATCCGGGTGAAAGCTAATGCCTCCGGAGCCTGAAAATCGCCTGAGAGCTCTCCAAAAATCCAGAATATCGAGCAGAAAGTTTCTGCTGAGTTTTTATACTTTTTTGCTGTTGCACGGTCGTTCCCCATATGGAACGACCGTTCACTTTATTGAATTATTGATGATGGGTCGCCATACTGCATACGTCACCGGATCGTTGACCAGATCTGAAGTTGCACGGTCGTTCTTCGGGATGGAACGACCGTTCTGTTCCGAGCTATACATGTTGCACGTCAGGTCGCACCGACCGTTCAGTTCCGAGATGATCTTCGATGTCGGAGATGCACGGTCGTGCATCAGGTGGAACGACCGTTCCACAGGCCCAGTTCTGAATCCTTAACAGAATGTTCGCAGATTTGTCGTTTTGTCCGGAAAGTCTTCGTTTTTGCTATCATCTTGTCTGAAATGCAGTTTTAGGCCTGTAAACACAAATGTAGATAAATAAGTATCCGAACGACGGTTTTACGGCCAAAAACGCATAAAATAGGGGTGAAACGGGGGACTAAAATATGTGTAAATTAGAGTGTATCCGTCGGCCAGAAACCTTCGTAAACAACAAATTAAGCCGTCGGGTAAAACTGAGACTTCCAGGGGCTGTCGGGGACGCCCTAAATGGCCGTCGGTGACGGCCTCCCTTTTTGTGTGTCGCGAATTTTGTTGTTTAATGAGTTGGGGACGGTTTTTAGGTGAGGTTTGACCAATTTTCGGGGGTTACGAGTTGGGGATGATAAAACACACATCTTGGACCATTCCCTAGGATCTTTTTCATATCTCTTAACATCTAATCCATCTCTAATCATCCCTAACACCCACCTTCACCTTTAACCTAAAACCCGAACCAATTCTCCATCACCCCTAACCCTAATCGATTCCACCATCATCTTCATCCTTCCACCTTCACCTTCAAACCCTAACCTCCACCACTCCTCAAAGACTCAAAGGTCATGGCTCGGTGTTCGCACTCGTCGCCCGGTGATCGCGTCCATTCAACCATGAGCGGCTAGTCTCTTCGGTTTCACCCCGGTGTAGATTGTTGTAAGATTTTCTAGGGTTTATGCATTTGTATTTTGATTTGATTTTGTGATAAATTGTTTAGTATTTGAAACCTTTGATAATTGTCTTGCATTTGTTTCGAATTCGTAAATTGTCGAGTGATGATAAAATTTGACTTTGCGAAATGGTTATGTGCAATCATGCCTTATCTCAGGTTAGGATTTACATGTCCGAAGTAATAACGTTCATTGCGGTCCGTTGTCTATGACGTCGATAGCAATTGGCACCTAAGCTTCATGATAGAAATTCGTTAATCACTATATACAATTGAATCAAGTTAAAACATGTAGGAACCCTAGGTCTTACAATTATCGAACCGGGTGTGATCCGTATTCCTAATTCTTGTTTTCAATTAAGTAACTTAGTTTTGCAATCTTAGTTAGTAAACAATTGTTTTAGATAATAGTCATTTGTCGTTTCACTCCGATTTCTTTTCAAATCAAATAAACAAAGAAAATTTGCCATCTTCATAATCACTTTGTACATTTTTGTAAATGAACAGGTCGTGCGATACTGACCACATGCTCTTCGTGGATACGATACCCGACTTACCCTAGCTACCTAGGTTTAATTGGGTTTTTGACTGATCGGGACGACACGGTCACGTCAAAATTGCGCCGTTGCCGGGGAGCTAGTGCGCTTAGTATTTCATTGCTTGTTCGATTTTAGTGTTATTTTCTTTCTTGTATTTTTGTGATTTTACTTTGGGTGGTCGAGCTTTTATGCATGTACATGTTTTGCAGGCACCATCTTTCAATATGAATTGGGTAGATGATGATCCGTGTGAGTGTTGCGGAAGCGGAGAGCATTTATTAGAGGATTGCTCTGTTTTCTACGAAAAAGTTCAAGCCTACAAGGATCGAGAAGACTACCTCAGCGGATTGTATGAATATAGGAGGGCGAATTATGAAGATTTCAATGGTCCATCCTCACATTATCCATACGATAGACCACCACCACCACCAAATTATCAAGAATATTACTATTCAGAGATGGATTACCATTATGAGCAAGAACGGGGTTATAACAACTATGAACCCGAATTGCCACATTTCTCAAGTTACCGGGAGGAGTATGATGATTATTATAATGAATACTCTCAACCGGCATCCGAGGAACCTCAAGATTCAATAATTTCCAAGCTCAATGCAATCATGAATGCCATCATTACTTCAAATCAAGAGATTAAGATGGAACTGAAGAATGAACTTGAGGTGAGAGATAAAGCTCATGAAGCCTTGGCAAAGAAAGTGGGTCAACTCGCCGAAGAACTGGCTCAACTTAGACGAGATCAAGAGGTGTTGGCTAATGGTACCATGGTTGATGGTGATGTGGTGGAAGAGGTTATAGATCTTCCTGAGCAAGAAGATGAATGTTTGAACCGAGCGGAAGACATGACACCACGAGACGAGTCGGATCCGAAAGAAGCCCACGTTCATATCCATCCTTCTCCCATACTTATCACTCCAACCAACAAAGTTGGGGATGCGGGTTCGTGCATAAGGATTCGAAGGGTGGCATTGCAAGACATTAGACAATTCGTTAAGAAATGACCCCAAAGTTGTTTAATACACATGCCGCATAAAAGAAAAATAGAGTAGATCCGGCATGCCAAATACCGAGCATATGTTGGAAACTCAATAGGCAAATGCTCACTTCGACCACCATAAGAGACAAATCAGGTATGACTGTTGTAGAGTTTGTATTATTATTCATTTTATTTTATTTTAGTAGCTAAATGAACTTTGTGGGTGTGTTCCCTATATAACCCTCAAGAGACCTCTCGTCCTCTCGAGCTATCGGGAGGTTTAAAAGGGCTTGTTGCATAAGCTAAATGCAACCGTGATTCCTACGAAAGTGAGTTAGGTTTGCTGTTATTGTACATTATTTTTCTACATAAATCAAAGTGAAATAACGTATGGTTTGGTAATATTTTCATAAAAGTGGTAGAACTAGGTCACTAACAAATTTTGATGGTTGTGAGAAGCATGCTTCTACACAAAGGTTGAGATTTGTAGGTACATTATGTTCGTGAGACGACCGCTTTGTTGAAAAGATGAAGAGCACACGAGGAACTAGCGAAAAACCAGGTGCATACGTTTCTTTTTATCTTTGATTTTTAGTTAGCAAATAAGTGGAATGTAATTTGTATTTTATTTTTCGGGGTGAAATTTTGGGGAGGTTAGCCGTGTCACATCCCTTGTGCGTTTAAAGGCTCCATTCTTGCACATTGAGGACAATGTGTACCTCAAGTGTGGGGATGAGGGAAAATTTCAAAAATTTTTCAAAAATGTCTTGGTTTTAAGCAATTTAAAAAGCACAAGTAACTAAGTCAACGAGGGATGACACAACCCATTTGGTCTTTTGTCATGGTCAAGTTTGAATTAATAGCATGACGGGTATTTAGCGGGTGGTTATTTGGGAATAATCCGCCTAAGAAACTAGCACATCATGCATATCACATACCATACCCTTTATATATGTGAGGTTTTGAGCAACTTTTACATCATATAATTACATATTTATGTTTTTTTGTTTGTTTGAGTGGACCATTAGTCATGTATTGTAGAACTTGCATCTTTTGATACGTTTGAGACCGTAGACCGAATACAAGCACAAGAATGATTAAGGCATTAGGTGAACCTTTTCCTTTAAAACCATTTATCTATACTTACCCAAATAAATCCCCTAGTCGCCCACTTTGAGCCTAAACCTTTCGTTTGACCAACCCATTTATGTAACGCCTCGTGTCTAGAAAACTTACTTTGGTTAGAAAGATTATTCTTTTCCCTTCTTTTTTTTTAACTTACATCCTTATCATATTCGTATTTCACCTACGTTTTCGTAATCCGAGACTTTGATCGTAATAAAATTGTTCATTTTATGAGAAGCATACATTATTTATTCAAGCTTGCTTATACTTGGTCCATATCCATGCTTGTTATTTTATAAATACGCGTCTTACTTACAAACCACGAACGTAGATACATGACTTTAAACGTTTATTTCATGCAAACACTTGGTTCTACGTTCACAATACGCAACCTACACTTTTATTTTAAGCAAACTTATTACTTAACTTCATATATATTTTTACATATCATATATTACATAATCATGAATTGGTAGTATATTACTTATAAAATGCCATTCCAAATTCACACTTTAGTATAGTAATGATCATATATTAATATTTCATTTATTATTATACTACATATTAATGCAAAAAAAAAAAAAAAAGACTAAAAATCGCAACATAGGTAGACACTAGCTTTGGTCGAAAGCCTTATGACTGTTTTAGTTTTCTTCTTTTTAATTAATAACTACCAATTAATTTGTATTTAATGTCATATTGATTTAGTGGTTAGCATGTGATAATTTAGAATGTCATAACATATTCAATTACCATAACATGAGTTAACACAAAAATAAAATAAAAGAAGTTTATGGGAAACAACCTTCCGATCGCAAGATTGGAGGCTGGTTTTAATTTTTTTTTATTCATTTAACCCTCAACTAATTACCATTAATGCCAATCCAACTTAACCCTAATCCTTCCACTATATATACCCACTTATATTCAGCCTCTTTTCCATTTTTACAACCCAAAATCACACTCAAATCACTTTCAAAAGCTGCTGAAAATCAGAATTTGGACAGAAGTGTAGCAAGTTCTTCAAACAAGCATAACTTTCTCATTTCTTGTCCGATTTACTCGATTCTTTTTCCTACATGCTTGGATTGACCTTAGCTTCGATTCCATGGGTTTTTCACAGTAAATCATGTTGGAACCTTGAGGTTTATACTTAGAGAAATACTATAGTTTAGGGTTGGTCTTGTAATGTTTAACTAGTTATTTTGGGTCGTATGTATGTAATGGGTTTTGGGGTAATCTCGAGTGGGCTTAGGGTGGTCTCGGTCCATCTTAGGTAGTATATAAGTAAACCCTCATTATGTTTAGAGGGTTGATCGATCATTAAAGGTGTGCACCACTCGAGATCCTGTGCTTGTCTTGTATCAGTCATCATTCAAGGTGAATGCAAGATATTGTTTTGGTTTGATTATTTTGTTTATATTGTTTATAGTTTTCTTGAATCCACTTGTGTTTGGTTTCCGCACTTACACAAGTTATTGTTGATATCATTAAAGGATCCTCACGGGATTTTACAATTGGTATCAGAGCCAAGAAACCAAGTCTTGGTTCGGTTTTGATATCATTGGATTCAAGAAGGCATTACTTGTTACTGATCTTGTTTGCTAGTGTGTTTTACAGAATTTCAGTATTATTAGTGTGTTCGGATTCAAACTGTTCTTCGCAAATCTTGATTAAAAGTTGCTGATTTTGGTTTGTGATTCGTTGACAAAGGTGTTTGCTGAATTATCGGAAGTTTGTTGAGGATAAAGATTCAAAGATTTCATATCTTTGAATTTTTGGAAGCTGCTGAAAGTCAGGGATCACAGTTACTTTTATCTAACAAATCTGTTTTGCAGGGTCTCGATTCGAAATCAGTTAGTCTCGATTGGAAATCTCGTTCGTGTCTCGACTCGCAACTGCAGTGGTCTTGAGTTATCAGTTTTTAACTCGAAACCGTTTGTCTCGACTGGCTTCAAGTTTTTTGGTTGTTCCTGATCTCGACTAGCAACATCTGTCTCGACTCAGGATCTAATCTCGACTCACTACACCGGTCTCGACTCAGGATTCAGTCGCAACACCTGTCTCGATTCAAGATTGAATACACTTGCAAACTCAGTCTCGATTCCTCGTCTCGACTCGCAACAACATTTACAACCTCTTTAAGCTTTTGAATTTTGGACTCTTGGACTTAAATAATTAATTAATCAGTAAATTAATTAAGTAATCGAGTAACCATGACTTCAAGTAATCAAAGTGTTGACCTGGCAGCTATGTCTAAGCATCAAGAATTGGATTCTATCATTGGAACCACCACTCGTGTTCCCAGGCTATTAGATGGAAATGACTTCCCTGAGTGGAAGTGGCGTTTCGAAAAACATGTTAAGGTCAAAGATGCAAAAATTTGGCGAAGTATTTTGAGAGGTCCAAGAGAAATTATGGTGGAGAGTTCTACTGATGCTGGTGTGAAAGTGAAAACGCCTCTTGATAAGTATACTGAAGAAGACTTTAAAATTGTTGAGGAAGATGATATGGCATTTTCTTACCAGACCATGGCTTTGGGACCAGACATTGCTATTGGTTTTCGCACTTGCAAATCTGCAAAGGAATTGTGGGAATCATTAATAGATGTCTATGAAGGTAATGAAGATATGAAAGAGAGTCGTAGAAATCTGCTGAGCCAAAATTTCAACAATTTTAATCATATATATGGAGAGACTGTCGATAATCAAATTCAGAGATTCGTTAAGTTGGTTACTCAAATGCAGATGGAGGAAATGCACACGTCAAATGCTTCAACTAATAGACAGCTTCTAAATGCTCTACCTAAAAGTTGGGATCATCACGTCGCAATGATCAAGAAAACCAAGGATCTAGTTTATCTGAAATGATCTCTCACATTAAAGCATGCGAGCTAGACGATAAACAGAGATAAACAAATTACAAGAATAGCATGCTGGCCGCTGGATTCACTACAACACCGTCTGCATCCAGCAATAACACTGCTCTCATATCTCACACTGGTTTTCAAATGTTCAGCAACTCTGCTTCTGCTAAAGCTGCTCCTACCTCATCAAATGCTTACTACTCTGGAACTCCTGCACCTGTTGCTGCTGCACCACCTACTGCTAATGCTACTGCTGCTGCATCGTTAAATCCCACTGCGAAAAACGAGATGATTGCTTTCTTCTCGCAACAGTCCAAAGAAAATCTTGATATAGCTGCTTCTGTCATAAATTGCTTAAATGCTTTCACTGCAGGTAAATTTGATCCTCCAAAGTTCTCTATGGATGACTTAGATCAAATTCATCCCGAAGATGTAGAAGAAATGGATATAACCTGGCAGATGGCTATGGGAGCAAAAATGCCATTTGAGTTACGTTGCTACAATTGTCATGAACCAGGGCATTTGGCGAGAAACTGTACTAAGCCTAAGGTCAATCGAGAACAAACTCCAGCTCAACCTGTTTCACCTAATCGAGAGAGAGCCCTTGTGACCACATCGAGTATATCTGCTGATGCTGCTGCTGGTGGAAGCCCTCAACCCCTGGGATTAGCTCAAGCCTTGGTGGTTCAGCCTAATATCAACTTTGATTGGAATTCGGAAATTGAGCGACTGAACATCTCAGCTCCAGAAAATCAAGCTGATTCAAACAACATTGCTTTCATGACCTCAAATGATCAAGTTTCTGCACCTGAGGAGGAGACTTCAGCTGAAAACCTTGCTCTCATGACATAGATTGTTTCAGCTCCAGTCAAAGGTCTCACCAAAGAAGAGGTACTTTCTGTTTTCTGTACTCCTGAATGTAGAGAACGAGTTGAAGCCTATAGAATACACAATGCTGAGCTAATCGAAGATTATAATGACATTAAAAGGAAAAATTTCACTTTAGCTAATAATGAAAAACTTTTTAAAGAAAAAATTGAAGCTCAGCGAAAAGACATCATTCAACTCAAAGATGATGTTAGTGTAAAAGCAACCCAACTCTTATATGTTCAGGATAAATTATGCACTGTGACTAAAGAACTGGAGGATATCAGGGATAGATATCAAATAAATGAACTCAATATTAAGAAATTTGATTCTTCCAGTAAACTAGTTAAGAATTTGTGTGATCAACAGCTTGCATATAAGAAAAAGAAAGGGCTGGGATTAGGTTTAAATCAGGCTCCTCCTCCTTATAATGACAATTATACTTACTTACCTATGACTGAGGAGGAGATGATGAATGAAAGCAAAATGACTTATGGTCCCAAAAAAAATAAGTCATCAGTTAATGTCAGACCTGTTGAAAAATAGGTGGTTCAACCAG
Organism: Helianthus tuberosus; assembly: GCA_030545235.1. Classification (NCBI taxonomy): domain Eukaryota; kingdom Viridiplantae; phylum Streptophyta; class Magnoliopsida; order Asterales; family Asteraceae; genus Helianthus; species Helianthus tuberosus. The sequence continues at coordinate 71,220,706 of CM060443.1, forward strand.
TTTGTTTTGTGTCCAAGGGTACTTTCGATCCTAAGGTCTCTTCATCATGTGCAGATGAAGTACCTGAAGTGAGATGGGGAGATATGTTTGGGAATGAACAACTTTTAGATTCTGATTTTTCTAAATCTACTTTTGATAAAACTGATTCTGGTTGTGTGTTTGGACAATCGTTTTTGAACTCGTTTCATAGTTATGTTTCGTCTTCTTTTGGGCTTGATGTTTTGGGCAAAACTGTGAATGCTTGTGATGAAACTTTGAATAATGTGTGTGATGATGGATGTTTTTCAGTAGCTGGAAATTGTGATTCTAATGTTTCTAACTCTTCAGCTGATGACAGTGTGACAGGTGAGGTCCCTCAGGACGCATTCAGTGAAACCACTGAAACTCATTCTCAAGAAAATCAACAGTGTTCTGATTCTTCTTCTGAATCGGTCTCAGTGGACGTCCCTAATGTTGAGCCTAGTGGGACCCCATTGGAAACCGAGGTTGAAAAGGAATCATTATCAAACTCAGATGATACATGTGTTGATGAAATATGTGTTGATGAAATTTCAACATCTTCCGAGATTAAAACTGAATCTGATTTTCTAAAAGAAGAGGTGGTCATTATAAATGAAAAATTGCAAGAAAATGTTTCTGAAGAGAAAATTAAAACGGAATCTGAAGCATCTTTTCTGTCACACCCCCAAAATCCACATGCGGAATACCACCGCTTGGAGGCGTGACTGACCAGGATCTAGCCACCAATTATACTGAGCAATGATTAATAGTAAGGATATTCACCAACCACAGTGGTAAGTAAATATCATAGTTTAAAGATTTAAAAGTTTAAGTTCGAATAATAGTTTAAGTAAGCAGCGGAAGCATAAATCAAACAATTTCAAAACAAGGTTCATAGTTCAAGATTATTTAGAACCCAACACATGGGCTAGACGACCACTACGCATCCCCAAGCAGCAAGCTCCTGAGTCACTGGTTACCTGCAAAGCATGCAGTAGGGTATCAACAAAAATGTTGGCGAGTCCACGAGTTGACCAGTTTTAATTACCAAAAACTTGTTTCACCAGTTAATTTATCCGTTTATACATGCGATGGGGAGCTACCCCATAAGTAAGCGACTAAACTGTTTTTCCAATACCGAATACTTACTTAACCGTACGTTTCCGTAGTGCCCCGTTTGTCAATGTTCTATCATCATTGACGGTTTGCCAGAGTACAATAGTTCACTCCCGTTCCCAGTAACAAGGGTCGGTGTGAGGCTGGTTACACCTAAATGGCGCTATTAACTAATAACCCGTTCGCCAGGCCCCGGCGACTAATCGGTATTAAATGGTAGGGACTTGAGTGATAGAGTTTCGTTTAGTGTTGCTTGTTGCATTTCGTATAAACAATAATTAACCAAAAGTTCCCAGTAACAAGGGAAGTAAGTAAGTTTGTTCCCAGTAACAAGGGAAGAAAAGTAAGTTTGTATCCCTTACGCGGGGATAGCGTTGATTAAGTCTCCGTTTCCCAAAACCACCGGGAACGCATGCTTTAATAGTTGTGAACTCACCTTGGGTTGCTCGGCAGACAGTTTACTTGGTCAAATACGTTGGTCACCACGTCCTAACATGGTTACCAGTATAGGTCAGGTTTGGGTTCAAAGAAGTCACGTATATTCTACACGTATTCTAACACATAGCATACATACACATAGAGTCATTGGGCCAGTTCTATCGCATGTTTGGCAGCCCATAATCCATTTAAACAGAAATCAAACATGAACAGTTCATACAGTTCGGGCCATTAACGTAGATAAGTAGTCCAGACGAGACAAGGTGGTCTCGACTCGAGAACACGCGGTCTCGAGTCGCAACATGGAGATCTCGAGTCGTGGGCTCCTGGTCTCGAGTAGTGCTGGTATGAGTCGCAACCTCAGGGATCTCGAGTCGAGACCTTGATGGTCTCGAGTCCCTGAAGTCTGTTTTGAGTTGCTTGGACATGGTCTCGAGTCGCAACTGCTGTGGTCTCGAGTTGTCACGGGTTGGTCTCGAGTCGCAGCCGGGGGTCTCGACTCGCAACCCTGGATGCGTGCACATGAAGTCCTTCTAGAACATCTGATGTACTAACCAATAATCTTGCAATTTCATGTAATTGTGTACTAGCCAATAGAATTTCATAAACATGTTTTGCTGTCTAATTCCCAAACAATTCAGATTAAACATGGCATCTTTTAATGTTCAAAGCATGTTCAAATCTTCATATTCACATTGTTCATCATATTCAACATTCAAACACATTCAACACATATTCATGTCATATTCATATAGTTCATCCCTAGGGTTTTATCATTCATCTTTCTACTCAAAGTGCGAGCATATATCCTAAATTCTTCAACATATAACATAAGACTTGTGAATAAGAACCATGTAACATATATCCTAGATATCAAGACAATCTTGTAACCCACCATCTAAACACAATGTTTGTCCTATTTTATCAAGCATGAATCGGATTGTCATAAGTATCATCAATTATTTATCATTCAAAGCACAATTTGTTCACATCTCATTCATCATTCAATCATTCAAAGTAAGTCACATCATTATACACAAAGATACATAGTAAAGATCTAAAACACTAACCGGTTGATAGATAGTGTGTGAAGGCGAGTAGGGTATTCTCCGAGTGAAGAACACAAGCTAATCCGAGGGCTTGGTTGTTGCCGGTTTGATCCGAGAGAGGGAGAGGAGAGGTTGTGTTGTTAGTGTTTTTAGTGAGAGAGGATGTAGTAGAGTGTGTGTGTAGGAGAGTGTGAAGGGATGGTGATTGAAAAGTGGCAAGGTTGGCCATCAACATAGTATATATACCCGATCCATGTAGGTGCACCCTAATGGGTTCGAGTGGGCTTTTGAAGTGCACAGCCCAACCGGCCCAGTCGTTCACTCGAGACCGAATGGTCTCGAGTCGGGTTCATGGTCTCGGTTCACTTATATATATATTACATACACATAGTTTAATACAAGCATCACATAATACTTCAAGCTAATTCGCAAATTTTCATTTAATAATATATGTACACATAAGGCTAAACCAAAATGGTTACTCGGGAAAACCCAGAGTGTCACATTATCCCCAAGTTTTAAGAACTTTCATCCCGAAAGTTAAGGCAGTCACTGTCAAGCTAGTGTAAGTGAGAACGCTTCAACGGGGTGTCACATCATCCCCCCGTTAGTTTGGAATTTCGTCCCGAAATTCGGTTGTAGCTTCAGTGCTGGGAGTTTCATTTGGGAACAACTGGGGATACTTGCGCTTCATCTGGTCTTCCCGCTCCCAGGTAAACTCTGGGCCACGGCGTGAGTTCCAACGAACTCGCACGAGAGATATCTGGCTACGTTTGAGGGTTTTGACCTCACGATCCGTGATCTCAATTGGTTCCTCAGTAAAGTGTAGCTGTTCGTCAATAGTAAGTTCCTTGAAAGGAATGATGAGTGTTTCATCTGACAGACACTTCTTCAGATTTGACACGTGAAAGACGTTGTGCACAACACTCAGTTCTTCAGGAAGATTCAATCTGTAAGCGACCTTACCGATCTTTTCGGTAATTTCAAAGGGTCCGACATATCTCGGATTTAGCTTGCCCCGTTTTCCAAAACGAACCACACCCTTCCAGGGTGAGACTTTAAGTAGAGCCCGGTCACCAACCTGGAACTCTAGCGGTTTCCTATCCTTATCAGCGTAGCTCTTCTGACGGTCACGAGCCGCCACCATGCGTTGCCTAATCTGGGCAATCTTTTCTGTAGTGTCTACTACATGTTCCGGGCCTGTGATCTGGCTGTCACCAACCTCCGCCCAGCAGAGAGGCGATCGACATTTACGACCGTATAATGCCTCAAAGGGTGCTGCCTGAATGCTGGTGTGGTAGCTGTTGTTGTAGGAGAATTCCACTAATGGCAGGTGCTTCTCCCAATTCTTGCCAAAATCGATCACACATGCCCTAAGCATATCTTCGAGGGTTTGGATGGTGCGTTCAGATTGCCCATCCGTTTGCGGATGATAAGCGGTGCTCATGTCTAAACGTGAGCCAAAAGATTTGTGCATAGCTTGCCACAACTCAGAAGTAAAACGCGCGTCTCGATCGGAAATAATAGAGGTTGGCACCCCGTGCTTCGAAACCACTTCCCTTAAGTATACCTCTGCTAAGGTAGAGAACTTGTCTGTTTCTTTAATAGCCAAAAAGTGTGCAGACTTAGTTAATCGGTCCACTATTACCCAAATGGTATCATTTCCGCGTTGAGACCTAGGCAAGCTAGTAACAAAATCCATGGAAATTTGCTCCCATTTCCACTGTGGGATCTCTGGTTGTTGGAGTAGGCCCGATGGTTTCTGATACTCCGCCTTGACTCTTGCACAAGTCAAACATTTTCTGACATAGGTTGCTATGTGGGCCTTCATGCCAGGCCACCAATAGGTAGTCCTTAAGTTGTGGTACATCTTATCTGAACCCGGATGTACCGAATAACGGGACTTATGGGCTTCGTCCATCACGAGGTCACGTAAATTTCCGTAAAGGGGTACCCATATGCGCCCGGCTACGTAGTAAGCACCGTCTTCTTTTTATTCTAAACGTTGTCTCGATCCTCGTAGGGACTCAGCCCTGATGTTCTCGGCTTTCAATGCTTCAACCTGAGCATTTCGAATCTGATCAGGGAGGTTCGAGTGGATGGTGAGCTGTAAGGCACGAACACGCTTAGGTTTGGTTTCCTTCCTGCTGAGGGCATCTGCCACCACATTAGCCTTGCCTGGATGATATCTAATTGCACACTCGTAGTCATTTAGGAGTTCGACCCATCGGCGTTGCCGCATATTCAACTCCTTTTGTTCCATTATGTGCTGGAGACTCTTGTGATCAGTGTAAATCGTGCACTTGGTACGGTACAAGTAGTGTCTCCAAATCTTGAGCGCGAAGACCACAGCTCCAAATTCTAAGTCATGTGTCGTGTAGTTCCGTTCGTGGATCTTGAGTTGTCGCGAAGCGTAGGCAATGACCTTTTCGCGTTGCATCAACATGCAACCAAGCCCTTGAATAGAAGCGTCGCAGTAAACAACAAAGTCGTCGGTACCTTCAGGTAAGGAAATAATAGGTGCACTATAGAGGTTCTTCTTTAGTTCCTGAAAGGCAGATTCCTGAGCCTTACTCCATTTGTAAGCAACACCCTTCTGAGTGAGGGTCATAAGTGGTTGAGCGATCTTAGAAAATCCCTTGATAAATCTTCGATAGTATCCTGCCAATCCCAAGAATTGGCGAACTTCGGTCGGAGTCTTAGGTATAGGCCAATTCTTAATGGATTCGATCTTAGCAGGGTCGACATGAATCCCATCCTGATTGACTATGTGCCCAAGGAAATGGACTTCAATAAGCCAGAAATCACATTTTGAGAACTTGGCGTACAGTTGCTCCTTGCGAAGGAGTTCGAGAATAAGACGCAGGTGTTGTTTATGCTCCTCTTGACTTTTCGAGTAAATCAGGATGTCGTCAATAAACACAATCACGAACTTGTCGAGGTAAGGTTTGCACACTCGGTTCATGAGATCCATGAAGATCGCAGGTGCGTTGGTCATTCCGAAAGGCATAACAAGGAATTCGTAGTGACCGTAGCGGGTTCTGAAAGCAGTCTTAGAGACGTCCTCATCGCGGACTCTCAGCTGGTGGTAGCCCGATCGTAGATCGATCTTGGAATAATAGCTCGACCCTTGCAGCTGGTCGAACAGATCGTCGATACGGGGAAGTGGATAACGATTCTTGATGGTAACCTTGTTCAGTTCGCGGTAATCAATGCACATTCGGAATGTGCCATCCTTCTTTTTGACAAAGAGCACTGGGGCTCCCCAGGGTGATGAGCTAGGACGGATAAAACCTTTGTCCAAGAGCTCTTGTAGTTGAGTAGAAAGTTCCTTGAGTTCCGCGGGAGCTAGTCGATAAGGTGCACGAGCTATAGGTGCTGCTCCGGGAGCTAGTTCAATTTGAAATTCGACCTGACGGTGAGGAGGGAGTCCAGGTAGTTCCTCCGGGAATACTTCAGGATAGTCGCGTACAACTGGAAAATCTTCAATCCTGTTTTCCTTTTTCTGCGTGTCGGCAATGAGTGCTAAAATAGCGGTGTGCCCCTTTCGTAGACACTTCTGGGCCTTTAAGAATGAAATGATGCCTGTGACTTCTCCGCTTTTGTCGCCTTGAACTATAAGAGGCTTGCCAGGAGGACGGGGAATACGAATAGCTTTCTCTTGGCAGAGGATTTCGGCTCGATGTTTGGATAACCAATCCATACCAATGATGACGTCAAAGCTTCCAAGAATGATGGGGAAGAGATCGATACGGAAGGTCTGACCAGACAATTCTAGTTTGCAGTTACGAATAACGTGTGAGGCCTCGAGGTTTCTACCATTAGCTATTTCAACGATGTGCTTAGAGCTTAACGGCGTAAGAATGGACTTAAGTTTCTTACTAAGGCGTAGGGATACATAACTAGCATCTGCTCCAAAGTCAAATAATACGGAAACATAACGATCATTGAGTAGGAACTTACCCGCCACTACGTTGGGGTCGTTCCTTGCTTCAGCAGCCCCAATCACGAATGCCCTTGCATTGTTTCCAGCTCCTTGGTTGTTGTTGTTGTTGTTGTTCCCAGCGCCTTGATTATTGTTGTTGCGATTCTGGTTCAACTGAGGGCAATCCTTTCGCATGTGCCCTACTACCCCACATTTGTAGCATTCACGATTGTTTCCTTGTTGCTGTTGTGGTTGTTGTTGATTCTGCCTAGTTGGGAACTGACTCCTACAGTCTTTGGCTTCATGCCCCATCTTGTTGCATCGCTGACACTGACCTTTGCCACATGGCCCACTGTGGTGTCGATTACATTTGTTACACTTGGGGTGGTTTCCCCGATAGCCACCCTGTTGCTGAGGGCCCTTGCTGCTTTCAGTCTTCCTTTGCTGAACTGGGGCCTGAGTGGGGTTAGCGTCCTTTCCCTGACTTCCATCCCGCTTTCGTTTGTTATCGCTAGAAGTTCCAGCAGTAACACTGATCCTCTTGGGCAACTTGCCCTCCTCCACAGCCTGATTGGTGAGTTTGTGAGCAAGACGGACCACGGGCTGTATGGTATTGAGGTTGGCTGAGGTCACATGGCTCCGGATTTCTAGGACCAAACCTTTGATGTACAATTCGATCCTTTGATACATAGGTCGGGACATGTTTGGGCAAAGTGCAGCATAGTCGTTGGACTGCTTGGTGTAGGTCTCAATCTCTGATCCAACCATCTTGAGCTCATAGTACTCGTTCTCGAGTTTGTGGATGTCGTCCCTGTGACAGTACTCCTCTTTGATCATGTCCTTGAAATCTTCCCACGCAGTAGCATTAGCAGTTTCCAGACCAAGCATCTGAATCTGTGCTTTCCACCATGAAAGCGCGTTTCCTTCAAGCGTACCAGTCGCGAACTTAACCCAGTTAGCAGGGGGACACTCGCAGACAGCAAAGACAGCTTCGGCCTTTTCAATCCAGTGCAGAAGGCCTATGGCACCCTCAGTGCCGTTGAAAGGGAGAGGCTTGCCATCCATGAAGGTTTTGAAAGTACAAACACGTGGCTGCGCAGGCGCAGGCTGACCTGTCGTGAGAAGTGAAGCGAATGGGCTTAGAGGTGAAAAGACGATGTGGGGGTAGGATCTAAACATCCTAAAGTAACTAGTTTACCTCCAGGGTGAGCTGCGAAAGCTGCAGCCACCGTGTTGAGCAAGTTGGTGAACTGAGCCTGAGTCATGTTGACGTTTCCTCTTCCGCGTCCACTCATTGTCTTCATAACCAGAAAACACAGTATGAGTGCGATGTCGTAACGTAGTGAGAATTGAGATAGAAGAGGGATGTGCATCTATCTAATTAGGCACACTAGTATGTATAGTAAAGCACTCAATCGTAAAGTAAACAAGCAAGTAAACACAAGTCCGAGCTATGAGGTCTAATAAGCTGAGTCTTGCCCTTGGAGTGTAGTGTCGTCACGAGTCACGGGTTATAGTCTGGTTTTTCTCAAAAAGACTTTCTTTTTAAAACCTAGTTCACTATAACCAATGGCTCTGATACCAATCTGTCACACCCCCAAAATCCACATGCGGAATACCACCGCTTGGAGGCGTGACTGACCAGGATCTAGCCACCAATTATACTGAGCAATGATTAATAGTAAGGATATTCACCAACCACAGCGGTAAGTAAATATCATAGTTTACAGATTTAAAAGTTTAAGTTCGAATAATAGTTTAAGTAAGCAGCGGAAGCATAAATCAAACAGTTTCAAAACAAGGTTCATAGTTCAAGATTATTTAGAACCCAACACATGGGCTAGACGACCACTACGCATCCCCAAGCAGCAAGCTCCTGAGTCACTGGTTACCTGCAAAGCATGCAGTAGGGTATCAACAAAAATGTTGGCGAGTCCACGAGTTGACCAGTTTTAATTACCAAAAACTTGTTTCACCAGTTAATTTATCCGTTTATACATGCGATGGGGAGCTACCCCATAAGTAAGCGACTAAACTGTTTTTCCAATACCGAATACTTACTTAACCGTACGTTTCCGTAGTGCCCCGTTTGTCAATGTTCTATCATCATTGATGGTTTGCCAGAGTACATTAGTTCACTCCCGTTCCCAGTAACAAGGGTCGGTGTGAGGCTGGTTACACCTAAATAGCGCTATTAACTAATAACCCGTTCGCCAGGCCCCGGCGACTAATCGGTATTAAATGGTAGGGACTTGAGTGATAGAGTTTCGTTTAGTGTTGCTTGTTGCATTTCGTATAAACAATAATTAACCAAAAGTTCCCAGTAACAAGGGAAGTAAGTAAGTTTGTTCCCAGTAACAAGGGAAGAAAAGTAAGTTTGTATCCCTTACGCGGGGATAGCGTTGATTAAGTCTCCGTTTCCCAAAACCACCGGGAACGCATGCTTTAATAGTTGTGAACTCACCTTGGGTTGCTCGGCAGACAGTTTACTTGGTCAAATACGTTGGTCACAACGTCCTAACATGGTTACCAGTATAGGTCAGGTTTGGGTTCAAAGAAGTCACGTATATTCTACACGTATTCTAACACATAGCATACATACACATAGAGTCATTGGGCCAGTTCTATCGCATGTTTGGCAGCCCATAATCCATTTAAACAGAAATCAAACATGAATAGTTCATACAGTTCGGGCCATTAACGTAGATAAGTAGTCCAGACGAGACAAGGTGGTCTCGACTCGAGAACACGCGGTCTCGAGTCGCAACATGGAGATCTCGAGTCGTGGGCTCCTAGTCTCGAGTAGTGCTGGTATGAGTCGCAACCTCAGGGATCTCGAGTCCCGTCTCGAGTCGCAATCAGAAGATCTCGAGTCGAGACCTTGATGGTCTCGAGTCCCTGAAGTCTTTTTTGAGTTGCTTGGACATGGTCTCGAGTCGCAACTGTTGTGGTCTCGAGTTGTCACGGGTTGGTCTCGAGTCGCAGCCGGGGGTCTCGACTCGCAACCCTGGATGCGTACACATGAAGTCCTTCTAGAACATCTGATGTACCAACCAATAATCTTGCAATTTCATGTAATTGTGTACTAGCCAATAGAATTTTATAAACATGTTTTGTTGTCTAATTCCCAAACAATTCAGATTAAACATGGCATCTTTTAATGTTCAAAGCATGTTCAAATCTTCATATTCACATTGTTCATCATATTCAACATTCAAACACATTCAACACATATTCATGTCATATTCATATAGTTCATCCCTAGGGTTTTATCATTCATCTTTCTACTCAAAGTGCGAGCATATATCCTAAATTCTTCAACATATAACATAAGACTTGTGAATAAGAACCATGTAACATATATCCTAGATATCAAGACAATCTTGTAACCCACCATCTAAACACAATGTTTGTCCTATTTTATCAAGCATGAATCGGATTGTCATAAGTATCATCAATTATTTATCATTCAAAGCACAATTTGTTCACATCTCATTCATCATTCAATCATTCAAAGTAAGTCACATCATTATACACAAAGATACCTAGTAAAGATCTAAAACACTAACCGGTTGATAGAGAGTGTGTGAAGGCGAGTAGGGTATTCTCCGAGTGAAGAACACAAGCTAATCCGAGGGCTTGGTTGTCGCCGGTTTGATCCGAGAGAGGGAGAGGAGAGGTTGTGTTGTTAGTGTTTTTAGTGAGAGAGGATGTAGTAGAGTGTGTGTGTAGGAGAGTGTGAAGGGATGGTGATTGAAAAGTGGCAAGGTTGGCCATCAACATAGTATATATACCCGATCCATGTAGGTGCACCCTAATGGGTTCGAGTGGGCTTTTGAGGTGCACAGCCCAACCGGCCCAGTCGTTCACTCGAGACCGAATGGTCTCGAGTCGGGTTCATGGTCTCGGTTCACTTATATATATATTACATACACATAGTTTAATACAAGCATCACATAATACTTCAAGCTAATTCGCAAATTTTCATTTAATAATATATGTACACATAAGGCTAAACCAAAATGGTTACTCGGGAAAACCCAGAGTGTCACATTTTCAAAATGGTTCTGATAAAATTATAAACAAAGATAAATCTACTCCATCTGAATCTCACACTTGTGCCAGTGCTAGTTCTGATCAACAGGTACCTAAATGCTCAGAAAAGGCACAAGTTAAACAAGCAAGAAAAGTCAAGCAAGCTCATTCTTCTAAACCCAACAGATCCACATCTGCTATGAAGCATCAAAACTTCCACACATTGAAACGACAAACATGTTTTAATTGTGGACTTGCTGGACACATCGCCAGAAACTGTGTTCATCTCCCTAGTGTGCAGTCTAAAGATAAATATGCACAAAATCAGAAAGTCAAGCCAAACCGATATCGTTGTTCAGAGTCAGTGACGACTGAAAAATCTAAGACAATGAAGAATAACTATCGTAAGGCTAAGCCTTCTGATCAAGATTGGAATGCAGCCAAACGTAGAAATCAAAATCAGCAAAATGATTTTCAAAGAAATCAATATAAAGCGTTTGGTAACTACAATTCTCAATGGTCAAATAAGCAGTGGAAACCTAAAGCTAAGGTTATGCAATCCAATTCGTCTCATAAATCTCATCATCCTTCGAAATTTTTAAATAAAGATAATTTAGTGTGGCAGAGAGTGACTTACATTGATGCACAAGGAAAACCCAGATCCACTATGGGCTGGGTTCTTAAATCTAACTGATCCCGCTAATCGTGCAGGAACAGCTGTGGAGGACTACTGTGACACCTGGGTCACTGCGACCATCAAAAAAATACCAAACCAATGAAATATTGTATTTCATACTTGGGATTTGTGCAAATATGTGTATCAATTTCACATATCAATTCTTGTTCAATTTCAAACTCTATATCGCTTTCTGGAGAGTTATACGCAAACTGGTGCGTAAACGTAATCAGTTTAATTCGGTTACAGGGACTAAACTTGACAAACTACGAAAGTATGCCAATTTGAACTGTAACGAACATTCCGGGACATGACCATAAGTTGAACATACCATAAATATCCTTTACATAGCTTAGAAATAGGATTTGAGGGGTTCGGTGTGCTAAAATAAACTTTTGGGTCATTCAGGGACTAAAAGCATCAAAAAGTGCACAAGTTTGCATTTTCGCGCATAACTTACGTTCTGAATACCTCCGGACATCCAAAAATTTATGTAAGCACTAAAATATTTTATTTTAGTGTTTGGCATAAGAAAAATCCATTCGTCACGCAATTTAGATCGTTTTTCGCGCTGATGCGCATTCCGTCGTAATTAAGCGAACATCGCAACCGTACGGCCAAACGAACCGACATCCGAGATATTTTCAAGCATATTTCATGTTCCCTATGTCTTAACATCATTGTGGAGCTTGAAATTGGGATTGACAGATGTTAGAAGTGACGTTACGCAACGAAACAATGTGCAGGGCCCTAATCTGCCATTTCTGCCAAAAGGAGGGCTAGGCGTGACGCGAGGGGTCTTGGCGTCATGCGAGGCCCCTTCTAACCAGATTCAATGTTTTAAACAGCTGGTTCCAGCCCTTCAAACCCCCAAAGGCCAATTCCACTTGTCAAACTCTTGTGGTGGGGGCAAAATAAGCCACCATAACTTTTCGACAAGTGTAGGGATGTGATCATTCCCTCTTCTGCAAGAAACGATCCTAACGGTGAACCGAAATCTATAAATACCCACCACATTTTCACTCATTCCTCACAAGAATCTGATTTGAGAAGCTCTAAGTTGAAACCTTTGTTTCATACCTGAGCTACTTGAATCAAGATTAGCATTCGGGGACCCTTTGTAAGTGTTCCTTCGTTCTTTTATTGCTTTTCGAGTCCGAAAGTCAAACTTTGTTTGACTTTCTGCATTGACCAGTTTATGGTCAATGCGAAGTTCGTTTGAACTTCGCAACGTGAGCGTAATCACGATGGTTATAGTCCCTTGTGACTATGCCTACTGATTACCACGTTGTCTAGGGTCGTAAGGGTAAGCGATCTAATAAATCGCTTATACCTTCGAACCCGACCCATTTGGTCGATCATTAGGATCCGACCAAACACATTAGGTGACCATAGTATACAGGGAATAACCTTCCGAGGTTATACCTTATGGTCACGACGTTTACTTAGTTGTATGATAGGTGGGTTATATGCCTTAGGTAAATTACCAAAATACCCCTTTGACACCAAAATTCATTTTAAGCATATGTAACATAACTTTTGGTATCTAAACTGATTTAGCAACAATATTAGACATGTTAAGGCATATTTTACTTATCATAGGGCTAGTTAGGCGTTCCGAACGCGTTTTACGCGAACAACGCGTTAAAGTAGCATAAGCTACCTAAACGGGTCGTAATGGGTCGTAAGCACTTAGGTTAGGTTTCATTTTAGTATGTAGGCCTTGTTAAACCATACTACATGAGTTCCCATACTCATTTGGTTTACGAGCCCTCATTCTATCCGATCCTCCGACATAGGTCCGGTTTATTAACATAGTTACCTATACTAGGTGCCGGTTGATTCCATGATCTCTAGCATTGCTTGGTGGTTATCTTAGGACTTCTGAGCAATTTTAAGTGAGTACATAGACCCCTCTTTCACTGTTTTCCAAACATTTTGGGGTGAAACACATGTGCCTACTTGTTACTTTCATGCTTTCTTGCTTTCACATCATATACTTGCTATGTTCATTAGTACATTTATAGTACATGATTTCATTGTGTTCATGCTATGTAAGACCGTTGTGTGTATACTTAGTACATTGTTTTACATTACATTTCATGCTATGTATGCCCATTGTGTGCGTACTTAGTACATTATTTTACATTACATTTTATGCTATGTATGCCCATTGTGTGCGTACTTAGTACATTGTTTTACATTACATTTCATGCTATGTATGCCCATTGTGTGCGTACTTAGTACATAATTTTACATTATGCTATGTATGCCCATTGTGCGCGTACTTAGTACATTATTTTACATTACACTTTATGCTATGTATGCCCATTGTGTGCGTACTTAGTACATTATTTTACATTACATTCTATGCTATGTATGCCCATTGTGTGCATACTTAGTACATTTATCATTCATCACATGCTTACATTTTGATATGATATTTGGTTTGTTTTGATGGATCAATATACATTCATTAACACCGATCACGCCGTTCGTTAGTATGTAGTGGTACCATAGGAATTGACAACTCCCGTTCCGGACATCCTGGGTAGGTTTGGATGAAAGGAATGACCGAATTCGATATACATAACTTAGATAAACCTTTAATTTATTTAAGGGTTTATTGCCACAGTCTCAAGGCTTGGATGTATGGATTCTCACAATACCGCATAGATGTTTATATCAGTATAGCATGCATTTGTTCCACAAAACATAGCTTTGATTTAAACCATGTTTTACTTCAATACTTTGTTTTTTGTGCATATGGTTTAGTTGATATATTTCACTAGCCATACATATCATTTTGGGTTACACATTACATGATTTACATTTGACACATAAACATTATTGACATTGGTTATACATTACATGACTTACATCTTGACATAAACATTTTGACATATTATTCAATACATTTGGCAATTGGTTTAAACATAAACATCTTACGTTGTTGGTTTGGTTTGAGTAAGTGATTTAAGTAACGAGGCGTGTGTAATATGATACAAGCATGGTGGATACGCCGCTGGTACTTCCTATATATAAGTGATTGTATGGTATTACATATCGTAGCGTTATTTGAATCATTTCAATTTGGACATATGACATTTTATACGAATAACATACTTTTCACAAGACATTAATTTACAAACAACTTATTTTATACAAACTCATTTTACATGGTTATTCATTTAACCATACATTATTCTCTTATTTATACATATCATCTGATCTTATCATTTTTCAAATGATTTACAAGACAAAGCAAATTACAAGGTTCATGACTAAACATTTTCTCAAATATAAGTCATGAATTCTGTTTTCACAAAACCTATGTATCTCACATGCATTTTTATGCTGACGTACCTATTTTCACATGTGTTTTCAGGAGATGATGCATATGACTTATCAAGATACACATAGGCGGACTTGGGCCTTAGTGACAATAAAAGATGCAAGACTAGTTATTTATGTTATGTTTCTTTGATTATCAAGACATTGTAACTCTTTTAATCAATAAAACAATATTTCAATTTCCATGTGTTATGAAACAATGATTCTGTTACAACACTCCCTGACGTTTCCGCCACGTTTTGTTGTTTTACGTGGTCGGGGTGTGACAGAAAAGTTGGTATCAGAGCTCATGGTTATAGGGAATTAGGTTATTAGTAATGCTTTGACCTAGTCTATAACCTTCCTAGGACCCTAACGCGAGTTTACTTGCGTTTAGTCATAAAACAATACCGTCACCTATCCTTAGGCGACGACCACAACAAGAACATAAGTTTCAAAACCGCTTTGAAAACTAATCATCTGTTCTAGGATGATTGATTACTAGGTTTTGAACCCTCTATTGTAAGGTTTTGAACCCTCTGTTATAAGGTTTTGAACCCTCTAAGTTTTTCAAAATCTCGTCAAAGTTTGGGTCGTATAATGTGAACACGTGCAAACTGGAAGAGTGAATGCCTGTACCCTGAGTTTTCTGTCGAAGGCTAGAGTGTTCGTACAAATCCGCAGTATCGGACCAGTCACTCTTACCTGGGAACTCTTGGGGTGAGTGTTCACTTATAGGCGAGCATGTCTTCAGTGATACATTAATATGACCCGTTTATTTTGATTTGTCACCATCTCATTTGTTTGCCTTAGGTAACAAACAAATGATCGCAATTTTTATGCATTGCCATCCTGTTTTGATTATCCAATAACCTTTCACTTGTTTCTTCCTATTTCTTTCATTTCCTTCTAGAATGTCTCTTCCTCTCAACAACGGTCAAATGTCCGAGCAAACAGCCAAATTTGCCCAGCGAATAAGCGAAGTAATCCTGAAGACTGTTGAATTAGCTACTGTCATGTATCGTCTCCAGGATGAAGCCACTCAAGAGTCACCAAGACAGGCAGGAGCTAGTCAGGTGACATCACCACCAGCCAAGAAACCAATCGAGGAATCAAAGACCATGGATGAACGATCCCCGAAGAAGTCAAAGAAGCGAAAGGCTTCTCAGAACTTCACCGTGGTCGCTCACAATGGTCAAGCCGTCCCCAACCAACCAGCTCAACCCCCTGCTAGGAAGCCATACAATGGAACTACACCCTTGTGCAACCAATGTAACCTTCATCATCATGCTAGGGTGAGGTGCCGCAAATGCCAGATTTGTGGACTTATAGGTCATACAACAAGGGTTTGCCCAACTGCAGCTGTACCAAATCAAGCTGGCGACACTCCTGCTCAAGCTCGTTTCTCACGAGGGTCTTGCTACAACTGTGGCGAGATGGGCCATTTCCAAAGGGATTGCCCAAAGCTTGCTAATACAAATCTGACCCACGGATGAGCAGTTGGCTGAGTAGAAGATGTTGCTGTCTTATGATTTTGTTTCTTTCAATGTGAAACAATATGTCTTGTTCATAAATAAAAGTTGTTGTTCGCAATTCTGATATACAAGTATAGTTACATGTGTATATGGCATTTCCCTATAATACCTACATTAAGGAACTATGTTCCTTACAAACTACTTTTGCGAATTTCCCATTTTTGTGTCCACTCATGATTCCCTCGAAAAATTTTAAAGTACTCGTTTCATTCCAGAAGACGAAGTACAAGAAATAAAGGGAAATTATGAGTAATCGTGCTTTCTGCACATCTATGCCTTTGAATCCTTGGTTAGATAACTAAGGGTATTTTCAAATCTCATACCCATTACGTTTTGATTTTTCAACATACACAGTACAAGTATTTCAAAAACAATCTTCATGATCTCAAAACATTTCATATAGTTTGAAAACAATTTTTTTCAAATGCATTGTCTATGTTATTTCAAAAACATTGGCTATGTTTTCAAAAACAACCTTCATAATTTTAAAATGTTTCATATAGTCTGAAAACAATATTAACACAGTACATTTTCTTATCAAGTGCATGATTTCAAAAAGCATCATTCATGTTTTTCAAAAACCTTATACATAATTTCAAAATTCATCTTGCATGATCTTAAAACATTTTTATAAATATACTTACCTAGTACACCTACCTTATGATTTCAAAAGTATTATATATAAGGTTTCAAAAACATTGAACACATTTTTTTTAGAACCCCATGCATAGTTTTCAAAAGTATTTTCCCTCATACCTTGACTTAACTTTCAGATTCTCCTTCATATGTCGCCTTGACATATCTAGCATCTCAACTTCATAAGCATTTTTACTTCATGTTTTGACTTAAGCACATCCAGTAAAAGGTTTCAAAACAGGTTTCAAAACATCTTCAACTTCTAAAATCCATATGGGATCTTTTTATCTTCACATTTAGACCCTTGTGGATGATTATCATTCAAATTAGAATCCTTAATTGGATTCCTTTTGTACCTAAAACTCGAACATTTCGGTTCCTTATAATCGAAATCGAAATTTTCTTTTAAAAATCTTTCTATCTTTATAGTTAGATTCTTGATAATGTTTAAAGTACCAAATGAAATCCAAGGAATGGATTCCTAGTGTGCTTTAAATACATGTGCTCTGTTAGCAGAACAAACTTCTAGTTAAACAATTTGGTGGTTATGTGACTATGTGTTTATTCATCTTATATTTTCTTTTATGCATTTTGTGTTTTTATACTCTGGATATTCGTTATCCAAATCCTCGCAGGATCTTTCATATCTCCATATGAGGGATTCGTAGATGGATAGTCAAAAGGTACTAACTTAAATCCTTAATGGGCTTCTATGTAATAGTTAAGACCCTTGGATTATATAGTACCACTCCATGATTCATAAGAGACCCTTTTAAGTGGTCTAGTAAAAAAGATTGATTCAGAATCTGGTTAAGAACGACATCTAGTGATGTAGCTAAACAGACTCCTTGATAGTCTATTTAGATCATTTATTGATTTAATTAAAAGGACTCTATGGTGGTCTAGTCACACTCATCACATGTTTGTCCATTTGGTTTTCCCCTACACATTATAAAATAGACTGTGTGAACTATGCAAGGAATTGTCTAATTATGGACGCGTACATAATTATGAAATTTAGTGCACAGAAACCCAGTAAGATTTATTATGTGTAAGAACCGATAGCGACAACAATAACAAAATAAGAACGATGTAATAGAGGTACGGTGGACGCACCAATGACGCTTCATATACTTGTATATAAGTATCCCTCTTACATTGCAATCACGATGTTATTAAAGTTACTAGAAGTTCAGAACCCTAACCAATGTTGTTCGATCTTTTCAACTTCATGTTTCAAACTCTCACAAGTTTCCTCTAAATAAAATTCAGGACGAAATTTCCTAAAGTAGGGGAGACTGTGACACCTGGGTCACTGCGACCATCAAACAAATACCAAACCAATGAAATATTGTATTTCATACTTGGGATTTGTGCAAATATGTGTATCAATTGCACATATCAATTCTTGTTCAATTTCAAACTCTATATCGCTTTCTAGAGAGTTATACGCAAACTGGTGCGTAAACGTAATCAGTTTAATGCAAAAAATACTCCGGAACATCAACATATACTTAACATACCTTAAATAACCTTTAAATAACTTGGAAATAAGTTTTGAAGGCTTTGGTATGTCAAAAACAAGTTAATTCGCTTACAGGGACTAAACTTGACAAACTACAAAAGTATGCCAATTTGAACTGTAACGAACATTCCGGGACATGACCATAAGTTGAACATGCCATAAATATCCTTTAAATAGCTTAGAAATAGGCTTTGAGGGGTTCGGTGTGCTAAAATAAACTTTTGGGTCATTCAGGGACTAAAAGCATCAAAAAGTGCACAAGTTTGCATTTTCGCGCATAACTTACGTTCTGAATACCTCCGGACATCCAAAAATTTATGTAAGCACTAAAATATTTTATTTTAGTGTTTGGCATAAGAAAAATCCATTCGTCACGCAATTTAGATCGTTTTTCGCGCTTATGCGCATTCCGTCGTAATTAAGCGAACATCGCAACCGTACGGCCAAACGAACCGACATCCGAGATATTTTCAAGCATATTTCATGTTCCCTATGTCTTAACATCATTGTGGAGCTTGAAATTGGGATTGACAGATGTTAGAAGTGACGTTACGCAACGAAACAATGTGCAGGGCCCTAATCTGCCATTTCTGCCAAAAGGAGGGCTAGGCGTGACGCGAGGGGTCTTGGCGTCATGCGAGGCCCCTTCTAACCAGATTCAATGTTTTAAACAGCTGGTTCCAGCCCTTCAAACCCCCAAAGGCCAATTCCACTTGTCAAACTCTTGTGGTGGGGGCAAAATAAGCCACCATAACTTTTCGACAAGTGTAGGGATGTGATCATTCCCTCTTCTGCAAGAAACGATCCTAACGGTGAACCGAAATCTATAAATACCCACCACATTTTCACTCATTCCTCACAAGAATCTGATTTGAGAAGCTCTAAGTTGAAACCTTTGTTTCATACCTGAGCTACTTGAATCAAGATTAGCATTCGGGGACCCTTTGTAAGTGTTCCTTCGTTCTTTTATTGCTTTTCGAGTCCGAAAGTCAAACTTTGTTTGACTTTCTGCATTGACCAGTTTATGGTCAATGCGAAGTTCGTTTGAACTTCGCAACGTGAGCGTAATCACGATGGTTATAGTCCCTTGTGACTATGCCTACTGATTACCACGTTGTCTAGGGTCGTAAGGGTAAGCGATCTAATAAATCGCTTATACCTTCGAACCCGACCCATTTGGTCGATCATTAGGATCCGACCAAACACATTAGGTGACCATAGTATACAGGGAATAACCTTCCGAGGTTATACCTTATGGTCACGACGTTTACTTAGTTGTATGATAGGTGGGTTATATGCCTTAGGTAAATTACCAAAATACCCCTTTGACACCAAAATTCAATTTTAAGCATATGTAACATAACTTTTGGTATCTAAACTGATTTAGCAACAATATTAGACATGTTAAGGCATATTATACTTATCATAGGGCTAGTTAGGCGTTCGGAACGCGTTTTACGCGAACGACGTGTTAAAGTAGCGTAAGCTACCTAAACGGGTCGTAATGGGTCGTAAGCACTTAGGTTAGGTTTCATTTTAGTATGTAGGCCTTGTTAAACCATACTACATGAGTTCCCATACTCATTTGGTTTACGAGCCCTCATTCTATCCGATCCTCCGACATAGGTCCGGTTTATTAACATAGTTGCCTATACTAGGTGCCGGTTGATTCCGTGATATCTAGCATTGCTTGGTGGTTATCTTAGGACTTCTGAGCAATTTCAAGTGAGTACATAGACCCCTCTTTTACTGTTTTCCAAACATTTTGGGGTGAAACACATGTGCCTACTTGTTACTTTCATGCTTTCTTGCTTTCACATCATATACTTGCTATGTTCATTAGTACATTTATAGTACATGATTTCATTGTGTTCATGCTATGTATGCCCATTGTGTGTATACTTAGTACATTGTTTTACATTACATTTCATGCTATGTATGCCCATTGTGAGCGTACTTAGTACATTATTTTACATTACATTTTATGCTATGTATGCCCATTGTGTGCGTACTTAGTACATTATTTTACATTACATTTTATGCTATGTATGCCCATTGTGTGTATACTTAGTACATTGTTTTACATTACATTTCATGCTATGTATGCCCATTGTGTGCGTACTTAGTACATAATTTTACATTACATTTTATGCTATGTATGCCCATTGTGTGCGTACTTAGTACATTATTTTACATTACACTTTATGCTATGTATGCCCATTGTGTGCGTACTTAGTACATTATTTTACATTACATTCTATGCTATGTATGCCCATTGTGTGCATACTTAGTACATTTATCATTCTTCACATGCTTACATTTTGATATGATATTTGGTTTGTTTTGATGGATCAATATACATTCATTAACACCGATCACGCCGTTCGTTAGTAGGTAGTGGTACCATAGGAATTGACAACTCCCGTTCCGGACATCCTGGGTAGGTTTGGATGAAAGGAATGACCGAATTCAATATACATAACTTAGATAAACCTTTAATTTGTTTAAGGGTTTATCGCCACAGTCTCAAGGCTTGGATGTATGCATTCTCACAATACCGCATAGATGTTTATATCAGTATAGCATGCATTTGTTCCACAAAACATAGCTTTGATTTAAACCATGTTTTACTTCAATACTTTGTTTTTTGTGCATATGGTTTAGTTGATATATTTCACTAGCCATACATATCATTTTGGGTTACACATTACATGATTTACATTTGACACATAAACATTATTGACATTGGTTATACATTACATGACTTACATCTTGACATAAACATTTTGACATATTATTCAATACATTTGGCAATTGGTTTAAACATAAACATCTTACGTTGTTGGTTTGGTTTGAGTAAGTGATTTAAGTAACGAGGCGTGTGTAATATGATACAAGCATGGTGGATACGTCGCTGGTACTTCCTATATATAAGTGATTGTATGGTATTACATATCGTAGCGTTATTTGAATCATTTCAATTTGGACATATGACATTTTATACAAATAACATACTTTTCACAAGACATTAATTTACAAACAACTTATTTTATACAAACTCATTTTACATTGTGATTCATTTAACCATACATTATTCTCTTATTTATACATATCATCTGATCTTATCATTTTTCAAATGATTTACAAGACAAAGCAAATTACAAGGTTCATGACTAAACATTTTCTCAAATATAAGTCATGAATTCTGTTTTCACAAAACCAATGTATCTCACAGGCATTTTTATGCTGACGTACCTATTTTCACATGTGTTTTCAGGAGATGATGCATAGGACTTATCAAGATACACATAGGCGGACTTGGGCCTTAGTGACAATAAAAGATGCAAGACTAGTTATTTATGTTATGTTTCTTTTATTGTCAAGACATTGTAACTCTTTTAATCAATAAAACAATATTTCAATTTCCATGTGTTATGAAACAATGATTCTGTTACAAGACTCCCTGACGTTTCCGCCACGTTTTGTTGTTTTACGTGGTCGGGGTGTGACAACTACCGTGCGCCTCTTGTACATGGATAGTGGCTGTTCCAGGCATATGACGGGAGACTTGTCTCAACTGGTCAATGAAAAAGAATTTGACGGTGGATATGTCTCTTTTGCGGGAGGAGAATCAGGAAGAACCACGTTGAAAGGAACAGTGAAAAACGGCGTTTTAAGCTTCGAAAATGTGAATTATGTCCCAGAACTGAAACACAATCTGTTGAGCATTTCATAAATTTGTGATCGAGGAAATTCAGTTCATTTTACAAAGAAAGGATGCTACGTATTGAAGTCAGGGATTGTCATTCCTGAAGATTGGTTTTTGATGACAACGGAGAGACGAGGAAATGCTTATGTCATTGATATGAACAAGAAGCCGTGTGAAGAAGTTACTTGTCTATTTTCGAAGATTCCAGAACATGATGGTTTATTGTGGCATCGTCTTCTTGGACATGTGAATATGAAGAACTTGAATCGACTTGCCAAAGGTCAACTAGTCCGTGATCTACCAATCAAAGACTTTATGTTGGTAGAAAAGTGTGTTGCTTGTGCAAAAGGAAAAGCACATCGAAAGCCTCATAAATCCAAGCCTACACCCTCAACCAAAGCTGTGCTTGAATTACTTCACATGGATCTCTTTGGTCCGGTGAATGTGTTAAGTATTCGCAAGAAGGCTTATTGTCTAGTGATAGTCGATGATTACTCACGCTACACCTGGGTGCATTTTCTAAGTCACAACAATGAGGCTGCGGGTTTGATCAAACAATTCATTACTCTGGTGGAAAATCAAGCCAGTACGAAAGTGAAGGCTATTCGATCAGACAATGGGACGGAATTCAAAAATGTCACCATGGATACATTCTGCGCTGAGAAGGGAATTGACCATCAGTACAGTGCACCTCGAACTCCACAACAGAATGGAGTGGCTGAACGACGAAATCGTACTCTTATAGAGGCTGCGCATACCATGCTGGCCGATTCGAAGCTTCCTAGTTTCTTCTGGGCTGAAGCTGTTAGCACGGCCTGTTACGTCCAGAATCATGCTTTAGTAAACAAACGACATATGAAAACTCCTTATGAGATTCTGGAAGGACGTAAACCTTCGGTTTCACACTTTCGCATCTTTGGTTGTCCATGTGTGTTACTACTTATGGACGCTAATGGAAAGTTTGAAGTCAAAGGGGACGAGTGTTACTTTGTTGGATATGCTAAAGGTTCAGCCTATAGAGTATACAACAAGGTAACTAAAATGGTTGTCGAGTCGTGCAACATTGAATGGCTCGAGGAAAATGCTACGGACGCTAGAGTTGGACCAGATTGGTTATATGATTATGCTGAATTATTTAAATCGTTTAACATTTTGTCAAGTGTCCCTACAGCTGCAGGTGTGTCTACTCCCAAACAACCGCTATCCTTTGGTGATACTGAAGAAGATGAACAGGCTGAAGGAAGTTCAAGAAATCATACCATTGACCCACCGGGAATGGTTTTCACTCGACACCCTACGCCTCAACAAACGCCACATCAATTCCCTGAAGGTGCTTCATCAAGCGGTGCTGCATCTAGTGGTTCAGGATCTGCACTATTTCCTGAATCCATTCCTGAAGACTGCATTGTTACAACTCCTTTAGTTCACCATACTGTAGCATCTAATGAGGGGGAGTCTAGCAACACCAGTGATGATAATCAAAATGCTTTTACTGAAGACGAGACCGTACCTGACATGGCAATTCCTACAAGTGTCCAACGAAATCACCCTATAGAGAATGTGATTGGTCCTGTAGATGCAGGAGTTTTAACCAGGAGCCAATCAGGAACCATCAATACATGTTTATACTCTTGCTACATCTCACAAATAGAACCTAAAACTGTTGATATAGCTTTGCAGGAACCAGGCTGGGTAGATGCTATGCATGAAGAGCTAAACCAGTTTGAGAAGCTTGGAGTATGGAAACTTGTTGAGTTACCAAAGGGAAAGCGCAAACTTGGAACTAGATGGGTGTTCAGAAACAAGCAAGACTCTGCAGGGGTTATTGTTCGAAATAAAGCACGACTGGTGGTTCAGAGTTTTCGACAAATAGAGGGTCTGGATTATGAGGAAGTATATGCTCCGGTTGCCCGACTTGAAGCCATCCGGATCTTCTTAGCCTACGCGTCATATATGGGGTTCACTGTGTATCAGATGGATGTCAAGACAACGTTTCTATATGGAGATGTGAAGGAAGAAATCTTTGTTGAGCAGCCACCGGGTTTTGTTCATCCAGATCATCCAGAATATGCCTACAAGCTAGACAAGGCATTGTATGGATTGCACCAAACACCACGATAGACCAGACTCTATTTATCAAGAAAGTAGGTAAGGATTAGATCTTGGTTCAAATTTATGTCGATGATATTATCTTCGGATCTACAAGTGAGGGGCTTTGCAAAGAGTTTGAGAGAGTTATGAAAAAGAAATTTGAGATGAGTGCTCTCGGAGAAATGACACTGTTTTTGGGTTTACAAGTCAAACAGAATTCTCAAGGCATTCTTATTCATCAAGGGAAGTATGTGGATGATGTGCTAGCAAAATTTAAGCTTTCAGACGCAAAATCAGCTGAAACACCAATGGCAGAGAGACCGTTATTGACTGAAGATGAAGAAGGATCTTCTGTTGATCAACGTCTTTATAGGTCTATGATCGGGTCGTTGATGTATCTGACAGCTAGCCGTCCAGATATCATGTTTGCTGTCTGCAACTGCGCGCGATATCAGGCTAATCCTAAAACTTCGCATCTTACTGCTGTTAAACGAATCTTTCGGTACCTTAAAGGCCGACCTCGGTTTGGTCTGTGGTATCCGAGGGATTCCAATTTTGACTTGTTTGCATTTTCTGATAGCAATTTTGGAGGAACGGATAGTGACAGGAAATCTACATCAGCTGGATGTCAATTTCTGGGTGATAGGCTCATTTCTTGGCAATGCAAGAAACAACAAACGGTGGCGATTTCCACAGCTGAAGCTGAGTATGTTGGTGCCTCTGCATCTTGCTCTCAAGTGGTGTGGATGCAACATCAATTGCAGGACTACGGTTTGACTTATCTCAATACTACCATTTACTGCGATAATGATGCTGCAATACAAATTGTTAAAAATCCTGTTTTTCACTCCAAAACCAAGCACATTGACATAAAATTTAATTTCATTAGAGATTGCTTCGACAGAGGTCTTATTAAACTGGAGCAAATCGATACAGATGCAAATGCTGCCGATTTGTTTACAAAACCTGTCAGCAACTCAAAATTCAAAGTGCTTGTTGATTTTCTGAAAATGATCCGGTATACCGACTGAGCATGGTTGTTTGTTTTAAAGTAAATTTGTTCATAAAGTTTTCTATTCTTAGGTAGTTTTTATTTATGCACAAATTTAGGGGGAGAAAATTTGAAAAATACAAAAACATTGAAAAATTTTGAAAAATACAAAAACATTGAAAAATTAAAAATTTCAAAAAGAAACATTGCATGACAGGGAAATGAAATGAATTTTCACATTATTGTTGAGGGCTGACTCATGTAAGACCAGTATCGAAATAGTTTGACTCTAGTATGATATGTTGGTAGGCTCTATCCTTAAGGCTGGAAACATTGGCTGTTTCTGTTCAGAACAAAAATAGTACATGACCTCAGGAAAGAAAATCATTTGGAATTAGCTCATGTCTATTTGAATGTCTGTATGTTGTCCCGATACACACAATTTTGGTCTGACTCTGAAATCTTCTCTGAAAAAGTCGTGTATCTCCTCTGCTGCATCCAGATATATGCTGACCTGGAGGTGCTAGGCAACGTCAGCTTCTGCTGCATCCAGATACATGCTGACCTAGCTGTACGTTGTCGAGCTATAGATCAATTAAACACCCGAAAGAGGCCCTCAAGTGCCCAAAAGAAACCCAAGAAACCTATATCAAATTGAGAAAAACTCATTTGATCTGTATATTATACCATCTCTGCTTATGATCTATTCTGTTCTCTTCTCAATCTATTCTTAGTTAAGATTTCAGAGATCTGGATTGGACTTGTGAAATATGTGGTAGGGAAGCTACTTGCAGGATAGAGTGTGCTGTATATAATTCCGGGATTTGATTAGTATTTGTTTGGGTGTTCATTGTTAAGAAATCAAAACATGATAAAATTTGTTACAGGCAGTTATATGGAAAAGGTCTAGGGAGATGAGTTTAGGAGGACAAATATACTGGCAATCGTCTAGATCATTCAGTAGTAGATCAGTGTTGATAAGTGTGGTCAAGCCCGAAACCTGTGATTTGATCCCTGAGCAATTATGATATTTCCTTATTTTAATTTTTGTAAATAATATTTCGATATTATTTATTTTTATGTTTGTAGGTTTTGTTTCATAAAAACGTGCTCAGAAAGTTGAAGGGTTATATAAGAAAAGATTGATTTTAATTGGAATATTAATATAATTGAAAATATGTTTATAAATCCAAAACTCAAGCTGAATTGTGGTCTCGAATCGAGACTGTGGTCTCGGCCCAAACTGTTTAAGGCCCGGCCCACAGATTTGAGATATTTAAAGGGATCTCGACGCGAGACCTCATTGTGCACTCGCAATCATCACTGTTACAATCAAAAACTCTCTCTCACTTTCCGACGAGTTCTTCTGCTTTCCGACATTACTCCGGTCTCGATTTGCTGTTTTGAATCTGATTGAAGGTAGTTTGATGAATTTGATGATGATTAATTTGAAGTTTTGCAGGTTTTCTTGAAGATTTGATGAAGAATGTTTGAACATCATATGAATATTTGAAGATGCTCATGAACCCTAAAATTGAATATGTTTTGGTCTTCAAAGAATTTTGAAAGTGTTTTTGGATTTTGATCCAAATTGTAACAGATCAAAAGGTGTTTGAGAGGTCTCGACTAGGGGGGGCAATCTTGACCCAAAGGCATTAGTATGGGTCATTCTGGGTGTTTTTTTATACTACTATGGGTGGTTTTGGGTGAAGTAATACAAGTTAAAGGGTCAGACTGGGTCAATTTGAAAACAGAGGATATTATGACGGGTGAAGTTGGGTTGGAAATTTATAAAGAACGGGTCAGAATGGGTCATCTAGGTTTTCTGAGAACGGGTCGATCTCCTGATGACGCTGCTTCTCTTCTTCGCTATTCTCACCGGATCTCTTGACAATCCTCCAACAAGCAAGGTGACTCTGATATTTCTGTTGGAGTAGATCTCAAAGCCGATGATTCTCCAATCTTAACGCCTCTAATTCCTTCTCTTTCACATCCACGGTTTGGTTTCTTCATTCCCTGTGGTCTGATTTATCTTGATAATGATCTTTTGAATTGTAAAGTTATGATTTCTCAAATCAATTTGATATTCAATCGGAGCCTATTTGTAAACACCACAATCAGTTTGATATTCAATTGTATTAGTTACATTAATCAAATGCTTCTTCGTTGGCGTATCATATTTTCAATTGTAAAGTTATGATTCTTGGTGGGTTTTCAGTTGTTGGTGATTCTGTTAATGATGGTAGTGTTGCTTTAATCCCGGATTTGGCGGGAAAAGTTGAGAAAATGAACCGGTTTGGGTCGGAGTTAGTTAGAAGTAAGTCGAAAAAGGCTTCGCATTCGAAGTGGATGCAAATGTTTATGAAGAAAACAAACGAACACAAACACAAACAAGAACATGTTGGGTTCTTGGCATTGTGGTTGTCTAGGTTTGTTTTTCTTTCGGGTGATCAAGATTCGGTAGGGAAACATGTGATCCCGATTGCGGTGAGACTATCGCAAGGGGTTAAACTGGCTCTTGCACCTGCGGTTCTTGCGTATATTTATCATAATTTGACAAAGTTGAAAGAACAATGTGTGGACGAGTTATTCGAATTTAAAATTGAGTAATTATGTTAATCTTTTAGGACCATTTCAATTGGTTCAGATTTGGGTGTATGAAAGGTTTCCAGTTGTAGGACCAAAAGGGCCCAATGAGCTTATGCCCAGTGAGCCAAGATTAACACGTTGGCACTGTAGGTCCCCTTGATGTGTATGGATCTTCACAGAATTGTCAATCCGATCAAGAGTGCGGAATCCTCTTGATCAGAATATAGCAGAATGAGTAGAAACAGAAAACAGCAAATCACTTTCACGAAATCCCATGAATATCGTGAATAATCATCAGTGACAACTAAACAATAGTACTTTCCACCTATGCTCCTCACGTTCACTGGACCAAATAAATCCATGTGAAGTAATTCATAAGGGGCATCTATGGAATTTACTGTTTTAGATTTGTGAGGTTTCTTATGTTGTTTTCCCTTTTGACATGGAAGACATTTATCTTCCACGTGAAACCTCTGCATTGGAACCCCTTTCACTAGCTCATTTTTAACAAGGTAATTCATTTTTCGATAGTGAATATGGGCCATGCGTCTGTGCCACAACATCGATTCAGCTTCAGATGCTTTTGATAGTAAGCACGCCACCACAGCATTTGGATCCTTAGCACCCATGTCCATGACATAAGTGTCATTTCTCCTTGGCACTCGCATCACTATCCAATCGTCCGGAATCTTCAAACCTGGTTTCAACACTAATGCTTCATTCTTGGTAAAATGGACCGAGTGACCCTTGTCGCAGACTTGTGACACGCTCATCAGATTGTGTTTAAGCTGCTCTACATAGTTCACTTTGTCCAGTGTGATCTTCCCATTGGTCACCTTTCCTCGTCCTGTAATTCTACCACCTTTAGCACCCGCAAAATTCACATTTCCACCATCATAATCTTCAAATTCAGTCAACAATCTCGCATCCCCCGTCATGTGCCTGGAGCAGCCACTATCAACATACCACAAGTTGATAATCCTCCTTAGCAGCTCCTGCACACACCAACCAAGAAATTAGTTAGATTGGGGGACCCAAGCCTTAATGGTCTTGGGTCGTCCAAATTCACCAACCACTGGAACATCCATCCAATATCCATTACTCCTAACTGGAGTCTTGGATCTCAGACCTGTTGATGGAATTTGATTTTGATTTCCACTAGGTCTTTGGTCCTAAGGGTTCCTATATGTGTTTGGACTATTTGACCTTTGGAAATTTTGATTTGGGTATCTTGAATTTTGATTCCAAGAAGCATTATTGTTGTAATTTCTAAAGCCATTGTTATAAAAAGTTCGACCACCATCATTTTGGTATCGATTTTGATATTGACCTTGACTTCTTAAATTATTAGCATTAAAATTGTTCATTCTTGGTGAACTGCTTCTAGGTCTCTCGTATCTGCCTGGTGGAGATCTAGGCTGAAATCTTGGTTGATTTCTTTGAAAACGTGGAACTTGTGGAGTTCCTTTTTCAGCCTTATCTACACCAACAGCAACATTTTCTGGTTGCTTAGGAGCATATTTCTTTGGAGAATTAGACTCCTTTTCCTGTTTATCACCACTAGTCTCTGGTGACTTCTCTCTCTTCCTCTCACTAACTTGTGCTTCACTCTTTTTGTTAGGACAGCAGCTAGCTACATGTCCCTTGGTATGACATTTGAAGCACGATCTCTTTTTCGAAGACTTCTTTTCTGAAGCCTTTGAACTAGATTCGGGTTTTTCTTCTGATGATGCCTTAGAAGGATTTGGTTCAGTTTGCTTAGTTTCAGAATTTTCTATGTTCTTGTTTTTAGCAAACTCTATATTAGATTCATTTTCAATAACAGCTGTTTCCTCTTTCATGTCACTTCCTTGAACAAAATTAACACTTTTAACAAAAGTTGAATTTTTATTCTTAGGATGTGATGTGTTCTTTTTCAAAACAGGTTTGATGTTATTATCCTTCTTAGCATCAGCATTCTCAAAAACATTTCCTTGACGTGACGTGGAACTACTTGGTGACGTTGACCCAAAGTCCATGAGATCATCTTCATCAGGCAAGAAAGAATAGTCATGACTAACAGGAGGTGGAACTTCATTGAAACCATGAAATCCCACACTGGTTTTGTCATTACTTTTCTTCAAGCCACCCATCATATGTTTCATAACAAAAGTAGAGTCCCTGAATTGACCTAATTTCTTTTCAAGTTCAACAATTTTGAGTTGTGCATCTGACAACTCTTTGCATTTTTCAGAAATCTCTTTTGTTTTTCGTTTAGTTTGCAGGTTAAAGAGTCAATTTTACTTTCATAACCTTTTATTTTCTTCAAGTATGATGATTCATTTCTTTTAGCAAAGAAGTTTGCTTCTTTTATGGTAGACATCTCGCCCACCAGACTTTGGTTTTGTGCGGACAACCTGTCAACTTCACCCTGTAATTCACGACATTTTTAACACACAGAATTTGACTTTACCTCTCCTGTTTGTTTGTCAAGATTGGCCATTATAGCCGCAAGATGAGCTTCCATTCTTTTATACTTAGCATCCTTTTCTTCAGCTTCCTTTTCATGGTCAGACTTTTGCTTATCCTCTTCAGCATCTTTTGTCTGATCAGCCTTCTTTTCGTCAACTTTATTCTCTATCTTCACCTCAGCCTCAGCATCCACTTTTGCTTCAGCATCTCCCACAGTAGCTTCACCATCATCAATTGGAGTTATCTCAGCCATGAATGCTTGTGTGACATTTTCATCATTTTCCAAGTGAACACTCAAGTCATATGAACCTTCTCTAGCAGTAGAGATCAGCGCTCTTGAGTTAGAGTTGTTTGATGCATTTCTATTGTTTGAACTCTGACTCGAAGTATCTTGCTTTTGTTTTTGACATTCCCTGGCGAAATGCCCATAACTTTGACAGCTGAAGCATCTCACTTTGATCTTATCAAAACCAACAGTCTTTCCTATAAACTTTCTTCCTGTTCGATTCATAAATCTCTTCACTCGTCTGGTAATCATGGCCATTTGCCACTGCAAATCCATATCTTCAAGATCATCAGGGTCAATCTGATCGTAGTCTTCATCTAAAGTAGCAGGATCAGATATCTTCCCCTGAATGTAGTTTTCATATGAAGCAACAAATGAAGCAAGTAGAGCAAGATGCTCTTCAGCAGACTTCACACTCATTGGCATCGACTTAACACCACTACTCTGCTTAGAACCAGATGTTCTCTTGAGTCCTGTTGATCCTCCTGAAGCAGCTACAAAACACACATCACCATCTTCATTCACTGTGACCTGCTCATTCTCACACGAAAGAAAAGCAGTAGCAGAGTCGCTAGAAGTGTTGTGAGATGAAGAAGGTGCAAGCCCATTGTAAATCGTTGGATCTTGAACCTGATCATATCTAGTGTCTTTCTTCTTCATACTGAGCTCATAAGCTCTCAGCTTTCCTACTACTTCTTCCAGCTCCTTTGTCTCATAATCTGCCTCTCCCTTAATCATGAGAGTGTAAATATCCCACTTGGTAGGTAAGGCATCGAGCAGCTTGTCATTCTTCTCTACGTCAGAATAGCAATCGATCTCATAATTCTCCATTTCTGACATCAGATGGTAGTAACGGGTGATGATGTCCTCAAGTGACTCATGTTTCATAAATTTAAAAACAGCAAACTGCTTCTTCAGAAGATCAACTTTGTTTTTCTTGACATCTGCATTTCCCGCATATCTTTTCTCTAATGCATCCCACATATCCTTTGAGTTTGTGTACTTCTTGAAAGTATGCTTGATGCTGTCAGGTAAGGACATTTTGATTGCAGCCAAGGCTCTCTTTTCAGCCTCATACATCTTTTTATCAGCATCTTCCATGTTCACATAAGCAGTTCTACGAGGTCTGCCCTCAAAGTCGTGTGTAGGGTTTGTGTACCCATCTTCAATGCATATCCACATGCGAGTGTCCTGGTATTCAATGAAGGATTGAAACCGATCCTTCCAAGTCAAATAATTCTCCACCTTCATCATCTTAGGTGGTTTGTTGGTAGTGCCAACCTCATGCTCCATCTTCAACAACTCATTCAAAGTAGACATGTTCGACATTTTAACGTTGCAGACTATTAAAACCGTACAAAATTTCTCCGAAAACAGTGGTTACCAAATTACACCGTTAGAATCGTCTCGAAAAGACGAATCCAATGATATCTAATGTCGAAGACCGAATTCGTTGCAGACTGTCAAAGTAGACATGTTCGACATTTTTTTTTCCTAAAAATACGAGGAATGCAACGGTGCAGACGGTTCTGTCAAATGAGCTACGGATCAATTTCTATTTGCAAAACAGTCAAATTTTATCGACGCTTGCCAACTGAAATTCCACCTCTTTAATTATGCTGCTAATTTCACTGGATAATCACTTAAATTCGCTGGTCTGATGTTTGTTCAATTTCGCTGATTAAGTTCACTAGTCAATTTCGCTGATCAAGTTCACTGGTTATTTTCGCAGGTCAAATTCGCTAATACGACGACCTATAAAGTCGCCGAAAACCGTAATAATTTCGTTGAGGAAAATTATACGGTTACCAAAGTCGCCTTTGGATTTTAACGTCGCCGGTAATTTCGCAGATCACTTAATTTCGCAGGTCCAGACTGCGAAATTACTCTAATTCACCAGTTAAACTTGGAAACTAGATCTGTTCGAAATTCTGAAGATTCTTCCGGATTCCTTAACAGTTTCTGCAAAATCAAAACAGGAAAATCAGCAAACTTTTGACAAATTTCTGATGAACTTAATGAAGAACACGAAAACAGTTTTCAAATCTTCAAGGAATTCAGCCAAAAACTCTTCCAGAAACTCTTCCAGAATCAACAAATTCTTCCCAGAAATCCTGCAAAACAGCAAACAAACAATGCAGAAGATCAAAACAGCCAACAAAATTCGAAAAATTATATAAAAAATTTTGAAAATTTCAAAACCCTAATTTTTCAGGTTTCAAAATTCGAAAATCTCCCTGTTTCTCCAAGCACAATTCTGAACCGAGCCTTCAAGAGCCTAATGCTCTGATACCAATTGTAGGTTCCCTTGATGTGTATGGATCTTCACAGAATTGTCAATCCGATCAAGAGTGCGGAATCCTCTTGATCAGAATATAGCAGAATGAGTAGAAACAGAAAACAGCAAATCACTTTCACGAAATCTCACACACAAACTGTTTCGAAATCTCACACACAAACAGTTTTCGAATCTTCAAGGAATTTAGCCAAAAACTTTTTCGAATTCAGAAAACAGCAAATCACTTTCAACCCGGGTTTCTATTGATTATCGATTACAAGAATTACAATCAATTAAACCCTAACCAACTCTCAATTTCGTCCAAGCTATATCACTCTCACGAAATCTCACACACAAACTGTTTTGGCTGATTAACCTAAACCCTAAAGCCTAACCTTGTTTATATAACACAAGGTTTGCTACATGGGCCAAGGTTTCCTACATGGGCAAGCCCATTTCGTCTACCCTTTACCCAACTGGGTTTTGTTTAGCCCAAACTCTATTATCTCACTAATACAAAGCTAAACCCGCTAACTGTTTATCGTTTAACTAATTACAAGATATCCAAAGACCCAATCTAAGCTGTTGTCACAAACATGCACCAACAGGCACGCTTTGAATTCGAATGTTAGTTTACTGTTGTTGTTTCGCATATGATCAGTCTTGAGAGTTTCATTTGGAGACCGTATGCTGTTGATCTGCAAAACTGGAAGCAGCCGTCATATTACCAAGATTCTGAACAGATTATATCCGATTCGCTGGTCTTAGATGATGATTTGAAGTTTTTTTTTATCGTTTTATAGCTCCTTGTGAGCTAGTCAACAGTGACATTCTGGACATAGATTCAGTCGTTTTAGCAACTGGGTATTTCAGCAACATCCCATTTTGGCTTCATGTAAGAATCAAAATTCAATCTTTTAACTATTTGGATAATCTTTTTGATTAAATGATCATATTAACTAACTGAAAGTTTCTTTGCTGAAAGTTCCCAAAAACATAATTATTAGGATTTGGCAATCAGTCTTGGCACCAGTCAGTGATACTATAAGTAAAAAAAAACTGACCCGACCCGACCCGAAACCCGTTCTGACCCAGACCCGTTCCGACCCGGACCCGTTCTGACCCGGACCCGTTCCGACCCGGACCCGTTTCGACCCGAACCAAAACAACCCTTTTTTATAATTGACCCGTTTTGACCCGACCCGTTTTGACCCGAACCCGCTTGGACCCATGACCCGACCCAACCCAACCCGACCCGTTTGCCAGGTCTAGTCTCGACTCAGATTGAAGAATTTATCTTAGGGACTCGAGATCTGTGTTTGAGAGTCGCAACCTTCTCAGTCTCGACTGAGGTCTCGAGTCAATGTTAGATTGGTCTCGAGTCAAAAACAAAATGGTTTCGAGTGATCTTTCCTGTCTCGACTAAGGTCTCGACTCGAAACCTCATGGTCTCGACTCGAAATCTCATGATCTATGTTGACTTTTGCAATCTGAGTTGTTGACCAATGACTGACCTTTTTGACTGTTGACTAGTTGTGTTAACTATGGATATGTTTCGTCTTATTGATAAGTTTTATCTAGTTAACAAATTTTTATGTGCTTAATTTTTCTTTTGTGTGTAGATATGGATTTAAAGGTTATTTCTACACATAATCAAGCTGGATACTTAGCTGCTCCTCCAGAGAAGCACAATAGATTACATACATCGCTGATTAAAGGGTTGAATAGATGCCGACTTGTTCATGCACTGAGAGATAATCCAGTTGTCTATGAAAGTCTTGTTCAAGATTTTTGGAAGACATCAAGATTTGAAGCACAAGGTGCTGATGGAAAGGGGATGATAGAAGCTGAGATTCAGAAGAAGAAGATCGTCATTACTGAGCAAATGATAAGAGAAGTTCTACAGTTTGGTGATACTGAATCTGATCCGATTGATCTTCCAAGTGATACTATAGAGGCTATTTTGCCTCGTTTGAGCTATGAAGGAAAATATCCGTCACTCGTTAAGAAGTTTTTGCATCCGTATTAGCGGTTGTTGGCACACATGTTTATCTTGTGTATGACAGAAAATCGAGGGGGAACAGATCAACTGAACATTACACAAACGGCTGCTTTTGTTGCGCTTATTACGAATGAGCCGTTCAACTACTCGAAGTATATTTTTGAAGGGATGAAGAGAAATGTTACTGGAATTCGAAAAGATAAATTTATTATGTATCCAAGATTTTTGCAGATGATCTTAAACGCACGTTATTCTAATTTGGAGCAATCTGGTGATACTTTGGAGTTGAAACCTATGGGACCAGCTTGTTTTGGTGCCCTTACGTCCAAGAAAGGCACTGAGAACAAGTTTGAAGGGCGTATTCCATTAGAGAAATTTGGTCAGTTTGCAGAGACTGAAGATATAGCTGCTGATCCAATAATAGTACAACCTGTTCCAGTAAAGGCAATGGTTGCTGAGGAGCATGATGTTCAGAGTGCTATTGATAATGAGCCTGAGACAGAGATTTTAACAATTAACTCTGACGATGAGGGCATAGAGATTATGTGTGATTCAGGAGATGATGAAGAGCTTCCTCCTGAAAAGGAAGCTAATGTTGTTGTTTCTACTGTTCCGTCTGTGATTACTGCTGAGAATTTGGCTTTGTTGTTAAATTCTATGACTGATAAGATGGGAAATCCTCCTTCAAATCTTACAGTATCCAATGAAGAGCCTAGTGAGAACCCAAAGGATCCTGATTCATTGCCATTGAAGCGGAAAAGGAGGGATCCTCGACTCGGAATGTATGTTGAGCAAAACAAAGATCAATCCATGGATGTTGCTGAAGATGATGATGGCTTATATGACTTTGATTTTGAGAAAAGTGTCACTGAAACCACCACCACTACTGAAGATATCTTTGAGTTTAACACTGACACTCAAAGAAATGAATTGGAGACCACCACTGCTGATGTTCTAGTTACAAATGTTGATACTGATTCTGTTATTGAGACAATGCCACTTGGTATTTCTGAATCTGCAGGTCCTTCTAGAGTTGTTCATGATGTGCCTAGCAGTTCAAGTGGTAAGAGACCTGAAGAGCCGTTGAGAATGCCGTTTGATGATGATTCAAGCGATGATGATGAATTCATTAGTACGAGAGAAATGAAGAAACGGCTAATTGTTGTTGAGCAAGATTCAATTCATAAAGAGCCAAAATTATCCAACTTGAAGATACTCTAGTGCAAAAGAATCAACAAATTGAACAGCTTCAAGGAGACGTCAGTTTGCTGTTTAATATGGTTTATGATTTGCGTTGAAAGCTGGAGAAGAAGTTTGGACAAGAGTTTTCTGATCCAACTGATGTAGAAAACAGAAGAAAAGCCTTTGAAAAGGATGATGCTGAGAGAAGTGCAGCTATGGAACAATACTTCAAAAGAGTTACTGATCCAATTGCAGACAAAGAAAAGGCTGAGAGAATCAAAAAGAAAAGGGAGTTTGTAATTCTGAAGAACAAGAATCTTAATACAGATGATGATGATGCTCAAGCAACTCATCATTTAATGGATGTTGGTGAAACTCTCTATGATAAAGTTGGAAATAGATCTGGTGTGGTCAGCTGGGGATTTGATCATGATCGTCGAAGATGGTGGATAAAGAGGAAGGTTGGACCTGTTGAGTGGAACAAAAATCCAGCTCAGTTTCAGACTTTCACAAAGGTTGATTTGACAAACTTGTCTAAGTCACCTTATGTGGATGATAAACCTGGAGGTCGTGGATATTTGTTTTTCGAGAGATTGCAGAGGGAAGTTCTTCGTAACTTTCCTTCAATCCACACTGCAGAGTCCATTGTTAAACCAGCTAAAGGCGTTAGAGATCCATATACAAACAAGTGAATGAAGATCGTGCACTGGCCAGTGACTGACAAGGAAAAGGTGATTCCTTTAGTGAGAAAGATTCCAAAAGGTGCTTTGAAGTCTCTGCATTTTTGGGCTTATGATGAGCGTCTAGGGCAGGCAGTAATTGTTTGTGATGATGATGTGAATTTTCGCTTGGTGGATCAAGTTGATTTGCTGAATCTTGCTTATGAAGATTTGGAAGTGTTAGCTCGCAATCAAATTAGAGGTACTGAAAAATATGAAGAAATTGCAAAAGAATGGACAAGTGCTATTGCTTCAGCCATTCATATTCGCACAAAGGGCTTTGGTGGACTCAAAGATCATTTGGGTGGTGATCGTGGTAGTTGAAGTCTCAAGAACCTCCATGCATAAACCTAGGGGGAGATTGTTGGAACCTTGAGGTTTATACATAGAGAAATACTATAGTTTAGGGTTGGTCTTGTAATGTTTAACTAGTTATTTTGGGTCGTATGTATGTAATGGGTTTTGGGGTGATCTCGAGTGGGCTTAGGGTGGTCTCGGTCCTTCTTAGGTAGTATATAAATAAACCCTCATTATGTTTAGAGGGTTGATCGATCATTAAAGGTGTGCGCCACTCGAGATCCTGTGCTTGTCTTATATCAGTCATCATTCAAGGTGAATGCAAGATATTGTTTTGGTTTGATTATTTTGTTTATATTGTTTATAGTTTTCTTGAATCCGCTTGTGTTTGGTTTCCACACTTACACAAGTTATTGTTGATATCATTAAAGGATCCTCACGGGATTTTACAAATCAGTCCCTGGAACGTCACCAAAAAGGCTCCAAAGTGGGCTGATCATTTCTGTTTTTATTTAATCTTTGTTAAACTTGTTCAAACTTAAGTCTAACTCATCTCAAACCTATGTCCTTTTGCTTATAACCACTTCTATGGTTAGTTAGGCTTAAAAACAAGGTTGAGACATTTAAAATAAGAGGATTAATCCACACAAACTTTCTGTTTTTGGTCAAGGGTTTAAACCCACAAGTGATGTTCAAGGCTTAAGCTTGATGAATGTGTGATTTAGGATTAGCTTGGGCTATCCTACTTGAAAATCCACACATTGCTTGATGTTTTCTCTTAGATTAGTTGTTCTTATTCCATTATTACTTGTAAGTTCATGACCCTCCTTGAATGTTTTTACATCAAGTGTAGTGGTGAACACTTAGAGGTGCCTAAATGGAAGACTTGTTCTTCCTACATGATTTCTATGACATTTAGAGGTACCTAAATGAAGATTTTAATTTTCTACCTCATGCTTGAACTATTTAACTATTGGACTTATTAATGTATAAATACATAACCTATATAATACATAAACATATTATCCGAATAATCGAATCTTTGATGATGAACTAGTGTTCATATGTCAAGGTACTAGATTATATCACCCTAGACTTTGATAACTTGTCACGATTCTAATGGAACCTTGTTCCATGAAACATTTAAACTCCTTAGAGTTTCCTAGTGTCAAGAACAAGTATCATATGTACTAGGTGATTATTTTCATATGTTATTTGCACGTTGTTTTAAATTCCGAATCTTGACTCTAAACATACTTGAACTTTAACCCTTATACATTCAATCTCCTAAATCTCATTGCTCGTCAGCAATTGGATAATCGGAAAAGCATACGCAATTTTGTGAGTATACTTGACCCATTTTTACCGTTTTCACACTTTTGGGTGTAACATGTTTTTATATGCAAAACACACTTAATATACGTAATCTTATGCAAATGTACAAACAAACAATCCAATACATGCTTACTATTTGTTATGCTTGATTCGTGTTTTCTAGACCATACTTATGTGATGAACTTGTCATTAGCTTCGTACGAGCCTCCATTTAACATGTATAGCACTATAGGAGTAACTCACCGCCCGTAGACTAGTGGCCATGTTAAATTTCATTCATACTTGCATAAACAGAGGGTTGACTTGTAAATCGCATGCCAGTTTATACGTTAATCTTGATAACTAGGTTTGCCACGTGGATTGTTCCTTATTATTTTTATACTTATACTACGCACCAAACTTGTATGCTCGCCAATACTTTTTGTATTGAACTACACTTTTAAAACATGTTGTAGGTTCAGCGATGATGTTGGTGATGTATGGAATCTAGTAGGATGCCTAGATACACACTTTAAATATTGTATTCTTATTTTATTGTATTTCATTATTCATGTTGTATTTGTTTCAAATCCTTGTAATTGAATATTTAGAAATGAAATGAAAACTTATTATTTAAATACTTGTCACAAATAGTGTTATGAAGTCTCTTGCAATCTATTTCGTCTCACTCCGATGTTTCCGCCATCGGTTGGGGTGTGACAGATTGGTATCAGAGCCATAACTATAGAGAATTAGGAAAATTGCCATGCTTTTACCTAGTCTATAGTTCTAGAGCCTTATTCTTATGTTTTGCTTGAACCACTTGCATGATACTTTATTTTCTCCTTAATTATTCTCTTTTGATGTTTTAAACATATATGTCACTTATGCGTTAATACTTGACATACTATTCTCATGTGTTAATACTTGTCTTATTATGCATTAACACTTGTTTTATTGTTCTATTCTTCATGTGCTATTCTTGATATGCTTTCTCATGTGTTTACACTTGTTTATTTATTCCTTTAACTTACGCCTTTCCTAAGTCTTTTTATTCGATTTATACTAAACTCGAAAACACTCATAATACACAAAGGAGACGACTTCACCAAAATAGGCGTGAAACACACAATTTGGTGAACGACTCTCAATCCACCTATTTTTTTTCACACGAAATTCACCACCAAGATGGGAGTGAGATCCTCACCTTGATGGAGAATTTCAATTTTCAAATTCTAGTGGACCCTCGTCAAAGTGTCGAAATTAAAATTTTGACCCGACGAGTACCAACAACACTTAGGATACGAAAATGCCAAGTTAGGGGTGAAACCTGCACCTTGTTGACTAGTTCCATTCCTTGATTTTTTCATAAATCCTGCCAAGTCTCGAAATTTCAATTGATTTGGGACATGTAGT
Organism: Helianthus tuberosus; assembly: GCA_030545235.1. Taxonomy (NCBI): domain Eukaryota; kingdom Viridiplantae; phylum Streptophyta; class Magnoliopsida; order Asterales; family Asteraceae; genus Helianthus; species Helianthus tuberosus. The sequence continues at coordinate 71,260,299 of CM060443.1, forward strand.
AACCGGAAGGGTAAATACCGTTAACCGACTTGTCGGCGAGAGTATTTTACCTATTAGGCCAAAGAATGCTCCTCAAATTCAAAAGACTTTTCGACCACTTTGGTTAGTCAAAGTTCCGTTTTGGAACCATCCAAATTTTAATCAAACATGTTTTTCTATTATTTATCTTATACGATGCAATCTTTCAAATTCAAACTAATTTCCGATATTCTCTTTTCACACACACAACATATTAAATCATTTCATACATTTATACATATGCATGATTTCATAAAATTTTATTTATATTTCTTATAACAACAAATGGAGACATATCATCAAGATAGGAGTGAATTCTTTACCTTGACGATTAACTCCACTCCTTCTTTCTTAAAACGACCTCACCAACGAGTTAGGGGTGATTCCCTTACCTAGGTGATCGTTACCAAAAGTTTCCTTCAAAATATCTTATTATGCAAACCCGATCATGTTTTATACCTAAATCGTTTATCATTATTCAAAATACCTACTTATACCGATTTCAAAATACATTGTTTTATCAAACGTACTTCTTATCCTACAATCTATTTCACTTAACTCATATACACGAGATTCTTAATCATATCTTAAAACGTTTTACTACCCGAATTTCAAAACCTTACGAGATGCTACCTATCAAATTAATCGGTCCGATGAATCTCTTGCCCATAAACTCCATATTCGATTTGATCACTAAAACACACTCACGTTATATCACCATACTAAAGACTTTCATTCTCAATCGGATTCAAATCAACTTTCTCATATACTTATAAGACCTTATAGATACTATACGATTGTTTTACCAAAGACTTTTTCCAACATCAACAAATCATTGTTAAAACTCTTTTCAATGATCACTAAGTCCATTTTGCTAAATTTCTTTTCTAAGGATCAACGTTTTCACAAGAACCTTCTAAATTCAAAATTTCTTGTTTTGATGCAAATGAAACAAACTCGTTAATTTCGAAGACCTTTTTCTACACCGCTTAATTTGTCATTCAAATTTCAAAACACGTGGGTTAGAAGACTTCATGGGGACCGACAATCTTCAACATACGTAACCTCTTTTTAAAACAAAAGTGTCACACCCCGACCACGTAAAACAACAAATCGTGGCGGAAACGTCGGGGAGTGTCGTAACAGAACCATTGTTTCACAACCATGGATTAAATAATTTCGTTTTATTGAATTATTGAACTCATTGTTTTATTACAAATCAGATAAATACAAATATTATCTTTCTAGTTTTAAAGTCGCTAAGGCACGAGTCCATCCTATGTAGCATGCATCAACAACCATCACATAACAGCACCTGAAACATATGTAAAAATAGGTACGTTAGCATAAAAATGCCTGTGAGATACATAGGTTTTATTATAATAGGATTCATGACTTATAAGTTTAAAAAAAATATATTTAATCAAAAATATTCATGAACCTTAAAAATATTTTCTTTTATTAATCATACTAAAATTTATAAGAAATCAAATGATATAACAGAATGATACATAGGTAAATAAATAACTAAGTAAAATGAGTTTATATAAAATATGTTGTTTGTAAAACAACATTTTGATAAAAAGGTTTGTAATATATATAAAAATATACTTTGGTTTTAAGAAAGTCGAATAAGTAATATATTAAAATATATTTCAGTTCCAAAATCGTTAAACAAATAGTATATTAAATATACTTTAGTCGTTAAAATAATAATTTTCAGTAGTATATCAAAAGTATACTTTGGTTTTTTTAATAACATATTAAACTATGCTTTGGTTTTATAGATAACATATTAAACTATGTTTTGGTTTTATAAATAACATATTAAGCTATGTTTTGGTTTTATAAATAACATATTAAGCTATGTTTTGGTTTTATAAATAACATATTAAGCTATGTTTTGGTTTTATAAATAACATATTAAGCTATGTTTTGGTTTTATAAAATAACATATTAAACTATGTTTTGGTTTTATAAAATAACATATTAAACTATGTTTTAGTAATTAACAAAATATATGTTGGTTTTGTACAATATCACACATGAGAGCATATCAAACTATACTTTTGGGAGTATAACTAAATATACAATAAAAATGTGATTTAAGAATTCATTCAGACCTGAGTGCATCAAAATACACCTTTGAGACTATAGAAATACCACAAAGGCAATCCCTATTTGGATAAAATATCGGTTTCTGACATTCCATGACAACAGGAATGGGGTGTCAAATCCTATAGCGCTATATCATACTACCAACCGGTCTGCTGAACATAAAATAAGTACTATCCAACAATTTAATTTTATATTCTTTGGAAAAATTAGTGTTTAAACCATAAAAAAAAATCATTCAGTTTGTCAAAAGATAAGTACTAATATGTATAATCAATTATACTTTTGAAATCATGAACATAACAAATAGGTACACATATTTCACCCCAAAACATTTGAAAACAGTAAAAGAGGGGACTATGTACTCACTTGAGAGTGCTTAGAAGTCTTGAAAAACTACCAAGCCAGCTAGAGGGATCACGGAATCAAACGACACCTAATATAGGTAACTAAGTAAATAAACCGGACCTAAATCGGAAGATCGGATAGAATGAGGTTTCGCAAACCAAATGAGTGTGGGAACTCATATGATATGGTTTAACAAAGCCTACATACTAAAACGAAACCTAACCTAAGTGCTTACGACCCATTTCGACCCGTTTAGGTAGCTTACGCTACTTTAACGCGTCGTTCGCGTAAAACGCGTTCGGAACGCCTAACTAGTCCTATGACAAGTATTATATGCCTAAACATGTTTAATTATGTTGCATAATCAGTTAAATGACAAAAGTTTGGGTTACATATGCTTAAATATCAATTATGCATAAAAAGGGCATTTTGGTCATTTTCCTAAGGCATATAAACTACCTATCATACAACTAACTAAACGAAGTGACCATAAGGTATAACCTTGGAAGGTTATTCCCTATGCAACTATGGTCACCTAATGTGCTTGGTCGGATCCTAATGATCGACCAAACGGGTCGGGTTCGAAAGTCTAAGCGGTTGTTTAGACCGCTTATCTTACGACCCTATATAAGCACTAATCTAAAAGTGGCGAGTTAAACATGTTAAAACATGTTTAACGAGGTTAGAAAACAGGTTTGATATCAAAACAAACGGTTTTGATACCCAAGAATAGTTTGGTTACAAAATACGCATGAATACGCATTTTGACCGAAAATACGACTCGTCACTACACCTAATCAACGTGGTAATCAGTAGGTATAGTCACTTGGGACTATAAACATCGTGATTACGCTCACGTTGCGAAGTTCAAACGAACTTCGTGTTGACCATAAACTGGTCAATGCAGAAAGTCAAACATTGTTTGACTTTCCCACTTAAAAAAACGCATAAAAGAACGAAAGAAGCTTACAAAGGGTCCAAGCTAGGAAGATATGATCTATAAATTCTCAGGTATGAAGCATTTGAGCTTCAACTTAGAGAAAATTAGATCATGTGTGAGGAAAGAATGAAAATGAGGTGGGTATATATAGGATTCGGTCCACCTTTAAGATCCTTTATCGAGAACCGTGCTTTAATCATGGCCTTATATGTAACGCCCTGCATTTTCATATTTTCTATATTTGGAAACACTTGTTTAAAATCCTATTTTTTGGAAACTTTGTACTCTCGTATGTCGCCTTTCGTTGCAATCGATATATTATCCAAGACTCTTGGCTCGTTATTACACAATGAAACTCGATGCTCATTAAACTAGTCAAAACTCTTAAAATAATGAGATTCGGAAGCTTCGTGAAATGAATAATCGTTTAAAGGTTTTTATCCTAATTTAAATTCGTTATTTATCGATCCTATTTTATTTAAATTAATTAAATTTATTAAAATTATTATAAAAAAGTTTATTTTATTAATAATCTAGTTAGTCTCGTTAGATTTTAAAGCTAGCAAACTAACCTAGTTAGTTTGAGTTATGAAGTTGGTTTCCTTTTAATATAACATAACTAAGTTACTAAATTAAAGTCTAGGGGCTGTTTATGAACATTGCTGAAAGTTTAAAATTGTAAAAATAAGAAAAGAAAATAAAACCTCAAAAAACGCCGACTACGGGACTCGAACCCGGGTCAGCCATCTCACACACGCGCACACCAACCAACTGAGCTGTGCCTTCAGATCGAAACAAACCCCGCATTTAATTCATTTAACAACTTGCAGCGGCCCAATTAGGCAGTCGCGACCAGGCCCTTCCCAGCTCGGTTTTAGCGCGATTTTTTGTGTTTTTCTTTGAATTTAAACCTTGTTTAGCATTAATTATCCCCCCAAAACCAACCCTAATCACTTCCTTATAAATACCCATGGCCTCCCAAGTCTTTTACACTTTAGAAACACCCTCACAAATCTCTCAATCACTCAAAAACGTTGCTGCAAGTTCAAGTTCGGACAGAAGTATCAAGCTTCACTAAAACAAGTATAACTTCTTCATTTCTTGTCGGATTCATTCCATTCTTTTTCCAAAACACTTGGATCGACCTTAGCTTCGATTCCATGGGTATTTCACAGAGAATAAGGCCCTGGAACTCCGGAAAATAGGCTCCAAAGTCCACTGTTCGTTTCTGTTTTCATTTAATCTTTGTTAAACTTAACCAAACTTGAGTTTTCTCATCTCAAACCTATGTCCTAATGCTCATAATCAAATGAATGGTTAGTTGGGCTTAAAAACAAGGCTGAGAAATGTTAAATTAGAGGTGTAAACCTCACATATTTTCTGTTTTTATTCAAGGGTTTAACCCACAAGTGATGAACAAGCTTAAAGCTTGAAGTTGTGTGAGTATTTGGATAGCTTGGGCTATCCTAGCTTCAATCCACACATCACTTGATGATTTCCCTAGTTAGATAGTATGTATTTTTATTCCTTAATGTATGTATTCATGACCATCCTTGTTGTCTATGACAACTCGTGCATTGGTGAAACACAAGAGATACCTAAATGGAAGATTTATCTTCCTACCTCCTACATGATTTCTATGACACATTTGAGGTACCTAAATGAAGATTGAATCTTCTACCTCATGCTTGAATTATTAATCTTTTGGAATTATTAATATATCTATATAACCTATATAATACATAACCATATTATCCGAATAATCGAACCTTTGAGGATGAACTAGTGTTCATATGTCAAGGTACTAGATTATATCATCCTAGACTCTGATAACTTGTCACGATTCTAATGGAACCTTGTTCCATGAAAACATTTAAACTCCTTAGAGTTTCCTAGTGTCAAGAACAAGTATCATATGTACTAAGTGATTATTTTCATATGTTATTTTCATGTTGTTTAAATTCCAAATCTACACAACCCTTAATCTCAAACCCGTTCATACACTAAACTCCATTAACTCGTCAGTACTTGGATAATCGGAAGACTTAGCAAATTTGTGAGTACACTCGACCCATTTACATTTTAAACCACTTTTGGGTTGTAACATGTTACCATACAACAATTACACTTACACACACTTAAACGTACTTTGTGAACTCAATCCAATATACATGCTACTTGTTATACTAGATAAGACATGCTTTATGCCATTACTATGTTATACCCTCGCTTAACAATTATAGCGCTATAGGAGTAGCACACCACCCGACGGGGGTTTGTTAAGTCAATATACTATACGGTCTCGTCACTTGTGGCGAGGGATGCTAAATACTAGTGGGCACTTTGGGTTTAGACGTAATGTTATGCATGCTAGTTACCTTGTATACAAATTGCCATGTGGATTCGAGTAAAATGCTTTATACTTATACTATACTATTTAAACCTTGTGTACTCGCCTTTGCTTTTGCATTGAACTTTATTTTAACATATTACAGGTTGATGATGATGATGATGCTATGAAATGAAGTAGCAATGATGCCTAGATACACATATAGACGTTTAGGTTTAAATGTTGTATCAATTCTGATTATGTTGTTATGTATTTCTTTTGAACTTGTTGTTATTTGAATTTCCTTGTATTGTTGACAACTTAGTTTATGAAATGAAATTGGTTTATTAAAAATTGACACAAATAGTGTTATGAAGTCTCTTACAATCAAGTTCGTCTCACTCCGATGTTTCCGCCATCGGTTGGGGTGTGACATTATATTTGGGCCCAAGGTTTTAGAATACCATGGGAACATGTAAAACCATCAAATACCAGTCCATAGGGTGCAAAACCATGGGTTAAAACCATCAAAATCTCAAAAATGGACCAAGTTCAATGTATCTGCCAGAAATTTCAAAAATGGTCCCTGCACTTGTAAAACTTGATTTTTTTGCACTTTTAAGCCCCGTTAATCCCATTTCAAGGCTCTAAAATAAAGTTAAAGTATAGGGAACTTAAAATATGCTAAAAAACATCTCGGATGTCAGTTCGTTTGGTCGTACGGTTGCGTTGTTCGGTTAATTACGACGGAAATCGTAACGAACGCAAAAACGATCCAAATTATGCGACGAATGGAATTTTATCATGCCAATCACTAAAATAAAATATTTTAATGATTACATAAATTTTTGGATGTCCGGGTATATTCAGAACGTAAGATATGCGCGACAATGCAAACTTATGCACTTTTGACGCTTTTAGTCTCTATTGATCAAATAAGTTTATTTTAGCATACCGAACCCCTCAAAGCCTATTTCTAAGCTATGTAAAGGATATTTAGGGTATGTTTAACTTGTGATCAAGTTCCGGAATGTTTGTTGCATTAAACTGATTATATTTACGCATCAGATCGCGTATAATCTTCTAGAAGCGATTTAAAGCTCGAAATCGAACAAGAATTGATATGTGCAAACGATACACATATTTATACAAATTCTAAGTATGAAATATAATATTTCATTGGTTTGGTATTCGTATGATGGTTGAAGTGACATAGGTGTCACAGTCTCCCCTACTTTAGGAAATTTCGTCCCGAAATTTAATTTTAGAGGAAACTTATGAAGACAACTGTGATGGTTTTGCTTTCGAATGAATCCCTCGAACCCTAAGTAAAACTCTGGGCCATGTTTGGATTCTTAGCTAAATTGTCAACCGTCAAAGTGAAGTCCTTGTAGTAACAAAACATGGAGTTTCGAACTACGGACAAAAGAACGTTTCTCATGAAGACTATCATAGGAAACTTGTGTGTGCTCGAAATCAGAGTCGGAGAGTGTAAGATAAAATGACATTGGTCAAGGTCCAGGACTTCTAGTAACTTAAATAACGCTAGATTCGCAATGTAATAAGGAACACTTATATATATGAAGTACCAGCGGCGTATCCACCATGCCCCTTTTTACATTGTTCCCGTTTCGTTATTCTCATCACTATAGGTCTTAACACATGACAAAATTTGCTGTGGTTTCTATGCACTGAATTCCATAATTATGTGTGCATCCATAATTATGTAATTCCTTGCACAGTCTGCACAGTTCATTTCATAATGCGCAGGGGAAAATCAATCGAATAAACATGAAGTGATTTGACTAGACCACCAAAGGATCTTTTTAACTAGATCAACGAACGATCTTTTTAACTAGATCAACACATGATCTTCTTAACTAGACCGTCGTACGATCTCCTTATATAGACCACTTAAGGGATCTTTTTAATTATATCATCACATGATATTCCTATCCAGATTTTTAAATCAATCTGTTTAACTAGACCACCCAAGGGGTCTAATTATAGAATAGTACTTCATAACCCATGGGACTTTAACTACAACGTAGAAGTCCATTAAGGAATTAAGATAGTACCTTTCGATATCCTACTATGAATCCCTTATACGAAGATATGGAAGATTCTACGATGATTTGGATATTGAAAATTCGGATCACACGAAAACATAAATAAAACTCAAAACATATAAGAAAACATATAAGCACAAAATCACATAATTTGTTTAACTTGATCTTTAATTTGTTATCTTTGGACACGGGTATTTTAAAGCACACCAGGAATCCAATCCGTGGATTTCATTTGGCACTTTAAACATCTTCAAAAATCTAACTATGGAGATAGAAAGATCTTAATATGAATTCAACTTTGTCCTTATTGAATTGTAATATATGTATTAAGGCATACAAATATTTCAATTAAGGGCTCCGATTTGAGCGATATTTATCCACAAGGATCTAATTATGAGGATAGAAAGATCCTATTTTGGATTTTGGAATTTGTGTAACGAGAGGTGTTTCGAAACCTTGCACTAAACGTGCTTAAGTCGATACACAAGGTAGAGAGTTCATGAGGTTGAGGTACTAGATATGCCAAGGCGACATATGAAGCAGAATTTGGAGTTTGAGCAGCGACAGGATTTGCAACAGCTTTGCTTTGGACAGCAAAGCGGCACATGTTAACCAAATGTCCCCATCGTCCACCGTGGGTACATCTGAAATAGGGTATTTGATTCGGATGATGGCGGTTGCATTGATTTCACCAAGGAGCAGTTCCCTTGTACGGATTCATCCCTGAGGCTAGTCATGGTGATAGCTAAATCAACGGTCTTCTGGAGTACGACGCCTATTTGTTGAGTGATTGTAGCACCTAGTTCGGACATTGTTGTTGCGATGAAGAGGCATCATGAGGATAATGAAAGATATGGGAGGAAACAAGTGAAATGAAGACAGAATGACAATGCCTAAAAATTGCGATCATTTGTTTGTTACCTAAGGCAAAAAAATGAGATGGTGAATAATCAAAGTAAGTGGGTCATATTAATGTATCGCGAAGACATGCTTTAGCCTATAAGTGGACACTCACCCCAAGAGTTCCCAGGTAAAAGTGACTGGTCCGATTATGTGGATTTGTACGAACACTCTAGACTTAGACAGAAAGCTCAGAGTACAGGCATCCACCCTTCCAGATTGCACGTGTTCACTTTATAAGACCCAAACTTTGACGAGATTTTGAAAACTTAGAGGGTTCAAAACCTAGTAATCAATCATCCTAGAACAGATGATTGGTTTTCAAAGCGGATTCGAAATTTGTGTTCTTATTGTGGTTGTCACCTAAGGATAAGTGACGGTATTGTTTTAAAACTAAACACAAGATAACTTGTGTTAGGGTCCTAGGAAGGTTATAGTCTAGGTCAAAGCATTACTAATAACCTAATTCCCTATAACCATTGGCTCTGATACCAACTTTTTTGTCACACCCCGACCACGTAAAACAAAAAATCATGGCGGAAACGTCGGGGAGTGTCGTAACAAAATCATTGTTTCACAACCAAGGATTAAATAATTTCGTTTTATTGAATTATTGAACTCATTGTTTTATTACAAATCAGATAAATACAAATATTATCTTTTTAGTTTTAAAGTCGCTAAGGCACGAGTCCATGCTATGTATAGCATGCATCAACAACCATCACATAACAGCACCTGAAACATGTGTAAAAATAGGTACGTTAGCATAAAAATGCATGTGAGATACATAGGTTTTATTATAATATGATTCATGACTTATAAGTTTAAAAAAATATATATTTAATAAAAAATATTCATGAACCTTAAAAATATTTTCTTTTATAAATCATACTAAAATTTATAAGAAATCAAATGATATAACAGAATAATACATAGGTAAATAAATAACTAAGTAAAATGAGTTTATATAAAATATGTTGTTTGTAAAACAACATTTTGATAAAAAGGTTTGTAATATATATAAAAATATACTTTGGTTTTAAGAAAGTCGAATAAGTAATATATTAAAATATATTTCAGTTCCAAAATCGTTAAACAAATAGTATATTAAATATACTTTAGTCGTTAAAATAATAATTTTCAGTAGTATATCAAAAGTATACTTTGGTTTTTTTTAATAACATATTAAACTATGCTTTGGTTTTATAGATAACATATTAAACTATGTTTTGGTTTTATAAATAATATATTAAGCTATGTTTTGGTTTTATAAATAACATATTAAGCTATGTTTTGGTTTTATAAAATAACATATTAAACTATGTTTTGGTTTTATAAAATAACATATTAAACTATGTTTTAGTAATTAACAAAATATATGTTGGTTTTGTACAATATCACACATGAGAGCATATCAAACTATACTTTTGGGAGTATAACTAAATATACAATAAAAATGTGATTTAAGAATTCATTCAGACCTGAGTGCATCAAAATACACATTTGAGAGTATAGAAATACCACAAAGGCAATCCCTATTTGGATAAAATATCGGTTTCTGACATTCTATGATAACAGGAATGGGGTGTCAAATCCTATAGCGCTATATCATACTACCAACCGGTCTGGTGAACATAAAATAAGTACTATCCAACAATTTAATTTTATATTCTTTGGAAAAATTAGTGTTTAAACCATAAAAAAATCATTCAGTTTGTCAAAAGATAAGTACTAATATGTACAATCAATTATACTTTTGAAATCATGAACATAACAAATAGGTACACATATTTCACCCCAAAACATTTGAAAACAGTAAAAGAGGGGACTATGTACTCACTTGAGAGTGCTTAGAAGTCTTGAACAACTACCAAGCCAGCTAGAGGGATCACGGAATCAAACGGCACCTAATATAGGTAACTAAGTAAAAAAACCGGACCTAAATTGGAAGATCAAATAGAATGAGGTTTCGTAAACCAAATGAGTGTGGGAACTCATATGATATGGTTTAACAAAGCCTACATACTAAAACGAAACCTAACCTAAGTGCTTACGACCCATTTCGACCCGTTTAGGTAGCTTACGCTACTTTAACGCGTCGTTCACGTAAAACGCATTCGGAATGCCTAACTAGTCCTATGACAAGTATTATATGCCTAAACATGTTTAATTATCTTGCATAATCAGTTAAATGACAAAAGTTTGGGTTACATATGCTTAAATATCAATTATGCATAAAAAGGTCATTTTGGTCATTTTCCTAAGGCATATAAACTACCTATCATACAACTAACTAAACGAAGTGACCATAAGGTATAACCTCGGAAGGTTATTCCCTATGCAACTATGGTCACCTAATGTGCTTGGTCGGATCCTAATGATCGACCAAACGGGTCGTGTTTGAAAGTCTAAGCGGTTGTTTAGACCGCTTATCTTACGACCCTATATAAGCACTAATCTAAAAGTGACGAGTTAAACATGTTAAAACTTGTTTAACGAGGTTAGAAAACAAGTTTGATATCAAAACAAACGGTTTTGATACCCAATAATAGTTTGGTTACAAAATACGCATGAATACGCATTTTGACCGAAATTACGACTCGTCACTACACCTAATCAACGTGGTAATCAGTAGGTATAGTCACTTGGGACTATAACCATCGTGATTATGCTCACGTTTCAAAGTTCAAACGAACTTTGTGTTGACCATAAACTGGTCAATGCAGAAAGTCAAACACTGTTAGACTTTCCCGCTTAAAAAAAACGCATAAAAGAACGAAAGAAGCTTACAAAGGGTCCAAGCTAGGAAGATATGATCTATAAATTCTCATGTATGAAGCATTTGAGCTTCAACTTAGAGAAAATTAGATCATGTGTGAGGAAAGAATGAAAATGAGGTGGGTATATATAGGATTCGATCCACCGTTAAGATCGTTTATCGAGAACCGTGCTTTAATCATGGCCTTACATTTTGGCCCAATGTTTTAGAATACCATGGCAACATGTAAAACCATCAAATACCAGCCCATAGGGTGCAAAACCATGGGTTAATACCATCAAAATCTCAAAAATGGACCAAGTTCAATGTATCTGCCAGAAATTTCAAAAATGGTCCCTGCACTTGTAAAACTTGATTTTTTTGCACTTTTAAGCCCCGTTAACCCCATTTCAAGGCTCTAAAATAAAGTTAAAGTATAGGGAACTTAAAATATGCTCAAAAACATCTCGGATGTCAGTTCGTTTGGTCGTACGATTGCGTTGTTCGGTTAATTACGACAGAAATCGTAACGAACGCAAAAACGATCCAAATTACGCGACGAATGGAATTTTATCATTCCAATCACTAAAATAAAATATTTTAATGATTACATAAATTTTTGGATGTCCGGGTATATTCAGAACGTAAGATATGCACGAAAATGCAAACTTATGCACTTTTGACGCTTTTAGTCTCTATTGATCAAATAAGTTTATTTTAGCATACCGAACCCCTCAAAGCCTATTTCTAAGCTATGTAAAGGATATTTAGGGTATGTTTAACTTATGATCAAGTTCCTGAATGTTTGTTGCATTAAACTGATTATATTTACGCATCAGATCGCGTATAATCTTCCAGAAGCGATTTAAAGCTCGAAATCGAACAAGAATTGATATGTGCAAAAGATACACATATTTATACAAATTCTAAGTATGAAATACAATATTTCATTGGTTTGGTATTCGTATAATGGTTGAAGTGGCACAGGTGTCACAAAAAGTAGCATTTCATTCATTACAAAATACGTTATGCATAACTAATGAGTACTTTATAGTCTCTTACACATACAAACGATATACTACCTTCCCAATCAAACTCAGTCTATATTTTTGATTCGATAAACTCCATGTTTCGCTTAAAAAACTATACATGCATATCCTTGTACATGTTTTAGTCGATATCTCGCGACAATTTCACTTACATCGTTCGTATTTACATACCCAACCTTTTGGAACGTTTTTATACGCTTAAACCTGTTATGTTCCAACACATACTATATACACAAAATTTATTATTCGTACCTACTCTCATACTCATACTCATGACAATACATCTTATGCTTATACTCATACTACTCATACGTTTTATATTTATACTCATACTTACGTGCATATTCATACTTGAACTTATATTTATGCTCATACTTTCATTCATTCTCATGATTCATACATTCGTACCCGTACACGAGCGTAATCCGAGGGATTCGCTTACGTGGGTCCCATACGTACTTAAGCATGGACTTGCTTAGATACTATATTCTTATACGTACACATTCTTATTCTTTTTTTTTATATACACCCTGATTCATACACAACTAGTACGTGCGACGATCAAAATAATCGCGGGTGCACACAGGATTATAGTGATAGGCGTATGAGAACCATAGAATGTACTACTGTGTATGGTAAGACACAGAACGTAACATGACACCGAATACGAGACAGACGTGACATGGTCCAAACATGGTGGATACGCCGCTGGTACTTCCTATATATAAGTGTTTTCACCATGCATCCAAACTTTCGTAAAACGTGCCATGAGAAATTCAGTGTTTTACAGACCCCTTAGACCTAATTCAAACTTTAAACAACTCACAAACGCATTACATCCGATTATCCACGACGAGACCTTATTCTTAACACAACGCTTTCGTTTATCCAATACTTACACCGTTCTTATACTCGCATACGTTTATTAGATCAATCGTTCCCTCTTATACCTCCATTATTCTCCGTTATCCTTCGTCTTTCATACAAACCTCGTTTACGATCAAACCTGTTTATGCATTCACATTCTAAATTACTTTCTTACTATTTAAAACTACTTTTTTTCCGTCCTTCATTTAAATGCAAACATACTTAGTTGGCCATTACCTCCAGAATCGTTTTACTTAAAATACCTAACTTTCTCATTCTTCATTAATGAATAATTTCCTACAAGCCTGTGAATTATTAATTCTCTTTCGAAACCAATAAAACTTTCTTACAAATTACGATGGGGGCCACACTTTTCATAATACAAACCGTTTTATACGAAAAGTTTTCTCCTTTAACATCCTTCGAAATAGTACTCCCATCGGTCTATTCAAACTTGATCAAGCTCACTTTGCCTATACACACACATGCACGTTTCACCTATATTAATGCCTCAAGTCATCTTAGTCAAACGAACTCTTTTTACAAACCTACCTGTTCATTCCTCAACAATTTTATACATTTTCAACACATCTCAAATTTCCAAATCTCGATTTTAGTCAATCATTTTAGCAAAAATGCCGTTTTTACAAAGTCTTTCTCTCGAATAAATTTCGGGACGAAATTTCCTAAAGGAGGGGAGACTGTAACGCCTCGTGTTTAGAAAACTTACTTTGGTTAGAAAGATTATTCTTGTCCTTTCTTTTTTTTAACTTACATCCTTATCATATTCGTATTTCACCTACGTTTTCGTTAGGGGTGCAAACGAGCCGAGCGGCTCGCGAGCTACTCAAGATCGGCTCGAGAAAAAGCTCGAAACGAGCCGAGCCTTATCGAGCCCGAGCCGAGCTTGAGCCTAAAATAAAGCTCGTATGTTTATCGAGCCCGAGCTCGAGCCTCGCATGTGAAGCTTGTTAGGATCGTCGAGCCTTAGTGTAAACAAGCCGAGTCGAGCCGAGCTTATTCAAACTTGTTTACAAGCCGACCTCGAACCTAAAAATAAGCTTATTTAGTAAACGAGCTCGAGCCCGAGCTTCACTTATCGAGCTCACGAGCCTAAAAAGTCTATTATTTATATTATTTTTATTTAATATATTAATTAATAGATAATAAACGAGCCGAGCCCGAGCCGAGCTCGAGCTTGAGAAAATACAAACGAGCCGAGCTCGAGCCTTGAAAACAAAGCTCAGATCGAGCCGAGCCGAGCTCGAGCCCGAGCTCTCATAAAGTTAATCAAGCTCGAGCTCGAGCCTGGTCAAGCTCGGGCTCGGCTCGGCTCGTTTGCACCCCTAGTTTTCGTAATCCGAGACTTTGATCGTAATAAAATTGTTCATTTTATGAGAAGCATACATTATTTATTAAGCTTGCTTATACTTGGTCCATATCCATGCTTCTTATTTTATAAATACGCGTCTTACTTACAAACCACGAACGTAGATACATGACTTTAAACGTTTATTTCATGCAAACACTTGGTTCTACGTTCACAATACGCAACCTACACTTTTATTTTAAGCAAACTTATTACTTAACTTCATATATATTTTTACATATCATATATTACATAATCATGAATTGGTAGTATATTACTTATAAAATGCCATTCCAAATTCACACTTTAGTCTAGTAATGATCATATATTAATATTTCATTTATTATTATACTACATATTAATGCCAAAAAAAAGACTAAAAATCGCAACATGTGGCTGATGTTAGAGAATTGTTTTAATTAAATCTAAGTTCATAATATATAATAACATCTCACAATGTTACATCAATTAATTGTCAATAAAACAAAACATAGATAGACACTAGCTTTGGTCGAAAGCCTTATGGCTGTTTTAGTTTTCTTCTTTTTAATTAATAACTACCAATCAATTTGTATTTAATGTCATATTGATTTAGTGGTTAGCATGTGATAATTTAGAATGTCATAACATATTCAATTACCATAACATGAGTTAACACAAAAATAAAATAAAAGAAGTTTATGGGAAACAACCTTCCGATCGCAAGATTGGAGGCTGGTTTTAATTTTTTTTATTCATTTAACC
Source organism: Helianthus tuberosus (assembly GCA_030545235.1). Lineage (NCBI taxonomy): Eukaryota > Viridiplantae > Streptophyta > Magnoliopsida > Asterales > Asteraceae > Helianthus > Helianthus tuberosus. Next base: position 71,275,805 of record CM060443.1, read on the forward strand.
CTCAACTAATTACCATTAATACCAATCCAACTTAACCCTAATCCTTCCCCTATATATACCCACTTATATTCAGCCTCTTTTCCATTTTTACAACCCAAAATCACACTCAAATCACTCTCAAAAGCTGCTGAAAATCGGAATTTGGACAGAAGTGTAGCAAGTTCTTCAAACAAGCATAACTTTCTCATTTCGTGTCCGATTTACTCGATTCTTTTTCCTACATGCTTGGATTGACCTTAGCTTCGATTCCATGGGTTTTTTCACAGTAAATCAGTCCCTGGAACGTCGCCAAAAAGGCTCCAAAGTGGGCTGCTCGTTTCTGTTTTTATTTAATCTTTGTTAAACTTGTTCAAACTTGAGTCTAACTCATCTCAAACCTATGTCCTTATGCTTATAATCACTTCTATGGTTAGTTAGGCTTAAAAACAAGGTTGAGACATTCAAAATAAGAGGATTAATCCTCACAAACTTTCTGTTTTGGTCAAGGGTTTAAACCCACAAGTGATGTTCAAGGCTTAAGCTTGATGAATGTGTGATTTAGGATTAGCTTGGGCTATCCTACTTGAAAATCCACACATTGCTTGATGTTTTCTCTTAGATTAGTTGTTCTTATTCCATTATTACTTGTAAGTTCATGACCTCCTTGAATGTTTTTACATCAAGTGTAGTGGTGAACACTTAGAGGTGCCTAAATGGAAGACTTGTTCTTCCTACCTCCTACATGATTTCTATAACATTTAGAGGTACCTAAATGAAGATTTTAATCTTCTACCTCATGCTTGAACTATTAAACTATTGGACATATTAATGTATAAATACATAACCTATATAATACATAAACATATTATCCGAATAATCGAATCTTTGATGATGAAACTAGTGTTCATATGTCAAGCTACTAGATTATATCACCCTAGACTTTGATAACTTGTCACGATTCTAATGGAACCTTGTTCCATGAAAACATTTAAATTCCTTAGAGTTTCCTAGTGTCAAGAACAAGTATCATATGTACTAGGTGATTATTTTCATATGTCATTTGCACGTTGTTTTAAATTCCGAATCTCGACTCTAAACATACTTGAACTTTAACCCTTATACATTCGATCTCCTAAATCTCATTGCTCGTCAACAATTGGATAATCGGAAAAGCATACGCAATTTTGTGAGTATACTTGACCCATTTTTACCGTTTTCACACTTTTGGGTGTAACATGTTTTTATATGCAAAACACACTTAATATACGTAATCTTATGCAAATGTACAAACAAACAATCCAATACATGCTTACTATTTGTTATGCATGATTCGTGTTTTCTGGACCATACTTATGTGATGAACTTGTCATTAACTTCGTACGAGCCTCCATTTAACATGTATGGCGCTATATATGAAAATTCAGAAAACGTTGTGAAAAAAAGTAGAAAATTGTTGAGAAAAATACAAAAATATGTGTTTTAGTTGTTGAATAAAAGGTGAAAAGTGTTGCCTTCTAGCTCGAAGTTTGTAGATAGTTTTGTTTAGCATAGTGATTTTGTAATAAGAATCAAGTTTTCATCACCTTAGCCACTTTAAAAATATCCTATTTCCTACTCTTAACCTAGCCCCGTTACAACCCTTCAAAGCCCTTTTGACTTGTGCTTAGTATTCGTGTTCGGTGGTGGAGAATGATTGAGTTACAAGCCTATGCAGGTACATTTCTATTCGGTTTTGAGTGATTACTTTTAAAAAGTGCTAATACATCATTAAAATTAGCCAATTTGTAAACCGAGTGGAGTGAACATTGTGAGGGATATGTATGATTTATTGGTTTCAAGGGTAGGTTAATCTTGGATAACCATTTTATATGTGATTATTCAATTTACCGTTAGATATTTAGTAAATTATAAAAAGTTTGAACCGGGTATGACTTTAGACCTTAACCTTACTCTCGGGAATGGGACGGGTGTTTCTCATTCGACCCACGTGAAAGTGAAAAACAGATTTTCTTGAGGGCAAGCAAACGACAAGTGTGGGGATGTGATACGTGGTCGAAAACCGGTGATCGTTTGTGCTTAAGTTAATGTTTTTACGTAGCTTTTAATCTTGAATAGCCTACTTTTAATGGGATTTGTGTTTTACAAGTCTAAAAGAGTTTAAGGAGCTAATCGGGAGCTAAACGGAGCACCGGGACGCAAATCGGATCAACCGGGGATGTGAAATGAACAAAACTAGGTTAATCACGAAGATTGGATGTGTTTTGGGGAATGTTAATGGATTTAAAATGAATATATTGGAAGATGGCATGATAGAGGGCTGAATTACGAGTACGTGGGCGAAAACGGTGAGTAAAACGGAGCTATAACGAAGAGGTTATGAAGAAAACAGTTTCGGACGAAACCGGCAAAACCAGGCAGCGTCGGCGACGCCCCAAATAGCCGTCGGCGACTCCATCCAGAACTCTCCGTCGCTGAAAAACCTCCGTAGGCAGCGGGTTAAGCTGTTGGGCGAGTTGGGAACAACCAGAGGCCGTCAGGGACTCCCCAAAAGGCCGTCGGCGATGCCCCTCACAGCTTCAATGCGTGAATTTTAAGTTTTGGAGCATGGAAACGAGTTATATCATCAAGTTTGACCAAGAAACGGGGGTTACGAGTTGTGTGAGAATAAAACACCTCCTTGGAACCATTCATCATCATCTAACCAGTGTTGTAAAAGTCGGATTCCAAGGCCGAGTACTCGGCGAGTACTCGGTCCTCGGAACCCCTCCGAGGCGACTTCCTCCTAGGTGGACTCAATTAGTCGGCCTCGGTCAAACTCGGCGCCTAGTCGGCCTAGTCGGCGCCTAGTCGGACGTAGTCGGAAAGAGTCGGCCTAGTCGGTCTAGGCGGTCAACGTGGTTTGTTGACTTTTGATTAGTCAAAATTGGTCAAAATCGGCCTACTCGGCCTTGTACTCGGACTACTCGACCTTGTACTCGGACTACTCAACCTTGTACTCAGACTAGTCGGACTTGTATTCAGAATATTTGAACTTTAAACATGTTTCATTTTAAATTATACTCAGTTGACATGAATTATGCTTATTTTAACATATATATAATATATAAAAATTAATTTTCTTTAAAGTTACCATGTCCGCGTACTCCCCGAGTACTCTCAGAGTACTCCGATTACTCCCAACTCCCCAGTCGGCCGACTAGGGACCGCCTAGCGACTTTTACAACACTGCATCTAACACATCCCCAACCTATCTAATCATACCTAATCCATCTCTAACACCACCTACCATTCACCTCTAACCTAGAACCCTAATCCACCACAATCACCATCTCCATCATCTTCAACCATTCTCCATCAAACCTTTAAACCCTAACCTCCACCACTCCTCAAGACTCAAGGTCATGGCTCCATGTTCGTGCTCGTCGGCCGGTGATCGCGTCCACTCAACCATGAGTGGCTAGTCTCTTTGGTTGCACCCCGGTGTAGATGTTGTAAGATTTTCTAGGGTTTATGCATTTGTATTTTGATTTGATTTTGTGACAAATTGTTTAGTATTTGAAACCTATGATAATTGTCGTGCATTTGAATTAAATTTGTGAATTTTCGAATGATTATAAAATTTGACTTTGCAAAATGAATTTGTGCACTTATGCCTTATTGTAGGTTAGGATTTACATGTCCAAGGTAATGAAGTGCATTACGGTTCGTTGTGTATGACGTCGATAGCAATTGGCACCTAAGCTTTTTGATAGTAATCCGTTAATCACTATATGCAATTGAATCAAGTTAAAACATGTAGGAAACCTAGGATTACAACTATCGAACTGGGTGTGGAACTTGTTTCTAATTTCTTGTTTCAATCATTTAGTTTAGTTTGCAATATTAGTTAATCTAACGTTGTTTAAATAATATCAATTTATCAGTTCACTTCGATTTCTTTTCAAACCAAACAAACAACTGAAAATCAGCAAGCTTCATAATCACATTGTACATTTTTGTAAATAGTCTAACTAGTCGAACAGGTCGTGCGATACTGACCACATGCTCTTCGTGGATTCAATACCCGACTTACCCTAGCTTCCTAGATTTAATTGGGTTTTTGACTGATCGGGACGACACGGTCACGTCAGATGGACTTATGGAGCGGATGGACATTGTATTCAGATGGGACTGTGTGAACAATCTTTAATCTACCCGGATGGACTTTATATGTTATCAGTTGAACAAGTGGGCTCCGGATGAACTAATTAAACTCTATCACATGAATGGGCTTCTTCTATCTGGGCGGATGAACTAGGCTTTTGTTCGGATGGACTTAATAGTCCGGATGGACTCTTACATGGGCCATCCGAGCGGATGTATAGGTCCAGATGAACATGCAACAACAATGAACTTTCATGTTTTCGGACTAATTTTTCACAAATTCACCAAGAAATCTGTTGAATTAAAACCTGAAAATTTGTAGGATTATTAAAATCATATTTTCATAAATCATACTAAAAATTCATCCAATTTTAAACTTGAAATCACCGAGAATTTGAGTTTTAAAGTTCAACAAGTTAAGAAAGTGTGTAGAAGAAGAAATTTGACAAATCTGATCCGAATTCAGCTCTGAATCTGATGAAATCATGTAGATTCTTGCATCTCTGATTCGTGTAATTGATCTCCCGCTCTGATACCACTTGTGAATGCGTTTTAGGATCAAATTTGACTCCCGAACGATTGCGAATAACACATACGACGTGCGGAATCCGTACACGTATGTGGACCCAACACAAGAACAAAATATAATGATGATTCGATTAATTGTTTGACAATTTTTACACCTTGAATCACCTTCTTTGCTACTTTCTCTCTCTAGAACTTCAAAGCTCTCCCAAGATACAAAGTGGCAAAAGTTCTCAAAAAGAAACATAACATTCCTATTTATAGGGGTGACTAAAATAAAGCTCTCCTCCATCCGTCCGGATGGGGTTTTCTCCATCCATCCGGATGGACTACTTTCCATCTGTCCGGATGGACTTTCCTTTATAATCTTCATTCTTTAGTCCTTTTCTTTTTCTGTTTCTGCTACGATGTACGATTGACGGAAGTGATAGACATTATGCACTCACACATAAGTGTCTCCTTGAGAAGGGTCGATGGTCTTGTTCGATGTCTCGACAGGGTTAGAATATAAAGATTCCGGTTCCATAATAATTAATAAACATAATTATTCATTACTAAAATAAATCAGGAATCCAGTCTAGGCAGTCGTTTCCATCAATTGATTAAAATCCAAGTTAATTCGTGCTAGGTAATTTTAGTTAATTAATTTAATTTAATTCGCAATTTTAGGATCTTTAGTACCCCCTAAATATAAAAATGGTTTGCGTCGTGTCCGTGTCAGTCTAGGTTTAGACTGAGTCTAGTTAACATAATTTGAGAGTCTCGTGGGTTCGATACTCGGACTTACTTTAACGATACTGCATTGATCGGTACACTTGCCGGTTGTGTGGTTTAGGTTTAGATCGAATCTAAGTTTATAAATTTAAAGCTTAGAGTGTCTAGATTAGGTTAATATTAGTTGTTTTTAAGTGACCACTTTTAGCACATCACCCTCTACCAAGGATTGGCGATTTATTCGATCAATTGCAAGGCTCAAGCTTCTACTCCAAAAATCCATCTAAGATCCGGTTATCATCAGTTACGGATACAAGAGAGAAGCATACCCAAGACGGCCTTTCGAACTCATTATGGTCACTACGAGTTTCTGGTTATGCCATTCGGCTTAACAAGCGCACCGACGGTATTTATAGATCTGGTGAACCGCGTGTGCAAGCCGTACTTAGACAAGTTCGTGATAGTATTTATTGATGATATATTGATATATTCACGATCGCAAGAAGAACATGAACAACATTTACGAACTATTCTTGAGCTTCTTAAGAAACTTAGACTTTATACAAAGTTTTCTTAATGAGAATTTTGGATTCGCGAGTTACAATTTCTCGGACACGTGGTGAACGAGAAAGGAATTAACGTTGATCCATCTAAGATCGAGGCGATCAAGAATCAGGAAGCTCCAAAAACCCCAAAGGAAGTGTGACAATTTTTGGGATTAGCGGGCTACTACCAGAGATTCATAGAGAACTTTTCAAAAGTTGCTCAACCGCTAACGTCCCTGACACAAAAGGGCAAGAAGTTTGACTAGGACGAGAAACAAGAAATGACGTTCCAACTTCGAAAAGACAAACTAAGTGATATGCCGATCTTATCTTTACCCAACGATACCGATGACTTTGTGGTTTACTGTGATGCGTCGCATCAAGGTCTTGGTTGTGTGTTGATGCAACGAGACAAAGTCATCGCGTACACGTCACGACAATTGAAGGTTCTCAAGGAAAACTGTACCACTCACGAACTAGTGATAGGTGCGGTGGTATACGCTTTGAAGATTTGGTGACATTATCTTTATGGTACTCAATGTATAACCTTTACGGATCACAAAAGTCTTCAACATATATTTAATTAGAAAGAATTAAATATGCGCCAACAACGATGGGATGAGTTATTGAACGACTACGATTGTGAGATCAAGTACCATCCGAGCAAGGTGAACGTTGTGGCAAACGCCTTGAACCGCAAGGAATGTGTGATAACCTTAAGGGTACAAGCACTAGAAATGACTATACAAACTAACCTTACTACTCGGATTCATGACGCAGAGCAAGAAGTGATTAAACAGAAAACATTCATGCGGAACCATTAAGAGGAATGGAAAAACAATGGGTGCCAAAAGAAGATGGAACACTATACTTTATGGGCCGAATCTGGGTTCCACCTTTTGGTGACCTACGGAATGTTGTTAGGATGAAGCCCACAAGTCTAAGTACTTTATTCATCCGAGAACGAATAAGATGTACCAAGACGTGAATGAATTTTATTGGTGGCCTAACCTTAAGGGCGACATTACGACTTATGTCGGAAAATACCTAAACGCGCAAAGGTTAAGGCTGAATACCAAAAGCCTTCAGGATTATTATAACAACCTAAGATTCCTGTTTGGAAATGGGAACCAATATCGATGGACTTTATCACAAAGTTACCCAGGACCTCGAGAGGTCATGACATAAATTGGGTAATAGTTGATAGGTTAACAAAGTCCACACACTTCTTGCCGATACGCGAGAAAGACGATATCGAGAAGCTTGCCGAATTATATCTTAAGGAGATTGTGGCATGACATGGAATGTTTGTTTTTATCGTTTCAGACTGAGACGGTCAGTTCCTGCCAAGAATTTGGCAATCATTTCAGAAGGCCTTTGGATCTCATTTGGATCTAAGCACGACCTTTCACCCACAAACTAACGGCCAAAGTGAGAGAATGATACAAACTTTAGAAGATATTCTACGTGCTTGTGTGATGGATTTGTGTGGAAATTGGGATACTCACTTGCCACTGGTGGAGTTCTCATATAATAATAGTTATCATACTAGCATACAAGTCGAACTGTTTGAAGCTCTCTACGAACGCAAGTTCCGATCACCGCTATGTTGGGCGGAAATCGGTGATAAATAACTAATTGGTCCAGAATTAGTCCAAGAGACAACGGACAAGATCTTTCAAATCCGAGACCGTATCAAGGCGGCTCGAGACAGACAAAAGAGCTACGCGGATAAACGACGCAAACTATTAACCTTCTGTCGCAACCCCCTATCCCTGATCCCCGAGAACGGGCGGACGCGAACTCAGTGACGGTGGTATCAGGTTGTTTTAATTTGGCAGCAGAATTTACATCAGGACCGTAGTTAGGAAATGTTTATCAGAGTAAAACCACCATATTTGATATTAATAATCACATGGGTAAAACCCAAGTTTCTTATTACAATACATTTATAGGGATAAACCCTATTTTATTGAATTTAAAACATCATCTTTTAGGTAACTTTTATAGCCACATTTTTCCCAAGCCTTCAGTGCTCTCCAGCTGGCTTTTTACTAATTGGCTGTCACATTTTGTTACCTGAAACATGTTTTAAAAACATTTATCAGCGGGAAATACTGGTGAGTGAATCCCAGTTTAATCAAGAAACATTTTATCAATTAAAACAGTATTGAGAGCGATCACATTGTTTATTTCTACACAATTACTCATTCAGTACTGTCAATCCTGACTTGTGGGTCATATTACTCATTGGCTAACTCGTCGTCCAATGGTAACGTCCTGTCATCCCCGACTTACTACCTACAGTGTAGTAAATTTTGTATACAAAACCCCAACATACAGGCAGTAATTGAAGAACTACAAAGACTCAATCACCGCTTAATCGCATTGTAAAATAATTAAGGTTTTGTAAAACATTCCAAAAAGATTATCAAAAAGAGGATAAACTCACTTTGCTATCTTAGACTTCGCGTAAGGGTTTCCTGGATGTAATCTATAATTTATACAAATGTACATTGGTTAGTACCATAACCCTTTGAAAATATGAATGATACCCTCCCCGAGACGACATTCCAACAACTACGTCGGGCAGAACCACGACAGTTGTTACGGAACCCTAAATCAATCGGGCAGCGTATCTACTATGAAACCGGGGTTATAATACTTACAACGGAGCAGAACCTTGCTAATTAGGGGTATAATACCCGACTATAATGCTTATAACTTCAGAAATTCGAGATGGAAAGAAAGAAATGAACGACGGAAAGTGAAACCCGATGGCCTGCTTATATAGTTGCAAAACCTGACTCTCACGCGGCCCGCATAAAGGATAAGCGGGGCTTACGCGGCCCGCGTCAACACCTGGTCAACATGTAGCTTAGCTGGGTCAGCATGTAGGTCCGCTACGATGTTGACACGTGTCGGCTTCTGGTGTCTCCGTGTTTGATGATCTCACACGGCCCGTTTAAGTGTTAAGGTGAGCTTACGCTGCCCGCCTTAACTTATAATTTCAACGGAATCAAGTTTCAGCCTTGATACCGCCCGCGTGAGCTTGGGAAGGGGTCCTACGCGGCCCGCCTAAGCTTAATTTTTATTGTTTTTGATTTATTTTATATGCTATAACATATTTTGAGTTCGGTTTAAACATACGGGATGTATTATAAGACATAAGGGAGTATTTTAAGATATACTGGGGTGTCGGAAATATTATGAGGTTGTTGGTTTTACCGAGGGTTGTTACATTCTCCCTACCTTGTTTTAGAGCTCGTCCGCGAGATCTACTGGAACAAGTGCGGATATTTCCTTTGCATTTCAGATTCAAGTTCCCATGTATACCCAGGTCCTCTTTTGGAGTCCCATTTTACTTTGACCAGAACTAATCTCTTATGCTTGAGATTCTTGATTTTCCTGTCTTCAATTTGTAGAGGCCTTTCTAAAAACTTAAGTTGTTCATTTACCTCTATTTCCTTAAGAGGCACTATCAGTGATTCATTAGCTAAACACTTTTTAAGATTAGATACATGAAACACATCATGTATTCCTGCCATTTCCTCTGGCAGTTGTAGCTGATAGGCTACATGTCCTATTCTTTTAATAATCTCAAAAGGTCCAATATACCTGGGACTTAGCTTTCCCCGTTTAATGAATCTTACTACTCCTTTCCAAGGAGAGACCTTCAACAATACTGTATCTCCTACTTTAAACTCCAGTGGTTTGCGTCAGTTATCAGCATAACCCTTCTGTCGATCACGTGCTGCTTTCAGTCATTCCTTGACTTGAATAATCTTATCAGTTGTTTCTTGTACTATCTCAGGTCCAGATAGTTGCTTTTCCCCAATTTCTGCCCAACAGACTGGGGTTCGACACTTTCGTCCATAAAGTGCTTCGAATGGTGCAGCATTGATACTTGTGTGATAACTATTGTTATAGGAAAATTATATTAAAGGTAAGCGATCGTCCCAATTACCTCCAAAATTAATTACACAAGCTCTAAGCATGTCCTCCATTGTCTGAATTGTCCTTTCACTCTGTCTGTCTGTTTGAGGATGATAAGTTGTGCTTAATTTTAACTTGGTTCCCATTGCCTTTTGGAAACTTGACCAAAAATGAGAGGTAAATCGGCTATCTCTATCAGAAACAATTGATAAAGGAATGCCATGTAAAGAAACAATTTCATTTACATATAATTTAGCTAATTGTTCCATACTGATAGTTTCTTTCATTGATAAGAAATGAGCTGACTTAGTTAGCCTATCTACAATCACCCAGATTGTATCATTTCCTTTCTTTGTTTTGGGTAACTTAGTAACAAAATCCATTGTTATCAATTCCCACTTCCATACTGGCATTTCTAATTGCTGTAACAAACCTGAGGGTCCTTTTTCATTCCTATCCACCAGAAATTTTTCCTTAAATCCTGGTACATTTTATCACTTCCTGGATGCATCGTATAGTTAGACTTATGGGCTTCTTCTAATATACGATTACGCAGGTTTCCTAATTTAGGTATCCACATTCTCTTTTTATGGAATCTCCAAATTCCATCTATTCCTTGTTCCAATTCTTTTAGCATACCTTTTAATTTTTCAGTATCTTCCTTGATTACTGATTCTTGTGCTTCTCTTATCTGATCATTTAAATCTACTTGCAGATTTAATTTAAGAGAACGTATCCTTTTTGGCTTTTCATGATACTTTCGACTTAAAGCATCTGCTACTATATTTGCTTTTCCTTCATGATACTGGATATCACAATCATAATCACTAAGCATCTCCATCCAGCGTCTTTGTCTCATATTCAAATCCTTTTGCTTAAAAATATACCTTAAACTCTTATGATCAGTGAATATGGTAAACTTACTACCATAAAGGTAATGTCTCCAAATCTTAAGAGCAAAAATTATAGCTCCTAGTTCTAGATCATGGGTTGAATAATTCTCTTCATGATTCTTAAGTTGTCTAGATGCATAAGCTATAACCTTTTGTCGTTGCATCAACACACATCCATAACCTAATTTAGAAGCGTCACAATATACTACAAAATTTTCAGTTCCTTCTGGTAACGCTAATATGGGTGTATGGGTTAATCTTTGCTTAAGGATTCTAAAAGCTTCTTCTTGTTTTAATCCCCATTCAAACTTAACAGATTTACAGGTTAACTTAGTTAAAGGAATGGCTATTCTAGAAAAATCTCGAATAAATCTTCTATAATAACCGGCCAATCCTAAGAAACTTCTAACCTCAGTTGGTGATTTAGGGGTTTTCCATTTAGTAATCGCCTCGATCTTTATGGGATCTACATGAATTCCTTCATGATTGACTAGGTGTCCGAGAAACTGTACCTGTTCTAACCAAAATTCGCACTTAGAAAATTTAGCATAAAGCTTTCCCTTTCTTGATAAACTTAAAAGTATGTGTAAATGCTTTGCATGATCCTCTTTATTCTTAGAGTAAATGAGAATATCATCTATGAAAACGATTATGAATTTATCCAAATATGGCTTACATATTCGCTTTATCATGTCCATAAATGCAGCTGGGGCATTGGTTAAACCAAATGGCATGACATTAAATTCATAATGTCCATACCTTGTTCTGAATGCGGTTTTAGGAATATCCTCTTCCTGTACCTTTAATTGATGATATCCTGATCTTAAATCTATTTTAGAGAAAATCGAGCTCCTTGCAGTTGATCAAACAGATCATCGATTCTCGGTAATGGGTACCGATTCTTAATCGTAACCTTGTTTAATTCACGGTAATCAATGCACATACGCATTGATCCGTCCTTCTTTTTAACAAATAGTATCGGCGCTCCCCATGGAGACGAACTTGGTTGTATAAATCCTTTCTCTAACAATTCGTCTAATTGTTTCTTCAATTCCTGCATTTCGGCCGGTGCCAAACGATAAGGTGCTTTGGCAATTGGTGCCGTTCCTGGTAGCAGGTGAATTCTGAATTCAACTTCTCTGTCTGGAGGTAGTCCTGGTAATTCTTCTGGAAATACATCTGAAAACTGAGATACTACAGGAATATCTTTTAAATCCTTTCCTTTAGTGTTAGTGATTATAGAAATCAAATACACTATAGAACCTTTTCTTATATAGCTTGCAGTTTTTATCACAGAGATGAATTTTGTGGATCTAGAGGGCTTATCTCCTTTAATTGTGATCGTTTTACCTTTTTGTGAATTTACTTGAATTGACTTTTGATCACATAAAATACTGGCTTTATTGGCTATTAACCAATCCATTCCTAAAACAACATCAAATCCTGCCAGATTCATAGGATAAAGATTTGCAATAAATTTCTGATTTAAAATTTCTATTCTTGCTCCCTGCAAGATTTCAGAAATCCTAATGGTTTCTCCATTGGCTGTCTCTACTAAGCATTCTTGTGGTAGTTTAGTTAATGATTGATTTAGAAATTTGCAAAATGATGTATTAATAAAACTTTGGTTCGCACCAGAGTCAAATAATACTTTAGCAAAAATATCATTAACTAAAAACGTACCAGCTATGACATCTGGAATCATCTTAGCTTCATCTGCAGTCAAAACAAATGCTCTAGCATTTTTGGTATTCTTGTTGTCTGTAGCTGGAGCTAATTTCGGACAACTTAGTTTGATATGACCTTGTTCTCCACAGTTGTAACATATCTTGTTATTAGCTTTCTTCCTGTAGTCTTCTTCCTTGTGTCCCGATATTTTGCAAAAGTTACAGTATATGGAGCATCTTCCTGAATGCTTTCTTTTGCAATGCCTACAGTAGGGTGCAGAGGTAGAACCTACATTTCTTCCACTGTTAGAATTTCCAGAACGAAATTCTTGAGTCAACTTTTGGGTTAGGTTCCTCCTTTGATCCTCTTCTCGGGTACGGACTAATTCATCAGTCAAGGTATTGGCTAGTTCTACAGCTTCTTCTATGGTTTGAGGTCTAGCTGCCTTGACTACATGTCTAATTTCTCCGATTAATCCCCAGATATAACGGGAGATTAACACTGGTTCTGGTGAAGCAAGAGTTGGCACTATCCTAGCATATTCGAAGAATAACTTAGTGTACCCCTTACTATCCACACCAGTCATCCTAAGGTTTAAGAATTTGTTTGCTATCTGTTCTTTTTCATTGGGTGGGCAGAATTTCCTTTCTACCTTGTTTTTGAATTCTTCCCATTCCATATTATAGGTTCTATCACTTCCTCTTGATTGAAGGATAGTGTTCCACCATTCTAGTGCTGCATTCTTAAACAGATTAGAAGCAAACAATATCTTATCTTCTTCAGCACACTTACTTATCCTTAAGACTGCCTCAGTCTTTTCTATCCAGCGTAGGGTTGCAATGGCCCCTTCGTTGCCCGAGAATTCCATTGGTTTACAAGACCAGAATTCTTTATAAGAACAACCGTAAGGCACGGTTCTTCTTCTTTTAGGAATAGGCATTTGAAATACAGGTCCATTGTTCACGCTATTTTCAGGTTCGATGGGTCGCTTACTGCTATGCTTACTTTTATTATTCGCTTCTTGAATAGTTTGAATAATAAATGGCATGGCATCTATGATTCCTTGAGCCACTATGTGTTGAACAACACTATTATCCATTTGGTTTCCATTGTTATTGATACTTGGATTCTCATTAACCACGTTAATGTTACTCTGGTTATCATTATTCAGATTTCCTTGATTTCCTTTGTCGGCCATCTGAATTTTAAACATTTACCCCGTTATTAATATCACAAGATAATAAGTAATATAGTTAATCACATGATACACAATTTAACCAAAAGCGTCGATCATTGCGACTTATACTCTATTTCCATATACTATGCGTCTATTACACACTAGTACTGAAATAAAATTACAATACCAACAGAGATAGAATCACACTAATAGTAATATGCATCCGTACACACATATTTTATTTTTATTTTATTATATTATTCTTACTATTACTGTCTCCTTCATCACATCACGGATATGGATTTATCCAAAAATCCATATTGCGCTCATCGTATTTCCATACGAGACGCTCTCCCACCTGTCTCATTCTCTCACTGCTTTCTAAAATTTCCTCCCCAAAAGTCCTAAGTTCTTGGACGTTTTCTGCACTCATAGGGGGTGCAAGTTCTAGGACTGGGTTTGGAATCTGGGGTGCTGGTTCTTGATATGGGGGTGAAAGTTCCTGAAATTGGTAAGGATCCTCTAAGATCTCCCTAATGTAGTTATCATGGTAATAGGGATCTAAAGGGTCCATACCTGGGTAGGCTTCTATGGTTGTGTCTTCATGGATAGGGTAACGTTGCACAAAGTCCCTATTATCGTCCCACCAGGGGTCGTAATTTGGGTCTAGTGGGTTTGGTGCAGGTACCCTAGGGATTTCTTATGGGTTAAAGTCATGCATCTCCACTTGATTTTCAGGGTTTTCTATCTCCATGGGTTGTTCTGGGATTTGGGGTTGTGGGGCTACTAGTTATTCCAGACTTGGGTCAGCAGCAGTTGTAGCTAGGATATGGAAATTAGCTAGGCTTCTATTAAGCATATCCTGTGTATGGGCATCTGTCTCTCGCTTAATAGCTGCTAAGGCTCTTTGCTGTTGCAACTTTCGCATTCTTTTCCTACGAGCAAAGGCTTCCTTACTGAACCATCCTCGTTTCTTAAGAAGGAATGGCTCTTCTGACTGTGCTTTAAAAGCAAACATTCCTTCTTCCTGATCAGCAGTATACCCAGAAAGGGCAGGCTGTGATGAGGTACCTTCACTCCTAGGTGATTCAGACAACTGGCGACTCATGTCTGAGGGTCCTTGATCACTCATACTGTAAACTAACAGATAGTCAAATAACACATAACAAATAAATACAGTTATGCACATATTTTCATAATTTATTTCCTAAAACAAAATTTAGAATTTAAGTGTCAGCAGAACACTTCTTTGGCTTGAACCAGTGGCCAGGCTCGGATACCACCTCCTGTCGCAACCCCCGATCCCTGATCCCCGAGAACGGGCGAACGCGAACTCAGTGACGGTGGTATCAGGTTGTTTTAATTTGGCAGCGTAATTTACATCAGGACCGTAGTTAGGAAATGTTTATCAGAGTAAAACCACCATATTGGGTAAAAACCAAGTTTCTTATTACAATACATTCATAGGGATAAACCCTATTTTATTGAATTTAAAACATCATCTTTTAGGTAACTTTTATAGCCACATTTTTCCCAAGCCTTCAGTGCTCTCCAGCTGGCTTTTTATTAATTGGCTGTCACATTTTGTTACCTGAAACATGTTTTAAAAACACTTATCAACGGGAAATACTGGTGAGTGAATCCCAGTTTAATCAAGAAACATTTTATCAATTAAAACAGTATTGAGAGCGATCACATTGTTTATTTCTACACAATTACTCATTCAGTACTGTCAATCCTGACTTGTGGGTCATATTACTCATTGGCTAACTCGTCATCCAATGGTAACGTCCTGTCATCCCCGACTTACTACTTACAGTGTAGTAAATTTTGTATACAAAACCCCAACATACAGGCAGTAATTGAAGAACTACAAAGACTCAATCACCGCTTAATCGCATTGTAAAATAATTAAGGTTTTGTAAAACATTCCAAAAAGATTATCAAAAAGAGGATAAACTCACTTTGCTATCTTAGACTTCGCGTAAGGGTTTCCTGGATGTAATCTATAATTTATACAAATATACATTGGTTAGTACCATAACCCTTTGAAAATATGAATGATACGCTCCCCGAGACGACATTCCAACAACTACGTCGGGCAGAACTACGACAATTGTTACGGAACCCTAAATCAATCGGGCAGCGTATCTACTATGAAACCGGGGTTATAATACTTACAACGGAGCAGAACCTTGCTAATTAGGGGTATAATACCCGACTATAATGCTTATAACTTCAGAAATTCGAGACGGAAAGAAAGAAATGAACGACGGAAAGTGAAACCCGATGGCCTGCTTATATAGTTGCAAAACCTGACTCTCACGCGGCCCGCGTAAAGGATAAGCGGGGCTTACGCGGCCCGCGTCAACACCTGGTCAACATGTAGCTTAGTTGGGTCAGCATGTAGGTCCGCCACGATGTTGACACGTGTCGGCTTCTGGTGTCTCCGCGTTTGATGATCTCACACGGCCCGCGTAAGTGTTAAGGTGAGCTTACGCTGCCCGCCTTAACTTATAATTTCAACGGAATCAAGTTTCAGCCTTGATACCGCCCGCGTGAGCTTGGGAAGGGGTCCTACGCGGCCCGCCTAAGCTTAATTTTTATTTTTTTTAATTTATTTTATATGCTATAACATATTTTGAGTTCGGTTTAAACATACGGGATGTATTATAAGACATAAGGGAATATTTTAAGATATACTGGGGTGTCGGAAATATTATGAGGTTGTTGGTTTTACCGAGGGTTGTTACACCTTCGAAGTCGGAGACAAATTTTTGTTGAAAGTCTCGCCTTGGAAAGGCGTAGCCAGATTAGGTAAACATGGGAAGTTGAACCCACGATACATAGGACCTTTTGAAATCTTTGAAAAGATTAGAACCATTGCTTACAAACTGAAACTACCGGACGAGCTTAGTAGCATTCATGGCATATTTCATGTTGCAAACCTTAAAAAGAGTCCTACTCAAGAAACAGTTATCATCCCAGCGGATAAAATTCATATCGATGACAAACTCCAATACACCGAAGAACCTGTTGAGGTTAGGGACCGGAAGGTCCAAAATACTAGGAGAAGTCGTGTCAAGTTGATCAAAGTTCGTTGGAACTCCCGTCACGGGCCGTAGTATACCAGGGAACATGAAGACCAAATCGAAACAAAGTACTCTCATTTGTTCAAAGACTCCCATGCAACCGATAACTCAACGTGAATTTCGGGCTGAAATTCCTCTAAAGGGGGAGTATGTGACAACCAGCAAAATTCCATGATAATTTTGTTGGGTTTTTCACATGTTTATCAAAGTGATTTCATCCATATGAAATAAAAACGCAGCGGAAAGATTATTTAAAACATGTTTACTTTCAAGATATAAAACCCATTTTATATGTAAAACCCAATACCCGGATCGATATACGAACATGCATGCTATCAAAATTAAAACACAACCATAGGGTATTTAGAATACTACATTTCAAGGAGTAAAGGATATGAAGAAGATGATGCATCTTGAACGGTTGCCTTCAAGTGTAGAAGACCTCAAGCTTGCATACCCCAAACCTTCCAACAAACACTTTGATTTAGCTAGGATTTATACACTCATGAACTCACTTAAAAAATCCTTCATGGACAACCCAACTTGGCCGAAAATTAGAGAGACAAAAATGAAGTTCTTGCACTTGAAAAATCTAACTTGAAAGGCCCTCTTCATCAACCATATGTTAGCCAAAAATTAGAGTCTTTTTACAAGTTCATACACTTGAAAATGATCTCTAAAATTACCACTATGTTGGCCGAAAATTCTTGGAGGTTTCTCAAGTTCTTCTTTATTTTAATTTGTCATACAAATGCCTTAAAAGATGAGAGATATCTTGCCACATTTTCACCCAATCAAGTTCCATGCAAATATGACAACTTGCATGCTTTCTCATTGGACCAACAATCTTGGGAGGACAATGGGGGGGGGGGGGGAGGTTGGTGGCCTAGCTTTTATTTTTATAAAAAAATTTCAAAAATTTTCTTATAATAACAATTTAAGTCTTATATAATTTTATAACTTTTATAAAATTATAACATCACATGTTTTAAGACTTATACAACTTTTATTAAGTTATTTAACCCATTAAATAACAAAATAAAATATTCTCTCAAAATAAATTATCCATATAATTTATTAGTTTGTCAAGTGCAATTATTTAGAAAACCAATTTCTAAATATTCTAAGTGTTAATATTTATTTGTATGATCATATCATAAATAAATATTATAAGTGTTTGTCTAGCTTGTATTTGGGTATGACTCGACTTGGATCATAACGTACTAGCCACATCAATTTAATATGTGTCTTGGGCATACAGAATCCAACAATCTCCCACTTGCACAAGATACATAGAAGATTGATGCAAGTAGTAAAGACCACCTAACTATAGTTTACTACCCCTAATACGTATGACTATATGTCCCATTCAATAACATCATCCCCTTCAAGTCCTTTACTTGAATATGATTTAGGTGAATCTATCATTTATCCCTTTGTTGCAGATGTCATGTTAAATCCAGAGACATAGAGTGATCATTCTCTGTTGATTTTACTTTAGCAGGCCTTAGACATCTTACTCTCAACGAATAAGAGGAACAAATCCCATCTTGACTACATACGTCTCTCACAATCACCTTGTACCACACCTGAGCTTAGCCTTATGTACTGTCATTTTACTAACAGCGAAGAAATAAGTCAAGGTATAATATTTGGTGAATATCAAGACCCAATATGTATCTCAGGTCAGAGGATGCTATGATATTCTCTTTTACTCAAATTTACTTATGATCAATCAGAAATGATTCCATGCAGTAATATTTGAGAGCAAGTCAGTCCAATATTTGTATCCTACAAATATCTATGAACCTTGGCAGCAACACTTTGCTCTATATTCATACTTCATGAATATCCACCAATCCAAGTTCATAATAGTCTTATATTCATATTTGTTCCCACAAGTATGATCGACTACGGACATTTAGAATAAGTAACTTATTCACGGATTAAAACATGCTAAAACGGAACATAAGTCAACATACCATAAAGAGTTATAATAATAATTGTTCCAATATCCAAATACAAAATAGATCAAATCCAATCACTAGAATATCGAAGTCCTAAGGGGCACAAGTATGACCCTTCATGCTTTTCCCGTTCAAGGAGCTTCGTGAGTGGATCCGCAATATTTTGATCAGTGTGAACTTTGTGAACACATATCTTTCCTTTTTCAACTTCATCCCTTATGTAGTTGAAATTCCGCTCAATGTGCCTAGTCTTTTGATGTCACACCCCGACCACGTATAACATACAAAACGTGGCGGAAAACGTCGGGGAGTGTTGTAACAGAATTAATTGTTTCATAACCATGGCATACAAAGTTGTATTTTAATTATTAATCAAGAGTGTTACATTGTCTTAAACAGGAAACAAAGAGTTCATAACATAATTAAACTAGTCTATCTTCATTTTTAGTCTCTAAGGCACAGGTCCGCCCTAGTGTCACGATCATCATCCTACGCAAAAGCTCCTGAAAACACATGTGAAAATAGGTACGTCAGCATAAAAATGCATGTGAGATACATAGGATTTGTGAAAATAGGATTCATGACTTATAAGTTTAGGAAAAGTTGTTTAACAAAAGTCAGTCATGAACCTTGTAAGTTGTTTTGTTTTGTAAATCATTCAAAAAGAAATGATATGTATAAATAAGAGAATAATGTAAGGTTAAATGAATAATCGACAAAATGAGTTTGTATTAGATAAGTTGTTTTGTAAATCAATGTCTTGTGAAAATAAGTTGTTTATGTAAAACGTAAGATGTCAATTATTGAAATGATTTAGGTAACGCTACGACATGTAATATCATACAAACATTTATTTATAGGAAGTACCAGCGGCGTATCCACCATGCTTGTATCATATTACACATGCCTCGTTACTCAAATCACTTACTCAAACCAACCACCAATGTAAATTGTTTATGTATAAATGAATTGTCACGTGTTAATGTGTAAACCATATAGAAATGTCTATGTCCAATGTAAACCGCTAATTGCGTATATCAATGTCAAAATGTTTATGTTTAATGTAGATCATGTAATGTATACCCAAAATATCATGTATGGTAAGTGAAATATATCAACTAAACCATATGTGAAATGCACAAAAACAAGGTATTGAAGTAAAACATGGTTTAAATCAAAGTTATGTTTTGTGGATCAGATGCATGCTATACTGATACAAACATTTATGCGGTATTGTGAAAATGCATACTTCCAAGCCTTGAGACTGTGGCGATAAACCCTTAAACAAATTAAAGGTTTATCTAATTTATGTGTATCGAATTCGGTCATTCCTTCCAATCCAAACAAACCCAGGATTTCAGGAACGGGAGTTGTCAATTCCTATGGTACCACTACCTACTAACGAACGGCGTGATCGGTGTTAATGAATGTATTGTTCCATTGTAAACAACCCAAATGTCATAACAAAATGTAAGCATGTGATGAAAACAACTGTACTAAGTATGCAACAATAGACATACATAGCATGTGATGTGAAACAACTGTACTAAGTATGCAGCAATGAACATACATAGCATGAAATGTAATGTAAAACAATGTACTAAGTATGCACACAATGGACATACATAGCATGAAATGTAATGTAAAACAATGTACTAAGTATGCACACAATGGACATACATAGCATGAACACAATGAAATCATGTACTATAATTGTACTAATGAACATAGCAAGTATATGATGTGAAAGCAGGAAAGCACGAAAGTTACAAGTAGGCACATGTGTTTCACCCCAAAACAGTTTGGAAAACAGTAAAAGAGGGGTCTATGTACTCACTTGAGATTGCTCAGAAGTCCTAAGATAACCACCAAGCAATGCTAGAGATCACGGAATCAAACGGCACCTAATATAGGTAACTATGTTAATAAACCGGACCTAAATCGGAGGATTTATATAGACTGAGGGTTCGTAAACCAAACGAGTATGGAAACTCGTGTAATATGGTTTAACAAAGCCTACATACTAATTGAAACCTAACATAAGTGCTTACGACCCGTTTAGGTAGCTTATGCTACTTTAACGCGTCGTTCGCGTGAAACGCGTTCGGAACGTCTAACTAGTCCTATGACAAGTGTTATATGCCTAAACATGTTACATAATCAGTTATATGACAAAAGTTTAGGTTACATATGCTTAATTACCAATTATACATGAAAAGGGACTATAACCATCGTGATTACAATCACGTTGCGAAGTTCAAACGAACTTCGCATTGGCCATAAACTGGTCAACGCAGAAAGTCAAACAAAGTTTGACTTTCGCACTCGAAAAGCAATAAAAGAACGAAGGAATACTTACGAAGGGTCCAAGAATGGAAGGTTTGAATTCGAACACTCTCAGGTATGAAGTGTTAAACACGACAACTTAGAGAGCAAGTTCAGATTCAAAGGTGTGAGTTGAGAGTGAAGTGGGTGTTGGGTATTTCTAGGATTTCCCGAACCGTTAGGATCGTTTCATGGAAACCGTGCTTTGATCTTGGCCATACACCTCAAGCACATGGTTTTAGAAAACCATTTGAGCCCCTAGTATTGAGAAATACCATTTGCATGGTGGTTTAGTGGGTAATACAGCTGTTAACAGGCTGTTAAACTGAGTTTTCTGATCTGGGAGACTGACGTGGGCCGCATGAAGTTTAAGCTTGGGTTTACGCCCCAGGCCTAAGAACTTTGACAGATTTACATTTTTAGCCCCTGCATGCCCAAAACTTGGTTTTCGATGCATTTTTGACACGTATAAGCCCCGTTAACCCCATTTCAAGGCTCTAAAATGAAGTTAAAGTATTGGCAACTCAAAACATGCTCAAAAATATCTCGGATGTCGGTTCGTTTGACCGTACGATCGCGATGTTCGCTTAATTACGACGGAATGCGCATAAGCGCGAAAAACGATCCAAATGACGCAACGAATGGATTTTTCTTATGCCAAACACTAAAATAAAATATTTTAGTGCTTACATAAATTTTTGGATGTCCGGATGTATTCAGAAGGTGAGTTATGCGCAAAAGTGCAAACTTGTGCACTTTTTGACACTTTTAGTCCCTGAATGACCCAAAAGTTTATTTTAGCACACCGAACCCCTCAAAGCCTATTTCTAAGCTATTTAAAGGATATTTATGGTATGTTTAATTTATGGTCATGTTCCGGAATGTCTGTTACAGTTCAAATTGGCATACTTTCACAGTTTGTCAAATTTAGTCCCTGTAGCCGAATTAACTTGTTTTTGCCGTACCAAAGCCTTTAAAATTATTTCTAAGTTATGTAAAGGTTATTTAAGGTATGTTATGTATATGTTGATGTTCCAGAGTATTTTTCGCATTAAACTGGTTACGTTTACGCACCAGTTTGCGTATAACTCTCTAGAAAGCGATATAGAGTTTGAAATTGAGCAAAAGTCAAAACATGAAAAAATGTAAAACACAACCAAACAAACATTGGGATCAAATAACATTGTTTTATTGATAATAGAAATGTTCACAATGATTACAAGCACAGATGTTACAGTCTCCCCTACTAGTGGAAATTTCGTCCCGAAATTTATTTATATGAAACTCGTGGAAAAAGATGCGGATATTTCGCCTTCATTTGATCTTCGCGTTCCCAAGTAAACTCGGGTCCACGTTTAGCTTCCCAGCGAACTTTGACCAAAGGAATGCGCTTGCGTTTAAGCCACTTGACTTCACGTTCCATGATTTCCACTGGCTTCTCAACAAATTTCAGTGTTTTCTCAACACGAATTTCGTCAAGCGGTATGTGGAGGTTCTCATTAGCTAAACACCTCTTGAGATTGGACACGTGAAAAGTTGGATGAACATTTCCAAGTTCAGGAGGTAACTCAATTCTGTAGGCTACCTTTCTGATTCTTTCGACGATCTTGAATGGTCCAACGTATCTAGGTGCAAGTTTTCCTTTCTTTCCAAATCTGATCACACCTTTCCAAGGTGAGACCTTACGTAATACTCGATCACCGACTTGAAATTCCAAGGGTTTGCGTTTTGGGTCCGCGTAACTCTTTTGACGGCTTCTAGCTGTCTGAAGGTTATCACGAACTTTCTTGACCTTATCAGTTGTCTCTAAAATGAGGGCAGGTCCAGTAAGCTGAGCCTCGCCAATCTCATTCCAGCAGACTGGTGAGCGACATTTTCGACCATAGAGAGCTTCGAAAGGAGCCATTTTGATGCTGGTGTGATAACTGTTGTTGTAGGAGAATTCAATTAACGGAAGATGTGAATCCCAACTACCACCAAAGTCGATCACACAAGCTCTAAGCATATCCTCCAGAGTCTGGATTGTTCTTTCAGATTGACCATCCGTTTGCTGATGATAAGCTGTGCTCAGGTTAAGTTGGGTCCCCATAGCAGATTGCATGGTTCTCCAAAAATGAGAAGTGAAACGAGCATCTCTGTCAGAAATGATGTTCAAAGGAACACCATGTCGAGCTACAATTTCATCCACATAGATTTTAGCAAGTTTGTCAGCAGGAAAATCCTCACGGATTGGTAAGAAATGCGCTGACTTAGTAAGACGATCAACAACTACCTAGATGGCATCATGACCTTTCTTTGTGCGTGGAAGTTTGGTAACAAGATCCATAGTAATGTTTTCCCATTTCCAAACTGGGATCTCTGGTTGCACCAATAAACCAGAAGGACGCTGATGTTCAGCCTTAACCTTAAGACATGTAAGGCATTTTGATACATATAAGGCAATGTCTTTCTTCATACCAGGCCACCAATACTGAATACGAAGATCCTTATACATTTTATCTGAGCCAGGATGAACAGAATAGCGAGACTTATGGGCTTCATCCATAAGCAAGGTGCGAAGGTTATCAAGGCTTGGGACCCACAAACGGTCCATGAAGTAATACGATCCATTGTCCTTCAGTTCTAGATCAGGTGTTATGTGATAGGGAAATTCCTTATCCATCAAACTTTGTGAAACACAAGATTGTTGAGCCAGAGAAATGCGTGCTTGGATATCGGATCGAGCTTGAATAACAGATTGAACACGAACACAATGAAGCTTAGTACGTTCCTTATGACTCAATGCATCGGCTACGACATTCGCCTTACCAGGATGGTAGCGAATTTCGCAGTCATAGTCGTTTAGAAGCTCGACCCAACGTCGTTGCCTCATGTTGAGTTCTTTCTGATTAAAGACATGTTGAAGACTTCCGTGGTCAGTGAAAACCACACATTTTGTTCCGTACAAATAGTGTCTCCAGATCTTAAGAGCGAAGACAACTGCACCTAACTCAAGATCATGAGTGGTGTAGTTTTTCTCATGTATCTTCAACTGCCTCGATGCATATGCTATGACTTTGTTCCTTTGCATTAGAACACAGCCAAGACCCAGTTTTGATGCATCACAATACACGACAAAATCATCATCACCCTCAGGCAATGATAGAACAGGCGCATCGCAAAGCTTCTGCTTCAAGTTTTGAAAAGCTTCCTCTTGTTTGAATCCCCAATCAAAGGGTTTGTTCTTCTGAGTTAGAGCAGTTAGAGGAACTGCAATCTTCGAGAAGTTTTCTATGAAGCGGCGATAATAACCCGCTAGACCAAGAAAAGAACGAACCTCAGTAGGAGTAGTAGGCGTATCCCAATCCTTAATCGCACTGATCTTGGAGGGATCTACATGAATACCTTGTTCGTTGATAATATGTCCTAAGAATTGAACTTCTTTAAGCCAAAATTCGCACTTGGAGAATTTGGCGAAAAGTTGCTCTTTCTTTAGGAGTTCCAGAGTAAGACGAAGATGTTGCTCGTGATCAGCTCGCGTCTTAGAGTATATCAAGATGTCATCAATAAAAACAATGACGAACTGATCCAAATAAGGTTTGCAGGCCCTATTCATTAAGTCCATGAAAACCGCAGGAGCATTAGTCAAACCGAATGGCATGACTGTGAACTCGTAATGCCCATAACGAGTGCGGAAAGCTGTCTTGGGAATATCTTCTTCATGCACACGAAGTTGATGATACCCGGAACGCAGATCAATCTTCGAAAAATAGGAAGCACCCTGTAACTGATCAAAGAGATCATCGATGCGCGGTAGGGGATATCGATTCTTGATGGTAAGCTTGTTGAGCTCACGATAATCGATACACATCCTAAAAGATCCATCCTTCTTCTTGACAAAAAGAACGGGAGCACCCCAGGGTGAAAAGCTAGGACGGATAAAACCTTTGTCAGAGAGCTCCTGAAGCTGCTTAGACAACTCTTGCATCTCAGATGGTGCAAGACGATATGGAGCTCTGGCAATGGGATTCGCACCAGGTACGAGATCAATGCGGAACTCGACTTGGCGTGCTGGGGGTAGACCAGGTAAGTCTTCAGGGAATACTTCAGAATAATCCCGAACGACAGGAATATCTGAAATAGACTTACCCTTACCTTTATCTGCTGTAACATGTGCTAAGAAGGCCACATAGTTCTTCCGCAGATATTTCCGAGCTTTAAAACAAGACATGAGCTTGAGGCCACCAGACGGTTTCTCACCTTGAACATGTAGGATCTCGCCTGTCGAAAGCGGCACACGAACAATCTTCTCAAAACAAACTACCTCTGTGCGATGCTTGGATAACCAATCCATACCCACTATAACGTCGAAGCTTCCAAGTTGCATTGGCGTGAGGTCGATAGGAAAAAGATGGTCGTTAAGGTTCAACTGGCAGTTGCGAAGAACAGAATCAAGAATAATGGGTTCACCACTAGCAACCTCTACTGTCAAAGATTTACCTAGTTTCGTTCTAGACACGCGAAGCATTGGCTCAAAAGACAATGACACAAAACTCTTGTCGGCACCAGAATCGAAAAGTACAGATGCAGGCTGATTATTAATAAAGAACGTACCGTTCACCACATTATCGTCTGCCTGCGCCTCTTGGGCATTCATGTTGAAGACTCGCCCTCGAGCCTGAGCCTGATTCTGGTTTGGATTCTGATTCTGGTTAGCTAGCCTTGGGCACCGGTTTCTGTAGTGGGTCAGATCCCCACAATTGTAGCACGAACCAGGAGGAAAATGAGGTCGTGCAGCTTGACCTTGTTGCTGAGCAAGAGGCTGAGCAACCTGTTGGGCTTGGTTCAGAACTGCCTGGTTCTGGTTAACAAGGATGCGACAAGTAGCAGCAAGATGACCTGACTTCCCACAGTTATTACAGAAACGGCACGGATGTTGCGGCTGATGGTGACTGTTGCATCTATTGCACAAAGGTGCATTCCCTGAATAGGGTTTCTCCGCTGGAGGCTGTGCGGGTTGGTTGGGAGCTGCCTGGTTAGCTTGGGCAGTGACAACATAGTTTTGGGAAGCCTTTCGCTTCCTAGAACTCTTTGAGGAACCAGAATTCTTTCCATTCAAGTTTTGACCTTTCTTGCTATCTTCCTTGTCAGACGACTGTTTCTTGCCCTTGTCACCCTTCCTGTGTAACTTATTCTTCCGAATCTGCGACTCAGTCAATGTCGCTGCTAATTCGATAGCCTGACGGAGTGTGGCAGGGTTATTACCAGTAATGATGTCTTGTACCGAGTCAGGTAGGCCGTCGATGTACCTTTCGATAGCCTTGTCGAGTGGGGTAACCATCGTCGGGCAAAGCAGACTCAACTCCTCAAATCTATCAGCATATGCCCTGTGCTCACCACTGTCTTGTTTCAAGTCATCAAACTCCTTCTCCAAAGCTCACTGCTCATGACGAGGACAGAATTCCCTCATCATAAGGGCCCTGAGTTCAGCCCATGTCTGTGCTAGAGCAACCTCTGCACCTCGGTCTCTCATAACCCCATTCCACCATGTGAGAGCCCTCTTCTGAAACACACTCAAAGAAAACTCGACCTTGCGATTGTCAGGACACTGCACGTGGCGAAAAGTATTCTCGATGCTCTCGAACCATTGAAGAAGCCCAGTCGCTCCTTCAGAACCACTAAACTTGAGTGGTTTAGCCGAGTTAAAATCCTTGTATTTGCATGGAGCATTGTTATTGTTGTTGGCTTGGTGCCATTGAGCAAAGAGATTTGGGAATTGAGCAACCATCTGCTACGCAATGATTTCTGCCAGTTCGGCAGTCGCTATCTGGTTTTCGCGTCGAGGAGGCATTCTAAAAGAGGAAAACATGAAAGGAAATGGGTGAGATGATTGGATGAAGAGAATGAGATGAAACAAAATTAACAAAAGAAAAGATGGTGGTCATTTGTCCGCATTACCAAGCAAACAAACGATACACATTGACTAATCAAAGTAAATGGGTGAAAAATTAATGTATCACGAAGACATGCTCGCCTATAAGTGAACACTCATCCCAAGAATTCCCAGGTAAGCACAACTGGTCTCGCATCTGATGAGATATATACGAAGTGCTTGCCTAGACAGAAAACCCAGAATACAGGCATTCACTCTTCCAGTTTGCACGTGTTCACATTATTTAAAACCCAAAACCTTGACGAGATTTTTGAAAATTCAAAGGCATAAAGCCAAAAATTTAGTCAAACCGGAAGGGTTCAAAACCTTACAAAAGAGGGTTCAAAACCTTGTAATAAGTCATCCAAAAACAGATGATTGTTTTTTCAAAAATCGTTTCGAAAAAAAAATTGGTTTTTGTTTTGATAATCACCTAAGGATAGGTGATGTGCATGTTTTAAGATCTAAACACAAGATAACTTGTGTTAGGGTCCTAGAAAGGTTATAGTCTAGGTCAAATAATTACTAATAACCTAATTCCCTATAACCATTGGCTCTGATACCAACTCTTCTGTCACACCCCGACCACGTATAACATACAAAACGTGGCGGAAAACGTCGGGGAGTGTTGTAACAGAATTAATTGTTTCATAACCATGGCATACAAAGTTGTATTTTAATTATTAAACAAGAGTGTTACATTGTCTTAAACAGGAAACAAAGAGTTCATAACATAATTAAACTAGTCTATCTTCATTTTTAGTCTCTAAGGCACAGGTCCGCCCTAGTGTCACGATCATCATCCTACGCAAAAGCTCCTGAAAACACATGTGAAAACAGGTACGTCAGCATAAAAATGCCTGTGAGATACATAGGATTTGTGAAAATAGGATTCATGACTTATAAGTTTAGGAAAAGTTGTTTAACAAAAGTCAGTCATGAACCTTGTAAGTTGTTTTGTTTTGTAAATCATTCAAAAAGAAATGATATGTATAAATAAGAGAATAATGTAAGGTTAAATGAATAATCGACAAAATGAGTTTGTATTAGATAAGTTGTTTTGTAAATCAATGTCTTGTGAAAATAAGTTGTTTATGTAAAACGTAAGATGTCAATTATTGAAATGATTTAGGTAACGCTACGACATGTAATATCATACAAACATTTATTTATAGGAAGTATCAGCGGCGTATCCACCTTGCTTGTATCATATTACACACGCCTCGTTACTCAAATCACTTACTCAAACCAACCACCAATGTAAATTTTTTATGTATAAATGAATTGTCATGTGTTAATGTGTAAACCATATAGAAATGTCTATGTCCAATGTAAACCGCTAATTGCGTATATCAATGTCAAAATGTTTATGTTTAATGTAGATCATGTAATGTATACCCAAAATATCATGTATGGTAAGTGAAATATATCAACTAAACCATATGTGAAATGCACAAAAACAAGGTATTGAAGTAAAACATGGTTTAAATCAAAGTTATGTTTTGTGGATCAGATGCATGCTATACTGATACAAACATTTATGCGGTATTGTGAAAATGCATACATCCAAGCCTTGAGACTGTGGCGATAAACCCTTAAACAAATTAAAGGTTTATCTAATTTATGTGTATCGAATTCGGTCATTCCTTCCAATCCAAACAAACCCAGGATTTCAGGAACGGGAGTTGTCAATTCCTATGGTACCACTACCTACTAACGAACGGCGTGATCGGTGTTAATGAATGTATTGTTCCATTGTAAACAACCCAAATGTCATAACAAAATGTAAGCATGTGATGAAAACAACTGTACTAAGTATGCAACAATAGACATACATAGCATGTGATGTGAAACAACTGTACTAAGTATGCAGCAATGAACATACATAGCATGAAATGTAATGTAAAACAATGTACTAAGTATGCACACAATGGACATACATAGCATGAAATGTAATGTAAAACAATGTACTAAGTATGCACACAATGGACATACATAGCATGAACACAATGAAATCATGTACTATAATTGTACTAATGAACATAGCAAGTATATGATGTGAAAGCAGGAAAGCACGAAAGTTACAAGTAGGCACATGTGTTTCACCCCAAAACAGTTTGGAAAACAGTAAAAGAGGGGTCTATGTACTCACTTGAGATTGCTCAGAAGTCCTAAGATAACCACCAAGCAATGCTAGAGATCACGGAATCAAACGGCACCTAATATAGGTAACTATGTTAATAAACCGGACCTAAATCGGAGGATTTAGATAGAATGAGGGTTCGTAAACCAAACGAGTATGGAAACTCGTGTAATATGGTTTAACAAAGCCTACATACTAATTGAAACCTAACATAAGTGCTTACGACCCATTACGACCCGTTTAGGTAGCTTATGCCACTTTAACGCGTCGTTCGCGTTAAACGCGTTCGGAACGTCTAACTAGTCCTATGACAAGTGTTATATGCCTAAACATGTTACATAATCAGTTATGTGACAAAAGTTTAGGTTACATATGCTTAATTACCAATTATACATGAAAAGGGTATTCTGGTAATTTACCTAAGGCATATAAACTACCTATCATATAACTACTTAATGAAGCGACCATAAGGTATAACCTCGGAAGGTTATTCCCTATATACTATGGTCACCTAATGTGTTTGGTCGGATCCTAATGATCGACCAAATGGGTCGGGTTCGAAGGTATAAGCGATTTATGAGATCGCTTACCCTTACGACCCTAGACAACGTGGTAATCAGTAGGCATAGTCCCAAGGGACTATAACCATCGTGATTACAATCACGTTGCGAAGTTCAAACGAACTTCGCATTGACCATAAACTGGTCAATGTAGAAAGTCAAAAAAAGTTTGACTTTCAGACTCGAAAAGCAATAAAAGAACGAAGGAATACTTACGAAGGGTCCAAGAATGGAAGGTTTGAATTCGAACACTCTCAGGTATGAAGTGTTAAACACGACAACTTAGAGAGCAAGTTCAGATTCAAAGGTGTGAGTTGAGAGTGAAGTGGGTGTTGGGTATTTATAGGATTTTCCAAACCGTTAGGATTGTTTCTTGGAAACCGTGCTTTGATCTTGGCCATACACCTCAAGCACATGGTTTTAGAAAACCATTTGAGCCCCTAGTATTGAGAAATACCATTTGCAAGGTGGTTTAGTGGGTAATACAGCTGTTAACAGGCTGTTAAACTGATTTTTCTGATCTGGGAGACTGACGCGGTCTGCGTAAAGTTTAAGCTTGGGTTTACGCCCCAGGCCTAAGAACTTTGACAGATTTACATTTTTAGCCCCTGCATGCCCAAAACTTGGTTTTCGATGCATTTTTGACACGTATAAGCCCCGTTAACCCCATTTCAAGGCTCTAAAATGAAGTTAAAGTATTGGCAACTCAAAACATGCTCAAAAATATCTCGGATGTCTGTTCGTTTGGCCGTACGATCGCGATGTTCGCTTAATTACGACGGAATGCGCATAAGCGCGAAAAACGATCCAAATGACGCAACGAATGGATTTTTCTTATGCCAAACACTAAAATCAAATATTTTAGTGCTTACATAAATTTTTGGATGTCCGTATGTATTCAGAAGGTGAGTTATGCGCAAAAGTGCAAACTTGTGCACTTTTTGACACTTTTAGTCCCTGAATGACCCAAAAGTTTATTTTAGCACACCGAACCCATCAAAGCCTATTTCTAAGCTATGTAAAGGATATTTATGGTATGTTTAACTTATGTTCATGTTCCGGAATGTCTGTTACAGTTCAAATTGGCATACTTTCGCAGTTTGTCAAATTTAGTCCCTGTAGCCGAATTAACTTGTTTTTGCCATACCAAAGCCTTTAAAACTTATTTCTAAGTTATGTAAAGGTTATTTAAGGTATGTTAAGTATATGTTGATGTTCCGGAGTATTTGTCGCATTAAACTGGTTACGTTCACGCACCAGTTTGCGTATAACTCTCCAGAAAGCGATATAGAGTTTGAAATTGAGCAAAAGTCAAAACATGAAAAATGTTAAACACAACCAAACAAACATTGGGATCAAATAACATTTTTTTATTGATAATAGAACTGTTCACAATGATTACAAGCACAGATGTTACAGTTGATGTGCACGTGGTTCCTTGATTTGAGCAATCGTACCATCGTTATCACAAAGATCTCTAGGGGTCCTGAATGGTAGGGACTACCCCTAGATCGGCAATAATTCAAGTGGTAGATCCATATGAATTATCTTGATCAATGAAGCGGCGATGTATTCTGATTCTGTAGTGGACAGTGCTACCCTGATTGTGATCGAGAATCATCTCGATCGGTTTGGAAACTTGTATCCATGTAACCCTTTACAACGAATTCCGAAACTCGCATCCCTGTAACCCTTTACAATGAGTTCCTCTTCACCAGATTCATATATTAGAAATATATCCTTAGTCCTTTTAAGGTATTTCAATATATTTTTAACAGTCACCCAATGACCGTTAATCGCTGGTATCTTCTCGCCATGCTAAAAAGCGCATAACTTGTCCGGTCTAGTGTATATCATTATATACATAATGAATCCTATAGCTGACCCATATGGGATTCCTTTCATTCTTTCTTGCTCATCCTTTGAGCTTGGACTTTGAAACTGTGACACCCCAGGAAAACGAGTAAACACCGCAACTTAACTAGCTTCCTCAGTAACTACGCACTAAATTTCGGGACGAAATTCTCTTAACAGGGGGAGAATGTGACAACCCTCAAATTTGCATGTAACCATACAGTTTATTAATGATAATAAAAGTACTTGATGACTGTGCTGAATCATTTAACTGCTCTCTGATTACTGTGTTATACTTACATGTGCTTGTTAGCATACTAGTAGTATACGGAAAAGTTACTAAATAGTCCGGTATATTTTCCTGTGTGTTAGGAATAAATTTCGTTACAAAAATATATGTATGAGACGCTATACGGTGAAATTAAACGCTTTAACGGAACGATACGTAACCGAACAACCAGACAGTTTCCGGGACACTAAAATATTTTCAGAAATATTATTTTATCTTTCTTAATTATTTATGGTCACAAAAATCCCCATGCACCATGTAAACATGACATACACCCACTATACTTGTAAATACCCTTAACCTTCTAAGTTAATACCTATTAGTTGCCAAAAATTTACACTTTACCCCCCCCCAACCGAAAATCTGCCCTAATCATTTAAAGATATTTAGTTTAGATATTGTAAAAAGGAATCTTGTTTCTATTGGCCAAACTTTTGGGTATGATTTCCCTAAAGAGCTAGTTTTGCCTATTTCCAAGAAATTGTCATCATCACCTCCAAGCTTACACTCCACCTCCTCCCTCCTCTCTCTAAATTTCGGCTCATACCCCCCCCCCCCCCTCTCTCATAACCGAAATCACCACCATCATTCTTCACCATCTCCATTTCTTCCACTAAAAGCTCTCATTCAAAGGTTGAAGTTCATCCATAGAAGTGTAAGATTGAAGGGCTTTCAAGGAAGTTGATTCAAGCTTTGTCACCAACTTTTCACCATCATCCCATCCTAAGATTACTACCCTAGCCTTGTGCTAATAGTAAGTCCCTTCATACTCTTGTTCCACCTTGATTCTTGTTACGATTTGTTGAATGTTTATGACACACACAAAAGCTTAAACACTAATTATATGAACATAAAATTCTGCATAAAAACCCTACATAAAAAGTTTGTTTGAAGTTGAAATCTGGTTAGTTTGGGTTTGGTAAATGCATGCATGATGTTTGAACATTTATCCTTCGATACACCATGGTTAGAGTCTTTGTTTATGCGTTTTTAGTCACTTCTACATATAAACAGCTTGCTGATTGAAATTTCCAGCCTGCTTCAACAGGCTGTAACGGGTTCATTTTTAATCGAAAAATTTAAGTTCTGGAGTCTAAATTGTGTAATTTTGAATATCTGAACTAATGGAACTGGAATCGCAATTTTCCGAGGTCGTTTACTATTTTTAAAGTATTATTTTAGACAGCAGGTCAAAGCTGAAATATTTCTGCTAAAAAAGTGTGTTGTAATCAGAGTCAAAACTTAAAACCTGAGCAGAATCCGTTCATGGAATTTTTACTGTAGATGGTCACGGATGTTTCCGTGACCCTCCAACTGGAATTTCGACGATCCGACTTATGATTGTTTTTTTGTAAATTTTTCCGTAAAACTGCAATCAGAAAGTATCAAATCTGATCGCAGTCGAGTAAAAGAATTTTTATACAAAATTGGTAATGAACTGATATCCGAAATTTTTACACAATAAATCGTGGATTATATATGACCTTCTGTAAAAATTTGAGAATTTTTGGAAAAGGTTAACTATTTTATTAAAATGCTCGAAAACAGTCCAGTTTTGATTAATAAAGCTGAAACAACATAAGGAGTGATTTGCGTATCTAAATGTCGAGTAGGTTATCCGAGAATGATAAAACATGTTATATGTCAATAAAAGTGTTATGTGCAATGTTGTATGTTTGTCTATGAGTGGGGAATAGATGGGTAGGTTATATGGGCATGAACCGTTAAAGTGATGCATGTTATGTGATAGATACGTGTAGGAACTTTGTGTCCTATTTGAAATCACTAATAAACTAAGTGGTAATCATATTAGGACGTGATTGACCGACCTCGACTATTAGCTATATTTGAGAGTCAAACCGAGCAACCAAGGTGAGTTCACACTCTTTCTAAGGCATGGGATTCCCAGGGGTTGGGAATGGGATTGAATAACTACTTGTACTATCATTACTACTAAACTATTTTTACTGTCCTCGGACCGAAGGGCACGTACGTAAAACCTACGTACATGATCATAAGACCATCAACTCTATCACTTTAAGTCCCCCAATTATCGACTTAATCGCCGAGGCCTATGGCGAGCGGGTCATTAGTTAATAGCGCTATTAGGTTTAACAAGCCTCACACCGTGCCAGTCGGACGGACGTGTACTAATGGACTATGGGCAAAGGGTCAATGCTGATAGACATTGACTTAGGGCACCTCTTATATTTTCGTAGCAGTCGATACGCGTGGTTTTGAAACACATGGGAAGCCCCCACTAATCATCGCACGCATGCCTGGACTGGCAGCAAGGATTAACGCGATACATGGTTTACAAAACGAACATATAATTTACGAAACGAATGCTATAACTAAACAACCAAACGTGAACTCACTCAACTTTGTTGTTGACTCGTTGTTACATGCCTTACAGGTCGCTAAAAATTTGGAGCTTGCACGAGGAAGGAGTCATTGTGGTATGCGGACAGTTACGTCCAGAGTTTAATATTTAAAACATTATGAACTTATTAAACCTATGTGTTGGACTTTAAACTTATGAACTGCGAACTTATGTTTTGAACTTTACGTTTATGCTTCCGCTGTCTAAATTAAAAACTTGGTTAACTAGCTTTTGGTCACCAATCGTATCTTTGTTGTCTTTATTTACTTAAGTACGTTGTTCAGTATGATTGGTGGCTCGATCCTGGTCACGTCACGCCTCCAAGCGTTGATACCCCGCATGGTGGATTTTGGGGGTGTGACAGATTGGTATCAGAGCCATTGGTTATAGTGAACTTGGTTTTAAAAAGGGGAAAAGCTTTTTGATAAAACCAGACTATAACCTGTACAGTGCTCAACGATCCACAACGACGCTTCGCTCCACGTGCAAGACTCGACACCATAAGTGGTATGATTTATATTATATTGTCGGTTAGATAGTTCTCACTGTGCATTAGATAATATGGTAATTGCTATTTGAACCTTGCATGCTGACTTTCCACTACCGTCCCACACTTACGCACTTTCGCGACACTTTTTCTCACCTACGTTATTGCGTTGTGAAGATCATGAGTGGACGTTTGAACCTAACCCAAGCCCAGCTGACGGCTTTGATCAACGAACGAGTTGCTGAGGCACTCGCAGCTGTCCCTGCAGGAGGTATAACCTGCCATATCAACCCACCTTAGAATGTTTAGATCCTACCTTCGCAAACCAACCCTCGTGCTTAATCTTGTCTTTTATTCTCGCGCAATAGGTCAACACGCTCAGCCACCTGTTTGCACCTTCAAAAATCTCAAGGATTGCCGACCTAGTACCTTCAGTGGTACTGAGGGAGTTGTAGGCCTCCTCCATTGGTTCGAAAGGCTCGAAACTGACTTTGAGGTGCGTGATTGCCCTGAGTCTCGTAGAGTAAAGTTTGCTACTGGAACACTCGAAGGTACTGCATTGACCTGGTGGGAAGCACAGGTTCAAATGTTAGGACTGGCAGCTGCTAATGCCACCCCCTGGAACGAGTTCAAGGACCTAATTAAGGAAGAGTTTTGCAGTCGGGAAGACATCCACGAACTAGAGGTGGAGTTCCTCAGCTTACAGATGGTGGGGTCTGAAATTGAGGCTTATACGAAGAGATCAAATGAATTAGCCACATTTTGTCCCACTATGGTAGACCCTCCCACCAAACGCATCGAGCTGTATCTCAAGGGTCTGGTGCCCGAAATTCAGAGTCATGTGACCGCAGCAAATCTTGGCACTATCCAGCAAGTCACTCGGCTTGCTCATCGTCTCACAGACCAGGCAGTAGAACAAAACAAACTACCGAAACGTGTTAAAGCTGCTACTACATGTGCTTCTAGTGACAACAAACGCAAGTGGGATGGAAACCTGAGCAAGGGATTAATTCCGGTTCAGCCTCTGGCGTAGCAGCAAAAGATAGGTGACTACCGGAGTCCCAGTCAGCAATTTTCTGGTAGTCGTGGGCAGAGTGGATATCGAGGAAATCATCCAAAGTGTAACAGATGCAATAGGCACCACAGCGGTCAGTGCAACAAGGGTCGTTGTCAGAGGTGTCTCAAGATAGGTCATGAAGCTAAGGATTGTCGAAACTCACGTCCTGTAACTCAAGAACAGCAACGACCGCCTCAATCTCCACAGAATCAGCAGCAACAACAGAGTTTTAAAGAATGTTTTCAGTATGATGCTAAAGATTACTACAAGAGACATTGTTCGCAAATAAACCAGGACCAGACTCAGAACCACAACCATGGAGACAGGGACGACCATGGGGATAGCATTGGGGCAAACATGGGAAACAATGACGCCGGGGCCGCGTGAACGTGATAGGTCAGGGTGACGCAAGGAATGATCCCAACGTAGTTATGGGTAAGTTTCTTCTTGACGACCTTTATGTTACTGTATTGTTTGATTCGGGTGCGGATACCAGTTATATGTCTCTAAAAGTTAGCCAAATGTTAAAACGTGCACCAACTCCCTTAAGCACTAAACATGTTGTAGAATTAGCTTATGACAAGAGTTTAGGGGCCACGCAGCTATATTAGCACTCGTTACAGTTACATCGACGAAAGAGAAGAAGTTAGAGGATGTTCCAGTGGTACGCGATTTTCCTCAAGTGTTTCCTGAGGAGTTACCTGGGTTACCGCCTCATCGTCAGGTCGAATTTCAGATCGAGCTAGCTCCAGGAGCAGCACCCATAGCTCAAGCACCTTATCTATTAGCTCCAACCGAACTGGAAGAACTATCTAAGCAATTGCAAGAACTCTTGAGAAAGGGTTTCATACGTCCTAGCTCTTCGCCTTGGGGAGCTCCAGTACTATTTGTAAAGAAGAAGGACGGTACCTTCCGCGTGTGTATAGACTACCGCGAACTTAACAAGGTGACTGTGAAGAATCGTTATTCTCTTCCACGTATTAACGACTTGTTCGACCAGTTGCAAGGGTCGAGCTATTACTCCAAGATTGACTTGAGATCGGGATACCATCAGCTGAGAGTCCGAGATGAGGACGTCTCCAAAACAGCATTCAGAACTCGTTACGGCCATTACGAGTTTCTGGTTATGCCATTCGGACTGACGAATGCACCAGCGGTCTTCATGGATCTCATGAACCGAGTATGTAAGCCTTACCTGGATAAGTTCGTTATTGTGTTCATCGACGATATCCTGATCTATTCTAAGAGTCAGGAGGAACACGAGCAGCGTCTGCGACTTATGCTTGAACTTCTTCGAAAGGAGCAGTTGTATGCCAAGTTTTCGAAATGTGACTTCTGACTTCGCGAAGTCCACTTTCTAGACCATGTGGTAAACAAGGATGGGATTCATGTGGATCCATCCAAGGTTGACTCAATCAAGAACTGGCCTGCACCCCGCACACCAAAAGAAATCCGCCAATTCTTGGGTTTGGCAGGATATTACAGAAGGTTTATCAAAGATTTCTCCAAGATTGCGCAACCTCTCACTCCACTGACTCAGAAGGGTGTCATCTATCGTTGGGGTGATGCACGAGAGTCCGCATTTCAGCATCTAAAGGATAGACTTTGTAGCGCGCCTATCCTCTCATTGCCCGAAGGCACCGATGATTTCGTGGTTTATTGCGACGCTTCCATCCAAGGACTTGGTTGCGTATTGATGCAACGTGACAAGGTCATTGCCTACGCATCGCGCCAACTTAAAGTTCACGAAAGAAACTACACTACTCACGATCTGGAGCTGGGAGCAGTTGTTTTCGCTCTTAAGATATGGAGACATTACCTGTACGGTACCAAGTGCACCATTTACACCGATCACAGGAGTCTCGAGCATATCTTCAAACAAAAGGAGTTAAACATGCGTCAACGCCGATGGGTTGAGCTCTTGAACAATTATGAATGCGCAATCAAGTATCATCCGGGCAAAGCCAATGTTGTGGCCGACGCCCTAAGTCGAAAGGATACCATACCTAGGCGTGTACGTGCTCTACAGCTTACCATCCAATCTAACCTTCCCGCTCAGACACGCGATGCTCAGGTTGAAGCATTGAAAACAGAGAACATCAGGGCTGAGTCCTTGCGAGGATCGAGGCAACGGCTAGAACAAAAGGAAGACGGCGCCGACTATGTAACAGGGCGTATTTGGGTTCCACTCTATGGAAACTTACGCGAGCTTGTGATGGATGAAGCACATAAGTCTCGTTATTCAGTACATCCTGGTTCGGATAAGATGTACCACGACTTAAAGACCACATACTGGTGGCCTGGCATGAGAGCCCACATAGCAACCTACGTCAGCAAGAGCTTGACTTGTGCGAGAGTCAAGTCTGAATATCAGAAACCATCAGGCCCACTTCAACAACCGGAGATCCCAAAATGGAAATGGGAGCAAATTTCCATGGATTTCGTGACCGGCCTGCCCAGATCTCAACGCGGAAACGATACCATTTGGGTGATCGTAGATCGACTAACCAAGTCTGCACATTTTCTGGCTATCAAAGAAACGGATAAGTTTTCTACTCTTGCAGACATTTACCTAAAGGAAGTGGTATCGAAGCACGGAGTGCCAACCTCTATTATATCTGATCGTGACGCACGTTTTACTTCTAAACTGTGGCAAGCAATGCACAAGTCCTTTGGCTCACGTTTAGATATGAGCACCGCTTATCACCCGCAGACGGATGGGCAATCTGAACGCACCATCCAAACCCTTGAAGACATGCTTAGGGCATGTGTAATCGATTTTGGTAATGGCTGGGAAAGGCACCTCCCGCTAGTGGAGTTTTCGTACAATAACAACTACCACATCAGCATCCAAGCCGCTCCATTTGACGCATTGTACGGACGCAAATGCCGATCACCTCTCTGTTGGGCAGAAGTTGGTGACAGCCAAATCACTGGCCCAGAACTTGTGGTAGATACCACCGAGAAAATTGCTCAGATACGACAGTGTTAGTGCATGGAATGTCTGTTGACTTCGTCTGCATTAGGTCTTGTGTCTAGATTGATTGAAAGAACACATAACAGGTTTTAATTAGGGTTTGTATGGTTTAATCTTGAAGGTTTCGCTTGAAACAGCTTCAAGCGAAATCAACATGTGAGATTTCGCTTGAAGCAATCTCAAGCGAAATCTTCAGCCTATATATAGGTTGTGTGTTCATTTGGTAGATAGAACTTGGTCAGTGTGTGAAACACGAAGTGCTGACGGATTTGTATCAGAAAACCTTGTACAAGCACTCAAATTAATCAGAAAAGAAAGATTAAAAGGATTAGAGCTGTTATGACTTTATGTGCATTGATTCCGCCTTTACACATGAAGATGAACATCCTTGACTGAATTTTAGGGTCATACAACGGTCCAACAAGTGGTATCAGAGCTCAGGACGAGGAGTTCATACCATAGCAGCGGATTCTCTTCTTTCTACTCATTTCTTTTTACATTTTTCAGTTCTGAACAAGTTCCAACGGTCGAAATGGTCTGATTTTCGAGTATAACGTGTAAAATGTAGTATTAACAAAGCCTACAAAGTTTCGGATTAAAATTCAGACTAAAACATGTTAAAATTGACCTAATACTGGTTTTCGCTTGAAAGTATTCGAAGATAACAGGTTGTTTTCGCTTCAAGTTAGACAATTTGGACTATTTCGCTTGAAATTTCTGAAGCGAACTTGATTCTGCTGGGTTTCGCTTGAACAGTTGAAGCGAAACTGTTCTTTCAGATTTCGCTTGAAGGTTTGATGAGTTGAAGCGAAATAGATCTTGCAGGTTTTCGCTTGAAGGTTCTGATAAGTTGAAGCGAAATAGTTGGTTTCGCTTGAAACTGATTAAATTGAAACTTGTATTGTTGAAGCGAAATAGTGGTTTTCGCTTGAATCAGAATAGGTATTTGATTTCGCTTGAAACACTTTGAAACAGAATTTCGCTTGAATTAGAATTATTAAGTAGATTTCGCTTGAACAGTTTTATCAAGCTGATTTCGCTTGAAGCTGATTATATTTCAAGGATTTCGCTTAAATTGCTGTTTTCTAAAATTTTGAAAATTTCTAAGTGTTTTGCTGATTATTTTTGTTTCAGGAACATACGTGATGGCAAATTCTGAACCTAAACCTTGGAAAGATGATCGTACTGAGGAACAGAAGTATCAATACCGGAAGATGATTGCTGAAACCAAGATTATTAGACTTTCTGGTATCTATCTGGAAGCAAGGAGAGCAAATAGATGGGATCCAAAAAGAGAGTGTTATCTTGACCCATATGGAAATATTGCAATCGATGACAAAACGCTTGATATCGAAGCCATAATCCAGCAGTACAAAGAAGAGGATGAGTATTGGCAGAAGAAATGGTGGGGAGATGAAGAAGAGAAAAAGAAAAAGAAAGAGTTACTAGATGAAATTGAAAGAAACTCAGAAAATATGAGTTTGGTTGAGTTTAGTGAATTAATCAAAAGGATTAAAGAAGGAATGACAAAGAATGTAGAATCAAAGAAGGATGAAACTTCGAAAAGTGAAGTTGTGTGCTCACAATGCGAAAAATCCGAAGCTGAAAATTTCAATCTCTTGAAAGATGTGGAGAATTTGACAGTGGAAATCAAAAGCTTGAAGGATGAGAAAGAATTTGCTAATAAACAGATTCTTGAAATGAGAGAAAATTGTGAGAAATTGATGACAGAAAATGTCAAACTGTTGAGTAGTTTGGACAGTTTAACATTGGATATTAACAATTTGAAAGAAAAAGAAAAAGATTTTCAAAATCAAATCAAGATTTTAGAAGATGAGAGAGATATTTTTGGTAAAGATAATTTTCAAAAACAAATTGAAATCAATTCTCATCTTGCTAAAATCATTCAGCTTGAAAAAGAAGCTGAAAAAGCTCGGATGAAAATCAAAGAGCTTGAAGTGAAATTGAAAGGTTTTGTGACTTCGGCACCATATGAGTGTCCAAAACCGATCAATTCAGTTCCAATAAGTGACAATGTCACAAATTTTGACAAAGTCAAAGTCAAAATTGAAGATTGTGATGAAATATCTGATGATGAAAAGGAAAAGAAAAGAAAAATATTTTTAGATTTACAAGAAAAATTTAAAAATACTGTTTTGCAATCTACTGAAACAGGTGAATGTTCTAAACAAAAATCTGTTAAGAAGAGTGTAGAACAGAAACAAAAAGATAAAAATTTGAAAAATGTTAAAAATGAAAATAAAAACTTATCAGATAAGTCATCCAATCATTTTGAAAAATCACAAAAATCTAAAAACAAAAACTCAAAAATAGTTGGTAATGAGTGGTGCAGGTCGGACCACAGAGCTCAAAGGCCAAATCCAGCTTTCAGGAGGAGTGACGATTACCACAGAGCCAAACAGTGTTATGACTTGAATGTTTGGACTGAAGGTGGTACATGGTACGATAACAGAATGTGTTACAGATGCGGTTATCAAGGACACATTGCTGTTAACTGCCAGAGTTGGAGTTATGAGACGAGAAGATGCTATAACTGCCAAATCAGAGGCCACATTGCTAGAGATTGCCCAAGGAGATCGATGGGAAGATCGAGGGTTGAATCTCAAAGAACGGCAAAGAAGACAGTCAACGTCAAGCCCAAAGAACAGAAGGTTCAAGAACCTAAAGTTCAGGAAGCAAAAGTAAAACTTTCTCAGGGGCAAAAAGACAGACTGCGAAAGAAAAGGAAGAAGGCCAGAGAATATCTGGAGAGGATTTTGTCCTCAGAAACAACTAGTAAAACAGATAAAAGTTCTGGTAAATCGTCTTGCTCTTCAAAATATGACAAATCAAGCAAAACGAATTCATCAGATACAAATCTGAGGACAGAAGAGAAAGTGAAGAAAGAGAAAGTTGGTGGTGATGAATTTGTTTCTTTGGAAACAAAGGAGCCACATGTCGGCGATGAATCTGATGTGTTAAAGTCAGACAAGTCATCATCAGGCGATGAATCTGGCTCATCAAAGTCAGACAAGCCACATTCAGGCAATGATTCTGGTTTGTCAAAACCAGAAGAGCCATCTGTTGAGGTAAAAACTGTTAAACCCAAGGCTGGTCAGGCTTGGGTAGATCTTTTCAAATGAAAAACCTGACTTGCCGGAGCTTCCAGGTTGGTAAGCGTGAAGCAGGTATCGGCATCATTCTTGAGAAATTCATAGGATGGTAACTGTGATATTTCGATTTACAAGTGGTAAATCAGGGACATTAAGTTGTACTTGATTTTCTACTAGTGTTTGTTGTTGACAAGGGTCTTAATTGTTAATTCTTTAAAATGGTTGAAAAAGAACAATGTGATGAATCCCCAAGTTTGTGTAAAGACAAACAAAACTAATTTTCAGGAAAAACCATTTGATTAAAACAAACTTAAGTGTTTTGAAATCTAAATGGGAAAATAGTTTGTTGTCAGGGGGAGTTCTGATTGTTTATGCCAAGTGAATGGCGAATTGAAGCGATTTGATATCAGTTTGTCACGTTTCTTGTATAGTTTGTTTTCAAATTTTTTTCAGAAAATCAAAATTGAAACATATTTTGATTTTAGGGGGAGAAAAATTTTAAAAAAAATTTGAAAATTTGAAAATTTCAAAAACATTGAAAAGCAAAAATGAGTTTTGTTGTGAAAAAGAGGAAATGATAGTAAATCAGTGGACTTTCACAGCATGCTAAAGATATGTAATGTCAAATGTGATAAACGATTTCACTGATGATGTGTCAGTAGGTTTTTGCACATTTAGTAGATTGTAACGAGATATAAACCTAAATTTCAAACTTGCATATATCGTGGGTAACATTTCTCGGATATATGGGTAACCCCCGAAATCTTGTTTGAAAGGTCTCGTATTCTGATATACTAGGTTTTTATACTCAATGATGTCTGGGGTATTATTCCGGGACTTCTGCTGAATGGAAGTTCTGACCTAGTCCTCGAATAATACTTTCTGCAAATGCTTGAAACATAGCATCACCCTCAGCATAAATGATAAGACAATAAAATTGCTTAGCAATGCTGTTGTAAAAAAAAGATCCTCTAAAGGGGACACACCCAAGTTGAGTCATGATCTCTCTGCTGAACGGTAGTTCTGACCTGAGCTCTCATGATTCTTCATAAATTATTAACCCCTTACAGATATCATTTGTGTTATAATTACCTGTAAGACCGAATATTGGGATCTGGATACGGGAGTATATTCTGAGGTGGGACACGCGATTAAGTTTAAGTATCTAAGACATTTAACTCGTATCTCGAAGCAGTTGAACTTTGTGTGAAAATTTAAGTGGACCAGTATACTGACAATCTACGTGAATCGTTTAGAACTTAAAATGTTTAAAGCTTAATGGTGCTTGTGATTGGTCTCATGAACTGATATGATCCTCTTACACAAACTCACAAAAATATTGTTTGTATATATTTGTTTACTGCATTTCTTTAAAATTTTGAAAATTCAAAAAAGATTTTCGACAACTGATATTGAAGAGCAGATTTTCAAAATTCCAAGTGCTAAACATGATGAATTGGTTTGGGAGAATATTTTTTGAAAACTTTGAATGTCATATACAAATGTTTTGAAAGTTTGTGTGATTAGTTAATCAAGGTCATTCGTTTGAACTTGATGTAACTAGTATGTTTGTTGAATTAATGATTTCTACCAGTAAATTTTTTAAATCTAAGTGTTATAACTTTGTGAAACTTATGTTGTGGTAGAGAATATGCAGGTTTAAGTAATTCCCACGGAAACTAAATGACAAAGCTTGAACCAGACATCTCAGATTCTAGCATATTGAGAGGGGGAGTATGTGAAAGGGGGAGTCTGGATCAACAGTCAAAGGGAAGATGGAAGTTAGATTCAGGTTGTGAGTTTAAACCTGTGAAGAATGCTTATGATGTGAAGACAGAGAGTTGGAGAAAAGACCAAGACTGAAGACTCAGGAGCTGAAGACTTCGTCAACATCCAAGGGGGAGTCTGTTAGTGCATGGAATGTCTGTTGACTTCGTCTGCATTAGGTCTTGTGTCTAGATTGATTGAAAGAACACATAACAGGTTTTAATTAGGGTTTGTATGGTTTAATCTTGAAGGTTTCGCTTGAAACAGCTTCAAGCGAAATCAACATGTGAGATTTCGCTTGAAGCAATCTCAAGCGAAATATTCAGCCTATATATAGGTTGTGTGTTCATTTGGTAGATAGAACTTGGTCAGTGTGTGAAACACGAAGTGCTGACGGATTTGTATCAGAAAACCTTGTACAAGCACTCAAATTAATCAGAAAAGAAAGATTAAAAGGATTAGAGCTGTTATGACTTTATGTGCATTGATTCCGCCTTTACACATGAAGATGAACATCCTTGACTGAATTTTAGGGTCATACAACGGTCCAACAGACAGCGAATGGCGGCAGCTCGTGACCGTCAGAAAAGCTATGCTGATAAGGGAAGAAAACCACTCGAGCTCCAGGTTGGAGATCGAGTGCTACTCAAAGTCTCACCTTGGAAAGGTGTAGTCCGCTTTAGCAAACGAGGCAAACTCAATCCGCGTTATGTCGGACCATTCGAAGTCATTGAGAAAATTGGCAAAGTCGCCTACAGGCTGAATCTACCTGAAGAACTCAGCGGAGTTCACAATGTTTTCCATGTGTTGAATCTGAAGAAGTGTCTGTCAGATGAGACCCTCATAGTTCCTCTGAAGGAACTCACTATCGACGACCAGCTGCGATTCGTCGAGGAACCTGTAGAGATTACGGATCGAGATGTTAAGATCCTCAAGCATACCGGGATACCTCTGGTCCGAGTTCGTTGGAATGCTCGTCGTGGCCCAGAGTATACCTGGGAACGAGAAGACCAAATGAAACTCAGATATCCCCAGTTGTTCGGAAACAGTGCAACCACTACTGAGGCTGAAGCTACTGCAGAATTTCGGGACGAAATTCCAAATCAACGGGGGGATGATGTGACACCCCAGGAAAACGAGTAAACACCGCAACTTAACTAGCTTCCTCAGTAACTACGCACTAAATTTCGGGACGAAATTCTCTTAACAGGGGGAGAATGTGACAACCCTCAAATTTGCATGTAACCATACAGTTTATTAATGATAATAAAAGTACTTGATGACTGTGCTGAATCATTTAACTGATCTCTGATTACTGTGTTATACTTACCTGTGCGTGTTAGCATACTAGTAGTATACGGAAAAGTTACTAAATAGTCCGGTATATTTTCCTGTGTGTTAGGAATAAATTTCGTTACAAAAATATATCTATGAGACGCTATACGGTGAAATTAAAC
The DNA here is from genome assembly GCA_030545235.1 of Helianthus tuberosus. Classification (NCBI taxonomy): domain Eukaryota; kingdom Viridiplantae; phylum Streptophyta; class Magnoliopsida; order Asterales; family Asteraceae; genus Helianthus; species Helianthus tuberosus. Next base: position 71,320,767 of record CM060443.1, read on the forward strand.
GCTTTAACGGAACGATACGTAACCGAACAACCAGACATTTTCCGGGACACTAAAATATTTTCAGAAATATTATTTTATCTTAATTATTTATGGTCACAAAAATCCCCATGCACCATGTAAACATGACATACACCCACTATACTTGTAAATACCCTTAACCTTCTAAGTTAATACCTATTAGTTGCCAAAAATTTACACTTTACCCCCCCCAACCGAAAATCTGCCCTAATCATTTAAAGATATTTAGTTTAGATATTGTAAAAAGGAATCTTGTTTCTATTGGCCAAACTTTTGGGTATGATTTCCCTAAAGAGCTAGTTTTGCCTATTTCCAAGAAATTGTCATCATCACCTCCAAGCTTACACTCCACCTCCTCCCTTCTCTCTCTAAATTTCGGCTCATACCCCCCCCTCTCTCATAACCGAAATCACCACCATCATTCCTCACCATCTCCATTTCTTCCACTAAAAGCTCTCATTCAAAGGTTGAAGTTCATCCATAGAAGTGTAAGATTGAAGGGCTTTCAAGGAAGTTGATTCAAGCTTTGTCACCAACTTTTCACCATCATCCCATCCTAAGATTACTACCCTAGCCTTGTGCTAGTAGTAAGTCCCTTCATACTCTTGTTCCACCTTGATTCTTGTTACGATTTGTTGAATGTTTATGACACACACAAAAGCTTAAACACTAACTATATGAACATAAAATTCTGCATAAAAACCCTACATAAAAAGTTTGTTTGAAGTTGAAATCTGGTTAGTTTGGGTTTGGTAAATGCATGCATGATGTTTGAACATTTATCCTTCGATACACCATGGTTAGAGTCTTTGTTTATGCGTTTTTAGTCACTTCTACATATAAACAGCTTGCTGATTGAAATTTCCAGCCTGATTCAACAGGCTGTAACGGGTTCATTTTTAATCGAAAAATTTAAGTTCTGGAGTCTAAATTGTGTAATTTTGAATATCTGAACTAATGGAACTGGAATCACAATTTTCCGAGGTCGTTTACTATTTTTAAAGTATTATTTTAGACAGAAGCTCAAAGCTGAAATATTTCTGCTGAAAAAGTGTGTTGTAATCAGAGTCAAAACTTAAAACCTGAGCAGAATCCGTTCATGGAATTTTTACTGTAGATGGTCACGGATGTTTCCGTGACCCTCCAACTGGAATTTCGACGATCCGACTTATGATTGTTTTTTTGTAAATTTTTCCGTAAAACTGCAATCAGAAAGTATCAAATCTGATCGCAGTCGAGTAAAAGAATTTTTATACAAAATTGGTAATGAACTGATATCCGAAATTTTTACACAATAAATCGTGGATTTATATGACCTTCTGTAAAAATTTGAGAATTTTTGGAAAAGGTTAACTATTTTATTAAAATGCTCGAAAATAGTCCAGTTTTGATTAATAAAGCTGAAACAACATAAGGAGTGATTTGCGTATCTAAATGTCGAGTAGGTTATCTGAGAATGATAGAACATGTTATATGTCAATAAAAGTGTTATGTGCAATGTTGTATGTTTGTCTATGAGTGGGGAATAGATGGGTAGGTTATATGGGCATGAGCCGTTAAAGTGATGCATGTTATGTGATAGATACGTGTAGGAACTTTGTGTCCTATTTGAAATCACTAATAAAATAAGTGGTAATCATACTAGGACGTGATTGACCGACCTCGACTATTAGCTATATTTGAGAGTCAAACCGAGCAACCAAGGTGAGTTCACACTCTTTCTAAGGCATGGGATTCCCAGGGGTTGGGAATGGGATTGAATAACTACTTGTACTATCATTACTACTAAACTATTTTTACTGTCCTCGGACCGAAGGGCACGTACGTAAAACCTACGTACATGATCATAAGACCATCAACTCTATCACTTTAAGTCCCTCAATTATCGACTTAATCGTCGAGGCCTATGGCGAGCGGGTCATTAGTTAATAGCGCTATTAGGTTTAACAAGCCTCACACCGTGCCAGTCGGACGGGCGTGTACTAATGGACTATGAGCAAAGGGTCAATGCTGATAGACATTGACTTAGGGCACCTCTTATATTTTCGTAGCAGTCGATACGCGTGGTTTTGAAACACATGGGAAGCCCCCACTAATCATCGCACGCATGCCTGGACTGGCAGCAAGGATTAACGCGATACATGGTTTACAAAACGAACATATGATTTACGAAACGAATGCTATAACTAAACAACCAAACGTGAACTCACTCAACTTTGTTGTTGACTCGTTGTTACATGCCTTACAGGTCGCTAAACATTTGGAGCTTGCACGAGGAAGGAGTCGTTGTGGTATGCGGACGGTTACGTACAGAGTTTAATATTTAAAACATTATGAACTTATTAAACCTATGTGTTGGACTTTAAACTTATGAACTGCGAACTTATGTTTTGAACTTTACGTTTATGCTTCCGCTGTCTAAATTAAAAACTTGGTTAACTAGCTTTTGGTCACCAATCGTATCTTTGTTGTCTTTATTTACTTAAGTACGTTGTTCAGTATGATTGGTGGCTCGATCCTGGTCACGTCACGCCTCCAAGCGGTGATACCCCGCATGGTGGATTTTGGGGGTGTGACAGAAAGGCTTTCAATATTGTCCCCCTTTTGAACAGGTACCAAACTTTTCATAAAGTTCTATATCTTGAACCTTTTCAAGATTTTGTCAATGTATGCACTTTGGTTTAAACCTATCTGGCGCCTTGATCTATCCCTATAGATCTTTATTCCCAAAATAAAGGCGACTTCACCAAGATCCTTAATGGAAAAACAACTTCCAAGACAGGATTTTACACCTTCCAAGGTTGGAATGTTATTTCCAAATAGTAGAATGTCATCGACATATAATACTAAGAAAGTGATGATGCTCCCACTAGCTTTCTTATACACACAAGCTTCATCGACGTTCTTGATGAATCCAAAATTCTTAATTTCTTTATCAAAACGATGATTTCAATTTCTAGATGCTTGTTTCAATCCATATATTGATTTCTTTAACTTGCATACTTTGTAGGGATGTTTTTGTGACAACCGGTAATTTACGCCCTTAATTACGTGATTAACAGGCAATTTACGCGACATTAAATAGTGTTTACGACGCAAATTAACTTAATTAGGCCTTGGAGTGCCCAGGAACGTTTGTTCAGCTATACAGTCCGTGTGTGGTTATTTACAGAAAATCTGCTGAATATTACGCGACAGCGGACTGATACCGTACAAAATACTGATGACACCGACAAATATGGATGTTACACGAATATATTTTTTTATGCTTATGGAGTTTGGGTCGCGATATCGGGTCTCGTAGGAATTACGAGCCACTTACACATGAGATGGGCTTGTGGGCCCTGGGCCCAAGCCCAAAACCCACAAGCCTAAACCTGCACATAATATATTAGATTTTTCCTTAAAAATCTTAGCAAAATCTAAACAAAATATGTGCAAAATCTTCCTTAATCTCTATAAAATCTAGATAATAGATTTTGTCTCTAATTGTGAAACACACAAAATCTAACCAGATCTCAAAAATCTTTATAAAAGACCTCACCCTCTCACAGTTTCATCCAAACAAAAAGAAAACACTGACAATCAACCTTCATCTTCTTCAAAGAAATCCCTCCATACATACAGAGAGGCAATCGAATGCCTGGCCCCCCCTTCACTCTCCTCTCATTCTCGATTCCTCTCTACAACACAACAGGAGATTCAAGCTTTCAAACATCATCCACAGCCAAACAACCCCACCGACGGACCGACTACCGTTTACCGGCAGATGGTCGGCGCTGTTCTTCCGACGACAGCCACACCCACTCAACCGACACCTGCAACCCCACCCCCTTCCTTTGATCTATGTAACTGGCCGACCACCACCACCATCGTTTGGTGGTGGTGCGATGATGGAACGAAGAGAGAGAAATCGGAGACGAAGGAGATGACAACGATAGTGGCGGTGGTCGCTGCTTCTTTCCGATCAGTTTTTCTTTCACGATGATGATCGATGATGACGGAGACGTGACGATGACGTTGACTTCAGGCTGCGACGGTGGAGGTGGTGCTCAACGGCAGCCGGCCGACGTCAGGGTCACCGGCGACGGCGAGCGACGTCCGGGAGGTGAGTTGGGTCAACAATGTTCGATTCAGAGAGATTTCTGTTCCGGATCGACTCGGTTTAACTCGGCTCAACCTGGTCGACTCGGTCAACCGGTCAAAGTAGGTCAACAAGTCAACGGATGACTCGGTTTGGTCAACGACTCAGATTTTTGGGTCTCGGTTCGATATTCGGCTCAACTCAGTCAATTGGCGGGTCAAAATCAGTCAACTCCAAGACCCGGTAACCAATTTAAACGACGCATTAAACTTTCATAAATATATACGTTAGTTTAAATTTTAATTAGTTTACGCGAACCGAGCTCGAACCGCCGTTTATTTATTTTAGTGTTCGTCATACTTTGCGAAAGTTATATATAATTGTGATTGAATTATTGTTGAATTTCGAAAAATAACGTCACTTTAGTTGTCGGGGCCGTCCAAAAACAGAGGAAACTCTGCCCGTTTTTCGAGAAAATCCGTAAAACGAATGTGTTTTTATTTAAAAATGAGAACTAACGACTATTATAGAAACAAACACAAATGTATATTATTTCCGCCGACACTTTATAACTTACAAAGACGACGATGACGCAAACGATTTTTACAAAATAAATATAATTTATTATATTTATATTTCAAACGTTAAACTCGAATCATTTTATAAAAAATAAATATAGTTATATATTTATTTTCGAACATAACAACTCGACGATTCTTTTATAAAATAAGTATAACTTTTATATGCTTATTTCAAACGCCTAAACGGCACATACACATATTTTGATGATTTTCATACAAGACGCGATATATAATACGAGTTGTTATATAATATTCTTTACGTACACCTTCGACTTCTCGGGACGACAAAGCGATCTTATCGATATGTATTTTTACATAAATATTTATATATACTAAATCTCTCGAGAACTAAGCCTTTCCAAGACTTACTAAATTATTACCGAGAATAATCGAACTAACAAGAATAACTTAATCGTTTTCGTTAAGTTAATAACTTACCGTCGAATCGTTCGGTTAACGATTCGGTAGAGCTCGGTGACACGTAGTGTAGTTACCGCAATTACTTAGAAACTTATAAGACATTCCGTGTTAGGAATATTGTAGAATGCACGCTAGCAAGTCAAGTCTTGGAAACGACATCACGAAGTCGTATATAGCTAGCTTCGCACAGGAATATTCAGGTGAGTTCATAACCCCACCTTGTACGGTTTTACATTTTTCTAAATGTTTTCGGGGTGGAAAGACATGCACTTTTTGCAAAGCATACATGAATTACATATTTATAAACCATTTTACAAGCAAGATTTATCTGACACAAATGGTTTACGAAAAGCTTATGTTTTATACCGGTTTTTCAAACAAGCGTTTACACACGAATTCTAGTTTTCTAAACTACTAGAAAATACAAATACAAGAGTATACAAACACATGAGAATTGATACTTGACATAAAGAATACAAGAACTGAAAAATTGATACTTGATATGATGAATACATAAACAAGAAGCACTCTTGGTGATAACTAGTACCAAGTATGATGCGTTTGAGGAATGATACGAGAAATCGTGTCACGAATAGGGTACCATAAGCACCATTAATCGTGTACATACTTAGACCGCAGAACAAAAGGTTAGATCTAACGGGTGTCAGGGCAGCCCCACTCTTGGTGACAACTAGTACCGAGTAGTGTTTTTGTGTCTCAGTCGTGAATCGAGTACTAGAAAAATGCCTATGGTTTGGTGACTTCCTATGTCGTGTCACATGTTAATGGCCTTGCAACCCATTAACAACAAGATACATACAGAAAGACTTCATTTATACAAGAAAACATGATACATACAAGAAGACTTGATTTATACAAGAAAACATGATACATACAAGAATACTTGATTCATACAAGAAATCCTTGATACATACAGAAACACTTGAATTATACAAGATACATACCATGTTTTCATACAAAGTTTCTGTATAACATGACAAGAAAATGATTTTAAATTCGTTTTCTCAACAATACTTCAAAAACCGGTTATTCAAAAAGATTTATTTCAAATCTTTTACAAACAAACTATGAACTCGCTCAACTTTATGTTGACTTTTTCGCATGTTTCTTTCTCAGGTTACATTTCAGAAACTATGGCACGGTTGGAATAGGAGAACCATGTGGAGTCGAGTACTTAGTGGCGTTCATTTTCTAAAAGACTTAGCTAATTTGCTTCCACTGTGCAATGAAGATACCAGTCCAGTCACGCCAATGCTCTGATATTTTGGGGTGTGACAGTTTTGGATCGACAAAACCTTCAGGTTGAACTATATAGACATCTTCCTCAAGATATCTATTAAGGAAAGCCGTTTTGACATCCATTTGCCAAATCTCATAATCATATTATGCAGGTATGGCAAATATTATCCTTATTGACTTTAGCATCGCCACAGGCGAAAAGGTCTCATCATAATCAACCCCTTGAGTTTGATTGAAACCTTTTGCTACAAGTCTCGCTTTACAAGTATCCAAGTTACCATGCATATCGGTTTTCTTCCTGAAAACCCACTTACTTCCAACCACTTTGGAGTTGAGAGGTAGTACAACCAATTCCCAAACTTGGTTGTCATACATGGATTGCATCTCTACGTTCATGGCTTCAAGCCATTTGTCACAATCGGATTCTGACATTGCATCATGGTATGTGGTAGGTTCACCCGAATCTACCACGTAGCATCCATCTATGAAAAATCCATATCTTTCAGGTGGACTACTAATTCTACCAGATCTGCGAACGTTTTGTGTGTGTTGATCAACCACTTGATTGTTTTCAACAACCTTCTTGTTGAATGCTAGTATCAACCAAACGTGTATCGGCTTATGGTTCTTGATCCTTATCAAGTTCCACTGTTCGACTAATTCCTTCCACAAGGAACTTAGCTTCCAAGAACTCAGCCTTTCGAGCAACAAATACCTTTTGCTCTGTTGGATCGTATAAATAATATCCTATATCATCTTTAGGATATCCTACAAAGATACACTTAGTGGATCGTGTTACCAATTTATTTGGGGTGTGTTGCTTCACTTAAGCTTCACAACCCATACCTTTAAATATGATAATGATGGAGCCCTTCCATGTCATATTTCAAAAGGTGTCTTATCCACTTTCTTGGTTTGGGCCACATTGAATGTACGGCCCGCGGAGAGCAAAGCGTAACCCCAAAATGATAGAGATAATGTGCTCCTAGCCATCATAGATCGAACCATATCCAAATAGAGTTCGATTCCTCCTCTATCGAAACGAAGAACTTTGATTGAGTTGATTTTGTACTTCACCTTTTGAAGGCTTTGAACATTTCAAAAAAAAAAACTTCAACTTTGTGTGTCAGCAAGTACACATAACCATAACTACTATAGTTGTTGGTAAAAGTAATGAAGTATCTTTCACCATTCCTAGTCATTGGCTTAAATGGATCACATACATCCAAATGTATGATACCTAATAAATCTTTTACCCTTTCCCACTAAAGGGTTTCTTAGTCATTTTGGTTTGTAAACAAGATTCACATGTATCAAATGAACCAATTTCATTTGTCTCCAAAAGACCATTCTTTCGAAGTATTTACATGTGACATCTGTTTATATGACCAAGGCGATAATGCCAAAGATAGGTCTTACTCAAATCCATTTTGAGTTTATTGGTGATTGCTTGGTACATTGAACTATCAAATGATGTATTAATATGAACCAATTCGTAAATACCATTTGAAAGCATATCTTTAAAGTAAAACATGTCATTCATCGATATAAATGTTATTGTTTACTAACTTTAAATCAAAACCATATTTTCTTATAAGGGAAACTGAAATAATGTTTCTAGTCAAACTAGGAGCATACAAAAACATTTTAAAACAATATCCAAACCATTTGGAAGTTTCAAAACATAGTCTCCTTTCTTGTAATGCTTATTTCTTTTGAACCTTTTGCAACAAATTGCAAACATGAGTTCCACATCCGGTATCTAATGCCCATGTGTTTGAAGAAATAACATTAAAGTCAATATGTATCATAAAGATTGTACCTGAGGTTTGCCCAGCATCCCTCTTGTTTTTCAACTCTTTGAGATAGGTTGGACAATTCCTTTTCAAATGCCCTATTTCACCACACTCAAAGCATGTATCGTTCATGGCAACCTTTGCCTTCTTCTCTTTTGGTTTTGGTGGTTTCGCTTTAGTCTTTCTTTTCTTTTTCCCTTTGAATTTCCCGTTACCATTTGCAACATTTGCTTTGGTGTTGGGGTGATGCCCTTTCCTTGTTGCCATTCTTATTGATCGTTAGAATGGATAAAGCCATTTTACCCATAGTGAGCCTTTCGAGGCGATCAATGTGGCTTTTCATCTTAAAGACATAAGATGAGACCGATTGGGTTTTCTCTATTCGACATGAATGAAGAGCTCGAACCGTTTCGAAGCGTTCTACCCTTAGGAACATTTCCTACAATTGGGTAATCATGTCGTATGCTCATGATGTTCAAAATCCTTTTGAATCTCGGGAATCATAATTCCTAACATGAGGCAAGAGGCTTGCTTAGTATCCTCGATATACTTAATCCAATCGTCATAGGCATCCTTATCTTCCATAAGATGTTCATCGGGATTAGGATCGTTCAACACATAGGATATCTTCTCTTACTTAAGAATGATTCTTAAGTTTCGATATTCATCCATGAAGTGTTATGATTGAGATGATCCTTTTCACGGATTGTTTTTAGTGATAGGTTACGGACGGTTTGGGTAATATTGTTAGCGGCCATCTACAAAATTTAACAAGGTTCAAATTTTAGTATTTTCGATATTATTATATTTTAATCATTAATACCCTTTTGTGTCTCATAGACAATTAATAATTAAAATCTAGAATCCAACGTTACATTTAAATATTGGTTTGGTGACCTTTATCCCATTATTTAAATTAACAAGGTAGTCAACGTTTGACAATTGCAACCCTTTGCAACTTCTAGCCATATGGGATCAGTTAAACATCTTTATGTTTAGTTGGCATGTTTAATCCCATCAACACCTTTGTTCCCCATGCTTCGGTGACCCTAAGTTCATGGTTTCCAAATTAAGTCGTCCAACTTACACACACGTGTGAGTTTATACACATAAGTGGTTAGGTGACCTTTATCCCACAAACATGGTAAAACCACCTCGAATATACAAGTTCCCTCAAATGTGGTTAGGTGACCTTTATCCCACAATAAGAGTTCCCAAGTGATTTGAGTATTGTATAAAAGGATGGTGTTTGACTTGTTTTATAAAAGGGATTTTGAGTTTTCAAAATTCTAGTTCGGAAAACTTTATGTACCATACATTTGCATGCATTCAAATCCTTGGTACTTTTGTGAAAACAAGTTTTTCAAGGTTCTTTTTAATAAAACCCATTTTATTATAAAATCATTAATTTTTAATAAAACCTTTTATTATCCACTTTAATGATTTTTTAAGAACCAATTTTAAGCTTGTTGTTGATTATTAGTTTGTTAAGCATGCATATCCAAATAACATCCAAACAATAAAATAAGCAACCACACAAGCATAAACCACATATCAATAGGTGCATAACCATAGACAACTATTTTGACCACACTTGTTAGCCGAAACAAGTGTGTCAAAAGGTCCTTCCTAAGGGCGAATATAGACACAAATAATGTGTCGTTGAACTCCCACTTGATCCCGCATCCAAATGCTTCAAGTCTTCTTCTTGTGTTGTGATTTCTTCACATTCTTTGGTCTTCCAAATGTCTTTTATATTCAGCTCCAAACTCCTTTGGACTTCAAAAATGTGTTTTGGTTATCGGGCTAAAATTCCGTTAAGAACTATGAAGTCCTTTAGGCCCGAAATTAGCCAAAACCAAAACCGCATTTTTGTGTGCATCTTCTTTTACAAAAAAATATCCTAATACATTTTTTCTAGTAAAATGAAATGCACCTAATCTATTTATTTTAAATACCAAATGAAAATAAATAAATTACATAAGTTTACAAATGGAAGAATAAAAATAATTAATTATTACAACCTTTGAAATAATTAAATATAAATCATAACACAGTCATTCAACATATTCACACAAGGTCATGGCTAGGTTATGAACACCAAAATATATATATCCACATATATATATATATATATATATATAATTCAAGAAGCAAAAAAAATGGTTTCCTTTTTACAACCTACTTTTCGGCCAAGAATGAAAAAACCGAAAAAGTGGGTTTTTGTCCAAACAAACAAATCATCCAAATGACATAATTTTTTCAAGATACTTTTATGCATGTATGAAAATAATCTTGAAAAACAAAAGAAGAACCATGATGAAAAATTTCGGCCATAGGGTTTAACCAAACCCGAAACCCGAAAATTTCATATCCTATGAAGCATGCACTCATATAAGCGGATCTAGATGCCATTGTTGGGTTTTTCACATGTTTATCAAAGTGATTTCATCCATATGAAATAAAAACGCAGCGGTAAGATTATTTAAAACATGTTTACTTTCAAGATATAAAACCCATTTTATATGTAAAACCCAATACCCGGATCCATATACGAACATGCATGCTATCAAAATTAAAACACAACCATAGGGTGTTTAGAATACTACCTTTCAAGGAGTAAAGGATATGAAGAAGATGATGCTTCTTGAACGGTTGCCTTCAAGTGTAGAAGACCTCAAGCTTGCATACCCCAAGCCTTCCAACAAACACTTTGATTTAGCAAGGATTTATACACTCATGAACTCACTTAAAAAATCCCTCATGGACAACCCAACTTGGCCGAAAATTAGAGAGACAAAAATGAAGTTCTTGCACTTGAAAAATCAAACTTGAAAGGCCCTCTTGATCAACCATATGTTAGCCGAAAATTAGAGTCTTTTTACAAGTTCATACACTTGAAAATGATCTCTAAAATTGGCACTATGTTGGAGAAAATTCTTGGAGGTTTCTCAAGTTCTTCTTTATTTTAATTTGTCATACAATTGACTTAAAAGATGAGAGATATCTTGCCACATTTTCATCCAATCAAGTTTCATGCAAATATGACAACTTGCATGCTTTCTCATTGGACCAACAATCTTGGGAGGACAATGGGGGGGGGGGGGGGGAGGTTGGCGGCCTAGCTTTTATTTTTATAAAAAAATTTCAAAAATTTTCTTATAATAACAATTTAAGTCTTATATAATTTTATAACTTTTATAAAATTATAACATCACATGTTTTAAGACTTATACAACTTTTATTAAGTTATTTAACCCATTAAATAACAAAATAAAATATTCCCTCAAAATAAATTATCCATATAATTTATTAGTTTGTCAAGTGCAATTATTTAGAAAACCAATTTCTAAATATTCTAAGTGTTAATATTTATTTGTATGATCATATCATAAATAAATATTATAAGTGTTTGTCTAGCTTGTATTTGGGTATGACTTGACTTGGATCATAACGTACTAGCCACGTCAATTTAATATGTGTCTTGGGCATACAGAATCCAACAAATTTCGTACAACTTAATCACCATTTATACAATTTAATTGCATTCTTTTGACTTAATTTATGAATGATTGACTCGTACAAAATCTAGCAGTGATAGGACATGTTAAAACATTACAATCCATATTGTCGATTCGTTATGTCGCAAAAACAAACAACTATGTCCGAATACGTTGGAAAACAACACTGAAAAACATTATTCACCTGAACACACTATTCATGCTAGGAGAGTTCAGAAACTTCCTGAAACGACTAACGAATGATATGAAAGCATATCATCATAAACGTATATACAAAAACCCTAATTAGGGGCATCACTTGCAATAATACCTAAACTTTCCGGTAAAATGCCTGAACACCTAAAATTGTCTGATCCGAATAACGAACTAATAAATTCAGCATCTCGCAGCATTTTTCAGCATTCTGCAGTACTGACAAGTGTAAGGTCTGCGTTTGCGTCTAATAAAAGACGACTAAAGGACACTAGAAATATAAAAATTTTCTTAAAAGTGTCCAACTTTTCGGAAAATGAAACGATGATATCAATAACGCATGTGCATTAATTTAACAAAATTTGGGCATGACCCGTCCATAAAACGAGCATACCCCTGTTTTAAACATAATCAAACTAGATACAATTCTATGATTCATTCGACAAAATACTACTAAGAACCAATACAACAAATTTTGGACCAAAAACATTTGAACAAGCTAGCGGAAGCGTTTGGTATGACATAACATGAACACGCGCTCGCTCCGATTCTCCAAGTCGCCTGAATAGAGGATTTACCTACATTCAACAACAAAGCTTTAAAAAGTTAGTCATTATACTTATTTGCTTATAAAACTGTCAATTTAGTTCCATTCGTGTATGTACTTTCATTTCTCTCACGCATTCGATTACCCAATTAAATGGGTATGACATATATTTTCATACAACTAATCCGTTAGTAGATGATGACGACCAAACATAAAATGTTGTATAAACTAAAACGTCCATAGCATATTCTAACCGCATAAGTTACTTCAACCAGATTATCCTTTCAACATTCAACTGTTTCATTATTATATCAACACTTCGAAAGTCCGACATTCATAAACCTGCACTTTCAAACATACTCAATAATAACTTGGTTAGCAAACCCGTAATCTCAACATATTCAAGTACTACATCTTCGTAAAAAGGACGTCAACCATTTAAATGCATCTAATTAACTTACATTCCAAACCCAAGGGCATTATTAGTAACACTAATTCTCAAATGCATCCAAATCATGCATTCTCACATACTTGCACACATACATACTTACAATCATACACATCTACATACCTAATATACATTCAATCATACCTACAATCATGTATTCATACCTACGTGCTCCGTACGTATTCTTGTATACCATTTACATGTAATACATGTCCAACTTCATTACATACATCTATCATACTCTTATATAAATTACATGAGGCTTAGACTTGGGTTTACAACTTATAATCGTCAAGGAAACACTCGAAATCATGTTTGGGAGGCCCATCGTAGTCCACGGATAATATACCGAAGCCTACGATGCATAAATCACATAAATAATATTTTTGACAGAACCTTCACCCGGCCGTGTCAGCTCACCACCCGGCCGTGTCAACTCTGCACTTTTCCTAGCCATTAATTCTTACCGAAACGGACATAACTCTCTCATTTTTAATCCGTTTTGCTTCACGTTTCTTCCTACATGATTGTAAATTAATATTCTATCATGTGAACTTGAAATCAAACATCCGAGTTAAGGAATTTCTTAACTTATACGTGTTCGGCTTGTTATTCATCTACGAACTATTCGACCCGTTCGTGCATTTATCAAAATAATCTATTGATTTGACCTCAACTTCATATGAACTTAATAATTAAAACATTATATTACTTAAACAAACTAAGAAGTGATTACAGAAATCACTTACCTTATGCGTCCATGCTCGTATCCACTTCCTTGCTTCTTCTTGACCCGTTAACACCTCGTGCTTGAGTCCGTCTCGATGTGATTCCTTTACTTCCATTTCATCAAAATCATGCCCTTATTAGCATACTCATTTGTACATGTTAACTATCATATAAATCGCATATTTCACACTAAACTTTCGGAAGTCAACAATTCATCATGTGAACTTTCGACTTATTCCCATCTACTCGTAATATCAAAGTAGGCTATACGAAAGGCACCATATACATTACCTACTCTCGATGCAAATGTGCTTACAACCATATTCAAATTAGTAATTTAACATGATCATGCCATCATTTTCGTATTTCGTTCTTATATACTCCAAGCTTTTTCATAACATTTTGCATCCTAACTTCACTTAAGCATTTCATCATACACTTGGTGTGCATGCCATCATTTAAGCCTATAGTACAAGTATTTTATGCATACTCTTCCTAGTTCATAACATGGATCATCAATTTCAACTAGAATCATATAACTTTTATACCATTATCTAACAATTACTCATTACATACAACATCAAATATCAACATCACACAAGTATTGAACATGTATAATCATTCATATCATCATCTCTACTACTACAAGTGGGTTTCACCCCAAAACATCCAATTACTCAAAATCTTGCATAACACATGTTCTATTTAATGATTCTAATACCCATTCATGCTTAATTTCATACAATTTCACGGATTTGCTCATAACCCATTTTTTAAAAGTTGACCAAATAACAATCTACAACTTACCACATGTTTGTTAATGTTGAGTGATGCTAATTCTTCATTCATGCATGATTTTCCATTCGATTTTAGCTTTGATTGGGCTGAATTTGTGTTGATGTTCTTGAGAGCTAGGGTTCATCCTCCTGCTCTTTCTCCTGATCGAAGTCAGGCACACACACCTTGTGTGTTTGTGATATTTTGTTTAATAAACTTTTAGTTTCCATTTTGGCACCCTAAGTCCCTCAAGATTCACCATATTCCCATACTTGCCACAACTTCATTCCTTTAAATAAAACACTTTCCATTTATCCTCTTTTAACCCTTGAAATTGGTTAATTTGTTAGTCACAAAAATTCCATTCCTAATATTTAACTTGTAACTATAACTAAGTTAACTAACTTAGTTACCATGTCACATCGTGTAAAACAAAACATGCTCAAAATTTAACATTCGGGTTTTGGGGTGTTACAAGTCTACCCTCCTTAGAAGAGGTTTCGTCCCCGAAACCTTGCTCGTTCTTACTCTTACCTTTTCTTTGTACCCATTCAGAGTGCATAATACAATATGAATACATTCGTGATCATGGCCTAAACTTTTATTCATAATTAATGTAATTGTATGCATTGTCCCTACCTACCTAAATTAAGCAACTTTACCTTAACAAACACATGAAAGGTCGGAAACTTATCCAGAGTTCTTGTTAGTGTCATTTATTTAATAATGCTAGCTCCTAGCGCATACCCTCACTAGCGTTTCATTCATCGAGTTTATTCCAATTGTATACAATTATTAATCGTGCAAACCCAAGTCTATGGCTTGTTTCTAACTTCCTATTTAAGCATATTACATTCATATATTTACTAATCGAAATAAATCGATTTATTTCATACTACTCATACACTATATGCTATCTTTCATTTTGTTCACAATGAGCCATCCTAAACATTCCATTACTATCATTACTTCCGATTACCTTTAAGCTCATAGGAGGGGTCGATATATTACCATACGCATACTATAATCATTCAAGGACTTATTATTACAACTAAAATCACCCTTCTTAAACTTACTTATCCGTACTTAAATCACGAAGACTAATCATTATTTCCATGGTTACTATTGTTATTTATGCCATGCGTATCTTTTCTATAATGTCTTGTTCAAATGAACATGGCCAACAAGCCGAGCATCAAAGTTAGCATTTCTTAACGATACTTGTCGTCTTTTATATTTTATCAGAATTTCCACAGTTAAGAGCATTCAAGTTCAATACCACCCGACGTTCATTACGAACATTTTGAAATTCACTCCACATTTTGCATTACGGTTTGTATATATACATTCTATTCTAACACATCCATCTATGGTCGAGTCATAACCTCCTATTAAAGTTACAACCCTTTTTATATATACCTGACGGGAGTAGATTCCATTGATTCGTTATCCTTATCTTACGATGATCATTCCTTCCCGATTGGTGACATTGCGTGTCCATTCATCAAGCTCACCTATGAGTACAAAACTTAACTTATCAAAACATTAACTACCGAGTTCAAATGGCGATCGCCATCTGACCCGTAGACCCATTTACCCTTTCGACCATTCTTGCATGCAACGCATTTGCATAAATATATTCATATATACATATATAGATCGCCATCTGACCCGTATGTCCCATTTAATATTTCTACCATTCTTGCATACAACGCATTTGCATAAATATATTCATGTATATATATATATATATGTGTGTGTGTGTGTAAGTTTAAACATAATTTGGGTCATATCACTTAAGGAATATTTACTTGTTCGGTCCGTAATTACTTACACATTCGAATATTTTCATTCTTATCATTCTTTTGCTCATTTTCTTTACATTTACTTAACATGGTCAAGCTATCGACTTCTTCTTATGTAGACTAGTTTCGTCTTTTATATCTTAAATCTGTTTCACGGATTCAAACATTGCATCTATGCCTTTCATTCCTTGAATCCGTCTCGCGGATTCAAGCATTGCATCCATATCTTTCATTCTTTGAATCCGTCTCGCGGATTCAAGCATTTCATTCATGTCTTTCATTCCTTGAATCCGTCTCGCGGATTCAAGCATTGCATCCATATCTTTCATTCTTTGAATCCGTCTCGCGGATTCAAGCATTTCATTCATGTCTTTCATTCCTTGAATCCGTCTCGCGGATTCAAGCATTGCATCCATATCTTTCATTCTTTGAATCCGTCTCGTGGATTCAAGCATTTCATTCTTATCATATGCACTTTTTACTCTTACGTAGTACTCTCAATCTCCCGAGAGTCTTACTACTCATTTCACCCATACGCCCACCTGCTACCCAATTCTAACGGACATACCTGTAACAATTATCGCGGTCTCACGAACGTCATACGTTTCTTGTGTACTGGCCAGGTACACAATCCACGTACTAGTTTCGTGTCTTCGCGTAATCGCCACATTATGCCCGAAGAATTAAGTTTCGGCACGTGTTACATTTTTAAAACTTCCTTACCATGTTGTTACTATATTCATTTAGAATTTTCTTTCACTTGCCTAATTATACCATTTCATACATCCACGCGTTGAGTTTACGTACCAGGGGTCAATTCGTCTTATTACTTGCCTTGATGCCGGTCCTAGACCGCGTTCACGGATCATCCCTTCCGCCACTTCTGTGACCTTGTTGAATAATGCTTCTTGACGAACAGTATCATCATCATCATTAACGTTGCTTGCATCAGCCATCTACACCATGTCATGTTTACATTTAATACGGATCATAAACTTTCAACGTATCATAGTTCATTAGTCCGTATTACTTATTCACATCCTTTCATCTCGAGCTTAACTTCACACATTCGTCGTTTATTTCATACCCTCGTGTACATTTCATTCAATGTTTAATGGTTTTATACTATTTCCATTATCTATTTAATCCTTACATACTTAATTCGTCTCATAATGACTCGACAAAACCGTAATTCAGACTCCCGGGAAGTACCGTTAAATAAAAATTTGGAAAATCTTAAAATTTTTGGGGGCTGAATTACACAAGCCGTCGGCGACGGCTTACTAACCCGTCGGCGACGGGCTTCTAAATATGGCGTCGGCCATATTACCCGTAGACAGGAGGGTAAGGCGTCTGCAGGTGGGGGGCGTCGGCGACGGGAGGTAACCCGTCGGCGACGGCCTTTCGTTGTGCAGAAACGCTGCAGGTTGGTTTCGGGCGCTTTTGTTCGTTTCTTTCTAGTCCGTTTCGACTCTACAACACCTGAAACTTCTCATTTAACCTCCCCACATATTTATCTATTATTTTTATCATACACATAATAAACACACTTGCAATTTGTTTAACTTAAACATTACCTCATTGGCGATCTTGGAGCGAGCACACTTCCGAACGAGCCATCGGTTGAGTTCAAGCACCACTATTCGTGCTCGAATCCCTCAACCTAGGCTCTGATACCAATTTGTAAGGTCCACGTTTGCGTCTAATAAAAGACGACTAAAGGACACTAGAAATACAAAAATTTTCTTAAAAGTGTCCAACTTTTCGGAAAAGGAAACGATGATATCAATAAAACGAGCATACCCCTGTTTTAAACATAATCAAACTAGATACAATTCTACGATTCATTCGACAAAATACTACTAAGAACCAATACAACAAATTTTGGACCAAAAACATTTGAACAAGCTAGCGGAAGCGTTTGGTATGACATAACATGAACACGCGCTCGCCCTGATTCTCTAAGTCGCCTGAATTGAGGATTTACCTACATTCGACAACAAAGCTTTAAAAAGTTAGTCATTATACTTATTTTCTTATAAAACCGTCACTTTAGTTCCATTCGTGTATGTACTTTCATTTCTCTCACGCATTCGATAACCCAATTAAATGGGTATGACATATATTTTCATACAACTAACCCGTTAGTAGATGATGACGACCAAACATAAAATGTTGTATAAACTAAAACGTCCATAGCATATTCTAACCGCATAAGTTACTTCAACCCGATTATCCTTTCAACATTCAACCGGTTCATTATTATATCAACACTTCGAAAGTCCGACATTCATAAACCTGCACTTTCAAACATACTCAATAATAACTTGGTTAGCAAACCCGTAATCTCAACATATTCAAGTACTACATCTTCGTAAAAAGGACGTCAACCATTTAAATGCATCTAATTAACTTACATTACAAACCCAAGGGCATTATTAGTAACGCTAATTCTCAAATGCATCCAAATCATGCATTCTCACATACTTGCACACATACATACTTACAATCATACACATCTACATACCTAATATACATTCAATCATACCTACAATCATGTATTCATACCTACGTGCTCCGTACGTATTCTTGTATACCATTTACATGTAATACATGTCCAACTTCATTACATACATCTATCACACTCTTATATAAATTACATGAGGCTTAGACTTGGGTTTACAACTTATAATCGTCAAGGAAACACTCGAAATCATGTTTAGGAGGCCCATCGTAGTCCACGGATAATATACTGAAGCCTACGATGCATAAATCACATAAATAATATTTTTGACAGAACCTTCACCCGGCCGTGTCAGCTCACCACCCGGCCGTGTCAACTCTGCACTTTTCCTAGCCATTAATTCTTACCGAAACGGACATAACTGTCTCATTTTTCATCTGTTTTGCGTCACGTTTCTTCCTACATAATTGTAAATTAATATTCTATCATGTGAACTTGAAATCAAACATCCGAGTTAAGGAATTTCTTAACTTATACGTGTTCGGCTTGTTATTCATCTACGAACTATTCGACCCGTTCGTGCATTTATCAAAATAATCTATTGATTTGACCTCAACTTCATATGAACTTAATAATTAAAACATTATATTACTAAAACAAACTAAGAAGTGATTGCAGAAATCACTTACCTTATGCGTCCATGCTCGTATCCACTTCCTTGCTTCTTCTTGACCCGTTAACACCTCGTGCTTGAGTCCGTCTCGACGTGATTCCTTTACTTCCATTTCATCAAAATCACGCCCTTTTTAGCATACTCATTTGTACATGTTAACTATCATATAAATCGCATATTTCACACTAAACTTTCAGAAGTCAACAATTCATCATGTGAACTTTCGACTTATTCCTATCTACTCGTAATATCAAAGTAGGCTATACAAAAGGCACCATATACATTACCTACTCTCGATGCAAATGTGCTTACAACCATATTCAAATTAGTAATTTAACATGATCATGCCATCATTTTCGTATTTCTTTCTTATATACTCCAAGCTTTTTCATAACATTTTGCATCCTAACTTCACTTAAGCATTTCATCATACACTTGGTGTGCATGCCATCATTTAAGCCTATAGTACAAGTATTTTATGCATACTCTTCCTAGTTCATAACATGGATCATCAATTTCAACTAGAATCATATAACTTTTATACCATTATCTAACAATTACTCATTACATACAACATCAAATATCAACATCACACAAGTATTGAACAAGTATAATCATTCATATCATCATCTCTACTACTACAAGTGGGTTTCACCCCAAAACATCCAATTACTCAAAATCTTGCATAACACATGTTCTATTTAATGATTCTAACACCCATTCATGCTTAATTTCATACAATTTCACGGATTTGCTCATAACCCATTTCTTAAAAGTTCACCAAATAACAATCTACAACTTACCACATGTTTGTTAATGTTGAGTGATGCTAATTCTTCATTTATGCATGATTTTCCATTCGATTTTAGCTTTGATTGGGCTGAATTTGTGTTGATGTTCTTGAGAGCTAGGGTTCATCCTCCTGCTCTTTCTCCTGATCGAAGTCACGCACACACACCTTGTGTGTGTGTGATATTTTGTTTAATAAACTTTTAGTTTCCATTTTGGCACCCTAAGTCCCTCAAGATTCACCATATTCCCATACTTGCCACAACTTCATTCCTTTAAATAAAACACTTTCCATTTATCCTCTTTTAACCCTTGAAATTGGTTAATTTGTTAGTCACAAAAATTCCATTCCTAGTATTTAACTTGTAACTATAACTAAGTTAACTAACTTAGTTACCATGTCACATCGTGTAAAACAAAACATGCTCAAAATTTAACATTCGGGTTTTGGGGTGTTACAACAAGGCTATTAGGTAATGATAATTATCTTAAACGATCTCGAGGTTATCAAACATTTATTCAACGTATTATTACCGGTATCGTCGTACACCTTCTGTATACTAACCAGTAATAACCCGGTGTCAAAACTAGTGATATATTTTATATCCTAACACTTAATTAACTAGTCTAGTGAACTAGTTAAAGTTTATTATCACCTTAAAACGTCGTTAACACAGTAATGATGAAAGAGTATGATTAATGAACTAAATATCTACTACACATTTCAACACATTGTTATATTACTTATAATAATCAAATGTTACACTTTACCCCCCCCCTATGTGGGTCCCACACACATTTCCTACATACTAGCATGCATGATGAAAATCCTTAGGAAGGCATGGCCTAGTGGATCTCATCTTGACTTACAAAGATTTGAACCTTATAACAAATGACCAACACATTCTTGTCCTCACACTTTACAACATTCCTACAACACCAAACAACCTCCTCTCTCTCCCCCTTGATTTACGGCCAAACACCACCACACCATCTCCACATTTTCCTTCAAGGACAACCACTATATCAAGCTTCATACACCCATTATAGGATGATCTAAGAAGATATCAAGTGGAAAGAACTTCAAGAAGCTCTCATACAAGACTAGGATCTTTATGCTTCTTATGTTTATTAGATCACAAAAGTACACATTGATCATCTTGAAGCTCACTAAACAAAATACTTCAAACCCTAAAATTTAACATAATAATCTTACATAAATATGTGCTTTATGTGTTGATTATGATGTTTAGTGTAATGTAGTTTGCTTAGATTTAAAGATCTTGCATGATTATACTTGAAAATATGATCTAAACATAATAATGTTTAGATCTAGCAAGATCACCATCTTTGAATTTCATGAACTAAAACAATAGTCTTGAAAATGATTTTTGAAAAATATAAACTTATCAAGAAACTAAGATCATGATTTTTAAGGTGATAATCTTAAAATATAACATAAACAAGTTTATGTGATGTTGATAAACTAGTAAATGAACATAAAAAGTAATTATATTTTTAGTGATCTTGATAAATATATATAGAAAAGTTCATGAATCTTCAAGATATGTTTTATGTGATTACTCATGAAAAGTGTTGTTTGGATACTTGATTTGTGTTGATGATGATATTGGGATTAAAAGTTGGTTTAAATACGTTTTAAAAACGTGGAAAACGTCCATAGTATAGAGGAAACTATGGCAAAATTTTCTAAAATCCTAATCATGATTAAAGTGTGTTTTAACAAGTGATTATCATGACTAGATATGATTAACAACCTTAATCATGATTAGGCAAACTTTGATGAGAAGTTAAGTTAAACACTTATGGTTATTTTCCTAAACTAAATGGAAGTGTGTGTCTGTGTGTGTGTATATAGGATGAAATATATATTTGGCCAACCTTCTTATGTGTGTATTAATATGTATGTATATAGAAGCTAGGGGGCTTACGTAACTAAATACATGAATACAAATACATGGCACCAAATACTTGAAAATAACCAAGTACAAAAGTATGTGGTTACATATATATACACACACATGTCCCTAAATGGATTCATGAAATGTTAAGACAAGAAAGGATATATACAAATACATCTATAATATATCCCAAACTTATATTCAGACAAACGGACAATTCGAACAATGGACAAACTCATATATATATTGGCAACATAATATATATATAGGTACGGGATCAGGAGAGAATGGTGAAAAGTGTGAGAATGGTGAGAACGGATCCTGGCCCAACACGTGGCAGGGGGCGCTAATTGATATGCAGGGGTACGATTGTCCTTTTATACGTTCCCTCCTTATTCACGTTGTAAATCTCTTTCAAATTAAAACTCCAAAGATTTCTTGTTAGCTGTTACTTCCTTTGCAAGCTTTCTCAGATCTATGGTTTCTAACGTGGATTCTGTTTGACGAAGTAAAATTCGATGACGTTTCCTATTTTTGTTTCAGCAAATCATGCAACAGATATGGTGTTTTGTTCTTTTATGCTTGTTTCATTGTTTTTTTTTCAAATTAATATTTCATAATGTGTTGTATGATTTCAATGGCATTGTTCATGTATCCACTTTAATCGCATTTTAATTCGTAGTTAAACAATTAGTAAGAACTGATAATTGGAGTTTTCAATATGAATTTTAATTGTCGTTTTGGATCTAGTATATTTTTTATGTTTTTACGATCATTGGCGTTTTAAACCTGATTAGTTTTGAATATTATTTAGTAGTATTTGTAAACATCAGTTATTACTATTTGTTAATTTGTGTAAATATCAGTTTTATTAATATGGCGTTTTCATTATGATGTTATATTTTTGTTAATTATTTATGTTGTTAACTATTTTTAATTATTCTTCTCAAGGCGTTTTCATTATCATGTCGCATTAGTATTGTTGGTTCATTATTTTTGTTAATCAATAAAGTTATGGTGTGCGTATTTTGGCGTTTTCATTATGGCGTTTTCAAATTATGTGTTTATTATGTCTTGTTTATTATTCAATTAATGGCGTTTTAATCTATAATGTTATTACGAGACATTTTCTATTTTTAATGACGTTTTTCTGATTTTTTGTTCCTCACTGTGTTTTCTCAGACGAAGTTGATTCCTCGAGTCAAAGGTTTTGCCCCAAAACCGGATTACCATTTATCATTCCTGACGTTAGTGAAGAAATAAAGCCCACAACGGACATGGTTTTCACAAGCCTCGATGATTGTTATTCAATGTATGTTAAGTATGCCAAGGCTTGTGGGTTTTCAGTCAGGAAAGGTACTACAAAGACAAACTCCAAACGTGTATTACATATTAAGTATTACTTGTGTACTAGAGCTGGGCTATATAAGGACAAGAAGGTTGATACGTTGGACCCCAATCAAAAGGAGCGTTTAGCGAGATCCAACTTTTCAAAGAGGACTGATTGTGGTGCACTGTTAGGTGTAAATATTTAAGGCTGGATCATGGAAGGTATATAAGTTTGTCGAGGAGCACAACCATTATCTTGATGAACCTCATGAGAAGCATTTTCTTCCAACTGAACGACACCTCACTCAGCTCCAGAAGCATGTTATACACAGCATGCCTAAGTTGAATTTGGGTCCAGTCAAGGCGTTTAATGTTATAATGACTTATTTTGGCGGTTTTGAAGACGTGGGTGCAAGTAAAGTTGAATTTAAGAACTACAAGAGGCAAATTAACTTGTTTATAGGGGAATACGATGATGATATGGTTGTGAGACATTTGGATGAAAAAAAAACATTCCCAGCCTAATTTCTCATATGATTACTTCACAGACGAAGACAATCGTTTGAAGGGACTTTTTTGGTGTGACGATCAAGCCAAACGTAATTACCACGTGTCTGGTGATGTGATTTTGTTTGACGCCACACATCGTTCCAACAAGTAATATTTTATAATTCAACTTCTTCTGTTTTTTTGGCGTTTTATGAGTTTACATGCAATGGCGTTTTTATGAGTTTACATGCAATGGCGATTTATGAGTTTACATGCAATGGCGTTTTATTATTGTTTCAGTTCTCATGGCGTTTTCATATGCAGATACGCTATGGTGTTTATACCGTTCACTGGTATAGACAATCATCACTGCAGTTTTACATTTGGTGCTGCATTATTGGCGTCTGAAACAGTTGATACGTATATTTGGTTGTTGAGAGATTTTATAAAAGCTATTGGTTCTCAACCAAAAGTTGTTGTCACTAACCAAGAACCAGCAATGAAGAAGGCTATTTCTGCTGTATTTGTTGACACGAGGCATCGGCTATGCATGCGGCATGTGATGCATAAACTTTCTCTGAAGGTTGATATGCTTATTTTTACCTTTGGCATTTTAGGATACACTGCGTTTTAAAATACATGGCATTCTGTACCTTGTTACTATTTTTTTAATTAAGTTTTGTCTTTGTGTAATATATATGTTTTTTTATGCATGGCGTTTTCTTGTTATATATAGGTTGGTGTTAGGCTATGCAATTCCACCAATTTCAAAGAACGTATTTGTGGTGTTGTGTGGACGGATATTCTCACACCTCAAGAGTTTGAATTAGAATGGGAAGTGGTTTTCGGAGAGTTGAATTTAGCAGATAATGACTGGCTATATGATATTTTTGCACTCGGGGAATCTTGGATCCCTGCATACTATAGAATGGAAGAGATGTCGGGTCTTATGCGAACGACATTGAGGTCAAAGAGTGAGAATCATTTTTTTGGTTAAGTGTGCAATTCAAAAGCTACTCTTGTTGAGTTCATGACTCATTACGAAACTGCAATAGAAGCACAGCATCACACGCACCGGAAAAATGATCATGAATCTCTATACAAACGACCCCAGTTGAAGAGTAATTACCAATTGTTGGAAGGCCAAGCTACTGACATATACACAAAAAATATTTTTTGTGACGTTCAAGTTGAGCTAATTGGAATTGTGGATTGCATAAACCAACGTTACGAAGATCAGCCTAATGGGTTTGTTAAGTTTTACATAAATGACTTCCAGCAGCCTTGTACATCCTTATTTGAGGTAAACAATGGCGTTATGTTTTTTATATGGCGTTTTCTGTGCATGGAGTTTTATCATATCCAGTTGTGTTTTTTTTAATTTTTTTAGACAAACATTCTCTGCATGGCGTTATAGAGATATTGTTTTTGGCGTTTTTTCAAGTAATGCACCATAAGTCTGATTGCACATGCAGTTGCTCATGCAGGCGTTTTGAGCAGTTTGGTTTGCTATGTAGACATATATTCTATGTTTTGAGAATTATGGACATTAGGGAATTTCCAAAACAATACATTTTGAATAGATGGCGCAAAGAGGCTTCCCCAAACTGCTCTCCTGAATACTCAATTAGTCGTGAATATATGACCGAGCTTGATCCCGATGTGCAAAGTATGATGCGAGATATTATTTTTTCAACGAAATATACTTTGAACCGTTTATCTGGTAATAAAGAGGAGATATCCTTATACAAGGATCATGTTCAATCTTATATGAAGAAGGTTCAAGATATGCAGATTGTTGCTCCTCCCGCTAGTACTAGGGATAGATTTGCCGAGATAATCAGTTAATATAAAAACGACAAGAATCCGATAAGAGTCCCTGTTGGGTATAAATCCAAGGGTTCTGGTTCTCGGAAACGCCTGAAATCTAAACAGGAGGTAGCAATCAAGAAAAAGAAATCAAAGTCAAAACCCGGGGCCAAAGAAAGACAGTGTCAGAACTGCAAAGGCTATGGACACTACGCATCGACATGCAAACATGATGTAATTAAAAGAAGATCGACAAGGTCTTCGAGATCCAGTGAAGAGTAGTTTGGCGTTTTGTATTTTTCATTCTTATAGAACACACACAGATGGTCTTCGAGAGCCAGTGAAGAGTAGTCTGACGTTTTGTATTTTTCATTCTTACAGAACACACACAAATCTCAGTTTGGCGTTTTACATCATTCTTTATACCTCATTTTTTTCCATCTTTTTTTTCGACCTATTTGTTCATAACATGTTACTTCGAAGTTGCATGACAAACAGTATAAGATCGGACAACCAAATCAAATGCCAAAAGAAACAACGCCACTAAATAAAACTACCATAAACCTCTAATTTTGGTCATGCTAAATTCAATAATGTTTTGCTGAACGAGATGGATAACATTGTTAACCCTCAGTCAAGAAAGATGTCTAAAAATGTTGTCCACCCCGTTCAGCTAAACTTTATTAAGAACAAAACTAAATCTCCATGAAACGATGTTTTTGAAATTTTGTGGTTTTTGTATGTTTTGGGGTTTAAATTAAGGATTTTGCCCATCACATCGAGCGAAAGTTTACTGAGAAAATAGTGTATCTCAAAGAAACATGGATTGGAATCTTTGATATTTGGGGTTTTTGGCGTTTCTAAGATGAATGGTATATAGGAAAATATGGCGTTTGGGTTTTGGTGTTATTATTAGTAGGTCTGAGAGGTTGTTTATATAGGAAGTTTTTGGCGCGATTTTTATTATAGTAAATGCTAGTAATTAAGTTACGTCGTTTCAATACTGTTTGTTCAGTTTTATCGGTTAAAAACCAAGTTTGGCGTTTTATATCTAATGGCGTTTAGATTAGGATGATGTGTGCTATGTGGGTTAAGGTGGGATTTTAATGGCGTTTTATTCATGAGTTTGGCGTTTTGTGTAGAGAAGTCAAAAGACTTTTTTACCCTTAATGAAGCGCGCCACACTAATAAAAGTGATGTTATTTACAAAAACGTCACCGCGTAATCTAGTCCATAGATTGTTTTGATCTGACGATCCATAACCGTTCTCTCCGTTCTCACACTTTTCACCGTTTTCTCTAAATCCAGACCCTATATATATATATATATAAATCGACAAGTGAAATATACTAAAGACTTGGTAAGAAACAAGTATATAGTTCACCGACAAGAATCGTACATATCATCATGACGAGGAGTATAAACGTTCTATGGACACTAAACTTGAGCATTCTCACCGATGAAAAATATATATAAACGAGTTCACCGAGGAGCTCTAAAAATAAAATATTTTTAGACAACCTAGAGTATATACATTTTCAACACTCTTAAAAAAATCCAAAAAGTGTTATATAAATAACCCACTAAGTGAAAATACACAAGTATATAAGTATGCTCATACGTATAAGAATACGTATGCTAAAACACCTAGTGAAAATGCAAGATTGCAAGTAATATACATGTACACATATACGTATAAATACTGTGACAACTGGCAAATAACTGTTAATTCCGTGCAATCTAATCACTATTTATATTTCTTAATCTAATGCATTTAGCGTAATTTAATTACCTAAATGTGTCGTATACTGGATAACAGTGTTAGGACAAGAAAACAAAGCTAAATCATATGTTGGTTTTCGTCGTATTTCGAAACCAAACAAACAATGTCCTAAAAGTGTTGGTAAAAAGTGCTACGTGCACTATTCACGGTTACACTATTCATGCCAGCAAAACCGTGAAAATAGAACGAAACACTGAAAAACGACACACGAATAACATAATTGAGTCCGTTATTATAAGAAAACACTAATGAGAAAACATATCTTGCAAAAAACTAGGACTTTCCGGTACAACGCCCTAATCACAAAATCGTCCGTTCGGTTAAAAAAATATGACAATTTTAACTCGTCCGAAACTATAACTAAGCATTTCTGGAACTTCGGAATGATGATAATTGATGACATATACGCTAAAACAATTTGGAAATATCATTGTAGTGTCCAACATAACAAGCTTCCGGTACTATATTGCTATACACATAACTTGTTCGTTAGCGACCCAAAAAGCTAGTAAGCGGTATTTTCGCCACAAAACAACCAAACGAAGAAACTAGCGAACTAGTTAAGCTTATTTTGGGATCCAACATCACTTCATAATACTTTCGGTCGTGGAAAAACAACTTACGGAAGACGTCCGTCGGTAGGATGTAAAAGCACCGTTAGCGATTCGACACTTAAACGGAAGCCGTTTAAACTATCAAAATACTATTTCTACTAGTTTAGTGAACTAGTTAATAATAAATATCATCCTAGTTCATTTATTTCCCCTTAATGGTGTGCTTAAACACCTAATCACCATACTTAACATAATTACCAAAATATCTTATTTTTAATAACTTTTATAAAAAAAAAGATATAATACCCCCCCCCCCCCACCATGTTGTACACGTTTCCAAGTGGGCCACCCACTTGGATTTGTTGTTGAAAATGTAAAGATTTCAAGTATGGGTGGGTGTATGGAAGGAATGGTATGAAGGTTGAAAATTATAACATAAAGCACCCCCATTATCTAACCTATCATTTCACCATTTTCAAACAAGCAAAACCCCTTGTTCTCCTACATATTCGGCAGCCAACAAGCACACCACAAATCCACATTAAAGTTTCTCTAAAACACCCTAAATTACACATCTTCTAGTCCTTACATGATCACTTACATATGGGTTAATTATGGAGCATCATTAGTGGAGTTCTTGGAGCTTAACTTTCTTCTTATTTTCTTATTTAGCTTGTGCAATATTGTAAGTCTTCTAATCACCATTTTTAAGCTTCTTACTACTAGTTAATCTCAAAAGTACAAGTTGATTATCTTGAAGCTTAATAAAAATCACAACAAAAACCCTAATCTCAAAGCTAATAAACACTAAATCTAACTATATTATGTGTTAATATGCGTAGATTAGTGTAGTTATTTTGTATGATCATATTGTTTATGTTGATCTTGTTAATATTAGTGATTTAAAGTCTATGTTTATGATGATCTTGTGAGTAGATTCTTGTAGTATTCAAGACTTGTGTTCATCTTACAATGATGAACATAAAAATGTGATTTAAACATGGATATGCTTAAATCTTGAAAGATCATCATCCTCACTTTCATGAACTAAATATATAATTTTTAGATTACATAAAGAAACAAGTGTTTAAATGGGTTTAATACTAAATTTTGGAAGTTTATTAAGCTTTGTTCTTACAAGATAAGTTTAATAACTAGCTTATTATAAAAGGTCACCATAAAAAGTCTAACTTTTTATATGAAGGATGTAAATATGCAAGTTCATGAAATGAGGAAATTATGTTGTTAAAGTCACATGTTTGGAGGAAACTTGATGAATAATGGTGATTTGGTAACTTGATTATGATTTAAACGCGTTTTTATAACGTGGGAGACGCCATAGTTTTAGGGGAAACTATGGCGAATTTTTCTAAAAATCTAATCGCGATTAAAGAGGGGATTAAAGGGTGATTAACAATGTTAAACGCGATTAGTGGTCTTTAACGTCATTATGGAAACTTTGATGGGAATATTTAAGGTTTAAATATTCAAGAAGTTCTTATGAACTTAAACTTATATTTTTACAAAAATAAATGGGTAAAAATATAATAATGTATAAGTATAATTTTTTTGGTAAGAAAAATTATATATTTTGGAGACATATAAAGTATATGTATATGTGCTATATATGTGTATGTATTAGATACCTATAGGGTGATCAAAATAAATACACTTACATGTTCCTACATGGTCCAAGAAATGCTAGTAAATCGGACGATTAAATAGAATGGCCGAAACGGAAATACATAACACTTGATGACGAAAAATTGGGCGTATCGACATCGTGAACAAGTTACTACAATGTCGAGTCTAAAAATAACATATTTTTAGACACTAAAACGAACACATATCTAAGTGGTCAAAAACAAGAATCCGGAAAGTCGAAAACTATAAAAATTACCAAGTATTTTTCGTGTGAAAAACGAACTTATTAAGTTACATGCTTGGTGAATTTTTGGTAAAAATGCAAGAGTATATTTAATGGACTCACTAGAATTAGCTTTGGGCTAGGCCCAATAACAAGAAAACTAGGGCTAGGCCCAATAACAAGAAGACTAGGGCTAGGCCCAATAACAAGAAAACTAGGGCTAAGCCCAATAACAATAAAGTGTGGGTTAAGCCCAATGACATGGGCTCGTCCCAATGACATGAGCAAAGGCTTAATGACATGCGTGCACTGCACGAGGACGTGTGAAGAATGAAGCCGATCACACATAAGTCAATACACATAGAATACATGAATACACTTATGAATTCAACATGTATAGAATATATGTATACACATAACAATAGAGCGAGTAAACTATCAACGCTCTAAAATACAAAGTTGTTCCAAAGATAACAAATGAGAACATAATAAAGAATTCAAGATGAACAACTTGTACGAGGTCCGAAAGACCTAGTGTCTAACGAGATTAGTACACATGTAGGTTATTGACACGTACGGACGCTTACTTCGATTTCATACTACACGGAACGCAAATTTGTGAGTTCATGTCCCTCCTTTCACTGTTTTCAATGTTTTGTTTTCAAAAACATCGAGGGGAAATACATGCTAAAACTATTGGTATGTTAGTTACGGAGTAGTAGATAACATGATCAATGTGCATAAGTAGGGAGGTAACATTAGTAACCATTAATCACTTAGTGACCAAGGTGCAAAAGGTATAGATCTATTGGGCTTGAGGCACGCCCCACTCCTGGTTGGTATACCCTGGAGTGCTTTTGTGATCCCAATGATGACAAAGTGTTCTCGGTTTGGTTATTTTCTTATGGTACATTATGTCAGGGGGCTCGCTACCCACTGATAGATCCTTAACAGACTCCATGAATGAATCAGAACATACCATGATTACAAGATCTCATTTTCATGAATACTACGATTACAAGATTTCCTTTTCATGAATACTACGCTTACAAGATTTCATTTTCATGAATACTACGATTACGAGATCTCATTTTCATGAATACTACGATTACATATGATAACAAAAACCGCATGAACTCGCTCAACTTTTGTTGACTTTTTAAAACTACATGTATTTCAGGAAACAAGTCTTGAGCCGGTGATACATGATTGGATGCAATGATTACCTTTCTTACGTCACACGCAACACGCTTCCGCAACTAGCAGGGTGTGACAGATTGGTATCAGAGCTCCGATTGTAGTGAACCGGGGAAAAACTTTTATTAAAGTTTGGTCTACAATCACCGAAGGGCTCTCACATGAAAACAAAGTCGATAACATTACAAAAGTGATTTCAAAAGTATGACAAAAATGACAAAAGGTTTTCATTGTGTCACTATAACATGAGGATCTATCACGCGGGCTCAACCACTACTAACGTATACGGATCAATACATGATAGTCAATAAGGAATAGACTTGAAAACATTAAGGATTACATGTGAAACACGAGAACAAAAATAACATGAGATTTAGTGATTATGTATATAATGTATTTATATATGTGTTGTACGGAATATTTTGCCATGAACGAAAATAACTTCGACTACGAATCCTATTATTACACTTGACTCACGCGATGAGAATGACGACCTCGCGTCTATTACGAAGCTTATGGCAGGCGTGGTCCCTGAGAGAGACCCTAAAGCATTGATCCCATGGAAGATGGTTGTTTTCCCTTGGATGGTATATGTCCGGCTCTGGTAGTGACGACGAGGCGGAGGTGGCGGCCTTGGACAACAACCCTACTAGTGGGACGAGGTCCCTGAGGCTCATACTAATCGTGATTGATGACACTCTCGTCCAGACAAGGAAGATGAAGTACTCATCTTAAAGGTGCCCCTCCAGTTATTATTGTTACGGATTCTTTTTATTCCTATTTCGGCTAACATTGTGCCCTTTCACGAATAATGACAATGGGCGTTAGCATGTGGACTATCACGAAGGTCCCTTCTGTGTTGAAAGTTTATAGACAATAGTGTCCTCTCTTTGACTGATCGACTGCTTGAACGAGAGAATGCTAGGGTGACCATACAAGACAATTTATTATTATGGGGGCCCACGTAATAACAACTTATAGTGTATGGGAATCCTGGTGGGCTCTGCGGGTCAAACCAAGAGATCACTATCCATTCGAAGTTCTTAAGTTGTTCAAATTTCTATCTAGTAGAACACTAACCGGAATGGTTACTATAACACTCTACGATACAGGAAGACTACACGTATTGTTTGCACTTAACATTCGATCTATATCACGAGTCGCTTGAGACTAGTCATCGAAAGCAAACAAAACTCGTTAGCCACTCATGGAGGATTTTCCTCAACATTCTTAGATTTCTTGTACATGGGCTGGTTCTTTGGTGTCCATGACACCCTACTTTACCTTAGTTATCGGAAATAATTACATTAAACTCTGTCGTTCGATAATTGTCTTATTCCAAGGGATGCTATGGCATGAGCGATGCTACAACCCCTTCATTGTATTATTCGACATCTATGGAAACTATAACAATTTTGTTGAAGCTCGTGGAGCTCAAGGGGTATCAACGTATTCGTCACACGGGCAAATGCGGCGAAGGATTTTCCTACTTTGGACTATCGAGATCCATGAAGTATAGAATGAACGTTGTAAATTGGAGACGACCGTTTGGTTTCTCCTCCTCAACGAATTACCTCTTTTCCCACTAAGGCATATGGTCAGTACATGCAGGGGTACTGCACATTTTGGGTTGCGTTTATTCATGTTATCATTGTTCGAACATGCATGAACAATGCGGTCTTGAGGTTTCCATGACCAATCACATTCTTAATTCTTAGGCGCATGGTAGGCTATATCTGTCCAAATAAAAGCCTAGACCCCATGATACTATGTATCGGAAACAACGTGGTGTCGACAAGAAAATCTACGCCTCGAAGAGGGTCAGTTAATCAGCGCCCTACTATTAAAGTTGAACTAGAGGTCATATGGAACAACATGAGGTTGTCGAGTAGACACTAGTAATGGTACTGATGGTACCGGTAGTTCAACTGGTTCAAATCCCGATGGGACGAGAACGAGTGGCACTGCCACACTTGGGGATGCAATCACACCAGATTTTTAATCCTAAGGCTTTTCCGAATTATAAGTCACGAGACCTCATTAAAAAAATATGACAATTTTAACTCGTCCGAAACTATAACTAAGCATTTCTGGAACTTCGGAATGATGATAATTGATGACATATACGCTAAAACAATTTGGAAATATCATTGTAGTGTCCAACATAACAAGCTTCCGGTACTATATCGCTATACACATAACTTGTTCGTTAGCGACCCAAAAAGCTAGTAAGCGGTATTTTCGGCACAAAACAATCAAACGAAGAAACTAGCGAACTAGTTAAGCTTATTTTGGGATCCAACATCACTTCATAATACTTTCGGTCGTGGAAAAACAACTTACGGAAGACGTCCGTCGGTAGGATATAAAAGCACCGTTAGCGATTCGACACTTAAACGGAAGCCGTTTAAACTATCAAAATACCATTTCTACTAGTTTAGTGAACTAGTTAATAATAAATATCATCCTAGTTCATTTATTTCCCCTTAATGGTGTGCTTAAACACCTAATCACCATACTTAACATAATTACCAAAATATCTTATTTTTAATAACTTTTATAAAAAAAAGATATAATACCCCCCCCCCCCACCATGTTGTACACGTTTCCAAGTG
Source organism: Helianthus tuberosus (assembly GCA_030545235.1). Taxonomy (NCBI): domain Eukaryota; kingdom Viridiplantae; phylum Streptophyta; class Magnoliopsida; order Asterales; family Asteraceae; genus Helianthus; species Helianthus tuberosus. The sequence continues at coordinate 71,354,436 of CM060443.1, forward strand.
GGCCACCCACTTGGATTTGTTGTTGAAAATGTAAAGATTTCAAGTATGGGTGAGTGTATGGAAGGAATGGTATGAAGGTTGAAAATTATAACATAAAGCACCCCCATTATCTAACCTATCATTTCACCATTTTCAAACAAGCAAAACCCCTTGTTCTCCTCCATATTCGGCAGCCAACAAGCACACCACAAATCCACATTAAAGTTTCTCTAAAACACCCTAAATTACACATCTTCTAGTCCTTACATGATCACTTACATATGGGTTAATTATGGAGCATCATTAGTGGAGTTCTTGGAGCTTAACTTTCTTCTTATTTTCTTATTTAGCTTGTGCAATATTGTAAGTCTTCTAATCACCATTTTTAAGCTTCTTACTACTAGTTAATCTCAAAAGTACAAGTTGATTATCTTGAAGCTTAATAAAAATCACAACAAAAACCCTAATCTCAAAGCTAATAAACACTAAATCTAACTATATTATGTGTTAATATGCGTAGATTAGTGTAGTTATTTTGTATGATCATATTGTTTATGTTGATCTTGTTAATATTAGTGATTTAAAGTCTATGTTTATGATGATCTTGTGAGTAGATTCTTGTAGTATTCAAGACTTGTGTTCATCTTACAATGATGAACATAAAAATGTGATTTAAACATGGATATGCTTAAATCTTGAAAGATCATCATCCTCACTTTCATGAACTAAATATATAATTTTTAGATTACATAAAGAAACAAGTGTTTAAATGGGTTTAATACTAAATTTTGGAAGTTTATTAAGCTTTGTTCTTACAAGATAAGTTTAATAACTAGCTTATTATAAAAGGTCACCATAAAAAGTCTAACTTTTTATATGAAGGATGTAAATATGCAAGTTCATGAAATGAGGAAATTATGTTGTTAAAGTCACATGTTTGGAGGAAACTTGATGAATAATGGTGATTTGGTAACTTGATTATGATTTAAACGCGTTTTTATAACGTGGGAGACGCCATAGTTTTAGGGGAAACTATGGCGAATTTTTCTAAAAATCTAATCGCGATTAAAGAGGGGATTAAAGGGTGATTAACAATGTTAAACGCGATTAGTGGTCTTTAACGTCATTATGGAAACTTTGATGGGAATATTTAAGGTTTAAATATTCAAGAAGTTCTTATGAACTTAAACTTATATTTTTACAAAAATAAATGGGTAAAAATATAATAATGTATAAGTATAATTTTTTTGGTAAGAAAAATTATATATTTTCGAGACATATAAAGTATATGTATATGTGCTATATATGTGTATGTATTAGGTACCTATAGGGTGATCAAAATAAATACACTTACATTATCACATCCCCAAAATCCACACGCGGAGTATCACCTCTTGGAGGCGTGACTGACCAGGATCAAGCCACCAATCATATTGAACAAGCATATAAGTAAACAAAATTCAACCACAATATGAAAGGTGTCCAAAAAACCAAAGCATAGTTAATTGTTTAGCGGAAGCATAATTGTAAAACCCATAGCAAGTGTTAAGTATGAAATAAAGTAATGTTTAAAGTATGGCACACACTGCCATGTCCCACAACGACTGCTCCTCCCTGTGCCAGCTCCATGAGTACCTAATGACCTGCAAGGCATGTAGCAACGAATCAACAACAAAGTTGAGCGAGTTCACAGTTGGTTGTTTGGTTATAGTATTCATTTCGTAAATCGTATGTTCGTTATGTAAACCATGTATCGTATTAATCTGTATCGCGGCCAATCCAGGCATGTGTGCGATGATTAGTGGGGGCTTCCCATGTGTTACAAGACCACGCGTATCGACTGCTACGAAAATGTAAGAGGTGCCCTAAGTCAATGTCTATCAGCATTGACCCTTTGCCCATAGTCCATTAGTACACGCCCGTCCGACTGGCACGGTGTGAGGTTTGTTAAACCTAATAGCGCTATTAACTAATGACCCGCTCGCCATAGGCCTCAGCGATTAAGTCGGTAAATGAGGGACTTCCTTTGATAGAGGTGATGGTCTTAAGATCGTGTACGTAGACTTTACGTACGTGCCCTTCAATCCGAGGACAGTAGTAAGTATAACTGTACGTAGGTTTTACGTACGTGCCCTTCAATCCGAGGACAGTAGTAATTAGTTTAATTGTTGTATGAGTAGTTATCCAATCCCATTCCCAACCCCTGGGATATCCCATGCCTTGGCTAGTGTGAACTCACCTTGGTTTGCTCGGCAGAAACACAGAAAGGTCAAGTCTAGCTGCTAGTGGTCAACCACGTCCTAACATGGTTACCATACAAGTCAGGTTTTGGTTTCAAGTAGTGCACATAAGTATCACATAGGATAGCAGATAAGGAACACACACGGGTCATGGCAACCACACAATGCACGTTAACATATTAGCAGTCAATTACATAACATCTGATACTTGTACGATCCAAAGGTAAAGCCCAATAACAGGCGGCCCAACATGTTGTGCGGTCGGCACAGCCTTGTGCGACCCACATCATGTTGTGCGATTCAGATAAACACCCGGCCCAAATAGTCAAAAGCCCAACGTAAAATACACGGCCCAATCTAATAGCATACAACAGTCTTGTGCGATCCGGATAAGTTTGTACAATCCGGATGGCTTGTGCGCTTCAACCGACTTGTGCGATCGAGACTAGCCCAGCCCAACATGTATACCCGGCCCAAACAGTTAACACAAAACAGCTTGTGCGATCCAATAGTCTTGTGCGACTATGGATGCCTTGTGTGACTGGGCTTGTGCGTTTGGTAATTGTGTGATCGGATCAGGTCTTGTGCGACCTGATCTTGTGCGTTTGGTTTCAAAGAATCCGAAACTTATGCTAATTTGTTATATGAAATCATCAGTTATCAGTCACCCATTAAATCAGTCAAAACAATTAAACAGTTTCCTATTTTTCATGATTTATCAATTAACAACAAATCAGTTTTCCAAGCCAAGCAATAATCGATCAAACAAAGGTTTCAACATCAATTCTTTATGAACACCAATCAAGTTTCAAGAACACAACCTATCATAATATTCAATCGAATCTAACACTATGATCATCACAAATCATCCGAGTTCAACACAACACAGCCGACCTTCCTATCATCGGTTCTAATCATCGTTTAATATTGTTTGATACTGATGCATATCATGATCTAAACATACACATGTAAGCCGATTCCAAGAACATCAACCATTAATAGTTTCTATCACACTAAATCATCATGTAGATCATAACATCATGCAACTTAATATTAATGTTTCTACAACCAGTAACCCTAGCCGAAATCGGTCAACATATAGCAATACACAACATCGATCAACATAGAGTCAAGTAACAACAAAACACTGAAACACTAACCGATTAGAAGGATAACAGAAAGGGGTGATCCGAATCCAAGAAGTCTTCGATGAGGATGGAGGGGTGTTTGGCGTCGGCTTCAAGAGGAGAGAAAGAGAGTAGGGTTTGTGAAAAGTATTGTGTTTTGCAAGTTGTGAGTAGTAACCCTATCTCCTAAGTGTTATGCGCATACAAGAGAGTGGGCCGAACCCTCACTTGGGCTGCCCATTAGATCCGAATACAAGAGTGTAGCCCGGATGGGCTTGTGCGGTCGGGTGAGTGTTGTGCGATTACATCATACATACATTCACATAAACACAAAAATCATGACATTCAATTAATCAACCAAGTTCATATAGTCACAAACGTTACATTAAAGTACAAAGATAGGTTCGGAATTACGAGTTGTCACATTATCCCCAAGTTGAAAGAAATTTCGTCCCAAAATTTGGTACGTACTCACTGAGGAAGCTAGTTAAGTTGTATGGTTTTCCTGGGGTGTCACATCCTCCCCCCGTTGATCTGGAATTTCGTCCCGAAATTCCGTAGCTTCGGCCTCAGTAGTGGTTGTACTGTTTGCAAATAGTTGGGGATACTTTTGTTTCATCTGATCTTCGCGTTCCCAGGTGAACTCTGGGCCGCGACGGGAGTTCCAACGAACTCGAATGAGAGGTATTCTAGTATGCTTGAGGACCTTGACATCCCGGTCCGTGATTTCAACTGGTTCCTCGACGAATCGTAACTGCTCGTCGATAGTAAGCTCCTTCAAAGGAACTATGTGGGTCTCATCTGACAGACACTTCTTCAGATTCGACACGTGGAAAACGTTGTGAACTGCACTGAGTTTTGCCGGTAGGTTTAGTTTGTAGGCCACCTTGCCTATTTTCTCAATGACTTTGAAAGGTCCAACGTATCGTGGGTTAAGTTTGCCTCATTTACCAAAACGAACCACACCCTTCCAGGGTGAAACTTTGAGTAGCACTCGCTCCCCAACCTGGAGCTCAAGTGGTTTCCTGCCCTTATCGGCGTAGACTTTCTGACGGTCACGAGCTGCCGCCATTCGTTGTCGTATCTGAGCAATTCGTTCTGTTGTGTCTACCACAAGTTCTGGAACAGTAATCTGACTATCCCCCACCTCTGCCCAACAAAGTGGTGACCGGCATTTACGCCCGTATAATGCCTCAAATGGAGCAGCTTTGATGCTGGTGTGGTAGCTGTTATTGTACGAAAATTCCACCAGTGGCAGATGCTTTTCCCAGCCGTTGCCAAAGTCAATTACGCATGCCCTAAGCATGTCTTCGAGGGTCTGGATGGTGCGTTCAGACTGCCCATCCATTTGCGGGTGATAAGCTGTGCTCATATCCAGCCGTGAGCCAAAGGACTTATGCATTGCTTGCCACAACTCAGAAGTAAAACGTGCATCTCGATCCGAGATAATAGAGGTGGGCACTCCGTGCCTCGAGACAACTTCCTTAAGATAAACGTCTGCTAATGTGGAGAACTTTTCCATTTCCTTGATAGCCAAGAAATGAGCAGACTTTGTGAGTCGATCCAAGATCACCCAAATAGTATCGTTACCACGTTGAGATCTAGGCAGGCCTGTAACAAAATCCATGGAAATTTGCTCCCATTTCCATTGTGGTATCTCTGGTTGTTGGAGTAGGCCTGAAGGTTTCTGATATTCCGACTTGACTCTCGCGCAAGTCAAGCACTTGCTAACGTACGTTGCTATGTGAGCTTTCATGCTAGGCCACCAATACGTAGTTTTGATATCGTGGTACATTTTATCCGAACCAGGATGTACTGAGTAGCGAGCCTTGTGTGCCTCATTCATCACAAGCTCTCGTAGGTTGCCGTAGAGTGGGACCCAAATACGTCTTGTTACGTAGTAAGCACCATCTTCCTTCTGTTCTAATCGTTGCCTCGAGCCGCGTAGGGCTTCAGCCCTGACGTTTTCTGGTTTCAACGCTTCTACCTGAGCGTCCCGTATTTGAGAAGGAAGACTAGACTGTATAGTGAGCTGTAAAGCTCGTACGCGCTTAGGCGCAGTGTCCTTTCGACTGAGGGCATCAGCCACAACATTGGCTTTACCTGGGTGGTTCCTGATCGAGCATTCGTAGTCATTCAGCAGTTCGACCCATCGTCGTTGTCGCATATTTAGTTCCTTCTGTTTGAAGATATGCTCGAGGCTCCTGTGGTCGGTGTAAATAGCGCACTTGGTACCGTACAGGTAATGTCGCCATATTTTAAGTGCAAAAACAACCGCTCCCAGCTCTAGATCGTGTGTAGTGTAGTTCTTTTCATGAACTTTGAGTTGGCGTGAGGCGTAGGCTATAACTTTATCCCGCTGCATCAATACACATCCAAGACCCTGAATGGAGGCATCGCAGTAAACCACGAAGTCGTCTGTGCCCTCTGGCAATGAAAGGATAGGTGCGCTACAAAGTCTATCCTTTAAGTGCTGAAATGCTAATTCCTGTGCATTTCCCCATCGATAAACTACGCCTTTCTGCGTTAGGGAGGTGAGAGGCTGTGCAATTTTGGAGAAGTCTTTGATGAACCTTCTGTAGTATCCTGCCAAACCCAAGAATTGGCGAATTTCCATTGGCGTACGAGGTGCAGGCCAGCTCTTGATCGAATCTACCTTGGATGGATCAACGTGAATCCCATCCTTGTTCACCACATGGCCTAAGAAATGGACTTCACGAAGCCAGAAGTCGCATTTTGAGAATTTGGCGTACAGCTGTTCTGTTCGTAGGAGTTCCAAAATGAGTCGTAGATGCTGCTCGTGTTCCTCCTAACTCTTCGAATAGATCAGGATGTCGTCGATGAAAACTATGACGAACTTGTCCAGGTAAGGCTTGCACACTCGATTCATCAAGTCCATGAAAACCGCAGGTGCGTTTGTCAGCCCAAAAGGCATAACCAAAAACTCATAACGTCCATAACGGGTTCTAAAAGCTGTTTTAGAGACGTCCTCTTCTCGGACTCTCAGCTGGTGATATCCTGATCTCAAATAAATCTTTGAATAGTAGCTCGACCCTTGCAGCTGGTCGAACAAATCGTCAATGCGTGGAAGAGGATAGCGATTCTTCACAGTCACCTTGTTGAGTTCACGGTAATCGATGCACATTCTGAAAGTACCGTCTTTCTTCTTCACGAATAGCACTGGAGCTCCCCAAGGCGAAGAGCTAGGACGAATAAAACCCTTATCTAAGAGTTCTTGTAGTTGCGTAGATAGCTCTTTTAGTTCTGATGGGGCTAAACGATAGGGTGCTCGAGCCATGGGCGCTGCTCCAGGAGCTAGCTCGATTTGAAACTCGACTTGTCTATGAGGCGGAAGGCCAGGTAACTCCTCAGGGAATACCTCAGGATAGTCGCTCACAATTGGAAAATCTTCTATCTTCTTCTCTTTCTTCGAGGTGTCAGTAACGAGAGCCAGAATAGCAGTGTGGCCCTTTCTTAAGCACTTCTGAGCCTTAAGGAAGGAGATGATGCTTACAACAGCACCACTCTTGTCGCCACAAATCATGAGAGGTTCATCACCTGGGCGAGGAATACGAACAATCTTCTCTTTGCAAAGAATCTCTGCTTGGTGTTGGGATAACCAGTCCATCCCTATGACAACGTCGAAACTACCCAGTGTGATAGGAAGGAGGTCAATTGAGAAAGTGTGATCAGCAAGAACAATATTACAACCCTTGACTACGTGAGTGACCTCTAAACTTTTACCATTAGCTAACTCTACTGTGTGCTTGGGGTTCAAAGGTGTTGGGGTACGCTTAAGCAGTTGACTAACTTTTAGGGACACATAGCTAGTATCAGCACCCGAATCAAATAAGACAGTAACGTAAAAGTCGTCGAGAAGGAACTTACCCGTCACAACATTGGGATCATTCCTCGCTTCTCCCTGGCCAATAACAAACACACGACCCCTTGCACCGTTGCCATTGTTACCCCCATTGTTCCCATTCCCCTGATTGTTGTTATTGTTGTTGTTGTTGTTGTTGTTATGGTTCCTGTTCAGCTGGGGACAATCTCTCTTGAAGTGGCCTTCAGCTCCACACTGAAAGCACCCTTTGTTGTCTCGTTGCTGCTGTTGTTGGTCTTGTGGAGCTGGTGGTTGTTGTCCCTGGTTCTGATTTGCAGGTCGTAAGCTCCTACAATCCTTAGCTTCATGACCCATTTTGAGACACCTATGGCAACGGCCCTTGTTGCACTGACCATTGTGATGTTTGTTGCATCTGTTGCACTTTGGAAGGTTCCCTCGATAGCCACTTTGCCCTTGGCTACCAGAAGATTGCTGACCAGGGCTCTTATAATCTTCAGTTCTTCTCTGCTGCGACTGGGACTGAATAGAAGTTGAACCTCTGCTTGAAGCTCCATCCCATTTACGTTTGTTGTCACTGGGAGTTTCAGAGGTAGCGGTAGCACTAATACGTTTTGGTAACCTGTTCTGCTCCACCGCCTGATCAGTGACACGGTGAGCCAACTGAACAACCTGCTGGATGGTGGCGAGGTTTGCTGAAGTCACATGACTTTGGATCTCTGGCACTAGACCCTTAAGATAAAGTTCGATACGCTTAATTGGAGGGTCCACCATAGTAGGACACAGTAATGCAAGCTCATTCGATCTCTTCGTATACGCCTCAATTTCTGACCCCGTCATCTTGAGGTTGAAGAACTCGACTTCCAACTTATGAATGTCATCACGACTGCAGTATTCCTCCTTGATCATCTCTTTAAAATTGTTCCATGGGGTGGCGTTAGCAGCAACAAACCCCAGCATTTGAACCTGAGCGTTCCACCACGTGAGCGCTAAATCCTCTAGGGTACCGGTAGCATACTTCACCCTGCGAGCCTCAGGGCATTCACATATCTCGAACACAGATTCGAGCTTTTCAAACCAGTGGAGGAGACCTACTGCTCCTTCAGTGCCGCTAAAAGTAGTGGGTCGGCAGTCCATAAAAGTTTTGAAGGTGCACACAGGTGGCTGAGCATGTTGACCTGTTGTGGGTATAAGAAAGGACAAAGTTTAACACAAGGGTAGGTTCACGAGAGTAGGACTTAAAGATCCTAGATTGAGTTTAAACTTGTAGGGTATACCTCCTGCTTGTGCGGCTGCAAGTGCCGCAGCAACCTGTTCATTAATCAGAGCCGTCAACTGGGCTTGTGTCATGTTAACGCGTCCAGACATGATCTTCATATCAAGGGAAACACGAGTGAGATGGGTTCGCGAAAGTGCGATGATAGAAGAGAGTAAGCACACATGTGTTCAAGCAACAGTAGCTATACTAACTAAGCATACCATGAGCAAAGTTCTACGATATCTAGCATGTAGGTAATAAAACATAAACCACGTCACCTAGAATGTCGAGCCTTGCACGTGGAGTGAAGCGTCGTTGTGGATCGTAGAGCACTGTACAGGTTATAGTCTGGTTTTAACAAAAACGTTTTCCCTTATTAAAACCAAGTTCACTATAACCAATGGCTCTGATACCAATCTGTCATACCCACAAAATCCACACGCGGAGTATCACCGCTTGGAGGCGTGACTGACCAGGATCAAGCCACCAATCATATTGAACAAGCATATAAGTAAACAAAATTCAACCACAATATGAAAGGTGTCCAAAAAACCAAAGCATAGTTAATTGTTTAGCGGAAGCATAATTGTAAAACCCATAGCAAGTGTTAAGTATGAAATAAAGTAATGTTTAAAGTATGGCACACACTGCCATGTCCCACAACTACTGCTCCTCCCTGTGCCAGCTCCATGAGTACCTAATGACCTGCAAGGCATGTAGCAACGAATCAACAACAAAGTTGAGCGAGTTCACAATTGGTTGTTTGGTTATAGTATTCATTTCGTAAATCGTATGTTCGTTATGTAAACCATGTATCGTATTAATCCGTATCGCGGCCAATCCAGGCATGTGTGCGATGATTAGTGGGGGCTTCCCATGTGTTACAAGACCACGCGTATCGACTGCTACGAAAATGTAAGAGGTGCCCTAAGTCAATGTCTATCAGCATTGACCCTTTGCCCATAGTCCATTAGTACACGCCCGTCCGACTGGCACGGTGTGAGGTTTGTTAAACCTAATAGCACTATTAACTAATGACCCGCTCGCCATAGGCCTCGGTGATTAAGTCGATAAATGAGGGACTTCCTTTGATAGAGGTGATGGTCTTAAGATCGTGTACGTAGACTTTACGTACGTGCCCTTCAATCCGAGGACAGTAGTAATTAGTTTAATTGTTGTATGAGTAGTTATCCAATCCCATTCCCAACCCCTGGGAATCCCATGCCTTGGCTAGTGTGAACTCACCTTGGTTTGCTTGGCAGAAACATAGAAAGGTCAAGTCTAGCTACTAGTAGTCAACCACGTCCTAACATGGTTACCATACAAGTCAGGTTTTGGTTTCAAGTAGTGCACATAAGTATCACATAGGATAGCAGATAAGGAACACACACGGGTTATGGCAACCACACAATGCACGTTAACATATTAGCAGTCAATTACATAACATCTGATACTTGTACGATCCAATGGTAAAGCCCAATAACAGGCGGCCCAACATGTTGTGCGGTCGGCACAGCCTTGTGCGACCCACATCATGTTGTGCGATTCAGATAAACACCCGGCCCAAATAGTCAAAAGCCCAACGTAAAATACACGGCCCAATCTAATAGCATACAACAGTCTTGTGCGATCCGGATAAGTTTGTACAATCCGGATGGCTTGTGCGCTTCAACCGACTTGTGCGATCGAGACTAGCCCAGCCCAACATGTATACCCGGCCCGAACAGTTAACACAAAACAGCTTGTGCGATCCAATAGTCTTGTGCGACTATGGATGCCTTGTGCGACTGGGCTTGTGCGTTTGGTAATTGTGTGATCGGATCAGGTCTTGTGCGACCTGATCTTGTGCGTTTGGTTTCAAAGAATCCGAAACTTATGCTAATTTTTTATATGAAATCATCAGTTATCAGTCACCCATTAAATCAGTCAAAACAATTAAACAGTTTCCTATTTTTCGTGATTTATCAATTAACAACAAATCAGTTTTCCAAGCCAAGCAATAATCGATCAAACAAAGGTTTCAACATCAATTCTTTATGAACACCAATCAAGTTTCAAGAACACAACCTATCATAACATTCAATCGAATCTAACACTATGATCATCACAAATCATCCGAGTTCAACACAACACAACCGACCTTCCTATCATCGGTTCTAATCATCGTTTAATATTGTTTGATACTGATTCATATCATGATCTAAACATACTCATGTAAGCCGATTCCTAGAACATCAACCATTAATAGTTTCTATCACACTAAATCATCATGTAGATCATAACATCATGCAACTTAATATTAATGTTTCTACAACTAGTAACCCTAGCCGAAATCGGTCAACATATAGCAATACACAACATCGATCAACATAGAGTCAAGTAACAACAAAACACCGAAACACTAACCGATTAGAAGGATAACAGAAAGGGGTGATCCGATTCCAAGAAGTCTTCGATGAGGATGGAGGGGTGTTTGGCGTCGGCTTCAAGAGGAGAGAAAGAGAGTAGGGTTTGTGAAAAGTATTGTGTTTTGCAAGTTGTGAGTAGTAACCCTATCTCCTAAGTGTTATGCGCATACAAGAGAGTGGGCCGAACCCTCACTTGTGCTGCCCATTAGATCCGAATACAAGAGTGTAGCCCGGATGGGCTTGTGCGGTCGGGTGAGTGTTGTGCGTTTACATCATACATACATTCACATAAACACAAAAATCATGACATTCAATTAATCAACCAAGTTCATATAGTCACAAACGTTACATTAAAGTACAAAGATAGGTTCGGAATTACGATTTGTCACATACATGTTCATACATGGTCCAAGAAATGCTAGTAAATCAGACGATTAAATAGAATGGCCGAAACGGAAATACATAACACTTGATGACGAAAAATCGGGCGTATCGACATCGTGAACAAGTTACTACAATGTCGAGTCTAAAAATAACATATTTTTAGACACTAAAACGAACACATATCTAAGTGGTCAAAAACAAGAATCCGGAAAGTCGAAAACTATAAAAATTACCAAGTATTTTTCGTGTGAAAAACGAACTTATTAAGTTACATTCTTGGTGAATTTTTGGTAAAAATGCAAGAGTATATTTAATGGACTCACTAGAATTAGATTTGGGCTAGGCCCAATAACAAGAAAACTAGGGCTAGGCCCAATAACAAGAAGACTAGGGCTAGGCCCAATAACAAGAAAACTAGGGCTAAGCCCAATAACAATAAAGTGTGGGTTAAGCCCAATGACATGGGCTCGTCCCAATGACATGAGCAAAGGCTCAATGACATGCGCGCACTGCACGAGGACGTGTGAAGAACGAAGCCGATCACACATAAGTCAATACACATAGAATACATGAATACGCTTATGAATTCAATATGTATAGAATATATGTATACACATAACAATAGAGCGAGTAAACTATCAACGCTCTAAAATACAAAGTTGTTCCAAAGATAACAAATGAGAACATAATAAAGAATTCAAGATGAACAACTTGTACGAGGTCCGAAAGACCTAGTGTCTAACGAGATTAGTACACATGTAGGTTATTGACACGTACGGACGCTCACTTCGATTTCATACTACACGGAACGTAAATTTGTGAGTTCATGTCCCTCCTTTCACTGTTTTCAATGTTTTGTTTTCAAAAACATCGAGGGGAAATACATGCTAAAACTATTGGTATGTTAGTTACGGAGTAGTAGATAACATGATCAATGTGCATAAGTAGGGAGGTAACATTAGTAACCATTAATCACTTAGTGACCAAGGTGCAAAAGGTGTAGATCTATTGGGCTTGAGGCACGCCCCACTCTTGGTTGGTATACCCTGGAGTGCTTTTGTGATCCCAATGATGACAAAGTGTTCTCGGTTTGGTTATTTGCTTATGGTACATTATGTCAGGGGGCTCGCTACCCACTGATAGATCCTTAACAGACTCCATGAATGAATCAGAACATACCATGATTACAAGATCTCATTTTCATGAATACTACGATTACAAGATTTCATTTTCATGAATACTACGATTACAAGGTTTCATTTTCATGAATACTACGCTTACAAGATTTCATTTTCATGAATACTACGATTACGAGATCTCATTTTCATGAATACTACGATTACATATGATAACAAAAACTGCATGAACTCGCTCAACTTTTGTTGACTTTTTAAAACTACATGTATTTCAGGAAACAAGTCTTGAGCCAGTGATACATGATTGGATGCAATGATTACCTTTCTTACGTCACACGCAACACGCTTCCGCAACTAGCAGGGTGTGACAAATACAACATAAATACCTACAATAAAATATACAAGTGAAGTATATACATGATATACGTATACATATAAATACTCAAGTATAAAGTGATGTACACAAATACACTTGATGAAGTGTACACATTCAAGAGATACCATACATGTACACCGACATGAATACGATGTTAAAAATAAATATTTTTAACAACTATATCTTGTAAAGATATACTTATATATTTGAAGAACAAATATATACAAACAAAATGAACGAACATATGCAAGTGAACGAGGTTCATCATTCGCGTATATATATATATATATATAGGACAAAGATCCGTTAGGAACCACCCTTTATTGCGAGAACCGCGAGAACCAGTGTGAACACAAACAGTAATTCCTAAAAAAATCTAAAAAACACCAAAAAAAAAAAAAAAAATTATTTTTTTACTATTTTTTTTGAAAAATTCGCAATATTTTGTTAATAAAAAAATAAAAAAAAATTTCAAAAAAAAAAAAAAAATTCCGAGTAACAGTTATCCATGCACATGTGCATATGTATCGTTTCTTTGTCAAATTCCGTAATTCATTACAAATAATAGTCAATTGCACTTTCATTTACACTACCACGTGTAATACACTACTTTTTACGTTAACAATGTTAGAAATGCACATGTGCATCTATATGTATCAACAGGAAATAAGGTGTTTTGGTACACTACTTTCTCTTTCATCTATCATTCCATCCATAATACACAAGCATGCACATGTGCATTTTTGTCATTTCTTTGACAAATTCCGTAATTCATTACATATATTAGACAATTGCACTTTCATTTACACTACCATATGTAATACACTACTTTTTACATTACCAATATTAGAAATGCACATGTGCATTTATATGTATCAACATGAAATAAGGTGTTTTGGTACACCACTTTGAATACACTTTCCCCTTCATCTATCATACCATCCATAATACACTACCATTACCTCCTACCATCCATAATACAATACCATTACCTCCTACCATCCATAATACAATACCATTAACAATATTTTCACTTTATTACATGTATGTAAACACCATTTATACCATCCAATCAACATATTACATAAAAAATTGACAACTATAACCAAACCATCAACCACTAGATATAACAAACCAAAAAACATGTATATGGGTCTACTTCTCCATTTAAAATCACAAACTTTTTGTATCAAAACACGTTATATCATGGTTATACCTAATTATGCACATGTGCATTTTGAATATTGGTAATGTAAAAAGTAGTGTATTACTAATGGTATTGTAAATTAAAGTGCAATTGTCTATTCCTGGTAACGTATTACCGAATTTGTTGAAGTAATGATACATATGCACATGTGCATGGATAACTGTTACTCGAAAAAAAAGAGTTTTTTTTTTTTTTTTTTTTTTTTTTTATGGTAACGAAATATAGCGATTTTTTATTAAAAAATATTAAATAAAATAAAAACAAAATTTTGAGTGCTTTTTTGATTTTTTTTAGATTTTATTTTGTGTTCACATTGGTTCTCGCGGTTCTCGCAATAAGGGTGGTTCTCGCATGAACCTTACCCTATATATATATATATATATATATATATATATATATACATATGGGCTAGGCCCACTTACACCGTGCGAGACACGGAGACATATATGGGCTAGGCCCATTCCTACTCGTACGAGGCACACAAACACTTATGGGCTAGGCCCACTTACACTCGTGCTAGGCACGAAGACTCATGAAGGGCGAGGCCCATTCATACACAACAGGATAAACATATATATATATATATATATATATATATATATTAGCAACGGACATACAAATTAAATGCCAATTTATTAAAAAGAAACAAGGGTTTCCAAGCGAACAACAAATACAATCTAACGACATTCAAGATGAGCAACATTACATAGTCTAGTAAAGACCTAAGTGTCTAATGCATTAGAACACTTGTAGGATGCACTACGTATTTGGATACCCGCTTTGCTAGTGCATTTCTTTCGGACATAAAACTATGAGTTATGTCCCCCTTTTCTTTTAAACGCTTTTTGGCTACAACTCTCGGGGGGAAATACATGTTACGATGGTATGGTTAAGCTAAGGAATAAAACACCTAGATCATGTGCGAATAGGGTTAAACTTAAGCACCATTAATCATTTAGATCGACGAACGAAAAGGTTAGATCTATTGGGTACTGGCAAGCCCCACTCATGGGTTCGTGGGCCACATGTAGTGCTTTTGTGTCCCAGTCGAGGTTAATCGACACTAAATCGTCAAGTGTCGAGTTCTTCCTATGTCGGCAGACATATTAATGTCCTTGCAAAACATTAATGATCAACGATTTCATAGACGCTTTACATACCACACTTTTACATAACGGTTTCTATACAAGAACTTTCAAATACTTTTATTATTCATTTGATACGAACACAAATGCATGAATTCACCAACATTATGTTAACTTTTCAAACTTACATGTATTTCAGGCAACTAGTGGATCCTTTCACTTCATCAAAGAAGAACGAGCATGTCAAGAAAGCGATGTCATCCTTTTGGAGGATTTGGTTCACATCTCCCGCCCTTGTGCGAAAGATGGAATGCAAAACTTCGATCTGTTAAAACTTTATTTTTGTACAAGTCTTTTTGTGAAACAATATAACTTATGATGTCTTTTGAGAACAACCTACGACTTGTAAACTATTTATTTTCGATGAATGGATGAACATCGTACATATTTTATTCATATAGTTTGTTTACTTACATCGTATGCAATGGAAACTAATCAAATTCACACCTTGCGCTTCCGCCTATGAGTGGGTGTGACAATAGGTCTCAGAGATATCTCTTACGTGATAGGTATCATAACATGCCGAGATAGACCCAATGGGACATTAGTCTCGTTCCATAAGTTTAACCTTAAATGGGTTCTTACATATCTAACAAACAATATTGCTCTCCTTTAGAGGATAATAGGATCATTGAGATTATTTACTTATGCTTCATTAGTTAGAAGCCTTATGTACTTTAACTCTATACTTGTTTAGATATTACTCACATCGCAAGACACTAGATATGTCTAGATTAATGTGAAGCATCTAATAGAGTATTACAATATCTTTAAAAGAAACGAGATGCTATAATTTAAAGAAGAATTGAGAACTCAAACCGGTTGATTACTCTAACTTTGTAACATTCAAAGACGAAAAAAATGTAATTTCAGGTATATCCTTATGTCAGCAGATGAAATCTATCTCATGGAGGAGTCATAATAAACTAATAACAACAACCTAAGTTATAATGACATAACATGTTGTTGATCACAAAGCAATAGTCACTAAATGTTGTTGAAAAACTTATCAGTGGACTCATAAGTTTATTAAGTCCATATAAATTATATATTGAAGACTTATTGTGATAAAGTCAGCTACCATGTCTCCTTGAATATTAACAGTTTGAGAGGTGCGGCATTAAATTTCGATACGAAATTGATTATTCGTTTATGAACGAATTTAAGGAACTAAATCTCTATATCGAATACATTCATGATATGCTCAAGGATCATATAACTAAAAGTCTATCCCCCATAACTATTACGTAAGCGCTTATAATAATGACGAGTTTATTGATGACTATGTACAACTGCTTATCGTACTATGAATGATTAACTATTAATTTTCCTTATCAGTTGGTTTTTGTATGTCTTTAACATATGTTCTATCGGTATAATGACATATAGAAAAATATAAATACAAATCAAACGTTAAAGGGTGTACTTGAATAGTTTGATCCTAACTGTTAGGTTTTAAATTGAGGC
The DNA here is from genome assembly GCA_030545235.1 of Helianthus tuberosus. Classification (NCBI taxonomy): domain Eukaryota; kingdom Viridiplantae; phylum Streptophyta; class Magnoliopsida; order Asterales; family Asteraceae; genus Helianthus; species Helianthus tuberosus. Next base: position 71,371,004 of record CM060443.1, read on the forward strand.
TGTAGTATGACTAATGGGGGCCCTACGTTGCATAATGACTCAACGACTGTATTTCTCTGCTACAGTTCCTGGTTTAAAGCTAAAATGAGTATTAACTTCTGATCAGACTAATCTAATACTCATAATAAATGATTATTTGGCTAAGTGGGAGAATGTAAGAATAAATATGTATTTATATATATTTAATCTAGTAGCCATCATTATCATTAATATAATATAGATCAAAATATATAAAACCTTATAATATATTAGTTGGTAATTGTTGATGGACCGATTTACCCTTATTAACTAATAAGTTTTCCCCTTGGGTGTATATAAGGAGATTACTAGAGAGGAATTAAAGTTAGACATTCATAACATTAAACACAATTCGACCTTCTCTCTCTCCATTACTACGAGTTCTTCAACCCTAAAGAACTCAGTACTACCATCATTGACACACATCCTAAAGAGGAACTAGATCAAACTGACTATCAAGTCAAACTCCATGGTAGCATTTGTCTCTGGATTTGTTACACCCCGACCACGTGGGACAACCAAACGTAGCGGAAACGTCGGGGAGTGTTGTAACAGAATTAATTGTTTCAAATCCATGGCAATTGAAGTTTCGTTTTATTAATCAAACTTGAAAGTTTACATTGTTTTAAAAAAGAACCAAAGAGTACATAACATAAATTAACTAGTTCTTGTCTCGTTTTAAGTCACTAAGGCACAGGTCCGCCTAAGTATGTCTTGATAAGTCCTATGCATCATCTCCTGAAAACACATGTGAAAATAGGTACGTCAGCATAAAAATGCCTGTGAGATACATAGGTTTTGTGAAAACAGAATTCATGACTTATGTTTGAGAAAATGTTTAGTCATGAACCTTGTAATTTGATTTGTCTTGTAAATCATTTGAAAAACGATAAGATCAGATGATATATATAAATAAGAGAATAATGTATGGTTAAATGAATAACCATGTAAAATGAGTTTGTATAAGATAAGTTGTTTGTAAATCAATGTCTTGTGAAAAGTATGTTATTTGTATAAAATGTTATATGTCTCAAATTGAAATGATTCAAATAACGCTACAATATGTGATACCATACAAACACTTATATATAGGAAGTACCAGCGGCGTATCCACCGTGCTTGTATCATATTACATACGCCTCGTTACTTAAATCACTTACTCAAACCAAACCACCAAAGTAAAATGTTTAACTATTGTAGAAATGTTTATGTATAGTCAAATGTCTATTGTCAAATGTATATCATGTCAACAGATACAACTGGTTCACACGGTTCAATAGTTACAAACGGTTCATATAATCAAAGGGTTACGACGGTTCACATAGTCAAATGGTTACAACGGTTCAAAATGTAGTATAATGTGTTCATATGCTGGATGAGCATATGCAACAGAAATGCAATGTAAAACAATGTACTAAGTATGCACGTAATGGACATACATAGCATAAGTGTAATGTAAAACAATGTACTAAGTATGCACACAATGGGCGTACATAGCATGAAATGTATTGTAAAGTGATGTACTAAGTATGCACACAATGGGCGTACATAGCATGAAATGTATTGAAATCATGTACTATAAATGTACTAATAAACATAGCAAGTATATGATGTGAAAACAGGAAAGCATGAAAGTAACAAGTAGGCACATGTGTTTCACCCCAAAACAGTTTGGAAAACAGTAAAAGAGGGGTCTATGTACTCACTTGAGATTGCTCAGAAGTCCTAAGATAACCACCAAGCAATGCTAGAGATCACGGAATCAAACGGCACCTTAATATAGGTAACTATGTTAATAAACCGGACCTAAATCGGAGGATCGGATAGAATGAGGGTTCGCAAACCAAACGAGTATGGAGACTCGTGTAATATGGTTTAACAAAGCCTACATACTAAATGAAACCTAACATAAGTGCTTACGACCCATTACGACCCGTTTAGGTAGCTTATGCTACTTTAACGCGTCGTTCGCGTGAAACGCGTTCGGACCGCCTAACTAGTCCTATGACAAGTAGAATATGCCTTAACATGCCTAGTATTGTCGCCAAATCAGTTTAGATGTCAAAAGTTATGTCACATATGTTTATAATGAATTTTGGCATCAAAGGGGTATTTTGGTAATTTACCTAAGGCATATAAACTACCTATCATACAACTACTTAAACGTTGTGACCATAAGGTATAACCTCGGAAGGTTATTCCCTACCTACTATGGTCACCTAATGTATTTGGTCGGATCCTAATGATCGACCAAATGGGTCGGGTTCGAAAGCATAAGCGATTGATTAGATCGCTTACCCATACGACCCTAGTCAAGCACAAAACTAAAAGTGACGAGCTAAGCATGTTGAAACATGCTTAACTAAGTTAGAAAACAAGTTTGGTATCAAAACAAACGGTTTTGATACCTAAGAGTAGTTTGGTTACAAAATACGCACGAATGCGCATTTTGACCAAAACTACGGCTCGTCACTGAGCCTAGACAACGTGGTAATCAGTAGGCATAGTCTCAAGGGACTATAACCATCGTGATTACGCTCACGTTGCGAAGTTCAAACGAACTTCGCATTGACCATAAACTGGTCAATGCAGAAAGTCAAACAAAGTTTGACTTTCGGACTCGGAAAGCAATAAAAGAACGAAGGAACACTTACAAAGGGTCCCCGAATGCTAATCTCGATCCAAGTAGCTCAGGTATGAAACAAAGGTTTCAACTTAGAGCTTCTCAAATCAAGATTCTTGTGGGTTTTGGAAAATGAAGGCAAGGGGTATTTATAGGATTTGTAGAGCCGTTAAGATCGTTCCTCGTTAACCGTGCTTCAATCTCAACCCTCCACCTCAAAACCCTGGTTTTTGAAAACCATTAGAGCCTCTAGTATTGCCCAATACCATGTGCTCAAGTGAAATGGACCCGATTCGATGTTTCTGCCAAGTTTCTGCCCAGATGAGGTGCTCGCGTAGCGCTACTGGAAAGGCATAAGCAGTCGCGCTACGCTAGCATGTGCCAGATTCAGAAAAGTTTCAAAAATGGCAGAAATGGTCCCTGCAGCCTGTTTAAGCTATTTTCGATGCGTTTAAACCCCGTTAACCTCATTTCAAGGCTCTAAAATGAAGTTAAAGTGTAGGGAACTCAAAAAATGCTCAAAAATATCTAGGATGTCGGTTCGTTTGGTCGTACGATCGCGATGTTCGCTTAAATACGACGAAATGCGCATAAGCGCGAAAAACGATCCAAATGACGCGAGGAATGGATTTTTCTTATGCCAAACACTAAAATTAAATGTTTTAATGCTTACATAAATTTTTGGATGTCCGGATGTATTCAGAACGTAAGTTATGCTCGAAAGTGCAAACTTATGCACTTTTTGACACTTTTAGTCCCTGAATGAGCCAAAAGTTTATTTTAGCACACCGAACCCCTCAAAGCCTATTTCTAAGCTATTTAAAGGATATTTAGGGTGTGTTTAACTTATGGTCATTTTCCAGAATGTTCGTTACAGTTCAAATTGGCATACTTTCGCAGTTTGTCAAGTTTAGTCCCTGTAAGCGATTTAACTTGATTTTGCCATACCAAAGCCTTCAAAACTTATTTCTAAGTTATGTAAAGGTTATTTAAGGTATGTTAAACCTATTTCACTATTCCGGAGTGTTCGTTGAATTAAAATGGTTATATTTACGCATCAGTGCGCGTATAACCTTCTAGAAAGCGATTTAGAGTTTGAAATCGAACAAGAATTGATATGTGCAAAAGATACACATATTTATACAGATCCCAAGTATGAAATACAATATTTCATTGGCTTGGTATTTGTTTGATGGTCGCAGTGACCCAGGTGTCACAGTCTCCCCTACTTTAGGAAATTTCGTCCCGAAATTTATTCGTAGGAGTCCATCTGTAACTTTGTGTCAAGTAACCTCCAGATATACAAGGCATAATCCTGTCATTTCCTTAACGGACAATCTTCAGAAATGAAAATGAACAGACGGAGTCATTTTCCTCAACGAGTATTCTTCAGAAACGGAAATGAAGGAATAAACAAACGGGGATTCATTTCCTCAACGGACAATCTTCAGAAACGTAAAATGAACTTACGGAGTCATTTTCAACGGGTGCTTCATCAGAAATGGAAATGGAAATGGAAAGGATAATCAAACGAATATTCATTTCCTCAACGAACAATCTTCAGAAACGAAAATGAACAAACGGAGTCATTTTCAACGGGTGCTTCATCAGAAATGGAAATGAAAATGATAGACAAACGGTTATTCATTTCCTCAACGTTCAATCTTCAGGAACGAAAATGAACAAACGGAGTCATTTTCAACGGGTGCTTCCTTAGAAATGGAAATGAAAAGGATAATCAAACGGATATTCATTTCCTCAACGGACAATCTTCAGAAACGAAAATGAACAAACGGAGTCATTTTCAACGGGTGCTTCCTCAGAAACGGAAATGAATAGAGTTAACTTCTAGGCACATGACAAAGTTCGCTGTGGTTTCTGTGCACTAAATTCCATAATTATGTATGCATCCATAATTACGTAATTCCTTGCACAGTCCGCATAGTTTATCTTGTAATGTTTAGGGGAGGAAAATCAAACCTGTGATGAGGGTGACTAGACTACCATAGGGTCCTTTTAATTAGATCAACAAATGATCTTATTAATTAGGCCACCAAGGAGTCCTTTCAGCTATATCATCACATGATGTTCCTAACCAGATTTTTGGATCAATCTGTTTAACTAGACCACTCAAGGGGTCTAATTATGGAGTAGTGCTTTATAACCCAAGGGACTTAATTACAACGTAGAAGTCCATTAAGGATTTTAGATAACAAAACTCAGATTACACCAAAAACATAAAAGGGAACACATAAGCACATAATCACATAGTTGCTTAACTCAGTTATTAATTTGTTATTAACTTGTTAGTGATTGAATATGGATATTCAAAGTACACCAGGAAACCATTCACTGGACTTCAATGTCCTCTGGGATCTATCTGAAAAGATAGGATGATCTCCCAAAATTCGATTTTGTTTTCAAAGAAACATAATATTCGAATTAAGGAACACAACAATTTTAGGATTTACGGAAATACCCTTAGGTACCCTATTAAGGATTTATGGTGGTACTTTGGGTATTCGTCCAGTGTTGTAACTTGCGCCTTGTACTTCGTATCCTTGAATGAAACGGGTACTTAGGAATTTCGTGGAAAACGCAAGAGATCATAGAATGGGAAAATTTTGGGGGTAGTTTGTTCTTCAAGGAATACGGTTCCTTGATTGTCAGTATTGAAAGGGATATGTTGTTTATACATGCAACCACATAAATACATTGCAATGTAAATAAAAGATTTATTTATAAACAACGATAACAACTGTTTCTTGGACCTTGACAACAAAAGAAAATAATACATAAGACGTGATTATGTCTAAACGATGTTGTCTTCTAGTCAGTCAGATGCTCATCCCTGTGCTGGATTTGCATTAGCAAGCTTTGGGCAATTTCTTCGGAAATGACCCATCTCGCCACAGTCGAAGCAAGAACCTCGTAGAAAACGACCTTGAGCAGGATTGTTGCCAGCTTGGTTTGGTGCAGCTGCAGCTGGGCAAACTCTTGCTGTATGGCCTATAAGTCCACAAGTTTGGCATTTGCGGCACTTTACATTGGCATGATGATGGAGGCTACATTGGTTGCACAAGGGTGCAGTTCCGTTGTATGGCTTCCTAGCAGGGGGTTGAGCTGGTTGGTTGGGGACGGCTTGATCATTGTGAGTAACCATGGCGAAGTTCTGAGAAGCCTTTCGCTTCTTTGACTTCTTAGGGGATCCAGTCTGTTCATCCATGGTCTTTGATTCCTCGATTGGGTTCGATTCCTCGACCGGTTTCTTGTCACCTTTTCGGAAAAGTTTACCTTTCCTGATCTTTGATTCAGTCAAGGTTGCAGATAGCTCAATGGCCTGTCTAACTGTAGTAGGGTTTCTACCAGTCACAATGTCTTGTATTGAGTCAGGGAGGCCATCAATGTACTTTTCGATTGCCTTATCCAAAGGCGTGACCATGTTTGGGCATAACAGACTTAACTCCTTATAACGGTCCGTGTAGGCTCGATGCTCACCGCTAATTTGCGTAAGATTGTCAAATTCCCTTTCCAAGGCCCTGATCTCGTGACGAGGACAGAATTCCTTCATCATAAGGGCCCTAAGTTCAGCCCATGTCTGTGCTAGAGCGACTTCTGCACCACGATCTCTAATAACCCCGTTCCACCACGTAAGGGCCCTCTTCTTGAACACACCCGAAGAAAACTCGACCTTGCGATTGTTAGGACACTGCACGTGGCGGAAAGTATTCTCAATGCTCTCGAACCATTGAAGAAGCCCAGTCGCTCCCTCAGAACCACTAAACTTGAGTGGTTTAGCCGAGTTGAAACTCTTGAAATTGCATGGACCATTGTTGTTGTTGTTGGCTTGGTTCCATTGAGCAAAGAGGTTTGGGAATTGAGCAGCCATTTGCTGCGCAATGATTTCTGCCAGTTCGGCAGTCGCTATCTGGTTTTCGCATCGAGGAGGCATTCTAATAGAGAAACAAGAAAGAAAACAAATGAAATGGCATTGGGTAAGAATAGGATGTTACTATTACCGACCATAATCATGGTTGATGGTCATTTGTTTGAACCACGAAGCAAACAAACAACACAAAGGCTGAATCAAAGCAAATAGATCCTCATAGTGTATCACGAAGACATGCTTGCCTATAAGTGGACACTCACCCCAAGAGTTCCCAGGTAAGAGTGACTGGTCCGATTAAGTGGATTTGTACGAACACTCTAGCCTTAGACAGAAAACCCAGGGTACATGCATTCACTCTTCCAGTTTGCACGTGTTCACACTATTTAGGACCCAAAACTTTGACGAGAGTTTTGAAAATTCAAAGGGGTTCAAAACCTTATAAAAGAGGGTTAAAAACCTTACAATAGAGGGTTCAAAACCTAGTAATCAATCATCCTAGAACAGATGATTAGTTTTCAAAGCGGTTTTGAAATTTATGTTCTTGTTGTGGTCGTCGCCTAAGGATAGGTGACGGTATTGTTTTATGACTAAACGCAAGAAAACTCGCGTTAGGGTCCTAAGAAGGTTATAGACTAGGTCAAAGCATTACTAATAACCTAATTCCCTATAACCATTGGCTCTGATACCATCTCTTCTGTCACACCCCGACCACGTGGGACAACCAAACGTAGCGGAAACGTCGGGGAGTGTTGTAACAGAATTAATTGTTTCAAATCCATGGCAATTGAAGTTTCGTTTTATTAATCAAACTTGAAAGTTTACATTGTTTTAAACAAGAACCAAAGAGTAAATAACATAAATTAACTAGTTCTTGTCTCGTTTTAAGTCACTAAGGCACAGGTCCGCCTAAGTATGTCTTGATAAGTCCTATGCATCATCTCCTGAAAACACATGTGAAAATAGGTACGTCAGCATAAAAATGCCTGTGAGATACATAGGTTTTGTGAAAACAGAATTCATGACTTATGTTTGAGAAAATGTTTAGTCATGAACCTTGTAATTTGATTTGTCTTATAAATCATTTGAAAAACGATAAGATCAGATGATATGTATAAATAAGAGAATAATGTATGGTTAAATGAATAACCATGTAAAATGAGTTTGTATAAGATAAGTTGTTTGTAAATCAATGTCTTGTGAAAAGTATGTTATTTGTATAAAATGTTATATGTCTCAAATTGAAATGATTCAAATAACGCTACAATATGTGATACCATACAAACACTTATATATAGGAAGTACCAGCGGCGTATCCACCGTGCTTGTATCATATTACATACGCCTCGTTACTTAAATCACTTACTCAAACCAAACCACCAAAGTAAAATGTTTAACTATTGTAGAAATGTTTATGTATAGTCAAATGTCTATTGTCAAATGTATATCATGTCAACAGATACAACTGGTTCACACGGTTCAATAGTTACAAACGGTTCATATAATCAAAGGGTTACGACGGTTCACATAGTCAAATGGTTACAACGGTTCAAAATGTAGTATAATGTGTTCATATGCTGGATGAGCATATGCAACAGAAATGCAATGTAAAACAATGTACTAAGTATGCACGTAATGGACATACATAGCATAAGTGTAATGTAAAACAATGTACTAAGTATGCACACAATGGGCGTACATAGCATGAAATGTATTGTAAAGTGATGTACTAAGTATGCACACAATGGGCGTACATAGCATGAAATGTATTGAAATCATGTACTATAAATGTACTAATAAACATAGCAAGTATATGATGTGAAAACAGGAAAGCATGAAAGTAACAAGTAGGCACATGTGTTTCACCCCAAAACAGTTTGGAAAACAGTAAAAGAGGGGTCTATGTACTCACTTGAGATTGCTCAGAAGTCCTAAGATAATCACCAAGCAATGCTAGAGATCACGGAATCAAACGGCACCTTAATATAGGTAATTATGTTAATAAACCGGACCTAAATCGGAGGATCGGATAGAATGAGGGTTCGCAAACCAAACGAGTATGGAGACTCGTGTAATATGGTTTAACAAAGCCAACATATTAAATGAAACCTAACATAAGTGCTTACGACCCATTACGACCCGTTTAGGTAGCTTATGCTACTTTAACGCGTCGTTCGCGTGAAACGCGTTCGGACCGCCTAACTAGTCCTATGACAAGTAGAATATGCCTTAACATGCCTAGTATTGTCGCCAAATCAGTTTAGATGTCAAAAGTTATGTCACATATGTTTATAATGAATTTTGGCATCAAAGGGGTATTTTGGTAATTTACCTAAGTCATATAAACTACCTATCATACAACTACTTAAACGTTGTGACCATAAGGTATAACCTCGGAAGGTTATTCCCTACCTACTATGGTCACCTAATGTATTTGGTCGGATCCTAATGATCGACCAAATGGGTCGGGTTCGAAAGCATAAGCGATTGATTAGATCGCTTACCCATACGACCCTAGTCAAGCACAAAACTAAAAGTGACGAGCTAAGCATGTTGAAACATGCTTAACTAAGTTAGAAAACAAGTTTGGTATCAAAACAAACGGTTTTGATACCTAAGAGTAGTTTGGTTACAAAATACGCACGAATGCGCATTTTGACCAAAACTACGGCTCGTCACTGAGCCTAGACAACGTGGTAATCAGTAGGCATAGTCTCAAGGGACTATAACCATCGTGATTACGCTCACGTTGCGAAGTTCAAACGAACTTCGCATTGACCATAAACTGGTCAATGCAGAAAGTCAAACAAAGTTTGACTTTCGGACTCGAAAAGCAATAAAAGAACGAAGGAACACTTACAAAGGGTCTCCGAATGCTAATCTCGATCCAAGTAGCTCAGGTATGAAACAAAGGTTTCAACTTAGAGCTTCTCAAATCAAGATTCTTATGGGTTTTGGCAAATGAAGGCAAGGGGTATTTATAGGATTTGTAGAGCCGTTAAGATCGTTCCTCGTTAACCGTGCTTCAATCTCAACCCTCCACCTCAAAACCCTGGTTTTTGAAAACCATTAGAGCCCCTAGTATTGCCCAATACCATGTGCTCAAGTGAAATGGACCCGATTCGATGTTTCTGCCAAGTTTCTGCCCAGATGAGGTGCTCGCGTAGCGCTACTGGAAAGGCATAAGCAGTCGCGCTACGCTAGCATGTGCCAGATTCAGAAAAGTTTCAAAAATGGCAGAAATGGTCCCTGCAGCCTGTTTAAGCTATTTTCGATTTGTTTAAACCCCGTTAACCTCATTTCAAGGCTCTAAAATGAAGTTAAAGTGTAGGGAACTCAAAACATGCTCAAAAATATCTAGGATGTCGGTTCGTTTGGTCATACGATCGCGATGTTCGCTTAAATACGACGGAATGCGCATAAGCGCGAAAAACGATCCAAATGACGCGACGAATGGATTTTTCTTATGCCAAACACTAAAATTAAATGTTTTAGTGCTTACATAAATTTTTGGATGTCCGGATGTATTCAGAACGTAAGTTATGCTCGAAAGTGCAAACTTATGCACTTTTTGACACTTTTAGTCCCTGAATGAGCCAAAAGTTTATTTTAGCACACCGAACCCATCATATCCTATTTCTAAGCTATGTAAAGGATATTTAGGGTGTGTTTAACTTATGGTCATTTTCCGGAATGTTCGTTACAGTTCAAATTGGCATACTTTCGCAGTTTGTCAAGTTTAGTCCCTGTAAGCGATTTAACTTGATTTTGCCATACCAAAGCCTTCAAAACTTATTTCTAAGTTATGTAAAGGTTATTTAAGGTATGTTAAGCCTATTTCACTATTCTGGAGTGTTCGTTGAATTAAAATGGTTATATTTACGCATCAGTGCGCGTATAACCTTCCAGAAAGCGATTTAGAGTTTGAAATCGAACAAGAATTGATATGTGCAAAAGATACACATATTTATACAGATCCCAAGTATGAAATACAATATTTCATTGGCTTGGTATTTGTTTGATGGTCGCAGTGACCCAGGTGTCACAGTCTCCCCTACTTTAGGAAATTTCGTCCCGAAATTTATTCGTAGGAGTCCATCTGTAACTTTGTGTCAAGTAACCTCCAGATATACAAGGCATAATCCTGTCATTTCCTTAACGGACAATATTCAGAAATGAAAATGAACAGACGGAGTCATTTTCCTCAACGAGTATTCTTCAGAAACGGAAATGAAGGAATAAACAAACGGGGATTCATTTCCTCAACGGACAATCTTCAGAAACGTAAAATGAACTTACGGAGTCATTTTCAACGGGTGCTTCATCAGAAATGGAAATGGAAATGGAAAGGATAATCAAACGGATATTCATTTCCTCAACGAACAATCTTCAGAAACGAAAATGAACAAACGGAGTCATTTTCAACGGGTGCTTCATCAGAAATGGAAATGAAAATGATAGACAAACGGATATTCATTTCCTCAACGGACAATCTTCAGGAACGAAAATGAACAAACGGAGTCATTTTCAATGGGTGCTTCCTTAGAAATGGAAATGAAAAGGATAATCAAACGGATATTCATTTCCTCAACGGACAATCTTCAGAAACGAAAATGAACAAACGGAGTCATTTTCAACGGGTGCTTCCTTAGAAACGGAAATGAATAGAGTTAACTTCTAGGCACATGACAAAGTTCGGTGTGGTTTCTGTGCACTAAATTCCATAATTATGTATGCATCCATAATTACGTAATTCCTTGCACAGTCCGCATAGTTTATCTTGTAATGTTTAGGGGAGGAAAATCAAACCTGTGATGAGGGTGACTAGACTACCATAGGGTCCTTTTAATTAGATCAACAAATGATCTTATTAATTAGGCCACCAAGGAGTCCTTTCAGCTATATCATCACATGATGTTCCTAACCAGATTTTTGGATCAATCTGTTTAACTAGACCACTCAAGGGGTCTAATTATGGAGTAGTGCTTTATAACCCAAGGGACTTAATTACAACGTAGAAGTCCATTAAGGATTTTAGATAACAAAACTCGGATTACACCAAAAACATAAAAGGGAACACATAAGCACATAATCACATAGTTGCTTAACTCAGTTATTAATTTGTTATTAACTTGTTAGTGATTGAATATGGATATTCAAAGTACACCAGGAAACCATTCACTGGACTTCAATGTCCTCTGGGATCTATCTGAAAAGATAGGATGATCTCCCAAAATTCGATTTTGTTTTCAAAGAAACATAATATTCGAATTAAGGAACACAACAATTTTAGGATTTACGGAAATACCCTTAGGTACCCTATTAAGGATTTATGGTGGTACTTTGGGTATTCGTCCAGTGTTGTAACTTGCGCCTTGTACTTCGTATCCTTGAATGAAACGGGTACTTAGGAATTTCGTGGAAAACGCAAGAGATCATAGAATGGGAAAATTTTGGGGGTAGTTTGTTCTTCAAGGAATACGGTTCCTTGATTGTCAGTATTGAAAGGGTTATGTTGTTTATACATGCAACCACATAAATACATTGCAATGTAAATAAAAGATTTATTTATAAACAACGATAACAACTGTTTCTTGGACCTTGACAACAAAAGAAAATAATACATAAGACGTGATTATGTCTAAACGATGTTGTCTTCTAGTCAGTCAGATGCTCATCCCTGTGCTGGATTTGCATTAGCAAGCTTTGGGCAATTTCTTCGGAAATGACCCATCTCGCCACAGTTGAAGCAAGAACCTGGTAGAAAACGACCTTGAGCAGGATTGTTGCTAGCTTGGTTTGGTGCAGCTGCAGCTGGGCAAACTCTTGCTGTATGGCCTATAAGTCCACAAGTTTGGCATTTGCGGCACTTTACATTGGCATGATGATGGAGGCTACATTGGTTGCACAAGGGTGCAGTTCCGTTGTATGGCTTCCTAGCAGGGGGTTGAGCTGGTTGGTTGGGGACGGCTTGATCATTGTGAGTAACCATGGCGAAGTTCTGAGAAGCCTTTCGCTTCTTTGACTTCTTAGGGGATCCAGTCTGTTCATCCATGGTCTTTGATTCCTCGATTGGGTTCGATTCCTCGACCGGTTTCTTGTCACCTTTTCGGAAAAGTTTACCTTTCCTGATCTTTGATTCAGTCAAGGTTGCAGATAGCTCAATGGCCTGTCTAACTGTAGTAGGGTTGCTACCAGTCACAATGTCTTGTATTGAGTCAGGGAGGCCATCAATGTACTTTTCGATTGCCTTATCCAAAGGCGTGACCATGTTTGGGCATAACAGACTTAACTCCTCATAACGGTCCGTGTAGGCTCGATGCTCACCGCTAACTTGCGTAAGATTGTCAAATTCCATTTCCAACGCCCTGATCTCGTGACGAGGACAGAATTCCTTCATCATAAGGGCCTTAAGTTCAGCCCATGTCTGTGCTAGAGCGACTTCTGCACCACGATCTCTAATAACCCTGTTCCACCACGTAAGGGCCCTCTTCTGGAACACACTCGAAGAAAACTCGACCTTGCGATTGTTAGGACACTGCACGTGGCGGAAAGTATTCTCAATGCTCTCGAACCATTGAAGAAGCCCAGTCGCTCCCTCAGAACCACTAAACTTGAGTGGTTTAGCCGAGTTGAAACTCTTGAAATTGCATGGACCATTGTTGTTGTTGTTGGCTTGGTTCCATTGAGCAAAGAGGTTTGGGAATTGAGCAGCCATTTGCTGCGCAATGATTTCTGCCAGTTCGGCAGTCGCTATCTGGTTTTCGCGTCGAGAAGGCATTCTAAAAGAGAAACAAGAAAGAAAACAAATGAAATGGCATTGGGTAAGAATAGGATGTTACAATTACCGACCATAATCATGGTTGATGGTCATTTGTTTGAACCACGAAGCAAAAAAACAACACAAAGGCTGAATCAAAGCAAATAGATCCTCATAGTGTATCACGAAGACATGCTTGCCTATAAGTGGACACTCACCCCAAGAGTTCCCAGGTAAGAGTGACTGGTCCGATTAAGTGGATTTGTACGAACACTCTAGCCTTAGATAGAAAACCCAGGGTACATGCATTCACTCTTCCAGTTTGCACGTGTTCACACTATTTAGGACCCAAAACTTTGACGAGAGTTTTGAAAATTCAAAGGGGTTCAAAACCTTATAACAGAGGGTTAAAAACCTTACAATAGAGGGTTCAAAACCTAGTAATCAATCATCCTAGAACAGATGATTAGTTTTCAAAGCGGTTTTGAAATTTATGTTCTTGTTGTGGTCGTCGCCTAAGGATAGGTGACGGTATTGTTTTATGACTAAACGCAAGAAAACTCGCGTTAGGGTCCTAAGAAGGTTATAGACTAGGTCAAAGCATTACTAATAACCTAATTCCCTATAACCATTGGCTCTGATACCATCTCTTCTGTCACACCCCGACCACGTGGGACAACCAAACGTAGCGGAAACGTCGGGGAGTGTTGTAACAGAATTAATTGTTTCAAATCCATGGCAATTGAAGTTTCGTTTTATTAATCAAACTTGAAAGTTTACATTGTTTTAAACAAGAACCAAAGAGTAAATAACATAAATTAACTAGTTCTTGTCTCGTTTTAAGTCACTAAGGCACAGGTCCGCCTAAGTATGTCTTGATAAGTCCTATGCATCATCTCCTGAAAACACATGTGAAAATAGGTACGTCAGCATAAAAATGCCTGTGAGATACATAGGTTTTGTGAAAACAGAATTCATGACTTATGTTTGAGAAAATGTTTAGTCATGAACCTTGTAATTTGATTTGTCTTGTAAATCATTTGAAAAACGATAAGATCAGATGATATGTATAAATAAGAGAATAATTTATGGTTAAATGAATAACCATGTAAAATGAGTTTGTATAAGATAAGTTGTTTGTAAATCAATGTCTTGTGAAAAGTATGTTATTTGTATAAAATGTTATATGTCTCAAATTGAAATGATTCAAATAACGCTACAATATGTGATACCATACAAACACTTATATATAGGAAGTACCAGCGGCGTATCCACCGTGCTTGTATCATATTACATACGCCTCGTTACTTAAATCACTTACTCAAACCAAACCACCAAAGTAAAATGTTTAACTATTGTAGAAATGTTTATGTATAGTCAAATGTCTATTGTCAAATGTATATCATGTCAACAGATACAACTGGTTCACACGGTTCAATAGTTACAAACGGTTCATATAATCAAAGGGTTACGACGGTTCACATAGTCAAATGGTTACAACGGTTCAAAATGTAGTATAATGTGTTCATATGCTGGATGAGCATATGCAACAGAAATGCAATGTAAAACAATGTACTAAGTATGCACGTAATGGACATACATAGCATAAGTGTAATGTAAAACAATGTACTAAGTATGCACACAATGGGCGTACATAGCATGAAATGTATTGTAAAGTGATGTACTAAGTATGCACACAATGGGCGTACATAGCATGAAATGTATTGAAATCATGTACTATAAATGTACTAATAAACATAGCAAGTATATGATGTGAAAACAGGAAAGCATGAAAGTAACAAGTAGGCACATGTGTTTCACCCCAAAACAGTTTGGAAAACAGTAAAAGAGGGGTCTATGTACTCACTTGAGATTGCTCAGAAGTCCTAAGATAACCACCAAGCAATGCTAGAGATCACGGAATCAAACGGCACCTTAATATAGGTAACTATGTTAATAAACCGGACCTAAATCGGAGGATCGGATAGAATGAGGGTTCGTAAACCAAACGAGTATGGAGACTCGTGTAATATGGTTTAACAAAGCCTACATACTAAATGAAACCTAACATAAGTGCTTACGACCCATTACGACCCGTTTAGGTAGCTTATGCTACTTTAACGCGTCGTTCGCGTGAAACGCGTTCGGACCGCCTAACTAGTCCTATGACAAGTAGAATATGCCTTAACATGCCTAGTATTGTCGCCAAATCAGTTTAGATGTCAAAAGTTATGTCACGTATGTTTATAATGAATTTTGGCATCAAAGGGGTATTTTGGTAATTTACCTAAGGCATATAAACTACCTATCAAACAACTACTTAAACGTTGTGACCATAAGGTATAACCTCGGAAGGTTATTCCCTACCTACTATGGTCACCTAATGTATTTGGTCGGATCCTAATGATCGACCAAATGGGTCGGGTTCGAAAGCATAAGCGATTGATTAGATCGCTTACCCATACGACCCTAGTCAAGCACAAAACTAAAAGTGACGAGCTAAGCATGTTGAAACATGCTTAACTAAGTTAGAAAACAAGTTTGGTATCAAAACAAACGGTTTTGATACCTAAGAGTAGTTTGGTTACAAAATACGCACGAATGCGCATTTTGACCAAAACTACGGCTCGTCACTGAGCCTAGACAACGTGGTAATCAGTAGGCATAGTCTCAAGGGACTATAACCATCGTGATTACGCTCACGTTGCGAAGTTCAAACGAACTTCGCATTGACCATAAACTGGTCAATGCAGAAAGTCAAACAAAGTTTGACTTTCGGACTCAGAAAGCAATAAAAGAACGAAGGAACACTTACATAGGGTCCCCGAATGCTAATCTCGATCCAAGTAGCTCAGGTATGAAACAAAGGTTTCAACTTAGAGCTTCTCAAATCAAGATTCTTGTGGGTTTTGGCAAATGAAGGCAAGGGGTATTTATAGGATTTGTAGAGCCGTTAAGATCGTTCCTCGTTAACCGTGCTTCAATCTCAACCCTCCACCTCAAAACCCTGGTTTTTGAAAACCATTAGAGCCCCTAGTATTGCCCAATACCATGTGCTCAAGTGAAATGGACCCGATTCGATGTTTCTGCCCAGATGAGGTGCTCGCGTAGCGCTACTGGAAAGGCATAAGCAGTCGCGCTACGCTAGCATGTGCCAGATTCAGAAAAGTTTCAAAAATGGCAGAAATGGTCCCTGCATCCTGTTTAAGCTATTTTCGATGCGTTTAAACCTCGTTAACCTCATTTCAAGGCTCTAAAATGAAGTTAAAGTATAGGGAACTCAAAACATGCTCAAAAATATCTAGGATGTCGGTTCGTTTGGTCGTACGATCGCGATGTTCGCTTAATTACGACGGAATGCGCATAAGCGCGAAAAACGATCCAAATGACGCGACGAATGGATTTTTCTTATGCCAAACACTAAAATTAAATGTTTTAGTGCTTACATAAATTTTTGGTTGTCCGGATGTATTCAGAACGTAAGTTATGCTCGAAAGTGCAAACTTATGCACTTTTTGACACTTTTAGTCCCTGAATGAGCCAAAAGTTTATTTTAGCACACCGAACCCCTCAAAGCCTATTTCTAAGCTATGTAAAGGATATTTAGGGTGTGTTTAACTTATGGTCATGTTCCGGAATGTTCGTTACAGTTCAAATTGGCATACTTTCACAGTTTGTCAAGTTTAGTCCCTGTAAGCGATTTAACTTGATTTTGCCATACCAAAGCCTTCAAAACTTATTTCTAAGTTATGTAAAGGTTATTTAAGGTATGTTAAGCCTATTTCACTATTCCGGAGTGTTCGTTGAATTAAACTGGTTATATTTACGCATCAGTGCGTGTATAACCTTCCAGAAAGCGATTTAGAGTTTGAAATCGAACAAGAATTGATATGTGCAAAAGATACACATATTTATACAGATCCCAAGTCTGAAATACAATATTTCATTGGCTTGGTATTTGTTTGATGGTCGCAGTGACCCAGGTGTCACAGGATTCTCTGTTGGCCTGTCTACTGTAACAAGTATTATATACGTGTTTTCCATTATGTTTAAACAGAACTGATCAACACCTCGACCCTCCTCGAGAAGACACCTATGGAACTCTAATAGGCTTTTAAATTACTTGTTTAAATAGACTCCCTCACAGGTTATCTAACTATTCTAATAAAGTACCCTTAATCGACAATCTACCTCACGGCGCGAATGTCAAGGGTTACTTGGAAACCTTATTCAACTCGATAAGCAAGAATTGGAAAGTCAACTAAGTTGGACTTCTCGAAAAGCACCTAAACCTAGAAATTTACCAACCTAGACATACCGATAATCTCGCACCTCATGGATTTTAAGATTAGTAGAACACCTAGACCTAGTCTTTTCATGGATATTACTTCTATGGTATATTGACCAATTAACCACAAAAATCACGAACACACGGTTAATGATCTAACACGAACATATTATATGAAAGACATTCAACTAGGAACATGTGAAGCAATAAACATTAATCAAAAAGTAAAATCATGCATACACATCGAATCAATAAAACCAAGTCTTTACTTTTATAGAAAAATCCACAACGAGTTCATAATCCGGATAAAAAATAAAACTTTAACATATGTTCATCTTAACCTAGGTAGTTCATAGAGCTTTAGCCTTACATCTTTAAGAATTCAAGAACAATATTTATCATAAAAGAGCAAAACCTGATTAACGATGAATAATAAGAGAACAAGTAAACCAGGATATAAAACCATGAGCCGACACGATCCTAAGTCTTTGGACCTTCAACTGATGCTTTGTCTTGCTCGAAATTGCTCTGAAAGTTCTTCAATTTTCGTCCAAGAAATCTAAAATTCGTTCTATGGTTGTTGTATGTTCTAATTATGATGAATAAGATTGTTTTTATAACTCAAACACATCAAATCCCGAAACATTCAGGGGAAATAGGTTCCTCGTGTCACGCGAGGAGCATAAAGAATCATGGTCGTGCGACGCGGGAAACCTTAAGTCAACACCGGTCAAAATACTCTCCTCGCGTAACGCGGGGAGCAATCACTTTTGATGATGAATAAGATTGTTTTTATAACTCAAACACATCAAATCCCGAAACATTCTGGGGAAATAGGTTCCTCGCGTCACGCGAGGAGCATAAAGAATCATGGTCGTGCGACGCGGGAAACCTTAAGTCAACACCGGTCAAAATACTCTCCTCGCGTAACGCGGGGAGCAATCTATTTCCTGGTCGCGCTACGCCACCATATGTTTTCCTCGAATTCTGTGCCTTTTCAACACTTGGTCCCTTGAACGCGATCCGGTACTCTGTTTTCTCCATATATGATTCGTTTTTTGCCCTCTTCAGCTGTCTTCGACACCCGAGACCTGGAAAACACAAACTAATCAGTAATATACACATTATACCTAAAAACGGTGCAACTGAACTCGAAAATTATACAGACTATACACGATAAATGAATGTATTTTGCAATACATCAAATAATCACCAGGTTTAAGTCTCTCACCTGCTTTTGTCAAAATTACATATTGAAAATGGGCATGATGAATTGTTATGGGCACATGGTTGAATATATGGCAACAAATAGTGAGTATCATTTGTATTATCTTGGAAAAAGTTTGAACACTCTTGGTGGGACTGGGTGGGCTATGAAATTGTTCGGTTGGAACATGAAGTTTGGTTGGGTTGTAGTCTATATACCATCCTTTTAACACATTTGTATCACTTTTTTTAATCTTTTATTAGGTATCTAGATGCAATGACAAACTTGCTCAAAATTAACAAGAATCAAGATATGGGTTCTTAGATGTGATAAAATGGAAAAAGCCAACTAATATGTCACACCCCAACCGATGGCGGAAACATCGGGGCGCGGCACTGAGCGAAACAGATTGTCCATGAGTATCCATAACAACTATTAATTACCAGATATTTAAAACGTCATGTCCCATACCATAACATATCTAAATAAAACAGTTATTACAAATAATTGTCTCATAACTGATCCGGCAACTCATATTTCAAATAAGATAGTTTGTTTGTTTGTTTCTAGACTCTTTCCTAGCCTCGATTTCATATTTTCATCACACAGCAAACAAGGCATCCTAGCATCTTAAGCACCTGCCACATACGTTAAAGTAAAAGTCAATACACATAGTGTAAAGGTGAGCATACAAGTTTGATAATAGCATAATAGAGTTCGAAATCGTTTACGCATAACCAGCATGTACAACGTATAATGTGAAGCATGTAAGTTATCGATAAAGATCCTATCAATACCAATGACTACGAGTTGACTGCGAGTAGCGAGTGCGCATCACATGTTCACCACTGCGAACACGTGAAGTAATTGTCCTTAACAACCCCTGAGTAAACAGGTGTTGAGTCCAAACTATAGTACTATCGTTGCTAAGGCAGGTAGACAGCAATCAATGTGTTAACATAACAAACAAGCATTCATCGAGTCACGTATAACATGCATTAGAGGTCAGCGTATAAATAGTGTTGTGTTGTGTGTTGGATGTGATTTAGAATAAGTAACATATGTAACACCCAAAAGTGCATAAAGCAAAAAGGGTTCGAGTATACTCACAGCGATAGAGTTAATGGATTGAAGGGAGCGCTAGAGTGGAATTAGCCTGAACAGTTAATGATAGCATAAGCGAAAGTCGGCGCGTAAAACGGTGTAGGTGTACCAAGGATCGGATGGTAATCTGATCGGATGGCAATCCGATCGTATGGCCAGTCGATCGGGTGGCAATCCATTCGGATGGCCATCCGATCGAACGGCCATTCGATTGGATTGTCACCTCGTTTGGTGAGGATGTGTTTGTGTATGATGGTTTGTACTTTGAAGTTTTTGTTGTAGCATTTTAAAAATAGAGAAGTATCTCTACCTTTCAGGTCGTTCGATCAGACAGCAATCCGATTGGCGAGACTTCTCAGTTTGAGAACAAGTTCACAGCAGGACGGTCACTCGATCGGATGGCTATCCGATCGGGTGGCAATCCGTACGTACTGAACATGTTGAAAAATTGTTTAAGTATCCAAGTCCCAAACGTCACACGATCGGACGGTCGCTCGATCGGATGGCAATCCGATCGGGTGGTAATCCGTTTCAACGTTCAGATCCTTTGAATAGTTTGAAAATAGTTTAAGTAAGGAACCAAGTGCAACCCGATCGGATGGCAATCCGATCGGACGACAATCCGTTCCGACGGTCTGATCATCCTAACACTTGTTTCTGTTTGAAGTCTTTTAGCTTTGAACGACATTCCGTTCTCCGGGAGCCATGAAGTTCATAATCGTGGCTGTTGATTATTTCACTAAGTGGGTGGAAGCCAAGGCTCTCGCTTCAACCACTGCAATGATGGTGCGCAAGTTTATTTGGGAGCACATCATTTGCAGATTTGGTCTCCCACTCAAAATTGTCACAGACAACGGTACTAATTTTGCTTCTGAAGACCTCCAGAATTGGATGAAGGAAATGAAGATCGAGCATACCTTCTCCTCCGTTGCGCATCCTCAAGGCAACGGTCAAGTGGAAAGCGTCAACAAAAGTATCGTCGAGGGGATAAAAGCCCGACTGGGCACAAAGAGAAGAGGCTGGGTAGATGAGCTCCCAAGCATCCTGTGGGCTCATCGAACCATGCCAAAGACAAGCACCGGCGAAACTCCTTTCAGCCTAGTATACGGCTCGGAAGCAGTTATCCCGGCGGAAGTTGGACTCCCCTCACCGCGTTTGACAGCAGTCAACACGGTTGATAATGAAGCAGAGCGCCGTCTCGATTTGGATCTACTGGAAGAAAGATGCGAGATTGCGCGTATTAAAGAAGCGAAATATAAGACACAACTGGAAAGGTACTACAATGCGAGAGTCCGCATTTGTACCTTCACTCCAGGAGAATACGTCTTCCAAGACAACGAAGCTTCAAATGCTGAACGCCCTGGAAAACTAGCACCCAAATGGGAAGGCCCATACTTGGTTCACGAAGTGCCATACAAATTGCGCACACTGGATGGACACATCATCCCGCGCACGTGGAATGCGCAACAACTGCGCAAATGTTATATGTAGCTATTCCAGGCCCTACGCCTTTGCTTACTCATGTTGGCCACACACCTTTTTTCAATTTCCTATGTTGGCTAAATGCCCCTTATGTTACTTAGCTACAATGTACAATTGGCCTAAGCGCCTGTTTCTCAATTAATGAAAGCATACGGCATGTTTTCTTTTAATGCTTCTTGAGTTACAAATGCATGTTAAACTTTTGATTAGTACAAAAACACTTCAGTGAATTACGAGCTCTTGAGTTACGCCTCTAAGGTACTCCGCGAACGTAGCGCGAGACTAGACGGTTATAATCACACAAGAGCCACACTTACATTTATTCGTGCTAACTTAACCAAAGTTTCTAACAACAGTGCATTAATTGTAACGGAACAGAATAAACATAAGCATCACATTAAATTAAGCGCAAACGCGCATCAGTTACATAAAACCCATCATTCATTTAACCGAAAGAAAACGCGACCGCGCAAGAGCTTATGTTCAAAACCTAAACAAAAATTACAAGGCACAAAGCCTGTCGACACTACCTATTTGAATCCATCACCATCATCATCGTCGTCATGCTTATTGCCTTCACCATCATCACCATCGTTTCCACCATCATCACCAGCTGGTTCCTCTTCATCCGATAGCTCAACGGTCTCTGGTGGGTCAAGGATGGTCTTCAGCCGTTGACACCAATCATCATGCTTCAGTAACCAAATCCATAACAGGTATTGATAGATGGTCATAACCATGTTCAGTGGGAGCTAGCTCAGCCTCAGCTTGATCAGTTACCGAGCAGTGACTAGTGTCGAACTCCTGTCCGAGCATCTCTGTAGCATGTTGCGCACATTCAAGATAGCCTCCATGGTGGCCAACCGAGCGGGAAGCATCTATAACGGCCGCAACAGCCTTATCCAGTTCTCCAGCATTTAGGATGGAGTTGGCCATCTACAACAAATGTAACACATAAGTAACCAGGTTTTGGAGGACAGCCAAAGTAAAAATATCATACCAGAACTAAGCCCCTACTACGCAACCACTCAGCCTCAGAGACCAAAGTATCAACGATGCCTTGAACTTTAGAGTAGTTGTTTTGCGCCACATTCAGTGCAGATGTGCTAATGTCCCGCGCCTCCTCTGCTTTCTGCTTGGCCTCCTCAGCAGTGGCAGCCTTAACCTTCTCAGCTTCAAGGTCGATTTCCAAGGACTCGCTTCTGTCAACCTGCTCTTGCAAGCGGCGTTTCAACTCAGCAATCTCGGCGTCCTTAGCAATCAAATCCTTGTCCCTACTTGACAGCTGCACCTTCACCTCGGCCAGCTCAACCTACAAGGGATAAAGAGCTCAGTTAATTATGCCAACAAAAGCATAAACTGAAAGAGAAGTTTCTCGAACCTCAGCCTGCTCTTTAGCAGCTTGCGCATCCTCAACCTTCACTGTCAGATCAGCAACTTTTCCTTCAAGCTCAGTAATCTTATTGCGAGCTGCGAACGCGCGCTGGTTGTCCTTCTCACAGATTTTCTTCCATTCTGCCTTCTCCTTCGCCAGCAGATCCTCGGCAGCTCGGAGCTTGCCCCTCAGGCCCTCGCGCCCCCATCCTCCGATTTCCTGTCAGGTTCGAATTTTGCCTTCTCTTCATCAAAGGCAGCTTTCGATCTTTCAAAGTCATTAACATGCCTTAAGATACGCTCGCGGTATTTCTCCCAATCCTCCCTCTCCCTAACCATGGTTCGCCACTCGCGAACAATTTGATGGTTAGCAGCACGGGTGTTGGCCTCACCAACAACATAGGCGTGATACAACCCATTGTGGGTTCGCGCCCTTTGACGGTCAACCTCACCAGGAGGAATGGAGTTCAGAAACCAGTCGCGGCAAGGCGCAAACTCAAGGAAAGTATCTTTTTGCTTTAAACCCCATGGCGGTTGGTGCGGAGCGCCACCACGGCTCTCTTCCTTATAAGACTTAAAATAAATATCCCCCAAAGTATCATGGGGGCCTATCGGAGAACGCGGCGGCGCGCCGTGTTATCCCACGCCAGCACCCGCGCCTCCCGCAGCATCGGATTTGTCTCGATGAACACCAGAGCCCGATCCCTCAGCAATAGAAATTCCGACAGACTTGTCGGCAGCGGTTTTTTCCTTCTCCTTCTCCTTAGTTTTCTCTCTCTCCTCTCTTTCAGCAGCCCTTTTCTCCTTCTCCTGCTCAGCTCGCCTCTTCCCCTCCTCATCAGCTGTTTTCTTCTTCTCCTCCTCAGCCTTCTTCCTACGCTCCTCGTCAGCCTTCTTCTTCCTGTCCTCCTCAGCTTTCTTTTCCTCAACCTTTTTCTTCTCTTCAGCAACTTTCTCCTTCTCCCCCTCAGCAGCTTGTTTACCCTTCTCAGACTCCACTCCAGCAGTCTTGAAAGGTTTGATAGTAACCTTAGGCCTTTTCTGCGCCGGCTCTGAGGGCTCCGTAAACACAACACCCTTCTTTTCAGGGGTCTTCTTCTTGGTCTCTGCAGAAGATCAAGTGTCAAAAAGAGGAAGCAACATAAGGAAGAGAGAGTAAGAACTTACCAGGAGAAACTTATATAAAGAGCGCAGGTTTCTCCGCTTCCCAATCAAAGGAGCCTCACCACCCTGCGGCGCAGTGGAAGCACCAGCGGTGGTCTCACTTCTATTTATTTTCTTGCTGATTAAATTTGCAGCAGCCTCCTCTTCTGCTTCTTCTTCCTCTTCTTCATCATGCGCAACAGAGGAAGGAGTCGCACCAGCATCTGGGTTGCGAGAACCCGCGCTCCCGGAGCTCTTCGAACCAGCTCCTCCAGACTTCTTCTCGCCTATACGCGACAAACCTTCAAATGAATCACTGATAATAACGTAATCCTCCAAGTTACTTTGACGAAGGCGGAGAGTACCTTTGTCAGCAGCGCTAGCGGTTGCGCGACTACTCCCAGCTCCCTTGCTGGTCACCTCAGGATCCAGGGTGATAACCTTCTTCTTTCTCACAGGTTTTTTCTTCCTATCCTCAGGGTCAATCCCCAAGTCGCGCAACACACCTGCAAAGATGTTAGACCACGAACTTAGCTCTCCATTTGATGACCCCACAGACTCCTCGCTGGAAAGATAGACAATCTCTTTCCCAGCAGAAGTCACAGAGCGCAAGGGACGAGGGTTAGGTATATGCACACCTTCGGTTGCAGTAGGTGGAGCGGCGAATGCATCAGCAACGGGGTACATGAAATTACCCTTAATCTGTTCATACCAGTATTCTTCTCCAGCCTGGAGCGGGCGCACGCCCATGGAACCACCAAAGGTGGGGAAGGCAGCTTGATACAGATGCGCCTCTACACGTCAAATTATATACATAAACACAAGTTACGAAACAGGAAATCAACAAAACTAAGGAAATTACTAACCTCTATCGTTGAACATCAAAATGGGAACGTCCTTGCTATCTGCCGGCCACTGATCACTCATCCGCGCCGCTACTAAGACGTTCTCACCAAACACTCGGTTAGGGGTTGCAGTAAGTTTCTGATACCAAGCCTCATTCTTGGGAATCGCCAGATCCTCCTTCTCAATCGCCTAAGTCCAAGGGCGAAAAGTCATAGCGATAGGTATCACCTCCTCGCGAATGAAGAAGAACTTCTGTTTCCAATCATGGAAACTCTTCGGTGGGTTCAACAAAATCTTTTTAGCGCCCCCTCGGTTGCCAAACGAGAAGAAGCCCATGTTCCTAATAAGCTGGTAGAATGCTCGGAATCTCTCTACCGTCGGTTCGACATCATGAGATCGACATAAAAACTCAAAGTGTCGAACCCTCACCATCCCTGGTGGACTCATCTGAGAAATGTGAAACCCATAATACTGCAGTATATGGGCCATGAAGCTCGTCGCCGGCAACCGGAAGTTGCCCTGATGGAAGAAATCTTCATACAATGTGATATACCCCGGTGGTGCGTCGGCGGCCGTCTGATTCTGACCGGGGTACTTGGCATCCCATTCCGGTGGGAACCGGAAACCCCGTACTATCTGCTCAAAAAGACCCAAATCCCACCGGAGAATGGGAACAGGACCTTCTTCACCAGGAACGTCTTCACGATGTTCTTCAGCCATGAATATTCGTCGATAAAACCTTGAATATTCAAGAAAGAACTTGAAGATATAAAGAACACTTGAAGATCTGCTACAAAGCAACTTGAAGACTTGAAGATTCGAAGAAGGTGAGTAGAGAGAAAAGGATAAGAACAGTAGAAGATGTGAGGGTTCTCTCCATCTCATCGGATATATATACCTATCGCATTTAATGCGATGGGTAAACGTGCCGGGTTTGCCGCGCACGTGACCAATCAGAAGACGACATGTAAGGCGAGAATAATGACGGTTACCACGCGCGCGTGGAGCTCACTCTCCTGACGGAATGACCAACCGTCAGAGAAAACTTGATGACAGCCGTGTAAGTGGTCAACTCAAACGTCACCATCAACGACGTTTCTCACCAACTTGTCAGAATTCAAATTTCGAGGGTTTTTCCGCCTAAAATTACTACAAACTTCATGTAGAAGCTACTAGGGTCGCGCAGTATTAACAATGACTCAATAACCCTGCGCGCCTACTCCCAAAGGAAGTGAACCACCTGGAGCCAAACCGGGTAGCCGCGCCGTAGTAACCAAAAATAGCTTACACACGCGCTGTCTACCCAAGTCAAGGAAGCATTTTCTACAACTTTATTTTTCTAAGTCCAGAGCTCCAACCATTTGCCTCGCGCATGGTGCAGCACTGGACTGGGGGGACTTGAAGGGGTATGGTCCCAAAAAAGCCGCGCAAACCTTTATTCAGGCCGCGCGCAGGACCATACTCCTTATCCAACACATTTCTTATTGCCAACCTCGCGCGGGCTACTTCACGTTCTGTTTTAACCGGCGCGAGGCCTGGACAATAGGAAGCTACAATTACAACACTTAGCATTCTGAAAGAGCACTCAGTCATCCAAACCCCGCGCGAGATAGTTACGTGCCCAGCAAGAATCGCGCAGGCAGTAGCGCAAGGCTGTTTCAGATAGTACACAAGGTACAAGTGGCAGAAGAAAAGAGCCAATCAGCGTCCTTCTGGCCCTGCTCAATCGTGCTCCACGATTGTCTGACATGCAGGAGACAAAAAGTACTTAAGGACGCCTACATGGAACCAATCACAGGGCAGAGACAACTGCCCCACGATCTCCACTTACCTGCTGATGGCAGAAGGGCGGCCAGGCCAACAACAGTGACACGTGGCTCCAATCACATTGCGCCAACTCCAGAAAGCTCCGAGAAGCCACTAACGGTCGACACCAGTGAGACAAGGAGCATATCCTCTATGTTGTCGCCTTCAGGCCCAAGGCCCATCAGCCCATATCCCCTTACACCTCTCCTGCTATAAATAGAGACCTCACCTCACAGGTTAAACATTCCATTCCCTCTACTCTCACTCTTAATACTCAATTATCTCCCCAATGCAGTTGCTTATTCTCACGCCGGAGCCCGGTTAAGAGGGAAACCCCCACATTCCCCTCTTAACGAGTAACGGTGTTCTGTTTTGCAGGATTAGACGATCATTACGAAGCTCAGAAAGCCATTAGAAGATTAACCACTATGGTAGGAACATAAACCAAACTGATTATTCCCATAATTAGTTCCGTGTTTCTTCACCGGCCCAAGTGACCCGACCGAACAGGAATCACCCTAGTCCGACCGGTTCATGGTTCGAGTCGGTGGTTCATGTTCAAACCTGAAATCAATATCTCTCCCTGATAGAATTCAGATCTGGAACTAATGCATCACTAAGAATGAGTAGAAGATCAGAACAAGCTCCGATTCCATCAGGTTTGAGTGCATTGAGTGTAAAAGAGTTGAAAGAAAGTTGAAAAACCTTCTCTAAATCCTTTTATCCATGAATTCGTGTAGATCTAAGTGAAATTATTGATAAATGTTGTGGAAATCCTTTAGATCTAAGTTGTTCTTGGTGGAATGAAGCCAAACATTGAAGTTCATAGGAACTCCATGATGACATCACCCTAGAACACCTCAAATCCGGTGATTTCACGGTTAAAAGTTAAGATTCAAAAGATAGAAAGGTGTAGGAGTGCGTGTAGATCAAGAAAGTACAAGATTTAGGTTGGGAACTTACAAGAATCGAGAGAAATCGAGAGAAATGAGGCTGAAGTGCGGCTGGGTCGAGTAGAGAGCTGTCACATCAAGTGGTGTGACATGTGAGGGTATTTATAGGGTTTCCTAAAAAGGAAAGTGAGGAAAAGGCTGGTCGATTGGGTGGCAGTCCGATCAGGTGGCAACCCGATTGGTGGCAACCCGGTCGGATGGCCACTCGATCCATGAGTCCGGCGCGGTGAGTTTTGTCGTTTCGATTCGCGTGTAGAGCTTTGCGATGCGATTCGAGCGAGCGATACGATAGAATTACCCATTAAATTACTTTTAATCCCAACTACTATATCTAACATACAATCACTATAATTGACTTGCGTCTAGCGTTCTCGATTCGATTGCGATTAACACCTCAACATAAACATAACATGCACAAGTAACACATAAATAGCACACACACGTAAAACAATATCCAAAGCACATAATTCGAGTTGCGAATGCGATAGCGATAAGCGATAAATCGATTAAACAAGCGATTAATATGCGATTAAACCTCGATTATTAACAAGTACTCCACATAATACAACTAACACGATAACATAAATAGATTAACTACAAGTCATAGAAGTCAAAACAGGAGTTGACCAAGGAGTGACAGATCGCAATTAGAAATCTTTTCTTCCTTTGACTTCAATCTTCACTCTGACTTTGACTTTCGAAACACAGGGTGTTACATAATACATGGTAAGTTTTGTCTTTAATGTGGTGATGATGGATGCTTTTGATAAAGCAACATTAAAATCCAAAAGACTGTATAACCAATATCCCGTCGGAACGCATGGGATGACGTCAACTCGTAATATATATATGAATCAACAAATATCTCAGCAAACTTAGTATTAACACCAAAGTTTATATTGTATATTTAAACACTTATAATTTGGTTGGTTCTTTTTGTAGACAGACTCGATTTACTAAGGGATAGAGATGGAAAATAATGGTCTAACTGATTCAAGTGTCACAATTGGGAGCCAAGATGGTATTCATGGTGGATTCCGAAGGCTGATTGTTGTTCGAGGCACATTGGCTCAACATTAATCAAGCCCGGTCAACTCAGGTTGAGTGCTTGGTAACAACTCGAACCCAATAAATTAAGTTAAATGTTTAGATATTTCACTATGTTATGATTTGTGTTTGGGTGACGCCTGTGGGATTAAACGAGCATAAACTAGCTAGACAAATCAATCGACCTTATTTAACTCGATAACTCATACCTGTGCCCTTTAACGTCTGCTCTTATTAGAGTTTTTTCGAGTAAAAATGCAATCTTTAAATATTTTATATCAGTATGTGTATATGTAAAAAGTTAACTTATGTTCAAGTTAACCAGTTAATAAGAAAACATGCCATTGATTTCGGGTTTTATTTGTTTAATTGCATGTAACCCGTGTAACACACGGGTACTTAAAACGTCAATATTTTAAATTACAGTCTTTCATTTTTCAATCAAATCAATAATTTTAATTTTCCAAGGATAACAACTCAAATCATTAAAACCATTACCATAGATAATCATGTTCGCACTATTTTAAATAAATATGACTTTTATACTATATAACTATCCCAAACATCAAACCGAGAGAAGCATCAGTGAAATGCAACATTTCTTTCATTTTGAAATACAATTTACAACTTATCATTTATACTTGTATTTTTGGAATTTGAATATGTTTTGACAATAGCTACTGTTTTAGTGACAATCCCGCGTGTTGAATTCTTTTTATCTGATCAACATACTTTTGAATTAACTATGTCACTTTATTTTGAATGTATTTTATTTATATACGTATGATCAATTTGTTTGTATTATATATATATATATACATATATTAATAATTAATCTGAATAACTTTCTTGAGCCCGTAAAGCAATTCCGGGTGATAAGCTAGTTATTTATATATTAAGTATTAGCCATTGAGGTTTTGGCCTAGTAGTAGAGGGAAAGCCCTTTAGGTGTTTAAATAGGATGTCATAGGTTAATACTCGGAGAGTCTAACATTTAGTCGTTTAAAAAGAATGAAGTACCAAAATTCAAACATACGATGTTTCATACATAAAAATCAGCTACATTAAATCCATGCATATTAAATAACATTTCTTACATTGTCTTAGGTTATGGAATTTTGACATTGTCTTAAGTTAGCATACAAAAAGTAAAGGAATTTTGACAAACGTTTAGAACAAAAAGTGCATCAAATCTTAAGACTATGGGGTATGATTTTGGGGACATCAACGGGGAGCTGATGTGGATGGTTTCCCCATCCTAGAACACCCCCCCGAAGTCGAGTATTCGGTGAGCTCGGGGACTCACCCTCGTCTGCCTCAATCAACCCCTCTCTCTCTTAATATTATTGAAAGTAGTGCGGATCCAGAAATTTTTTCTGGTGGTTTCACTATTTTTAGATGCTTCAATTTCATAGACCGAACATAAAAAATTTCGGGTCGGTTCAACGATTCAGATCGGGTAAGGTTCAAAACAAAATAAGCAAATCCGTATGATTGTTATGTTTTGTTTTGTTTTGTTTTTACTCGCTTCCTTTAAGTTTGTATCTTTGTTTTACTAAAACAAATTTGGATAGTTGTATTTATTCAACTTAGCACACACATTAAATTAACCTAAAACACTAACAAAACCTACATCTAGGCACCTTTTCCCTTTATGATAGGGATTCCCCTAAATAGCCACCAGCCCACCATCTACCCAACCTTTCTAATATCTCTATCCATTGTAATTTTAGTTAAATTATAGGTATGGGGATAAGAAACCTACTGCGATCGCTCATAAATGTAAATAAGTAGGACTGCTAACGAAAAGAAGCAAGTATCTTCTTGATTTGCTTAGCCAGTGGGTACTCGACAAGCATATGAGATTCACAGCAATACAAACACGTTTTACAGGATTGAACCAATATTTGTTAACAAGAATTTATATATTCAAGCTCAAAGCATTATCATTTCCCCTATATATTTCAAAAATGATGTAAAACATTATCAATTTCAATTTTCACAGTAGAGACCATTAAGCTATATGTATAGCAGCATTAAAGTGAGTAATGGAAGCATTTTGTGTAGAACCCGAAATTTCCTTAACTATATGTTTAACTCAAAAATAAAATAAGCAAATAAATAATGCCAAAATAAAAGACATTATATAACCATCTGTTCAACTAAAAAAATAATGCCCAAATGGTTTTGAAAGACACAAAATACATAACTTAATTACACAACTAACAAGGAAATAAAATCAAAATTTCACAAAAACTAGAACTTATTGTAGCTTTATTTACTACTGGTATGGCAACTAGAACTTATTGTAGCTTTATTTACTACTGGTATGGCTAAGTAAGTTTGTACTTGGATTACCCTAAGGGGTGGACCTACCTTAGGGGAAGGGTAGCCTCCGCTACCGTTTGGCGCTCCGGCGGTAGTGTAAATTTTGGAAAAATTTAACGTTTTTTCGATTTCGTTACCACTTTTTTTTTAAAATGTTATCGCTACGAAGATTTTCTAGATCCGCCACTGATTACCCTAAATGTGTGTTTTAAGTTTAAAGGGATTTGAAATAAAAAGAACCAAATAAAAATTACAAAAAGAGAAAAACGGGACTTGAACCGAAGATTCTTTGGGGAAACATGAGATTTATTCCACTAAACCAAGTTTGTTATTTGAGTATGCGTTCATCTTTAATAGTACTTATGGGTTCACTCCAGTTTATTATATATAATATCTATTTAAATTTTGAAATGCAGTGGGTTTATGTGAACCTGTTCCAACCAATGTAGATCCGTCCCTGATTGGAAGGGATGGATGAGAATGGATAGAAAGACCATTTCTTCTTGATGGATGAAGAGGAAAGGGAAGAATAAGATGGTGAGATGAAGGTGATGTAAAGGTGGGGAAACGGGAACCATACCCCTCAGCCTAACAAATACGAACCTTGAAGAAGAGATGCTTTTTAGTATAAAAAGATATAATACGCGAATGATGGTGATAAGCGACGATAGATTTATGTATTAACACCCACAGTATAATAATGAATGAATTAAATATAACAATAAAATATTGATTGTATTAGTGACGATAGTGTTATTTAATCAGAAATTGACCCCTACCCAAGTCGTATAACACAGCCAAGACTCCTTTTCTGGATTGTCTATTTGTACAATATGTAGGGTCTTGTACTTTTGTTTAAGACAGCAATATAACACTCGCAACAAGTCAACAACCCAATGAGATAGTGGTAGAGTGGTTAAAGAAATAATTGGTTTTTTTGTGACTCAGGTTCGATTCTCACTCTTCTCATTATTTTATACGGCATATACGGGTGGCGCCTGTTCGACTTGGATGAGAGGGGAGGTTTTACCGATTATTCCATTGCCGTGCCTTCAGACGGGTTTCCACGCATCTGAGAAAAGCCAAGGGGCTGACGGTGGTCGGATAGTCGACCTTCACCACAACGCCCGATATAACGGTGCTTAACACGCCTTTCCTTGTCGTTGAAAAAAAACACTCACAAGAAAACGAGTATACTCGCTGACAATGGTAATAATGAAAAATAACTCTTAACATACTCTCCTCATGTGCCATTTAATTATTTACATAAATGCCCCGCCCTAAAAAGAATTATCTTCTGTGTTCTCAACTACATTCTCTCTCTCTCACACACACCAACTGTGTGTGTTCTTCAACTGCATTTTCACTATTAAATTTGCAATCCAGCTCAACTGTGTGGAGTATTTGATGTTCGTGTGTGCATAATTTAATGCTACTGCATTTCCATTTCACACTTTTTCGCTTTAAATGCTCTTGTTCAGCTCAATTTCAATTCTCAATTTGAGATCTGTTGCTGTTTGCGGTTCTGAAGAAGTTTCGAGAATAAAATGCCGGTGAATATTCGCCGGATATGTTTATCGACGTTTTTTCCGGTGAATTTCGGTTGTTTTAGGTAGTTTGAAGCTTTAACGGCGACGACGGAGCTCAGTTTTTTTTATGCTAACTGCTTCATAAGTGAAGTTTCTCGTGATTTTGAGGTGCATTGTGGTTAATTTTTGCATATTTTGTGAAATTTACTTGTAATTTACGTATGTGAGGTTATTATCTGTGAGTTAGAGTCTGTTCGGAAGCAATTTTGTGAATATGCTATTTTCGGTTAAATGCGTGTGTGTGTGTGTGTGTGTAGGATTCAATTTGGATGGATGTTCATGCATATGTTTGCGGTTTGTAAATTAGTTAAATTAGGTTAAAATCTGTTTGTGCATTTTGGAATATACATATTCTAGGTTAAAATTGCTCGAAGTCATTTTACTTTTTGAATGTTTGAGGATAAAATTGTGGTTGTGAAATTTGGTAGGTGAAACTTTGGATGTTTTATGCTTTGATTTTAGAAGATTAAGTAGGATGAGAGTAGTGTTAGTTGCAGCTGGTATGCTCAGTTGAAATGTTATTGAAAGTTTCTTATAAGTTATTAGGTAAATTGTTGTTGTAGTGAAATTGAGTAAGTTGTTACAGGGCAACCGACGAAGCTTAATTGATATGGAGATAATTTTGGTGAATTACCAGATTCAGTTAAAAGTTAAACCGAATTTATATAAAGCTTACAAAATAAGTCGGATATGATATATTCCTTTTCACCCGGAGCATGACAGACATAGAAACTCTTAAGGCGAGTTGTTCAGTCTAATTCTAATGTATGCAAATGCTATGCAGTTAATGCGGTGAAATATCGGATATCGGTCAAGGACCGATATTTGAAATATAGGTTATCTCGGTGAGATATCGGTAATTTTAATATAATGCAGAATTTATATATATAGCAATTTAACAACAACAATTCAGTGATATATCAGTGATATATCGGTGATATATCAGTTATATCTGTCAAATATCGGTCAATATCGCCGATAATATCGTTACCGATATTTGACACCGATATTTTACTAAGGGACCGATATAAACGATATATCAACGATATTAACTGCATAGTGCAAATGGAATTACAGCTTTTTTTTTTGCCAGCTGATATGCTTTTTTACACAATTAGAGCTGTAGCAACCCAAGATGTTCGGTGGTGTGTCTCTGTTTGCAGATTTCTTGGCTTAACTTCTTGATTATTTCATTTTACCAGTGTTGTGAAATAATGCTATCTGGTTAACATCATTGAATCCTGAACCCACTTCTGCTTAAACATGTCTGCCTTTTTTTACAAAAGAATTTTCTCGAAAAGTGTATGAATTGTGATGTGTTATGCAACTCCTTTTATCTTTCTAGTTTCCCCTTTATACCTTTTTTGCTTCTTGCTTTCTAATTTCTATGCTGGCCCCCTTTTCCCAACTTTAATTCTTTATTGAGCAATAGGTGCTTTGGGAAGTCAACTGCAATAAGATAATAATTTCATTTTCTTGTATTTGTCAACTGTCTACCAGTTTATCCTTATTTTTATGAGTTCTTTATTTGTAACACCACAATTTCTGGCACTGTTGTGTATACTGTGTGAAACCAGGGACATAACATGCAAATATGCCCATAGTCACCATATATTGATTAAATTGCTTCATAATGTCATTTTATTGTGCATGGTGTTTTGTATACTTATATGCTCTGTTTTCTAACGTTTCTGTTCATAATCTCCCAACCAGGAAAACTAAATCAAGTTTGACATGTGAGCTTTTTGTCATGGAACGCTATTCTGATCAACTGGTCAAATTAATTTTCTTCATATGTTTCCTTCTTCCTCTTGCATATGCTGACTTGGACTCCGATAAACAATCTCTCCTTGCATTTCTCAATGCTGTACCACACGGTCCAAAGCTCAACTGGAGTAACGATACTGCCATCTGTACTTCTTGGGTCGGCATCAATTGTACTTCAGATGAGACCCGCGTATTTTCTCTTCGACTTCCTGCAGTCGGGCTTAAAGGCCCTATACCATCCAACACTATTGGAAATCTCGATGCATTACAAGTTCTAAGCCTTAGATCAAATGTCCTTGACGGGAATTTACCGTCTGATCTTCTTTCTCTCCCGTCCCTCCGTTATTTGTTCCTTCAAAGAAATAACTTCACTAGTCACATTCCAGCTTCATTTCCTCCCCGGTTAACCGTTTTGGATCTTTCGTTCAATTCTTTTACCGGTAATATTCCAGTTTCAATTCAGAACTTAACTCAGCTAACCGGATTAAACCTCCAAAATAACTCCCTATCCGGGCCCGTACCAAACGTTACGCTCACGAGCCTAAAACGTTTAAACATAAGCTACAATCATCTCAATGGCTCGATTCCGTCTTCCTTCCAAACGTTCCCGAGGTCGTCATTTCTCGGGAACTCATTTTCATGCGGGCAGCCGTTGAATCCGTGTTCACTCCCGCCCTTTCCTTCGCCACCTGTCGGTCCGAGAGAACACAGGTCGAAAAAGAAATTCCCGTTGTGGGCCATTATCGCGATTGCGGTTGGCGGTGGTATGTTACTGCTAGTTTTACTTATTATTATAATTTTCTGCTGCGTGAAGAAAAAGAGTAGCGACCCGCGTCGTGTGACAAAAGCAAAAACTTCCACTAGTGGAAGGGGTGAAAAGCCGAGAGAAGAATTCGGTAGTGGGGTTCAAGAACCTGAAAAAAACAAGCTGGTTTTCTTTGAAGGGTGTTCATATAACTTTGATCTTGAGGACTTGTTACGGGCTTCTGCTGAGGTACTCGGAAAAGGTAGTTTTGGGACTGCGTATAAAGCTGTTCTTGAAGAATCGACAACTGTGGTTGTTAAACGGTTGAAAGAAGTAGTAGTCGGCAAGAAAGAGTTTGAGCAACAAATGGAGATCATTGGGCGTGTTGGGCAGCATCAAAACGTTGTCCCGCTTCGCGCTTATTATTATTCAAAGGATGAAAAGCTTCTTGTTTATGATTATATTTCAGCTGGTAGCTTGTTGACACTCCTTCATGGTATGCTCTTGCAACATATTCTTTGAACTGTTGTTTTTTATTCGTTTACTTTTAAACGGGTTGATTTGGTTTGTGTTTATATCTCAAACGAGTCAAGTAAAAAAGGTATTAGGGAATGAGTCAAATGAGTTGAACGGGTTTGAAACTCACCCAAAGTCTGTTTTAAACTTGTAATACATACAACTTCCTAAACCATTTTGTCGAGTATTTATATTATTATAGAGTAAAGTACACGGATGGTCGTTGCGGTTAACCAAGATTTTGGATTTGGTCCTTAGCTTTTCAAAAGTACACGGATGGTCCCTGTGGTTTGTAGTTTGTAACGCATTTAGTCCCCAGGCCCAGCTAACAAATCTAAAGGTTTTAGCAGGTCCAAGATAGGAACTAAATGCGTTACAAAGTGCAAACCACAGGGACCATCAATGTATTTTTGGCAGAAGTTGGGGACTAAATAAGTTAAAAAGTGCAAACCGCAGGGACTATCCATGTACTTTTGGAAAGCTAAGGGCCAAATCCAAAATATTGGTCAACCACAAGGACCATCCGTGTACTTTACTCTTTATTATAGTAGTGTTTTCGTGGGTCCAACACAAATGGACTCTGCCTGTACTAAAATGTACCCGTTTCAGCTTGTAATCCATATTTTTTCTTTTGAGTTATATGTAAGCTCCAATGAAATTGTTGTAGGAAGCAGGGGCTCGGAAAGAACCGTGGTTGACTGGGAAACGAGGGTCAAAATTGCCTTAGGAGCAGCAAGAGGCATAGCACATATCCATTCAATTGGAGGCCCAAAATTCACTCATGGAAACATTAAATCCTCAAATGTCCTAATCTCCCAAGACACAACCGGATGTATCTCAGACATCGGGTTGGCCCCACTCATGAACTTCCCGGCTCCTTCATCCCGCCATGCTGTCGGATACCGGGCCCCGGAAGTCCTGGAAACCCGAAAGCACACTCATAAATCGGATGTCTATAGCTTCGGTGTACTCCTCCTTGAAATGCTAACCGGAAAACAACCGATTCAATCTCCCGGGAGAGAAGACATGGTGGACCTCCCGAGGTGGGTCCAATCGGTGGTGCGTGAAGAATGGACCGCTGAGGTTTTTGATGTGGAGCTGATGAAGATTCAGAACATCGAAGAGGAGATGGTGCAGATGTTACAGATCGGGATGGCTTGTGTCGCTCGTCTCCCGGATATGCGACCCACGATGGATGAAGTTGTTAGAATGATCGAAGAGGTACGGGTATCTGACTCGGAGAATCGGCCTTCTTCTGATGATAACAAGTCAAATGTGCAGACCCCTTGATTGAAAGTGTAAGTTTGTGAAGAAAGAATAAAGCTATTTGATTGTGTTGATTACCTTTTACCCACCCCCATTTGATGTGTACATCCATCAACTTGTGAGAAAGTTTGAATTTGTTTGATTTGGTTATATTTTTAGGATTTTTTTTTGTAGGCTTATTTTTTTCAGAAAACCTAACAATGAGATCTACATCCACATTGCTAACTAGTGGTTTGAACCAATGATGTCTAAACATGGATCTTTTTGGCCCGGATTCTAGACTTGCCGGATTTATATAAATGATGGTTTATCATCTTTAATCTTGTTTTTGTGCAAACGCACATTGATTAGGATTTGTGGTCTGTTGCTATAAGGAACCACTGATATGGATATCTTGATCGTTGCAGCTGTTGATGAGATGGACCCGGCCAGTGGCGGACCCAGGATTTTTGGACAATGGGGTCCCATTTTTTCGGTGTTCAAATTTTTTGGATCGGTCGTTGTTCGGGTCGAGAAACATAATAGAAAACAATATCATAACTAAACTACAAGTTTCATTTACTACACATTCATTTACTACACATTTAGCTGTTAGAATACCCATTTTTAAAGTCAAGTTTAAAAAAAAACACAAAAAAATGAAAGAAACAGGTATTGAACCCGGGATATTTTGTGTGTAAACAAGGGGTTTTACCAATGCACCAGCTCACTCTTTTTGTTATGGGGTCCAACTAAATTATTTTACGGGGTCCAAAGAAAATTTTATATACCGTTTCTACTACTTTTTATAAAAAGATTGGGGTCCGGGGACCCCGTTCCGCTTAACGTGGGTCCGCCCCTGGACCCGGCACACTTCGTGTTCTCTGATCTTCTATGGGTCTGCACACATCAACGAAAACCCGGGGGGGGGGGGGGGGGGGGGGTCAATGCCGAAGCCTCGGGATTCATCATCGTGACATGAATACCTTGATATGAAAATGTATATGAGCATGTTATAAAAATGAGAGGGTATGTATATGTGGAGTAATTCTCTTAGAAATAAATAATCAGGAAGGGTTCCTTAAACCCCACTGTTAAAGGGATAGATGGGCTTAGGATGTTTATGGGTCACTATGTATTAATTAGACCCAGATCTGTTGGGCCAAGCCCAGTTAGGGCTATCCTTTACGTGGTCAGTAACATGCATACCTAACGTGGACAAAAAGAAATACAAGATTCTTAAATAATATAAAAGGATCAAATGTAATCCTTTACGTGGTCAGTAACATGCATACCTAACGTGGACAAAAAGAAATACAAGATTCTTAAATAATATAAAAGGATCAAATGTAGTTTCAATTAACTAAATAATAACACTTATCAATGGTTGTAGCCTGGTTGTTGAGGCTCCTAAAACCAATCCCATTGTGAACACTGATTTAGTAGGTGTATTAGTTATTTAAAATAATTAAAATCCATGTTATGTATTAGAAGTCTTGTAGGTGTATTAGTTGTTTAAAATAAGAGTTAAATGCCAAAATAGTTCCTGTGGTTTGGGCTGTTTTGTCAGTATAGTCCAAAGGTTTTATTTTTCGCATCTGGATCCAAAAATGTTTCATCGTTGCCATTTTGGTTCAACTTACTTAACTCCATCCATGCTCCTCAGTTAGTCAAGGGGTATTTTTGTCATTTCATGTTTTCTGAATTTTATTAAAGACTTAAAAAAGGAAACAAAAACTGTTGTGGAGGAGGATGGAACCCGGGCCTCTGGCCGGTTAGCCCACACGCACACAAGAGACTAGCCAGCGAGCCATGCTTGCATTTGCGCAAGAAATGGGTCTTTATTAAATTTATTCTTTAGTTCAGTTCATCACCTACACCCCAAAACAGATGACCAAAGAAACCCTAATCTTTCAAGTTCAAAATTAAACATGATTGCACCATGTTAATACAGATTAACCATGGGGCTTTTGATCTGCACCATGTTAATACCTAATCTTTCGTTTTAATTCAAATCCAAAATTAACCGACCGTGTTGTTTTCCCATTTCACTCTCCGGT
The DNA here is from genome assembly GCA_030545235.1 of Helianthus tuberosus. Taxonomy (NCBI): domain Eukaryota; kingdom Viridiplantae; phylum Streptophyta; class Magnoliopsida; order Asterales; family Asteraceae; genus Helianthus; species Helianthus tuberosus. The sequence continues at coordinate 71,409,791 of CM060443.1, forward strand.
CGATTTTCGGTAACGTCCGGCGACCTCGTATCATTTGAAACGGACCAAATCATTCCTTAATAAATGTAAAATGATTGCCTCTAACGTTGTTCGATCATAACCGAAAGTGATTAACAACATATAAATGCCTCAATGATTCGAATTAAAGAAACATAATATCGAAAATAACTTGATTTCAGTATTGAACCGATTCTTGTTGAAATTTGTATATAACTAGAAAAGTAACCCGCCGCAATGCGGCGGGGGCTAGATTTTTATTTATGTTACGCTAGTTGTCATTGAGTTACATCCATTAGGTTAGATACATTAGGTTAGATACATCAACTGGAACCAAGAGTTTGTACATTTGTTATGGTTGCTACTTAGGTTACTAACACTAAGTGTGTTAGTTACATAAGTTGTGCAAAATATATTTCCGTTGACAATGTGGCTTGCTGAACTGCGGACTGCAGTTGCGTTTTTTTCCTACTTGACAGTTGTACAAAAGGTGTCTGACGTCCCTATCATTCTCCGCGTCCCTTCTTTGAAGTATTACTGGTATCAAGGATGATAATTTATGTGTATTAGTGTAAGGTATAGTTATAAATCTAAAGGACTATGGGTAGAGCTACTGATCAAACACATCACTATAGAGGTTTTGACATGCCTAGGATTGGTGTGTGTGTAATGTTTACCTGACGATTCATCTTGAGGGCGCTTTTGTTGGTTAAGCTTGGCGTTGGGTGTTTTTGGTGGAGGAGCATCCATGTATTGTTGCTGAATGTTTTCAGCTGACGTTTGCATAGGGGGTTGATCTGAAACACTGTTGACGACATATTGTTTCCCTCGAACGGATATGTGCATTATTTTTGGTTTTCAAATCATGTCAGCAATTTCCTTTGGAATTATTTTAGGATCTGTGTAGCCGTTGTTCGTTATCGTTTCAGGACAAATTGTTTTCAGCAGGGCAACCATTCCTTCATCAAAGAACGTGACATCAAGTGGTTTTGTTGAGTCGTTCATAATCGCGTTAAGGGAGAACCTGATTTGTTAGACGTGCATAGGTATTTAGAGATGGTTCAGTGCATGTATATATTTATCATTACTAAGTAAGATAAAGCTTACATGAATTTTGGTGAAATATCGTCGTCATCTTTGCAGACGCAGTTTAAGGAACCATCTTGCTCTGGGTAGACTTTCTTGTCGCATTTTGAGCAGTGAACGTAGAACCATCCCTTTTTTTCATGAATTTTTTCAATCCACGCATGACACCTAAACCGTTTGGAGCTCTGCGTTGTGGTTGTTATAGTCAGCTATTAGAATGATCTAACATCATAATTATTTTGGTAAGATAAATAATTATTGTGTGTTTGAGCATTGGAGCCTTACCTGTTCGTGTGCCCTTTGTCGGGAGCTTAATTCCAGAAGAGTAAGCATTGGTTCTAAGTCTTCCGGCTGAACATGCGTGTCTTCAATTCCATCAAGTTACGATCAATCTCAGGTTCATGCTTTGAAATGTATAGTTTGAAAAACGAATCGTATACATAAGTTGTTCCTTGAAATAACCGGAAGAAAATAGAATAAACATAATTTGAATGCATTTAAAATGAATCCATATATTTACCCCAGAAAACTTGTATAATAAATTTTACCATTGTTTTGGGGTACCACAAGTATATGTAAAACGCTAACTTTGTTCGCTGTACATTGGAACCCTACAAGTAGAACCACCAATAACACACAATGTGAAAAGGGAAACCCTAAAAGTATATGGCATAATGGGTTGATCAAAACGGGTCAACCAGGTTGGGTTGGACTGAAACACTTTTTGTACAAACTTTTTACGTTTTGATAGATAATTAGGGTGCCATATATGACTACAAAAAATACGCTCTTTCAATGTTTTCTTTCTTCTTTTAAAATAAATTCATTTAGAACATTTAAGATAAAAAAATCAAACTTTGACTGACTCGGCTCTTTAACTTGTTTCCTTTTAATTATTTTTTGTCCAACGGACCCGTTAGAGATAAAACATAACCTATATGGAGGTGGTGTTAGCGGGTTGAACCCGGACACGAGCCTAACATCCGTGTCAGGAAAATTAACTCGAACATGCCATTATTCATGGGATGTCACAAAACGACCTATTTAACCCAAAAGTTTTTTTATTTTACATTTTCTGCATATTAATACTCTAAATATACAAACTAACAACCATACAATGTTCATAAAACTATAACATTAACACTATATATCCTAATGCTCATTTCTCTTTTTAAATGTTAGCTTAAAATAAATGGTATTGAGTTCAAGTAATGTCAAAAAAAACACACACTTTTTTTATAAATTATAAAATACAATTGGATTAAATAGATCAGCAAACCCACCAGGTCAACCTAAACACAACCCATTTGGCTAAATGTGGTCGAAGGTGATACCCGAAACCGTTTTAGAATAAAACCCAAACCCAAGAATTTCGTGTTTGGTTCGTGCCATGTCAGAAATTCACACCCCTAAATTATGGACCCACTCATAAGTAAACAGGCCAAAATTGCCACCTCTATATTATCGTTTAACATCCTAGGTTATGATCTTACCATGAAACAAATGTATCGCCAATGCGTTCACTGACAGTCAAGACATCAACTAAGATCCTGAAAACCTCATTTAAAGTTTAAGATCAAAGGCTGTTAATCGATTACTTTTACACAAGTAAGATGTATAGTGTACCAGTATTGACACCAAAAACGAAGTTGCTCAATATCAGGCATATTTTTCTCCACTGATTTGAAGCACTCGTATGCTGGATACGCATAGCCAAACGCCATTCTGCATGTAATTAAGTAACTTGATTAAGGCTAATTATATATGCAAAAGAAACAAGTTTTATGTCAACGTACATGAGCCCTCTGGTAAGAAAGGATCCAATCATCTTGCAAACCTGTTAAAAGACACCACACACAATCATAGTTCAAAGTTTAATCATTATGAAAATAGTGGCATATGACTCTGCTGAAAATAACTAAGCCTTATTAACACATATTTTTTAAAACTGGTTTCAACCTGAACTGAAAATAATTTTAGCTCCCCGCCGCAACTCTCATAAGTTAATTGAGCTCAAGCCGCTCGAGCTCGGGCTCGGCTCGTTTGCACCCCCAATGACATTTAATTAAAAAATGCATTTACATTTAATTGAATCAAGTAAATAAGAGTTTTAATGATATGTAAAAACACGCAATAAAATAAAATATTCGGGTAAAACATTCGAGCATTTTGATAATTAGTTTTAGCTCAAACTTTACATTCTGGCACCCCTCAAACTATGAGATGCCATCCAATGAACTCTCAAAGTTCATTTCAACTAAAACTATCCAAAATCAAGAATCCCCACAAACCCTAACATCAAATAAAGGACCCTATTAAAAAATTTTGAAAAATAAACTGAAAATATGGTGTAATACAGTTCATATCAGTTGTATCTACCTAAAACCAAGAATACCCACAAAACCTAAAAATAAAAAAAGTGTTTTATCAAGTACATGTTAAATTAAAGAACAAAATAATCAAGATAGCTCTAGAGGACTTACTTTCAGCAGGTCCATGAAAATGCAGATAATACTTTTGCATCCCATCATTGATCATCTCCACTTTGTAATCACTAAAGCACATAACAAAAACAAAGCCTAACCATTAAACATGCCTGAATCAATTTGGATTCTGATCAATTCAATGAATGAAATCTGATATTTGCTGCAATTATTACATTGAGTTAACAGGCAGGTGTTTATTGTCGAATTTGGTTTACCCCTAACTGAAATCACAGCCCCTAAATCTCCTGCAACGGCTACCTCATAGAAATATGTCAGCACCAAACAATTTCAAAATTAACACATTATGTGCCAAGTCTTAAATTTTCACAATAAGGTGGCTCAGATTTCTCATCATAGCCTTTGAATCTCGTATACCTCATGGCATTCATTGGCACAATTCTCAGGCCTCAAATCAACTAAAAAACGCTGCAAAACAGTCTCTAGCAACAATCGGTTCTCACAACCCCTAAAATTAGGGTTTAAAACAACAACGGGTAATCATCGAACAGAGTCTGCATAAGAAATAACAACTTTGATTCATCCCTAATCTCGTACAGTTAGGCTCAGAGTTTGCGAAATAGGGAAACAACCATGGCTGCAGGGGAGGTTGCATGTGTTCACCTACCATCCTGCAACCCTGCCACGCGAAGGTGGGATCTTCAATAACCTTTTCTCAGACCCTCAAACTCATCACAGCCCTTCGTGAACCCTAATCGAGCAAAAGGGTTGCCATAGAAAAAAATAGAGAAGTCAGGCACTAACAATCACACAGTAATCAAGTGTAAGATTTATTTACATACAGACCAGATCGGTGACTGGAGAAGTCTCCTGACCTTCACCAGTAATCGAATGAAGGGGTGCCGCAACAGCTCCACCATGACTCCACCACAGCTCTGCCGTGACTCCACCACATCTACGCCGGGACTCGACTACCGCTCCGCCGTGGCTCCGCCACCGCAGAAGGTGGAATGGCCACGCTGCCTGTCACGGCCCCAGCCCCGGTTTGACCCGGTCAGGAGCCGCGGGACAGGAACCCGTGGTATTTATTAATTGATGCGACAACGGAAGATTTAACCGGATCTTTTAAAACTTGAAAATGCCCGATTATTTTATTTGATAATCTGGGACAAGCCCCGTAATTTACAATAGAGGAATTTCACAAGGAAATTCCCTGATTTACAAAACATGTTTATTCATTTTAACTGAGCCACCTCTTCAAGCTTGTTAGTGCTCCGTAGCACGTTTTCCTTGATTTACAGCAGGTCGCCTGAAACATGTTTTTAAAAATATTTTATCAGCGGGGAAATACTGGCGAGTCATTCAAGTGTATAAAACGACACATTAGTTATCAATTACAGCATAAGAACGATTACAATGGCTTCTATCTTATTTTTATCTGGCGCCGTGTCACCTGGTGACGATGGTCATACCACTATTGGGTCTTTCCTCAAGTAGTGATGATTATCACTATTAGGATTTATTAGCCTAACCGTGAGAAATTAGTAATGTGCACAATACCCCAATTAGCCAGTGATTCAAGATAACCATGACTTAATCCCTGTAATTATAACTTTTGAAAATGATTGGAGTATTGTAAAATACTGTTGATAAAAAGAGAATGACTCACATTGCAGATTTAAACGGGCAGAGTTTAGCATACTGATTAGCCTTGTAACCTAATTTAAATAACAATGCACACGAACTAGGTTAGTAACTAATACAGCATTTACGATAACTCACGAGATTAAAACCCTCACAATGAATGACAAAATGCTATACTTAAACATCCGTCGAATTCACGACTATTGACAAAGTATGGCCCTAATGTGGGCAGCACTTAAACATCCATTGGATAGTTTCAATCGATCGAACATTGAATCGTAGCAACGATCGAGTTAATACCCTGTATCGTAGCAGCGCCTCGCTATCTTAATTTTCGAAATTGAGCAGTATGCTTTCGTTTTTGAAAGTTGTTTTCAAAACGGAAGAACAAGCCATGCAACAAGCTATTTATAGCTGAAATTTGGGGTTTACGCGGCCCGCGTAAGCCCCTTCTTGATCTTTACGCGGCCCGCGAGAGGCACCTATTCGTAGATTAGGGCTAGCGTGTCACACCTAGGGCTGCCACGTGTGTGACGCGTGGCCCGGCATGCTTATCCAGTCAAACTTAGGGTTGACGCGGCCCGCGTAAGGGTCTGCCTATCCTTTACGCGGCCCGCCTGAAGACCAAAAATCTTGATTTCTTGATTTTTGATATGGATTAGGGTTTCAGGCGTCCGGGTTCGCACTTACGGGTAGTTTTAGGACATTTTTGAAGGTCCTTACATCCTCCCCACCTTATTTAAAATCTCGTCCTCGAGATTTACTAAAATAAGTGAGGATATTTCCGCTTCATTTCTGATTCTAGCTCCCAGGTATATTCGGGTTCTCTTTTCGAATCCCACTTGACTTTGACTAGTACTAGTCTTTTGTGCTTGAGAAACTTGATCTTTCTGTCTTCTATCTGAAGAGGTTTTTCTACGAATTTTAACTTTTCATTTACCTCTACATCTTGAAGAGGTACTACCAGTGATTCGTCAGATAGACATTTCTTGAGGTTGGATTGTAGGATCGTTTTACCAACCAAACGAGTTGTTCAGAAGAGTTTTTGCTCAATACGAAAGGCGGAAACAGACGTATCGAGGTAATTCAGCTTGCAAATCACTTTAAACTGTCTTTAGATTGATATAACAACTTTTTACAGCGAGTAGACACTTCGGCTCTCTAACCGGAATCTCTAGAACTCTTTCAAACGAAATCAGGAAGCACCTATATATAGGCAAACTAATTTCCGATGAACCTGCTCAAGCGAAATCACTTCACACAAAATAGTAATTTCGTGCGAAATTACCTTCTAACCTATTTTTGACATTTTCTCGTAAAACGTGCCCTGATCTATACAATCTAGTACAAGACTCGATACAAGACGAAGTCGACAGATGCATGCATCAACAGACTCCCCCTCGAATGTTGATGAGTCTTCAGTGTCGAGTCTTCAACATCTTCAGTCTTTATCAGTCTTTTACTCTTCCAAAGTATCTGATAGTGTAAAACATCCTCAATCTCTGTCTTCTTTTCATCTCCAGAATCTCCATCTGGCTCTTCTCTTGCTCTAATTCTCTTGATCAGATCTCTTGATTCCTTAAGTTCATCAGCATCATTATCTTGCATGATCTTCAGAATATGAATCTGGCTCTACTATCTATAGACTTTCCTTTGCTGGCAGACTCCCCCTTACATTATGCTTGGGATCGTAGTCTGGCTTTCACAGGTTCAAGATCGTGACCTAGCTCACATCCTGATCAGGATTGAAACCTGGCTAACCTGCACAATCTCTACCTCACAATAAATTTCACAAATTTATAATTTGACAAATTTATTCTCTGCTTATCACTTGTAGACAAAACTCACCATCATTTTCAAGTATCGTACACAATGATTTAACATTTAAAAGTTCCTGATGACCACTTGTATGAAAAACTTTTCAAACACACTTTCCCAAACCTGTTCATCCTGTTTAGCACTCGGAATTTTGAAAATCAGCTCTCCAGCATCAGTTGTCGAAAATCTTTTTGAATTTTTCAAAATTTATGCTAAAACACACTGAAAATGTTTTTGTATTTTTGATTAGAATGAAAATGTAGTAAAGAAATATTTACAGACAATATTTTTGTGAGTTTGTGTAAGAGAATCATATCAGTTTTTGAGACAAATCACCAACACCGTTAAGCTTTAAACATTTTCAGTTCTAAACGATTCACTTAGATTGTCAGTATACTGATCCACTTAAATTTTCACACAAAATTCAACAGTTTCGAGATACGAGATTAATGTTTTAAGAAACTTAAACTTATTCGCGTGTCCCACTTCAGAATATACTCCCGTATCCAGATCCCAATATTCAGTCTTACAGGTGAGTATACCTAGATGATATCTGTAAAGGTTTAAATGCGAGGGTCGTGAGAGCTCAGGCTATTGCTTCCGCAAAATCAGAGAGATGACGACTTCGACTTTTGGTGTGTTCCCTGTAGAGAATCTTTTCTTCAACAACACATTATTAGCATTTTGCAATGTTTCATCATTTTTTATGCTGAGGGTGGTGCTATGTTTCAAGCAAGCGTAAAGTATTATACGGGGACTAGGCCATTGCTTCTGCAAAATCAGAAGTCCCGGGATAATACCCCAGATATCACTGAGTATAAAGACCTAGTATCTCAGAAAGAGGGACCTTTTAAACAAGATTCCGGGGTTACCCATATATCCGAGAGATGTTCCCCACGATATAAGTAAGTTTGAAATTTAGGTTTATATCTCGTCACAATCTACTAAATGTGCAAAAACCTACTGGCACATCATCAGTGAGACCGTTTATCACATTTTATCATTCCATTTCTTTAGCATGTCGTGATCGTCTACTGATGTACTATCATTTCCTTTTTTTTTACAACAAAACTCTTTTTACATTTTATCATGTTTTTGGCTTTTTCAAAATTTTCAAATGTTTTTGGATTTTCTGAAAATTCTTACTCCCCCTAAAATTCAAAATTATTTAAAAAAAATTGAAAACAAACTATACAAGTAAAGTGACAACTGATATCAAATCACTTCAAATCGTCATCCACTTGGCATAAACAATCAGAACTCCCCCTTACAACAAACTGTTTTCCCATTGTGATTTCAAAACACTTAAGTTTGTATTAATCAAATGGTTTTTCCGAAAAATTAGTTTTGTTGATTACATAAAATCACTTGTAGATTAGGGGTTTCATCACATTGTTCTTTCATCTCCAATCTTATGTTGAAAAATTTAACAGTTTTAAAAATTCAATCAACAAATACCACTTGTAGAAAATCAAGTACAACTTAATGTCCCTGATTTACCACTTGTAAGTCGAAATATCACCAGAGTAAATTTCTCAAGAAATATGCCGATTCCTGCTTCACTCTTACCATCCTGGAAGCTCCGGCAATTCCACAACCTGTAGAATTTTAACAATTTTAAATGTTTCACAAAAACAATTTTTCAAGAATGATGCCGATTCATGCTCCACGATTACCCATTTGGGAGCTCCGGCAAGTCATACTTTTTACATATGAAAAACAGACATCTAAGCTTCACCAAACTTGGATGTTTCCTCCTCAACTTCACTTGGGGTATAAGTTGCTTTCTTTGATTCATAAAAATCTTTAACCCCTGTGACCTTCCCATCGACCATCTTCCCAAAATTCTTTTTCACATTTTCATTAAAAACCTTTTCGACATCAATTTCTTTCTTCTCAGAATAGAATTGATTCGAGATCTCAACTTTTCCAACTTTTGATTTAAAATTTTCAGCCCGCAATGGTGAAAAATTGACATCATCCATTGGCGAAACTGAATTTTCATCTTTTACCTCAACTTGTGGCTCTTCTGATTTTGTGGAATCAGATTCATCGCCAGATTTCACATCAGATTTCTTAACAATCCACATTTGATTGTCAAGATTAACTCTTTTCTTGTAAAACATTTTCGAACATTCACCAACTTCATATGTAGAATTTTTGAAAACTTTGAATTTTTCAGTTGGTGGTTCATTTTTCTCAACAATCTTTTCTTTCAGTTTAGAAACAACTTCCTGTTTGATGTTGGTAGCCATTGGACAATTCCATGCAATGTGACCAACTTATTGACAACGATAACATGTTCTTGTCTCTTTTCTCTGATAGGCTCTATTTTTCATAAACTTTTGTTTTTCTGCAACGAACTCTTTGTTTGATTGCTTCCAGAATGAGCTCTTTTCTTCTTCCTCCGAACTTGTTCCTGAAACAAACACAGTTTTTGTTTTATAAATTTTCTCATTTTTATGATTTTTAGATGGAATAAAACCTAAACCATTCTTTTTGAAATTACCGTTATGGTTTGGTTTCTTTCGATAACCTGAACCTGAACCAGAACTGTAACCCTTTTTCTTGTTTAACCTTTGTTTATCTCTTGAGATGTAAGATTTAGGTTTTTCAGAAAGATTCACATCTTTTATTTCAGAAATATTGATTTCTATTAGTTTGAAAATCTTGTTAATCATTTCAGTTTTAACACCTCTTATTGGAAATTCCTCATCAGAATATAATTTGTCTGAATCATTCAAAGTATATGCCACTTTGATTGGTTCGTCATTCAAATTAGATTTTGATAACAAGAATTCTTTATTCTAAACCCTTTTAACCGATGGTTTTGAACTGTTGACCAACGAACTCGAACTTTCTGACTCAGACTTTGACTCTGACTCTTCATCCTTATCCAACACCTGATCGACCACTTTCTTTATTAACTCAGACTCATGATCAGTGTCAGACGATGTAAATGTGACATCAATGTTTTCTGGTAAATCGTCGGTTGTTTCGGACTTTAACTTTATATTGACTGCCTTTTTGACTTGCTCCTCATTTGGTTTTCTGGGAGAATAACCTTCCCATATCGGAGGTGGACACTTGTTATAATTTGAACTTTGTTTCTTACCAATATCCTTTTCTTCAGTCTTCTTGTCTTGAAAAGCTTCCATACCTACAACAGTTGGATAAATTCTATCAATCAAATAATCAGAACTAGAATAACTTTGCAGTAAACGTCTAATTCTTTCATTCTCTATTTTTTCTGTCTCCAACTCTTGTTTCAATTTGGCACACTCTTCAATATAATGGTTAATTGCCTTCTGCTTTGTCATCATCACAGCATTCATCATTGTCAACGCATCTTCTCTTTCCGAGTTAGTCTTTTGTAGACCAGTTACTGTTCTGTTCAGCACATCATACGATTCTTTCACATAGTTAAGATTGAACAGTAAATTTTCTTTCATCTTGTCTTGCTCACTCAACTTCACATCTTTCTCTTCACACTTCTTGCATGACTCCAAACACTTTAGACAAGGTTTGACGACTTCAACAATCTTTTCAACTTCGATAATCTTTTCAACTTCGACTATCTTCTCTACTTCAACTATTTTCTCAGGTTCAAACATCTTTTCAGCTTCAACCACTTCCTCAACTTCAACTACCTGTTCAGTAACTTTAACCTCTTCACTTTGTTTCTTTTCTTTTGCTGCATGTTTCTCCTTTTGCTTCTTCAATCTATCTGCAAAATAAAATTCAAAACTTTCAGGAGATAAATGAGTTTTTGCAATATTAATATGCATTTCTTCCTCATCATCACTATCATCAGATGATGATTGATCAAATACAGGCTCTTGAATGATTTGTGCAGTAAGAGCTGCCAATTTGGAATCAGGTGGAATGTATTTGTCCCAACTGAAACCTTCAGCCATTTTCTCATCATCTTGATCAAGTATGCCAAAATAAGCTTTTTTATTTGCTTCTACGATCATTTTAGCATGTGCAGTTTGGGGTTCTTTTTGTTGATAAGGTTGATGAGCAACTTGTTGATAAATGGCTTTCCGATAGTAATCATCTTTTCCAAACGGATTCTGTGCTTCACTTGCTTCTCGATTTTTACATTCTCTCTTGAAATGTCCTTTCTCCCTGCATCGAAAACAAGTAACTTTAGATTTATCAAAACCCAAAGTAGAAACTTTTGCATCCAAGAAATCATCTCTTCCTGTAATCATCTTGAACTTTTCAGCTCTTCTCAAAACACTAGCTAAACACCATTTGATATCCATTAATTCCATATCTTCTGCATCTATCTGATCGTAATCCTCTTTCGTCAACATAGGATTTCCGATCCTTCCTGCAACCAATCCTTCATATGATTCTAGCACTGTAGCAAGTAGTGACATGTGACTTTTAGCCATTTCTTCAGAGAAATTTTGACCTTTCTGAAGATGCAACGCAATGTTGCTATTTAAAACATGACCGTTACTGCTGTTTGAGCTTTGGAACTGATGACTCGAGGTTGATTCCTTTGGATTAACACTTGGATATGAGGAAAATCCACTGCTGCTGCTTGAACTTTGATTAACAGATCCAGATGAGTTTTCAGCACTGAAAGCAGTTTGAATTTTTGGACTTGCTTCGACATTCTGAACACTCCCTTTGAAGTACATCTTAACATCTTGTTGTATACTCGGATTGTTCATCCTAGCAATCTTTTGCTGCTCAAGATCTTGTCCTTCAATCTTTTCGATGAACTAAGAAATTGTCAAACCATCATATTCTCCAGTATTCTTTAGTATCATCAAAAATGTACCCCATTCTTTCCGTGGTAAAGCATCAGCTAATTTGTCGACCCATTCCTCACGATCTTTGTTGATATTTAACAATGACATTGATCGTACTAAGTGACAATATCTTTCAATCAATTTCTTTGTATCTTCTCCCGGCAAACTTGAAAATAAATCAAATTCTTTCTTTAACAAAGATTTTTTACTCTTGATCATCTTCTCACTTCCCTAAAACTTAATTCGAAGTGCTTCCTAAATTGAACGTGAAGTCTTATCATGTTGAAGCAATACAAATATGTCTTCTTTAATAGCTTGCTGGAGTAAACTGATCATCATCTTTTCTGCTTTGTACATGTCTCGTTCTTTATCCGTAAATTCATAAATCTTCTTTTCAATTCCCAAATCTGTACGTGGTAAAACATATTTTTTTCAACACACTCCCACGATCTCAAATGATTAGCTTGAACCCAGTTTTCAAACCTATCTTTCCAACCATAATACTCCTCAATTCCCATTAGCTTCGGGGGTTTTTGTAAAGTTCCAGTTTCATTTTCCATGTTCATGTTCTTAGCAATGTCAGTAGGAGTAGTCGGGGCAGTAGCAAATGCGTTATAAAATTCCTCTTCCATGATTCGGTAAAATTTTTCAAAATCAGACACTATCAAACGAAATTCCTCAAGCGAAATTACAGTTTCAAGCGAAATCACCAACTGATGCGAAATCACCTGCACGACAACTTCAAACGAAATCAGTTCAAGCGAAATCAGAACTTTCACACGAAATAGGTAATTTCATGCGAAATAACCAAACGAAATCCGGTTTCAAACGAAATCAACTAATTTCGTACGAAATACTCAAACGAAATCTCAACTTGGTGCGAAATAAGGTAATTTCGTGTGGACCTGTCAAACGAAATAAGGACTTTGGTGCGAAATAAGTAATTTCGTGAGAAAATGTCAAACGAAATAAGTCTTATTTCATGCGAAATACTGCTGACGTCATCAACTCGAGCTGTTTTTGTCAAAATTGATCAGGTTTTTGTCCGATTTTAGGTCTGAAACTTTCAAGGGTTTGTTAAAACACTGTTTCGCATGTAATGTGTGAAATTCAAAGCATTTTAACCAAGAAAACTTGTTAATTTTGAAAAAGAAGGTGTAGAAATCAGAATTTGTAGCTGAATTGGTAAGAACTCTTCCTCCTGAGCTCTGATACCACTTGTAGGATCGTTTTACCGACCAAACGAGTCGTTCAGAAGAGTTTTTGCTCAATACGAAAGGCGGACACAGACGTATCAAGGTAATTCAGCTTGCAAATCACTTTAAACTGTCTTTAGATTGATATAACAACTTTTTACAGCGAGTAGACACTTCGGCAGCACTTCGGCTCTCTAACCGGAATCTCTAGAACTCTTTTAAACGAAATCAGGAAGCACCTATATATAGGCAAGCTAATTTCGCATGAACCTGCTCAAGCGAAATCACTTTACACGAAATAGTAATTTCGTGCGGAATTACCTAGTGTTAATTTCATGCGAAATTACATTATGTAATTTCGTGCGAAATTACCTTCTAACCTATTTTTGACATTTTCTCGTAAAACATGCCCTGATCTATACAATCTAGTACAAGACTCGATACAAGACGAAGTCGACAGACGCATGCACCAACATGGATACATGAAATACATCATGTACCCCGGCTAACTCTTCTGGTAGTTGTAAGCGATAAGCAACTGGTCCTATACGTTGGATTACTGGAAATGGTCCTACGTATCTTGGACTTAGCTTTCCTTTCTTACCGAACCGAACTATTCCTTTCCAAGGAGAAACTTTTAAGAGTACCTTGTCTCCAACTTGGAACTCTAATGGCTTGCGTCGAATATCGGCATAACTCTTCTGGCGATCTCGAGCCGTCTTTAGTCTTTCCTTGATTTGAGTGATCTTGTCGGTAGTTTCTTGTACTATTTCAGGACCTGATAATTGACTTTCTCCTATTTCTGCCCAACAAACTGGAGTTCTACACTTACGTCCGTACAGTGCTTCGAATGGGGCAGCTTCAATGCTTGAATGATAACTATTGTTATAGGAGAATTCAATTTAAGGGTAAATGGTTGTCCCAGTTCCCACCAAAATCTATCACACATGCTCTAAGCATGTCTTCCAGGGTTTGGATAGTTCTTTCACTCTGTCCGTCTGTTTGAGGATGGTATGCAGTGCTTAAATTTAATCGAGTTCCCATTGCTTCTTGGAAACTTGTCCAGAAATGGGAAGTGAAACGACTATCCCTATCTGATACAATGGAGAGTGGGACTCCATGTAAGGATACTACTTCATCTACATACAACTTGGCTAACCTTTCCATGCCAAAGGTTTCCTTTATGGGTAGAAAATGAGCTGATTTGGTTAATCGATCCACGATTACCCAAATCGCGTCATTACCTTTCTTGGTCTTGGGTAACTTAGTAACAAAGTCCATGGTTATGAGTTCCTATTTCCATACAGGCATCTCTAATTGTTGTAGTAGACCTGAAGGTTTCTGGTGTTCTGCCTTAACTTGTGAACAAGTAAGACATTTAGAAACATATCTAGCTATGTCCTTTTTCATTCTTATCCACCAAAAGTTGTTTCTTAAATCTTGGTACATCTTATTGTTACCAGGATGCATGGTATACCTAGATTTATGGGCTTCCTCTAAAATTTTATTTCTTAATTCTCCCTGCTTAGGTATCCAAATTCGTTTCTTATGGAATCTCCAAATTCCATCACTTCCTTGCTCTAATTCTTTTATTCTTCCTTTCATTCCTTCAGCATCATCCTTGATTGTTGTTTCTTGAATGCTTTTCAATTGTTCCATTAAGTCTAATTGTAAACTTAATCTAAGAGCACGAACTCGTCGTTGTTTCTCATGATACTTACGACTTAAGGCATCAGCAACTACGTTTGCTTTTCCTTCATGATATTGAATATCACAGTCGTAGTCACTTAGAATTTCCATCCATCTCCTTTGCCTCATGTTCAATTCTTTTTGCCCAAATATGTATCTTAAACTCTTATGATCGGTATAGACAGTAAATTTACTTCCGTACAGATAATGTCTCCAAATCTTAAGGGCAAAAATTATGGCTCCTAACTCTAAGTCATGAGTCGTATAGTTTTCTTAGTGCTTTTTCAATTGCCTTGATGCATACGCAATTACCTTCTTGCGTTACATTAGCACACATCCTAATCCTAGTTTTGAAGCATCACAGTATACTTCAAAATCTTATGTTCCTTCTGGTAAAGCTAAAATTGGAGCATTTGTTAATTTCTGTTTTAAGATCTTAAAGGCTTCTTCTTGTTTAGGTCCCCATTCAAACTTAACTGATTTACAGGTTAGCTTAGTTAATGGTACAACTATCTTGGAAAAATCCTTAATAAACCGTCTATGATATCCGGCTAATCCTATAAAACTTCTAATTTCCATAGCTGACTGCGGAACCTTCCATTTGGTGATCGCTTCTATCTTAGAGGGATCTACGTGAATGCCTTCGTGATTCACCATGTGTCCTAAAAATTGTACCTCTTGTAGCCAAAATTCACACTTCAAGAATTTGGCGTAAAGCTTATCCTTTCTTAACAAAGTTAAGAGTACATGCAGGTGCTCACAATGTTCCTCCTGACTTTTGGAATAAATAAGTATATCGTCGATGAAGACAATTACAAATTTATCCAAGTACGGTTTACAGATCCTATTCATCATGTCCATAAATGCTGCCGGAGCATTTGTTAACCCAAAGGGCATGACTGTAAACTCGTAATGACCATACCTAGTTCTGAAAGCAGTTTTAGGTATGTCTTCTTCTTGTACCTTCAATTGATGATATCCGGAGCGTAAATCTATCTTAGAAAAATATCTAGCTCCCTGAAGTTGATCAAAAAGATCATCAATCCTAGGTAATGGGTATCGATTCTTAATTGTAACCTTATTTAATTCCCTATAATCGATACACATTCGCATCGAACCATCTTTCTTCTTCACAAACAACACTGGCGCTCCCCACGGAGATGAACTAGGTTGTATAAATCCTTTGCTTAGTAATTCATCTAATTGTTTTTTCAATTCTAGCATTTCTGTGGGTGCTAACCGATAAGGTGCCTTGGCTATCAGTGTAGTTCCAGGAATTAGATGAATTCTAAATTCGACTTCCCTATTGGGTGGTAATCCTGGTAGTTCTTCTGGGAATACATCTGGGTATTCTGCTACTACAGGAATTTCTTTAAGTTCCTTACCTTTCGTGTTAATGATTACTGAAATCATATACACTATTTCTTGCTTTCTTGAATAACTAGCCAACTTCATTACGGAAATGAATTTCAGTGGCTTACGTGGCTTATCTCCTGTAATCACCACTAATTCTCATGTGGGTGTATGAATTTCTATGGAATTCTTATCACAAAGAATTCGAGCATGGTTGGCTACTAACCAATCCATTCCTAACACAATATCGAATCCAGCTAAATTCATAGGTAACGGGTTTGCAGAAAATTTATGACCTAAAAGTTCTATTTTTCCTTCTTGCAAAACCTTATCTATGTTAACAGAATTCCCATCTGCCGTTTCTACCGTAAAAATCTGCCTAAGGTTGATTAAGGGTAAATTAAGAGCTTGGCAGAATGAAGTATTTATAAAACTTTGGTTTGCACAAGAGTCAAATAATACTTTTGCATAAACGTCGTGAACTAGGAACGTACCAGCTATCACGTCAGGGATTAGCTCTGCTTCCTGGGTAGTTAACTGGAAGGCTCTTGCATTTTTCTTGGTAGTTCCTTCTGCAGGTTTGGCTTTGTTATCAGCTGGTTTGACCAGTTTTGGGCAGTCTGGCCCAAAGTGTCCAGCTTCTCCACAGTTGTAGCAGACTGTTGCTTTCTTCTTCCTGCAATCTTCTTCTTGATGCCCCGGAATTTTGCAGAAATTGCAATATCCTTTGCATCTTCCAAAATGCTTTCTTTTGCAAGTATTGCAAAATGGAACAGTGGAAGATTGCCCAGTTCCCTTTTTCTTGAAATTGCTACGGTTACCCATACGAAATCCCTGGGTAATCTTTTGGGCCACTTCCTTTTTCCGGGTTTCTTCTCTTGTGCGTACTAGTCCGTCAGTTAGGGTGTTAGCTAATTCCACAGCATCGTCAATAGTGCGGGGTCTCGCAGCTTTGACGATATCTCGAATTTCGCCAATCAATCCCCAAATATAGCGGGAAATAAGTACCGGTTCTGGTGAAGCCAGGGTTGGTACCACTCTCGCATACTCGAAAAATGTCGAAGTATACCCTCGACAGTCTACATTCACCATCCGGTGGTTCAGGAACTTATTTGTCATTTGTTCCTTTTCATATTCGGGACATAATTTTCTTTCCACTAGCTGTTTAAATTCTTCCCAACTCATGGCATAGGCCATATTTCTTCCTTTGGCTTGAAGTACCGTATTCCACCATTCTAGCGCCCCTTCTTTAAAAAGATGCGACGCATACATGACCTTGTCTTCCTCGACACATTTACTTATCATGATTACTGTTTCGGTTTTCTCCAACCAACGCAGCGCCGCAGTCGCCCCTTCATTGCCTACAAATTCAGTTGGTTTACAGGCAAGAAATTCCTTATAAGTGCAACCAGGCGTTGCAGCTTTCATTCTTTTGAGAGTTGGGGCTTGCAGTACATCATTGTTGTTATTAGTATGGTTGCCGCCTCCGTTTACACTATTACTGAAATTGTCACCGTGTGTGTGTTTGATAGGAATAATTTGTTGAGGTTCAACTGGATTTCGAGCTGCAGCAAGTATTGCTGGAATAGCATTGGCTATTCCCTGAGCAACGATATTTTTTATATCTTGCCTATTCAGAAATTGATCTTCATTGTTATGCTCAGATTGATTAACTTCATTATCGGGTTCATTACCAGCGTGTGCCATCTGGTAACTAATTCATATTAGTATAAAATAATTAATAACCAAACATAACAAAATAATTGCACATAATTACGTTAACAAATATAGCCAAAATTGTCGATTTTTCGACGTTTGATATTTTATATATTATAATAGGCATCCGTACACACTGATTATTTTACAAAAGTTTTTATTTTTAAGTATTACACATACTTATATTTTTATAATTATATTATTATTAAACAAACACACCACACCACCACACATGTTCCCTGTTAGCTGGCACTTTAGAAACGACGCTCCCTCTCGTCGTACTTCCAAGATATCCTTTCTCCTACTTCCCGGATTCGGTTTCCTGCATCAATCAGCTCCTCGCCATAGTGGCGGAGTTCAGCCAAATTTTCAGAGCTCATAGGTGGGTGTAGTGGAGGCTCTGGGTCAAACTAAGGGAAAAAGGTATCAGGGTTATTTAGGAGATTCTGGAAGTGCCAGTCGGTGGTCCACCATTCTTCTAACTCTGCTGGTAGAGGTTGGGTGTGGATGATAGGATCTGGGATTTCAGGCTCTAGGTCAACTGGAAGTTGTGCTTCCACTGGGTAACTAAAGTGGTTTTCATCGGCAGGTCCGATAAGGTCACTAAGAGCTAGTTTATGATCCAATTCTTCCCAGGGTGGCATTTCCTGGTCTTGCCTAGAACATTCCCCAATCTCTATTTCCTTGCCTTTACCTTTGGGATCTTCCTTCTTGGTAACTTTCCGTGTCGCTGGTTTCTTCCTGCGCACACGCCTCCAGCCTACAATTCTTCTTCTTTTCTTGGGTTTGGGTTTTTCCGGTGGCTGGGCTTGAAATTCCATAGGTTCCTCCACGTCGGCACAATAACCGGTAAAGTCTCTAGAAACTTCCACATTCATAGTATAGAGATTGAGATTCTGAAGAGCTTCAGACAACTCATTCATGCTGTTTAGCAGATATGAAGAAACACACAAAATTTTAGGTTAAAAGTTTTTAACTTAAATTTTCACAGAATCATAGAATGGAAATCAGAAAATTTAATATTAATTACAAATATCTAATAAACCATTTTATTGAAACAAAATATTTGAACTTTTATATTTAGTACAACTAAATTTCAAAATATACTAGTGGTTATTTATTATATTAAAGTTTCTGGCTTGTAGGTGACATAGGTGTTGGTACTGGTTTGGTGATTTAACTATAGGTTAGCATTTACTGCTATAGTGGCTAACATATAGAGATTTGCCCATTGTTCGTTTAATTCATCTTCCCATAGTGGGTTATTGCCTATTTACTGGGTTTCCTCATTAATCATCACTCCTTTTGGTTGTGACTTCTTTATTTTCTCTTGACTTTTTCTAATAATCCAACTTCTTTTATTAGGGGTAAGTGGTTTCTCAAACTGTGCTTTACGAACAAATATTCCTTACTCAGTATCTGCTGAGTGTCTTGGGGATTTTGATTGGAATGAAGTTCCAATATCTTTCAGTGAACTATCTAATTTATGATAGATGTCCGAAATTCTTTGCTTACCCATACTGTAAATTAACAGATAGTCAAGATAGAAACACATAATCACATGATGACAATCAGGAAAATTAAGTATTTAAATACTTAATTGGCTTAAATCAGTGGCTCTGATACCACCTTTTCCTGTCACGGCCCCAGCCCCGGTTTGACCCGGTCAGGAGCCGCGGGACAGGAACCCGTGGTATTTATTAATTGATGCGACAGTGGAAGATTTAACCGGATCTTTTAAAACTTGAAAATGCCCGATTATTTTATTTGATAATCTGGGATAAGCCCCGTAATTTACAATAGAGGAATTTCACAAGGAAATTCCCTGATTTACAAAACATGTTTATTCATTTTAACTGAGCCACCTCTTCAAGCTTGTTAGTGCTCCGTAGCACGTTTTCCTTGATTTACAGCAGGTCGCATGAAACATGTTTTTAAAAATATTTTATTAGCGGGGAAATACTGGCGAGTCATTCAAGTGTATAAAACGACACATTAGTTATCAATTACAGCATAAGAGCGATTACAATGGCTTCTATCTTATTTTTATCTGGCGCCGTGTCACCTGGTGACGATGGTCATACCACTATTGGGTCTTTCCCCAAGTAGTGATGATTATCACTGTTAGGATTTATTAGCCTAACCGTGAGAACTTAGTAATGTGCACAATACCCCAATTAGCCAGTGATTCAAGATAATCATGACTTAATCCCTGTAATTATAACTTTTGAAAATGATTGGAGTATTGTAAAATACCGTTGATAAAAAGAGAATGACTCACATTGCAGATTTAAACGATCAGAGTTTAGCCTACTGATTAGCCTTGTAACCTAATTTAAATAACAATGCACACGAACTAGGTTAGTAACTAATACAGCATTTACGATAACTCACGAGATTAAAACCCTCACAATGAATGACAAAATGCTATACTTAAACATCCGTCGAATTCACGACTATTGACAAAGTATGGCCCTAATGTGGGCAGCACTTAAACATCCATTGGATAGTTTCAATCGATCAGACATTGAATCGTAGCAGCGATCGAGTTAATACCCTGTATCGTAGCAGCGCCTCGCTATCTTAATTTTCGAAATTGAGCAGTATGCTTTCGTTTTTGAAAGTTGTTTTCGACACGGATGAACAGGCCATGCAACAAGCTATTTATAGCTGAAATTTGGGGTTTACGCGGCCCGCGTAAGCCCCTTCTTGATCTTTACGCGGCCCGCGAGAGGCACCTATTCGTAGATTAGGGCTAGCGTGTCACACCTAGGGCTGCCACGTGTGTGACGCGTGGCCCGGCATGCTTATCCAGTCAAACTTAGGGTTGACGCGGCCCGCGTAAGGGTCTGCCTATCCTTTACGCGGCCCGCCTGAAGACCAAAAATCTTGATTTCTTGATTTTTGATATGGATTAGGGTTTCAGGGGTCCGGGTTCGCACTTACGAGTAGTTTTAGGACATTTTTGAAGGTCCTTACACTGCCTCTCGGTTTCTCCCATTTTCTCTCTCTACCTGTGTGTGTTTGTTTGGCTAGGAATAAATTGGTATGTAAATGGATAATGGTTATAACCAAATTAACATATCATACAACACCAAACTGCAGAGAACACACTTTAAGCTTAGAATACAACTACATATAGCCTAAGTATGTTGTAAATTAGAATGTTATATAATGTCAGCTTAGAACATGTGCAGATCAAAAGCCCGAACTTGATTTCAGTATTGATCATCTGTTTTTGGGGTGTAAGTGATGAACTGGACTAAAGAATAAATTTAATAAAGACCCATTTCTTGCACAAATGCAAGCATGGCTCGCTGGCTAGTCTCTTGTGTGCGTGTGAGCGAACCAGCCAGAGGCCCGGATTTGATCCTCTTCCACAATAGTTTTTGATTCCTTTTTTTAGTCTTTAATAAAATTCAGAAAACATGAAATGACAAAAATACCCCTTGACTAACTGAGGAGCATGGATGGAGTTAAGTTAGTTGGACTAAAATGGCAACGATGAAACCTTTTTGGATCCAGATGCAAAAAATGAAACCTTTAAACTATACCAGCAAAACAACCCAAACCATAGGGACTATTTTTTCAGTTAACTCTTAAAATAATCACTATCCATGTTATGTTTTTGAAGTCTTATCACCTTTCTCAAAATATAGGTCGGATGAATTTTTTGAGTTATATTAAAACGTTAATAACCCCCCACCCCCGGTTTTAAAACATCATACGACAATATTTTTCTATAAAAATTATACCATAAAAATGAGCGTTTTTTTAATCTTTAAAACGAGCACACTATTGCTATACTTTTGAAAAAAAAAATCGACAATCCAGATGCGTAAAACGCAATGAAAAAAAACACAAAAAATAAATGATTTTTTATCTAAAACGCAATGGAAAAAAACACAAAGAAATGTCTTTTTTTTCCTTAAACACAATGGATTAAAAACACAAAAAAATGTTTTTTTAAACGTAATGGACTAAAAACACAAAATAAAATTTTTTTCCTAAAATATAATGGACTAAAAACACAAAAGAAAATGTTTTCTAAAACGCAATGAACTAAAAAAAACAAAAGAAAGTGTTATTTCTAAAACGCAATAAACTAAAAACAAAAAAATGTTCTTTCTAAAACGCAATGAGCTAAAAATATAAAAGAAAGTGTTCTTTCTAAAATGCAATTGACTAAAACTCAAAAAACGTGTTTTTTTCTAAAATGCAATAGACTAAAAACACAAAAGAAAGTGTATTTTATAAAACACAAAAGAAAGTGTATATATTCTAAAACGCGATGGACTAAAACCAAAAAAGAAAATGTTTTTTTTAAATGCAATGGACTAAAAACACATAAAAATATGTTTTTTTATTGTGTTATAAAACGCAATAGATTAAAACACAATGAATTAGTGTGTTATAAAACATAATAAAAAAAACGCAATCAACTAAACACAACCTTTACATTTGTTATGTAACGCAATTTTCTAAACTAATCTGAAAGACATGATCACACATAAACAATCTATGAAAAATACACACAAATTAAACTAAAACATCTTTTGAAACAAAAAAAAATACCTTTTTGAAGTTGCTGAACAAGACCTGATGATGGAGGTTATATATTGTTTCTTAATATTTAAATCTTAACTTATATTATTATAATAACAAACCCAATATCCAGATGCACCGCATTCTCATACAACATATTTCATCATAAATCTCCAAAAAATATTGTAGAACTCAGAATGTTATCTGCGTTGATTATTGTAAAACCATTCTGTTTTTTCATTCTTGTAAAACGCAATACTATAATTATTCGGAGCAATTTGAGCTTCCATGGACGAGAAGCTAAAATGCTTAGTGTGAGAAAACTGTCATTGTTGAGACCTTCAAGTTTCACTAAGAACACACATAGTGTGTGTATGTGAGTGAACATGCAATAATTTGAAAACACAGCTACGACGATGACATGATGGAGCAAATCAGAGAGATGCGTGGGTGGTTCTGATGTCGGAATTATTGTGGTGGTGGTGGGATGAACCATAAGGATATGCTGGTTTTTTTTTTTTTTTTTTTTTTTTTTATCTAGGGTTATTTGAGACTAATTTGTGGTTGACAAAAATGTCCTTCCATTTGATTTTTGTTCTTTGTCACATGTCCTTTTATTATTGCTTCCGATTCTTTCTATCCAAAACATACCGTATATTTGATCGTATATAATATAATATAATATAATATAATATAATGGTTATCAGGATTCGTCAACTTCATTTTATGTTTCTTAAATGCTCATTAGGCTGCTTCGGGTAAAGTGACTAAACATGAGAAAGCATGCCTTGACAACCAGCACGTGTTTATCCCATTTGCTTTTTGATATTTTTGGTTTTCTAGCGCCAGAGGCTGTGGACCTACTTAGTCGAGTTCAAAGGGTCATGCATAGTAATTTTATGACCCCGAGATCTACGGACGTAGTTTTTAAAAGGCTTAGTTTTGCTATTCAAAAAGGGGTAGCGGCGCAGCTTGTTGCCCGTTTACCAACTATCTCGATGTAAATTCATAGCACGACTCTAAGTAAATATTATTTTATGTTGAGAAATTAATAAATTCTTGGTAAATTGAACTTTGAAAGAATGTTGCTCCCCAAAAATGTAACAAAGTAAATATAATTTAAAAGATATACTATTGTGTAACATATAAGAATTGAATAAAAAAATATATACTAAGCGTAACAAAACAAATGGCGTTGTTTCGTTGTTGTGTATGTGGTGGAGTGTATGTGGTGTATTTTTCTTTTTACCAGTTATTACGAACTGGTTGACTTTGGTAAACGAGAAAATACAAATTTTGTTAATATATGTTGGAAATAAAATGAAGAAATGGATAACTTAAGAATTCATGTTGTATATCTTATCTATATTTAGTCACTTGAAATATAATTTTATGAATGTTGTATATATTCGAAATAAAATTAGGAAATTTTGTGAACTTCATATCCTTTTTCCAACTCTGAATTTAAAGGCAAGAGTATATATAGGATCGGGATCAAGAAAAAACTTTTTTGAGGTGTGAGAGTTTAGAGAACTCTGAGTTTCCGTACGAGTTTTGCCCTCATTTTTGTATACACGTAGATTAAAGTGTTACAAACTCAGCTACAAAAATAATTCCAAGCAACGTTTTCAACTTTTTTACGCTGCTGTAAAAGCTGCTAACATCAACGTTTATACCAAGTTACCAACTGTAAGGTTCTTTTACGAGTGATGTAAATCAACATTTTTTTTTTTGAAAAGTTGATTTTTAAAGGTTTTTAGTAAAAATTTCTTGAGTTGTGAGAGCTTAAAGAACTCTGACTTTTCGTACGAGTTTTGCCCTATTTTTTGCACACACGTAGATTAAAGTGTTACAAATTCAGCTGCAAAAATAATTTCAAGCAGCGTTTTCAACCTTTTTACGCTGCTGTAAAAAGCTGCTGACATCAACGTTTATACCAATTGTAAGGGTCTTTTACGAGTGATGTAAATCAACATTTTTTTTTGAAAAGTTGATTTTTTTAAAGGTTTTTAGTAAAAATTTCTTGAGTTGTGAGAGCTTAGAGAACTCTGACTTTCCGTACGAGTTTTGCCCTCATTTTTTGCATACACGTAGATTAAAGTGGTACAAACTCAGTTGCAAAAATAATTCCAAGCAGCGTTTTCAACCTTTTTATGCTGCTGTAAAAATCTGTTGACATCAACGTTTATACCAACTGTAAGGGTCTTTTACGAGTGATGTAAATCAACATTTTTTTTTGAAAAGTTGATTTTTTAAAGGTTTTTAGTAATTTTTTTTTTGAAAAAAAAAACCTTCTGTAAGGCCGAGTTCTCTAAACTCTCATAACTTGTAAGAGTTTTCATTTTACCCTAACCCTATATATATAGAGGAAGGTTCATTGGGGAACACTAAAAAAGTGGGGAACAGCGGAGAACCGACTCAAATGAACTCCGATTGGACTCATTCCAGCGACGTTGGAACCGGCTCGTCGAACCCTAACTAGAATCTCTTAACCCTAAATCCTAACTCCTAAACTCTAAACCCTAAAACTAAAAAAATAAGGCTAAAACCTAAGCTAAACCGTAAAATCTAAACTATAAACCCTAGAAGCTAAACCCTAAACACTAAAGCTAAACCCTAAACCCTAAAGCTATACCCTTAAAGCCAAACCCTAATATATTTAGGGTTTAGGGGTTAAGATTTAGGGTTTAGGGTTAAGAGATTCTAGTTAGGATTCGACGAGCCAGTTCCAACGCCGCTGGAATGAGTCCAATCGGAGTTCGTTTGAGTCGGTTCCCCACTGTTCCCTAATGAACCTCACACTATGTATATGTGTGTGTGTGTGTATATATATAGGGAGCCGCTAGAATGAGAACCACCACGAGTTATGAGAACCACGAGAACCGCGCCCCGCGGGTGGCCGTCGGCGACGAAATTTTTTTTACACCTAGATCCGTATATTTTAGCAGGGGGTTTAAATTTTCGGTTCAAACGGCGCGCCCGAGGGGGTAGTTTTTTACGCCCAAAGTTTGGTAAAAAAAAAACAGAAAAATTAAAAAAACCCAAACTTTAGGCGTAAAAAACTACCCCCTCGGGCGCGCCGTTTGAACCGAAAATTTAAACCCCCCGCTAAAATATACGGATCTAGGTGTAAAAAAAATTTCGTCGCCGACGGCCACCCGCGGGGCGCGGTTCTCGTGGTTCTCATAACTCGTGGTGGTTCTCATTCTAGCGATCCCCTATATATATATATATATAAACAGGATCATGAGAGAACACCTCAAAATGTGAGAACGAGGAGAACGATTCTCAGCCACAAGATCTTAGTGGTTTGTGGCTGAGATTGATGCGGTGACATTTTTGTAAATAATAGGGGTCATGGAACTACCAGGAGGGGTAAAATAGGAAGATGCAAACAAAGGTGCACATGCTAATCACATGTCATTTTCCCCCATCATATTTAAACGACAATAACTTTTTTATACGTGATTATTTTTCGAAAAAAATTACACCATAAAATTCAGCTTTTTTTATCTTTCCAACGAGTATACTATTGATATACTTTTCGAAAAAAATAACTGAGTTTTATGGCGTTTTTCTGAACCGAGTGTTTTATGGCGTTTTAGATTAGGTATTTTCATGACGTTTTTCTGAACTAGTGTTTTTATGGCGTTTTAACTATGTATTTTCATGGCGTTTTTCTTAAATGAGTGTTTTATGGCGTTTTCAACTGAGTTTTTCATGGCGTTTTTTTTCTGAAATGGGTGTTTTATGGTGTTTTTAACTGGGTATTTTTCATGGTGTTTTTCTGAATTGGGTGTTTTTATGGCGTTTTATTTGAACACCCAGTTCATGTGAGTGGGTTTTTTTGACAATACTACCCCTTAGTGTAATTTAGCATCAATGCCACATGTTACCACCAAAATCGTTCTCACCGTTCTCAAACTTTTCACCGTTTTCTCTAAATCCTGACCCTATATATATATAGGGTAAGGTTCATGTTAGAACCACCCATATTGCGAGAACCAATGTGAACACAAAATAAAATCTAAAAAAAAATCAAAAAGCACTCAAATTTTTTTTTTTAATATTTAAAAAAAAATCGCTATATTCAGTTAGCAAAAAAAAAAACTTTTTTTTTCAAGTAACAGTTATCCATGCACATGTGCATATGTATCATTACTTCGACAAATTCCGTAATACGTTGTTAGTAATAGACAATTGTACTTTAATTTACAATACCATCAGTAATACACTACTTTTTACATTACCAATATTAAAAATGCACATGTGCATCATTATGTATAACCATGATATAACGTGTTTTGGTAAAAAAAAAGTTTGTGATTTTGAATGGAGAAGTAGGCCCATATACATATTTTTTGGTTAGTTACATCTAGTGGTTGATGGTTTGGTTATAGTTGTCAATTTATGATGTAATATGTTGATTGGATGGTATAAATGGTGTTGATATACATGTAATAAAGTGAAAATATTGGAAATGGTATTGTATTATGGATGGTAGGAGGTAATGATATTGTATTATGGATGGTAGAAGGTAATGGTAGTGTATTATGGATGGTATGATAGATGAAAGGGAAAGTGTATTCAAAGTAGTGTACCAAAACACCTTATTTAATGTTGATACATATAGATGCACATGTGCATTTCTAATATTTGTAATGTAAAAAGTAGTGTATTACATATGGTAGTGTAAATGAAAGTGCAATTGTCTAATATTTGTAATGAATTACGGAATTTGTCAAAAAAATAACAAAAATGCACATGTGCATGTTTGTGTATTATGGATGGAATGATAGATGAAAGAGAAAGTAGTGTACCTACACACCTTATTTCATGTTGATACATATAGATGCACATGTGCATTTCTAATATTGTTAACGTAAAAAGTAGTGTATTAAACGTGGTAGTGTAAATGAAAGTGGAATTGTCTAATATTTGTAATGAAATACGGAATTTGTCAAAGAAATGATACAAATGCACATGTGCATGGATAACTGTTACTCGAAAAAAAAATTTATAAACAAAATATAGCGATTTTTCCAAAAAAATGGTAAAAAATTTTTTTTTTTTTTTGGTGTTTTTTAGATTTTTTAGGTATTACTGTTTGTGTTCACACTGGTTCTCGCAATAAACGGTGGTTCCTAACGGATCCTTCTCCTATATATATATATATATATATATATATACATAGGTACGGGATCAGGAGAAAACGCCCAAAAGTGTGAGAATGGTGAGAACGGTTCCTGGCGTAACACGTGTCACGCGACATTGTGAAGGGCGGAGGGACTTTTTTGTCCTTTTATATTCTTTTTTAAACGTCTCACATCACCTCTCCATTTTTTGGCGTTTAACAAATACGCGGCGTTTTTATTGTTTTTTTTTTAGATCAGGAGCATAGTAAATATTTTGGCGTTTTAACTAAGTATGGCTTTGATTGTTTTGACTTTCA
Organism: Helianthus tuberosus; assembly: GCA_030545235.1. Lineage (NCBI taxonomy): Eukaryota > Viridiplantae > Streptophyta > Magnoliopsida > Asterales > Asteraceae > Helianthus > Helianthus tuberosus. Next base: position 71,437,500 of record CM060443.1, read on the forward strand.
CCCTTCTCCTATCAGAGAACTTAATAACGGAACGTCCTTTGACCTCTCAAACCTCCATGAAATAACATGTACCATTTTTTTTAAATTAAATGGCGTTTTAGACAAGATGTGGTGTTTTTAGTGAATGTGTGGAGTGTGAAGCTTTTGTTTAGCTGTTGTACTTATATAATGAGCTTTTTTTGGCCAGGTAGATATTTGGTTTTGGCGGTAAAAAACATCAGTAATTTTCTTGATGTTTATTTTTTTTTATCAATTGTTATGTCATGTAGGATGCAGGCCTATAATGTGACAGACAATTATGCCGTTTTGAAAAGATAAATAAATTTAATTTCCCATGTAGTGGCTTTTAATATAATAAATGTTTAGCAATAATGTTACCGTCTCTTCATTTTACTCTTTTGCAATTACTGTTTCGTTTAGTTTCATCTGTCAATTAGTGTTGCTTTCCAGTAATACTTTGTTTGGCATTCTTTGGCGTTTTATATAGCAACAACGTGCTTTGCTAGCATCCGTTCTCACAGTTTTCATACTATCAGTCATTTTAGTGTTTGTAGTTTTTGGCGTTTTATACTCAATTTTTTATTAGTAGAGACTTAGATAATAAACAACAGAGAATTAGATAACAAACAATAGAAAATGAAAACATATTAAAAATTCTAATCTAATTTATCATCCAAATCTTCACTGTCATCAACCTCTTCTTCTTTAACCTTTTGGCGTTTTGAACCTTTTTTAATACCTTACCTAGATGCTAATTTTCCTACATAATGCTCGTCTTTAGAAGAAACTTATTTTTAGTGGCATCCTGTATTTTGATTTGATATATACTTGTTTGTTGACATTTGAAGATCAATGCCTGTTCGAATGTATTGATCCCTTCATGCCATCAATATATAAATCAAGAACAAAGTGACACGATGACATATCAGGGTCATCAGTCTCTTTTTCATGAATATTTGTCCATCTCATTCAGCAAAAGTTTATAGAGATACCCACCTCAGAGAAGAATCAATTCAGTGAAACTTCATTCAGAACAATACTCAATATAGAAGAAACGAGGTTTCCTTTCTGTGGTTTTTAACTATTTTTTTGGCGTTTTTAAAGTGAGTGGTTTCTAGGAAACATGACGTTGTTTTTGGGTGTGATCAATTGATTGTGTAGAGACGTCTCTCTTATAGGATGTTTTTGGCGCGTAGTTTAGACGGGATTTTATTATAATAAATGATATTAATAAAGTAACCGTCTTTTCAGTTAGTGTGTGTATTTTTACTGTTTTTGTTCAGCTTTTTATGAGTTTAGGGTGATAGACGTGCCATCTTACAAGTTTGGCCTTTTTTAATAGCTTTAAGTAGTTTTTCGCGTTTTTTTAGCTTTTAATAATATTTGTCCACCTTACTTTTATTATAGTTTGGGAGTTTTTTGCGTTTTATGGCATGGTGGCGTTTCACAATCATTTTGTCTGTTTGGCGTTTTTATTAAAATAATGTGTTTTTTGTTCTTAGTTGAAAAATACATAACAAACAACAGAAAAAGAAAATAAAAAAAAATAAAAATAGAAACAATTCATCTTCCAAATCTTCACTGTCATCAGTCTTTTTTCTTCTTTGAAACATGTTCACTGGGGGTTTGACTTTGGTATGCTTCATTTTGTTTTTTTTGTTGTTGAAGTAGTTTTTTTGTGGCCGTTTGGAAGGACAAAATGATGTGAGTTTTTTATTTGAAGTTCATCTTTATCTTCATGTTTATCTTCAAACCACTCATCAGTGTCATCCGTCTCTTCATGCCATTCAAAAATTCATCAACAACAAAACACAAAAAATGACATAAGTCTGACACCAACATCTTTTTGTTGAAGATTTGTCCATCTCATGCAGCAAAATGTTATTGAGTTACACCCCCTCAGCTAAGAATGCATTCTGTGAAACTTCGCGTAGAACAATATTGAATATACAAGAAACGATGTTTGCCATTTTGGCGTTTTACTGAGGAGATAGTGTATCTAAAAGAAACGTCATTTTGGAATCTTTGATGTTTGCGTTTTTTGTCGTTTTCTAAGATGATTGTATATAGTAAAATATGGCGTTTTTGAGTTTCGTGTGTTTCATATTTTGGGTTTTTTGGCGTTTCTAAGATGAATGGTATATAGTAGTAAATATGGCGTTTCCGGTTCGGGGTGTGTTTAATGAATGTCTGAGATGTTTTGTTTATATAGGATGTGTTTTGGCCCGTAATGGCGTTTTATTCATGAGTTTGGCGTTTTTGGTAGAGAAGTCTAAAGACCATTTTACCCTTAATGAAACGCGTCCATTTAATAGAATTGGTGTTATTTACGAAAACGCCACCGCGCCAATCTAGTCCATAGATTGTTTTGATCAGACGATCCATAACCGTTCTCACACTTTTCACCGTTTTCTCTAAATCCTGACCCTATATATATATAGAGGCCGGTTAACGTACAATACCACTTATCCTACATTATGTACGCGATATTCTCAGTCGTAGGATCTTCAATCCATCAAACCAATTTAAATCATTAAATTAATCATATTAATGTATTCAAATCTTAAAAAAAGGTTAAAATCGTCATTACGATATCTTAATCTCTGTAACTGACGGAGATTCAAATCTTATATTCAAAATCGTATTCGAAAATCCAACCATTAATCAAAAATCGATCCATAAATCAAATACAACAACGTAAGATTCTTATTCACCAACCTCCTTCTTCGATTTCATATATGCTGATTTTGGAAGTTCTGAATTGAAACAACATCGATAGACCGTCTATCGAAGAAGATGATGCAGGAGGAAAATTATACTATGCGAAATACATATTGAACGTGCGAAAAACCATTGAAAACAAAAAGAAAGGTTTTTTTTTTTTTTTTTTTTTTTTTTTATAGTGTGCGAATTCTTGTTTTATACATGCGATTTTAAAAAAGGTAATAATGTTTAAGATTTCTTATAGTGTGCGAATTATTGTTTTATACACATGCGATTTTAAAAAAAAGTAATAATGTATGAGATTTCTTATAGTGTGCGAATTCTTGTTTTAAACACATGCGATTTTAAAAAGTGATCTTGTCTATGGTTTCTTAAAGTGTGCGAATTCGTTTTCGAATCACATGCGATATTGAAAAAAATGTTGCTGATGATTTCATGTAACTTTGTCCCACGATGATTAAAAAGCAAAAACAAAAAAATTATGAATTGATAATTAAAATAAATATAAATTAATTATTTTATATAAAAAAATTAATTTAATACCGATGTGACTGTAATGTGACTTGTAATGATCAATTTTACCATAAATACTACTGAACTTACCACCCTACCTACATAATAAATTTACTATTTTAATATAAAATACCCAAGGATAACTACCTTCCATATTAAGACACTGAACACAAACACATACAAAACACACCCCAAAAATGTCATCTGAAGATTCAGAACAAATAAAAAACATTGCAATAAAGGAACTTTTATCAACTCGCACGTTGACAGAAATAAGCACCGATGTCACCTCTTCTCATTTGATTCTTGATGTGCAGGGGAAGATTCTAGAAGAAATCAAGAAAAATCAAGAGATGTGGGAGAGACTACTTGAAGAACCACCATCAACCTTCAGAGATGCAGCTTTGGATCACATAAAGGAATAGTCTCGAGCTAATGACTTAGCCTTCTCTTTCCTGAAAGATGCTCTAAACACTGTGAAAGAGAAGATGGAGTTCAGCTCGGCTAAACGTGACAAAATCTTTGCTTCAAGTAACTAGATTTCTGTTTAATCGTTTAATGGTTTTAGTTGTGTTAAACAATAGCAGCTACTTTATATTTATGTTTTTGGTACAAATTTTGAAAACATCTTATGCTACATTATTATATAAATCGCATGAATGATTTAGACATCTTTGTCAAAAAAAAAAAAAAAAAAACAAGATAACTCAAAATCATATGTAATAAAATGAAATCGCATGTTAAACTACCTATATATTGATGCATATAAAATCGCATGTTTACATACTAAATCACATGATTGTATGATATAAACTCATGTGTATTAAATCGCATGTTTGTCGTATAAAATCGCATGTACAGTAAAAAAATTTAATTTTCCTCATCTGAAACCTCCTCCCACTCATCTTCTTTAGTGCCATCATCACTACCTCCACTGTAATCTTCAAACTCATCTTCCTTTTCATCATCTTCAACCTCGTTGGCTTTGTGCCTGGGATCTTTTTCAATCTGGACTCCCTTCATCTTCTTTTGTTGTTTGCCTTTAAGTATCTCGCAAGTCCGAATATCATGACCTTTTTCGTTGCATACACTACATGTCCTTGACCTTTTTCCTTTGCGGCTGATCATTTGTTCCTTCTTCGATTTAATCCTTTTATGCGAGCCACGTCCTTTGTTTCTTATACCAGCCGGCACATGGACAGTAGGAGGTGCATTAGTTACTGGTTGTTGGTAACCAATCAACTTTGAAAACCGGTCAAACTTTGGATCAAGCTGCTTGGTTATCGACTCTGATCAACTTTTTCTTTAATCTGCTTCATTTGATCCCTGACTAAAACTAGTTGATCAAGGTCGAAAATCAAATTGCTAACCAAATACTCCCCTGTGTAGATGATTTCGCGAGCAATCTGTTTAGCCTTGTGTTGCTCATCCTTATCATCCACCTTTACATCGAACGTTGCGTTTAATTCATTCGGAACTACATCCTTTGTCCATCTCTTCATAACATATTTGTTTGGTATTTCTTTAACACCAAACATCCTGAAAAGAAAATAGATGTGTTTACATAGCAGCCCATACTGTTCAACACGCAAACAGCTACACTGTGCAGTTACATCATTTTCAAGATTCTTGAAACACACCTAAGAAAACCAAAAATAAAAAAATAATTAAAAATTAAAATCACTTTTGTACATGAACAATTTCGCATGTCTAAGAAAATCATTTTATTCAATTAATTTAAAATCGCTTGCGTTCATCAAAATCGCATATTGCAAAATCATGTTCTGTATGAAATTCGCATGTGGGTTTTCAAAATCGCATGTTTTAAATATATATGCTATATTACCTCTAATAACCCATCTCCATGAGCTTTAAAGTCTTTCAACGATATCCTTATCTGTGTACCCTCGATTTTGGTGTCCATCGGCAGACATTCGATAATAGTTCCATATATCTCTGTTTGCTGATCAAAGAATATAGACCTGGTATATATCTTAGCAACATCTTTTTCCAAAGTAGTTTTGCTCCAATCATCAGGCTCAGTATATCTTGAAATATGATCATTCTTTCTATGATTGAACCTTTGGACATCCATTGCGCCGTCAAAATGATTCATAAACCCTACAAGAGTGAGTTGTGAATTTGCCACCTGGCCAAAAAAAAAAGATTCTCGCTCTCTGATCTCGAAGTTGTTCGTATGAGTCCAGACATGGGCTCATGCCTGTAAAAAGCTGGAATCCACATGTATCTCATCGCAAACATATCATCAATCCATTTATTTTGTGTGAGACCGTACTCAATCATCACCAACTTCCACTGTCTCTCAAATTCTTCAGGCTCAATGGAATCAGTCCATACAATATCGCACATCCTCCTTTTAAACTCATCATTATTGCACAACTCGTGTCCAACCTATACCGATAAATGGTTTTTAGATCAGCCTATAACAAAATCTATATTATAGAAAAAACGTTAACGAAAGACAATATAACATGCTATACCTTATCTACCACTTTTTTCATTATGTGCCACATGCACAATCTGTGTCTGCTGGTAGTAAAAACCTCCTCAATAGCCTGTTTCATCGCAGGGTCTTGGTCCGTCACTACCACCTTTGGCTGCCGTCCAAATGACTTTATGAATGAATTGAGAAGCCATTTATAAGAGTCAATGCTCTCCGATGCCAACAACCCAGCTCCAAGGGTTACATTTCGACAGTGGTTGTCAATCCCAGTGAACGGAACAAACACCATCTTGTACCTGGAATTCCATATAATTAAAGATTTAGTACACATGCGAAGTACCCATTGTAACATGCGAAATAGACAAAACATAACATGCGAAATATACAGTATAACATGCGATATATTCAACACCTAATATTCAATGTATATTAACATGCGATATTGCAAGTTTAGGAAATCATATAACATGCGAAAAAATCAAAAACCATTTTATGTAACACTTACTTGTTTGTCTTGAAAGTTGCATTGAACGATATCACATCCCCGAACTCCATAAAGTTACGCTTGTATAACCCATCGGCCCAGAACAAACCAGTTAACCGTTTGTCATCATCAACATAATATTCAAACGAAAAATCAACTAAATACTGTTTTTTGTCGGTCAACCTATTGATCACTATGTCAGCGTCATATTCTCCTATATAGCTGTTAATTCGAGTCCTAAAGTTTTTGCAATCATCGACCGTGGCGCCAACATTCTCGAAACCACTGTAACGTTTCCTCATTATATGAAAAGCTTTGACAGGGCCAAGGTTTAGAGTGCCTAGTTCCCATATCATCTCCTCCTGGACATCTGACAATTGCCTGTATGCTGGCAGCATATGAATATCGTGTGGACATACAAACTTATGATTATGGCCATCAACGAATTTCTTTATTGTATATGATCTACCATCCACCGTGCAATTCATAAGTTGAGCTTTGCACCCAGTTCTAATGGTCCCCATGTTCATTAATTTGAATGGCTTTTTGACTTCAAATAAGCATCATCAATAAACAATGGCTTATGTCCCTCTTTAGAACAAACAAAATACTTAGTTTTGGTTATACCACCACTGTGTACTTCACCACCTTTTCGAGTAGAAAAACCAGCTAACTTAGCATATGTTTGGTAAAACACGTATGCTTGTTCGATAGAGGTAAATTGCATTCCAACCACAGGTGTAGCTGATGGTTCAACCTCCGGAGTGTACAACCTTTCATCTACATAAATCAAAATAAAAAAAAAAGGAAAACACATGCGATTTACGGACTAGTAACATGCGATATATTAAAAACTCCATAATTTCATCATAAGAACAACAACACATGCGAATTGCCAGACTCATAACATGCGAAAATGACCATTTTGATAAATATGTTTTACACATGCGATTTATGATATCAAAACATGCGAAATCAGCATTTGGAATAAACATCACATGCGAATTGCCAGACTCATAACATGCGAACTTATACAATTTGCTTTCATATCAATTATCCTCAACATTCAAACTTCAAATCAGTTATAATAATGCAAAATCATTACTACGATTAAACAAAACACATCTACGAACAATTTAAAAGATCTGAATTAACATAATTACCATTCGAACACTCATTTACACCACTTGTATTTGTATTTCGATTTGGATTTGCAGGTTCCGAATTTAAAACATCGTCAATTGTAACTCTTTGATACGCAGATAATTGAACCTGATCACCGATCGATCGAGCTTCTTCAAAATCAACATCTGTGTTTCGTCCGGTGCTGCTCTGTGGATCCATTGAAAAAAACAACTGAATCAAACCCTAACGCAGAAGAACGAAAACTGCAATTTGAGAATTATGAAAAATTTGAAACTGATTCGAGTCATAATTACCGGGATATTAGTGTAACGAACTTCTCGCTGATTGAATGAACATACGAATTTGCCCTTAGGTGATTGAATGAATTGTCTGATTTAACCTTATGAGTGAAAAACGAATCAGGACATGTGTACGACCAATAACCCCGCGTATGTAATGTACGATTAGGGGATTTGTATCCTACACTTCCTCTCTCTCTCTATATATACATCTATACTATATTATAATGCATGAGTGATGGGTATTTTAAGATACCTAAAAAATAAGAACTTTTCCCCCCTTTATTTATAGAAAGATCCCTAAAATGAGGGTAGTTTGGTCTTTTAAACACTATTTATTTTTTAGCCCCTAAACTTATTACACTTAAATCCTAAGGTTTTAACAATATTATAGATAATTAGTTACAATTCACCCCTCTACAACAAACTTATAATTTTTTACGTTTCTTGACATATCTTATAAACTATACTCTTTAAAAAAAAATCCAAAGATAGCATGACGACCTACACATTTTTGTCGACGTTCCGGTAGTTGTTTTGTTCAATATCGACGCACGAATTAAAAAGTACAAGTCGATAACGCTTTAATGTACAAGTAATTAATACATGTGAGCTAATGTGCATAATCTACAAAGATTTTATAAACAAAACATTTTTTTTATAAAAAATATTTTTTTTATAAACATTTTTTTGTAACAAGTAATATAAATAAAATAATCCAGAAATTTACAATTTTTACTAGATAAATACTAAATTATGTTGCAAATTTTTAGTAATTATAAGTTCAACTATATTGTTTTAGATAATATTAGTCAGTTTCAAAATAATTCTTTACCAACTTGACTAGATACATATTAGATTGTGTTGCATATTTTTAGGGATTATAAGTTAAAAGCAGACTCATATAGATAAGATTAGTTAGGAATAAAAAATTTGAACTTAGTATGATATAAAGTTAATAAAGATATAAACTCTTAACATCCTATTTTTTTTATAAATAAACGGTTCTTGAAATTTTATAAAAATATAAATTTTTTATATCTGTAAAAAAATGAAAATTAACAATTTAAGTTAAAGGACTAAAACATACTTACAAGTCAAATACTATTATTTATTATTTTTATAAAAATGAAAATTTTAAACTTAAAGTTTATTGGATGAGTACTTTGTTGATATTTAAAAAAAGTTTTGAACTTTAAAGAATGAAATTATACATTATAATTTAACCAATAAAATAAACATACTTTACAATTATAACAACTTATCTTTTATTTTTTGTCTTTTGATTATTAATTTTTATAAAACAACAATACTTTTTGTCTGTTGATTATTAATTTTTATAAAAAAACAAAACTTTACATATATGTAACACTTATGACATATATCCACCACAATAATGTTATCGTAAATATTATACGAATAAGAAAACTACCAGAAACGAGTGCCGCAATGCAAAGTGTCACCCCCGCTGCATCGCGCGGGCACTCTACTAGTATATATATATATATATGATTAGGTTCAAGAGTGAACACTAGTATAGGTTGCGAATGAGTGAACTAATCCTGGCCATACACGTGTGTAGATCAATGGCCAGGATTTGATGTTGAAATACACTAGTGTATTTTACGATTTGATGATGAGATCCTGGCCATACACTTGTGTAGATCAATGGCCAGTATTTGTTCACTCAGTTCGCAAATACACTCGTGTTCACTCTAGAACCCCACCCTATATATGTGTGAATATATATATATATATATATATATATATATATATATATAGGGGAGTGCTAAAATGAAAAACCACCTCCAGTTGTAAGAACCGAGAGAACCGCTTTTCAACCATTAGATCTTCAAGATCAATGGATGAGATTAAAAGTAATTAAAAAGTATTATTAAATATTTTTTTGTCTTATTATGTCTTTAATATTTTATTCCAAAAGATTAGTTTAGTAAATTTACTCAATTTTATCTTTTTGTCTTTATTGTTTTTTATTACTATTTTTGTATTATTATATTAATTGTTATTTTTTAAACAGAATTTTTTATTAAAAAACCATTTTAAATTCATATTTTTTAACAAAACAAATTTTTTTTGCGCGCCATTTTTTACACGCCGTTTTTACGCCCGGCCTTTTCACGTGTCGTTTTTTAACGCGCCGTTTTTACGCCCGGCTTTTCACGCGTCGTTTTTTTAACTCGCCGTTTTTTACGTTTTACAATTTACATAAAAAAGTTTTACGTTTTACGTTAAAAAGTTTACGTTTTAGGTTAAAAAGTTTACGTTTACGTTAAAAAGTTTACGTTTTACGTTAAAAAGTTTACGTTTTACGTTAAAAAGTTTACGTTTTACGTTTTACATTTTACGTTTTACGTTTTACGGTAAACTTTTTACGTTTTACGTTAAAAAATTTACGTTTTACGTTAAAATCTTTAAATTTTTACATTAAAAAGTTTACGTTTTACGTTAAAAAGTTTACGGTTTTAACGCTTACGTTAAAAAGTTTACGTTAAAAAGTTTACGTTCTACATGTTATCTTATAACCTTAACGAACCGAACATCATTTAAATCAATTTGCAACACACTTTATACTTTATTCCAAAAATCAACAAACATATACAAACATCAAAAATCACAAAGTATAAAGCAGTTCCAGGTAGTCATCTATTGACCGAGAGTTGTGAATCGGGGAAGTGTGCGGCACTCGTTGGAGTTGACTGCTGCCGCTGCTTCCTTTCCCAAATCGAGACCCGAATCAACAATCCTCCAATCATAACCACTGTCGCTGTCTACTCGAACTAATACACCATCTGGCCTTGTTGTGAAACCCAAAATAATCACCATCGTCATCATCCCGTCACTGCTGTCCTTTTGACTGGAAAACACGCCATTGTCGTCGCCGTCGCTGATGGCGGCACTGCTGTTGCCGTTGACTGACCAACTCCATTGTCTCTCTCTCCCTCTCTCTCTATCTCTGTATTTTCTCGTGCTCGAAACAATCCGATGCCGTCACTGCCGCCGTGAACCTCCATTTCTGATCTGTGAGTAGAGGGTTTCAAGGGAGGTGGTTGTGGGTGAGGTGTTATGAGAAAGACACCGGGAGAAGGGAGGTGGGGGTCTGGTCTGCTGAGAGATTTAGGTGTTAGAAGGTTTGCTGGAAATTACCTTCAGTGACTGGTTTTCGAAGAGGAAGGAGAGGGATGAGGTTGTTGTGCGACTGGTGTGTTTGCAGGTAAGGTTTTAAGTGAAGGGTGGGGGTTTGCAGGTGGGGGTGTGTGACCGGAGTCATTGTGCGGTCGCCGGAGCAGTCGCCAGAATCTCTGCTCGGACTAGAGAGGGGTGTGCGGCTGTAGATGAGAGGATATAGGGTTTTTAAAATTGAATAAAGGAAGTGAAGGTTTAAAAAGGAGGTTTTGGAAGAGATGAGAGGTTTTTTGGGTGGTGGGTGATGAATATGGTGGTGGGTAATGGGTTAGGATGAAGAACTTTTGAAAGAAATTAAGAGAGAGACAGATGAAAGGAAATAAAAAGGAGGAGAGAGACAAGCATTAAATGAAGAGAGAGAGGGGTGATTTGACATTTGAGGTAAAAAACCAAAATACCCTTTTATTTGGCATAATCTGATTGGTTGAGAGTGGTTCTCGCGGTTCTTACAACTGAAGGTGGTTTTCATTTTAGCGCTCATATATATATATATATATGTTATAAAGCTATCATTTGAGTTGAATAGAGGTAAAAAGAATATATCGAACACTCCTTGGTTAGTGTTCATCCAATGAGTTGTACTGATTATAGCTTAGAAACCTTACATATGATTTAGATCTTGTTGAATATGTTTCATTTAGAAATCTAATAGGATTATGATATAAAGTTCTTTGAAACGGGTAAAAAACCCAAAAAAATGAAAATCTAATAGGATTAAGATTCGGGTACCTATGAATAGGGTTGTAAACGAACCGAACGTTCAGCGAACAGTTAGTGAACCGTTCGGCGGGAAGTTCGTTTATGTTCGTTCGATTAGCTTAACAAACAAACACGAACAAATTTTTTTTTTCTGGGTAGCTTAGCGAATGAACACGAACACAGATCTCGTTCGTTTGACTGCGTTCGTGAACGTTCGGTAATATGTTCGATTACATTCGTTCGTGTTCGTTTGATTATATTAAAAAATAAAAAATAATAAATAATAAACCTTTTATCGAAACATATTGAAAACTTGAAACCCTAATTTTTCTAAGTTAGCTAAAATTTGGACATGCTAAGACATTTTTGGGGATAATTATGTCTAAGTTAGTTAAAGTTTATTCATCGTTTGGTGGTGTATTAGACTTCTTGTGTTTTTATTTATCATTTGATGGTTGTATTTAACTACTTATATCTAATGTTTAAGGATAACACAATTTTTATTTTTTTATTTTCAAGTTAAATGTTTGTTTGCGTTCCTTTTTATTTGCTTGCGTTAGTTTGTGTTCACTTGCGTTCGTTTATGTTCGAGACCAGTGTTCACGAACTGTTCGTGAACAACTGAATTTCCTTAACGAACGAACATGGACATAAACTTATGTTCGGTATGCGTTTGTGAACAGTTCGCGAACAGTTCGCGAACATATTAATTTGCTTAACGAACGAACACGAACATGGCTTTGTTCGTGTTTGTTCGGTTCGTTTACAGCCCTACCTATGAATCTGGAAACCCCCTTCCCCCACACACAACGCGAGGGACTTGATACTATTGAAAATAAAGATTGGATTAAGAGTTTAAGAGGGAAAATCGGTTTCACTTTTGAAACGAAAAAAGGTAAAGTATAAAACTTTACATTCTAACATCTTTTACTTTTACTAATTAGTAATACCCTTAAAAAACACAAAAAAAATTAAACATGTCAACGTATCAATTTATTAAACAAGTAATGTTAAAGTTAACATGTTTATTGAAAAGCTCGTGCTCATGTTAAACTATAAATTACCCAACCTAACTATTATTTTTGTGTCATGGTTTTAGCAAAATTTGTATTCAATAAATTTATTCTATTATAAACTTGTAACTCAATATTTGTCGCAACTCGTAAGGTCAAGATCCACCTTTATAAAGACAATTTTCTTCTAAATAATACAAGATCTGGATTATGGATAGATATGTAAGATTAAATATATTTTATGTCATATTTAATCTAGTAGCCATTATAATCATTTACATTATATGGATCAAAATATATAACAATCCTATTAAATAATTAGTTGGTAATTGTTGATGGGCCTAATTACCTTTATTAACTAATTAGGGTTTCCTCCTGGGTGCTTATATAAGGAGACTAATGTAGAGGTTTCAAGGTTAGACAACCTAATTACTCTCATAACATCAATCGACCTCCTCTCCATAACCGACTCCCTTCTCGGTTTCTCATCATCACCATCATTAGATTGCACCCTAAGGAGGAACCAGATCAAGCTGACAATCATGTCAAACACTGTTGCTGCGTCTCCATCTGGATTCTCTGCTGGCCTGTATTGATGCAATCAAAGGTATTTTTTTTTATGTTTTCCATCATGTTTAAACAGAACTGATCCAACATGTGGTATCAGAGCATATATTGATTAGTCGGTTCTGTTTTGTATCCATAAATCTGGAATAAAACTGGAAAACAGTTTTGAAAGCCTTAATAAAATTCCGTTTTTGCCATCCGAAATCGTGAATACGGATCATTACGGATGATTACGGATCTAGGTTTTGTCATCTCGAATGCATCTCGGATCATTACGGATCATTTCGGATCATTACGGATCTGGGGTTTCATCATTACGGATGCATTACGGATGAAAGTTCATTAAATTTTTACTGTTCCGAAATCGATATGCTTAAAATGTGTTATAAAATTTCCAGATTTCGGATGAATGTTTGAATGTTTAATTTTTTAGGGTTCATCACTTGTTCATCAGAAAATTCGAAAATTCCCTTAGTTTTGGAATGAATTCGGATTATAGGGTGTTTGTTCCTGTTTTGATCTATTTTATCTACTTAAGTTTTTTCGAAATCTGTTATCATTATTAATGGATATAATTTTCGAAATAAACAGATAAATATAACTAACATTTAAACAGGAAACATAATCCCATAATCCCAAATTTCGGATTTTGAACCTTATCAATTAATAACTGCTTAAATTAAGGATTTGTGGCTTGAGGAACACATTTCGGATGAACATTCCGGATGACTATTCCGGATGACCATTCCGGATGAACATCTGTTCATCCATCACGGATCAATAATTATCTGATCATTTCGGATGAACATTCCGAATGACCATTCCGGATGAACATTTGTTCGTCCATCACGGATCAATAATTGGATGATCATTACGGATGATCATTTCGGATCTCATTTCGGACTAAGCGTCTATCACAGATTAACAACTAACTGATCATTCCGGATGAGCATCTGTTTCGTCCATTACGGATCAACATCTACCTGATCATTACGGACCATCACAGATCATTTCGGACTAATCATTTCGGACTAATCATTTCGGACTAAGCATTATCATCCGAAATCATCCGGCTTACGCGTCTTGAACACATCCGAAATCATTCGAAATCACTCATCTCGAACAATCCGAGATCATTCGAAATCATTCATTTCGGATGAATACAGGACATAAACCATCCGAAATCATGAGTGTTCATAAAATTTCAAGGCTTATTTGAAATCCTATTATTTATTAAGCAGTTCGATCCGCGCTAACAGGTGGTTTGCTATTAAATGATTGGTTTTGTAAATACTTAGTTAATTAATAAGGATCAAATAATGTTTCACAAAACCAAAATGGCTTAACTTGAATGAGCTTCTGATGTATCACTTCTGGCCAAAGCTGATTTGATGCATCTACTTATCGTTCAAGTATTACGAAAGCTATGTTAAGTGTGCATCATAAACATGAATGTCTTAATATCTGGCCAAAGCTGATTTAATTCCTTCATAGATGGCATACTTAACAAGTGCATAACTAAAGTGATTGTCTCAATTTCTGGCCAAAGCTGATTTGTTACAACCACTTTGCACACATGCTTAAATGATTACACTTCTGGCCAAAGCTGATTTGTCTTCGTTTAAGTAGAACTTTAAATAGTCTATTATTTTGATGTTAGTAATAGACATATCACAACCTCTTCACATAATGATCCTTATATTAATGATCCTTAATTAATTTTTTATGATCATTTCGTCTGCCTTATTCTTAGTACCCATAATTTTACTCACTATAATTTTCTTCTATAAATCTATATCTCATCCACTCTAATTCCTAAATCTAATATGTTTTGCTTAAAGTTTCTATAAGAATTAGCTCCTTGATTATCTCTTAAGACACGATAATCCTATTGCTCTCTTCTGATAAAGCACTACAGAAGAAAAGTAGAGCATGATGATTAGGATAAATTGAACATGATGTCTCTTATGATAATCAAGAATAAGTGTTGTCACTAAAAAGTTATTCCAGATTAAGTCTTTCCTAAGACTAATCTATTATTGTGGAATAATCACTAGAACTCCTAAGATGCATGCCTTCATTTAAAATTCTAAACTATAAAGCTAAGTGGTCTATGTGAATACATAATAATGTACAATATCATGACCCATAAAGTTAAGGGCTTACGCATGGAAATAAGTACATTTTTTCCAGTACATTACATACTAAGATTTTCACTTGTGCAATTTGATGCCTTATAAATCAACCATAACACTCGAAAGTGCCAAAGTATAATGAGTGTGTTGATAAGCAACATATGTACAAAGAAATAAATGTTTGAAACTGGAAAATAAGATGTTATTCACCTTACAACCACTGATACTTTAAAAGATGATTGTTCTAAGGTCCATAGACAAATTACAAGTGCTAATTCCAACTTTAAGGTTCTTCAAGGGAAAATCTCACTGCATAATTATGTCATTAGACTAGACATAAGCAACGAGACTATCCATTATTATAAAGAACAACTGGGTAAATAAATTAGATAGTCACTTACTAATGATATCTAAGTCTGATAATTTTAGTATTCCTATTAACACATGATTAGTAGACTCTAGTTTTAAACGTTTCCTTACCAGAAGTCAATAAATAACTAACATGAGAGTTAGTGACAAAATTAAATGTTAAGACTATAAAAACGATAATAAGCAGTCTTCTCACAACGTTTTTCGATACCTTATATATTCTGAAGATTAACCAGAATATAGTATCATAATTAAGCAATGTTATGAAGATTGTGAGGTTTGCATAGTCAACATAAAGTCACACTTACCTTAAACTCTCATATTATTAGTTCTAAATATCTGGATTGAAACATTACTAAGATAAAACTAGATGATACCTTACATTTTCACAACTTTTGTTATCATGCAAATGAGAATTTGACAAAAGGAAAATGAGACTTACAAATTTCATGCATTATAACCAAAATTCATGAGAAATCATGACATGGTTAATGAGGATGATTATTCAACTAATCTCATTCTAAGTGATTTTAAATCATGACGTTAAAGCCCTAAATATTACTTGGCTTAAGGAATAAATATGGGTCCATCATAAGTCATTCATTGACATTCGTGGAACTTATTCCAAATGGAATATTCAGACATAATTCATTTATCAGTTAAAGACTATCTACTTGTATCTAAATTTTGTCGCATATGGCCCACAATCTTAAAAGAAATCTATTCATACATATACTTAATATGATTTCTATTAAATATGTCCCTAAAGTTTCTTATGATATCTGGACATTAAAGAAATCAAATAAAGTCTAACGTATATGTGATAGGTTCACGTAGCTCATTGAAACTTCTCTTGTAGCATTCTAGGAATATTAAAGATCAGTGGGAGCATTAAGTGTCTTAATGATAACTTGCAATAGTTGCAAGAGGTGGGGGAGTGAAAATTTTACATTACCTAAATTTACACTTCTTGTACAAGACACTGCTCCATCTTGACACTGTTCTATCATAACTTGTCTCCTTAAAATCTAATGCTACTCTTACAAAAGTTTCATTGTTGCTTAATTGTGGGTACACTTAGATTTCTTACCTAAACTAACATAATCCTCAACAAGAGAAATCCCAACGACTAACGTCATTAACTTGTTTCTCTATTAGAATTTGTTGGTCGTTACATATTGACCCTAAGCATGCTGAGTTCCTAAAAGATTTCTAAGGTCAGTGGGAGCAGTCAAAGTCCTTATCATAACTTGTAAGGAATACAAGAGGCGGGGGGAAGAGTGTCATTAAATTCTGAATTTAACTCCGATTACACCTCTTGTACACCATACTGCACCAACTCTTATAGACTTAGAATCCTGAAAATGATAGCAACCTAACCAAGAGCTAATCCATAAAACTGAAACTTCTAATGAACCCAATAATCAACTGAGGAGGTCATCTAGGTTTAAAAACCTACTAACTTTGATGATTACATAACCTCCCTAACTGAAGTTGAAATGGATTTTAGAAATGTTTACTGATCCTATCTCTTCGAATTAAGCCATTAGCGTCAATTAATCTTCTAAATGGAATAAAACAGTTTTCTAGTAAAACTGATTTTAAGCGTTAAGACACGAAAAGGCATGATTGATTGTCAAAGGTTATACTTAGGAAGAGATAAAATTTGAGGATCATCACTGTTCTAGTAGCTTATAATAGTTTAAAGCTACATTAGATGAACATTAAAAACAATTTTCCCTAACAAATGGCTGACATATTTACATGTTCATAAAACAACCCGAAAGTTTCAAACTGAAGGTTAAAATAACACTTTATTTGTAAGCCAATAAAATCCATGTATGGGTTAATGCAAACATCATAATGTGATGAAATCTTAACGTAATTATTTTCATCAAAAATCAAGTGGATTAATGTACCTACGTCAAAATGAGTGGGAGCAACTAAGATAAACTTGTCTATATAGATGATATTCTTTTGACAAGTATATGTTACATAAGTCAAAGCATTGTTAACACAAACTTTGATATAATAGATCTCAGAGATATCTCTTATGTATTAGATATCATAACATGCCGAGAGGATAATAGGATAAATGAGATTATTTCCTTACGCTTCATTAATTGGAAGCCTTATGTAAGTTTAAGTCTATACTCGTTTAGATATTACTCACATTGCAACACACTAGATTCGTCTAGATTAATGTGAAGCATCTAATGGAGTATTACAATATCTTTAAAAGAAACGAGAGACTACAATTTAAAGAAGAAGTGAGAATTAAAACCGGTTTATTACTTTAACTTTGTGATGTTCAAAGATGACAAAATGTAATTTCAGGTATATCTTTATGTCAGCAGACAAAACCTATCTCATGGAGGAGTCATAATGCACTGATATTAACAACCTAAGTTATAACGACATAATATAGTCACTAAATGTTGTTGAAAATTTATCAGTGGACTCATAAGTATATTAACTCCATATAATTAATGTTTTGAAGACTTAGTGTGATAAAGTCAGCTACCATGACTCCTTGAACAGTAACAGTTCAAGAGGTGCTGCATTAAATTTCGATACGCAATTAATTATTCGTTTATGAACGAATTGAGGAAACTGAGTTTTGTATCGAATACATTCATGATATGCTTAAGGATCCTATAACTGAAGGGCTATTACCCATAAGTCTTATTAAGAGAGCTCATAGACGGGTATTAATTAACGGCCGTGCGCAATTGCATATCGTACTATGAATGACTAAGTATTAGTTAATTTTCCTCATCAGTTTGATTTTGTATGTCTCTAAGAATATGTCAAGCCGGCATAATGGCATATAGACAAATAAAGTTACAAATAAAACAAAGGGCTTATGCATATTTTGATCATGACGATTAGGTTTTAAATTAAGGCTATAGTATGACTAATGGGGGTCCTGAGTCGCATAATGATTCAACGGCTGTATTTCTCTGCTATAGTACTTGTTTAAGGCTAAAATGAGTGTTAACTCCTGATCAGGCTTATCTAATACTCATAGTAAATGATTACTCAGCTAAGTGGGAGAATGTAAGATTAAATATATTTTATGTCATATTTAATCTAGTAGCCATTATAATCATTTACATTATATGGATCAAAATATATAACAATCCTATTTAATAATTAGTTGGTAATTGTTGATGGGCCTAATTACCCTTATTAACTAATTAGGGTTTCCTCCTGGGTGCTTATATAAGGAGACTAATGTAGAGGTTTCAAGGTTAGACAACCTAATTACTCTCATAACATCAATCGACCTCCTCTCCATAACCGATTCCCTTCTCGGTTTCTCATCATCACCATCATTAGATTGCACCCTAAGGAGGAACCAGATCAAGCTGACAATCATGTCAAACACTGTTGCTGCGTCTCCATCTGGATTCTCTGCTGGCCTGTATTGATGCAATCAAAGGTATGTTTTATGTTTTCCATCATGTTTAAACATAACTGATCCAACAAGATATAGAATGATTCTAAATCTCATTACTCTCCTTTTCAAAGTTTCCTTAAAAAATAACTTTCAAGGATGGTAGCTACATAGCATTTAAATAGTAGAAAAGCTGTAAAGTTAACAAATAATAATTAGATTAATATACAGGCTAACATATAATAATTAACATGAGTTTGAATAACAATTTTATAAACTCGGACTTAGGTATATTCAATTTGATTTGCAACATCAGACTTGAACGCTACTCTTATAAATTCTAACTAGGGTCGTAGTTACCCGCGTGTTGCGCAGGGATGCGTTTGGAATTCAGAACGTATGGCACATCATTACAACCGATAAATAAATTTATAAAATTCATTAAAATGATATATTAATGGGTTATGCTATTTGCGTCGTAACTCGGCTCTAAACTTCAAAATAATAACAAAAACTAAAACGATATAGTAAATAACAAAGGTAAAAATAAGGTAAATGAAAAAGAAAACGATGGAAACTTGGTCGGTTTCGGCGCGCTCGTTATAGCAAAGGAAAAAAAAGGTTAAAAAATATGTTCAAAAGAGTATCGGCGTGTTTGTTAAAAAATATTAAACTAAAATAAACCTTTGACATGCTCGTTATAGCAAAGAAAAATTAAAAATATATCTCAAACGGTATTAACGTTTTTGTTAAAAAACTATTTATGGGTAGAAAATTAATTTGGTTAAAGTAAAAGAAAAAAATACAATAGTTAAACTACATGGGTTGTAAATGAAAAAGTTTACACTAAATGACGAAATAGAATAAAGGACAAAAAGAATTTATGAACTTCTAAAACATGCATTAGATTTACTACAACACTATTCATCTTCTCTTTTTATATTATATATAATCCTAGGTTAATGCCCGCGCGATGCGCGGCTTCATCCAAAACCATATTATTTACTTTAAAATGAAATATTCTCTACAAATACATACATTGAAAAAAAAATACAGAAAACTATTCAAATGCCGGAAAAAACTTCCTTGTAGACTACATTTGTTGTTTTACTCGTTACCTTCCCATATTTGTCTAGCATAAGCAACTTCACACCGGCTCTGCTTTTAACTCTTGATAACGCAACATAAAGCTGCCCAGTGGTTTTCCTTTCGTTGATCAGGCCTTAGGTACATAAGTGCTTGTCTTTAAAAGGGTTTTGTCTTCAACAGTGGATAGGTCTCATTAGTCTTTAAGTCCATCAGTCTTTATAAGGAGCAGTGGTTAGTTATAACAGTCCTTAGCATGATCAGCTGTTATAACCACTCCATAACCCAATGAGAGGAAGCAAGTGTCTGTCTATTCAATTGAGAGGAATCATTGCATTACATCCCTGTTGAAAAACAGGATCGATAAATTTAGGGAAAATGGTTTTGAAAGATGATAACCCAATAGTGGAGGATCTCATTCTACAGCTTCGATAAATTCAGCGTTATTCTTAAATAATGTTTCCTGGATGTTTGAAGACCGACAAATGTCCACAGTGCTGCTTCTTTGGACATTTTTCGAACTTCAAACATCTAGGAAACATTATTTGAGAATACCCCTGAATTTATCGAAGCTGTAGAATAAGATACTCAACTGTTGGGTTATCATCTTTCAACCCCATTTACCCTAAATTTATCAATTCTGTTTTTCATACCTCCTAAAACCACCTATTCGCCTCCAAAGAAATCGAGACAGCTTGAAGCATAACCTGGACTTGCTGTAATTCCACCAGTTCAGTATTTAATCCCAATATACCAAGTCAATACAAATAACAAATATTTGGTGGCTAGAACTGTAAATAATTCAAGAAACAGATTTGAAACCATAAATATGGATTATAGAGATCTATGAATGAAACATGGGTGAATAAACCAACAAACCTTATATAACAATCTAGTTTAATAAAATAGATCAAATAGTATGAATAAAAATAAAATATAAAAGTATGTTATTGGTAATAACTGAGTAAAGCTTCTACTTTTATAAATATAAAAAAAATAAGTTTTCATCTTAAAACGAAAAAATAAATAATGTATGTGTCAAACTTTCACAGGCGATGGTAAGAAAGACTTCTTGTAACCTGAAGAAGGTCTAAATATATATTGCCAACCAGTAGTAGCTATATTATAAGATACCAACCTAATTGGAGAATCTGTTAAAAGGACAGTTAAGAGTTGTAGTGCGCAATATGTTATAAAAAGACGTCCTCAGCCTGTAAGAATATTTTACAATCAATCACTGAACCCTTGAATAACAAACTTGAGAACTTATTGTTTAAGGAATAACAGGATGATGCCTATCATGGCACAACATAGATAAATGACTATAACCATCCTTAATATCCAAATCAAAACACCAAAATCTAAGCCAATTAAACACTCAAGATAAATGACATATGTAATGGACTTTCATCATAGTGAAGAGCTTCAGATTTAGGGTTTGTGAAAATATGGAAATGTGAGAAGGAAGAAAGCGTGAAAAGAAATATACGGGATCCGGTTAAATTAACATTTTTGCAATTCTTTTGGATATTGTTCGCTGGTCAATCGGGGTTTGTTCCCTTTGCAGTGAATCCAAACTCTTATTTCGTATATATTGAATCCAAATCCCTAATGTTTACTCCAAATATATATGAATTAAAACAAATAACAAACCGGAGAATATAGTAAAACACAAAGAATACCTTTGTCAGCCTTGTAGCATTATGAAGACCGTGTGCAAGTGTATCCATTCCAGCTACATGAGCTATAAATAAGTCCACAACATATGTGATCTCCATACACCTGTGTATCACAACATAACATCAATTTTTTATAATTTGATATCTTAGTTTTTTGAGCTTAAAGAGGATTGGTGCACTTAAAAAGATGTGCAAATGTAAAAACAACCTTCCCATCCTTTCACAAATAAAAAATCAAGCCCGCAGACGTGACCCGTTTAGCACCTCTACTCTCGAATAAACAAATGATGAACCATAAATTTAACAGTCTTACCTATGAAGACTCGTCTTTAAATACTCTTGTTCTCTATGATATTCAGAATCAAATAAATCAAATAACTGGATAACAAACTAAAGATGATTAATGAAGTTTTTTTGCAACGGCTTCTGGTTTTGTCCATCTTCGTATAGTTATGGGTATTATCATGGCTGCAATTGAGGTAAAAGTTTAAAAAACTAAAATCACTCCACCATGTATCTTCACATCTTATATATAAAACACGCAAAGATTAAAACTTTGAAAAAATCTGCAACAACTTGCCTTAAGTGCACTCAACAATTCATTTCCTTCTTCACATATCCCCCCCCCCCCATTCTGTTCAACCTTCTCTGCTCTTTCAAAAAATTCATCAATATCCATGCTGCTTAGAAGACACCTTTTGTTTTCTTCATCTATCTTATCTTGCTTAAACAACTCTTCTGCCCCAAATCTCAAAATACACATTCGAGCCATTATCAATACATAATCAACTCAAATCAACATAATTTCATATAGATTAGTTAAAAAAATAAAAGTGTATGTAAAGTATACGACCTGTGATATTAATATCCATACCAATAGTAGCATTGCATGAAAGTTGCTGGTGTTAGTAGGAATGTAAGAATTAAAAAGTCATTCTTTCACACAAAAACAAAAAAAGCTTCATTCGTTAGAACCATTTGCGGTTGAAACTGCAACCTCTGGGTCCAAGTGACTAAAACACATAACATACTTTATTCAGTGATATCAATAATTATAATGATAATAATAATGATAACAAAATGTAGATTTAGTATATTTGGGTCTGTTGGATACAATCGACAACATTTTCCTCGGATAGTTTGTTCCCATACTAATCAACGACATGAAAAACATGCCAAACATGAACCAAAAAGCGTGATGTTTTAGCTGAAAAATCGACTACAATATTGTTTAATCATCTCGAAACCAGCACGGTAAGGCTTAGACAAAGCCATCAAGCTATCATGGCTGCACCATAGGTTGCAAGCAGAGAAAAATGCACCTGCCATCCTCTATGATGCCACGTCAAGCAATGATCTGACCAAGATCATCATCGCCAACTCAAATAGCAAAGGCAACAGTCAACAGATTCATCAGGTTAAGAGAAAACGAAAGGACCAAGCCAGAAGCCACCAAGGCTGCAATAGGGGTTGTAGGTGCTAACCTGCCATCCTCCATATCTGCCACGCCATGGCGACATATTTGCTTTATTTTGATAACTCATCACAGCCTCCGTGTAACAACCGTCCATTTAAACCAACCACAACCAAACACAAATTTCCGATTAAAGCCTTCAATAACCTTTTAGATCCTCCCACATCTTAACATCTGCGTATTCGGAACCAGATCAAAAGTTAAACCTGATCTAATAACTTGTAATGCCCATTTTCTTTTTTAAAACCACGTTTAACGCGAGCCCATCCAGTGGTGTGATTCTTCATGATCACAACCTCCAAAACCTGGCCATAGCTACTGAAATACTAATAACAGCACCCTTACAAATAACCGCCTCAGAATGTAGTACTCCTAATACAGCACTAACAAAACTCAACAATACATACACTACATCACCAACTCATTGCTATGAACAACAATAACAACTCCTAATGTAGTCGGTAATATTTGCTCATTCCTGTTTCACAGATTCAAATATCTGTAGGTGAAAATCAAAAACATCTAACAAAACAACAACAAATCAGATTTCAAACCCTAACAAAAAAAAGGGTTACGTTATTACATACTGAATTCATGTAAAAAACCAGTATACATACACAACAAACCCAAAACTGCTAATAACAATAAAAAAATCACAATACATGAACAAAGTAATTAAAACCCTAATAGACAAAACATATATCCGTCCAACATCAAAATCGGCTATTACAGACCCTAAAAAAGAAACTGTACATCACAATAACATCAATCGCGTACGATAATCTAACAAACAAAGAATCTAACAAAACCATTGAATCTGAAACATCGGATCAAAGAAAAGGAAATCGTATGTAAAAGATGGGGATATCGGAATCACGAATCAATACCGTCGATGAAGAGTATTATCTAATGAAGATTGATTATACCTCTTCACTAAATCGCTGATTTGATCTCGAGGATTTGATTTCCTGCAAAAATAGCCCTAATTAAAATCTATAATCGATCATGAAATACTCAAATTAGAGAGTACCGTATATGATTTGTATTCAAATCCGTTGATTCTTGATCAAAATTATTGGCTCTTGTTTAGTCGCCGTGTTCGCCAGAGAAGAGAAGAGAGAGAGAGTTCGAATTAGGGTTTTGAGAGGAGAGAGAGAAAGTATAGCGTAAATGAGAAGCAAGATTCGATCCTCAACTATGAGATGTGCCACATGTATGATGACATGGCTGCTTATTTGGCATCAACCATAGGGTGACATGTGTCCCCCAATGGTTTGCTTTATTAGATATATAGATTGTGTTTAATTTAATTATCTACACGGTTAGTTAGTTGATGTGCATGAATATATACCAAAATTCGGACCAAGCTTTAAAATACGGAATTACTAAAGCTGTACACAAACGTCAAGTGTATTGGTCGTGCAATAGTATAGAAAGTAAGACCGAGTATCGGACTTATGGACCTTATTCAACAACTTCTAAAGCTTAATCTAAACCGAATTACTAGCCTAAAATTGATTGATTTTTTATTGGATTTTTAATTAAGTAATAAACCAATTTAAATTAATGAATCTAAGATGAAGACTAAGGTTGATAGCAATTGTAAGTGTAACCAGTGAGAATGAACAAACCACCCAGGTAAGAATCCCTAATGACATGAAATGACTTTTAATATGACAATTTACCAAGTTCTTATCTTTTTTTTGAAAGGTAAACTTTATTAATAACACCAACCCGAAATCCGGGCGACAAAAAGACTAGAGCTACATAAAAACAAATTTACACCATTCTTCCCATGTTACAAGTTTATGTTTCGATCTATTTTTGAACCATAAATACCCGACCGCCTTAACATCGCTAAAAATGTCTCCATAACTATAAGGAAGATAACTAGAGAGATATGGTCCCCTTGACGCATGCCTTTATGGCATTGGAAGTCGAACGTGGCGGCATCGGTCACTATCACGGAGGCATGAGCCGATGCTAAAATACCTTTAATCCATGAACACCAAAGAGGAGGGAAACCCATTTGGAGCATAGACGATGTAACAAAATTCCAATTGACATTGTCGTCAGCTTTTTCAAAGTCAAGATTTAATATAAAGGTCGTTTTCCTGTTCTTCTTTATCTAAGACGTAACCTCATTGATGATGGGCGGCCCGTCCAAGATATATTTTCCTTTCAAGAAAGCCAATTAGGTTTTAGAAATAACTGATCCAAGCACCTTCTTTAGGCGGTTAGGAAGAGTTTTAGATACCACCTTATTAATAGCCCTGATGTGCGTGAGTGTCGTATAGTTTTTAATGTATATTTTAAGCCCTTTTTAACACTTTAGCCAAGTTTTAAAGTTATAAAACACGATATTTACTAACACTAAACACACATATGGGCAAGTGCACCCATCGTGAGCGTAGTATAGTGTTGGTAAGATACCGAGGTCGTCCAAGGACACAAGAGCTTTTAATACCGTTTTATCCTCAACGTCTAATCAAATCAAAAGTTTAGAAAAAGGTTTTAAACTAGAAAATAAAAACTAAAAATGCTGAAAAATAAAAATAAAAATAAAAATAGATAAACAAGATGAATCACTTGGATCCGACTCGCCTTTAGTGTAACCTTTGATTATTTCTACACTTTTGCACTTTTTAAGAGATTATCTTAGTTATAGTAGTAAGCCCCTCTTTTGAAGGTGATGTTACCCTCAACCCAGTAGTTTGAGTCAGCAAGGATACAATCCTAAAGGATTGGATTATTGAAAGATAATTAATTAAGTTATTAATGCATATTATGGTAGGCCCCTCTTTTGAAGGTGACGTTACCCTCGGCTAAGTAGTTTGAGTCAGCAGGGATACAATCCTAAGTAGCCGGATTAAAGTTTTAATAGTAGTTTACATATGAGGGGATCAATGAGTTCGGACCCCCGCCATCCAATACCAGTGGGTATTGAAGGAGGTCCTACTAAAATTGACCCAGGTCCTTGCAGGATCTATACACTGAACAAGGAAAACCTCTTACCAAACCGTTCCCTTAACCCCCGACCAGGTAGCCAACATATCTCCATATAGACCGTGGAGATATGAATGGTGTAAATCTTTTCTTTTATATAGACAGTAAAATAACGCCAAGACACCACGGACAAACGATAAGGAAGATTCACCTTCAACATAGGAAACTAGTTATTAAAGTCATTAATACATAACCAAATAAAAAGTGCGAAAAGATTAAAAATAAAAAGTATTACACTAAATGCTTGTCTTCACCAAGTGATGTAAGAGACTTAGGCAAACATGGCCTTTGATTGTCAAGAACTCTTACAATCAATCTTGGATCCCGAGACTACTACACACACTCTATGATGGATGATGGATGATGGATGATGGTGGTGGATGTGGGTTATGATGGTGGTGGAGGGTGGGTGTAGTGTGAGAGAGGTGGTTTGCCAAGGGATGGTTTGCAAGTGAGCCAAGCACCCTTATTTATAGCCTGCACAGAAGCCCGGACACGGCCCCGTGTCCATTGGGCACGGCCCCGTGTCCACCCATCTTCTCTTTCTTTATTAATTGCAGTTTGTCTGCATTAGTTGACCACGCCCCCGTGTCTGCTGGGAACGGCTCCGTGTGCAGAAGCGTATCTGTACTATCAAGATTTGCTCAGATTCTACGAATCTTTGCGTTGACCACGGCCCCGTGTCCGCTGGGCACGCCCCCGTGGTGGTTGATAGAAGCTTCTACAGCTTTGTCTTTTCTGCAGACACTTGGGCACGCCCCCGTGCTCACTGAGCACGGGGCGTGTTAAGTCTTCTGTTCTCTTGTTTTTGCTTGGGGAGATGCTGTCGAGGGGTCGGGCAAGCCACGTTTATTCCTTTTCTTGTATTATTGTTAGATTTTACTGCATTTTTGCTTCTTTTGTTCATTTAAGCTCATTTAATCCTGAAAATACAAAAGGAAGACAAAAACAAACTTTTTCCAACATTAGTACTAAAAAAGGGTTAGTTTTATGCCACATTTGATGTAATTTATATGTTGAATTTTGCACACATCAAGCCCCCACGAGGCTTATCGGCCGAAAATCGTTTAATTTCGTAGGGGCATTAACCTTAGGGATTAGCTCAATAAAAGTAGTTGTGCATCTCGAGTTAATCTTCCGATTGTTATGAAACGCCTCCAAAACGTTCACAAAATGATCTTCAAAATATTGCTAGAAGTGTTCCATAAACCGAAAATTCAAACCGTCAGTCCCGGGAGTCACACCCCAAAACGTCACAGCGGAAATACAAACGTGGCGGTGACGGAGGTTGGTACCCATAAAAGTATTTGTGGTCGATGCTGTCACACCCCGAAAATCCACCCGCGGAGTGTCACCGCTTGGAGGCGTGATTGACCAGGATCAAGCCACCAATCATATTGAATAAGCAAGTAAATAATTATAAAAGTCCAACCAATACAATTGGTGTCCAAACAAACATAGTTTAAGTTGCAGGCGGAAGCATAATGTTTAAAACCAAAACATAAGTTTAAATGTTTAAAAGTTTGACATGGCACACAGCTGTCCATGTCCCACAATGACTCTTCCCCATGCAAGCTCCAGCTAAGTACCTATTGACCTGCAAAGCATGTAGTAACGAGTCAACAACAATGTTGAGCGAGTTCACAGTTGGGTGTTCGTTTTAAGTTGTTCCAAAAACAGTTTCCTTTAACTGGCATCCCTGCCGTGGGGGTTACCCCATAGTTGAAAACGTGATTTGTTTATCCCATTTACTCTGGCAATCCAGCCATGGGGGCTACCCCATGTTTAATTATCTGGCCCTTCGGCCGTGGGGGCTACCCCATGTATATACTACTAGACTCGTTACCATATCGACTGCTGACTGTAGTCATGTTTATGTGCCCTGAACTGTCAATGTCTATCATCATTGACGTGCCCAGATCCATTAGTTAACGCCCGTCCTCTGCGGTACGGTGTGAGGCTTGTCAGACCTAAATAGCGCTGCTCGCCATTGGCCCGGCGATTAAGTCGATATAAAAAGGAGGGACTTCGTGATAGAGTTTTGGTCTAGTGAAAGTTAACTGTCCATAAGGACGAGGAATTATATTCCTGAACCCGTACTGTCCTACCCAAGAAAGGACGAGGAATCCATATTCCTTAACCCATTCCCAACCCCTGGGAATCCGATGCTTTGTAGAAAGTGTGAACTCACCTTAGGTTAGCTCGGCAGATAAACGAAAGGTCAATCGAGCTGCTAGGGGTCAACCACATCCTAACATGGTTACCATACAAGTCAGGTCTAGGTTCAAGTAGTGCACGTATGATTACACATAGTTTAACAGGTTATGAACACGTATTGATCATGGCAAACACATAATACATGTTAACACATTAACAGTAGCATTCAAGTACCAAACACGTCCAACTTGTGCGACCCGAAAGATAAAGCCCAACCAATAGGCGGCCATCCCATTGTGCGATCAGCACAACTTGTGCGATCCACAATGGGTTATGCGATCAGCCTTAAACCTGGCCCAATTAACATAAACAGCCCAACACACATACGGCCCAACAAATGTAACAGTTTGATAATCTTGTGCGGTCCAGTTCATCTTGTGCGACTGGACAATGCTTGTGTGACAGGACTTGGGCTTTGAGGCCCAACAGTAATCCAAATCCAAGTTTTTCGTGTAAGGCCCAAGACTTGTGCGATCGGCACCTTCTTGTGCTATCCACAGGTCTTGTGCGATCATGCATATCCTGATTGTACACTGTACTTAACGTGATTGTACCCGACTTGTGCGATTGCACCTTGTGCGATGAGATCAGATCTTGTACGATCTGATCTTGTGCGACCGAGAGGGGCCTTGTGCGATTAGTTATGTAATTCCTTAAATCATGCAATCGGTTACTTTATTATTGATAATTTCCATATTTGTAGTTTATCAATCAACAGTTTCCATTCACATAAATAATCGATCAAACAAGGGTTTTTAGCATCAAATCTCTTATGAACCCTAATCAATCCTAATCATGAACATCAACTTATCAACACTTAAACATATAACATGATTCTTGTTCTTGATCACTAACATACGTCCTGTTATAACAACACAATGAATCATCCTAATCGTACACATATCACAGCCGATTAACAAGCATTTGGTTTCCATTCATCAACAAATCCAACTTGTTCTAACACAACCAAACCATTCGGATCCAAACCCACATAGTGCCGATTACATTCATTCATGATCAATCACATATTATTCATACCAACATAACAATACATCATCATATAAACATCATCATTCATCATCAACCGAATAAAAACACATAACATGAAACACTAACCGATCAGAGATGGATGAGAGTGATCCGAATCAAAAGCTTCGATGGGGATGGGATGTTGTTTGGCGTCGGCTTCGAGAGGAGAGAAAGAGAGTAGGGTTTTGTGTGTGTGTTGTGTTTTGCAAATTATGAGAAACACTCTCCTACCCTAGGTGATTGTATGCGCATAAGAGGAGTGGGCCGAACCCATCATGGGCTGCCCTTGGTTTGGATACAAAGAGTGTAGCCCGAATGGCTTGTGCGATCAGGTTGTGTTGCGCGATTACATAATACATACATTCACATAACATAAAATCAAACATAGCATTCAATACTCAACATGGTTCATGTAATCACATAAGGTCTACATACATTACATTAACACAAACAAAAGGTTTTAAATACGAGTTGTCACATTATCCCCAAGTTGAAAGAAATTTCATCCCGAAATTTGGTACGTACTCACTGAGGAAGCTAGTTAAGTTGCATGGTTTTCCTGGGGTGTCACATCCTCCCCCCGTTGATCTGGAATTTCGTCCTGAAATTCCATGGTAGCTTCAGCCTCGGTAGTGGTTGTACTGTTTGCGAACAGTTGGGGATACTTTTGTTTCATCTGATCTTCGCGTTCCCAGGTGAACTCTGGGCCACGACGTGAGTTCCAACGAACTCGAACGAGAGGTATTCTAGTGCGCTTGAGGACCTTAACATCCCGGTCTGTGATTTCAACTGGTTCCTTGACGAATCATAACTGCTCGTCGATAGTGAGCTCCTTCAAAGGAACTATGAGGGTCTCATCTGACAGACACTTCTTCAGATTCGACACGTGGAAAACGTTGTGAACTGCACTGATTTCTGCTGGTAGGTTCAGTTTGTAGGCCACCTTGCCTATTTTCTCGATGATGTCGAATGGTCCGACATATCGCGGGTTAAGTTTGCCTCGTTTGCCAAAACGAACCACACCCTTCCAGGGTGAAACTTTGAGTAGCACTCGATCCCCAACCTGGAACTCGAGTGGTTTCTTGCCCTTATCGGCGTAGCTTTTCTGACGGTCACGAGCTGCCGCCATTCGTTGTCGTATCTGAGCAATCCTTTCTGTAGTATCAACTACGAGTTCTGGGCCAGTGATTTGGCTATCCCCCACCTCTGCCCAACAAAGAGGTGATCGGAATTTACGCCCGTACAATGCCTCAAACGGAGCAGCTTTAATGCTGGTGTGGTAGTTGTTATTGTACGAAAATTCCACAAGTGGCAGATGCTTTTCCCAGCCGTTGCCAAAGTCAATTACACACGCCCGAAGTATGTCTTCTAAAGTTTGAATAGTGCGCTCAGACTACCCATCCGTCTGAGGGTGATAAGCCGTGCTCATGTCTAATCGTGAGCCGAAGGATTTGTGCATCGCTTGCCAAAGTTCTGAAGTGAAACGTGCATCACGATCGGAGATAATAGAGGTTGGCACCCCGTGCCTCGAAACCACTTCCTTTAGGTAAACGTCTGCTAAAGTAGAGAACTTGTCTGTTTCTTTGATAGCCAAGAAGTGTGCAGACTTTGTGAGTCGATCCACGATCACCCAAATAGTATCTTTACCACATTGAGATCTAGGCAAGCCAGTAACAAAATCCATGGAAATTTGTTCCCATTTCCATTGTGGTATCTCTGGTTGTTGGAGTAGGCCTGAGGGTTTCTAGTATTCGACCTTGACTCTCGCACATGTCAAACACTTACTGACGTAAGTTGCTATGTGGGCTTTCATGCTAGGCCACCAATACGTCGTTTTCAAGTCATGGTACATCTTATCCGAACCAGGATGTACTGAGTAACGAGACTTGTGTGCTTCATCCATTACAAGCTCTCGTAGGTTGCCATAGAGTGTAACACCTGTGCCTCCACGGCCATCAAACAAATACCAAACCAATGAAATATTGTATTTCATACTTGGGATTTGTAAAAATAGGTGTATCGATTGCACATATCAACTCTTGTTATGATTTCAAGCTCTAAATCGCTTTCTGGAAGGTTATACACGCACTGATGCGTAAATATAACCAGTTTAATGCAACGAACACTTCAGAATAGTGAAATAGGCTTAACATACCTTAAATAACCTTTACATAACTTATATATAAGTTTTGGAAGGTTTGGTGTGGTGAAATCAAGTTTAATCGCTTACAGGGACTAAAGTTGACAAACTGCGAAAGTATGCCAATTTGAACTGTAACAGACCTTCCGGAACATGACCATAAGTTAAACATACCATAAATATCCTTTACATAGCTTAGAAATAGGCTTTGAGGGGTTCGGTGTGCTAAAATAAACTTTTGGGTCATTCAGGGACTAAAAGTGTCAAAAAGTGCACAAGTTTGCATTTTCGCGCATAACTTACGTTCTGAATACATCCGGACATCCAAAAAATTATGTAAGCACTAAAATATTTTATTTTAGTGTTCGCCATAAGAAAAATCCATTCGTCACGTCATTTGGATCGTTTTTCGCATTCGGGACCAGATTCGATGTATTAGCCGTTGTTTAATTCACAACCACACATTCTAACATGCTTAGTCAGCGGATAAGGATGGAATTTAGGCACCATAACATTTCAACACATGTATGGATGGAATTTAAACACCTAAACACCATGACATTTCAACACATGTATGGATGGAATTTAAACACCTAAACACCATGACATTTCAACACATGTATGGATGGAATTTAAACACCTAAACACCATGACATTTCAACACATGTACGGATGGGATTAAGGCACGTTTTCCATGAAACGATCTTAACGGTTCGGGTATTCCTATAAATACCCATCCACCCCCATTGCTAAAATCACTAGAACTTTGATTTGAGAAACTCTAAGTTGAAACTATTGTTTCATACCTGAGATTTTTGAATCGAGGTTAGCATTCGGGGACCCTTCGTAAGTCTTCTTTCGTTCTTTTCCTTATTTTATTGCTTTTCGAGTCAGAAAGTCAAACTTTGTTTGACTTTCAGCGTTGACCAGTAATGGTCAATGCGAAGTTCGTTTGAACTTCGCAACGTGAGTGTAATCACGTTGGTTATAGTCCCTTGGGACTATGCCTACTGATTACCACGTTGTCTAGGGTCGTAGGGTAAGCGATCTGATAAATCGCTTATACCTTCGAACCCGACCCAGTTTGGTCGATCATTAGGATCCGACCAAATACATTAGGTGACCCTAGTATAGGGCATAACCTTCCGAGGTTATACCCTATGGTCACATCGTTTAAGTAGTTGTATGATAGGTAGTTTATATGCCTTAGGTAAATTACCAGAATACCCTTTTCATGTATAATTGGTAATTAAGCATATGTAACCTAAACTTTTGTCACATAACTGATTATGTAACATGTTTAGGCATATAACACTTGTCATAGGACTAGTTAGACGCTCCAAACGCGTTTCACGCGCACGACGCGTTAAAGTAGCATAAGTTACCTTAATGGGTCGCGATGGGTCGATAATACTTAGGTTAAGTTTCATTTAGTATGTAGGCTTTGTTAAACCATATCATATGAGTTCCTACACTCATTTGGTTTACAAACCCTCCTGCTACCCAGTCTTCCGATTTAGGTCCGGGTTAATTATGTAGTTACCTATATTAGGTACCGTTTGATTTCCGGGACTCCTCTAGCTTACTTGGTAGTTGTTCAAGACTCCTAAGCACTCCCAGGCGAGTACATTATTCCCCTCTTTTACTGTTTTCAACTGTTTTGGGGTGACTCATATGTGCTAAATGTTTTATCAATGGTTTCAAAAACAATTACAATGTAGTATCAAGAACGATAACAATAGTTTCAAGAACGCTAACAATGATTTCAAGAACGAATACAATGATTTCAAAAACTAATAACAATTTCAAAAAGTGAACAAACTTGTTGGTTGTAGTTTACATGACCGATGACATTCATTAGCAATGATCAAGCCGACCAGTATTAGGTTATGGTACCATAGGATCTGACAAATCCCGTTATTTACTGCACCCATTGTTATGTGTGGGGGTTGTGGGTAGCGACTGAATCTGTAATTATTAACTTATCCTTTGGTAAGGGTTTGTTAAGAACGAGAGCGAGAGCGAGATGGAGCGAGGAACGCGTCAAGAAGGTTTGAATGTTATTAGAGAATCGACCATAAAGTAGTTTCACAATTAAAACAAGAACGACTAGAACGATTTTACAAAATGGGTTAACGATTGGGTAAACATTTGTACATGATTGACATTTGATCATGTATTTTCCACAAAACATAACTTTGATTTAAACCAAGTTTTACTTCAATACTTTGTTTTTGTGCATATGGTTTAGTTGAGACATTTCACTTGCCATACATGGATATTTGACATAGACATTTGACATGGATATTTGACATAGACATTTGACATGGATATTTGACATAGACATTTGACAATTTATTTAAACATAGACATTTTACATTGTTTGGTTTGGTTTGATTAAGTGATTAAGTAACGATGCGTGTGTAATATGATACAAGCATGGTGGATACGCCGCTGGTACTTCCTATATATAAGTGTTTGTATGGTATTACATATTGTAGCGTTATTTGAATCATTTCAGTTTGATACATATAACATTTTATACAAATAACATACTTTTCACAAGACATTGTTTTACAAAACAATTTATCTTTTACAAACTCATTAACTTGGTTATTCATTTAACCATGCATTATTTTCTTATTTATACATATCATCTGAACTAATTGTTTTTCAAATGATTTACAAAGACAAAGCAAATTACAAGGTTCATGACTAAACATTTTCTTAAAACAGAAGTCATGAATCTTATTTTCACAAAACCTATGTATCTCGCCAGCATTTCTTTGCTGACCTCGTTTTCACATATGTTTCAGGTATTGTTGGATGATATCGATTGATAAGATGCATGTTCACATAGGACTGGACAAGGCCTTAGTGACTCAATAACAATGATAGACTATGTTTAAATAGTGTATTTAGATTTCCAGACGATGTAATTACTCAATGTTTAATAAAACGAAACACTTTTGATATCCATGGTTATGAAACATTAATTCTGTTGCAACACGCCCCGATGTTTCCGCCGCGATTTGTTGTTTTACGCGGTCGGGGTGTGACAGAAAGATGGTATCAGAGCCAATGGTTATAGGGAATTAGGTTATTAGTAATTAGTAATGCTTTGACCTAGTCTATAACCTTCTTAGGACCCTAACGCAAGTTTACTTGCGTTTAGTCATAAAACAATACCGTCACCTATCCTTAGGTGACAACCACAACAAGAACATAAATTTCAAAACCGCTTTGAAAACTAATCATCTGTTCTAGGATGATTGATTACTAGGTTTTGAACCCTCTATTGTAAGGTTTTGAACTCTCTATTATATGGTTTTGAACCCCTTTGAGTTTTCAAAACTTCGTTAAGGTTTTGGGTTTTAAATGATGTGAACACGTGCAAACTGGAAGGGTGAATGCCTGTATTCTGGGTTTTCTGTCTAGGCAAGCACTTCGTATACATCTCATCAGACGCGAGACCAGTTGTGCTTACCTGGGAATTCTTGGGATGAGTGTTCACTTATAGGCGAGCATGTCTTCGCGATACATTATTTTTGACCCATTTACTTTGATTAGTCACCGTCTCATTTGTTTGCCTTAGGTAACAAACAAATGATCGCAATTTTCATGCGTTATCATTCTGTTTTGAATGTCCAATAATCTTTCACCTGTTTCTCCCTATGCCTTTCTTTTTCTTCAAGAATGTCTCTTCATCACGATGACGCCCAGATATCTGAGCAAGCAGCCAAATTCGCTCAGCGAATAGGCGAAGTAGTCCTAAAGACTGTTGAATTAGCTACTGCCAAGTATCATCTCCAGGATGAAGCCACTCAAGAGTCACCAAGACTGGCAGGACCTAGTCAGGCGACAACACCGTCAGCCAAGAAACCAATCGAGGAATCAAAGACCATGGATGAACGATCCCCTAGGAAGTCAAAGAAGCGAAAGGCTTCTCAGAACTTCGCCATGATCGCTCATGATTCCCTCGAAATTTTTAAGTACTCGTTTCACTCTAAGAAACAAAGTACAGAAAATTAAGTGACATTATGAGTAATCGTGCTTTTCGCACATCTGTACCTTTAAATCCTTGGTTAGATAACTAAGGGTATTTTCAAATCTCATACCCATTCCGTTTTGATTTTTTTCAACATATACAGTACAAGTATTTCAAAACAATCTTCATGATCTCAAAACATTTCATATAGTTTGAAAACAATTTTTTTCTAGATGCATTGTCTATGTTATTTCAAAAACATTGACCATGTTATCAAAACCAACCTTCCTAATTTCAAAATATTTCATATAGTCTGAAGACAATATTAACACAATACATTTTATTATCAAGTGCATGATTTCGAAAAGCATCATTCATGTCTTTCAAAAACCTTATACATAATTTAAAAATTCATCTCGCATGATTTTAAAACATTTTTGTAAATATATCTATCTAATACACCTACTTTATGATTTCAAAAGTATTATATATAAGGTTTCAAAAACGTTAAACACATTTTTCTTAAAAGAACCCCATGCATAGTTTTCAAAAATACTTTCCTCATACATTGACTTAACCTTCAAAATTCTGCTTCATATGTCGCCTTGACATATCAAGCAT
Source organism: Helianthus tuberosus (assembly GCA_030545235.1). Taxonomy (NCBI): domain Eukaryota; kingdom Viridiplantae; phylum Streptophyta; class Magnoliopsida; order Asterales; family Asteraceae; genus Helianthus; species Helianthus tuberosus. The sequence goes on from CM060443.1 coordinate 71,473,736, forward strand.
CTCAACTTCATAAGCATTTTACATCATGTTTTGACCTAAGCACATCCAGTGTAAGGTTTCAAAACATCTTCAACTTCAAAAATTCATATGGGATCTTTTTATCTTCACAATTAGATCCTTGTGGATGATTATCATTCAAATCAGAGTCCTTAATTGGATTCCTTATGTACCTTAATTCGAACACTTCGGTTCCTAGTAATCGAAATCGAATTTTCTTTTTGAATCTTTCTATCTTTATAGTTGGATTCTTGTTAACGTTTAAAGTACCAAATGAAATCCACGAGATGGATTCCTATTGTACTTTAAATACATGTACTCTGTTAGCAGAACAAACTTCTATTTAAACAATTTTGTGGTTATGTGATATATGTTTATGTGTTCTCCTCTATGATTTTTGTGTTTTCGTATACTCTGGATATTCGTTATCCAAATCCTCGTAGAATCTTTCATATCTTCATATGATGGATTCGTAGTAGGATATTCAAAAAGGTACTACCTTAAATCCTTAATGGGCTTCTATGTAAGAGTTAAGACCCTTGGATTATATAGTACTACTCCATGATTCATAAGAGACCCTTTAGTGGTCTAGTCAAAAAGATTGATTCACAATTTGGTTAAAGAACGACATCTAGTGATGTAGCTGAACAGACTCCTTGATAGTCTATTTAGATCATTTAATGATTTAATTAAAAGGATTCTATGGCGGTCTAGTCACACTCATCACAGGATTGTTCATTTGGTTTCACACTACACATTATAAAATAGACTGTGTGAACTGGGCAAGGAATTGTCTAATTATGGACGCGTACATAATTATGAAATTTAGTGCACAGGAAACCAGTAAGATTTATTATGTGTAAGAACCGATAGCGACAACAATAACAAAATGACAACGATGTAATGGAGGTACGGTGGACGCACCAATGACACTTCATATACTTGTATATAAGTATCCCTCTTACATTGCAAACATGATGTTATTAAAGTTACTAGAAGTTCAGATACCTAACCAATGTTGTTCGGTCTTTTCAACTTCATGTTTTAAACTCTCACAAGTTTCCTCTAAATAAATTTCGGGACGAAATTTCCTAAAGTAGGGGAGACTGTAACACCTGTGCCTCCACGGCCATCAAACAAATACCAAACCAATGAAATATTGTATTTCATACTTGGGATTTGTAAAAATAGGTGTATCGATTGCACATATCAACTCTTGTTTCGATTTCAAGCTCTAAATCGCTTTCTAGAAGGTTATACACGCACTGATGCGTAAATATAACCAGTTTAATGCAACGAACACTCCGGAATAGTGAAATAGGCTTAACATACCTTAAATAACCTTTACATAACTTATATATAAGTTTTGGAAGGTTTGGTGTGGTGAAATCAAGTTTAATCGCTTACAGGGACTAAAGTTGACAAACTGCGAAAGTATGCCAATTTGAACTGTAACAGACCTTCCGGAACATGACCATAAGTTAAACATACCATAAATATCCTTTACATAGCTTAGAAATAGGCTTTGAGGGGTTCGGTGTGCTAAAATAAACTTTTGGGTCATTCAGGGACTAAAAGTGTCAAAAAGTGCACAAGTTTGCATTTTCGCGCATAACTTACGTTCTGAATACATCCGGACATCCAAAAAATTATGTAAGCACTAAAATATTTTATTTTAGTGTTCGCCATAAGAAAAATCCATTCGTCACGTCATTTGGATCGTTTTTCGCATTCGGGACCAGATTCGATGTATTAGCCGTTGTTTAATTCACAACCACACATTCTAACATGCTTAGTCAGCGGATAAGGATGGAATTTAGGCACCATAACATTTCAACACATGTATGGATGGAATTTAAACACCTAAACACCATGACATTTCAACACATGTATGGATGGAATTTAAACACCTAAACACCATGACATTTCAACACATGTATGGATGGAATTTAAACACCTAAACACCATGACATTTCAACACATGTATGGATGGAATTTAAACACCTAAACACCATGACATTTCAACACATGTACGGATGGGATTAAGGCACGTTTTCCATGAAACGATCTTAACGGTTCGGGTATTCCTATAAATACCCATCCACCCCCATTGCTAAAATCACTAGAACTTTGATTTGAGAAACTCTAAGTTGAAACTATTGTTTCATACCTGAGATTTTTGAATCGAGGTTAGCATTCGGGGACCCTTCGTAAGTCTTCTTTCGTTCTTTTCCTTATTTTATTGCTTTTCGAGTCAGAAAGTCAAACTTTGTTTGACTTTCAGCGTTGACCAGTAATGGTCAATGCGAAGTTCGTTTGAACTTCGCAACGTGAGTGTAATCACGTTGGTTATAGTCCCTTGGGACTATGCCTACTGATTACCACGTTGTCTAGGGTCGTAGGGTAAGCGATCTGATAAATCGCTTATACCTTCGAACCCGACCCAGTTTGGTCGATCATTAGGATCCGACCAAATACATTAGGTGACCCTAGTATAGGGCATAACCTTCCGAGGTTATACCCTATGGTCACATCGTTTAAGTAGTTGTATGATAGGTAGTTTATATGCCTTAGGTAAATTACCAGAATACCCTTTTCATGTATAATTGGTAATTAAGCATATGTAACCTAAACTTTTGTCACATAACTGATTATGTAACATGTTTAGGCATATAACACTTGTCATAGGACTAGTTAGACGCTCCAAACGCGTTTCACGCGCACGACGCGTTAAAGTAGCATAAGTTACCTTAATGGGTCGCGATGGGTCGATAATACTTAGGTTAAGTTTCATTTAGTATGTAGGCTTTGTTAAACCATATCATATGAGTTCCTACACTCATTTGGTTTACAAACCCTCCTGCTACCCAGTCTTCCGATTTAGGTCCGGGTTAATTATGTAGTTACCTATATTAGGTACCGTTTGATTTCCGGGACTCCTCTAGCTTACTTGGTAGTTGTTCAAGACTCCTAAGCACTCCCAGGCGAGTACATTATTCCCCTCTTTTACTGTTTTCAACTGTTTTGGGGTGACTCATATGTGCTAAATGTTTTATCAATGGTTTCAAAAACAATTACAATGTAGTATCAAGAACGATAACAATAGTTTCAAGAACGCTAACAATGATTTCAAGAACGAATACAATGATTTCAAAAACTAATAACAATTTCAAAAAGTGAACAAACTTGTTGGTTGTAGTTTACATGACCGATGACATTCATTAGCAATGATCAAGCCGACCAGTATTAGGTTATGGTACCATAGGATCTGACAAATCCCGTTATTTACTGCACCCATTGTTATGTGTGGGGGTTGTGGGTAGCGACTGAATCTGTAATTATTAACTTATCCTTTGGTAAGGGTTTGTTAAGAACGAGAGCGAGAGCGAGATGGAGCGAGGAACGCGTCAAGAAGGTTTGAATGTTATTAGAGAATCGACCATAAAGTAGTTTCACAATTAAAACAAGAACGACTAGAACGATTTTACAAAATGGGTTAACGATTGGGTAAACATTTGTACATGATTGACATTTGATCATGTATTTTCCACAAAACATAACTTTGATTTAAACCAAGTTTTACTTCAATACTTTGTTTTTGTGCATATGGTTTAGTTGAGACATTTCACTTGCCATACATGGATATTTGACATAGACATTTGACATGGATATTTGACATAGACATTTGACATGGATATTTGACATAGACATTTGACAATTTATTTAAACATAGACATTTTACATTGTTTGGTTTGGTTTGATTAAGTGATTAAGTAACGATGCGTGTGTAATATGATACAAGCATGGTGGATACGCCGCTGGTACTTCCTATATATAAGTGTTTGTATGGTATTACATATTGTAGCGTTATTTGAATCATTTCAGTTTGATACATATAACATTTTATACAAATAACATACTTTTCACAAGACATTGTTTTACAAAACAATTTATCTTTTACAAACTCATTAACTTGGTTATTCATTTAACCATGCATTATTTTCTTATTTATACATATCATCTGAACTAATTGTTTTTCAAATGATTTACAAAGACAAAGCAAATTACAAGGTTCATGACTAAACATTTTCTTAAAACAGAAGTCATGAATCTTATTTTCACAAAACCTATGTATCTCGCCAGCATTTCTTTGCTGACCTCGTTTTCACATATGTTTCAGGTATTGTTGGATGATATCGATTGATAAGATGCATGCTCACATAGGACTGGACAAGGCCTTAGTGACTCAATAACAATGATAGACTATGTTTAAATAGTGTATTTAGATTTCCAGACGATGTAATTACTCAATGTTTAATAAAACGAAACACTTTTGATATCCATGGTTATGAAACATTAATTCTGTTGCAACACGCCCCGATGTTTCCGCCGCGATTTGTTGTTTTACGCGGTCGGGGTGTGACAGAAAGATGGTATCAGAGCCAATGGTTATAGGGAATTAGGTTATTAGTAATTAGTAATGCTTTGACCTAGTCTATAACCTTCTTAGGACCCTAACGCAAGTTTACTTGCGTTTAGTCATAAAACAATACCGTCACCTATCCTTAGGTGACAACCACAACAAGAACATAAATTTCAAAACCGCTTTGAAAACTAATCATCTGTTCTAGGATGATTGATTACTAGGTTTTGAACCCTCTATTGTAAGGTTTTGAACTCTCTATTATATGGTTTTGAACCCCTTTGAGTTTTCAAAACTTCGTTAAGGTTTTGGGTTTTAAATGATGTGAACACGTGCAAACTGGAAGGGTGAATGCCTGTATTCTGGGTTTTCTGTCTAGGCAAGCACTTCGTATACATCTCATCAGACGCGAGACCAGTTGTGCTTACCTGGGAATTCTTGGGATGAGTGTTCACTTATAGGCGAGCATGTCTTCGCGATACATTATTTTTGACCCATTTACTTTGATTAGTCACCGTCTCATTTGTTTGCCTTAGGTAACAAACAAATGATCGCAATTTTCATGCGTTATCATTCTGTTTTGAATGTCCAATAATCTTTCACCTGTTTCTCCCTATGCCTTTCTTTTTCTTCAAGAATGTCTCTTCATCACGATGACGCCCAGATATCTGAGCAAGCAGCCAAATTCGCTCAGCGAATAGGCGAAGTAGTCCTAAAGACTGTTGAATTAGCTACTGCCAAGTATCATCTCCAGGATGAAGCCACTCAAGAGTCACCAAGACTGGCAGGACCTAGTCAGGCGACAACACCGTCAGCCAAGAAACCAATCGAGGAATCAAAGACCATGGATGAACGATCCCCTAGGAAGTCAAAGAAGCGAAAGGCTTCTCAGAACTTCGCCATGATCGCTCATGATTCCCTCGAAATTTTTAAGTACTCGTTTCACTCTAAGAAACAAAGTACAGAAAATTAAGTGACATTATGAGTAATCGTGCTTTTCGCACATCTGTACCTTTAAATCCTTGGTTAGATAACTAAGGGTATTTTCAAATCTCATACCCATTCCGTTTTGATTTTTTTCAACATATACAGTACAAGTATTTCAAAACAATCTTCATGATCTCAAAACATTTCATATAGTTTGAAAACAATTTTTTTCTAGATGCATTGTCTATGTTATTTCAAAAACATTGACCATGTTATCAAAACCAACCTTCCTAATTTCAAAATATTTCATATAGTCTGAAGACAATATTAACACAATACATTTTATTATCAAGTGCATGATTTCGAAAAGCATCATTCATGTCTTTCAAAAACCTTATACATAATTTAAAAATTCATCTCGCATGATTTTAAAACATTTTTGTAAATATATCTATCTAATACACCTACTTTATGATTTCAAAAGTATTATATATAAGGTTTCAAAAACGTTAAACACATTTTTCTTAAAAGAACCCCATGCATAGTTTTCAAAAATACTTTCCTCATACATTGACTTAACCTTCAAAATTCTGCTTCATATGTCGCCTTGACATATCAAGCATCTCAACTTCATAAGCATTTTACATCATGTTTTGACCTAAGCACATCCAGTGCAAGGTTTCAAAACATCTTCAACTTCAAAAATTCATATGGGATCTTTTTATCTTCACAATTAGATCCTTGTGGATGATTATCATTCAAATCAGAGTCCTTAATTGGATTCCTTATGTACCTTAATTCGAACACTTCGGTTCCTAGTAATCGAAATCGAATTTTCTTTTTGAATCTTTCTATCTTTATAGTTGGATTCTTGTTAACGTTTAAAGTACCAAATGAAATCCACGAGATGGATTCCTATTGTACTTTAAATACATGTACTCTGTTAGCAGAACAAACTTCTATTTAAACAATTTTGTGGTTATGTGATATATGTTTATGTGTTCTCCTCTATGATTTTTGTGTTTTCGTATACTCTGGATATTCGTTATCCAAATCCTCGTAGAATCTTTCATATCTTCATATGATGGATTCGTAGTAGGATATTCAAAAAGGTACTACCTTAAATCCTTAATGGGCTTCTATGTAAGAGTTAAGACCCTTGGATTATATAGTACTACTCCATGATTCATAAGAGACCCTTTAGTGGTCTAGTCAAAAAGATTGATTCACAATTTGGTTAAAGAACGACATCTAGTGATGTAGCTGAACAGACTCCTTGATAGTCTATTTAGATCATTTAATGATTTAATTAAAAGGATTCTATGGCGGTCTAGTCACACTCATCACAGGATTGTTCATTTGGTTTCACACTACACATTATAAAATAGACTGTGTGAACTGGGCAAGGAATTGTCTAATTATGGACGCGTACATAATTATGAAATTTAGTGCACAGGAAACCAGTAAGATTTATTATGTGTAAGAACCGATAGCGACAACAATAACAAAATGACAACGATGTAATGGAGGTACGGTGGACGCACCAATGACACTTCATATACTTGTATATAAGTATCCCTCTTACATTGCAAACATGATGTTATTAAAGTTACTAGAAGTTCAGATACCTAACCAATGTTGTTCGGTCTTTTCAACTTCATGTTTTAAACTCTCACAAGTTTCCTCTAAATAAATTTCGGGACGAAATTTCCTAAAGTAGGGGAGACTGTAACACCTGTGCCTCCACGGCCATCAAACAAATACCAAACCAATGAAATATTGTATTTCATACTTGGGATTTGTAAAAATAGGTGTATCGATTGCACATATCAACTCTTGTTTCGATTTCAAGCTCTAAATCGCTTTCTAGAAGGTTATACACGCACTGATGCGTAAATATAACCAGTTTAATGCAACGAACACTCCGGAATAGTGAAATAGGCTTAACATACCTTAAATAACCTTTACATAACTTATATATAAGTTTTGGAAGGTTTGGTGTGGTGAAATCAAGTTTAATCGCTTACAGGGACTAAAGTTGACAAACTGCGAAAGTATGCCAATTTGAACTGTAACAGACCTTCCGGAACATGACCATAAGTTAAACATACCATAAATATCCTTTACATAGCTTAGAAATAGGCTTTGAGGGGTTCGGTGTGCTAAAATAAACTTTTGGGTCATTCAGGGACTAAAAGTGTCAAAAAGTGCACAAGTTTGCATTTTCGCGCATAACTTACGTTCTGAATACATCCGGACATCCAAAAAATTATGTAAGCACTAAAATATTTTATTTTAGTGTTCGCCATAAGAAAAATCCATTCGTCACGTCATTTGGATCGTTTTTCGCATTCGGGACCAGATTCGATGTATTAGCCGTTGTTTAATTCACAACCACACATTCTAACATGCTTAGTCAGCGGATAAGGATGGAATTTAGGCACCATAACATTTCAACACATGTATGGATGGAATTTAAACACCTAAACACCATGACATTTCAACACATGTATGGATGGAATTTAAACACCTAAACACCATGACATTTCAACACATGTATGGATGGAATTTAAACACCTAAACACCATGACATTTCAACACATGTATGGATGGAATTTAAACACCTAAACACCATGACATTTCAACACATGTACGGATGGGATTAAGGCACGTTTTCCATGAAACGATCTTAACGGTTCGGGTATTCCTATAAATACCCATCCACCCCCATTGCTAAAATCACTAGAACTTTGATTTGAGAAACTCTAAGTTGAAACTATTGTTTCATACCTGAGATTTTTGAATCGAGGTTAGCATTCGGGGACCCTTCGTAAGTCTTCTTTCGTTCTTTTCCTTATTTTATTGCTTTTCGAGTCAGAAAGTCAAACTTTGTTTGACTTTCAGCGTTGACCAGTAATGGTCAATGCGAAGTTCGTTTGAACTTCGCAACGTGAGTGTAATCACGTTGGTTATAGTCCCTTGGGACTATGCCTACTGATTACCACGTTGTCTAGGGTCGTAGGGTAAGCGATCTGATAAATCGCTTATACCTTCGAACCCGACCCAGTTTGGTCGATCATTAGGATCCGACCAAATACATTAGGTGACCCTAGTATAGGGCATAACCTTCCGAGGTTATACCCTATGGTCACATCGTTTAAGTAGTTGTATGATAGGTAGTTTATATGCCTTAGGTAAATTACCAGAATACCCTTTTCATGTATAATTGGTAATTAAGCATATGTAACCTAAACTTTTGTCACATAACTGATTATGTAACATGTTTAGGCATATAACACTTGTCATAGGACTAGTTAGACGCTCCAAACGCGTTTCACGCGCACGACGCGTTAAAGTAGCATAAGTTACCTTAATGGGTCGCGATGGGTCGATAATACTTAGGTTAAGTTTCATTTAGTATGTAGGCTTTGTTAAACCATATCATATGAGTTCCTACACTCATTTGGTTTACAAACCCTCCTGCTACCCAGTCTTCCGATTTAGGTCCGGGTTAATTATGTAGTTACCTATATTAGGTACCGTTTGATTTCCGGGACTCCTCTAGCTTACTTGGTAGTTGTTCAAGACTCCTAAGCACTCCCAGGCGAGTACATTATTCCCCTCTTTTACTGTTTTCAACTGTTTTGGGGTGACTCATATGTGCTAAATGTTTTATCAATGGTTTCAAAAACAATTACAATGTAGTATCAAGAACGATAACAATAGTTTCAAGAACGCTAACAATGATTTCAAGAACGAATACAATGATTTCAAAAACTAATAACAATTTCAAAAAGTGAACAAACTTGTTGGTTGTAGTTTACATGACCGATGACATTCATTAGCAATGATCAAGCCGACCAGTATTAGGTTATGGTACCATAGGATCTGACAAATCCCGTTATTTACTGCACCCATTGTTATGTGTGGGGGTTGTGGGTAGCGACTGAATCTGTAATTATTAACTTATCCTTTGGTAAGGGTTTGTTAAGAAAGAGAGCGAGAGCGAGATGGAGCGAGGAACGCGTCAAGAAGGTTTGAATGTTATTAGAGAATCGACCATAAAGTAGTTTCACAATTAAAACAAGAACGACTAGAACGATTTTACAAAATGGGTTAACGATTGGGTAAACATTTGTACATGATTGACATTTGATCATGTATTTTCCACAAAACATAACTTTGATTTAAACCAAGTTTTACTTCAATACTTTGTTTTTGTGCATATGGTTTAGTTGAGACATTTCACTTGCCATACATGGATATTTGACATAGACATTTGACATGGATATTTGACATAGACATTTGACATGGATATTTGACATAGACATTTGACAATTTATTTAAACATAGACATTTTACATTGTTTGGTTTGGTTTGATTAAGTGATTAAGTAACGATGCGTGTGTAATATGATACAAGCATGGTGGATACGCCGCTGGTACTTCCTATATATAAGTGTTTGTATGGTATTACATATTGTAGCGTTATTTGAATCATTTCAGTTTGATACATATAACATTTTATACAAATAACATACTTTTCACAAGACATTGTTTTACAAAACAATTTATCTTTTACAAACTCATTAACTTGGTTATTCATTTAACCATGCATTATTTTCTTATTTATACATATCATCTGAACTAATTGTTTTTCAAATGATTTACAAAGACAAAGCAAATTACAAGGTTCATGACTAAACATTTTCTTAAAACAGAAGTCATGAATCTTATTTTCACAAAACCTATGTATCTCGCCAGCATTTCTTTGCTGACCTCGTTTTCACATATGTTTCAGGTATTGTTGGATGATATCGATTGATAAGATGCATGCTCACATAGGACTGGACAAGGCCTTAGTGACTCAATAACAATGATAGACTATGTTTAAATAGTGTATTTAGATTTCCAGACGATGTAATTACTCAATGTTTAATAAAACGAAACACTTTTGATATCCATGGTTATGAAACATTAATTCTGTTGCAACACGCCCCGATGTTTCCGCCGCGATTTGTTGTTTTACGCGGTCGGGGTGTGACATAAAGTGGGACCCAAATGCGTCCTGTTACGTAGTAGGCACCGTCTGCCTTTTTTTCTAACTGTTGCCTTGAGCCGCGTAGGGCTTCAACCCTGACGTTTTCTGGTTTCAAAGCTTTTACCTGAGCTTCTCGTATCTGTGCAGGAAGACTGGACTGAATAGTGAGTTGTAAAGCTCGTACGTGTTTGGGTATGGTATCCTTTCGGCTGAGGGCATCGGCCACCACATTGGCTTTGCCCGGATGGTATCTGATCGAGCATTCGTAATCATTCAGTAGTTCTACCCATCGACGTTGTCGCATGTTCAACTCCTTCTGTTTGAAGATATGCTCGAGACTCCTGTGATCAGTGTAAATGGCGCACTTGGTACCGTACAGGTAATGTCTCCATATCTTATGTGCAAAAACAACAGCTCCCAGCTCTAAATCGTGTGTAGTGTAGTTCTTTTCATGAACTTTAAGTTGGCGTGAGGCGTAGGCTATGACCTTGTCACGTTGCATCAACACACATCCAAGACCCTGAATGGATGCGTCGCAATAGACCACAAAATCGTTTGTGCCCTCTGGCAATGAGAGAATAGGTGCGCTGCAAAGTCTATCCTTTAGGTGTTGAAATGCTGATCCTTGTGTAGTACCCCAACGATAGACAACTCCTTTCTGAGTTAGTGAGGTGAGAGGTTGTGCAATCTTGGAAAAATCCTTAATGAACCTCCTGTAGTAACCTGCCAAACCCAAAAATTGGCGAATTTCCGTTGGTGTACGAGGTGCAGGCCAATTCTTAATCGAGTCTACCTTAGATGGATCAACATGAATCCCATCCTTGTTCACTACGTGGCCTAGGAAATGGACTTCGTGAAGCCAGAAGTCACATTTCGAAAACTTGGCGTATAGCTGTTCTGTTTGAAGGAGTTCCAAAATAAGTCGTAGATGTTGCTCGTGTTCCTCCTGACTCTTCGAATAGATCAGGATGTCGTCGATGAATACTATGACGAACTTATCTAGGTAAGGCTTGCACACTCGATTCATCAAGTCCATGAAGACAGCAGGCGCGTTTGTCAGCCCGAATGGCATGACCAGAAACTCGTAGTGTCCATAACGAGTTCTAAAGGCTGTTTTGGAGACGTCCTCTTCTCGGACTCTCAGCTGGTGATATCCCGATCTCAAATCAATCTTCGAGTAAAAGCTCGACCCTTGCAACTGGTCGAATAGGTCATCAATGCGTGGAAGAGGGTAACGATTCTTCACCGTCACCTTGTTGAGCTCGCTATAGTCGATACACATACGGAAGGTACCGTCCTTCTTCCTCACAAACAAGACTGGAGCTCCCCAGGGCGAAGAGCTAGGACGAATAAAACCCTTATCTAAGAGTTCTTGTAGTTGCGCAGACAGCTCTTCTAGTTCTGAGGGAGCTAGACGATAGGGTGCTCGAGCTATGGGCGCTGCTCCAGGAGTCAGCTCGATTTGAAACTCGACCTGACGATGAGGCGGAAGACCAGGTAGTTCCTTAGGAAATACCTCAGGATAGTCGCGTACGATCAGAAAATCTTCTATCTTCTTCTCTTTCTTCGAGGTGTCTGTAACGAGAGCCAAAATAGCAGTGTGGCCCTTACGCAAACACTTCTGGGCCTTAAGGTAAGAGATGATGCTTTCAACAGCACCCCTCTTGTCGCCACGAATCATGAGAGGTTCGTCACCTGAACTAGGAATACGGACAATCTTCTCGTTGCAAAGAATCTCTGCTCGGTGTTGGGATAACCAATCCATCCCAATGACAACGTCGAAACTACCCAAAACTATAGGAATGAGGTCGATAGAGAAGGTGTGACCAGCAAGAACAAGATTACAATCCTTGACTACGTGTGTGGCCTCTAAACTCTTACCATTAGCTAGCTCTACAGTGTGTTTGGTGTTCAAAAGTGTTGGGGTACGCTTAAGCATCTGACTAACTCTTAAGGACACGTAGCTAGTATCGGCACCCGAATCAAATAAAACTGCAACATAAAAGTCGTCGAGAAGGAACTTACCCGTCACAACATTGGGATCATTCCTTGCTTCACCTTGGCCAATAACGAACACACGACCCCTTGCACCATTGCCATTATTACCCCTGTTGTTTCCATTCCCCTGGTTGTTATTATTGTTGTTGTTGTTGTTCTGGTTCCGGTTCAGTTGGGGACAATCTCTCTTGAAGTGGCCTTCAGCTCCGCACTGAAAGCACCCTTTGTTGATGCCTTGCTGCTGCTGCTGCTGGCGTTGATTTTGTGGGGCTTGTTGTTGCTGACGATTCTGGTTTGCGGGGTATAAACTTCTACAATCCTTTGCGGCGTGGCCTGGCTTGTTGCACCAATGACAGTTACTCCTGGTGCATGGCCCGCTGCGGTGTAGGTTACAGCGATTGCATTTGGGGTGATTTCCCTTGTACCCACCATGAATTTGACTACCAGATGATTGCTGACTAGGGCTCTTGTAGTCGTTAGTCCTTCTCTGCTGAGACTGAGATCGAACAGAAGTTGAACCCTTGCTTGAAGCTCCATCCCATTTTTGCTTGTTGTCACTAGGAGCATCTGAAGTAGCTGCAGCACCTATACGCTTTGGTAACCTGTTCTGCTCCACCGCCTGATCAGTGAGACGATGAGCCAATTGTACAACTTGCTGGATGGTGGCGAGGTTAGCCGAAGTCACATGACTTTGAATTTCGGGCACTAAACCCTTGAGGTACAGTTCGATACGTTTGATGGGAGGGTATAGTAGGACACAAGATGGCTAGCTCATTCGATCTTTTTGTGTAAGCTTCAATTTCTGACCCCGTCATCTTGAGGTTGAAGAAATCTACCTCCAACTTGTGGATGTCATCTCGATTGCAGTACTCTTCCTTAATCATTTCCTTAAAATTGTTCCATGGGGTGGCGTTAGCAGCAACCAACCCCAGCATTTGAACCTGAGCGTTCCACCACGTGAGCGCTAAACCCTCGAGAGTACCGGTAGCATACTTCACCCTGCGAGCCTCAGATCATTCACACATTTCGAAGACCGACTCAAGCTTCTCGAACCAGTGGAGGAGACCTACGGCTCCTTCAGTGCCGCTGAAAGTAGTGGGTCGGCAGTCCATAAAAGTTTTGAAGGTGCACACAGGTGGCTGAGCATGTTGACCTGTCGTGGGTGTAAGAAGGGACAAGGTTAAGCACAAGTGTTGGTTTACGAGAGTAGGACCTAAAGATCCTAGAGTGAGTTTAGACTGCAGGGTATACCTCCTGCTTGTGCAGCTGCAAGTGCCGCAACAACTTGTTGGTTAATCAGAGCCGTCAACTGGGCTTGTGTCATGTTAACGCGTCCAGACATGATCTTCATATCAAGGGAAACATGAGTGAGAAGGGTTCGCGAAAGTGCGATGACAGAAGAGAGTAAGCACACATGTGTTTTCTAACTATAGTTGCTACGTTTATCTAAGCATACCATAAGCAATGTTCTATGTAATCTAGCAAGTAGGCAATAAAACATAAACCATATCACCTAGAATGTCGAGCCTTGCACGTGGAGTGAAGCGTCGTTGTGGATCGTCGAGCACTGTACATGTTATAGTCTGGTTTTAACAAAACTTTTTCCTTTATTAAAACCAAGTTCTCTATAACCAATGGCTCTGATACCAATCTGTCACACCCCCAAAATCCACCCGCGGAGTGTCACCGCTTGGAGGCGTGACTGACCAGGATCAAGCCACCAATCATATTGTACAAGCAAGTAATTAATTATAAAAGTCCAACCAATACAATTGGTGTCCAAACAAACATAGTTTAAGTTGCAAGCGGAAGCATAATGTTTAAAACCAAAACATAAGTTTAAATGTTTTAAAGTTTGACATGGCACACAGCTGTCCATGTCCCACAATGACTCTTCCCAATGCAGTTTTAAGGTGTTCCACAAACAGTTTCCTTTAACTGGCATCCCTGCCGTGGGGGTTACCCCATAGTTGAAAACGTGATTTGTTTATCCCATTTACTCTGGCAATCCAGCCGTGGGGGCTACCCCATGTTTAATTATCTGGCCCTTCGGCCGTGGGGGCTACCCCATGTATATACTACTAGACTCGTTACCATATCGACTGCTGACTGTAGTCATGTTTATGTGCCCTGAATTGTCAATGTCTATCATCATTGACGTGCCCAGATCCATTAGTTCACGCCCGTCCTCTGAGGTACGGTGTGAGGCTTGTCAGACCTAAATAGCGCTATCTAACTAATGACCCGCTCGCCATTGGCCCGGCGATTAAGTCGATATAAAAAGGAGGGACTTCGTGATAGAGTTTTGGTCTAGTGAAAGTTAACTGTCCATAAGGACGAGGAATTATATTCCTGAACCCGTACTGTCCTACCCAAGAAAGGACGAGGAATCGATATTCCTTAACCCATTCCCAACCCCTGGGAATCCCATGCTTTGTAGAAAGTGTGAACTCACCTTAGGTTAGCTCGGCAGATAAACGAAAGGTCAATCGAGCTGCTAGGGGTCAACCACGTCCTAACATGGTTACCATACAAGTCAGGTCTAGGTTCAAGTAGTGCACGTATGATTACACATAGTTTAACAGGTTATGAACACGTATTGATCATGGCAAACACATAATACATGTTAACACATTAACAGTAGCATTCAAGTACCAAACACGTCCAACTTATGCGACCCGAAAGATAAAGCCCAACCAATAGGCAGCCCATCCCATTGTGCGATCAGCACAACTTGTGCGATCCACAATGGATTGTGCGATCAGCCTTAAACCCGACCCAATTAACATAAACAGCCCAACACTCATACGGCCCAACAAATGTAATAGTTTGATAATCTTGTGCGGTCCAGTTCATCTTGTGCGACTGGACAATGCTTGTGCGACAGGATTTGGGCTTTGAGGCCCAACAGTAATCCAAATCCAAGTTGTTCGTGTAAGGCCCAAGACTTGTGCGATCGGCACCTTCTTGTGCGATCCATAGGTCTTGTGCGATCATGCATATCCTGATTGTACACTGTGCTTAACATGATTGTACCCGACTTGTACGATTGCACCTTGTGCGATTAGATCAGATCTTGTACGATCTGATCTTGTGCGACCGAGAGGGGCCTTGTACGATTAGTTATGTATTTCCTTAAATCATGCAATCGGTTACTTTATTATTGATAATTTCCAAATTTGTAGTTTATCAATCAACAGTTTCCATTCACACAAATAATCGATCAAACAAGAGTTTTTAGCATCAAATCTCTTATGAACCCTAATCAATCATAATCATGAACAGCAACTTATCAACACTTAAACATATAACATGATTCTTGTTCTTGATCACTAACATACGTCCTGTTATAACAACACAATGAATCATCCTAATCGTAGACATATCACAGCCGAATAACAAGCATTTGGTTTCCATTCATCAACAAATCCAACTTGTACTAACACAACCAAACCATTCGGATCCAAACCCACATATAGCCGATTACATTCATTCATGATCAATCACATATTATTCATACCAACATAACAATACATCATCATATAAACATCATCATTCATCATCAACCGAATAAAAACACATAACATGAAACACTAACCGATCAGAGATGGATGAGAGTGATCCGAATCAAAAGCTTCGACGGGGATGGGATGTTGTTTGGCGTCGGCTTCGAGAGGAGAGAAAGAGAGTAGGGTTTTGTGTGTGTGTTGTGTTTTGCAAATTATGAGAAACACTCTCCTACCCTAGGTGATTGTATGCGCATAAGAGGAGTGGGCCGAACCCATCATGGGCTGCCCTTGGTTTGGATACAAAGAGTGTAGCCTGAATGGCTTGTGCGATCAGGTTGTGTTGTGCGATTACATAATACATACATTCACATAACATAAAATCACATAAGGTCTACATACGTTACATTAACACAAAGAAAAGGTTTTAAATACGAGTTGTCACAGATGCTATAGTTATTTTGGACATTTTGTTTATTTTAAAAACATAGTTTTTAAGTTACCACATTCATCACACCCAAGTCATAGTCGTTTGACCCTTAGGGGTCTTATTACACACGATCCCCAAAGTAGTTTAAAAGTGTCCAAACATTATTTTATTACATTAGTGATATTCGCTAATTTACACATATTTTAGTCCCCCGTTTTACCCCTATTTTATGCGTTTTCGGCCGTAAAACCGTCATTCGAATGCTTAATCATCTACACTTTTGTTTACAGGCCTAAAATAGCATACCAGACAAGATGATAGCGAAAACGAGGACTTTCCGGACAAAACGACGAAGCTGCGAACATTCTGTTAAGAAAACTGACCTGGGCGTGTGGAACGGTCGTGCGACCTATTGCACGACCGTGCATATCCGACAAATGCAAGTCAGTCCGACATTGAACGAACGTGCGACTCAGCTTGCAAGGCATTCAAGGCCATCCCGGTGATGCACGAGCGTTCCATATCTTGCACCCCGTGCGGATCCGATGATCTAGCCAAACCTCGGAACTGAACGACCAGTGCGACTAGGCGTGCAACAAGAACCCGGAAACGAACGACCGTGCGATATGAAGAACGACCGTGCGTGACCTACGACTGGTCAAGATCTGTGACGTCATGCAGTATGGTGCACCATACTACAATAATTGCTTAAAGTGAACGGTCGTGCAACAGGGCGCACGACCGTGCGAAACCGAATTTATATAAAAACCTGCAGAAACATTCTGCTTATAACTCTGGAATTTTGGAGAGCAATTCAGGTGATTTTCAGGCTCCGGAGGCTTCTGCTTTCACCCGGATTCAAGACACATTGTCCCGTTTAGCTCGATTACTATCCGGATTCTTAATCTTATGCTTGTTTATAGTTTGGTTTTCTAATCTTTCCATGATTTTGTTAATCTTTCAAGCATTTAGATTAATGTTTATGTATTATTGTAGCCTTTGGGCAAAAACACAACAATTCCTTGCTTGATTATAGCCATTAGTATGTTAATCTTTGTTTGTAATGACATTTGGAAGTATTTTCTATGATTATCTTTGATGATTAGTTTGCAACCTTGTTATTGATATTGATTTCTTGATTATAAGTAATTGTGTTGGATGATTGGTGCTTGGTTAGTTAAGATAGTTGAAAAATGAAGCTTAATTAATCTTGTATTAATAACTTTAAACTTGGTTAACTAGTTTAGCTTGGTTAAAATGTATGCATCATGACACTAGAAATGGTTAGTGATTTAATAAAATGTAATAATTGTTAATCAAGAAAGCTTGCCGTCACGTAAGGACCTTAACGGGTTAAATAGTGTCGTTATAAATTCTTGCCATGATTTGTTAGCTTAGTTAGTAGTTTAGGCCAAAATTGCTATCTTAGTGAATTTATGTGCAAGATTTGTAAAATGAACTCGATTATGATTTAATCTAGTTTATGCTTTTCTCGGTGGTTGCATTGTGTTTATCGGTGTCGCTTTCCTTGTTTAAGTGAGGTTAGAAAACTCCTAACGGATGACTAACTTATTTTTAAGAGATTTTCATAGACATTTATCAATTGCACGTTAAAGAACAATTTTAGGTGGTTAAAGTGTGTTTATCGTTTTAACTTTCCGAATGATTGTCATGTTAGGATTCCCGAAAGGGATACTAATTGTCTTAAAATGGAAAATTGACCGAATGCTTCTAGTGCCAAAGCCGACTTAGTTGACATGCTTTGTTTGTGTATTAAGCAAGGCTATTTATCTATTTTCGTATTTGTAGTTTACTATGTTTTATAAATATTAGTTTATGCTTACTTTAGTTTATTAAAAATCAAACAACTTATGTTTTTACCGGTAGTTTAGTGACAAAGGTCTAGTATTATTCCTCCGCCCATTTCCTTGGATCGATACTTGGTTCTTACCGATACTTTACTACATATATGACGGGGTACACTTGCCTCTTTCTTGTGTGTTTTGATGTTAAAGTAATAATCACTTTTATAAATTTAAAACCGAATCGTGTGTAATTTCATTGCAAAATTATGTATATATACGCACACGTCAAGTTTTTGGCGCCGTTGCTGGGGAAATGGCGAGATTTAGGAACGACCCGAGTCATTGTGTTATCGGTGTATATACATGTTAAAATTTGTGTATACTTTCTTGATTATTTATTTGTTTATTTATTTGTTAATATTTCTTGCTTTTAATTCGATTTATTCATTTTTGAGATTATTTTGTACATTTGTAAATTTTTGTTCCACTTATTTGTTCGATTCCGGATTTATTTATTTATTTATTCTTTGAGTTTTCGGCTTTGAAAAATCATTTCTACATTAGCCGATTCGATTATTTTTATTGTGTTGATTTTTATAAAATTTCTGGCCCATTTTCTGATTTTTATAAAATTTTTCAGCCCTATTTATAATAATTTTGTTTCTTTTCAGCAAAAAAAAAAAAAAAAAAAAAAAAAACAGCATTATTATATTAATAAAATATTCATTGTGTCAATTTTCGTTTGCAGGTTGATGTTCTCGACCCCCGCTCCAGAAGTTGTTGAACCGTCAGACGAACCCGAGCGTGGTCTAAGGAGACGTCTTCGCGCGAGAGGTCGGACGGTTGGGCTACTGCTCGCAAGTGGTGAGCCGGAGCCGGTGGTACCTGTTGAAGCCAAGGGCTCAGGAGGAAACGCAATCATGGCAGATGATGAGCGACCTTTGAATGAAACAAATCAGCCCGGAGGAACAGGCCTGGAGCCGAGTATCCTTCAGCCTACTATTGATGCACCTACTTTTGAAATTAGATCTAGTATTATTAATATGGTGCAGAATTCAGTACAGTTTGACGGGCGTGAGCATGAGGATCCCGGACGACATATATCGGCTTTTCTCCACGTTTGTTCCACGTTTAAAATTATAAATGTTTCGGAGGATGCAATTCGGTTGAGGTTGTTTCCGTTCTCGTTACGTGACAAAGCTAGAGCTTGGCTTATGTCACTCCCAGCCGGGTCCATCAGGACCTGGAATCAGTTGGCGGAGCAGTTTATGCAGAAATATTTTCCACCTGAGAAAACAAACAAGCTACGGAACCGAATTGTTTCCTTTCGCCAGGACGAGGGCGAGTCGTTGCATGCGGCTTGGGAGAGATTCAAGGATTTGTTGATTGATGTGCCACATCATGGTTTCTCCAAGAGACAGCTGGTGTTAACGTTCTATCAAGGGCTCAGTTACAATATGCAGGAGCGATTAGACGTGAATGCGGGAGGTGATCTAGGAACTAAGACGCCGACTGAAGCGTACGATATTATAGAAAAAGCTGCGTTGAAATCCAGCTCGCGTCGGGAAGGAGATAGAGGCCGGGCATCATCATCAGCACCTTGAGCAGGAGTTCACGCAGTGGACGATTACACGGCGATTACTGCACAAATCTCGGCTCTTGCAACGAAGTTCGATAAATCCCAGATGATCGTACAAGCTGGTTCAGGCTGCGACCAGTGCGGGGTGGCACATGTGCCAGGTACGTGTGAGTAGGGTGTTATGTTTACAGGACACGAGGAGGTGAACTACATGGGCAATCAAATCAGGCCCCAAAATAACCCCTATAGCAACACGTACAATCCAGGGTGGAAGAATCACCCAAACTTTGGGTGGAAATCTGGTTCTGGGAACCAGAACGCACACGGATATCCTCAACATGCTCCCGCGCCACAACAATCTCAAGGTCAGTCCTTCCAGCCACAGTATCATAATCAAGGCTCAGGAAGCAGTTCTCAGCCATACGCCTCTCAAAGGAACGCAAAGCTAGAGGAAATGATGGCACAACTGCTAAACAACTCCAACAGTGCTAATCAAATTTCTGAGAAACGATATCAGCAGCATGAGGAGCGGTTCTTGGTCAACGAAGGAGAAATGCGGAGTCAAAAGGCTTCCATTCAGACCATCGAGAATCAAGTGGGCCAGTTGGCAAAAATGATGTCGTAGAGACCCCCAGGTGGTCTTCCGGGCAATACCGAGCAGAATCCGAAGGGGCGTGGTAATGGCCCGCACATGTAACAAGTGTGGGGACATGAGTCTTGCTATCGACTCGCCGACAAAAATTTAGCATGAGTCTTGCTATCGACTCGCCGACAAAAATTTAGCATGAGTCTTGCTATCGACTCGCCGACAAAAAATTAGCATGAGTCTACGCTACTGACTCGCGGATCAAAAATGTAGCAAGAGCGTATTTTGCGCTTTAGGGGTAGTATCGTCTTTTTAGGTGTTTTTCTTGTTTTAGCGTAATTTAGGTATGTTAGGTAGTTTCCGTTAGTTTGTATAATTTTCTTACGTACCGGGCGAAGGTTCTATGCTGCAATATTGTTAAAACAGTTAGCGTGTTGAAAAAATGGCGAAAAACGGCCAAAACAGTTGCTGGAAATGGCTTATGCGGAAAATTCTGATCTGCAGCTGTTGCACGGTCGTTCCACGAGTCGCACTACCGTGCGTTTCCGAGCTGACTGGCACAGTGAGTCGCACCCCCGGTGCATCTCCGAGAACAGCATGCATGGTTTGCAAAATGTAGGTGACGCACGATCGTGCGAGCTGTCGCACGACCGTGCGAGAGGCAGGGGCAGTTTGGTCTTTTGCACAATATAAAAACCCCCATCTGCTTCCAAACCCTTCATTCGCGAACCCTAACCATCTGCAGCTGTTCCAGAGCGATATCACTTCAAAATCGCACGGTTTTTCGCACGATTTCACACACATCTTCGCACGGTACGTTCCTTCGTGTAGATTATCTGTTTTTCCACTTTCTAGGGTAGATTCATCCGTTTCTTCAAGGATTTTTAGGGTTCCCTTCATAAATACAAGCGAAACCCTAACCCTTGTAAGAACCATTCGTATCGTGAACATCCAGTTAAGTTTCTGACCCCTGTTTGAACAAAAAACGTGTTGATTTTGAGAAAATCAGGCTATTCATAGTTCAGGGTTTTGAAATCTGCAGAACAGGTGTCGCACGGACGTTCCTTGTATGGAACGGTCGTGCCATTCCGGATGATTCATGATATCTGCTTGTTGGTCGGTGTTGCACGGTGGTGCCGTTGGTCGCACGCCGTGCAGTTCCGACAGATTTGGGCCACCGGTGCTTGTTCTCGACGACGCACGACCGTGCATCTCGTCACACGACCGTGCCACAGACCCAGATCAGATTCACAGTTTCTTCATAATTGGCTGCTCGGCTGTTTTCGATTAAAATTTTTCCTGATTCCATCTTTCTAACGTTATTTCTCATACAGATTGACCATCCTTTTCTGCAATTTGATCCCGAAGATGAAGGAGAGGCTCTTTGCATCCCGAGACGGGACGCCTTATGGGCAAGGCGGGGGCAAATCGGAGTCCCCCGGTGGCTGGATTGGGAAGTTATGGGGGAGCTAAACCAGAGTGACAGACTTGACAGCATGCTCACTTTCCCACTTGCCCGCCTAATATCCATCAACCGACCCGTCTACCTTGAGCTGACAATAGAGTTCTTTTCAACTTATGCCTATGAGAAACCAGTTGCTCATAGAAGGCCCAAATTCCGCTACAAGGAGCGGATAGCTTTCCGGTTGGGTAGAAAATGGCATAGTTGGACGGTGGGTCGATTGGGTAGGAAGCTCGGGATCTACACAAGAGAAGACATGGATTCCGAAGTCTTCACAGATCAGTTCACTTTTCCGATTGATGAGGCACGGAACCAGTTTTGGGCTAAAAATGCTACCGGTGACCCTTATGACCCAAGAATGTCGAAGGCTTCACGACTGAGAGATCCTTTGGTGCGAGTGATGCATCATGTGTTTAGCCACACAATTTACGGGCGCATGGACAGTCTTGGGAACTGTCCAACACCAGATTTGATTTTTCTCTATGCGCTGGTTGAGAGAGTCCATATCAACCTAGCCGCAAGGATGGCTGAATACTTCGTGAAGTGCTCGGGGCGGAAGCCCAACAGTCAAATCCACGGCGGTCAGTACGTGACCGAAATTGCTTATAATCTGGATTTGATGACTGACGAGGTACTTCAGGGTCTCACTCTGATAACCGAGGGTGTTTATGTTGACATTAGGTCACAGAAGGCGATTGGAGTGATTGTTGAGTTGCCTCACGGGGATAGATTGAAGGGGTTAAACAACGAGGTCTGGGACCCGTTGCCTCTAGCTGTTGAGGGAAATGAGGATGAGGTGATGCATGATCAGGAGCATCAAGAGCAGCATGATGAGCAGCACGTACCACATCCACCGACACCACCACATTCACCGCAGCACCATGCATTCCACCAGCATCAGGACTGGCCCGAGTTCTATCAGCAGTTCCAGCAGATGCAAGTTAACCAGGATCAGATCAGGGTTAACCAGGAACAACATGGGGTTTATATTGACCAGATCCAGTCTAGACAGGACGAGATTAGGGCCGCTCAGGATCAGATTCGGGCAAACCAGGATAGTTTGTATCAGGGAGTGAGTGCTGGGTTTTCATATCTGTTTGGGGAGATGCATCATGCCTATCCTGACTACTTTCAGCATCCTCCACAGTTCCCACCGTGGAACCCACCTGGTTACGGAGATGCGGGTCCGTCCTTCACGAGAGACGATGATGGTGATGACGCATAGGAGTCGGTGGTATTGATTGTTGGTGGTTGTTTTTATTTCAGTACTTTATATTTTGGGTGTTCATTTTGTTTGTTATTTCAACACCCTCGGATTATATTTTGTTTTCAGACAATTTACTTTATGTCTTGTATTTATTTGGATGCTAGTCTTATATTTTTGTATATTATGGTTTATTTGTGTATTTTTTCTGTTTCTGTTCTGTTTTGGTGTACATGTGACATACTTGCAGGTTTTGGCTATCGAATCTTGGACCGGAGCATGTGACAGATACAGCTTCGGAAGTCTCGTTGCATCAGACATCATCTTGAGGGGAGTACTATTATCCTTTTCTCTATATTTCGGGTCTCGCATTGGGGACAATGCAAAGTTCAAGTGTGGGGAGGGGGTTAACTTTGTTAACTTTGTTTGTCCTCTAAAAAAAATCAGAAAAATCATTCAAAAATACCTGTATTTTGTGTATATTTTAGTAAATAAACCGGTTGGTTGTGTTTTAGAAAAGCTTCGGACTTGATAAAAACTCGACAAGCAAAATATTTTTGAAAAAGGAAACCGGAAAGCGTGACAAACAAAGAAAGACTTGCATGATAGTTTTCACACTTTTACCCATTCCTTCCGTTACGTGAGCATATTTGAGCCTTGATATTGTTATATATTTGTTCATTTCGGATATAGGAGTGAGCCGGATGTTATGTGTAATTTAGAACTTGTCACTAGTATGCTTGTTAAGACCATGAACTTGCGGAATTGTGTAGAAGTGATAGAGGCACTTATATTACCCCTTTGTTGTAAACCTTGTTCTTTGTGTTGTGCTTCCCGTAAACCTTATATTACCCTTTAGGATTAACCATGTCGAGCCTTCCTGTTTACCTTTGTTTACCCACATTATCGCCCACTTAGCCAAATTTAGCCTTTTTATGTTTTAAACCTTTTTAGTGTTGAAACTCTGTCAAAATAATCGTTTAACTAGCGTTTGTTGTCGTTTATTGTTTATTTATCTAGTTTCTTGTTAAAAAAAAACAAAAAAACAAACAGAAAATAAAACACCCTAAAATAAGGTGAAGTCGACGAAAATCGAGCAATTTTGAATGCTTAAATGTTAAAATATCGTTGATTAGCTCGATTGCGCAATAGTCGCCTTTTTAAGGCATTTGTATGTATAGTTGTATTGTTTGTTGCTAGTTAAACGCTACTACCGAGTTTTAACCATTTTCGCCACTTTAAATATCCATTTCCATACCCTTCGCCCAAGCCTAACGTTACAACCCGTAAAGACCTCTTGATTTACACTTTTTCGCATGTTAGTTGGTGGAGACGAGATCTTATGACAAGATTATGATATTACACATTTCATTGACGAGGCGTTGAGTGTTTGCACGTACATATTTTATGTATGTTTCATAAATAAAACCGAGTGTGTGTGAACATTGTGAGTTGTGTGAAGATTAACATGTTGAGTCAATTAAATGTGAAGTCAAGGCTTTTTGGTTGTCGCTATATATTTGCATATGCTTGTTGGGTTTGAGTCTTTTGATGTTGTCTTTCGAAAAACCGACTAACCGTTTGTAGTAGTTTCAATAAAATATTGTGTAAATTTTTGTTTTTGTTTGATTCTATCTTTTATTGCATTTTAGTTTAGCTTGCTTGAGAACAAGCAAGGTTCAAGTGTGGGGAGATTTGATATTCGCTAATTTACACATATTTTAGTCCCCCGTTTTACCCCTATTTTATGCGTTTTCGGCCGTAAAACCGTCATTCAGATGCTTAATCATCTACACTTTTGTTTACAGGCCTAAAACAGCATACCAGACAAGATGATAGCGAAAACGAGGACTTTCCGGACAAAACGACGAAGCTGCGAACATTCTGTTAAGAAAACTGACCTGGGCGTGTGGAACGGTCGTGCGACCTATTGCACGACCGTGCATATCCGACAAATGCAAGTCAGTCCGGCATTGAACGAACGTGCGACTCAGCGTGCAAGGCATTCAAGGCCATCCCGGTGATGCACGGGCGTTCCATATCTTGCACCCCGTGCGGATCCGATGATCTAGCCAAACCTCGGAACTGAACGACCAGTGCAACTAGGCATGCAACAAGAACCCGGAAATGAACGACCGTGCGATATGAAGAACGACCGTGCGTGACCTACGACTGGTCAAGATCTGTGACGTCATGCAGTATGGTGCACCATACTCCAATAATTGCTTAAAGTGAACGGTCGTGCAACAGGACGCACGACCGTGCGAAACCGAATTTATATAAAAACCTGAAGAAACATTCTGCTCGTAACTCTGGAATTTTGGAGAGCAATTCAGGCGATTTTCAGGCTCCGGAGGCTTCTGCTTTCACCCGGATTCAAGCCACATTGTCCCGTTTATCTCGATTACTATCCGGATTCTTAATCTTATGCTTGTTTATGGTTTGGTTTTCTAATCTTTCCATGATTTTGTTAATCTTTCAAGCATTTAGATTAATGTTTATGTATTATTGTAGCCTTTGGGCAAAAACACAACAATTCCTTGCTTGATTATAGCCATTAGTATGTTAATCTTTGTTTGTAATGACATTTGGAAGTATTTTCTATGATTATCTTTGATGATTAGTTTGCAACCTTGTTATTGATATTGATTTCTTGATTATAAGTAATTGTGTTGGATGATTGGTGCTTGGTTAGTTAAGATAGTTGAAAAATGAAGCTTAATTAATCTTGTATTAATAACTTTAAACTTGGTTAACTAGTTTAGCTTGGTTAAAATGTATGCATCATGACACTAGAAATGGTTAGTGATTTAATAAAATGTAATTATTGTTAATCAAGAAAGCTTGCCGTCATGTAAGGACCTTAACGGGTTAAATGGTGTCGTTATAAATTCTTGCCATGATTTGTTAGCTTAGTTAGTAGTTTAGGCCAAAATTGCTATCTTGGTGAATTTATGTGCAAGATTTGTAAAATCTCGGTTGTGATTTAATCTAGTTTATGCTTTTCTCGGTGGTTGCATTGTGTTTATCGGTGTCGCTTTCCTTGTTTAAGTGAGGTTAGAAAACTCCTAACGGATGACTAACTTATTTTTAAGAGATTTTCATAGACATTTATCAATTGCACGTTAAAGAACAATTTTAGGTGGTTAAAGTGTGTTTATCGTTTTAACTTTCCGAATGATTGTCATGTTAGGATTCCCGAAAGGGATACTAATTGTCTTAAAATGGAAAATTGACCGAATGCTTCTAGTGCCAAAACCGACTTAGTTGACATGCTTTGGTTGTGTATTAAGCAAGGCTATTTATCTATTTTCGTATTTGTAGTTTACTATGTTTTATAAATATTAGTTTATGCTTACTTTAGTTTATTAAAAATCAAACAACTTATGTTTTTACCGGTAGTTTAGTGACAAAGGTCTAGTATTATTCCTCTGCCCATTTCCTTGGATCGATACTTGGTTCTTACCGATACTTTACTACATATATGACGGGGTATACTTGCCTCTTTCGTGTGTGTTTTGATGTTAAAGTAATAATCACTTTTATAAATTTAAAACCGAATCGTGTGTAATTTCATTGCAGAATTATGTATATATACGCACACGTCAATTAGCATCACACAACCACATGACAACGCAAGCCAAAATTCTCCGAAGCCGAACTCATGTACCTGAAGAACACGTAAAAATCAAGTGTCAACACAAAGGAGGGTGAGTTCACATATTAATTTCGTAACAAATCTTGTTTTAGGAAAACTTTCTTATTACAACACTTTAATGATTTAAAACATGCACACATGTTTAAGAAAGATCATTTTATTTCCTTTGTAAAGTGTCATGGTAGAAATCATTCAAAATGACCCCGTAAGCATATTTCTGATGAAAACTTAAATCCATGATTTTATTTTGATATCAAATTTGGTTATACTTTCAGTTTCGTAAGTTTGCAAGACGTATGAGCTATATATCAAGATTGAGGTTTTAATACATACTAAACAATTAAAGAATTCGATACGTCGCTATGTAGACCGGAGCTACCGGTCATGACGGGGTAGTCAACCCAATAGATCTATCAACAATTCCATGCATACTTTACTTAAGTGATTTAAAAACGGCTATGATGCATCTGAGTGCCCTCCCCAATTCACTAATATATATAACCTACAAAATAACAATTTAATATCCTAGGTTGTACAAATTCTGTTGTCTCCTTAAGACTTAGTGAACTTATCCCAACCAAATTTAATTTATTTCACGATCGTTTTACCCAAAACACCGTAATCTTTTCCCGTTTCTCCCCAAAACATATTTATTTCAATCAAAAACCCATTTCTCCCCGAAACATATTGATATCAATAAAACTCGTTTTCCTCGAAAACAGTTTAAGTCATACACCTTTCCAAATCCATGTTTTCCACAAAACACATTATAATACTCCAACAATCATATTTTCCATGAAAATACATTTTATAAAATTCAAAAGCTTATTTTTATACGAAAACATATACTTTTCTTTCATAACGACGTGTTTTTCCTCCAAAACAGTATACAAAACAGTAAAAGTGGGGACGCAGTGATATTCACTAAAACACATTTATTCAAAAGCATGTTTCACACTAAAACATTTCATTATTCTTTTTAACGACGTGTTCTCCTCGCAAAAACAGTATATAAAACAATAAAAAGTGGGGTATTCGTGACACTCACCTTTGGGTGCGTTTTTAATATCGCAATCCCTCAAATTGAATCTGCATATCCTAATTTAAATAGGAATAATCTAATAACTAATTGTTCTGCTAACAATCAAGCTTCTCCAATACTTAGTATTTTCACATATCTTTGAGGTTTTTATGAAAAGTCTTTATTTTGATTATGCTGGCATTTATATATATATATATATATTTATATATTCACATATAAATATATATATTCATATTACTATATTCATCTATATATATACATAATTTTTATAACATCAAAATACATCATATAAACATCATTTTATAAGTTTATATTCTGATTTGTATGAATCTTTATCATACCAAAACATTTCCATTTTCTTATCATCATTTAATCATCATACAAGCCTATGTACAATCACCTTATGCACATTGACTTCATAATTATCATTCAAGATTAAATACCCTTATTCTTACATTTGTTATAATCCTATAACTTATTCACGGTTAAATTCTTGTTTAATCATTCATCAATCATTGAAAATCATAAAGAAAATGTATCATACTTTAACATTTATGAACATGCAAACAACCTACAATTTCCATATACATACATATACATTTCGGCCATATACATACACATATATTAATTCCAAAATTCCACTTTACTAGTATTTATTTCAAATCACAAGACTTTGTTATGATACTTTTTATCAAAATCCCTTTTGATTTGAACATGCATACTTTTTAAGATCAAAATCAATGATCAATCAAAACTCAAAATTTAACATACATGCATGTATATAATCGGCCATATATACACACTCATTTCAATATCATCTCAAATGAAATCCAACATTCAATCATCACTTCAAAACAATCACACTTTAACACATATTCTTCAATCATTCAAACAATCATATTTCAAGAAACTTTTTAACCAAAACTCAAAAAACAATCTCTATACATATATACATACCTACGGCCATATATGTACACACATATCTTCACATTCATTTTTATAAAAATCATTTGTTAGTTTGATTTCAAGAGTTGTGAGAATCCAAGTATTTGAGAATCATGCTCATCATCACCATCATCATCATCATCATCAAATGAGTTTTAAAAGAAGTAAAACTTTTTACCTTTCAAGAATAAAGTTGGTTTTTATGATGAGAATCTTGATGAAAACAAGCTTGTTGCTCTTTGAAATCACCTTGAAATCAACTTTAAGTCTTCAAACCGACTCGAAACTAGCTTGAAATGGTGATGATCTTCAAGAAATAAGTTTGAAAATTTGAAATGTGTGTGTTCGTGAGGGTGTTCGGCCGAGAGGTATTCAAGAAGAAAAAGAAAAGTTTTTTCAAAAGTTTAATCTTGAAAGTTGTATTTAGTTATGTGTAGAAGAAAGATGTAATCATTGCTTTTCATACATTTGAAATACATGGCAAGAATGAAGGTGTTGGTGGGCGCTAGTGCCGCCACCTTATCCCTTCTCTCACACTTTCTCTCTCCTACATATACATATATACACATATACATGCAATAAACATGTAATTAACTGGTTACCGGGTATTTTATTTCACGTTTTATCTGGGTTTTAAGGCGTTTAAAAATATTTTTATCATTCTATAAAAATTAAATCACCATAATGTTGCTAAACAATATTTCGTTCATCTAAACTGGCTGCATCGTCTGCGTTTTGCAGTATACGCGCTGTATTGCGCAGTACGCACTTAAATTCGCAAAACAAGAATTTTAAGCATTTTAATTAATTTTTCTTCACGAACATGATTAAAAATAGGATTTTAGTCATAACAAGATATTTTTAGAATTTTAACATTTTCCGGACAGTCACCGACGTTCGTTTCGCATTTTGATCGTTACGCGATAAGCGTTTATCTTATTGTTGCCAACGTAAATTTTCAAAAACGTTTGGGTTTATCAATATTTCAAATACCTCATATTTATACCATATTTAATAATTTAGTGCCCATATATAATCATAACACGTGTCACACTAGTACGGTACAAGCTCTGAATAGCCGGGTGTCACAGTCTCCCCCTGTTAAGGAAATTTCCTCCCCGAAATTTTACCTTACAGGTTGCGTTTTCGCACTTTGTGGGAAATAGGAGTTTCCGTGGAAACTCTGATTCTCACTAGGAATCCTCATGGATCTTTATTAACTAAATCCTATTCTCCCTAAATTTTCATCTCATCGCTCTACACCTTCTACAAGGTTTATCGTTTACGTGCACCTAATTGGAAAAAGGGTAAGGTCAGTGTTCCACCTTATCAGGTTTGACATATGTTGTATCACATGTAAGTTGTCCTATACCTGAGGAAGCTTGTGCCTACAAGCAATTGATCCAACTCGAGATGGGCTCTCGAAAGTATCTAAGTCTCACGGGCTCGGTTTCTTTCCCTTTCATATCTAATTCGAACCTATTCTCTCCACAATAGTACTATCAACAGATTGCATATATCGTTTGGAATCTGTAATCGTCTTCATGGTTATCAACATAACTCTTCTAGCCAATCTATGATTTTTTGAACATTTTTAGCTATCAATCGACTTCTTGCCATTCTTCCATCTTAAAAGAAATAGGCGTTCGACGCCTTCTCTTTATTCTTAACTTTAAAACAAAGCAATTTTCCGAACTTTCATGATAGCTATAATCATAAGATAAACTTAACCGATGGTAGTTAGGTATCTCAATTTCTATCATACTTCGTCACTCATGCTCAATGCATGCTTTATAAAACTCCAAGCTATTGTACTACATTTCCTTTCCTAGACCATAAATTGTACAGTCCTTCCTATGCACTTTCAGATGTCTGGATGCATAGGCTATCACTTTGTCCTTTTTGCACAACGTGCAATTACGGCCCAAACATGACACATAGCATTATACAACTAAAGTTTTCATTTCCCTTAGACCGAGATTGAATATGCGCACCATACAATTTTCCTTTAGCAATCGCAAAAGTTCTTCTTACATCTTCGTCCAAGCATATCTTCTAATCTTCTGAATTGTCAACGTCATTGGTCACGAAAAGTAAGCTTTTGACTCCAAAGTCTATACTTCAGGAAATTTGTTATCAAATTCCTCGTCCTTAATTATTTTTAGACATCCTTTTCCGAATTAAGGTGTGTTAAATCTACTTGTATAAGTCTAATGATAGCATTCATCAATGATATTCTTAGAGAAATACTACGATATCCTATCAGAAATCTAAATCAAACAATAATTTATTCACGCACTAAACTCTAAGTAGTAGCTAGACTTCTTCAAGCGGTCCGGTCAATTATCAAACCTCGGCAGTGGGTACCGACTTTGATAGTTAACTCATAGATTCTCTTATAGATCTACGCAGCTTTCGAGCTATCCGTCCTCTTCTTTGGTCTTCATATCTCGATGACCCTTAAGCTTTAAAGTCTACTAATTACTTTACCAATAAGGTAGAGGGTTTACCTTAGTTTCCTCATACTTTCAACTTAGCATCTCTATTTTTGGGATAGTTAACTCTATCCAACTACTATATCAAATCTGCCTATATTTTTTAGCAGCTTTAGATACTACTATAACCATACTTATTTAATACTATGACCACGTGTGGTATCATGGGCTTTTATATTCTCATCTTATACTGATTTTAGTTAACCTACTAACTTATGATCACATTAGTATCATTAAGGTTTTTCAGTATAACATTCCATTTAACTATGACACCTGTGCCTCCACGGCCATCAAACAAATACCGTATCAATGAAATATTGTATTTCATACTTGGGATTTGTATAAATATGTGTATCCTTTGCACATATCAACTCTTGTTCGATTTCAAGCTTTAAATCGCTTTCTGGAAGGTTATACGCGCACTGATGCGTAAATATAACCCGTTTAATGCAACGAACACTCCGGAATAGTGAAATAGGCTTAACATACCTTAAATAACCTTTACATAACTTAGAAATAAGTTTTGAAGGCTTTGGTATGGCAAAATCGAGTTAAATCGCTTACAGGGACTAAAGTTGACAAACTGCGAAAGTATGCCAATTTGAACTGTAACGGACATTCCAGAACCTGAACATAAGTTAGACATACCATAAATATCCTTTACATAGCTTAGAAATAGGCTTTAAGGGGTTCGGTGTGCTAAAATAAACTTTTGGGTCATTCAGGGACTAAAAGCGTCAAAAAGTGCACAAGTTTGCACTTTCGCGCATAACTTACGTTCTGAATACATCCGGACATCCAAAAATTTATGTAAGCACTAAAATATTTTATTTTAGTGTTTGGCATGAGAAAAATCCATTCGTCATGCCATTTGGATCGTTTTTCGCGCTTATGCGCATTCCGTCGTAATTAACCGAACATCGAAACCGTACGGCCAAACGAACTGACATCCGAGATGTTTTCAATCATATTTCATGTTCCCTATGTCTTAAGATCATTGTGGAGCTTGAAATTGGGTTTGACTGGTGTTAGAAGTGCCGTTACGCAACGAAACAAGGTGCAGGGACTGAAAGTGTAATTCTGCCAAAGATAATGGCTTACGGACCGTAAGCCATGACCCTTACGGTCCGTAAGGGGTCTCCAGCAGATCAGAAGCTTCTAATCCAGCTGTTAACAGCTGTTAACCACTCCCTAATCCTTTGCCACATGTTGATATCTTATGGTGGGGGGCCATTTTGGGTTCCATAACATTCCGACAAGTGTACGGGTGAGATCAAGGCACGATATTCAAGAAACGATCCTAACGGTTGTCCATTTACTATAAATACCCAACCCCATTCTACTCAAAACCCACTTGAAATCTGATTTTTTCTAAGTTGAGGTGTAAGAACGCTTCATACCTGAGAAATATTTGCAAATCAAACCTTTCGGGGACCCTTTGTAAGTGTTCCTTCGTTCTTTTTATTCTTTAGCGTTAAAAGTCAAACTTTGTTTGACTTTCTGCATTGACCAGTTTATGGTCAATGCGAATTTCGTTTGAACTTCATAACGTGAGCGTAATCACGATGGTTATAGTCCCTAGTAACTATACCTACTGATTACCACGTTATCTAGGCTCAGTGACGAGTCGTAGTTTCGGCCAAAATACGTATTATTGCGTATTTTGTAACCAAACTACACTTAGGTATCAAAACCGTTTGTTTTGATACCAAACCTGTTTTCTAAACTTAGTTAAGCATGTTTTAACATGCTTAGCTCGTCACTTTTAGCTTAGTGCTTATATAGGGTCGTAAGGTAAGCGATCTAAACAATCGCTTATACTTTCGAACCCGACCCGTTTGGTCGATCATTAGGATCCGACCAAACACATTAGGTGACCATAGTATGTAGGGAATAGACTTCCGAGGTTATACCTTATGGTCACGATGTTTAGTTAGTTGTATGATAGGTAGTATATATGCCTTAGGTAAATTACCAAAATACCCTTTTTACGCCAAAATTCATATTAAGCATATGTAACATAACTTTTGGTATCTAAACTGATTTGGTAACAATATTAGACATGTTAAGGCATATTTTACTTATCATAGGGCTAGTTAGGCGTTCCGAACGCGTTTCACGCGAACAACGCGTTAAAGTAGCATTAGCTACCTAAACGGGTCGTAATGGGTCATAAGCACTTAGGTTAGGTTTCATTTTAGTATGTAGGCTTTGTTAAACCATATTACACGAGTATCCATACTCATTTGGTTTACGAACCCTCATTCTATCCGATCCTCCGATTTAGGTCCGGTATATTAACATAGTTACCTATATTAGGTGCCGTTTGATATCCGTGATCTCTAGCATTGTTTGGTTGTTACTCAAGGACTACTAAGCAATCTCAGGTGAGTACATAGACCCTTCTTTTACTGTTTTCCAAACTTTTTTGGGGTGAAACACATGTGCCTACTTGTTACTTTCGTGCTTTTCATGTTTTCATATCATATGCTTGTTATGTTCAATAGTACACTTATAGTACATGATTTCATTGTGTTTTTGCTATGTATGCCCATTGTGTGCGTACTTAGTACATTATTTTTACATTACATTTTATGCTATGCATGTCCATTGTGTGCATACTTAGTACATTATTTTTACATTACATTTTATGCTATGTATGTCCATTGTGTGCATACTTAGTACATTGTTTTTACATTACATTTTATGCTATGTATGTCCATTGTGTGCATACTTAGTACATTATTTTTACATTACATTTTATGCTATGTATGTCCATTGTGTGCATACTTAGTACATTTTGTTATTCATCACATGCTTACATTTTGGTATGACATTTGGTTTGTTTAAATGGGACAATGTAAATTCATTAACACCGATCATGCCGCTCGTTAGTAGGTAATGGTACCATAGGACTTGACAAATCCCGTTCCTGAACCCTAGGTTTGTTTGGGTGGAAGGAATGACCGAATCCGAAGATATAATACAGATAGACCTTTAAATTCATTTAGGGGTTTATCACCACAGTCACAAGGCTTGGATGTATGAATTTTCACAATACCGCATAGATGTTTATATCAGAATAGCATACATTTATTAAACAAAACATAACTTTGATTTAAACCATGTTTTACTTCAATACCTTGTTTTTGTGCATTTTACATATGGTTTAGTTGATATATTTCACTTACCATACATAAACATTTTGACATTGATATACACAATTCATGATTTACATTAGACATAAACATTTTGACATTGATATACATAATTCATGATTTACACTAGACATAAACATTTTGACATTGATATACACAACACATTTTGACATTTGATTATACATAAACATTTTTACAATGGTGGTTTGGTTTGAGTAAGTGATTTAAGTAACGAGGCGTGTGTTATATGATACAAGCATGGTGGATACGCCGCTGGTACTTCCTATATATAAGTGCTTGTATGGTATTACATATCGTAGCGTTATTTGAAACATTTCAACATAAGACATATAACATTTTATACAAATAACATACTTTTCACAAGACATTGTTTTACAAAACAACTTATCTTATACAAACTCATTTTACTTGGTTATTCATTTAACCATACATTATTATCATATTTATACATATCATCTGATCTTATTGCTTTTCAAATGATTTACAAAACAAAGCAAATTACAAGGTTCATGACTAAACATTTTCATTAAACATAAGTCATGAATTCTATTTTCACAAAACCTATGTATCTCACAGGCATTTTTATGCTGACGTACCTATTTTCACATGTGTTTCAGGATATGATGCATAGGATTTATCAAGATACACTTAGGAGGACTTGGGCCTTAGTGATAATAAACGATGCAAGACTAATTATTTATGTTATATTTCTTTGATTGTCAAGACATTTTAACTCTTTTATTCAATAAAACAATATTTCAATTTCCATGTGTTATGAAACAATGATTCTGTTACAACACTCCCCGACGTTTCCGCCACGTTTTGTTGTTTTACGTGGTCGGGGTGTGACAGAAAAGTTGGTATCAGAGCTCATGGTTATAGGGAATTAGGTTATTAGTAATGCTTTGACCTAGTCTATAACCTTCCTAGGACCCTAACGCGAGTTTACTTGCGTTTAGACATAAAACAATACTGTCACCTATCCAGTGTTGTAAAAGTCGCTAGGCGGTCCCTAGTCAGCCGACTGAGGAGTTGGGAGTAATCGGAGTACTCGGAGAGAACTCGGGGAGTACGTGGACATGGTAAATATAAAGAAAATTAATTGTTATATATTATTTATGTGTTAAAATAAGCATAATTCATGTCAACTGAGTATAATTTAAAATGAAACATGTTTAAAGTTCAAATATTCTGAATACAAGTCCGACTAGTCTGAGTACAAGGCCGAGTAGTCCGAGTACAAGGCCGAGTAGGCCGATTTTGACCGAGTTTGACCGATTAAAAGTCAACAAACCACGTTGACCGCCTAGACCGACTAGGCCGACTATGTCCGACTAGGCGCCGACTAGGCCGACTAGGCACCGAGTACTCCCGAGTAATCCCGAGGCCGACTAATTGAGACCGCCTAGGACGAAGTCGCCTCGGAGGGGGTCCGAGGACCGAGTACTCGCCGAGTACTCGGCCGAGTAATCCGACTTTTACAACACTGCACCTATCCTTAGGCGACAACCACAACAAGAACACAAACTTCAAAACCGCTTTGAAAACTAATCATCTGTTCTAGGATGATTGATTACTAGGTTTTGAACCCTCTGTTGTAAGGTTTTGAACCCCCTTTGAATTCAAAATCTCGTCAAAGTTTGGGTCTTATAATGTGAACACGTGCAAACTGGAAGTGTGAATGCCTGTACCCTGAGTTTTCTGTCGAAGGCTAGAGTGTTCGTACAAATCCACAGTATCGGACCAGTCACTCTTACCTGGGAACTCTTGAGGTGAGTGTTCACTTATAGGCGAGCATGTCTTCAGTGATACATTAATATGACCCGTTTACTTTGATTTGTCACCGTCTCATTTGTTTGCCTTAGGTAACAAACAAATGATCGCAATTTTTATGCATTGCCATTCTTTTTTGATTATCCGATAACCTTTCACCTGCTTCTTCCTATGTCTTTCATTTCCTTCTAGAATGTCTCTTCCTCTCAGCAACGGTCAAATGTCCGAGCGAACAGCCAAATTTGCCCAGCGAATAGGCGAAGTAATTCTGAAGACTGTTGAATTAGGCATTGCCATGTCTCGTCTCAACAATGAAGCCACTCAAGAGCCACCAAAGGAAGCAGAAGTCAAGACAGCACCACCAGCCAAGAAACCAATCAAGGAATCAAAGACCATGGATGAACAGACTGGATCCCCTAAGAAGTCAAAGAAGTGAAAGGCTTCTCAGAACTTCGCCGTGGTCGCTCACAATGGTCAAGCCATCCCCAACCAACCAGCTCAACCCCCTGCTAGGAAGCCATACAATGGAACTGCACCCTTGTGCAACCAACGTAACCTTCATCATCATGCTAGTGTGAAGTGCCGCGAATGCCAAATTTGTGGACTTAAAGATCATACAGCAAAACTTTGCCGAGCAGCAGCTGCACCAAATCAAGCAGGACCCATCCGGGTGGCAACACCACCTGCTAAGAAGCAATACAAGGGAACGGCACCAATATGCGACAAATGTAATGGGCATCACCAAGCTCACTTACAGTGTCATCTGTGTGTATCATGTGGGCGAGTTGGTCACCTGGCAAGTGCTTGTCGATATAACCCGAACCAAGGTGGTCCAAATCAACCACAAGCCGACTCTGCTCAAGCTCGTTTCTCACCAGGGTCTTGCTACAACTGTGGCGAGATGGGCCATTTCCTAAGGGATTGCCCAAAGCTTGCTAATGCAAATCCAACCCACGGATGAGCAGTTGGCTGACTAGAAGATGTTGCTGTCTTATGCTTTTGTTCTTCTATTTTCTTGTAATGTGAAACAATCTGTTTTGATTATAAATAAATTGTTGTTCACA
Organism: Helianthus tuberosus; assembly: GCA_030545235.1. Classification (NCBI taxonomy): domain Eukaryota; kingdom Viridiplantae; phylum Streptophyta; class Magnoliopsida; order Asterales; family Asteraceae; genus Helianthus; species Helianthus tuberosus. Next base: position 71,510,849 of record CM060443.1, read on the forward strand.
ATTCTGATATACAAGTGTAGTTACATGAGTAAATGAAAATTCTCTATGATACCTGTATTAAGGAACTATGTTCCTTACAAACTACTCTTGTGATTCTATCTTTCAAATGATCGCTCATAATTCCCTCAAAAATTTTAAGTACTCGTTTCACTCTAAGAAACAAAGTACAGAAAATAAAGTGACATTATGAGTAATCATGTTTCTGCACATCTGTGCCTTTGAATCTTTGGTTAGATAACTAAGGGTATTTTCAAATCTCATACCCATTAAGTTTTGATTTTTCAACATACATAGTACAAGTATTTCAAAAACAATCTTCATGATCTCAAAACATTTCATATAGTTTGAAAACAATTTTTTTAAATGCATTGTCTATGTTATTTCAAAAACATTGGCTATGCTTTCAAAAACAACCTTCATAATTTCAAAATGTTTCATATAGTCTGAAAACAATATTAACACAGTACATTTTCTTATCAAGTGCATGATTTCGAAAAGCATCATTCATGTTTTCAAAAACCTTATACATAATTTCAAAATTCATCTCGCATGATTTTAATACAATTTTTTTTATAAATATATACCTACCTAATACACCTACTTTATGATTTCAAAGGTATTATATATAAGGTTTCAAAAACATTGAACACATTTTTTTTAAGAACCCCATGCATAGTTTTCAAAAATATTTTCTTCATACATTGACTTAACTTTCAAATTTCGCTTCATATGTCGCCTTGGCATATCTGGCATCTCAACTTCATAAACATTTTACTTCATGTTTTGACCTAAGCACATCAAGTGCAAGGTTTCAAAACATCTTCAACTTCTAAAATCCATATGGGATCTTTTTACCTTCACATTTAGACTCTTGTGGATGATTATCATTCAAATCAGAGTCCTTAATTGGATTCCTTATATACCTAAATTCGAACATTTCGGTTCCTTATAATCGAAATCGAATTTTTCTTTTAAAAATCTTTCTATCTTTATAGTTAGACTCTTGATAATGTTTAAAGTACCAAATGAAATCCACGAGATGGATTCCTAGTGTGCTTTAAATACATGTGCTCTGTTAGCAAAACTAATTAACAAATTAAAGATCTAGATAAACAATCTTTGTGGTTATATGACTATGTGTTTATGCATCTTGTGTTTTCTTTTATGCATTTTGTGTTTTTGTATACTCTGGATATTCGTTATCCAAATCCTCGTAGAATCTTTCATATCTTCATATAAGGGATTCGTAGTAGGATATTCAAAAAGGTACTACCTTAAATCCTTAATGGGCTTCTATATAATAGTTAAGACCCTTGGATTATATAGTACCACTCCATGATTCATAAGAGACCCTTTTAGGGGTCTTGTCAAAAAGATTGATTCAAAAATCTGGTTAAGAACGACATGTGATGATATAAGCTGAAAAGACTCCTTGGTTGTCTATTAAAATCATTTATTGATTTAATAAAAGGGACCCTATGGTGGTCTAGTCACACTCATCACAGGTTTGTTCATTTGGTTTTCCCCTACACATTATAAAATAGACTGTGTGAACTATGCAAGGAATTGTCTAATTATGGACGCGTACATAATTATGAAATTTAGTGCACAGAAACCCAGTAAGATTTATTATGTGTAAGAACCGATAGTGACAACAATAACAAAATGAGAACGATGTAATGGAGGTACGGTGGACGCACCAATGACGCTTCATATACTTGTATATAAGTATCCCTCTTACATTGCAAGCATGATGTTATTAAAGTTACTAGAAGTTCATAACCCTAACCAATGTTGTTCGATCTTTTCAACGTCATGTTTTAAACTCTCACAAGTTTCCTCTAAATAAAAATTCGAGACGAAATTTCCTAAAGTAGGGGAGACTGTGACACCTGTGCCTCCACGGCCATCAAACAAATACTGTATCAATGAAATATTGTATTTCATACTTGGGATTTGTATAAATATGTGTATCCTTTGCACATATCAATTCTTGTTAGATTTCAACGAGTATCCATATTACACGAGTATCCATTTTAGTATGTAGGCTTTGTTAAACCATATTACACGAGTATCCATACTCATTTGGTTTACGAACCCTCATTCTATCCGATCCTCCGATTTAGGTCCGGTATATTAACATAGTTACCTATATTAGGTGCCGTTTGATATCCGTGATCTCTAGCATTGTTTGGTTGTTACTCAAGGACTACTAAGCAATCTCAGGTGAGTACATAGACCCTTCTTTTACTGTTTTCCAAACTGTTTTGGGGTGAAACACATGTGCCTACTTGTTACTTTCGTGCTTTTCATGTTTTCATATCATATGCTTGTTATGTTCAATGGTACACTTATAGTACATGATTTCATTATGTTTTTGCTATGTATGCCCATTGTGTGCGTACTTAGTACATTATTTTTACATTACATTTTATGCTATGTATGTCCATTGTGTGCATACTTAGTACATTATTTTTACATTACATTTTATGCTATGTATGTCCATTGTGTGCATACTTAGTACATTGTTTTTACATTACATTTTATGCTATGTATGTCCATTGTGTGCATACTTAGTACATTGTTTTTACATTACATTTTATGCTATGTATGTCCATTGTGTGCATACTTAGTACATTTTGTTATTCATCACATGCTTATATTTTGGTATGACATTTGGTTTGTTTAAATGGGACAATGTACATTCATTAACACCGATCATGCCGCTCGTTAGTAGGTAATGGTACCATAGGACTTGACAAATCCCGTTCCTGAACCCTAGGTTTGTTTGGGTGGAAGGAATGACCGAATCCGAAGATATAATACAGATAGACCTTTAAATTCATTTAGGGGTTTATCACCACAGTCACAAGGCTTGGATGTATGAATTTTCACAATACCGCATAGATGTTTATATCAGAATAACATACATTTATTAAACAAAACATAACTTTGATTTAAACCATGTTTTACTTCAATACCTTGTTTTTGTGCATTTTACATATGGTTTAGTTGATATATTTCACTTACCATACATAAACATTTTGACATTGATATACACAATTCATGATTTACATTAGACATAAACATTTTGACATTGATATACATAATTCATGATTTACACTAGACATAAACATTTTGACATTGATATACACAACACATTTTGACATTTGATTATACATAAACATTTTTACAATGGTGGTTTGGTTTGAGTAAGTGATTTAAGTAACGAGGCGTGTGTTATATGATACAAGCATGGTGGATACGCCGCTGGTACTTCCTATATATAAGTGCTTGTATGGTATTACATATCGTAGCGTTATTTGAAACATTTCAACATAAGACATATAAAATTTTATACAAATAACATACTTTTCACAAGACATTGTTTTACAAAACAACTTATCTTATACAAACTCATTTTACTTGGTTATTCATTTAACCATACATTATTCTCATATTTATACATATCATCTGATCTTATTGCTTTTCAAATGATTTACAAAATAAAGCAAATTACAAGGTTCATGACTAAACATTTTCATTAAACATAAGTCATGAATTCTATTTTCACAAAACCTATGTATCTCACAGGCATTTTTATGCTGACGTACCTATTTTCACATGTGTTTCAGGATATGATGCATAGGATTTATCAAGATACACTTAGGCGGACTTGGGCCTTAGTGACAATAAAAGATGCAAGACTAGTTATTTATGTTATATTTCTTTGATTGTCAAGACATTTTAACTCTTTTATTCAATAAAACAACATTTCAATTTGCATGTGTTATGAAACAATGATTCTGTTACAACACTCCCCGCCGTTTCCGCCACGTTTTGTTGTTTTACGTGGTCGGGGTGTGACATTAACCTTAATCTTAACATAATGTTAACGTAGATAAAATGGACGATTCATGAACATACCTATGATGGGTGCAAGATCAACCCAAGCCTTCCTAGCATCTATCTCCCATGCTTTACCCTTGACATTCTGATCCTTTGGTTTAGGGCAGTCCCATTTAAAATGTCCATGCTTCCCACATTTGTAACATCCTGTGAGTTTGACTCCATCTTTAGTGCTTCTAGCATAGCACTGAAGGATTTCATGTCCGGTTTGGCCACATCTGTTACATTTCTTTTGTTCAACAACAAGGGTTTTCTTCACCTCACTGTTTTTGCCCTTTTTACTCGCTTTCTATCCAGATTTGCTGACATTATCCGCAACTAACTTATCTCGTTTGCGTTTCTTCTCATGCTTTTTCTCAGAATCCTTCCTTGAATTCTTCATTTCATGCTTTCCAGTACCTCCATCCTCATGCTCAATACACTGGATGATCTTAATAGTCAAACTACTGTGACTACCTATCTGCTCATGTGGCGTTGCCTCTTCATCACGCATGATACCAGTAAATGATCTCGGGTTAGGACCCTGGAATGTTTTGTTCGTACCTCCATGTACTGTTTACCAAGTTAAGGAAAATCAAGATTACTCTTAGATTATATCATAACATAGGAAACTCACAAAATTTTCCAATCATTATTCTACCTAGTATGTTTTTAGATGACACTTCTCCATAATCATGCGCTTTCCCTTTGCAATCCAGTCCCTAGTCTGCAACTTGGTTAACTTCATGCTGTTCCAAGGTAGCGATAACATACTGAGTGACCAATTGTGCTAACTCCTCGGATGTGATAGAAAATCCTATACTGTCGGTAGAGGAACTCTGTCTCGCTTTTGGTGGCATATTGACGTCTCTATTATTGAAGCAATAATAACAACGTAAGTCAATATTTAAACAATTCAATCACTAAATGTGAGTGGATTTAACAATACACATGTAATCACGATCACACAATAATTTGAAGAATTTAACCCAAAAATCCATTGTTGATATTTCATGGTGGAAATTACATTACTTGTTTGTAGTTTTTGGAACTAACAAAATTTGTTGGGAATGAAATCGACACCATAAACAAGTCTATCCGAATTTCCTCCTAAAATACCTACGTAGCAAGCATGCTTAACAAAGGATTACCAAAAGAATTCAAAATTATTCAAAACATCAACACAATTACTTAAATCCTAAATACTCTAACAACAACCCAACAATCTGCTCCAACTCTACTATCCTCTGACTCGTCTGGTCTCTCACAATCTCATCCAACTCCCAGATGTCCTCGTATGCATCCATCTGACCCCCAAGATCCTGCATCTTTCCTTTCGTTGTCTCCAAATCCCCTCGTAGAGTGGCAATCTAACGACCACAATGAGAGCAGTGGTCTACCCATACTCCCTTTAGTTTCTTTGATGCAGTCTCTGTAATAGTCCTAGAGGTAGATGCTACATCCTCTGAAATACAGAGTCTCTTCCCATGGCGTGCAAGAACTGGCAATGGTACGATGGAAGCTAATGATCCAGACTGAGGAATAAATGGCTCTAGTATGAGTGGTAGAGGGATCTCTGTCGTATGCTCAACTGTAATAGTATGTGGAACTTCTAGTGGCTCTAGTGGCCGAGTCATGATAAAAGTGGCATCCACTACTGGTGCTACTCCATATGATCCTCCAATCATCGATGTACCCATGCCTAACTCATCGACTACCGATGCCGTGCCAGATGATTGTCCCAACTCAAAGACTGAGGAAGGAATAGTGGAATCATCGTCATCAATCCACCCGTTACTAGTGTGAGCGTAACGTGTGTCTATCTGACTGGTAAAGGCTGTGGAATCGGTGTAATATGACGAGGTAAGACTGGTCATATCAACAGACTGAGTAACTGTGTGTGGCTCTAGCAATGGAAAGGTCTCGAATTCCGGCTCACTCTCTGAGTCGTGAATCTCGATAGTCTCGTGCACGTGTGACATCTGTGACACAATGTAACTGTAACAACCCGACTTTTCAGATTGTTACCTGTTCGCTACTTGCTTCGATTTGTAACCGCCTTGTACTATGATATTCGATATAAATAAAGGTTTATGTTATCCTAAGTACATTTTCATCACACAGCACCACCGCACACTTAAACGCTTTACTGACGCAAACGCTCAACGCTAACGCAACATGAATTATAGAGAATTATGCTACTTTACTTGCCGAATGTGTTTGTTTGGTTACCACTCTCGCCCCCGCATTCACTTATCTTGCTTAAATCGCTAAATCATAAACGCTATTAGTAGTAGTAATGTTATGCTGTGTGTTCTTATATGCTTTACTTGTATGTGCTTTATATGTATTGTTTACTCGCTCGAAACGCTCAAACGGTACTCGCACAACCCGATTTATCACGCTAAAACGCAACACAATGCTATACTTAATCTCTCGCTAAAGTATTTAAAGTACCAGTACTAACTAACGCAACAAAACACATTAAACGAGCATCCCACACGCGAAACAAGGAACGAATCGCACAAAATAGCACATTCGGACGAAGCCATGCAGCCTCGTACGAAGGCACTGCCTTTGTACGAAGGCATCAGGTTCGAACCAGGTTCCCTTGTGCGATCCCACCTCTTCTATAATTACCCAAGCCCTTCTCCATTTCATTTCACTTGCTGATTTCATACCGAAACGCTGTCGAATTGCTGTCCGACTATTTTCAAGTAAGATTTATCAGTTTTGATGTGATTACACAACTTTTTCCACTACGATTTTCCACAAGATTCACTTTGATTTCACCAAAAGTCTACTATTCTTCAGCCAAACTTCATCTTTTTCATCATTTTACAAAGAACTTCATCTTTTCATAGAAAACCTTCAATTCTTTTTACAAAATCTTCATCTTTTTCATCAAATCTTCTTATTTCACCCCGGATGTAAACTTAACCGAGTGTATTGAGCCTAGCTACGGCTTCCCAAGTGAGAAATCAGTTGATTTCACATTCACCAAGTGCTAGATCTAGGTGAAAACTCTTTTAAACCCTCTAAACTTGATTTTCACACTAAAACGGACCTAAAACATGTATTTCGTTCACTGAATAGTGGAACGAGGTAGTGTCGAAACCGGCTTGAATTGGACTCGAAAGTACATCCGATTCAGGCAAAAACGTAGCCCCAAACGCCAAGAACAACCATGAATGCGAGCTGGACTGTTCTGTGCAAAGCCTGGCTTCATATGAAGGCACTGCCTTTGTACGAAGGGCACTGGTTTTACACATCACAGCCCGACTCTCATCCGTGACTCAGACAAAGACCTCTCCGACTCTAAGTTTAAACAGTAGCTTAAGGTTGGAGGGATGAACACTCGATTTTGGACAGCGGAAGCAACACGAGTACGAAGATCACCACCTTTGTACTAAGGCACGCCTTCGTACGAAGGCACAGCTTCATACGAAGCTTCTGTTTCCCACTAACACTTTGATTTTCGACCATTTCAGCATCTTGGAGGACTTACGCTTCTGTTCCCATATGCAGGCTGATCCAGCGCTCCCTTCAATCCATTCAGAACGTGTTTACTTACTAGACACGCACTGTGAGTATACTCGAACCCTTTTTTGCTTAACGCACTTTTGGGTGTTACATACGTTCTCTATCAAAATACACAACACTTAAACACTTTCTAAACGCTAACCGCTCCCACATGCTATACGTGATTAGTTGAATGCTTGTTGCTATGCTTACTCAGTGATTACTTGCCCGACTGCCTTTAGCAACAATAGTACTATAGTTTGGACTCAGCACCTGTTTGTTCAGGGGTTGCTAAGGATCACATACTTTACTTCACGTGCTCGCTTCGGTGAACATGTGTTGCGCATACTCTACTCGCAGTCATGTGGTTAGGTTGTAACATTGTTGGTAGTTTACATGCTTCACCCGTTACGTGTTACACTTTTATACTAAGGCAGTCATGCGCATACTCTACTCGCAGTCATGTGCTGGTTACGCGTAAACACTTTTATACTATATCTATGCAAACTTGTGTACTCACCTTTATATTTTGTATTGACTTTATTTTAACGTATGTGACAGGTTGATGATTGGTATGCTGCAAAAAGGATAGGAAGTCTAGAAACTTATCTAATAAAAATCTAGGTTGTCGGATTTGTTTTTGTTTGAGAGATTTGATATATGTATAACTATTTGTAGATTATTTTGTTTGATAGTATGAGATATTAAACGTATTAAAAATATTGTCACATAATAGTTGTTTGATAGTGCCGTGCCCTTATGATTCTGCAATCGGTTGGGGTGTGATAGTAACTGTACTAAGTAAGTGCGTGTTTAGGATGAATATATATATATGTATATATGTATATATATATATATAATCATATAAGGCACAGATAAACAAGTTAACATGTATACACATAATTCTTAATAGTTCTTTTACATAGTTAAGATTCATTTTCATTTTGAATCTTTGGCTTCGCGAATTTTGAGATTTTTAATTCTCAAAACCCTTTGGTTGAAGTCTAGCGTTTTCTAAGAAAACACATAGGGTCTGTTTGGTATGGGGTAATGGAATGAATGAGGGAATGGAATGTACGAGATAATGGAATGAACAACGGAATGAAATGGATTATTCCATTCTATTGTGATGTTTGGTTACACATATGTGAAAAAAATGAACCATTACTTTGCACAATTTGATAAACAAAAAAAAAAAGAACTAACGAAACACGGTTGTATTAAAAACGACAAAAATATAATTGCCTCAATAATAATAATAATAATAATAATAATAAAAGTAAAATAAATAATAATAACATTTTTGATATATATTAATATTAGTATTAATATATATATATATATATATATATATATATATATATATATATATATATATAGATATAAATATAGGGGATGGTTCAAATGAAAACCACTTTTAACGCGAAAACTCGAAAACTAACTAAAAAAGTCTAAAAACACACAATTTTTTTTCAATATTTTTATTAAAAATCGCTAGTTTTTGTATATAAAAAAAATTTCAAAAAAAAAAAAATTGTAGTGCACATGTGTAGTACACATACACTATTACACATGTGCACTACAAATTCTTTTTTTTTTGAAATTTTTTTTATATAGTTTATATTTGGAAGGAGTTACATTCCTTTGGAATGCTCCATTCCATTACCACATAATAACCAAACATGTTTCTTTTCATTCCATGAGAATGATCAATTCCATTCCACCTTCTATTCCTTCATACCAAACACTGCCCTAGTTCACTAACAATCATTGGCTCTCATACCAACCACTGTCACACACCAAAAACATCGCAGCGGAAATACAAACGTGGCAGTGACGGAGGTTGGTATCCATAAAAGTCTTTGTGGTCGATGCTATAGTTATTTTGCACATTTTGTTTATTTTAAAAACATAGTTTTTAAGTTACCACATTCATCACAACCAAGTCATAGTCCTTTGACCCTTCGGGGTCTTATTACACACCGTCTCAAAAGTAGTTTAAAAGTGTCCAAACATTATTTTATTACATTAAGATCACACAACCACATGACAACGCAAGCCAAAATTCTCCGAAGCCGAACTCATGTACCTGAAGAACACGTAAAAATCAACTGTCAACACAAAGGAGGGTGAGTTCACATATCAATTTCGTAACAAATCGTATTAAGGAAAAACTTTCTTCTTACAACACTTTAATGATTTAAAACATTCACACATGTTTAAGAAATATCATTTTATTTCCTTTGTAAAATGTCATGGTAGAAATCATTCGAAATGGCCCCGTAAGCATATTTCTGATGAAAACTTTTATCTATGATTTTATTTTGATATCAAATTTGGTTATACTTTCAATTTTAATCCATACTAGACAATTAAATAATTCGATGCGTCGCTATATAGACCGGAGCTACCGGTCACGACAGGGTAGTCAACCTAATAGATCTATCAACAATTTCACGCATACTTTACTTAAGTGATTTAAAAACGACTATGATGCATCTGAGTGCCCTCCTCAATTCACTAATACATATAACCTACCAAATAACAATTTAATATCATAGGTTGTACAAATTCTGTTGTCTCCTTGAGACTTGGTGAGCTTGTCCCAATCAAATTTAATTTATTTCACGATCGTTTTACCCAAAAAATCATAATCTTTTCCCGTTTCTCCCCGAAACATATCTATTTCAATCAAAAACACGTTTCTCCCCGAAACATACTTATATCAATAAAACTCGTTTTCCTCGAAAACAGTTTAACTCATACACCTTTCCAAATCCATGTTTTCCACAAAACACATTATAATACTCAAAAAATCATATTTTCCATGAAAATACATTTTATAAAATTCAAAAGCATATTTTTTATACGAAAACATATACTTATCTTTCATAACGATGGGTTTTTCCCCCAAAACAGTATACAAAACAGTAAAAGTGGGGACGTGGTGATATTCGTTAAAACACATTTATTCAAAAGCATGTTCACACTAAAACATTTCATTATTCGTTTTAGCGACGTGTTCTCCCCCCAAAAACAATATATAAAACAGTAAAAAGTGGGGTATTCGTGACACTCACCTTTGGGTGCGTTTTTAATATTGCAATCCCTCAGTTCGAATCTACATATCCTAATTTAAATAGGAATAATTTAATAACTAATTGTTCCGCAAACACTCAAGCTTCTCCAATACTTAGAATTTTCACATATCTTTGAGGTTTTTATGAAAAGTCTTTGTTTTGATTATGTTGGCATTTATATATATATATATATATACACACAGATATTAAGATTTTGGCGATTTGAACGATTTTATTGGTGACTCTTTATTTGTTATTATGTCTACTTATTCACAATATATCTACGATTTGCGCTTCGTAATATATATATATATATATGCATAAGTATGGACATATTCGACATATATCTTAATTGACGTATTACGTCATTTCACACATATGTTATACTTAAACGCTTAGTATTCCAAATAACTCATCATGTTAACCCAAGCATTATTTTTCATGTTTATCACAATTTTCACACATAACGCGATTTTTTATCTAGTTTACCCTTTTTACCGCACAAACGCTTAAACATAACATCAATTCATATCATCATGTAATCACTTAACAAATCACATTATACATACTCATATTCACATATCAATTTATAACACATAAAGTTCACTCTTGAACGTTCCGTTTTCGCGTACGTTGAAATATGCGTATTTTACCGTTTCGGTAGCGTTTTCGGGCGTCTGAAGTCACGTATGACCAATCAAACACCAAAAATACTTAATATAAGTTAAAATAATTATATTTATTATAAAAATATCAGTTTATAATCGGATTTAAAACAGTTTCGCAAAAATCACTTTAAACGCCGATTTTTACCCTTTTTACGCATAGTTTCGTACCGAACTTTACCGTAACCATCCCAAATCATCATGACTTGATATTTTAACATAACATATGTTATCTACTTATTAAAATGGTAATTATACCCATGATAGTGCAGGTATCATGTATAAAACATAAATCATGCAATTTCACCCAATTTACTACTTTTCAAGCTACATGCATAACATGCAAAGCTACCAAGTTTATGACATAATTTTTATAACATAAAAATACATCATATAACATCATTTTATAATTTTATATTCTGATTTGAAAGAATCTTTATCATACCAAAACATTTCCATTTTCTTATGATCATTTAATCATCATACAAGCCTATGTACAATCACCTTATGCACATTTACTTCAAAATCATCATTCAAGATTAAATACCCTTATTCTTACATTTATTATGATCCTATAACTTATCCACAATTAAATTCTTGTTCAATCATTCAACAATCATTGAAAATCATCAAGCACATGTATCATACTTTAACATTTATCAACATGCAAAAAACCTACAATTTCCATATACATACATATACATTTTGGCCATATACATACATATATTGATTCCAAAATTCCACTTTACTAGTATTTATTTCAAATCACAAGACTTTGTTATGACACCTTTTATGAAAATCCCTTTTGATTTGAACATGCATACTTTTTAAGATCAAAATCAATGATCAATCAAAAATCAAACTTTAACATACATGCATGTATATAATCGGCCTTATATAAACACATATTTCAGTATCATCTCAAATGAAATACAAGATTCAATCATCACTTCAAAACAATCACACTTTAACATATACTCTTCAATCATTCAAACAATCATATTTCAAGAAACTTTTTTTAACCAAAATTCAAAACACAATCTCTATACTTATATACATACCTACAACCATATATGTACACACATATCTTCACATTTTCATTTTTATAAAAATCATTTATTAGTTTGATTTCAAGAGTTATGAGAATCCAAGTATTTGAGAATCATGCTCATCACCATCATCATCAATTTAGTTTTAAAAGAAAGTAAAACTTTATACATTTCAAGAACAAAGTGGATTTTTATGATGAGAATCTTGATGAAAACAAGCTTGTTCCTCTTTGGAATCACCTTGAAATCCACTTTAAATAATCTTCAAGAAATAAGTTTGAAAATTTGAAATGTGTGTGTTCTTGAGGGTGTTCGGCCGAGAGGTATAGTCATCTGAATTTGATGACTGATTATTATATTGCAACTAAGCAATTATTTATTTTGGTGTTTAGTACCAAGCATACAAATATGGCAAAATCCGATGAAGCCAACAGCGGACGCAACGATGATAATGCGAATGTAAACCTCGATGGTGAGGGAGTTAATCTCCAAGCCATGATAGCCGCTGAGGTTGGCAAAGCTATGAATGCTTTCATGGCTAATTATAGGGAATCGAGTATTACTCGTTCCAAGTCCCAATCAATTCCACATTTATCAGCTCGTAGAGAGAGCTCACATCACTCTTCAACTGCGAAGAGTGAACTTAAGAAATAAGTGTTTCAAGACAAACCCCGTTCCTCAAAGGATGGTTGTACATATAAATATTTTATCTCCGGCAAGCCCTGGGAATTCAAGGGTGAGAAGGGGGCGATTGATGCCATGAGATGCTGGATGAAATGGAGACTGTTATAGATATCATCGGCTATGCTAATAAGGATATTGTGAAGTTCGTTTCACAATCATTTAAGGGTGATGCCCTAACATGGTGGAATGTCACACCCCGGCCGCGTTAAAACGACGAAACCGCGGCAGAAACGCCGGGGAGTGAGGTGACAGAATTATTGTTTCAACAACCATGGTAATTAAAGTTTTGTATTATTAAATAAAGAGTTTACATTGTCTTTGAGTTCAAACAAAAAAAACATAATTAACAGTCTTTTAAGTCACTAAGGCCCGAGTCCGCCTAAGTGAAGCACAAACATCATCATGCATTAGCACCTGAAACACATGTAAAAATAGGTACGTCAGCATAAAAATGCCTGTGAGATACATAGGTTTTGTGTATGCAGATTCATGACTTGTAGTTGAAAGAAGTGTTTTACAAAAATGTAGTCATGAACCTTGTAAAATGTTTTCCTTTATGAAATCATATGAAAATCGATATGAAAATCAAATGATAGTAAAAGGACAATGCATGGTTAAATGAATAACCAAGTAAAAATGAATTTGTATAAAATGTGTAATTTGTAAAACAATGTCGTGTCTTTGAATAAAATGTTTCATGTTTTTGTCAAGTGGTTTAGATAATGCAACAATGCATAATATAATAAAAGCACTTATATATATGAAGTACCAGCAGCGTATCCACCATGCTTTTATTATATAACACACAGCCCCGTTACATAAGTCACTCATCAAAAACCAACCAAAATGACTTGTTCAATGTCAAAAATGTTTATGTGTAAACCATGTCCAATGTAATGTGTGAAATGTATCATGTATAACCAAATGTAATGCATAGCAAGTAGTAAATATCTACTCAAACTATGTGATAATGTCAATGTGAAACAAATGTCATGTACGGTGAATAAAAGAATTTACTCAACACCGTAGGAAAATGTACAAAACAATGTTTTTGAGTAAACCTAAGTTTAAATCAAATGTCATGTTTTGCAGAAAAACAATGCTTTATGATTACAAACATTTATGCAGTAATGTTAATCGCATACATTCAAGCCTTGCGACTGTGGCGACAAACCTTTAAACAAATTAAAGGTTTATCTAAGTTATGTATATCGGATTCTGTCATTCCCAACTTCCAAACAAACCTAGGAAGTCGGAAACCGGATTTGTCAAGTCCTATGGTACCATTACATACTACCGAGCGGCGTGATCAATGTTAATGAATGTATTATTGTCCCGATTAAACACACCAAATGTCATAACCAATGTAAGCATGCTATGAAAACCATGTACTAGGTATGCTAAGTAAACTTGCCTAGTAGGAATGTTCATGTAAAACAATGTGCTAGCATGCTCAGTAAACATACATAGCAGAAATGTCATGTAAAACAATGTGTACATACGCTAAGTAAACATATGTAACAAATGTGTAATTAATCAATGTGCTAGCATGCTTAACATACATAGCAAAACATAATGAAAGCATGTACTAAATATGTACTAGGTGAAATTAGCATCTTTATGTCATAAAAGCATGAAATGCATGAAAGTAACACGTATGTACATGTGAATCACCCCAAAATATTTGAAAGCGGTAAAAAGAGGGGAACTATGTACTCACTTGGGATTGCCTATTAGTCCTGGGAATAAGACCAATTTAAGCTCCAAGCATCACGAAATCAACAAGGCACCTAGTATAGGTAACTATGTTAATAATCGGATCCTAAACCGGGAGATAGGATAGAATGATGTTCCATAAATCAAATGAGTATTTGAACTCATATGGTATGATTTAATAGAGCTAACATTCTGATTTGGAAGTCTACCTAAGTGCTCTTGACCCATTTTGACCCGTTATGGTAGTTTAAGCCACTATAACGTGTCGTTTGTGCAAAACTATGTTCAGATGGTTAACTATGTGCTATGTCAAGTCTTACATGCCCAATTATCCCTAAACATGTTACCAAATCAGATTATATGTCAAAAATATGTTCACATATGCAAAATACGGATTTATGCTTCAAAAGGGCATTTTGGTCATTTCCTATGGGCATACAAGCTAACTAGCAAATGACTAACCAATCCTATGTGATCATAAGGTATAACCTCAGAGGTTATTCCCTATACAACTATGATCACTAAGAAAGCTTGGTCGGATCCTAATGATCGACCAAACGGGTCGGGTTTGAAAGTCTAAGCGGTTGTCTAGACCGCTTAACTTACGACCCTAAACAAGCACTAAACTAATAGTGACGAGTTAAACATGTCAAAACATGTTTAACCTACTTAGAAAACTGAGTTGGTATCAAAACAAAGTTTTTGATACCTAAAATTAGTTCCGTTTCAAAATGCGTGCTAAAACGCATTTTGACCGAAACTTTTACTCGTCACTACACCTAGTTAACGTGGTAATCAGTAGGTATAATCGCTAAGGATTATAACCATCGTGATTACAATCACGTTGCAAAGTTCAACCGAACTTTGCGTTGACCATTGACTGGTCAAACTGAAAGTCAAACACTGTTTGACTTTTTAAGCTAGTAAGCAATAAAAGAATGAAGGAATGCTTACAAAAGGTCCTTGCTTGAACTTGATCTTATAAATTCTCAGGTATGAAGTTATAAAAACTCCAACTTAGAGAATTTTAGACCAAGTGTGAGTTGCAACAAATGAATTGGTAGGCTATTTATAGGAATCAAGAGCCATCAAGATCATTTTGTGTGGTGATCAAGCAATGATCCCAGCCCTACACATGTTAGGATAAGATTGAGGGACTTGGGGAACACTTAAACTTGGTTACTACACAAGAAAGTTGCAAGAAAATACAAGGAAACAGCTGATCTGCTCAAAAAACACGTTTTCTCTTGCTGGGCACCTCACACGGCCCGCGTAAGGATAGGGAGCAGGCTTACGCGGCCCGCCTGGCCTTCCCAGATCCGCATCAGTTTCAATAATTACAGTTCAGGCCCCTGCACTTGGTTTAAGCTCATTTCAGCCCCTTTTGACCACCGTTAAGCCATTTTCAAGGCTCTACAAGGTCAATAAAGTTTAGAGGACTCAAAATATGCTTGGAAAACTCTCGGATGTCGGCTCGTTTGGTTGTACGGTCGCGTTGTTCGTTAAATTACGACGAAACTCAAACGGATGCGAAAACGAACCAATTTAAGCGACGAATGGTATTTTTGCATTCCGATCACTAAAATAAAAATATTTTAGTGTGTACAAAAATTGTGGATGTCCAGAAGTGGTCAGAAAGTAAGATATGCGCGAAAATGCAAACTTACGCCATTTTTGACACTTTTAGTCCCTGTAAGATCATATAAGCATGTTTTCGCACACCGAACCTATCAAGGCTTATTTCTGTAATGGGTCAGATCCCCACAGTTAAAACATGAACCAGGCGGATAGTGAGGTCGTGCAAGATTTTGGGCAGGGTTTGGTGCTGCTTGGTTTTGAGAAGGCTGTTTTGGTTTGGAGCAAAATGGCAGGTATTTGCAAGATGACCAGATTTACCACAATTTGTGCAGATACGACATTGCACTTGTGGTTTGTGATGGCTATTACAGCGGTTGCACAGAGGTGCATTACCAGCATACTGCCTCTTGGCAGTAGGTTGGGCAGCCTGATTCTGTGTTGCCTGATTAGCTTGAGCAGTAACAGCGAAATTCTTGGAAGCCTTACGCTTCCTAGATTTCTTTGAAGACTCAGCAGCCTTCTTGCCCTTCTTCTCATTTGTGCTATCAGACTGTTTCTGTTTCTTGTCACCTTTTCTGTGGAGTTTACCCTTCTTGACTTGCGATTCAGTAAGGGTTGCAGCTAGCTCAATGGCCTGTCGGACGGTAGTAGGGTTGCTACCAGTGACAATATCCTAAACAGGATCTGGTAAACCGTCTTTGTACTTCTCAATAGCCTTATCCAAAGGCGTGACCATTGTGGACAGAGCAAGCTTAACTCCTCGTATTTATCAGTGTACGCACGGTGTTCACCACTGTCTTGCTTCAAGTCATGGAACTCATTTTCAAGTGCCATCTGCTCGTGACGAGGACAAAATTCTCTCATCATGAGAGCTCTAAGTTCCTCCCAAGTCTGATCCAAAGCAACATCCGCACCTCGGTCTCTCATTACCCCATTCCACCATGTAAGAGCCCTCTTTTGGAATACACTCGAAGCAAACTCGACCTTACGGTTATTTGGACACTAAACATGGCGAAAAGTGCTCTCAAGACTCTCAAACCACTGGAGAAGCCCTGTTGCTCCTTCAGAACCACTAAACTTGAGTGGTTTAGCCGAGTTAAAACTTTTGAAATTGCACGGAGCAGGTGCATTATTGTTATTGTTGGCTTGGTTTATTTGAGTTATGAGATTCGGTAGCATAGTAGCCATGTGCTGTGCTATAATAGCTGCCAGTTCGGCATCAGGTTGCTGAACATTACGTCGAGGAAACATTCTAAAAGAGGAAACATGAGAGAAAACGAGTGAGATGATGTGATGAAGGAAATAAGATGGCAATAAAATCGACAAGATGCAAGGATGGTGGTCGTTTGTTCATTATCACAAAGCAAACAAACGACACACAGTGACAAATCAAAGTAAATAGGTCATAATAATGTATCGCTAAAGACATGCTCGCCTATAAGTGAACACTCACCCCAAGAGTTCCCAGGTAAGAATGACTGGTCCGATATTGCAGATTTGTACGAACACTCTAGCCTTAGACAGAAAACTCAGGGTACAGGCATTCACTCTTCCAGTTTGCATGTGTTCACATTATTTAGACCCAAACTTTGATGAGATTTTGAAAATTTGGAAGGCAATGGCCAAAAGAAATCATCTAAGGATAGATGATTGATTTCAAAATTATTTTGGAAATTTGTGTTCATGTTTTGGAAATCACCTAAGGATAGGTGACGTGTATTGTTTTAAGCTCTAAACACAAGTAAACTTGTGTTAGGGTCCTAGAAAATTATAGTATAGGTCAAAGCATTACTAATAACCTAATTCCCTATAACCATTGGCTCTGATACCAACTCTTCTGTCACACCCCAGCCGCGTTAAAACAACGAAACCGCGGCGGAAACGCCGGGGAGTGAGGTGACAGAATTATTGTTTCAACAACCATGGTAATTAAAGTTTTGTATTATTAAATAAAGAGTTTACATTGTCTTTGAGTTCAAACAAAAAAAACATAATTAACAGTCTTTTAAGTCACTAAGGCTCGAGTCCGCCTAAGTGAAGCACAAACATCATCATGCATTAGCACCTGAAACACATGTAAAAATAGGTACGTCAGCATAAAAATGCCTGTAAGATACATAGGTTTTGTGTATGCAGATTCATGACTTGTAGTTGAAAGAAGTGTTTTACAAAAATGTAGTCATGAACCTTGTAAAATGTTTTCTTTTATGAAATCATATGAAAATCGATATGAAAATCAAATGATAGTAAAAGGACAATGCATGGTTAAATGAATAACCAAGTAAAAATGAATTTGTATAAAATGTGTAATTTGTAAAACAATGTCGTGTCTTTGAATAAAATGTTTCATGTTTCTGTCAAGTGGTTTAGATAACGCAACAATGCATAATATAATAAAAGCACTTATATATATAAAGTACCAGCAGCGTATCCACCATGCTTTTATTATATAACACATAGCCCCGTTACATAAGTCACTCATCAATAACCAACCAAAATGACTTGTTCAATGTTAAAAATGTTTATGTGTAAACCATGTCCAATGTAATGTGTGAAATGTATCATGTATAACCAAATGTAATGCATAGCAAGTAGTAAATATCTACTCAAACTATGTGATAATTTCATTGTGAAACAAATGTCATGTACGGTGAATAAAAGAATTTACTCAACACCGTAGGAAAATGTACAAAACAATGTTTTTGAGTAAACCTAAGTTTAAATCAAATGTCATGTTTTGCAGAAAAACAATGCTTTATGATTACAAACATTTATGCAGTAATGTTAATCGCATACATTCAAGCCTTGCGACTGTGGTGACAAACCTTTAAACAAATTAAAGGTTTATCTAAGTTATGTATATCGGATTCTGTCATTCCCAACTTCCAAACAAACCTAGGAAGTCAGAAACGGGATTTGTCAAGTCCTATGGTACCATTACATACTACCGAGCGTCGTGATCAATGTTAATGAATATATTATTGTCCCGATTAAACAAACCAAATGTCATAACCAATGTAAGCATGCTATGAAAACCCTGTACTAGGTATGCTAAGTAAACATGCCTAGTAGGAATGTTCATGTAAAACAATGTGCTAGCATGCTCAGTAAACATACATAGCAGAAATGTCATGTAAAACAATGTGTACATATGCTAAGTAAACATATGTAACAAATGTGTAATAAATCAATGTGCTAGCATGCTTAACATACATAGCAAAACATAATGAAAGCATGTACTAAATATGTACTAGGTGAAATTAGCATGTTTATGTCATAAAAGCATGAAATGCACGAAAGTAACACGTATGTACATGTGAATCGCCCCAAAATATTTGAAAGCGGTAAAAAGAGGGGAACTATGTACTCACTTGGGATTGCCTATTAGTCTTGGGAATAAGACCAATTTAAGCTCCAAGTATCACGGAATCAACAAGGCACCTAGTATAGGTAACTATGTTAATAATCGGATCCTAAACCGGGAGATAGGATAGAATGATGTTCCATAAATCAAATGAGTATTTGAACTCATATGGTATGATTTAATAGAGCTAACATTCTGATTTGGAAGTCTACCTAGGTGCTCTTGACCCGTTATGGTAGTTTAAGCCACTATAACGTGTCGTTTGCGCAAAACTATGTTCGGATGGTTAACTATATGCTATGTCAAGTCTTACATGCCCAATTATCCCTAAACATGTTACTAAATCATATTATATGTCAAAAATATGTTCACATATGCAAAATACGGATTTATGCTTCAAAAGGGCATTTTGGTCATTTCCTATGGGCATACATGCTAACTAGCAAATGACTAACCAATCCTATGTGATCATAAGGTATAACCTCAGAGGTTATTCCCTATACAAATATGATCACTAAGCAAGCTTGGTCGGATCCTAATGATCGACCAAACGGGTCGGGTTCGAAAGTCTAAGCGGTTGTCTAGACCGTTTAACTTACGACCCTAAACAAGCACTAAACTAATAGTGACGAGTTAAACATGTCAAAACATGTTTAACCTACTTAGAAAACTGATTTGGTATCAAAACAAAGTGTTTTGACACCTAAAAGTAGTTTCGTTTCAAAATGCGTGCTAAAACGCATTTTGACCGAAACTTTGACTCGTCACTACACCTAGTTAACGTGGTAATCAGTAGGTATAATCGCTAAGGATTATAATCATCGTGATTATTATCACGTTACAAAGTTCAACCGAACTTTGTGTTGACCATTGACTGGTCAAACTGAAAGTCAAACACTGTTTGACTTTTTAAGCTAGTAAGCAATAAAAGAATGAAGGAATGCTTACAAAAGGTCCTTGCTTGAACTTGATCTTATAAATTCTCAGGTATGAAGTTATAAAAACTCCAACTTAGAGAATTTTAGACCAAGTGTGAGTTGCAACAAATGAATTGGTAGGCTATTTATAGGAATCAAGAGCCATCAAGATCATTTTGTGTGGTGATCAAGCAATTATCCCAGCCCTACACATGTTAGGATATGATTGAGGGACTTGGGGAACACTTAAACTTGGTTACTACACAAGAAAGTTGCAAGAAAATACAAGGAAACTGCTGATCTGCTCAAAAAAACACATTTTCTGTTGCTGGGCACCTCACACGGCCCGCGTAAGGATAGGGAGCAGGCTTACGCGGCCCGCCTGGCCTTCCCAGATCAGCATCAGTTTCAATAATTACAGTTCAGGCCCCTGCACTTGGTTTAAGCTCATTTCAGCCCCTTTTGACCCCCGTTAAGCCATTTTCAAGGCTCTACAAGGTCAATAAAGTTTAGAGGACTCAAAATATGCTTGGAAAACTCTCGGATGTTGCTCGTTTGGTCGTACGGTCGCGTTGTTCGTTAAATTACGACGAAACTCAAACAGACGCGAAAACGAACCAAATTAAGCGACGAATGGTATTTTTGCATGCCAATCACTAAAATAAAAATATTTTAGTGTGTACAAAAATTTTGGATGTCCAGAAGTGGTCAGAACGTAAGATATGCGCGAAAATGCAAACTTACGCCGTTTTTGACACTTTTAGTCCCTGTATGATCATATAAGCATGTTTTCGCACACCGAACCTATCAAGGCTTATTTCTAAGCTATGTTTAGGTTATATATGGTATGTTTAGGCTTATTTCTAAGTTATGTAAAGGTTATTTAAGGTATGTTAAGTTTATGTTACTGTTCCGGAGTGTTTGTCACGTTAAACTGATCACGTTTACGCATCAGTTTGCGTATAACTTTCCAAAAAGCGACACAGAGTTCAAAAGCAATCAAAAACCAAAACGTGCAAAATGTCAAACATAAATAACAAACATTGGGATCAAAACACATTGTTTTATTAATATTGAATTGTTCAAAGTTTGTATAATGATAGAACAAGCACAGATGTCACATGGAAGGCCATGATTCAGTCTACAGGGAAGATACCCCTGTACTATCTTTAGTGGTCCAAGTTTGTGGACCTTATTAAAGAAACTTACTGCCCTCCGCATGAGGTGGAAAAGGTAGAGTCAGATTTCCTGACTCTCACGATGGAAAACTTGGACTATCGAAAGTATGTTACCGACTTTAACTCTTTATCGAGGTTAGTACCTTACCTGATTACTACGGAATCAAAAATCAATGTGCGTTTCATCTATGGTCTAGCACCGGAGATCAAGGGAATGGTGATGGCTCAAGCCTACTTCTTATAGGTCTGATGTGGACCTGTCTCTGTCACTCACATTGGATGCGGTGAGACAAAATTCAGTCAAGACTTAGACTGACGGAAAAAGGAAAAGGGAAGACGATAACTCCCAAAAGTCCAAGAAGAAGGGCAAGTCTAGGTTCAACAAGAACCAATCGAGGTCTGATGAGAGACTAGTTTGCAAGACCTGCAATAGAAGGCACTAAGGACAGTGTCGATCGGATCAGCAGGCTAAAACTTGCGGAATATGCAAGAAAACAGGGCATAAGACAGTAGATTGTAAGGATCTTAAGAATGCCGTCTGTTATGGCTGTGGCGAGAAGGGCCACATTAGAACGAACTGCCCTAAAGCTACCAAGGAAGGTACTTCTAAGCCTGGAAAAGCAAAGAAGGGTAATGCCCGAGTTTTCCAGATGAATGTAAGGGAGGCAGTGAATGACAACAATGTCATAATAGGTACGTTCCTTATCAACAATATCTTTGCTAGAGTTCTTTTTGATTCTGGTGCTATTAAGTCTTTTGTAGACCATAAGTTTAGTAAACTATAAAACTTACATATAAGAACTCTAAACATTGCTTATGAGGTAGAACTTGCCGATGGAACCTTAGAAACCATATCTTCCATTCTTGATGGATGTTCCATATCTATTAAGAATCATTCTATTCCTATCTCTCTTCTGCCAATGAAATTGGTGGGGTTCGATGTAGTCTTAGGCATGGATTGGTTATCGTATAACCTAGCCTGAATTGCCTGTGATAAAAAACTCATCAAGATTAAAACCCCATCTGGTGAAATGCTCACAATCCAAGGAGACCTACACTATGGATTGCCTGAGAAGGTGTCTCTATTCAAGGCATCCAAGTGTCTGAAGAGCGGATGTGTCATTTACATGGCACAGATGATGGTAGACGAGCCAAAGCCCAAGATTGAAGATATCTCTATCATTTTCGAGCACCCTGATGTCTTCCCTAAAGAACTACCCAGTCTACCACCGGAGAGATAAGTGGAGTTTAGGATTGACATCCTAACAGGAGCTGCACCAGTTGCAAGGGCTCCATATCGGCTAGCGCCGACGAAGATGAAAGAGTTGAAGACCCAACTTGATGAGCTTTTAGAAAAAAAGCTTTATTCATCCTAGCTCACCACCTTGGGGAGTTCCCATATTGTTTGTCAAGAAGAAGGATGGTTCAATGCAGATGTGCATTGACTACCGCGAGCTTAACAATATAACGATCAAGAATCGTTATCCGCCGCCCAGGATCGATGACTTGTTCGACCAACTGCAAGGGACTAGTTATTTCTCTAAGATCGACTTGAGGTCGGGCTATCATCAACTGAAGGTCTGGAGTGAAGACGTTCCAAAGACTGCCTTCAGAACGAGATATGGACACTATGAATTTCTAGTGATGCCTTTTGGGCACACTAATGCACCTGCAACATTCATGGATCTCATAAATAGGGTCTACAAACCGTATCTAGATAAGTTTGTCATTGTCTTCATAGACGACATACTTATCTATTCTCGTAATCTAGCTGATCATGAGAAATATCTTAGGTGCATTTAAGCTATTAAAGCAGGAGAAGCTTTATGCTAAGTTCTCCAAGTGTGAATTCTGGCTTCGAGAAGTCCAGTTTCTTGGACACGTGGTTAGTGAGCGTGGTGTCCAGGTGGATCCCGCTAAGATAGAAGCCATAATGAATTGGAAGCACCAAAGAAGCCTTCTGAGATTCATAGTTTCTTAGGATTGGCCGGTTATTATAGGAGGTTCATTGAGAACTTTTCGAGGATAGCCACTCCTTTTGACTTCCCTAACCCATAAGAATGTCAAGTTTGACTGGGGTCCAAAGCAACAAGAATCATTCAAGATTCTAAAGCACAAGTTGAGCAATGCAACAATGCTAACTCTACCTGAGGGTATTGAGGATTTTGTCGTGTACTGCGATGTATCGCACACCGGCATGGGCTGTGTGCTGATGCAGAAAGGCAAGGTGATTGCTTATGCATCACGACAATTAAAGGTGCATGAAAGGAAACACCACCCATGACTTGGAATTGGGTGCCGTTGTATTTGCCCTTAAGCTATGGAGACATTATTTGTACGGAACAAAGTGTATTATATACATTGACCAGAAAAGTCTCCAACATCTATTGAACCAAAAGGATTTGAATATGAGACAATGCCGCTGGATGGAAACGCTGAACGATTATGCTTGCGAGATTCACTATCATCCCGGCAAAGCAAATGTAGTTGCTGATGCGCTGAGTCGCAAGGAATGGGTTAAGCCGACTAGGATTAACGCCAAGAACATTGAGCTCAGGAACAACTTAAATAAGAAGCTATTGGATGCGCAAAAGCAAGCCTTGTTAGAGGCTAACATTCCTAATGAAGGATGGAACTGTTGATCAGTTGTCACCCGGGAAAGATGGAATTCTTAGATTCAAAGGTCAAATCTGAGGTCCAGTCTTTGGAGGACTTAGAGATCTAATCCTCCAGGAAGCGCATAGTTCCAAATACTCTGTTCACCCTGGATGTGATAAAATGTATCAAGACTTAAAGAAGAATTATTGGTGGATGGGTATGAAGAAATCCATAGCCACCTATGTAGCTAAGTGCCTGACGTGTTCACAAGTTAAAGCGGAACACTAAAAGTCGGCAGGACTGCTACAACAGCTTGAAATTCCTACATGGAAGTGGGAATGGTAACTAGGGATTTGATTACCAAGTTACCTAAGACAAAATGTGGCAATGACATGATTTGGGTCATCGTGGATAGACTGACTAAGTGTGACAACTGGCACAAAACCGATAATTTTCGTACTATTTTAATAATTATTTATTTCCTGCATTTATGTGTTTACACTTCAACGTTACATGCTTACTTATTATGCAATTGAATTCATGAATGTTTCATACATAAATTGTTACATTATAAAATACTTTAAGCGTTGCGTCAAAATGATTAGTAAGCTCACCGGTTAGACAAGCTGCGTCAGCATAACTGCAGAATACAGTTAAACAATAGATTTAGGACTTAGAAGTAGGTCCAACATCAAAAATACATTGAAACCTAAGTAGGTGAACAAAGGTTACCATAAACACTTTCTGAAAGCTAAAACAAGCACTAAAAAGTACCCGAAACACACTTTAAATCCATAATTCCGCAGAAATTCAACAAAAACAACAATTTAACACCAAAATTAAGATTTAAATATCCGGAATAACTTGTAAAGTGTCGGGAATGAAAACTGTCACAAAAGGTACTTCATACCTTGTAAAATTCACAATTTAACGAACCGATAACCGAACGATTAACCGGACACTACCTAAAATACCAAAAATAGACTAGAAGCATTATTTTTATGATTTTAAGCTAGTTATGGTGCTAGAACACCTTAAAAATCATCAAAACACATAAACATACTTAACCTTACATTTAACCTCTAATTTACATCTTCTACCCTTAACTTCCAAAAAGTTATATATTACCCCCCCTTGCTTCCAACCGGCCCCAAGGTGGCCCACAAACATCACCCATTAAAATATTTCACTTGATGTCTAGATATGGGGCATGTAATCCATTGGTTCTTGTAATGTTGGAAGATTATAGCATAGACCTCAAACTCACTTTTCTCATAACTTCATTCAAAATTTCACTCCATCTTTCCCCTCTTCTCTCCTTCACTCTCGGCCACAACCACCTACACTACCACCACCATTTTGTTGCCACTTTCAAGAAAATCTATGGTGCTACAAAGGTGTAAGAAGGTGATCTAAGGAAGCTAGGAGCAAAGGAAGTTGAAGGACCTTCTTGTGGAGCTTTTATCTAACTATTTTCTCCATTCTTCATCATCATCTTCTTGTTCTTGCCACATCCCTAGCCACAAGAGCTAGTGGTAAGCTCCATAATACATCTTTTACTTCATGTTAAGCTTATGTACAAGTTACACCTTCAAAGAACATAAACTTTAAAAGATGGTAACATGAAGATCTAAAATAATCTAAGTGAAAACAAGTTGTTTTGACGTTGTTTGATGTATGTGATGAAGATGTGAATGTTGAATCTTGTGTTTTTAGTTAGATCCATCATGTGAAAGCTTGTTAGAAGTTTAGATCTAACAAGTTTAAGTATGGATCTTGAAAGATCCATGATGAAACTTGATGTTGAACTTGAAGATCTTCAAAATGAGTATGGAAATGGTTTTAGAATATGCTTCTCATGGTTTTAAAACCCTAAAACTTGTGGATGATTTATTTGGTAAAATAAAGTTCCATAAAAGTTTGTTAAAATTTAACAAGAACACTTATTTTTGGAAGATTCAAGTATGTAAAGCGTAGATCTAAAAGACTACACATTTTTAACAAAAATCAAGTTCATCATAAGGTTTATCATGATGATTTTAGTGTATGTTACTTGTGAAATTGTTGAAGATTGAATTTTTGATCATGAAAAGAAAATAAACACATGTTTTGAGAACATGGGAAACCTCCATTTTTAGGGGAAACTATGTCAAAATTTTTATAAAATTTTTACACTTAGAAAAATATAAGTTTTGTTGAAACTTATTACCCAAAAATTCACCTAAAAATATTCATCAAGGTTTTCATAATTTTTGTACAAAATTACAAGTTGAGAAATAAGACATTCTTCAAGTATGAAATCAATATTAAGTATGTATATTTTTAAGGGGAAAAATATATATATTTAATGGTCACAAAATTATGTGCTAAGTATATATTATGTGTATTATATGTATTAGTGATGATAGGAACTTGAAAAATACATTAAATACTCCAAAGGAGTATACTACCAAAATACATATATAAATACATAATAAATACTCAATTATACAAGCATACAAAATTTCATATAAAAGGATATATGGACAAATACAAAAATATATATCAATATAAATATATTTCTTACAACTTATGGACTTGAACAAATATTGGACTTATTGGACAAATTTTATATATCTATGGACACATACATATATACTACAAGTGTTGGAAAAATTATAAAATTGGACAAGTGACAAAAATAGATAATTATATATATATATATATATATATATATATATATATATATAACAAAGTGTGACAAAATGTATATATAACAAATAAACCTGAAAATTATTATTATTTTTAAGAAATAAAATTCCGGAAAGTATTCAAAATTAAAGAACTGATTTTTGGGTAATTAATACAAATCCACAAGTATTTACACTTAAAATACAAGTATACTTTCCTAAGTATACTTATACCAAAAATAATATTAGAAATATTATTTAACAAACTACTTATATTTCTCTTTGAAAAACAATATAAGTATCATGTATTTGGATAAGTTAAAAATATATTATTTTAACATATATCGTTTTCAAATTCTACTTATACAAATATATATCTTCTTGGGGATAAAAATATATATAATAAATATAACATTAATTATATTGTAAAATATATACACAAATAATACAAGAACATATACATCTAAGACAAAATAAGACACATTAAATCCAAATGGTAACTTGTACTTAGGGATTTACAAGTTATGTGTTTAACATACTTAGAACGTCTATAGGCTATGATATTCAAGTAGCGGACGCCGGTGAAGCTTGGCGCACAAGACGCAAAACAGTGAGTTCATGTCCCCACTTTTAAACATTTATTATTTTCTAAACATTGGGGAAAATACATGTACAATGGTATGTTTTAAACAAAGGAATCATACTTAGATCATGTCACGAATAGGGTATACGTAAGCACCATCAATCTAGTTTAGATCGAAAAAACAAGGGTTAGATCTAACAGGTTCGGGCAGCCTCATTCTTTTGACAACACATAGTTATGAAGTGCTTTGGGTCACAGTCGTAGGGTAAACGATATTAAAAATCGCCTAGGTTTGGATGCTTCCTATGTCTTCACATATGTTAATGTCCTAGCTAAACATTAGCGATATTGATTCCATTTCATTACAGCTTATAAACTCACATTTACAATTACATACCATGTTTTAAACAATTACAACTCTTACATTTTACTCAATCTGCATGAATTCACACCAACTTTTGTTGACGATTTTTGAACTTACATGTGTTTCAGGAAATTAGTGGAAATGCTCGCGTGTCCTTTTGTCAAGATGTAGTGTCGTATCTCAAGTTAGAGTCCATCCTTCTTTGCCATCTTTTGTTGGATTTGTTTACTATATCCCACCTTCTTGCGGTGATATAGGAGGCAAAACCTTGATCTTTGTTTAGAAATGGTGTTGTAAACTTTCAAACAATTATCTTTTGTTTATGACGTAAACTTTAAATAAATTTTGTATTCTGGATAATCAAACTTGAATGGAAAGACGGAGTTTATTTTATATCATGCAGCATGTTTACTTATCGTATGCAATGAGAACCAGTAAGATCACACCTGGTGCTTCCGCCTCTGAAAGGGGTGTGACACTAAGTCAGCTCATTTCTTGTCCATAAAGGAGACTTATAGCTCCGACAAGTTGGCTAAGTTATATGTGGACGCGATTGTGTCCCTACATGGTGTGACAGTATCTATTGTATCTGATAGAGATACTAGATATACTTCTCATTTCTGGAAAAGTTTCCAGCAATCATTGGGCACCAGATTAAACTTCAGTACGACTTACCATCCTCAGACTGATAGACAAAATGAGCGTACGATCTAAACTTTGGAAGACATGCTTAGGGCATGTGTGATCGACTTGGGTGGAAGTTGGAATCACCATCTCCCCCTAATAGAATTCTCCTACAATAGTAGTTATCATACAAGCATTAAGGCTGCTCCTTTCGAGGCCTCGTATGGGAGAAAGTGTCGAACGCCCATTTGTTGGGCTGAAGTTGGGGAAGCCTAACTATCAAGACTAGAGATTGTCCTGGAACTACGAATAAGATTGTGCAAATCCGTGATCGTCTCAAAGCTTCCAGGGATAGGCAGATGAACTATGCTGACAAGAGGTGAAAACCTCTTAAGTTCCAAATAGAGGACAAAGTTTTGTTGAAGGTATCACCCTAGAAAGGTGTGATGTGCTTCGGAAAGAAGGGCTAGTTAAGCCCAAGATAGATTGGATCATTCGAGATAATCGAATGTGTCAGGACTGTAGCTTATAAGTTAAATTTGCTGGAGGAGCTTAGTGAATTCACAATGTGTTCCACATTTGTAATTTAAAGAAATGTCTAGCCGATGAGTCGCTAGGAAAGTCAAATCATGATGTGCAGATAGACGAAAACCTGAGGTTTATTGATAAACCGATTTCGATCGAGGATCGATAGGTTAAGAAGCTCCGACGGAAGTTTATACCTATTGTAAAGGTTAAGTGGGATGCCCGTCGAGGCCCTGAATATACATGGCAGGTTGAGTCCACTATGCGATAAAAGTACCCCCATCTTTTTGAATAAAATCTCGAGGTCGAGATTTCTTTTAAGGGGGTGAGGATGTAACACCACGTAAATTTGTGTCCGGTAATGTACTGACACGTGTCCATACTCCCATTTGTGCGTAATGTTGGCCGGGAGTGACTAATTATGACAAACATAGAAAGTATCAATGTGGAGGGACTAAAGGTGTCAACATGCTCAAGGTTAGGATTATCTATTTCACGACTTGGTAGCTAGTATTGTTACGTTTTATCGGTCAGTATATTATGAGTATGTGCGCACTATGTGAACTCGTTTGATTGTTATATGGTTTAGTTTCTTTTGCACACTTTTACCGAGTCGCACACCCCACCTCGATCGTACACTCCTACACTGTTGGATCATGTTGGTTTTCAACCCCCAATGCACACACCTTACCAAACCCAACCGGCCAAGCCCAAGCCCACCTCACATGATGCGAATACAAGAGGAATAGGTGTTGAGTGGTTATGATTTTGGAAAACATAACAAACCCTAACACTCCTCTCACTCTCCCATGCATTGACGACAGCTTTGGTGGACGAAGCCCTCCTCCTCATTCGAAGCCCTCTACTCCTGAGTTTAGCATACCTTTGCAAGTCTCTTGGTTAGTACGAATTACTTGTTTCAAATCTTGTTGAATGATCTTGGCTATGTGTTAATTGAATGGTGTGATTAATTGTGGTTTACGTGTGACATAGGATTGCATGTTGTAGAATCATTGATGAACATATGATAGAGCACGATTAGGTCTAATTTGAAGGTACAAGTTATATCGATTGACGAACATGATTTGGCGTACTCATTAGGGTTCATGCACATTAGGATTTAATGAAGTTGATTGTTCATAGATTCGGTGTGAAAGGTTCAAAAGGTTGCAATACATTGAATTAGGGTGTTCGATGATGGGGTTGATTAAGCACTAAAACAGAATTATTGTTTCATGTATAATGTTTGATCTAATTTAATTGATGATCAAGTGCTCATTGTTGTTGATGATTGGCAGTTATGTGAATTGATTGATAATTGATTGAAATAATTATGTAACATGTAACTGATTTCCATGAATTGTGGTAAGCTATAACTGATCGCACATACTAAGCCAATCGCACACGTACATATGGTTCGTAATTGGGCAGCATGTCGCATACCTAGATGGTAATCGCACACCCTGGTTATGATCGTACAGCCCGAATGGGCCACATATGAATCGCACACTTTGAATTGGGCCTTTGGGGATTGGGCTGCGGATGGTGGGAGTCGCACACTTATAGGTGAATCGCACACTCCTTATTTTGGGTTGGGTTATGTAATGTTGGGCCGCACAGTTTTATAGACTAACACTTATATGGGCCTAAACATGTTATTGACCACACACTAATTCCTGGGCCACGAACAAGAACCAAGTCGCACACTCAGGAACCAATCGCACACTCTTATTTGGACCTTGAAATGATTGGGCCGCACACTTATATGATCTATGTGTTGAGCTGTTTATGTGATATTGTGTTGTATGCTTAACTGATGAATTGCATGAGGCCTAAGGGGGCATTAAATACGTTATGTGATGATTGCTGGTATGGAATATTGGATGAGATCCTAACTGTTGTGAGTAACTGTAATAGGACCCGGTTGATTAAGTGTGAACACATAACTCGACTAACCGAGCAAAGCTAAGGTGAGTTCACTACTCTCATTACAAGCATGCGCCCAGTGGGGACAAACAAACAAACGGATAAACATTTCATCCCTGTAGGGGATTCATTACAAACCCATATCCTTGTAGGGGATATGAGGCACTTTTCGATTATTGTTGATGTTGGATAATACACTCACTTTCTATCACTCAAGTCCCATCTTACTACCAAACTAGTTGCTTGTAGGGCAACAGGGTTATTAGTTGATTGCGCTATTAGGTTTGGCACCCTCACGACGTACCTGGATAGGACGAGCATGAACTAATGACCTTAACCTCATGAACAATGTTTGATAGAGCATTGGGGAAGGGCAAACAAGAGCCATCTTGCGGTATCGAGTTATTATCAACATGACTTAAAAAAATACTTGGTAACAAACGTTTAACAAAATTTTGAGCTCGCCAGCGTTATGCTGATACACTTTTTCTGCATACTTGCAGGCCATTAGGTACACTGACTTGGGACTTGCTGTCTGGGAAGCTGGAGTGGTCATGGGTCGTGGCAAAAGGATGCACTTTTGAAGTTGAACTGTTTCTAAGTACATTATGTTAAACTTATTGAACAATCTTTAATGCTTCTGCTGAACATGTTTGATTTTCGAAACCAACGTTTGAATTATACTATTCTCGTTAAATGGAAATTTCTATTTTTACTTATGGTTCAAGGTGATTAGTGGCTAGATCCTGGTATGTCACACGCCTCGCGGGGGTTCTCGCTTACGGTATTTTTTGGGGTGTGACAGTTTGGCATCAGAGCCACTGGTTATAGTGAACTAGGTTTTAAAACGTTTTCATAAAACCAGACTATAACCAAACAGTACCAAAAACGACCATGACCCTCAGCTCCAGATTGCAAGGTTCGTCTTTTGTTTACTTCATGCATTACTTACCGAGTATACACACATTCACGACATTGCATGAAACTATATACCTGACACTATGATATGACTACATGTGCTGCTTGTTTATGTGATGCTTAATAGTGTGACACTACCCTTAGACTTTTGTGATCCCTAGTTCTGTGATATCCTTTGGTTTGTTACTCGACTGTGGGGAACCTTTTAGCACAGGTTAAGAGGAACTGAGATAAACATGCAAATTGCATTATCATTATGGGTATAGTCATGCAATGATGTGGGTAGAGGCCTTGTCACAGGTTCGAAACCCGCGGAGCACACCCGAGTTTTCTATTACAGTGCATTTACTCCAGAGAATCTTCGACTCTTGTGGAGGGTGCAACTACACGCTCCCGTTCTTTCAGGTGGGCAATAGGCTGGAAATTTTCTCGGGTAGCGCCTAGCCAAACTCTAATGCACCAAGCATGGGCCCGGTTTAGACAACATAGCCTTGGATGCCGGAGTGGGGTGGATGGGCCTACCAATGTAACCGGTGGGTGCAATGTCTATCGTCTGTTGTAGAAAGTCGCCGTTAAAAAAAAACATAATAATAATGTGGGGTGCATGTGAGTCCCAGTGAGACTTAGCAAGTGTAAAAGAGGTTCTGTTCCATTGTTCGATGTGAAAGTAGAGTTCCTTAATCTATAGAAGTCATAGTGATGATTGACTTCTACTCAATTGCGATCCTTATCTTTTCCACTCTTTTTATATAGAATCATGAGCGGACGTGGAGGACGTGGAGGTGGCCATGGCAGTGGACGTGGCAACATTGTAATAACTCAGGTAGAGTTGACAGATCTGATTAACAAGTGTGTGGCTGAGGCTTTGGCAGCTCAGCAAGCTGGTACGATGCACACCAGACAAAGCATAACCCTTAGTTATTTTACTCGATTCTCATTCGTGCATCGTATTTCCTTTTTGTTATAGGCCAACCTGCGAACCAAAACCAGAACAATCCACCTGTGTATACGTTCAAAACTTTCATGGATTGCAAGCCTCAAACTTTCAGTGGAGCTGAAGGTCCTGTGGGACTGCTTCGTTGGTTCGAGAAAGCTGAATCTGTCTTTGCTATGTGTAACTGTCCAGCTGGGGACAGGGTGAAGTTCGCTTCTTGCACCTTGGAGGACGGTGCCTTGACTTGGTGGAATGCTCAGGTGCAGATGTTGGCCATTAAGATGGCAAACGCGCCTACTTGGGAAGATTTCAAGGAATTGATACGGGAAGAGTATTGCCCGCGTGATGAAATTCAAAAGCTGGAAAATGAGTACTACAATTTAAGAATGGTGGGATCTGAGATCGAGGCTTACACAAAATGGTCACACGATCTAGCGAATATGTGTCCTAACCTATCACGACCACCGCACCGGAGAATCGGACTGTACAACAAAGGTTTAGCACCACAAGTCAAGGGTTTGGTTACTGCAGCAAATCTTGACAATTTACCACGGATCATCAGATTGGCTCATAAGATCACCGATCAGGAGGTGGAGCGTGGCTCACTACCAGCACGTGCTACTGCCACTACTACTGCTACTACTACCCCCACCACTGACAACAAGCGTAAATGAAATGACACAGACAAGGCGACCAATTCGAACCAGTCGCAAAAGAAGCTTGACAACAACAGTCATAGTTTCAGCCAGTCATCTTCAGTCAACCAGAATCAGAACAACAATCAAACTTCGGGCTCTTATGTAGGAAAACAGCCGAAGTGCAGCAAGTGCGGTTTCCACCACTATGGCCCGTGTAACCGAACATGTCAAAGGTGTGACAAAGTGGGTCACATGGCGAAAGATTGTAGAGCTCCGTATCCAAAGCAGCAACAGCAACAGCCCAACAACAGCAACAGAGGCAGCAACCCCAGCAGAATCGGGGTAATCAAAGGGTTTGTTACCAATGTGGCAATGAAGGGAACTTCAAGAAGGATTGCCCACAATTGAATCAGAACGCCAACAACAACAACAATGGGAAAAATAATCGCCAGAACAACAACAACGCGGGAAACAACAACAATGGGAATAACGGTGGAAACGGCGCTCGTGGGAGAGTGTTTACAATTGGAGTAGGCGATGCAAGGAATGATGGTAACGTCGTGACTGGTACGTTCTCTATCAATGGTATTTTTGCTTCTATATTATTTGACTCTGGTGCCGACTGGAGTTATGTGTCATTGGGGTTCAGTCATCAATTAGGGTTAACCCCAACACCTATCGAGACCAAACACATAGTGGAATTGGCTAATGGTAAGTCAATTGAAGCCTCACACATACACCTAGGGTGCAAACTCGATCTCTTGGGTCAAGTGTTCGACATTGACCTTCTTCCCGTCACTCTTGGTAGCTTTAATATAGTTGTTGGTATGGACTGGTTGTCCAAACACCGAGCCGATATACTTTGTAAGGAGAAAATCATGCGTGTACCTCTCCCTAGTGGGGAACCGCTGTCCGTTCAGGGTTATCGAAGTGGTGCAATTGTCAGCATCATTTCATCCATGAAAGCCCAGAAATGTTTGCAGAAGGGCTATCCTACTATTATTGCGCTTGTTGCTGATACTCAGCCCGAAGAAAGGAGAATTTAAGATCTACCTGTTGTTTATGAGTTTCCTGACGTATTTCCTGAGGAACTTCCAGGCTTACCCCCACACCGTCAGGTCGAGTTCCAAATTAATCTTACACCAGGGCCAGCCCCGATTGCTCATGCACCTTATCGTCTTGCACCTGGAGAGTTGCAAGAACTATCTAATCAACTCCAGGAACTGTTGGATAGAGGCTTTATCCGACCCAGTTCTTTACCTTGGGGAGCCCCAGTTCTGTTTGTGAAAAAGAAGGACGGGTCTTTTCGCATGCGTACTGACTACCGTGAACTCAACAAGGTGACAGTCAAGAATCGTTATCCTTTACCTCGCATCAACGATCTGTTTGACCAGTTGCAAGGATTAAGCTATTACTCGAAAATTGATCTAAGGTCGAGCTATCATCATATGTGAGTCCGAGAGGAGGATGTTCCCAAAACGGCCTTTCGAACGTAGTACAACCATTGCAAGTTTTTGCTCATGCCGTTCGGGTTAACCAACGCACCCGCGGTATTCATGGATCTTATGAACCGCGTGTGTAAACCATATCTCGACGATTTTGTCATTTTCTTTATCGATGACATACTGAGCTACTCTAAGAGCAAGGAGGAGTAGGAGCGGCACTTACGTCTTATCTTGGAGCTCCTGAGGAAGGAGCGGCTTTACGCCAAATTCTCTAAGTGCGACTTCTGGATTCGAGAAGTACACTTCCTTGGTCACATAGTTAACGAGCTGGGAATATATGTGGATCCCGCTAAAATCGATTCTATCCGTAGCTGGGCAGCACCAAAGAGTCCTTCGGAGGTGCGGAAATTTCTTGGTTTCGCTGGGTACTATCGAAGGTTTATCGAGGGATTTTCGAAGATCGCCCAGCCCCTTACTATGTTAACACAGAAAGGTGTTGTATATTCTTGGGGAACGAAACAGGAATACTCCTTCCAACTTTTAAAGCAAAAAATCTATAGTGCACCAATCCTATACCTACCTGAGGGTACCGAAGATTTTGTGGTGTACTGTGACGCTTCTATTCAGGGCCTCGGTTGCGTGCTGATGCAACATGAGAAGGTGATTGCCTACGCTTCCCGACATTTGAAGGTTCATGAGAAGAATTACACGACTCACGACCTAGAGTTGGGAGCCGTGGTATTTGCACTGAAAATCTAGAGGCATTACTTGTACGGTACTAAATGCACCATTTATACCGACCACAAGAGCCTTCAGCATATCTTTGACCAGAAAGAGTTGAACATGCGACAGCGTCCCTGGGTGGAACTCTTAAATGATTATGATTGTGTAATCAAATACCATCCAGGAAAGGCTAACGTTGTAGCTGATGTCCTTAGTCGTAAGGAAACGAAGCCTAAAGGAGTTCGAGCTTTGTAGCTTACCATCCATTCTAATCTACCTGACCAGATTCGTTCTGCCCAAATTGAATCATTGAAAGAC
The DNA here is from genome assembly GCA_030545235.1 of Helianthus tuberosus. Classification (NCBI taxonomy): domain Eukaryota; kingdom Viridiplantae; phylum Streptophyta; class Magnoliopsida; order Asterales; family Asteraceae; genus Helianthus; species Helianthus tuberosus. Next base: position 71,546,755 of record CM060443.1, read on the forward strand.
GAAAATCTTAAAGCTGAAGCCATGCGGGGTTTGGAGAAACAACTTGTGGAAAGATCTGATGGTATTCGCTATTTCATGGAGCAAATATGGGTCCCTTTGTACGGAAACCTTAGAGAACTTGTGATGGACGAAGCACACAAGTCTCGTTACTCTGTTCACCCGGGTTCTGATAAGATGTATCAGGATCTAAAGACCGTGTACTGGTGGCCTGGCATGAAAGCCCACATAGCGATATACATGAGCAAATGCTTGACTTACTCTAAAGTCAAGGTGGAATACCAAAAGCCATCTGGTTTGCTTCAGCAACCAGAAATCCCCATGTGGAAATGGGAGCAGATTGCCATGGATTTTATCACTGGTCTACCTAGAACTCCAAACGGGAACAATACCATTTGGGTGATCGTTGACCGTCTTACGAAATCAACACACTTCCTCGCGATCATGGAAACTAACAAGTTTTCACAACTTGCTGGCATTTATTTGAAGGAGGTGGTTTCTAGACACGGAGTGCCAACCTCCATTATCTCTGATCATTATCCGCGTTTCATATCCTATTTGTGGCAGGCGATGCACAAATCATTTGGCTCACGTCTCGACATGAGCACTGGTTATCACCCCCAAACGGATGGCCAAAGTGAGCGAACCATCCTGACACTAGAAGACATGCTAAGGGCATGTGTTATCGATTTTGGTAAAGGTTGGGAGAGGCACTTGCCCTTGGTGGAGTTTTCCTACAATAACAGTTACCATTCTAGTATCCAGGCAACTCCGTTTGAGGCTTTATATGGACAGAAATGTCGATCTCCTCTCTATTGGGCTGAAGTGGGTGACAGCCAAATTACAGGTCCAGAACTTGTGCTCGAAACCTCTGAGAAGATTGTCCAGATCCGAAATCGTATGGCGGCAGCTCGCGATCGCTAGAAAAGATACGTTGATAAGCGTAGGAATCCTTTGGAGTTCGCTGTAGGTAATCGCGTCATGTTGAAAGTCTCACACTGGAAGGGTGTGGTATGCTTTGGGAAGCGCGGCAAACTCAATCCACGTTACGTAGGGCCATTCAAGATTCTGGAGCGAATCGGTAAAGTGGCTTACAAACTTGAATTACCTGATGAGTTGGGTAATGTCCACGACATCTTTCATGTTTCAAACCTAAAGAAGTGTTTGTCCGATGAAACACTTGTAGTACCGTTGCAAGAACTGAAAATTGATGACAAGTTACAGTTTGTCGAGGAACCTATTGAAATCATGGACCGGGAAGTCAAGGTTTGTAAGCACAGTCGAATCCTGATCGTGAGCGTTCTCTAGAACTCAAGACGTGGACCGGAGTTCACGTGGGAATGCGAGGATCAGATGAAGCTCAAGTATCCTCAACTATTCAAAACTGCTGATGCAACTAGTGAATTTCGGGATGAAATTCCCTTTCAAGTTGGGGATGATGTGGTACTCGAGGAAAACACACAGTCATCCTGATCTACTCATCGCTTCATTCCTCTCTGACTGCTTATTAAATTTCGGGACGAAATTTCTTTCAAGTTGGGGATGATGTGACAACCCGGACTTTCAAGGTTAGCATTATCTGTTTCACAACTTGGTAGCTAGTATAGTTACGTTTTATCGGTCAGTATATTGTGAGTATGTGTGAACTATGTGAACTCGTTTAATTGTTATATGTTTTAGTTTCTTTTGCACACTTTTACCGAGTCGCACAGCCCACCTCGATCGCACACTCCTACACTCTTGGATCATGTTGGTTTTCGGCCCACAATGCACACACCTTATCAAACCCAACCGGCCAAGCCCAAGCCCACCTCACATGATGCGCATACAAGAGGAATAGGTGTTGAGTGGTTATGATTTTGGAAAACATAACAAACCCTAACACACCTCTCACTCTCCCTTGCATCGACGACAACTTTGGTGGACGAAGCCCTCCTCCTCATTCGAAGCCCTCTACTCTTGAGTTTAGCACACCTTTGCAAGTGTCTTGGTTAGTACAAATTACTTGTTTCAAATCTTGTTGAATGATCTTGGCTATGTGTTAATTGAATGGTGTGATTAATTGTGGTTTACGTGTGACATATGATTGGATGTTGTAGAATCATTGACGAACATATGATAGAGCACGATTAGGTCTAATTTGAAGGTACAAGTGATATCGATTGATGAAAATGATTTGGCATACTCATTAGGGTTCATGCACATTAGGGTTTAATGAAGTTGATTGTTCATAGATTCGGTGTGAAAGGTTCAAAAGGTTGTCAATACATTGAATTAGGGTGTTCGATGATGGGGATGATTAAGCACTAAAACAGAATTATTATTTCGTGTATAATGTTTGATCCGATTTAATTGATGATCATGTGCTCCTTGTTGTTGATGATTGGCAGTTATGTGAATTGACTGATAATTGTTTGAAATAATTATGTAACATGTAACTTATTTCCGTCAATTGTGGCAAGCTATAAATGATCGCACACACTAAGCTAATCGCACACGTACATATGGTTCGTAATTGGGCAGCATGTTACACACCTAGATGGTAATCGCACACCCTGGTTATGATCGCACATCCCGAATGGGCCACATATGAATCGCACACTTTGAATTGGGCCTATGGGGATTGGGCTGCGGATGGTGGGAGTCGCACACTTATAGGTGAATCGCACACTCCTTATTTTGGGTTGGGTTACGTAATGTTGGGCCGCACAGTTTTATAGACTAACACTTATATGGGCCCAAACCTGTTATTAACCGCACACTAATACTTGGGCCACGAACAGGAACCAGGTCGCACACTCAGGAACCAATCGCACACTCTCATTTGCGCCTTGAATGATTGGGCCGCACACTTATATGATCTATGTGTTTAGTGTTGGTGCACTACATCTGTCGACTTCGTCTTGTATCGAGTCTTACATTGTATTGTATAGATTAGGGCGCGTTTTACGAGAAAATAGGAGAGTATATGAGTTTAGTGAGAGGGTTTCGCTCATATGGTCATAGCTAGGGGTTTCTCTTATTTGTACACATGAGGTTTCGCTCATGTGAACATGTCACTTGGAGCGAAACCATCAGGCCTATATATTGTGGTCCTATGAGCGAAATCAGTAACTGTTGCCTTGTATTCCATACCGAAGCTCTGCCGGTGTGAAGAACTGCGTGTAATCAAGTGTTAATCAATACAATTAGCAGATTAAGTGAAGAATCAACAGTTTCTATCTCCGTTTCTTGTTATTCCGCACCTGAAACAGAGAAGAACACCTCTGAACGACTCGTTCAGGTCAGATCACGATCCTACAAGTGGTATCAGAGCTCAGGAGGAGGAGTTCTGCAGAGATTAGCTGGATTTCATCGAGATTTCTTATTTCTACACCTTCTTTCATCATTTCAGAAAGTTTTACCGGTCAAAATTCGTTCAAAATTTCACATATTGTGTACTATTGGACATTAACAAAACCTGGAAAGTTTCGGACCTAAATTCAAAGGAAAAATGGATAAAATTAACCTCCGAATAGGTTTTGCTTTTACGGACATTGTATAATTTCGCTTATTTGGACATCAGATTTCGTTCTTGTGAACATCCAAAACCCTTATTTCGCTCCTGAGTACATCATATTTCGCTCTTGTGTCACAATATCAGAGATTTCGCTTTTATGAACATATTGATTTCGCTCCAGGGGTGCAGTTCTGACTGATTTAGCTTTTGTGACACATTGTTTGGGGTTTCGCTCATAAGGTATACCAGGTTTCGCTCATAAGGTCATTCAGAATCCTAATTTCGCTCAAAAGGACACCAAGTATACCTGATTTCGCTTATTTGTCACTGATTTTGGAAAACGTACTAAGTCATCATGGATACCGAGTTCTACAACGCGTTTGCAACACCGTCTGGTCCAGCTACTATTGCTCAAGCCATGAGTTTGGAAAATGAGACAGGAACCACCCAAAAGCCCCCGAAATTGATGAGTATTGAAGAATACTACGGGTGGAAAGACAGATTCGAGAACTGGGTTTAGGCAAACCATCTTAGGTCATGGGAATGTATTTTGAAGAAATATGTTTTGCCACAGACTGATTTGAAAGTTGACAAAGCAATATCTGAATTTAGTGATCAAGAACGTAATATGTATACAGCTGAAAAGATGATGATTAGTCTACTTCAGCAAGCTATCAAAGAAGACATTTTCATACTGCTTCAGCATGACAAAACTTCAAAGTCAATCTGGGATGCTTTACGTGTTAAGTTTGAGGGTAGTAAGAAAATGATTAAGAGCAAGAAGGCGTTGCTCAAGAAAGAGTTTGATTTGTTCAGTAGTTTACCGGGAGAAGATACGAAGAAACTGATTGAACGTTATTGCCACTTGGTGCGATCTATGTCAATGCTTAGTATAAAAAAGGATCCTGAAGAGTGGGTAGACAAATTAGCTGATGCGTTACCGCAAAAAGAGTGGGGAACTTATTTGATGATCCTGAAAAACACAGGAGTTTATGATGGGTTAACAATTGGTCAGTTTATTGAGAAAATTGAAAGTCAGGATTTGGAACAGCAAAAAATCGATAGGATGAATAGTCCAAGTGGTCAACAGGATGTAAAAATTTATTACAAAGGTAGTGTTCCAGAAACTGAAAAAAGCCCGAAAATTCAGACTGCTTTTAGTGCTGGAGATTCATCGGAAAAAGCTGATCAAAGTTCAAACAAAAGCAGCAGTGGTTTCTCATTATATCCGAGTGTCAATCCAAAGAGTTCATCAGAAAGTTTTCAGCATCAAAGCTCAAAAATGGGAAATGGTTGTGTGATACAATGCAATATTGCCTTGAATCTTCCAGATGGACAAAGTTTTTCTGAGGAGGTTGCGAAAGATCACATGGCATTACTTGGTTCCGTGCTTCTCTCGTATGAAGGTCTAGTTGCAGGTCGGATCGGAAATCCTATGCTTACAAAGGAGGATTACGATCAGATAGATGCCGAAGAGATGGAATTAATGGATATCAAATGGTGTCTTGCTAGTGTTGTTAGACGTGCTGAAAAGTTCAAAACGATTACCGGGAGAAATTATTTTCTTGATGCTCATGTATTGTGACAACAGTCACTTTTCCGTACATTCCGTACACGAAATGAACAGTAATTTATGCTTAAATGACTGTGCATGATCTGGTTTACCAGACAAATAAATTTCTGAATTCCATACAAGTGAATTCATGCATGATATATGCTACAAGAATTACCTTATGATAGCGTTGCGTCAAAAATATTAGTAAACTCACCGGTAAGACACATCGTGTCAACAGAATTGCAGAAAGCGGTCAAACATTAGAATTGGAGCCTAGGTGTAGGTCCAACGTCAAGAATGCACTAAAACCCAAGAATACATACAAGGGTTTACATATATACCATCCGAAAGCAAAAAAAAAACGCACTTTAAGCGCAAAATTTATTTAAATTCAGCTATAATCAGCAATATGACACTGTAATATTATGCAGAAGTGATGATTTATCATCCAGAATACTTCCCTAAGTGTCGGGAATTGAAAGTGTCACAAAAGGTACTTATTAGACACTAAAAGGTGTAATTTAGCACTTTAACGAACCGGTGTCTAACCGTACAACCGGATATTACCCGGAACACCAAAATAATGCTAGAAGCATTGTTTTTATTTTTCTAAGCTAGTTAGGGTCCCCGAACACCCTAACACACTATATATTTAATAACACACTTAAACCCCTAACTTAACACTCATACACTAACTAGCTTATGTAACTAGCAATTGCAACCAAACTAGATGCCCAACCCCCCCATAACCGGCCCTAGACAAGGGGTACACCCCCTTGATATCTTTGAATTAAAAAAATAGATCATGTATGATATCTAGAAGACATATGATCCAATGGTTACACACTTGTTGGAAGAACACTCTATTTAACCACAAGGCCATTTCTAATTCATTTCATCTTCTCCAACTCACCAAAAATCCTCCATCTTTCTACCATACCTACGGTCACCAAAGTCCCACACACTACCACCATTTTCAATCCATCTCCACCCATTCTAAGCACATTCTAAAGTGCATGGAGCCTAATTAGGAAGGTTGCAAGCAACGGATCTCGAAGGACCTCTCTACAACGCTATTAACCACCTTGTTTTCGCTTGATTTCTTCCCTAGCCTTGAGCTAGTTGTAAGTGATTCTAAACACCATCTTGATCTTGTTTGAAGTGGTTAATAAGTGATTTAATGGCTAAAAATCAAGAACACACAAGATCGTAACTTAAAGACTTGAAAATAAGATGAATATGTTGGATAAAGAGTAGATGTGTGTGTAAATCATGTAGATCTTGTGTTATTACGATTCTTGTTGATTATCTGATGGGTTGTTGGTTAATATTGATGTTTGATGTTGTTGTGATCACTAAACATGATTAACGGAATCAATCGAACACACTTTAGAAGGCTTAAAACTGAAAACAGCTTGCTGATTCGCTTTTCCAGCCGACTTAAACTGGCTGTAACAGGACTTTAATAAAACGAAAAATGTATTTTCTGAAGTCTAGGTTCATGTATTATGAAATACGGTTCTAATGGCATTGGAATCGTAATTTTTGGACTTCGTTTACTATTTTTAAAGCGTCATTTCGTAACAGCAGCTTGAGCTGTATTTTTCTGCTGAAAATATGTGTATTGTTTTCTGTCATAACTTGTATTCTGTGTGGAGTCTGATCACGAAATTTATACCATAGTTGACCACTGATGTATTTGTAATACTCCCACTGGAATTTCGTAAATCGGACTCACGATGAATTTTTAATGAATTATTTCGTAAACTGCAATCAGAAAACGACAAATCTGATTGCAGTCCGAAAAATAAATTCTTATAAAATATTGGTAATGAACTGGACCCCGATATTTTTACACAATAATTTTTGGATCGTTTAAGACGTTCTGTAAAAATTTGGGAATTTTTAGAATAAGATAACTATTTTATTAAAATGCCCGAAAACAGCCCAATTTTGTATATTTAAACTGAAAGGATATGAGTATGTATATTTGTGAGGAAAAATATATATTTATTGGTCGCCACATTTTGTGCTAAGTGTATGTAGTATGTATTATACTTGATAGTGTATTAGGACTTAAGAATACACTAAATACTCATGAGAAGTGAAAACACAAAAATACACATACACCATACTTAGGCAAAATACATAATTCGGGTGCAAAGTGCATAATACAAGAAACTTATAATTATTTTCGAGAAAATAATGTAAGTAAGACACTTAGTTAAAAATATAAGTTATTTTTAACACAAGAATACGTACACAAGAGATAGTGACTGTACTTGTGCGATACAAGTCTAGTGACTAACGTTAAGAAAACACGTATAGGTCACGACGCTAGATAAGCAAATCCGGTGAAGTTTACGACGCAGGAACGCAAAGTTGTGAGTTCATGCTCCCCCTTTTCTTTAACTGTTTTTGGTTTTATAACTCTCGGGGGTGAAATACATGTTACACATATTACAATTTTTACAAATGGTAAAAATACAAGAAGCACTCTTGGTGAGAACGAGAACCGAGTGCAATATGATTTGAGAATACGAGAAGCACTCTTGGTGAGTGCAATATGATGAGCTTTAAGAAAAGCCTAGAAAAATACTAGATCATGTGAGCTTAAACTAGATATTGAGATGCCATTAATACTTAATTAGGGACGAGGGTTAGATCTAACGGGTACGGCCGAGCCCCACTCATGGTCCTTATGTGTAGGACCGGTTTTGACTCCGAAACGATTGCGAAACGAATGTGAAACGTGCGGAATCCGTACACGAACGCGACCTAACACACGTGACGTAATATAAACGTGATTCTATTAAAAATCTGAAATCGTACAGCACCTTGAATCACTTTCTCTCTCTAGATTCTCTCTCTAGATTCTCTCTCTAGATCTAGAAAGCTCCAAATGACAAATGTAGCAAAAGTCCCTAATCTATGACATAATCTCCTATTTATAGTCCAAGGCATTTAATGAGATTTCTCATTATTACAATTATGCCACCTTGCCTTTTTGTCTAGCTATCTCATCATAACGACTCGTTTTCTTCTGTTTCTCGCTACGGCTCGGATTGACGAAGGCTATAGACATAAATGCACTAACAGACTCCCCATTGCCGCAGTCAATCTCGATCATTGAGTCAAACTCGTAGCGTCTTCTTTTTCTTTCTCTCTTTGAATCTTCTCGAACATAATCCCGGTGGATCTGTCTTCAGCTTCAGCTTCTCCTTTTTGTAGACTCTTTTCTTTATCAGGCTCCCCCTTTCGTCAAGCTTCCGTGCTTTGGGATCGACACCTTGCTTTTCAATTACAAGCTCTTTCGGGATAATCACATGGCTCCTTGAATCCACGCTTCCTTTTGCGTTGAGCTCGTCTTCAGACTCCCCCTTAGACTCAGCTTCTGGGATCGTAGTCTGGTACAACATCTGCAATTCTCAAACATTTATAAGTACAACCATTTTGATCATTCAATTTTCCAGAAATCATAATCTGGCTCTTATTCAACTTTCTAAATCACTCCCCCTATCAACAATCTTTACAGATTTGGCAGTGTTAAGTATCCAAAATCCCTCACAGTTAATCATCCAAGTCCAAACTAATGACCTTGGAGATATCACAAACTGTTTTTGATTTTTGATAAAAAGGTTTCAAGTTTCAAATTAATGAACTTGTTTTATTTTCAGAAACACAATCAGCTTACTTAAATTTTGAAACTCAGCACTCAGACATCGGTTGTCGAAAATAAAGCAGAATAAAAAATCTTTTTGTATTTTCTGAAAATATAAAGCAATAAAGAAATATGTACAAACATATTTACAGACACTATTTTTGTTTGAGTTTGCGTCAGAGGATCATATCAGTTTTTGACAAATCACAAGTACCGTTGAGCTTAGTTACACAATAAGAATTAAACAATTCACTTAGATTGTCGACATATTGGTCCACTTTAAAATTCTCACACAATTTTCAATCTGTTCCAGGATACGGATTAAGTGTTTTAGAGACTTAAACTTATATGTGTGTCCCACCTCTTGAATATACTCCCGTATCCAGATCCCAATATTCAGTCTTACAGGTAATTATAACACAAATGATATCTGTAAGGGGTTAATAAATTATGAAGAATCATGAGAGCTCAGGTCAGAACTACCGTTCAGCAGAGAGATCATGACTCAACTTGGGTGTGTCCCCTTTAGAGGATCTTTTTTACAACAGCATTGCTAACCAATTTTATTGTCTTATCATATATGCTGAGGGTGATGCTATGTTTCAAGCATTTGCGGAAAGTATTATTCGAGGACTAGGTCAGAACTTCCATTCAGCAGAAGTCCCAGAATAATACCCCATATATCACTGAGTATAAAGACCTAGTATATCAGAAAAAGGAATCTTTCAAACAAGATTTCAGGGGTTACCTATATATCCAAGTAGTGTTCCCCACGAAATAAGTAAGTAAAGATTTAGATTTATATCCCGAACAAACCTACTAAATGTGCAAAAACCTATCGGCACATCATCAGTGAGACTGTTTAGCGCTATATAATCATTACAATTCTTTAGCATACTGTAACTGTCTACTGATGTACTATCATTTCCTCTTTTTACGCAAAAACTCAAATTTTTGAATTTTATCATGTTTTTTACTTTTTCAAAATTTTCAAATGTTTTTGTATTTTCTGACAATATTACTCCCCCTAAAATGCAAAACCATTTAAAGAAAATTTGACAACCAATACTGATAGCTTTGTCTCGCCATCCATTTTCTGCTTAAAGTGCTCTGATTTGCAAAAAATATACATACCCCCATGATTTACAACACATTGATATTTTACAGTTTGAAAACCGTTTTTCAATCTTGTGAAATTAATCATGTTTGTTCAGCCGTGAGGGTTTCGGCATATTCAAACAACACATATTTTTGTATTTTTGAATATTTGACAAAAATTAAAAACAAACATATTTTTGTTTTTTTAAATTTTTCAATTTTTAGGGTTTTTGAAAAAATTGTTTATTTATGTACATAAAGAAAATAAACTCCCTGTTCAACCAAACCAGGGTCCAGCAGCAGCCTCTTCTTCCTCTCCATGTGCCAGGCTGCTCCAACTTCCAATCTCACAATCTTTGGTATTCTTGAGCACCTGCACATTCAACTAACTGAATTACTTGAACAATTTAGCCCAGGTCTGTTGAACCTTAGGCATTTCAACACAATAATTTTCATTCAATGCTGGAAACTCTTTGTCATCTTTCACAAAAATCTTTTCAACTTTTACTTCAACTTTTTCATCTTTTTCAAGAACCACCTGTTTCTTTACACTCCATTTTTGACCTTTAGGAGTACCACGTTTGTAAAAATTTGATTCCTTTTGAACATATTGTTTTTGATCAACAACTTTTGGTTTCCAAAACTCTTGAGATTTTGTCATATCAACAGTTGTTTTCCAACTTTGTGTTGTTCTGAATCTGGGTGTGTGAAAATTCCAGGTCTGTCTTGAATCAAACCTGTTCTGGTTTGATTTCCAATTTTGATTTGAAGCAAACTTGTTTGTATTGTACCTCCAAGTTTGTTTCGAATCAAATTTGGTTGACCTTTGTCTCACATTCTCAGATTTTTGTTTCTCAGCATCAATCTTCTTTATATCAACATCCACAGGTTTTAGATTAGGACACTTGCGTGCAAGGTGTCCCTTTTGATCACAATTGAAACATGTTCTCATGGACACATCTTTGACCTGTGGTTGTTGCTTTCTCTTTTGTGCATCAAACTCAGCATTAGACTGTCGTCCAATTTTAAGTTCTTTCTCTTCAGATAAACTGTTTCCCTGAACAAAACTCATTTTTGCCTGATAATTTGGCATCTCATTTTTGTTTCGATTATGTTTCTTCTTATAACCCAACCCAGCCTTCATGTTCTTCTTTTTGAAACTAGGTTTGTTATACGAACCTCTATGACTCTTACCAGCAAACTTTGAAATCTCAGACTTCTCAATCTCAACCATTTTGAAAACTTTATCAACCTTTTCATATCTTGACAAGCAATTTCTTTTTGTTCACATTCATTTGTCATTTTCAAAACATTTTCTTTCAAAACTTCATTTTCTTTCTCTAATTTGTTACATTTTTCTGAAAGTTTTTCATCATTTTCTTTAAAAACTTTTTCTTTTTCTAGTATTTCTTTGCGTTTTTCTTTGAAAATCTTTTCAATTTTTGTGAACTCAATATCTCTTGTTCTAAATTGCTCATCTTTTTCAGTACAAGCTCTGCACGGTTCCATGCATTTCTTGCACTGTTCAACCGTTTTTAAGATTTCAGAGTTAGAATTTACCTCAGTGATTGGCACTTCGGTGTTTGCTGCATCTGTCTGATCAGCATCATTCTGCTTTTCTTCAACACCGACTTCATCACCAACATTATCAGCTTCCTCATTCTCATTCTTTTCTTCTTTTTCTTCTTTCTTCACCTCTTCTTCAATCTGCTGTTCTTCAGTAACAGCTTTCTCAACCTCTTCATTCACAACAACTTCTTCACTTTTGATTTCCTTCACAACTTCAACTTCAACAGTTTCTGCTTTAACCTCTTCAGCAGCTTTCTTCAGATTGTTCACCATTTCTTCAACATTCTTCTTCATTCTCTCCTCATCCCTTTTTCTCAGACACGATAACATAGCATATCTGATCTCCTTTTCAAATCTCTTAGCGTATGTGTCATCTTTCAATACATTTCTATAGTATTCAGCTCTCAACGGAACTTTGAGAAGAACATCATCGAAGATTATGTCTTTCTTGGGAACAACCGGTTCTCCTTCTCTGTTGTAGTAACACTCTCTCTTCTTATCCCATCTTTTGCTGCTGACAGCCATCTCATATTCTTCCTGCATATCATCCATTCTGTTGTAGACCACGTTTCTTTCTCTGTACGTCTTCTCACTTAAGATCTCTTCTCGAGTTTTCTCCTTAATTTCAGTCATGATGTTTTCTTGAATCACAATGGATCGGGTGGGGATCCGCTTGGGCGAGTATCCGATGCTTTGAACTTGAATCACAACAACAAATGAAATGATTAGGGTCGGGTGGTAATCCGTTCGGATTTCCACTCGATTTGTTGCACTTTGAACTTGAACCAAACAAAATGCCTTGAATCGGATTGTGACCCGGATCAAATTCAAACAAACTGAACCACCTCTTGTGAGCTGGAATCGAATTCAAGCCGTGTGAAACAAAATTCACTTTGACAATACTTCACAAATTCTAACACAAGTTTCAATGTCCAACAACTTTAATGTTTACTCTATTCTCATTGGACCAACGATTAGTGGGTTGTCACCATTTTCTTGATATTAACAAAATCAATTATAATAGCCAGCAACAGTGATATTCAACAACTTTAATTGGACCGTTTAGTACAAGTGGGCTTGTGCAATTACTTGATTCACGTGGACCTTATTTCTTTTAAAAGTCTGATTGGGCCGATTACTATATTTTAAATGCATGCAATCTCGATAACAAACAACCTGTTGTGAACTTTTGATATTCTCTATAAATATGGTCGGTTCCTTTAATTGTTGCACATGCAATTCTTGATAACAGCACACGTATTAAGTGGCAGTCCAATATCCCCTTAATCGATAAAACAACTTTCAATTTCTAATTAATTGTTCAATTAAAACTAGTCGACAACATTAATTTTCCATTCTGATTTCTCGTGACCCGATAACCACTTTCAAACGGGAATCGTGTTTCAAACTGTACCCTCAAACGGTCACACCTTCAAACAATCACACCTTCAAACGGTCACACCCTCAAACTGTCAGTTTCAAACGGGAAGGTGTCAGTTTCAAACAGGAAGTGTCATTTTCAAACGGGAAGGTGTCAGTTTCAAACGGGAAGGTGTCAGTTTCAAACAAAAAGTGTCATTTTCAAACGGGAAGGTGTCAGTTTCAAACGGTCAGGCAAGCCTTGTTCAAACGGTCAGCTATTTTCAAACAATGTCGGACACAAAAACTCAGATTTCTCCTAAACGGCTAGGAATTAGGATCTGAAACTTGGTAGGGTTATAGATCAGGTGTTTTCGCACAACATATTTAAAAATCAGCCGATTTGGACCGTAAAAACCCGTTCAATTTGACGAAAATCAGTGAAAAAACGTGAAAAATATGAAAAAGATGAAGAATTGATGCAATTCGGAACTGAAATCTGATAATTTTCTGCACGAAAATGTGTGATAGATCAGTGCAATCAAGCTCCTGCTCTGATACCACTTGTAGGACCGGTTTTGACTCCGAAACGATTGCGAAACGAACGTGAAACGTGCGGAATCCGTACACAAACGCGACCTAACACACGTGACGTAATATAAACGTGATTCTATTAAAAATCTAAAATCGTACAGCACCTTGAATCACTTTCTCTCTCTAGATTCTCTCTCTAGATCTAGAAAGCTCCAAATGACAAATGTAGCAAAAGTCCCTAATCTATGACATAATCTCCTATTTATAGTCCAAGGCATTTAATGAGATTTCTCATTATTACAATTATGCCACCTTGCCTTTTTGTCTAGCTATCTCATCATAACGACTCGTTTTCTTCTGTTTCTCGCTGCGGCTCGGATTGACGAAGGCTATAGACATAAATGCACTAACATTATGTGACCTCATGAGTGCTTCGGTGTCCCAGTCGAGGGAAATAGACACAGTCGAGGTTAATCGACACAGTCGAGGGTAATCGACACAGTCGAGGGAAATAGACGCAGTCGAGGTTAATCGACGCAGTCGAGGTTAATCGACACAGTCGAGGGTAATCGACACAGTTAAAGGAGAAAGCACTAATGCTCCCTATGTCCTCACATGCCTTGAAGGAGAATATACTAAAGCTCCCTATGTCCTCACGTGACTTAATGTCCTTGTATAAACAATCATTTAAAACGCGGGGAACACAAGAACACTTGAATGATACTTGAGTACGTGGGGTACTCAAGAAAACGGGAATTATACTTGAGTACGTGGGGTACTCAAGAAAGACTTGAATTATACATGACACATACTATGTTTTCATACAAAGTATAAAATCGTGAAATACAAAAACGCATGAACTTGCTCAACTTTATGTTGATGTTTCCCAAAATTACATGTATTTCAGGTGACAGGATGGATCTTGGCGCAAGTGTCGTAACTAGAAGTAGACTACAAGTTTAGATGTCATCCACTTTTGTTGAATTGTAACCTTGTCAAAGGTCGTGTTTTGAAAACTTAAATAACAAGTGTTTGTAATACTCAAATTTTCATGAATGGATGAACATCGTTTTGATCATGTAGTTGTTTATTACGATTGAATGCAATGATAATAAGCTAGTCACACATCATACGCTTCCGCAAAAGACAGGGTGTGACAGTTTGGTATCAGAGCTTCGATTGTAGTGAACTAGGATTCCTTCTCGAGTCTAGACTACAATCACTAAAGTTCTCTCACAAAAATATTTTACAAAAAGGTTTTCATTGCATTCACGAAAGCGCCAAGATCCACGAGTCAGACACTTTTCAGAAAGTGACAAGGCAAGGACATTAGTGAGGAATACCTTTAAAATAAGGTGCCAACCAAAGCATAGTCTACACGAGTTAGACTTGCCAAAAACAAAATGACCCCAAAAAAAAACGAGAGTTATACGTGATAAAATGCATTAAATTGCTTGATTATGCTAAGTAGCATATATGTTATTGATATACATACATACAAATAAGTGTACGGAATGATTATTGACGTAAATGAGATACTTTCGACTCTGACTCCTATTACTTTACGTGACTCGCACGATGAAGCTACCGACCTCGCATCCTTTGCAAAGCTCATGGCTGGGAGTGATTACCAAACAAGATGCTGTGCTTGCTTCCGTAGGAGATGGCTGATCTTCCCTCTCGATCGTGAAGATGCCTAACTACGGTGATGATGACGAGGCAGAGGCGGCAACCTTGAACGAATTCTCAATCAACGGGACGAGATCCCTGCGGCTTATGTGAAGCAAGATTGACGACATACTTGACCAGAAAAGGAAGATGAAATATTCATCTCGAAGGTGCCCCTCCAACTACTAGGAATTCTCTCTATTCCTATTCCATCTAATCATCGTGCCTATACGCTCGTAACGATAACGAATGTTAGCGCGTGGACCATCGCAAAGGTCCTTTCCATGACAAGAGGTATAAGGACAGTAGTGTCCCCTCCTTAATTGATCATCTGCTTGGACGAGAGAAAATTTGGGGTAACTGTGCAAGACAATTTATTATTACGGGGGCCCACGTAATAACGACTTGTAGTGCACAGAAATCCTGGTGGACTCTGCGGGTCAAGCTAATGAAAACCATACAAAATTAATCTATAGGTGTCCTCACCTTCATCTGGTAGAACAACACATAGATCAGTGCTTTTGCACGTTAGAAAGTAGGAAGCTTGTCTTAGCCTACTTCGTGACTGACACTTCTACCTGCACACGAGACGTTTGAGAAAACGATATTTAAGCAAGAGAGGTGGAATGACATTCAGGAAGAATCAGTGACGACACACTCCCTATCACCTCTACACAAACAACCCCATCAAAGGGGAAATATACGCACCAGTAAAGCTAAAGACCTAAGAAAACCAATGTAGCAGGAAATAACTGAAACTTGAATGACCAAGGCGATGTAGCCTCAAGTTCATTTCAAACAATAAGTCAAGTTGGCAAGCCTATGTGAAGGCTCAGTAACTGTTTCCTCGCTCATACATTGATTATATATACATGTGAAATTGGGTGATTACATGATGGCTTATGGTGCTATGTATCTCATAGACAATTGAAATGTTGTCTAACCTACTCCATACCATTTTGGCAGAAGAGGATGCCGCCCAGGCGAGACACAAACACCAGTACGCTGCCAAGAACAGAAGCCGAGCTGCAAGAACGCATCTCACAGGCAATTGCGTGACATGTAGCCCTCCGCTTTAAGCACAGCGATGGCACTACTGAAAATAACCCTCCAACTGGCTGCACCTATAAACAATTCCTGGACTGGAAGCCATTGAATTTTGATGGCACAGGAGGTGCCGTTGCATTTGTTCGTTGGGCAGAAAAGACTGACTCCATTCTAAGAATGAGTAACTGTTCGCCCCGACAGAGTGTTACTTATATCTCAGGGTTATTCGTAGATGGCGCACTCTCCTGGTGGAACCTCCAGGTTCAAACCTTTGGTGTGGATGCTGCTTATGCACTAAGCTGGAACGAGCTCAAGGAAATGATGGAAAAGAAATACTGTTCTAGAGCTGAAATCCAGAAGCTTGAGGTGGAGTTCTGGAACTTGAAAATGGACGGACCGAAGATTCCTGAATACGTCCAACGATTTCACGACTTGTCTAGGGTCGTCCCCTACTTAGTCAAACCGGAATTTAAAAGGGTCGAACGATTCATTTGGGGACTTGCACCTCAGATCAGGAGCATGGTTACTACCTCAAAGCCCTCAACCATTGCAGAGGCTATCGATATGAGTGTCACTCTTACTGAAGAAGCTCTACGTGCGGGAAAATTTTCGGAATCTGAGGATAACAAGAAAGAGACTCATGTGGAGTCGTCAAGCAACAAGAAGAGGAAGTCCTCAAACCTAAAGATGAGCACCCAAGTCAACTATGGAAGCTCTAAAACAGGCAAAAGAAAGAAAGTGAAACCGCTGCATGACAGGAAAACTGATGGAGCCACTAATAAGGCTTGTGGTAAAATATACTCGGGGACTAAGCCGAGATGCGGGGAATGCACTTTTCACCATGAAAGTCGATGTCTAAGGCCTACGTGCGGAAAGTGTGGAAAAGAAGGGCACAGCAAGGATGCCTGTTGGGCGAAGGACCCAGATGGAAGAAATAAGAGAATACCAGGTTGCTACAGATGTGGTGAAGCGGGGCACTTTAGGAAAGATTGCCCTGGTAAGAAATAAGCAAGGAAGGGTTTTCACGATCGAAACTCGTGAAGCACGCCAGGATCCAGATGCGGTTACGGGTACGTCCCCTATTAACCAACCCTATGCATCTACTTTTAATTAATACTGGCATCAACTTTAACCTTACATGCTTAGAACATAAGAAACTGCTTGGCCTAGTTTCGAGTAAAATAGACGCCCCGTATTCTTTAGAAATGGGCATATAGGAGGCTAGTTTAAACAGTCGAAGCGATTATGGATTGTATTTAGGGACTCAGAAGGCTGGAACCTTCTGTTACCATTGACTCGCGAAGTCATAATATGATAGTCATGCATGGATCAGAAATCCAAGTATACAGCTGAAGTCGTTCGATATGAGAAAATCAGACGCATCCCTCTTGCGGATGATGAAACCCAACTTTCCTGCAATAGGTGCAAGGATGCTAGACCCCACAAGGCGGCAGATCTACGACATCCCTCATTGGTCAAAGAGGCATAGAAACGCCTCCGAGTAGACTGCAGAGCCTGAGAACATCCCCGTGACGGAAGAAGTCCCAGTAGCCTTTTCGGAAGACTTGCCAGGAACGCCTCTCTGTAGCGACGAGAGGACTTCAGGATAAATCGCGTGCCAGGAGCAGCACCAGTGTCGAATGACGCCATACCGACTAGCTTCACCAGCGAAGCATGAACCTCTGATATAACTGCAAGAGCTGCTAGACAGAGGAAATTAAGGACATAACATCCTTAGTTAAGGAGACAAGGAGAAAGTTGGTAGTCTCCACTTTACATAAACTTCAGAAAATTGAGAATCAGAATCCTTTGCCAAGGACTGATGACACAAATGAGCCAATCGTAAGGTTCCAGTTACCACTCAAAGATCAACTTGAGGACAAGAGGTCCTCCACTGTGAATACAAGAGGAAATATCCCTAAAACGACCTTTAGGACTCGCTTCGAGCATTACGAGATCCTTGTCGTATCATTTGGCTTAACACATGCATCGACAATATTCATGGACCTCATGAATCGAACGTGTAAGCCATAGCTGGATAAGTCATATACTTATTGACTACATTATTATATGGCCAACGACCAAGGAAGGTCGTGAGCAACAGCTGCAATTTACCTTGCAACTCTTAGAGAAAGCACAGTTATGTGCAATGATGACGAAAAGCGGATTTCGAGTTCGCGGAGGGAGAACTGAAGATACATGGTGGATAAGAACGAAATTCATGCCAACCCTGCAACCAAGAGCTAAGGAGCTAGAGTTGCAATTATGTGACGTCTCTCGACAAAGTCTCGATTGTACGTCGATGCAAAGAGACCACACCATTGCGTACGCGGCACATTGATTAAGGAATCATGAGAAAAGACCTTGAGATAGATACAGTAATTGCGCGCCGCAAAATGGACGTCATTACCTGAAAGAAAACGCTGCACGATCTTTACTGATCACAAGGGTTGCAGCACACCGATGATCGTAAGAACTCGATTATGAACTGAGCTGCTGAACAATGCAGACTGTATGAACACGATACGTGCTTGTGTGATAAACATTCGATAAAAAGTCGGAACACTCACTTGCCCTTAGTAGAGTTTTCCTACAACAGTACCGCTTCGTGCAAAGCTTCAGACGGAACATAGTAAATCGATCCCCGTCGTGATGATCAGAGACCGGGAATAAACAATCTACTGGCCCGAGTTGGCCCAGGAAAACTAGAGGCAAGATCGTTCGGATATGTGACCATATCAGGACAGCCCGCAGAATACAGAAAGATTACGCCGATGAGCGGCAGAAATCGTAAGAATATGAGACAAGAAGTATGACTAAAATGAGAGCCTCGCCTACGCAATGGTGGAATTTTTGTGCTAAGTGTATGTAGTATGTATTATACTTGATGGTGGAATTTTTGTGCTAAGTGTATGTAGTTTAAGACGTTCTGTAAAAATTTGGGAATTTTTGGAATAAGATAACTAGTTTATTAAAATGCCCGAAAACAGCCCAATTTTGTATATTTAAACTGAAAGGATATGAGTATGTATATTTGTGAGGAAAAATATATATTTATTGGTCGCCACATTTTGTGCTAAGTGTATGTAGTATGTATTATACTTGATAGTGTATTAGGACTTAAGAATACACTAAATACTCATGAGAAGTGAAAACACAAAAATACACATACACCATACTTAGGCAAAATACATAATTCGGGTGCAAAGTGCATAATACAAGAAACTTATAATTATTTTCGAGAAAATAATGTAAATAAGACACTTAGTTAAAAATATAAGTTATTTTTAACACAAGAATACGTACACAAGAGATAGTGACTGTACTTGTGCGATACAAGTCTAGTGACTAACGTTAAGAAAACACGTATAGGTCACGACGCTAGATAAGCAAATCCGGTGAAGTTTACGACGCAGGAACGCAAAGTTGTGAGTTCATGCTCCCCCTTTTCTTTAACTGTTTTCGGTTTTATAACTCTCGGGGATGAAATACATGTTACACATATTACAATTTTTACAAATGGTAAAAATACAAGAAGCACTCTAGGTGAGAACGAGAACCGAGTGCAATATGATTTGAGAATACGAGAAGCACTCTTGGTGAGTGCAATATGATGAGCTTTAAGAAAAGCCTAGAAAATACTAGATCATGTGAGCTTAAACTAGATATTGAGATGCCATTAATACTTAATTAGGGACGAGGGTTAGATCTAACGGGTACGGCCGAGCCCCACTCATGGTCCTTATGTGACCTCATGAGTGCTTCGGTGTCCCAGTCGAGGGAAATCGACACAGTCGAGGTTAATCGACACAGTCGAGGTTAATCGACACAGTCGAGGGAAATCGACACAGTCAAGGGAAATTGACGCAGTCGAGGTTAATCGACACAGTCGAGGGTAATCGACACAGTTAAAGGAGAAAGCACTAATGCTCCCTATGTCCTCACATGCCTTGAAGGAGAATATACTAAAGCTCCCTATGTCCTCACGTACCTTAATGTCCTTGTATAAACAATCATTTAAAACGTGGGGAACACAAGAACACTTGAATGATACTTGAGTACGTGGGGTACTCAAGAATACGGGAATTATACTTGAGTACGTGGGGTACTCAAGAAAGACTTGAATTATACATGACACATACTATGTTTTCATACAAAGTATAAAATCGTGAAATACAAAAACGCATGAACTCGCTCAACTTTATGTTGATGTTTCCCAAAATTACATGTATTTCAGGTGACAGGATGGATCTTGGGCGCAAGTGTCGTAACTAGAAGTAGACTACAAGTTTAGATGTCATCCACTTTTGTTGAATTGTAACCTTGTCAAAGGTTGTGTTTTGAAAACTTAAATAACAAGTGTTTGTAATACTCAAATTTTCATGAATGGATGAACATCGTTTTGATCATGTAGTTGTTTATTACGATTGAATGCAATGATAACAAGCTAGTCACACATCATACGCTTCTGCAAAAGACAGGGTGTGACATGTATCTACTTTAGGTTTTGATAAATCTAATGTTACTTGTTTTTGATGCAGGGAGAAAGGCCATTTCAAACGGGAATGCAAGAGCAGGGAAGCTAGTGGTGCTCAGAATCTGTTTGGAAAAGATGATTACTACCGGAAAGCCATTTATCAACAGGTTGGTCAATCACAAGATTCACAGACAGCTCATGGTAGAAAGATTGAGGATTCTAAGAGAGCGTGTTTGGTAGACTTCAACTGGAGCAACTACATATCACCTGAAAGCAAAGCATGTATAGTTGATCAAGATGATGAAAGACTACATGAAGGCTTCAGCTGGGATATGTTTATTGATGAAAAGGGAGAATTCAAAGCTTTCATTGCTAAGATTGTCAAAGAACCAGACATGTTTGCCACGTGGATGAAGTTTATTGGTGAAACAGTGAAAAGCATGGATGAAAAGTCTGTTGTTTCTGATGAAAGTTCAGAAAGTGTTTATGAAAGTTCACAGAGTGCAGATGAGAGTGTACATAATGATGTTACTTCAGAAAAGGAAGTTGTATTTGATCAAACACCGTCAGATTCTGGTTTATCAGATGCTGATTCTGAAAAATCTGTACAGTTCGATCAGTCACCAGTTGATTATAGAAATAGTGATGATGAGGAAGAAAAACATATCGATATTGCTAAATCTCATCTTTCTCCTGAAAGTTTTCATTTCTATTTTGCAGATCGCATGGAGAAACTGAAGGAGAAACGAGCTACTAAAGAACAACAACTAAAGAAATCTGAAGATGTTGTTCAGAAAGAGAATGTTGAAGGTGTTGCTGAGGAGATGGTTGAAACTGAGTGAGTGAAGGTAGAAGAGAAGGTGATTGAAGAAGAAAAAGTGGTTGAAGTGGTAAAGACAATCGAGATTGAGAAGATTGTTGAAGTTGTAAAGCCTTGCGAGAAGTGTTTGGAAGCATGCAAGGGTTGTGCAGCAAAAGACGAGATAATTGCTGAGTATGAAAAGAAGAAAGAGCAGTTACTGATCAACCTCAACTATGTGAAAGAATCTTATGATGTCTTGAACAAAACAGTAACTGGTCTCCAAAAGACAAATTCAGAAAGAGAACAAGCACTAACGATGATGAATGCTGTAATGATGACAAAGCAGAAAGCCATCAACTTTTACATCGAAGAAAGTGCTAAATGGAAGCAAGAGTTGGAGACAGAAAAGATCAAGAATGAGAGAATTAGACGTTTATTACAAAGTTATTCTAGTTCTGATTATCTCATTGATCGTATTTACCCAACTGTTGCAGGTATGGAAGCTTTTCAAGACGAGAAGCCGAAGAAAAAGAAAGATAGTGGTAAGAAACCGATTGTTAGCTATAACAAGTGTCCGCCTCCAATTTGGGAAGGGTACTCTCCTAGAAAACCAAACGAGGAGCAACTTGAAAAAGCAGTCAATATAAAGCTAAAAACTGACACAACTGATGAATTACCAGAAAACATTGACGTCACGTTTACCTCGTCTGATACTGATCATGAGTCTGAGTTAATAAAAAAGGTGGTCGAAGTCTGAGTCTGAAGGGTCAAATTCGCCAGTCAACAGTCAAAAGTCGTCGGTTAAACGATCTTATAGTAAAGAATTTTTGTTATCAAAAGCAAATTTGGATAATGAAGCATTTGAAGTTGCATACACTTTAAATGATTCGGACAAATTATACTCTGACAAAGAGTTTCCAATAAAAAGTGTTCGTTTTGACATGATCAAAAAGGTTTTCAAAATGACAGAAATTAATATTTCTGAAATAAAAGATTTAAATCTTACTGAAAAACCTAAAAAGTACACTTCAAGAGTTCAACAACGTCTAAACAAGAAAAAAGGTTACAATTCTGGTTCTGGTTTTCAAAAGAAACCAAATCAAAATCGTAGTTACAAAAAGAAAGGTCTTGGATTTATTCCACTAGAAAATCATAAAAATTTAAAAAATTCTAAAATAAAAAAAGAATTTGTGTCAGGTGGAAGTGCAGAAGAGGAACAGAAGAAACCATTCTGGAGACAGTCAAATCAAGAGTTTCTTGCTGAAAAGAAGAAGAATGGAACTGAAGTTTGTCACTCAAAAGAAACTAGAACCTGTTACAAATGCAATGAAGCTGGTCACATTGCATGGAACTGTCCGAAAAATGCCAAGTCAAAACAGGGAGTTTCTAACAAGTTGAAAGGAAAAGTTGTTGATATTGAACCACCAACCGAAAAATTTAAAATTTTTGAAAACTCAACTTATGAGGTTGGTGAGTGTTCTAAAAAGAATTTTTATAAAAAGAAAGAGAAAGACAACCAAGTGTGGGTTGTTAAGAAAGTTGATGAGAAAGTCGGCGATGAATCTGGTTCCACAAAGCCAGAAGAGCCACAGGTTGAGATGAAAATTTCAGTGAATGATGATGAGTTTCCATCACTGAAATTTGAAGAAGTTAAACAGAAAGTTGGCAAGGTTGATATCTCGAATCAGTTTTACAACGAGAATACTAAGTTTGATGTCGAGAAAACATTCAATGGAAGTGTTAAGAAAATTTTTGGGAAAATGTTGAATGGGAAAGCTAAGGGGGTTAAAGATTTTTATGCAACTAAAAAGGCAACTTACAACCCTACTGTGTAAGAACTGAAAGCCATCAAGTCTGAGAAGACTTGGATGGAAGTTTGTTTCCCGTAAAGTCTTAGGACTATGCCGGAGATCCTAAGTTTATATCGTGGATCAGGAATCGGCATCTTTCTAGTATTTTAAAAGTTTGTTTGAGAAATTTTTGATTGAGTTTAAATGTTACAGGTTGAATGACTACGCCGGAGCTTCCAGGTTGGTAAGTGCGAAGCAGGAATCGGCATCCTGATTGATAAAATGATGCATGTAGACGTAACATTCCTACAGTTGGTATTGGTTAGTCATACCTACCAGTGGTATTGTTTATAATCCTAAAAGTGGTAATTCTTACAATTGGTACAGAGGTTGCTTCATTGCAAACGGTAAATCAGAGACATTAAATTGTACTTGATTTACTACTTTTGATAAAAACTGACAAGATGATGAACCATATCTCCATACTTAACAAGTGGTAAACTTACAAGTGGTAAAAACAAACTCATTTTCCGAAAAAATCATTTTGATTAAAACAAACTTAAGTGTTTTGAAATCTAAATGACAAAATGGTTTTTTGAAAGGGGGAGTTCTGATTGTTTATGCCTAGTGAATAGCGATTTGATGCAATTCAATGTCAGTTGTCAAGTTTTTTGTACAGTTCATTTTATGTTTCAAGTGGGTCAAGAGTCTAGTAGTTTTCAAATTTCCTTTGAAATGTGTTTGCATTTTAGGGGGAGTAGAAATTTCTGAAAATCCAAAAACATTAGAAAATTTGAAAAATACAAAAACATGATAAATTCAAAAATGAGTTTTGTTGTGATATAGAGGAAATGATAGTACATCAGTAGACTGTCACAACATGCTAAAGAATTGCTTAGATAAAATGTGATAAACAATCTCAATGTGGATGTGTCAGTAGGTTTTTACACATTTAGAAAATTGTGACGAGATATAAACAGAAATTTCAAACTTGCTTGTTATGTGGGTTAACAACTTCTTGGATATATGGGTAACCCCCGAAATCTTGTTTGAAAGGTCCCTCTTTCTGAGATACTAGGTCTTTATACTCAGTGATATCTGGGGTATTATCCCGGGACTTCTGCTGAATGGAAATTCTGACCTAGTCCCCGGAGAATACTTTCCGCTTGCTTGAAACATAGCACCGCCCTCAGCAAATTGATGAAACAATAAAATTGATAGTCATTGCTGTTGTAATTCAAAAGATCCTCTAAAGGGGACACACCCAAAAGTTGAGTCATGATCTCTCTGCTGAACGGTAGTTCTGACCTGAGCTCTCATAATTCTTCATAATTTATAACCCCTTACAGATATCATCTGTGATATACTCACCTGTAAGACTGAATATTGGGATCTGGATACGGGAGTATATTCAAGCAGTGGGACACACGAATAAGTTTAAGTTCCTAAGACATTAATATCGTATCTCGGAACAGTTGAACTTTGTGTGAGAATTTAAGTGGACCAATATACTGACAATCTAGGTGAATTGTTTAGAACTTAAAATGAAATGAAGCTTAACGGTGTTGTTGATATGTCTCAGAAACTGATATGATCCTCTTACACGAACTCACAAAAATATTGTTTGTAAATATTTCTTTATTGCATTTCTTTACATTCAAAAATCCAAAAAGATTTTGTGTGTGTTTTAGCTTAAACTTTTGAAAAAGTCAAAAAGATTTTCGACAACTGATGTTGGAAAGCTGATTCTCAAAATTCCAAGTGCTAAACATGATGACATTGTTGTGAGGGGGAGTGTGTCTTAATTGTCAAAATATGTTTTTAAATCAACAAGTGGTTCATCATATGTGAATGATTTGAGTGAGAGTGATTGTTGATGCACATGTTTATGTGAGAGAATTGTCTGATTATATCAGAGTGTTGGTGCATTAAATTGCTAAATTTAGAAAACTTACTGTGAGGTAGAGTCTATGCAGGTCAAGTTAAGCCAGGTCGATCCTGAGATCCAAGCTAGATGATAGCCAGATTTCAATCTTGGATATAAAGACAAAGAGCCAGGTCACAATACCTGAGGACTCTGTTTGAAGAAAGCCAAGTTTCCGACTCCTGATGAACCAGGCAGATTGATCTTAAAATTAAAGACTTTGCAGATAGAGCTTGAGACAGGTTTCAATTGTGGAACATGAAGAGCCAGACAAAGATCCTGAAGCAGATGTTGCTGAAGAACAAAGGAATGCCAGCAAATAGAGAAGGGGAGTCTGAAGATTGTCTAGCAGATACTGTTAAAGAGAGAGTCTGTTGATGAAGAAAGAGAAAGAGAAAAGCCCAGAGACTGTTCAAGACTGAAGATGTGAAGACACAGTATTGTCGTGACTCGATAGTCGACTCGTCAACATCTGAGGGGGAGTCTGTTGGTGCACTACATCTGTCGACTTCGTCTTGTATCGAGTCTTACATTGTATTGTATAGATTAGGGCGCGTTTTACGAGAAAATAGGAGAGTATATGAGTTTAGTGAGAGGGTTTCGCTCATATGGTCATAGCT
Source organism: Helianthus tuberosus (assembly GCA_030545235.1). Taxonomy (NCBI): domain Eukaryota; kingdom Viridiplantae; phylum Streptophyta; class Magnoliopsida; order Asterales; family Asteraceae; genus Helianthus; species Helianthus tuberosus. Next base: position 71,572,355 of record CM060443.1, read on the forward strand.
AGGGGTTTCGCTTATTTGTACACATGAGGTTTCGCTCATGTGAACATGTCACTTGGAGCGAAACCATCAGGCCTATACATAGTGGTCCTATGAGCGAAATCAGTAACTGTTGCCTTGTATTCCATACCGAAGCTCTGCTGGTGTGAAGAACTGCGTGTAATCAAGTGTTAATCAATACAATTAGCAGATTAAGTGAAGAATCAACAGTTTCTATCTCCGTTTCTTGTTATTCCGCACCTGAAACAGAGAAGAACACCTCTGAACGACTCGTTCGGGTTAGATCACGATCCTACATTTAGCTGTTTATGTGATATTGTGTTGTATGCTTAACTGATGAATTGCATGAGGCCCAAGGGGGCATTAAATACGTTTTGTGATGATTGCTGGTATGGAATGTTGGATGAGATCCTAACTGTTGTGAGTAACTGTAATAGGACCCGGTTGATTAAGTGTGAACACGTAACTCGACTAACCAAGCAAAGCTAAGGTGAGTTCACTACTCTCATTACAAGCATGCGTTCAGTGGGGACAAACAAACAAACGGATAAACATTTCATCCCTGTAGGGGATTCTTTACAAACCCATATCCTTGTAGGGGATATGAGGCAGTTTTCGATTATTGTTGATGTTGGATAATACACTCACTTTCTATCACTCAAGTCCCATCTTACTACCGAACTAGTTGCTTGTAGGGCAACGGGGTTATTAGTTGATAGCGCTATTAGGTTTGGCACCCTGATGACGTACCTGATAGGACGGGCGTGAACTAATGACCTTAACCTCATGACCAATGTTTGATAGAGCATTGGGGAAGGGCAAACAGGAGCCGTCTTGCGGCATCGAGTTACTATCAACATTACGTAAAACAATACTTGGTAACAAACGTTTAAAAAAATTGTGAGCTCGCCAGCGTTATGCTGATCCACTTTTTCTGCATGCTTGGCGGTCATTAGGTACACTGACTTGGGACTTGCTGTCTGGGAAGCTGGAGTGGTCATGGGTCGTGGCAAAAGGATGCACTTTTGAAGCTGAACTGTTTCTAAGTACATTATGTTAAACTTATTGAACAATATTTAATTCTTCCGCTAAACATGTTTGATTTTCGAAACCAATGTTTGAATTTTACTATTCTCGTTAAATGGAAATTTCTATTTTTACTTATGGTTCAAGGTGATTAGTGGCTAGATCCTGGTACGTCACACACCTCGCGAGGGTTCTCGCTTGTGGTATTGTTGGGGGTGTGACATTAACAAGTCTATATTCATCCAAGGATCACTTGTAAGTGTTCCTTTCCTGTGCATTGTCGTTTTGTAGGCTTTAATAACCGAAAGTCAAGCAAAATCGATTTTGCTTTGACTTTCGGTTCAGACCATTATGGTCCAGCCATTGTTCGATTCGAACATGGCTACGTGATCATAATTAGGTAGATATTAATCCCTCAAAAGGGCACCTCCTCAAAATCACGTTATCTAGGTCAAATGACGGGTCGAAGTTATCGTAATTAAATAGTCAAAAGTCAATTTTTCGTAAACTTTATAAACTGATCATATGAATGTTATAAACTATGTTTTGGCACTTAAACAAGTAGGTAGTTAATATTAGAACATGTATGAACATGTTCAGCCCGTCATTTCCTGTTTTAGGGTCGGTTCGCAACCGAAAGTCGAGCAGTTTGACTTCTACTTTGACTTTCGATTCTGGCGCAATTTAGCATTGTTAGCTATTGAATTTAAGTTGCATTATGATCGTATTATAATGTAGGATAATCCTCTGAGTTTATACTATGTTTTGGCAGTTAAACAAGTTGGTAATTAATATTAGAACATGTATGAACATGTTCAGCCCGTCATTTCCAGTTTTAGGGTCGGTTCGCAATCGAAAGTCGGGCAGTTTGACTTCTACTTTGACTTTCGATTCTGGCCCAATTTAGCATTGTTAGCTATTGAATTTAAGTTGCATTATGATCGTATTATAATGTAGGATAATCCTCTGAGGTTATACTACATGATCATGATCAGATTCTGAGTTTATATGCAAGCTTCTATAATATGCCTAACTTTGACCAAAATGCCCCTTTTTGCATAAAACATGGTTTTAATCAACAATGGACTTGCAAATGATTTGCCTACTGATATGCTACTATAACATATTTTGATATTATGAAACTGTTCATAACCTGAGTTTTGATATAAGATCGTAAATTATGTTATAATATGATCAAAACGCCCTTTTGGCGCATAGTATGGTTTTTAACCATAACTATCAATCAAAACTTATCACATACTAATATTATAACATAATTAAAGTATTTTCACAGAAGGTACTTAATCATAACCCAGATTTTTTTAAACAAGTTCTCAAACTATGTATATAATGACCACAATGCCCCTACGGTGCATAGTTTGGTTTAAATCATAGAAGTCATCCATGTTTGATTACTTACTAATATTATTAAAGTATTTTTTACAGAATGAGCATGTTCATAAATATCATTTTAAATGCAAGTTCTTATCTTACGTCATAAAATGACTAAAATGCCCTTATGGTGCGTATTTTGATTTTAAAACCTTCATGGTCATATAAGTTGATAACCTACTGATGTTACAACTTATTTAAAGTATATTGGCATATAGAACTTGTTTATGGTTCATACGGCTACCCGATATCGCTTATACACGTACAGTTAGCCTTATGTAACTAGTTTACCGAAACGGGTCAATTCTTATCATTTTCATTTCAAATTCCAGAATGTATATTGTTTACCCATATTATATAAGTCTTAGTACTTGTTGGGTTTAAACCAAATTCTATTCCGGTCATTGCTTAATCAAGCATATCGTACCATTTCGATAATTTAAGTTAATCGGTCCAAGTTTACGACTTGAATAGGACCCGTTGACATTCTAATTGGTTATTTATACCATTCATTCTAGACTAGGGCCTTCCAGAAAATTGCAACCAACCTTAGTTAATTGGTTACGCCTGAGCTATTTATAATTCTTGCATATTAAGACGAGTTTTAGCCCATGTAAATACTCTTAACCTATTTTCCCTATACGGGCTTGGGATATGGTAAATTATTACCGCTTGGTCGGGTATGGGATCATATGTTGGATTGTGACAATACAATCATCATAACCCGTTTTAATCTGGTTTGTCTGATAACTTAAACATTGGGGGTTAACGTGACCATATCCTGGATATCCTCGGCTCATTTATTTGCAAATGGCCATGACCAAGCACGGTGTCACACCCCAACCGATGGAAGAAACATCGGGGCGCGGCAATAAGCGTTCAGATTGCTCAAGAGATTCCACAACACTATTCGTTTCGATATGGATTAGTCAAAATTTCATAAATAAATCTAAATTGTGAAACACATTCCACGACCAACACATTGTATCAACAAAACATTCAGATAATGTTCCAAAATATTTCTAATTATTTGAGATGAGTTTCTAAGCATCCTCCTAGCTTATTTTCTTGAATCCCAGCTAATATCAATCTGCAACATGCATTAAAATACTATCAACAAAAATGTTTGCGAGCATACAAGTTTGAATACGTAGCAAAATAGTTCAAAAACTCATATCCAACATGAAAACGTATAATAAGTTTCACCATGCTAGTTTACGCAGTCCAAGTGATAGCCTAAGTTTCCCAACACGTTAAATGCCTTTCCCAAAGAATAACGGGAGGTTAATGTCTCCTCCTAAAAATACCCCAAAGACTAACGGGGAGGTGCGTTACCCCTATAGTGCTACTATTGTTAAGGCGGAACTACACACAGGGATTAAACGTTCACATAGCATAAAAGTCTCAAGTATCACATGTTTTAGGTTTCATGCTTAAACGGATAGAGTATGTTTCAAATAAGTTTCAAGTTTCATGTGTCAAGTGTCTTGATATAGAATACATGTTGCATCACAAAAGTGTTTAAAACAAAAAGGGATCGAGTATACTCATAGTGGGTGCCTAAACCAAACACTGCTAAGATTGGATCGAAGGGAGCGCTGGATCAGCCTGCGTGCGGGGAACAGAGCATATGTCCTCTAAGAGCTGACCCGGTTGGGAACAGAGTGTCGGATAGTGCGAGACTCAAGTAAAAGTGTCTGTCTAGATACCTGAGCGGATGGTCATCCGGACGGATGACCATCCGGACGGATGACCATTCGAGCAGATGGACTCCATCCGATTGGATGGTCATTCGGACGGATGACCTTTCGAACGGATGGCCATTCGAACAGTGGGTGTTTATGTACTGATAAAGTTTTCAATGTTTTGATCATAGCGTCCTGTAAAACAAACAAGTGTCATCATAATCAGATCATCTGGACGAATGGTAATCCGATCGGATGGCCATTCGGACAGACGATCATTGTGCAACGTTTCGAGAAATTTTCTAAGTTTCGAGTTTATGGGGACGGTGTGACGATGTGTTGAACAACGGAAACGCACCAGACCAAGCTCGTTCGGTCGGATGGTAACCACCCCTCTTTGAACCGACGAGCTGTTTCTGATGAGGTTTCATGTTTGGACCCGTCAGTCGGTCCATTTTCTAGTGGAATCCCGCTTTCAAGCCGACCTTGGCTAAGATAAGAGTTGAAGTCCGTTTGAGTCTGATTTCCACCATTGTTTTGGTATAATAGTTGAAGAAAAGTTTTGAAAATCAGATGTAAGACGTGATGTTCATCAGACCTGAGCTGGAAATATGTGAAACTCTGTCAGATCTGGTGCAAAAGTGCGAGATTCCTTTAAGTTTTGTACGAAAGTTGTGAAAATCCCTTAGATCTGGGGCCGATCTTGATTGAATTAGGCTCCACCGCAGTTTGTACAAACCATCGGGTGGAAACCACCTTCAAGAGGCCCAAATCAGTTGATTTTCATGAAAAGTTGAAGTGTTTGTGAGGTTTTATTGAAGAATATTATGTAGAAGTGTTAAATGATGAAAGTTGTACAAGAATCGGAGAAGAATGCTTACGAGTTTGCCTTGAATCTTGATAAAAGTGCCTGAGAGCGCGTGTGGTGGAGTGGCAGAAAGTAAAGTGTGAAATGAGGGGTGAACACCTATTTATAGGTGAAAGAGACAGTTGGAGGAGAAAGGTAGGCGGTCGGATGGCCATCCGGTTGGATGGTGTCGCAACCCCGATCCCTATCTCCCGGGAACGGGCGGCCACGAGCCCGTTTTGGTGGTATCGTGTGTTTATTCAATTTTGGGAGCGGAATTTACATCAGGACCGTAGTTAAGAAATATTTTATTAGAGTAAAATGCCACGCTTTTAATATATTAAAACATATGGGAAAAATCCCAAGTTTCTAGTACACACATTTTCATAGGGATAAACCCTATTTTATTTAATAAAAACATCTATTTTGTTTAGGTAACTTTATTGGCACTTTTCCAAGCCTTCAGTGCTGTCCAGCTGGCTTCTAATTGGCTTTCACATTTTGTTACCTGAAATGCGTTTAAAACAATTTGTCAGTGGGAAATACTGGTGAGTCAATCCCAGTTTAATCAAGTTTAATAAAAAACATTGTACAGTATTGAGGGCGGTCTCGCAATTATATTTGTTTCCAAGTCATATCAATTACCACCCACGGTACTATCAAACCCGACTTGTGGAAATGTTACCCCTAGCAAGGCAGTAACAAATTTTGTTTAAAAAACCCCAACATACCGACGATAATTGTATCCTTACAAATACTTAATAACTGCTTAATATATAATTAATCGTGTGAGGTTTTGTTAAAATAATTGGCAAAAAGGAGATTACTCACATTGCTGTCTTAGATTATCCTTTAGGGTTTCCTGGTGACAATCTATAATTTACACAAATGCACACGTGTTAGTATAATAACCCATTTTAACATTTGTAATACCCTCCCCGAGACGGCATTCCAACGACTACGTCGGGCAGAACCACGACAGCCGTTACGGAACCCTAAATCAATCGGGCAGCGTATCTAATACGTATCCAGGGGTTATGATACTTACAACGGAGCAGAACTTCATTATTTAGGGGGTATTATGCCCAGAGATTATATTAAATCTTCAGAATTTTGAGAGAGAAAGAGTTCGTGAGCGATTTTCGATTGAAGGTCGATGCCCTCTACTTATAGGGCCTGATTTTGGGTTTTTCGCGGCCCGCGTAAGACGTAGCAAGAGGCTACGCGGCCCGCGACGTAGGGTAATAGGGCCTAGGTTTGATTGGTCAGCATTATAGGGTCGACACGCGTGACGACACGTGGCGGCACCGGGTGCAGCCCTGAGTGCAAGCTGTCGCGGCCCGCGTAAGATGTAGCCATAGGCTACGCGGCCCGCGAGCGAATGTATTGTCTGATTTTTATTTAATTTTAATAATATTAAGGGTATTCGTGTGACACCTGTGTCACTTCAACCATCAAACAAAGACCAAAGCAATAAAATATTATATTTCATACTTGGGATTTGTATAAATATGTGTATCATTTGCACATATCAATTCTTGTTCGATTTCGGGCTCTAAATCGCTTTCTGGAAGGTTATACGCGCACGGATGCGTAAATATAACCAGTTTAATGCAACGAACACTCCGGAATAGTGAAATAGGTTTAACATACCTTAAATAACCTTTACATAACTTAGAAATAAGTTTTGAAGGCTTTGGTATGCTAAAATCAAGTTAATTCGCTTACAGGGACTAAATTCGACAAACTGCGAAAGTATGACGATTCGTACTAGAACAGACATTCCGGAACATGAACATAAGTTAAACATACCATAAATATCCTTTACATAGCTTAGAAATAGGCTTTGAGGGGTTCGGTGTGCTAAAATAAACGTTTGGGTCATTCAGGGACTAAAAGCGTCAAAAAGTGCATAAGTTTGCATTTTCGCGCATAACTTACGTTCTGAATACATCCGGACATCCAAAAATTTATGTAAGCACTAAAATATTTTATTTTAATGTTTGGCATGAGAAAAATCCATTCGTCGCGCAATTTGGATCGTTTTTCACGCTTATGCGCATTCCGTCGTAATTAAGCGAACATCGCAATCGTACGACCAAACGAACAAACATCCGGAATATTTTTGAGCATCTTTCATGTCCACAATGTTTAGGCATCATTTTAGCGCCTTGAAGTTGGCTTATCGGGCCTTAAACATATCGAAATGAGCGTTAAACACCAACAGGGACTGAAACTGACAATTCAGCAAACTTGTTTCTGATCAGACATGCCCAGGCGGGCCGCGTAAGCTTCTGATGTTCCTTACGCGGGCCGCTAGGCCCTCCCAGACCAGATTCAATGAATTAAACAACTGTTAACAGCTGTTATGCACCCAAAACTCAATTCCACTTGTTGATACCTGATCATGGGGGGCCATTTTGAGTTGCCTTAATGTTCCAACACATGTACGGATGAGATGTAATCACGGTTTTCGAGAAACGATCCTAACGATGGTCCATTTCCTATAAATACCCAACCCGTTTACTTACAAAACCCACAAATCTGATCTAAGAATGCTCTAAGTTGAAGCCATAGCTTCATACTTGAGCTACTTGGATCAAGATTAGCTTGCGGGGACCCTTTGTAAGTATTCCTTCGTTCTTTTATTGCTTTTCGAGTCCGAAAGTCAAACTGTGTTTGACTTTCTGCGTTGACCAGTTTATGGTCAATGCGAAGTTCGTTTGAACTTCATAACGTGAGCATAATCACGATGGTTATAGTCCCTAGTGACTATACCTACTGATTACCACGTTATCTAGGCTCAGTGACAAGTCGTAGTTTCGGCCAAAATGCGTATTCTTGCGTATTTTGTAACCAAACTACTCTTAGGTATCAAAACCGTTTGTTTTGATACCAAACCTGTTTTCTAAACTTAGTTAAGCATGTGTTAACATGCTTAGCTCGTCACTTTTAGTTTAGTGCTTATATAGGGTCGTAAGGTAAGCGATCTAAACAATCGCTTATACTTTCGAACCCGACCCGTTTGGTCGATCATTAGGATCCGACCAAACACATTAGGTGACCATAGTAATATAGGGTTATACCTTATGGTCACGACGTTTAGTTAGTTGTATGATATGTAGTTTATATGCCTTAGGTAAATTACCAAAATACCCCTTTGACGCCAAAATTCATTTTAAACATATGTAACATAACTTTTGACATCTAAACTGATTTGGCAACAATATTAGACATGTTAAGGCATATTCCCCGTACTCATTCATGTCAAACACATTAAGTATGATATGTAGTTTATATGCCTTAGGTTTCATTTTAGTATGTAGGCTTTCATGAGTCCCCGTACTCATTTGGTTTACAAGCCCTCATTCTATCCGATCCTCCGATTTAGGTCCGGTTTATTAACATAGTTACCTATATTAGGTGTCGTTTGATTCCGTGATCTCTAGCATTGTTTGGTTATTACTCAAGGACTACTAAGCAATCTCAAGTGAGTACATAGACCCCTATTTTACTGTTTTCAACTGTTTTGGGGTGAAGCATGTGTACCTATATGTTATTTTCATGATTTCAAAGTATAATTGATTATACATGTTATTACTTACCATTTGACAAACTAAATAACTATCTATGGTTTAAACACTGATTTCTCAAAGAACATAAAATAAATGTTTGGAATAGTACTTATTTTGTTCACCGGACCGGTTGGTAGTATGATATAGCGCTATAGGACTAGACACCCCATTCCTGTTGTCATGGAATGTCTGAAACCAATTTGTTTCTCCATCCAAATAGGGATTGCCTTTGTGGTATCCCTATAGTCTCAAAGGTGTATTTTGATGCACTAGGTCTGAATGAATTCTTAAATCACATTATTTTTGTATATTTAGTTATACTCCCAAAAGTATAGTTCGATATGCTCCCATATGCGATATTGTACAAAACCAACATATATTTCGTTAATCATCCAAAGCATATTTTGATATGTTATTTATGAAACCAAAACATAGTTTAATATGTTATTTACAAATCCAAAGTATACTTTTAATATGCTACTATAAGGTTATTCGTTTAACCTTACATTATTTTACAAAGCATAACTTTTGATTTATTCACACACTTTGTTTTGTACATTTTTACTTGTGGTTTAAGTAGTTTCATTTTACTTACCATACATAACTTTTGTTTACACATTACATGGTTTACATTTAGCTTGGGTTATACAATAACATTGGACTATTGGTTTAAACATGCACATTCTATATTGGTGGTTTGGTTCGAGTAGGTGACTTAAGTAACGAGGCGTGTGTAATATGATACAAGCATGGTGGATGCGCCGCTGGTACTTCCTATATATAAGTGTTTGTATGGTATTACATATCGTAGCGTTATTTGAATCATTTCAATTTAAGTCATATAACATTTTATACAAATAACATACTTTTCATAAGACATTGTTTTACAACAACTTATCTTATACAAACACATTTTTACTTGGTTATTCATTTAACCTTACATTACTCTTTTACGTATCATCTACTTTATCATCACTATTCGAATGATTTATAAAACAAAACATTTTACAAGGATCATGACTGACTTTTGTTAAACAACTTTTTCTAAACTTATAAGTCATGAATCCTATATTCACAAAACCTATGTATCTCACAGGCATTTTTATGCTGACATACCTATTTTTACATATGTTTCAGGTGCTGTCTTGAGATGATTGTTGATACATGCTACATTTAGGATGGACTCGTGCCTTAGCGACTTTAAAACTTGGAAGATCATAGTTGTACTTATTTGATTGTATTAAAACAATGAGTTCATTTATTCAATAAAACAAAATTATTTATTCCATGGTTACGAAACAATGATTCTGTTACAACACTCCCCGACGTTTCCGCCACGTCTTGTTGTTTTATGTGGTCGGGGTGTGACAGAAAAGTTGGTATCAGAGCCAATGGTTATAGGGAATTAGGTTATTAGTAATGCTTTGACCTAGACTATAACCTTCCTAGGACCCTAACACAAGTTTTCTTGTGTTTAGTTTTAAAACAATACCGTCACTTATTCTTAGGTGACAACCACAATAAGAACCCAAATTTCTATCCCGCTTTGAAAACTAATCATCTGTTCTAGGATGATTTATTATATGGTTTTGAACCCTTTAAGTTTTCAAAATCCCGTCAAAGTTAGTCTAAATAATGTGAACACGTGCAAACTGGAAGTGTGGGTGCCTGTACCCTGAGCTTTCTGTCTAAGGCTAGAGTGTTCATACAAATCTGCAATATCAGACCAGTCACTCTTACCTGGGAACTCTTGGGGTGAGTGTCCACCTATAGGCGAGCATGTCTTCGTGATACATTATTTTTGACCTATTTACTTTGATTAATCACCGGGGTTGTTTGTTACTTTGTAGTAACAAACAAATGACCACCATCCTTGCTTTCATCAGATTTGTTTCATCTCATTCTTTTTGTCTAATTCTCTCACTCGTTTCCGTTCATGTTCCTCTTTTAGAATGCCTCCTCGACGCGACAATCGGATGGTGAATGCCGAACTGGCGGAAATCATCGCGCAGCAAATGGCTGCTGCTTTCCCAAATCTTTTTGCTCAAATGAATCAAGCCATCAACAACCATAATGCTCCATGCAATTTCAAGAGTTTCAATTCGGCTAAGCCACTCAAGTTTAGTGGTTCTGAAGGAGCAACTGGGCTCCTACAATGGTTCGAGAGCACTGAGAGTACGTTCCGTCACGTTCAGTGTCCTGATAATTGCAAGGTCGAGTTTGCTTCCAGTGTGTTTCAGAAAAGGGCTCTTACATGGTGGAACGGGGTGATGAGAGACCGTGGTGCTGAGGTTGCATTAGCACAGACTTGGGCTGAACTTAGGGCTCTTATGATGAAGGAGTTTTGTCCTCGTCATGAATTGAGAGCTTTAGAAAGGGAATTCGATGACCTGAAGCAAGACAGTGGAGAACATCGAGCCTATACTGACCGCTATGAGGAAGTGAGCCTGTTATGCCCTACTATGGTTACGCCTCTGGATAAGGCGATTGAGAAATACATTGATGGTCTTCCCGACGTAGTTCAGGATATCGTTACTGGCAGCAACCCTACTACTGTCAGACAAGCCATTGAATTGTCTGCCACTCTGACTGAATCCCATATCAGGAAGGGTAAGCTGTTTCGGAAGGGCGACCCAAGACCATCTGACAAGACTGCTCAAGATGAACCAAAGGAAAAACAGGCTGAGGTATCCAAGAAGAAGAAGCGCAAAGCCTCTCAAAATTACGCTGTAACTGCTTAAGACAAACAGGTTGCACCAAACCAGCCAACACGACCTCGCAAAAGGCAAAACTATGTTGGTACCGCACCTTTGTGCAACAAATGCAACCGTCATCATCTAGAGCAAGAGCAGTGTCACAAATGTACCCATTGTGGGCGGTTGGGACATTTGATCAATGTTTGTCGCTATGCAAATCAAGCTGCTGCAAACCCTGCTGCTGTTCAAGCACGGTTTCCACCGGGGTCATGTTATAACTGTGGTGACCTTACTCACTACAGAAACAATTGCCCAAGACTTGTTAACGCACCTCCAGCGCGAGGACGAGCATTTAACATCAATGAGGCACACGGGAACAATGATGCAGCAGTGAACAATTAGTGTTTTGTAATTCCTTGGCTGTTATCTTTTGACACTTCAAGACAATTCGGTTGTTAAATAAATAAAGATTTGTTGTTTTTATTTCTGCAAAATTTATGCGATTGTGTTAATGTTTGATGCAACCTTATGATGTCAACCCAAAGACAAACTACTCGTGTGGTTCTGTCATTTTATGATCACTTGTGATCTCCCCAAGAACCTTAAACACTCGTTTCTTTTAAGAAACAAAGCCAAACTCTTATTGAAAATCCTTCTATCTTCATAAATAGATCCTTGAAATTGATTAAAGTGCCAAATGAAATCCATGGATTGGATTCCTAAGTGTGCTTTAAATATCCGTGCCCAAAGATAACAAATTAAAGAATCAAGTTAACTAATTTTATGCTTATGTGTTTTCTTACATGTTTTGTGGTTGTAAGTGATCCATCCAAATCCTCATAGAGTCTTTCATATCTCATATGAGGGATTCATAGTAGGATATCCAAAGTTACTATCTTAAATCCTTAATGGACTTCTACGTTGTAGTCAAGTTCCTTGGGTTTTAAAGTACTATTCTAAAATTGGACCCCTTGAGTGGTCTAGATAAACAGATTGATTTGAAAATCTGATTAGAAATATCATGTGATGATATAATTAAAAAGATCCCTCAAGTGGTCTATTTAAGGAGATCATACGACGGTCTAGTTAAGAAGATCATGTGTCGATCTAGTTAAAAAGATCGTTCGTTGATCTAGTTAAAAAGATACTTTGGTGGGCTAGTCAAGTCGCTTCATGTTTATTCAATTGATTTTTTCCTCTACGCATTATGAAATGAACTATGTGGACTGTGCAAGGAATAACGTAATTATGGAGGCCTACATAATTACGGAAATTCAGTGCACAGAAACCACAAGAAGTTTTGTCATGTGTTAAGACCTATAGTGACAAGAATAATGATATGGGAGAAGTCTTGGACTTTGACCGATGTCATTTTATCTTACACTCCCCAATTCTGATTTCTAGCACACACAAGTTTCCTATGATAAGTCTTCAGGAGGAATGTTCTTTTGTCCGTAATTCAAAATCCCATGTTTTGTTACTACAAGGAATTCACTTTGAGGGTTAACAAATTCACTAAGAATCCTAACATGGCCCAGAGTTTTACTTAAGGGTTCAATAGATCTATTTGAAGGCGAAACCGTCACAGCTGTCTTCACAAGTTTCCTCTAAAATTAAATTTCGGGACGAAATTTCCTAAAGTAGGGGAGACTGTGACACCTGTGTCACTTCAACCATCAAAAAAAAGACCAAACCAATAAAATATTATATTTCATACTTGGGATTTGTATAAATATGTGTATCATTTGCACATATCAATTCTTGTTCGATTTCGGGCTCTAAATCGCTTTCTGGAAGGTTATACGCGCACCGATGCGTAAATATAACCAGTTTAATGCAACGAACACTCCGGAATAGTGAAATAGGTTTAACATACCTTAAATAACCTTTACATAACTTAGAAATAAGTTTTGAAGGCTTTGGTATGCTAAAATCAAGTTAATTCGCTTACAGGGACTAAATTCGACAAACTGCGAAAGTATGACGATTCGTACTAGAACAGACATTCCGGAACATGACCATAAGTTAAACATACCATAAATATCCTTTACATAGCCTAGAAATAGGCTTTGATGGGATCGGTGTGCTAAAATAAACTTTTGGGTCATTCAGGGACTAAAAGCGTCAAAAAGTGCATAAGTTTGCATTTTCGCGCATAACTTACGTTCTGAATACATCCGGACATCCAAAAATTTATGTAAGCGCTAAAATATTTTATTTTAGTGTTTGGCATGAGAAAAATCCATTCGTCGCGCAATTTGGATCGTTTTTCGCGCTTACGCGCATTTCGTCGTAATTAAGCGAACATCGCAATCGTACGACCAAACGAACAAACATCCGGAATATTTTTGAGCATATTTCATGTCCACAATGTTTAGGCATCATTTTAGGGCCTTGAAGTTGGCTTATCGGGCCTTAAACATATCGAAATGAGCGTTAAACACCAACAGGGACTGAAACTGACAATTCAGCAAACTTGTTTCTGATCAGACATGCCCAGGCGGACCGCGTAAGCTTCTGATGTTCCTTACGCGGGCCGCTAGGCCCTCCCAGACCAGATTCAATGAATTAAACAGCTGTTAACAGCTGTTATGCACCCAAAACTCAATTCCACTTGTTGATACCTGATCATGGGGGGCCATTTTGAGTTGCCTTAATGTTCCAACATATGTACGGATGAGATGTAATCATGGTTTTCGAGAAACGATCCTAACGGTGGTCCATTTCCTATAAATACCCAACCCATTTACTTACAAAACCCACAAATCTGATCTAAGAATGCTCTAAGTTGAAGCCATAGCTTCATACCTGAGCTACTTGGATCAAGATTAGCTTGCGGGGACCCTTTGTAAGTATTCCTTCGTTCTTTTATTGCTTTTCGAGTCCGAAAGTCAAACTATGTTTGACTTTCTGCGTTGACCAGTTTATGGTCAATGCGAAGTTCGTTTGAACTTCATAACGTGAGCGTAATCACGATGGTTATAGTCCCTAGTGACTATACCTACTGATTACCACGTTATCTAGGCTCAGTGACAAGTCGTAGTTTCGGCCAAAATGCGTATTCTTGCGTATTTTGTAACCAAACTACTCTTAGGTATCAAAACCGTTTGTTTTGATACCAAACCTGTTTTCTAAACTTAGTTAAGCATGTGTTAACATGCTTAGCTCGTCACTTTTAGTTTAGTGCTTATATAGGGTCGTAAGGTAAGCGATCTAAACAATCGCTTATACTTTCGAACCCGACCCGTTTGGTCGATCATTAGGATCCAACCAAACACATTAGGTGACCATAGTAATATAGGGTTATACCTTATGGTCACGACGTTTAGTTAGTTGTATGATAGGTAGTTTATATGCCTTAGGTAAATTACCAAAATACCCCTTTGACGCCAAAATTCATTTTAAACATATGTAACATAACTTTTGACATCTAAACTGATTTGGCAACAATATTAGACATGTTAAGGCATATTCTACTTGTCATAGGACTAGTTAGGCGGTCCGAACGCGTTTCACGTAAACGACGCGTTAAAGTAGCATAAGCTACCTAAACGGGTCGTAATGGGTCGTAAGCACTTAGGTTAGGTTTCATTTTAGTATGTAGGCTTTGTTAAACCATATTACATGAGTCCCCATACTCATTTGGTTTACAAGCCCTCATTCTATCCGATCCTCCGATTTAGGTCCGGTTTATTAACATAGTTACCTATATTAGGTGCCGTTTGATTTTCGTGATCTCAAGCATTGTTTGGTTGTTACTCAAGGACTACTAAGCAATCTCAAGTGAGTACATAGACCCCTCTTTTACTGTTTTCAACTGTTTTGGGGTGAAGCATGTGTACCTATATGTTATTTTCATGATTTCAAAGTATAATTGATTATACATGTTATTACTTACCATTTGACAAACTAAATAACTATCTATGGTTTAAACACTGATTTCTCAAAGAACATAAAATAAATGTTTGGAATAGTACTTATTTTGTTCACCGGACCGATTGGTAGTATGATATAGCGCTATTGGACTAGACACCCCATTCCTGTTGTCATGGAATGTCTGAAACCAATTTGTTTCTCCATCCAAATAGGGATTGCCTTTGTGGTATCCCTATAGTCTCAAAGGTGTATTTTGATGCACTAGGTCTGAATGAATTCTTAAATCACATTATTTTTTATATTTAGTTTTTACTCCCAAAAGTATAGTTCGATATGCTCCCATATGCGATATTGTACAAAACCAACATATATTTTGTTAATCATCCAAAGCATATTTTGATATGTTATTTATGAAACCAAAACATAGTTTAATATGTTATTTACAAATCCAAAGTATACTTTTAATATGCTACTATAAGGTTATTCGTTTAACCTTACATTATTTTACAAAGCATAACTTTTGATTTATTCAAACACTTTGTTTTGTACATTTTTACTTGTGGTTTAAGTAGTTTCATTTTACTTACCATACATAACTTTTGTTTACACATTACATGGTTTACATTTAGCTTGGGTTATACAATAACATTGGACTATTGGTTTAAACATGAACATTCTATTTTGGTGGTTTGGTTCGAGTAAGTGACTTAAGTAACGAGGCGTGTGTAATATGATACAAGCATGGTGGATGCGCCGCTGGTACTTCCTATATATAAGTGTTTGTATGGTATTACATATCGTAGCGTTATTTGAATCATTTCAATATAAGTCATATAACATTTTATACAAATAACATACTTTTCATAAGACGTTGTTTTACAATAACTTATCTTATACAAACACATTTTTACTTGGTTATTCATTTAACCTTACATTACTCTTTTACGTATCATCTACTTTATCATCACTTTTCGAATGATTTATAAAACAAAACATTTTACAAGGATCATGACTGACTTTTGTTAAACAACTTTTTCTAAACTTATAAGTCATGAATCCTATATTCACAAAACCTATGTATCTCACAGGCATTTTTATGCTGACGTACCTATTTTTACATATGTTTCAGGTGCTGTCTTGAGATGATTGTTGATACATGCTACATTTAGGATGGACGCGTGCCTTAGCGACTTTAAAACTTGGAAGATCATAGTTGTACTTATTTGATTGTATTAAAACAATGAGTTCATTTATTCAATAAAACAAAATTACTTATTCCATGGTTACGAAACAATGATTCTGTTACAACACTCCCCGATGTTTCCGCCACGTCTTGTTGTTTTATGTGGTCGGGGTGTGACAATTCAGGCCCTGTTTTCGTGTATGGGGTGTATTTTAAGACATATTGGGGTATTTTAATTATATTAGGGTGTCGGAAAAAAAAATCTGGAGGGTTGTTACATCCTCCCCACCTTATTTTAGAGCTCTTCCTCCTGGAACAAGTGTGGATATTTCCTTTGCATTTCTGATTCAAGTTCCCATGTATATTCTGGTCCTCTTTTAGAGTCCCATTTCACTTTGACCAGAACTAATCTCTTATGCTTGAGGTATCACCAGTGATTCAGCAACTAGGCATTTCTTGAGATTAGATACATGAAATACATCATGTATTTCTGCCATTTCCTCTGGCAGTTGTAGCTGATAGGCTACAGGTCCTATTCTTCTAATAATCTCAAAAGGTCCAACATACCTAGGACTTAGCTTTCCTCTTTTGATGAATCTTACCACTCCTTTCCAAGGAGAGACTTTCAATAACACTTTGTCTCCTACCTGAAATTCCAACGGTTTCCGCCTGTTGTCAGCATAGCTCTTTTGTCGATCGCGTGCTGCTTTCAGTCGTTCCTTGACTTGAATGATCTTGTCGGTTGTTTCTTGCACTATTTCAGGTCCAGATAGTTGCTTTTCCCCAATTTCTGCCCAACAGACTAGGGTTCGGCACTTTCGTCCATAAAGTGCTTCGAATGGTGCAGCATTGATACTTGTGTGATAACTGTTATTATAAGAAAATTATATTAACGGTAAATGATCATCCCAATTACCTAAGAAATCAATTACACAAGCTCTAAGCATGTCTTCCATTGTCTGAATTGTCCTTTCGCTTTGTCCGTCCGTTTGCGGATGATAAGTTGTGCTTAGATTCAACTTGGTTCCCATGGCTTTTTGGAAACTTGTCCAAAAATGAGAGGTAAAACGGCTATCTCTGTCAGAAACAATTAATAAAGGAATTCCATGTAATGAAACTATTTCATTTACATATAATTTAGCTAACTGTTCCATACTGAAAGTTTGCTTCATTGGTAGGAAATGAGCTAACTTGGTTAGTCTATCTATAATCACCTAGATTGTATCATTACCTTTCCTTGTTTTAGGTAATTTGGTAACAAAATCCATTGTTATTAATTCTCATTTCCACACTGGCATTTCTAACTGTTGTAACAAACCTGAGGGTTTCTGATGTTCACCTTTAACTTGTGAACAAGTTAAACATTTAGAAACATATGCTGCTATGTCCTTTTTCATTCCTATCCACCAGAAATTCTTTCTTAAATCCTGATACATTTTATCATTTCCTGGATGCATCTTATACTTAGACTTATGGGCTTCTTCTAATATACGATGATGTAGGTTTCCTAATTTAGGTATCCACATTCTCTTTTCATGGAATCTCCAAATTCTATCTGTTCCTTGTTATAATTCCTTAATCATATCTTTTAGCTTTTCAGTATCATCCTTGATTACTGATTCTTGTGCCTTTTTAATTTATTCATTTAAATCTACTTGTAGATTTAATTTAAGAGAACGTACCCTTTTTGGCTTTTCATGATACTTTCAGCTTAAAGCATCCGCCACCACATTTTCTTTTCCTGCGTGATACTGGATATCACAGTCATAATCACTAATCATCTCCATCCAGTGTCTTTGTCTCATATTCAACTCTTTTTGTCCAAAAACATACCTTAAACTCTTATGATCAGTGAAAATGGTAAACTTGCTACCATAAAGGTAATGTCTCCAAATTTTCAAAGCAAAAATTATTGCTCCTAATTCTAGATCATAGGTTGAATAATTCTCTTCATGATTCTTAAGTTGTCTAGAGGTGTAAGCTATAACCTTTTGACGTTGCATTAACACACATAATCTAATTTAGAAGCGTCACAATAGACTACAAAGTCTTTAGTTCCTTCTGGTAACGCTAATATAGGTGCATGGGTTAATCTTTGCTTAAGAATTCTAAATGCTTCTTGTTGTTTTGGTCCCTATTCAAACTTAATGGATTTACAGGTTAACTTAGTTAAGGGAATGGCTATTCTAGAAAAATATCGAATAAATCTTCTATAATAACCTGCCAATCCTAAGAAACTTCTAACCTCGGTTGGTGACTCAGGGGTCTTCCACTTGGTAATTGCCTCGATTTTTGTGGGATCTACATGAATTCCTTCATGATTAACAAAGTGTCCAAGAAATTGTACTTGTTCTAATCAAAACTCGCACTTTGAAAACTTAGCATAAAGCTTTTCCTTTCTTAGTAAACTTAGAAGTGCGTGCAAATGCCTTGCATGTTCTTCTTTACTTTTAGAGTAAATGAGAATTTCATCGATAAAAACAATTATGAATTTATCCAAATATGGCTTACATATTCGGTTCATCAAGTCCATAAAAGCAGCTGGGGCATTGGTTAAACCAAATGGCATGACAGTAAATTCATAATGGCCATACCTTGTTCTAAACGCGGTTTTAGGAATATCATCTTCTTGTACCTTTAATTGATGATATCCTGACCTTAAATCGATTTTAGAGAAAAATCGAGATCCTTGCAATTGATCGAACAGATCATCGATTCTTGGTAATGGATACCGATTCTTAAGCGTGACCTTGTTCAGTTCCTGGTAATCAATGCACATTCGCATTGATCCATCTTTCTTTTTAACGAATAAATATGGCGCTCCCCATGGCGATGAGCTTGGCTGTATGAATCCTTTTTCCAACAATTCATCTAATTGTTTCTTTAGTTCCTGCATTTCTGCGGGTGCCCAACGATAAGGTGCTTTGGCAATTGGTGCCATTCCTGGTAGCAGGTGAATTCTGAATTCAACTTCTCTATCCTGCGGTAGTCCTGGTAATTCTTCTGGAAATATATCTGAAAACTGAGACACTACTGGAATGTCTTTTAGTTCTTTTCCTTTAGTGTTAGTGATTATAGAAATCAAATACACTAATGATCCTTTTCTTATATAGCTTGCAGTTTTCATCACAGAGATGAATTTTGTGGACCTAGATGGTTTATCTCCTTTAATTGTGATCTTTTCACCTTTTGGTGAATTTACTTGAATTGACTTTCGATCACATAAAATATTGGCTTGATTGGTTATTAACCAATCCATTCGTAAAACGACATCGAATCCTGCCAGATTGATTGGGTAAAGATTTGCAATAAATTTTTGGTTTAAAATTTCTATTCTTGCTCCCTGCAAGATTTCAGAAATCCTAACAGTTTCTCCATTAGCTGTTTCTACTAGAGATTCTTGTGGAAGTTTAGTTAATGATTGATTAAGAAGTTTGCAAAACGAAGTATTAATAAAACTTTGGTTTGCACCAGAGTCAAATAATACTTTAGCAAAAATATCATTAACTAAAAACGTACCGGCTATCACGTCCGGAATCATCTTGGCTTCATCTGCCGTCAGAACAAATGCTCTAGCATTTTTAGTGATCTTGTTGTTCGTAGCTGGAGCCAATTTTGGACAGTTTGGCTTGATGTGACCTTTTTCTCCACAATTAAAGCATAGTCCATTACTAGATTTCCTCCTGTAGTCTTCTTCCTTGTGTCCTGGTAACTTACAAAAATTGTAGTGAGTGGAGCATTTTCCCGAATGCTTCTTCTTGAAAGTCTTACAGTAAGGTGCAGAGGTAGAACCTATATTCTTACGGTTAGAATTTCCATAACAAAATTCCTGGGTAAGCCTTTGAGCTAAGTTTCTCCTCTGGTCTTCTTCTCGTGTACGAACTAACTCATATGTCAAGGTGTTTGTTAATTCTACAGCTTCTTCTATGGTTTGAGGTCTAGCTGCCTTGACTACATGCCTTATTTCTCCAATTAATCCCCAGATGTACCGGGAGATTAATACCGGTTCAGGAGATGCAAGGGTATATACTATTCTAGCATATTCAAAGAATAACTTTGTGTACCCCTTACTATCCACTCCATTCATACTTAGGTTTAGGAATTTGTTTGCTATCTGCTCTTTTTCATTAGGAGGGCAGAATTTCCTTTCTACCATATTCTTAAATTCCTCCCATTCCATATTATAAAACCTATCACTTCCTCTAGACTGGAGGATAGTGTTCCACCATTCTAAGGCTGAATTCTTAAATAGATTGGAAGCAAACATTATCTTGTCCTCCTCCGCACATTTGCTTATTTTTAAGACTGCCTCAGTCTTTTCTATCCAGCGTAGAGCTGTAATGGGTTCTTCATTGCCCGAGAATTCTATTGGTTTATAGGACCAGAATTCTTTGTAAGAACAACCATATGGCATGGTTCTTCTTCTTTTGGGAATGGGCGCTTGAAGTACGGGTCCATTGTTCACGCTGTTTTCCGGTTCAGAGGGTCGCTTGCTATCATGTCTACTTTTGTTATTAGCATCCTTAACCGTTTGAAGAATATATGGCATTCCATCTATTATTCCTTGTGCCACTATGTGTTGGATGGCACTGTTATCCACTTGGTTTCCATTATTGTTGTTTGGATTTTCGTTACCCGGGTTATTGTTACTCTGGTTATCGTTATTCAGATTTTTCTGATTCACTTCGTCGGCCATCTGAATTTTAAACAGTTACCACGTATTAATATCACAAAATAATATTTAATATAGCAAATCACACGACACACATTTTGGTCAAAAGCGTCGATCATTGCTACTTTACTCTATTTTTATATAATATGCATCTACTACAAACCAATACTGGAAATAAAAATTACAATACCAACTGAAATTAAAGTTACACCACTAGTAGTAGGCATCCGTAGTTTTTTTTTTTCACATATATATTATTATATTATGTTATTATTATTATTATTATTATTATTATTATTATTATTATTCCACTCTCCACCATCACATTCATGGATATGGATTCATCCAGAAATCCATATTGCGCTCGTCGTACTTCCAGACGAGTCGCTCTCCCACCTGTCTCATCCTTTCACTATTCTCTAAAATTTCCTCACCAAATGTCCTGAGTTCTTGTACATTTTCTGCACTCATTGGGGGTGCAGGTTCTAGGACTGAGTTTGGAATTTGGGGTGCGGGTTCCTGGTATAGGGGTGTAGGTGCCTGGAATTGGTAAGGATTCTCTAAAATCTCCCTAATGTATACATCGTTATCATAATAGGGATCTAGAGGGTCCAAACCTGGGTAGGCTCCTAAGTTCGGCATGGGCATGTCTTCGTGTATCGGGTAACGTTGCACATAGTCCCTATTGTCGTCCCACCATGGGTCGTAATTTGAATTTTGGAGTCAGCAGAACACTTCTGTGGCTGAATCAGTGACTTAGCTCTGATACCACCTTCTGTCGCAACCCCTGATCCCTATCTCCAGGGAACGGGCGGCCGCGAGCTAGTTTTGGTGGTATCGTGTGTTTATTCAATTTTGGCAGCGGAATTTACATCAGGACCGTAGTTGGGAAATATTTTATCAGAGTAAAATACCACGCTTTTAATATATTAAAACATATGGGAAAAATCCCAAGTTTCAAGTACACACATTTTCATAGGGATAAACCCTATTTTATTTAATAAAAACATCTATTTTGTTTAGGTAACTTTATTGCCACATTTCCAAGCCTTCCGTGCTGTCCAGCTGGCTTCTAATTGGCTTTCACATTTTGTTACCTGAAACGCGTTTAAAACAATTTATCAGTGGGAAATACTGGTGAGTGAATCCCAGATTAATCAAGTTTAATAAAAACCATTGTACAGTATTGAGGGTGGTCTCGCAATTATATTTGTTTCCAACTCATATCAATTACCACCCACGGTACTGTCAAACTCGACTTGTTGAAATGTTACCCCTCGCAAGCGGTAACAAATTTTGTAAACAAAACCCCAACATACCGATGATAATTGTATCCTTACAAATACTCAATAACTGCTTAATATATAATTATTCGTGTGAGGTTTTGTAAAAACAGTTGGCAAAAAGGAGATTACTCACATTGCTGTCTTAGATTATCCTTTAGGGTTTCCTGGTGACAATCTATAATTTACACAAATACACATGTTAGTATAATAACCCATTTTAACATTAGTAATACCCTCACCGAGACGGCATTCCAACGACTATGTCGGGCAGAACCACGACAGCCGTTACGGAACCCTAGATCAATCAGGCAGCATATCTAATACGTATCCAGGGGTTATGATAGTTACAACAGAGCAGAACTTTGTTATTTAAGGGGGTATTATGCCCGGAGATTATATTAAATCTTTAGAATTTATAGGGCCTGATTTCGGGTTTTACGCGGCCCGCATAAGACGTAGCAAGAGGCTACATCGCCCGCGACGTAGGGTAATAGGGCCTAGGTTTGATTGGTCAGCGTTATATGGTCGACACGCGTGACGACACGTGGCGGCACCGGGTGCAGCCCTGATTGCAAGCTGTCGAGGCCCGCGTAAGATGTAGCCATAGGCTACGCGGCCTGCGAGCGACTGTATTTTCTGATTTTTATTTAATTTTAATAATATTAAAGGTATTCGGGCCCTGTTTTCCCGTATGGGGTGTATTTTAAGACATATTGGGGTATTTTAGTTATATTAGGGTGTCGGGGAAAAAAATTTCTGGAGGGTTGTTACAGATGGTCATCCGATCGAATGTCCATTCGGACATCCGGTACCCTTTTTGCTAGTTTTCCAACTTTGCTCTGTTTTGCGAGTTAGATTAAGCGTTGCGTTGCGTATTATTGTGAGTAACCATTATATGGCATTATTATATAGTTAACACAAAAGTTTCCGTGTTTCAAGTCTTCGTTTAAGCTAGTTCGTAAGTATCAAGTTCCTCATTTAATAACTACCAAGTTTCTCGTTCAATCAATATCAAAAGTCAAGTGTCAAGAGTCAAGAATCAAGTTTCTCATTTCACAAGTGTCAAGAGTCAAGAGTCAAGAATCATAACATAGAATCAAGAATCATATTAAAGAGTCAAGAATCACATCGTTTATATGCATATAAAGTATCACAAGAGTCAAGATTCTGTTTAGTCTTAACGTTCACAAATTCAATAAGCATCAAGACTCATCTCATAGAGTAAAAGTTTCACATAGTTTAACGCGATTAAGATTCAAAGTCTCATTAAGCATCAAGTTTCACATAGTCTAACATTATTTAAGATTCAAATAGTCTCGCTAAACATCACTAGGTAGGAAGTATGACGTAACTTGCCAAAAAGGTAGAGTTTCGAAACGCAGGGCGTTACAGTCTCCCCTCCTTTAGGAGTTTTCGTCCCTGAAATCTAAGAGGAAGACTGCTCGAAGAGCTGTGGGTACTTGGTTTTCATTTCACTCTCGAGTTCCCAAGTAAATTCGGCGCCACGCATTCCTTCCCATCTGACCTTAACTATGGAAATTTTGCTGCGCCTTAGTCGCTTGGTACCTCGGTCCATGATTTCAACCGGTTTTTCCACAAAATGAAGGGTTTCGTTTACTTGCAGGTCTTCGATAGGAACATGAAGTTCCTCATCTACTAAACACTTCCTGAGGTTAGAAACGTGGAATGTCGGATGTACATTGCTAAGCTCTTGAGGCAAATCGAGTCGGTAAGTCACCTTGCCAATCCTTTTGAGAATCTTGAAAGGACACACATAGCAAGGGGCAAGCTTTCCCTTCTTACCAAAACATATCACTACTTTCCAAGGAGATACTTTGAGAAGAACGTGATCCCCAACATTGAATTCCAGAGGCTTGCGCCTTTTTTCAGCATAGCTCTTTTGTCTGCTCCTGGCCTTGATCAAGTTATCTCGTCGTCTCTTGAATGATCTCAGGGCCAGTAAGTTGCTTGTCACCAATCTCATGCCAACTGAGAGGAGATCGGCACTTGCGACCGTATAACGCTTCGAAAGGAGCCATCTGAATACTAGAATGATAGTTGTTGTTGTACGAGAATTCGATCAATGGTGAATGTACATCCCAATTACCACCAAAGCCAATGACACAAGACCGGAGCATTCAGTCTGTCCATCCGTTTGAGGATGAAAGGCTGTACTAAGATTCAAGAGAGAACCCATAGCGGAATGAAAAGTTTGCCAAAGGCGGTTAGAGATAATGTCAATGGGTATACCATGACGACATATGATTTCATCAGTGTAAATTCGGGCAAGTTTCTCCACCTTGAAATCTTCGGGAATAGGAAGAAAGTGGGCTGATTTGGTCAAACGGTCAATGATTACCCATATACTATCATGACCAAAAGGTGTTCGAGGTAATTTAGTTATAAAATCTATAGCGATGCTATCCCATTTCCAAATAGGGATTTCGGGTTGTTCGAGAAGACATGAAGGACGTTGATGTTCGGCTTTAACATTTGAGCAAGTCAGAAACTTCGAGACGTAGGCAGAGATCTCTTTCTTCATACCAGGCCACCAATAGGACATACGCAAGTCATGGTACATCTTATCAACACCAGGATGAATAGAGCATCGAGATTTATGGGCCTCATTCATGATGAGCTCACGGAGATTGTCGCGATCTGGTACCCAAATGCGATAGAGATAGTACTGAAGTCCATCTGACTTCGTCTCAAGTTGATCGACTGTAGCGCCTCGTATTTCCACTTTTAGACTTCCTTTGTTTGCTGACGAGTACTGAGCTTCGCGGATACAAGCATGAAGATCACTAGTGATTTAAAAGCAGCGGATGCTACTAACATGAGTCTTATGACTAAGAGCATCGGCCACGACATTCGCTTTGCTAGAATGGTAGCAAATCTCGCAGTCGTAGTCGTCAAGCAACTCTACCAATCGTCGCTAACGCATATCCAGTTCCTTCTGGTTAAAGATGTGTTGCAGGCTCTTATGGCCTGTGAAAACCACAAACTTGGTACCATATAGGTAGTGTCGCCAGATCTTTAACGCAAAAAAAAACTGCGCCAAGCTCTAGATAGTGGGTAGTATAGTTCTTCTCATGTATTTTGAGTTGTCGGGAGGCATAACCGATGACCTTGTCCCGCTGCATGAGCACACAGCCCAGGCCACGGTTCGAGGCATTACAATACACCACGAAATCGTCATTCCCATCAGGGAGGGCAAGTACAGGAGCATTTTACAGAGCAGGTTCTTAAGAGTTTGAAAAGATTCCTCTTGCTCGGGACCCCAAGCAAAAGGTTTCTCCTTCTGAGTCAACGAAGTTAGAGGGACGGCGATCTTTGAAAACTCCGAGATGAATCGACGGTAATAACCCGCAAATCCCAAGAAGGAACGAATCTCAGATGCATATTTAGGCGTATTCAAGTTCTTCACTACTTCGATTTTGGAAGGGTCAACATGAATTCCTTGTTTACTAATGACGTGCCCGAGAAATTGTACTTCATTAATCCAAAACTCACACTTAGAAAACTTTGCGTATAAACATTCACCACGTAAAAGTTCCAACATTACTCGCAAATGTCGTTCATGATCAGCTTGAGTTTTCGAATAAATCAGAATATCATCAATAAACACTATCACAAAACGATCCAAATAAGGTTTACAAACCCGATTCATAAGGTCCATGAACACAGCGGGCACGTTGGTCAGGCCAAAAGGCATGACCACAAACTCGTAGTGCCCGTAGCGAGTGCAAAAAGCGGTTTTGGGGATATCTTCTTCGAGAACACGGAGCTGATGATAACCAGATCGAAGGTCGATTTTAGAGAAATAGCTTGTGCCTTGTAGTTGGTCTAATAGATAATCAATACGAGGGAGAGGATAACAATTCTTGACGGTGAGTTTGTTAAGTTCACGGTAGTCGATGCACATGCGAAAAGAACCATCTTTCTTCTTGACGAATAGCACATGAGCACCCCAAGCTGAGGTACTTGGACGTATAAAAGCCTTTGTCGAGTAGTTCCTGTAATTGACTAGATAACTCTTGCATCTCAGAGGGTGCAAGTCGGTAAGGAGCCTTGGCGACAGGAGTCGAACCAGGTAGGAGATCAATACGAAAATTGACGGATCGAGGGGGAGGAAGACCGAGAAGATCTTCAGGGAAGACATTAGGTAAATGACACACCATTGG
The DNA here is from genome assembly GCA_030545235.1 of Helianthus tuberosus. Classification (NCBI taxonomy): domain Eukaryota; kingdom Viridiplantae; phylum Streptophyta; class Magnoliopsida; order Asterales; family Asteraceae; genus Helianthus; species Helianthus tuberosus. The sequence continues at coordinate 71,598,774 of CM060443.1, forward strand.
AATATCACTTGCGCTCTTTCCCTTTCCCTTTCGTTCCACTATGTGGGCCAGGAAGGCAAAGTACTGCTTGCGTAAGCATCTATTCGCTTGAGTGCATGACATCAACTTCAGTCCTCTCGAAGGTCGGTCTCCATAGACGTGTAAAGTATCACCGGACGGAAGAGGTAAACAAACGTACTTCTCGTGGCAAGCGATTTTAGCATGGTTTTTACGCAACCAATCCATGCCAATTATGATATCGAAGCTACCCAATTGCATAGGTATGAGATCAATAGTAAATACGTGATCGTTAAGAGTCAAGGAACAATCACAGAGAATAGAATCAACTAGAATAGACTTACCGTCAGCAATCTCAACAGAGAACGACTTAGGTAGTTTAAAGCGTGCACAGTTCAACAAAGATTCAAATTCTACGGACACAAAGCTTTTGTTGGAACCAGTATCAAATAGTATCGAAGCGTAAAGATTATTAATGAGAAACGTACCATTAACGACATCATTGTCGTTACGCGCCTGATTTGCGTTGATATTGAACGCTCGTCCTCGAGCGGCTAGCTGTTGTTCTTGATTCAGCTAGGGACAGTGGGAACAGAGATGAGTGGTATCCCCACATTTGTAGCAGGCTCGTACATTGTTCGCTGGTTTGGGGTTCTGAGGAGCTGGTAGAGCTGGAGCTGCTTGCTGGACTTGATTGGCTTGACATCAGTAAGGGGTTGTGTGACCATAACGGTTGCAGTTGGTACACAGGCGATAAGTTACACCAACGGGGTGATGATAGTTGCAAGTGGCACACTTGGGATGAACCCCAGATTGCGACTTCTTGGTGTTTTCTGGAGCAGGAGGGTTTAGATTAGTAGCAGGCACAATAGCATTGTTAGTAGGGTTTGGATTCGTAGCAGGGATAATTGCATTGCAACCAGAGTTTTGAGACTTTCGTTTCTTGTTCTTACTACCACTTGGCTGCTCAGTAATCTGGTTTGCAGGTTTCGAGGGAGCAGAGTTTCAAGACTGTTTATCACGGACACGGTTGTTGTTCAAGCTTGCTGCTGACGCTAAACGTCCTCAATAGATCCGAGCTGAGCTGCTTCAATGGCATCACACATAGCAAGAGGTAACCCATGGATGTACTTGGTGATCATGCGTTTAGGAGTAGACCCCAAATGAGGCACAATGATGCTGAGTTGCTTAAAACGGCTAGTATAAGCCAGATTGTCATCCCCAACTTGTTTCAGATGCCAGAATTCATCCTCAAGTCTCTGCTGCTCATGCGGAGGGCAGAATTCAAGCATCATCATCTCCCTAACCTTAGCCCAAGGTAAAGCATAAACTTCCTCGTTGGAGCGAATGTTCCTCTCATTGTGTGACAACTGGCAATTTTTCACATATTCCGTACAATGTTAAACAGTAATTTGTGCATTAATGACTGTGCCTGATTTAATTAATGACATGAATGATCTCCTTAATACTGTCATATACATACAAGTGCATTACATGTTGCAGGATTATTTATCATTATTGCATTAATGACGGGAGTTCAGTACTCACGCAGACATGATGTTAGGACATAGAATGAGCCCGAAACCAAGAGTTGCACTAAGATAGTGTGTAGGAAAGTAGGGATTACAAAACTGCCTTCCTAGTGATGAATTAAGTGCCGGAAAGTGCCCGAAACACACAAAAACTGCCGAATTCTGCAGAAAACAACACAAATCAGCAATTTTCAGCATTTTAACTCTAAAATATAATGCAAAATTATGGTCTAATGGTCCAGAATACCTTCCTAAGTGTCAGGAATCAAAACTGTCATAAAAGGGAACATAAAGCATGCTAAACTGCATAATTTAGCACTTTAACGAACCGGTAACCAACCGAACAACCGGACACTACCTGAAACACCAAAATTTCACTAGAAGTATTGTTTTAGTGTCACGAAGCTAGTTATGGTCACCGAACATCATAATAAATCCTATACACCCTAAACACATATCACACTAACTAACACACTTATAATTTAACTAGATTGTTAACTAATGTTTGAAACTTAACCATGACCCCCCCCCCCCCTCATAACCGGTTAGACAAGGGGCCCACATGAAGATTTTCTTTGAATAATTTATTAGATCATGTTGGAAAGATTTTAAGCGTATTGTCCAATGTTTAACATATTGTTGGATGAATTTTATAAAAACCCATAAGACCATAACACATTCATTTTTCATCATCTCTAACACACCAAAGCTCCTCTTCTTCTCGCCTAACTCACGGCCCCAAGCACCCCTCCCCATTCCTCCATTTTCAACCATATTCCATCTATTCTAAGCATATCCTAAGGTGTAAGAAGCATAGTTAGGAAGCTTGGAGGCATTGGAACTTGAAGGACCTTCACATAGAGCTTTTATCCACGTTGTTCATCATCTTATTCATCTTTGATTCTTCCCTAGCCCTTGTGCTAGTAGTAAACCTCTTGAAACTTGATTTTGCTTCTCATTATGATGGTTAAAAGAATATGTAAGATGTTAAACATGAAGATCATAAAGAATCAAGAACATAACTCTTAACATAAATCTCTAAATCATAAGAATCATTGTTGTTTTGGTGTATATGTGCTTCTTACTTGTGTTTATGATGTTAAACATCATATGAAACTTGCTAGATTGTGATTAAACACATGATGTAGCAAGTGAGAGGATGATCTTGTGAAAAATCAAGATGATCATCCTTTATGTTCATCATGAACTTGAAAACAAAGATGATTTTATGTAAGATGAAAATGAATACATGTTATTAGTCTATTACATGGATGATTTTAAAGATAGTTTTCTCAAGAAACCAAGTTAAATTACAAGATTTACATAACCATGATTCTTAAAGAAACTAATTATGTTTTAGTGTTAAATCAAGTATAGAAATATGTTGATAACAAGAAAAATTCAAAAGAATAATTTTTAGAAAAATCATCTTACAAGTTGTGAAAGACTAACTTTCTCAAGAATGATGTTTATGAACAAATAACCACACTTCTAAGGGTAACTAAGCTTACTTAACAACATGCTAAGTTACTACAAATTTTTACAAAATTTCAACTTCATGATGTGGTGTAAATTGTAAGATTTTGGCTCATGGTAGGCGTTGTTTGAATTGTTGATTGATTGGCGATGATTTTAAAAGAAAATGATATGCTTTGAATGCATGGAAACCTCCATTTTTTTAAGGGAAACTATGGCAATTTTTTTGTAGAATTTAAACACTTAGAAAAATATTTTTAAACAAGTGCTTACAAGTAGATTTTAACCATGGTTTTTCATATAAATTGCCTTAATTTTTGTTACAAAAATTACAAACATTGGAGGATGATTTTTGATAAATAAAAGTGACTAAGTATATATTTAGGAAAATATATATTTAGATGTCACAAGTTGTGTGATTACTTGTATAATATATGTATTAGTTATACTATTTTAGGACTTGAGATAATATAACTTACCAAAATACCAAGAATTATAATAAAAAATATTACCAAAATTCCAAGAAAACAAATATATAATTTATACCCAAAAATTGGACAAACCAAACAAGGAATACGGATTATAAATATATATTCCGGAACTAAGTTCATATATTTTGACAAATGAGTAAAATGGTATTTTGGAAACCAAGGAAACGAAAAATATGATTTTGATCATTATTACAAAATATATCATATTTTGTCAAGGAGAAAATATATTATTTTGAGTGAAGAAAATATATATGTTTTCTTGAACAATTGGAAAATATAATATTTTTGGAGAAAATATATATTTTCTTAAACAAATTGAGAATATATTATCTTTGGGTAAAAAATGGATTTATAAAGTATTTTCTAAGTTAATCTTGAAAGTGTATTATTTTTGAGGTTTATATAAAAATATAGTTATTTTTGCCAAAGAAGAATTATAGATAATTTTCTATAAAAGTTTTCTTAAAATATATATATTTTAAGAATATAAATTGGTGAGTTTTATTGGTTAAAAATAATATTCCGGAAATTTAAATTCAAAAATTAAGTACAAGAATACTTAATAAATACAAGAAAATACGTATCCTTGTACGTACACATACACACCGGAATACACCACCAATACTTGGCAAAATACACAAGTCTAAAATTACAAGTATAATTATACCCATCCTTGGGGAATTATTCATGGAAGGATTACAAGGAGACCAAGGAGCCAAGATTAGGAGACATCCCCGTTGTAAAGGAATTTCTAGAAGTCTTTCCCAAAGACTTGATTGGGCTATTTCCACAGCGACAAGTGGAGAATTGGACACCAGTGGCAAAGGAGCCTTACCATCTAGCTCTGTCCAAGATACAGGAGCCTTCGATGCAACTGCAAGAGCTGCTAGGCAGGGGAAATCTATCAGGACTGAGCCTCTCACCTTGGGAAGCCCCAATGTTATTCGTTAGGAAGAAGGACGACAGTTTTCCTATGTGCATACAACCTAATCTAAGAGGAACTCAGAAGAATTATGAGGAAAACGTAGTACGCATAGGCTACAGGGAGTTAAACAACTAACCATCAAGAATCGGTACCTCTTACCGAGAGTTGATGACTTGTTGACCAACTACAAGGTTCCAGCTACTATTCCGAGATTAACTTAAGGACGGGATATCACTAGTTGAGGACACAAGAAGAAAGTATCCCTAAAACGGCTGTTCGGACTCGTTACGGGCATTACGAGTCCCTTGCTATGCCGTTTGGCTTAACGAGCACACCGTCATTATTCATGGATCTCATGAACCGAGTGTGTAAGCCGTATTTGGATGAGGTCGTGATTATATTTTTTGACAACATCCTTATTCGCTCAAAGACCAAGTAAAGTCATCAGCAACATCTGCGAGCTATCTTGGAGCTTTTGAAGAAAAAAAAACAATTATATGCAAAGTTGTCAAAGTGCGAAGTTTGGATTCGCGAGGTGCAATTCTTAAGTCACATGGTGAAAAGAATGGAATTCATGTTGACCCTACCAAGATCGAAATGATCAAGAACTGGGAAACCTCCAAGACGCCAACTAAGATACGGCGATTTCTGGGGTTAGCAGGCTATTACAGACGATTCATAGAGGATTCTTCCAAGTATTACTTAGCCGCTAACGTCCCTAACCCAAAAGGATAAGAAGTTTGATTGAGGAGAGAAAACAAGTAACAGCTTTGAAGACGTTGAAGGATAAACTCTGCAATGCACCTATCTTATCGTTACCTGACGGTACCGATGGATTTGTCATTTAATGTGATGCTTCTTGACAAGGTCTTGGTTGTGTGCTGATGCATAAGGACAAAGTCATCGCTTACGCGTCACATCAATTAAAGGTGCATGAGAAGGATTACACGACACACAACCTTGAACTAGGTGCGGTGATCTTCGCATTAAAGATCTGGCGTCATTGCTTGTATAGTGCTCGTGCACGATCCTTACAAACCCTAAGAGTTCGCAACATGTTTTTGATCAGAAGGACTTGGATATGAGACAGCGTAGATGGGTTGAGCTGTTGAATGATTATGGGTATGAGATCAGATAACACCTGGGTAAAGTGAACGCTGTAGCCGACGCCTTGAGTCGCAGGGAACGCGCAAAGCCTCTAAGGGTGCGAGCCTTAGAGATGAGAATACAAACCGATCTCACAGTTCGGAACCGTGAAGCCCAGCAGGAAGCACTTAAACCAGAGAACCTACAAGTTGAATCACTACATAGTGTGGAAGCGAAATTGGTTCCAAAGGAAAACGGAACATTATACTCCATGGAACGAATTTGGGCACCGTCATTCGGTAATCTACGAGCACTTATTTTGGACAAAGCTCATAAGTCGAGGTACTCGGTCCGTCCAGGATCCGATAAGACGTACCCAGACTTAAAAGATTGGTATTAGTGGCCTAAGATGAAAGCCGACATCGCTGTATATGTGGGTAACAACCTTACTTGCACCAAAGTTAAGGTAGAATACCAGAACCCTTAGGGCTACTACAACAACCTGAGATTCCTGTCTGATAGTGGGAACAGATTTCAGTAGATGTTATTACTAGGCTACCAAGAACACAAAGAGGACACGATATGATTTTGATGATTACCGATCGACTCACAAAGTCTGCGCACATTGTACCTATCAGTAAGAAAGGCAGCACAAAAAGGTTAGTAGAAATACCTCTTAGAGAGACTTTGGCACGTTATCTGTATCTATCATATCCGACCAGGATGGTCGATTTGTGTCGAGAATCTAGCAATCATTTCAGCAAGCTTATGGTTCACAATTGAACCTTAGTACCTCATTTCACCCTCAGACGGACTGCAAAAGTAAACGGACGATTCAGACTTTAGAGGACATGCTACATGCTTGTATGATGGACTTTGGTGGGAGTTAGGATACTCACCAGCCCTTGGTGGAGTTTTCCTATAATAATAGTTATCACACCAGCATTCAGACCACCCCGTTTGAAGCCCTACATGAACGTAAGTGTCGGTTCCCGCTGTGATGGGCGGATACCGAAGATGAACAGTTTATTAGCCCCGAGATTGATTCAGGAAACTACAGGACAGGACAGTTCAGATACGTGATCGTATCAAGCCAGCACATGATAGACAGAAGAGTTATGCCGACAAGCGGCAGAAACTGTTGGAAATCTGAGAGTTGGAAATATGGTTTTACTAAAAGTCTCGCCTTGGAAAGGCGTGGTACGATTTGGTAAACGTGGAAAGTTGAACCCACGGAACATTGGACCCTTCAAGATCCTGGAAAGGATCGAAACCGTTGCATACAAACTAAAGCTTTCAGAAGAACTTAGTAGTGTCCACGACACGCTTCATGTGTCTAATCTCATGAAGAGTCCGACTCTAGAGACAGTAGTCATTCCCGCAGACGAGATCCACGTTAACGACAAACTCCAATTTGCTGGTTAACCTGTTAAGGTTACGGACCGGAAAGTCCACCCGACCCGGAGAAGTCGTATTAAACTTGTCAAAGTTCATTGGAATTCATTCCATGACCCAGAGCTTATTTGGGAGCGTAAAGACCAAAACAAATCAAAATATCCGTATTTGTTTCACAACTCCCCTGTGACCGATAACACAGCAAGAATTTCGGGACAAAATTCTTTTAACAGGGGGAGAATGTGACAACTGGCAATTTTCCACATATTCCGTACAATGTTAAACAGTAATTTGTGCATTAATGACTGTGCCTGATTTAATTAATGCCATGAATGATCTCCTGAATACTGTCATATACATACAAGTGCATTACATGTTGCAGGATTATTTATCATTATTGCATGCAAAACAATATGGTCCAATAAGTGCACGAAACAAAGTTAGCACAGTTATCAGATAAATTAGAAGTACTGACGGGAGTTCAGTACTCAAACAGACATGATGTTAAGACACAGAATGAGCCCGAAACCAAGAGTTGCACTAAGATAGTGAGTAGGAAAGTAGGGATTACAAAACTGCCTTCCTAGTGATGAATTAATTGCCGGAAAGTGCCCGAAACACACAAAAACTGCAGAATTCTGTAGAAAACAACACAAATCAGCAATTTTCAGCATTTTAACTCTAAAATATAATGCAGAATTATGGTCTAATGGTCCAGAATACCTTCCTAAGTGTCGGGAATCAAAACTGTCATAAAAGGGAACATGAAGCATGCTAAACTTGTTGGTGCATACTTCGTACGTCTGCCACTGTGCGAATAGTCAGATAGAGCGTGTGTTGAATATTGTATAGAATATGATTAGTTGGACAAGGTTTTGTAATTGTCAAAGCCAATCCGATTGGATGGCAATCCGATCGGATAGCACATGGTGTGAATTGTCTATTAATAGGGGGTTGGGGCTCTCATTTGGACAAGCTTTTGGTTCCCAGAGGGGAAATGTTGTCCAACTGGTCTCGCGGTGCTGTAATCGTTGAATAATCAATAGAGACCAGATTATAAGTGACTACTCGGTGTCGTATTCTGTTTCTACTCCTTTCTTAGTCGTAATAAACGCACCGAACACCTCGTTTCGGGACCGAAGCTCCGTGGAACTCACCCGATCCTGGAATCAACAAAACTGCGTAATTTAGCACTTTAACGAACCGGTAACCAACTGAACAACCGGACACTACCCGAAACACCAAAATTTCACTATAAGTATTGTTTTAGTGTCACGAAGCTAGTTATGGTCACCGAACATCATAATACATCCTATACACCCTAAACACATATCACACTAACTAACACACTTATAATTTAACTAGATTGTTAACTAATGTTTGAAACTTAACCATGACCCCCCCCCCCCTCATAACCGGTTAGACAAGGGGCCCACATGAAGATTTTCTTTGAATAATTTATTAGATCATGTTGGAAATATTTTAAGCATATTGTCCAATGTTTAACATATTGTTGGATGAATTTTATAAAAACCCATAAGACAATAACACATTCATTTTTCATCATCTCTAACACACCAAAGCTCCTCTTCTTCTCCCCTAACTCACGGCCCCAAGCACCCCTCCCCATTCCTCCATTTTCAACTATCTTCCATCCATTCTAAGCATATCCTAAGGTGTAAGAAGCATAGTTAGGAAGCTTGGAGGCATTGGAACTTGAAGGACCTTCTCATAGAGCTTTTATCCAGCTTGTTCGTCATCTTGTTCATCTTTGATTATTCCCTAGCCCTTGTGCTAGTAGTAAGCCTCTTGAAACTTGATTTTGCTTCTTATTATGATGGTTAAAAGGATATGTAAGATGTTAAACATGAAGATCATAAAGAATCAAGAACATAACTCTTAACATAAAGCTCTAAATCATAAGAATCATTGTTGTTTTAGTGTATATGTGCTTCTTACTTGTGTTTATGATGTTAAACATCATATGAAACTTGCTAGATTGTGAACTAACACATGATCTAGCAAGTGAGAGGATGATCTTGTGAAAAATCAAGATGATCATCCTTTATGTTCATCATGAACTTGAAAACAAAGATGATTTTATGTAAGATGATAATGAATACATGTTATTAGTCTATTACATTGATGATTTTAAAGATAGTTTTCTCAAGAAACCAAGTTAAATTACAAGATTTACATAACCATGATTTTTAAAGAAACTAATTATGATTTAGTGCTAAATCAAGTATAGAAATATGTTGATAACAAGAAAAATTCAAAAGAATGATTTTTAGAAAAATCATCTTACAAGTTGTGAAAGACTAACTTTTCAAGAATGATCTTTATGAACAAATAACCACACTTCTAAGGATAACTAAGCTTACTTAACAACATGCTAAGTTACTACAAATTTTTACAAAATTTCAAGTTCATGATGTGGTGTAAATTGTAAGATTTTGGCTTATGGTAGGTGTTGTTTGAATTGTTGATTGATTGGCGATGATTTTAAAAGAAAATGAAATGCTTTGAAAGCATGGAAACCTCCATTTTTAAGGGGAAACTATGGCAAATTTTTTGTATAATTTAAACACTTAGAAAAATATTTTTAAACAAGTGTTTACAAGTAGATTTTAACCATGGTTTTTCATATAAAATTTGCCATAATTTTTGTTACAAAAATTACAAACATTGGAGGATGATTTTTGATAAATAAAAGTGACTAAGTATATATTTCGGAAAATATATATTTAGATGTCACAAGTTGTGTGATTACTTGTATAATATGTGTATTAGTTGTACTATTTTAGGACTTGAGATAATATAACTTACGAAAATACCAAGAATTATAATACAAAATATTACCAAAATTCCAAGAAAACAAATATATAATTTATACCAAAAAATTGGACAAACCAAACAAGGAATACGGATTATAAATATTTATTCCGGAACTAAGTTCATATATTTTGACAAATGAGTAAAATGGTATTTTGGAAACCAAGGAAACGAAAAATATGATTTTGATCATTATTACAAAATATATCATAATTTGTCAAGGAGAAAATATATTATTTTTAGTGAAGAAAATATATATGTTTTCTAGAACAATTGGAAAATATAATATTTTTGGAGAAAATATATATTTTCTTAAACAAATTGAGAATATATTATCTTTGGGTGAAAAATGGATTTATAAAGTATTTTCTAATTTAATCTTGAAAATATATTATTTTTGAGGTTTATATAAAAATATAGTTATTTTTGCCAAGGAAGAAATATAGATAATTTTCTATAAAAGTTTTCTTAAAATATATATATTTTAAGAATATAAATTGGTGAGTTTTATTGGTTAAAAATAATACTCCAGAAATTTAAATACAAAAATTCAGAATAAGAATACTTAATAAATACAAGAAAATACTTATCCTTGTACGTACACATACACACCGGAATACGCCACCAATACTTGGCAAAATACACAAGTCTAAAAATACAAGTATAAGTATACCCATCCTTGGGGAATTATTCATGGAAGGATTACAAGGCAAATAAGTTAAAATATATTATTTTAACAAATATTCCAAAAATGAATAAATATAAATTTTAACAAGTAATTATACACTTTGTAATAATACAAGTACATCAAAGATGTAGCACAAAGATACTAAGTCATAACAAACAAGACTGAAAGTCGTAGCACGACCCAGCCGTCTAATAAACCATGACACGTGTGTAGGTTATAGACGGCGTAAGGATATATACTTTGGGTATACAGGAGACAGGACACAAATCTGTGAGTTCATGTCCCCCTTTTCTTTTAACTGTTTTCAGTTTTACAACTTCGGGTGAAATACGTGTTACAAATGATACAATGATTACAAATGGTATGGTTAGCTAAGTAATGAACTGTTAGATCATGTGAATGGGTAGGCGTTAACTTGAGACCATTAATCCTTGTTTAAGGACCGAGGGGCATGAGTGGTAGATATATTTGGGTGTTGCGAGCCCCACCCATGGGTCCACGAGTTGGCCGCATGTGGTGACTATGTCGTTCCAGCCGGGTGGCCTGGTACGAAATACGCAAAGGTTTGAGCCTTCCTACACCATTTCACACATATTAATGTATTAGCTACACATTAATTGATCTGTTCATAGGCACTTTCATACTGATTTACAAAAGGCATACTTACAGATGTTTACAAGATTATTCGAACTCATACAGAAACATATGAACTCGCTCAACTTTTGTTGATGTTTTCAAAATTACATGTATTTCAGGAAACAAGATGGATCTTGGGTGATGGTGTTTTTTTCAAGACATAAATTTCAAGTTTTGATGTCATCCTCTTTTGATTTGTAACGTAACTTGAGGATATGTGGGTTGAAACTTAATTACACATGTTTGTAACATTTTAAACTTATGAATGGATGAACATCAAGTTTTAATCATATTGTTGTTTGTTATAATTGAATGCAATGGTATTGAACAAGTCATACATCATACGCTTCCGCAAAAGTCAGGGTGTGACACATTGGTCCACCATTCTAGAGCTCTTCCTTGAAACACGCCAGTTGCACTCCAAGTCTTTAGATGCTCAGGACATTCACTGTTGATGAAAGTAACTTCTGTGATGTTGAACCATTCCAACATTGCAGTCACCCCATCACTGGTCGTGAAAGTCTTATGGTTGCAAGAGACAAAGTGTTTGTAGTTGAAACTCATAGGCTTAGGTTTGTCTGCTTTAGAGTCAACAGATTGAGGGAGGTGTGTTTGATCCCTAGATTTCAGTGACAATCTTGGGAACAATACGTGCAATCTGGTCAGCCATAAAAGACATCATCTTTTTCTGAGTGTTGGCCTTTGATTTCTTGCGGGGGTTGTTGAGACGACTTGACGACATCTAAAGATGCAAGAAAGGATCGAATGAGTCTAGATCATAATGTTTCGTTCAATAACATAGTTTCATGATTACGTAACATAGCTTAAAGTTTCGCATGATCACATAAAAGGCTCAAGTTGTTTCACATATCACAAAACGTTCAACATGTTTCACATAGTTTAATCAAGACTTCCATGTAGTATATATGAATAAAGCATCATAAATTTAGTTTGTTCCTACGATATTATTATTACTGTTTTTTATTGCAGAGATAGTGCGATTCATGTAAAAGTTTCGAAATGATCAAGTATCAACTATAAAACCACATGTAAATCGAGATAACATAAAAGATAGGCTCATAAAACATCGGATTGTTTCAGGTAGAGAAACGTTGGCTAACCAAAGTAAATCGAGCCCCTTTTGAATTCAAGGTAACGTGCTTTGGCTTACTTGGACAAATACGTTCATCGATGTTAGGCCTACGATATTTGTCCTTTCGGTCACTACACGTCCTTAATTGATTGGGAATCTCGAGACTTTGGCGAGACTGAAACTCAAGGAGTGGGACTAGTTATCAAGATGCGAGTTTCACCTCTAACTTGATAACATCGTACCCTAATATAGCCGGTACTTATCCAACGATAATCTTAGCTGAGATATTTACTTGGGGAACAAGTTTATGTTTATATTTAGAGATATATGTACAGATTTAGATTGATTCCATTGTAATTATTATAGGATTATGTTTCCTAATTAGCGATAGGGTTATCTTGTATCTCTCCCTATTTAAAGGGATCTTCAAATGAATGAGAGGCATCAAATATTTGAAACCGTGAATACTTTCATGGTATCAGAGCCTCGGTTCTGATTAACCCTTTTCCGTTTCCCTTTTCCGACCTTCGCGGTCGTGGGTACCGTGGACAGCCACATTCATCAGCTTCTTGGCCTTTTAATCAACACATGGGTCAGATGCAGTTCCCTCAGTGGGCCTGGTGGTCCACACCACCTTATCCCTACCCAACCCAATCATCCTGGAAACCAAATCAGCCCAGTTACCCACCTAATCAGGCCCAATCCCCATCAGCTAACTATGCTGGATTTGTCCCAACATACGGCCCAACTCCTATGGCTCCTGCTGGCCCATCCGCCCCTCTAGGTTTTGACGCATTAAACCCATCAGAGTTGAGTGCTGCTTTCAACACTATGCAGTTGCAATACCCTGAAGTTCCTGTGATGGATACTGGAGCTGAGCGCCATGCTACTGAAAACCGAGGTATGATTTCCCACTTTGATCATTCTCCTTTAAATACTAAACTTATGGTTGGTAATGGTCAATATTTATCCATTGCGGGTTCCGGCACTGGCTATCTTCCCATTCACAACCGTACATATATTTTACCCAATATTCTTTATAGCCCTCAAATTATAAAATCCCTCATATCGGTTCACCGATTCACCCGCGACAATAATGTTTCTATAGAATTTGACCCTTTTGGTTTTTCCTTGAAGGACCTCCGCACTGGGCGCCTACTTTCCCGCCACAATAGCACGGGGGATTTATATCCGGTCACACCACAAACACTTCCGCCTCAAGCTTGCTTCATTGCATCTACTAACTTACCTTGGCATGATCGCCACGGACATCCAGGGACACAAGTTTTAGATGTTCTTCGTAGACATTTTGGTTTTTCATGTAATCACAATAAAAATTCTCAAGTTTGTCATTCTTGTCATTTATCAAACAGTAAACGCTTGCCTTTTTATGAATCTACTTCTTTTACGTTTTCCCCGTTTGATATTATACATTGCGATTTATGGACTTCTTCAATACCTAGTAAAACCGGATATAAATATTACATGGTGTTGATAGACAATTTTTCTCATTTTGTGTGGGTATATCCCCTTAAATTCAAATCTGAAACTTTTCCCACCTTTGTTAAATTTCACCGACTAATAGCCACCCAATTTAACCGCAATATCAAAACCTTTCAATGTGACCTCGGGGGAGAATTCGACAATAACGCCTTTAAACAATTTTCCCATCAACATGGCCTCTTATTTAGATTCTCTTGCCCTCAAACCTCATCCCAGAATGGTCGAGCGGAGCGGATGATTCGTCGTCTCAATGACATCATTCGTTCACTGCTCATTCATGCCCAACTTCCCCCTACCTTCACAACATATTACCCACCAAACGTCTCAATTTCTTTACCCCTACTTTTGCCCTTTACCTTCGTCATCCCACTTATGATCATCTTTGTGTTTTTGGGTGCGCCTGTTACCCAAATACATCGGCCACCCAACCTCACCGCCTTCATCCCAGACCCGTTCGTTGCATTTTTCTAGGCTACCCTCCTGATTTTCGAGGGTACCGGTGCTTCGACCCCACTACCGGGAAGGTTATTATTTCTCGCCATGTCACGTTTGACGAACACACCTTTCCTTACACTATACCCACTCCACCTGCTTCTTACACTTTTTTGGATGACGTACCACCTGGTTTCACCTTCTGTCCATCACCTTCGGCCCGAACCAACCCTTCCCGACAAACCATCTCTCCACAAACCATCTCTCCACCAACCATCTCTCTGTTCCCTTACCACTACCCACGCCGCCCACGACCAGCCCCGGCTCAACCAAACCCGGCTGCCCAGCCTGATAACCCACCTGTAGCACCAACACCTCAGCCCAACCCGGTTGCATCAACCGCAGCCCCACCACCAGCTACGGCCACTTTCCCTACAGCCCCTGCCCACTCTACAGCTGCTACGGCAGCCACCACAATCCACCCACAATCCACTAACCACCATCCCATGATGACCCGGTCCAAAGCCAAACAAGTTCTCACTACCACAGCCATATCACCTGTCCCAAAGTCCTATTCCCAAGCCTTTGCCGACCCCCATTGGCTAAAAGCCATGCAAGCCGAGTTTAGTGCTTTACAGGAAAATGATACTTGGGATCTTGTGCCTCGACCACCAAACAGACCGGTCATTCGATGCATGTGGCTGTTCCGTCATAAATTTAAAGCTGATGGTACTTTGGAAAGATATAAAGCCCGGTTGGTTGTAAATGGTAAATCTCAAAAAGTGGGCGTTGATTGTGAGGATACCTTTAGCCCGGTCGTCAAACCGGCTACTATTCGCACCGTTTTATCCATTGCAGTGTCTCGATCTTGGCCTATCCATGAATTGGATGTCAAGAACGCCTTTCTTCATGGACATTTGAATGAAACGGTTTTTATGCATCAACCAGCAGGTTTTGTGGATCGTCGTTTTCCTAATTTTGTTTGCAGGTTAAAGAAGTCTTTGTATGGTTTGAAACAGGCTCCACAGGCTTGGTACACCAGATTTGCAAACTTTATTTTATCTCGTGGGTTTCGTGGCAGTGTCTGCGATAATTCTCTATTTATTTACACCAAGGGCTCGGAGACTGCATATTTATTATTATACGTTGATGATATTGTCTTGACAGCCTCATCCACTGGCTTACTTCAGGATATTATCACTACTTTTTCTCGTGAATTTGCTATGACTGATTTGGGTGAGTTACATCATTTTTTGGGTATTAGGGTCTCTCGTCATACCAATGGACTTTTTATGGATCAGGCCCAATATACCAAGGATATTATTTCTCGTGCCTCCATGACATCGTGCAAGCCATGTACCACTCCCGTAGATTTGTCATCCAAACTAAGCGCAACTGATGGCCCGCTTTTTCCTGACCCTACTTTGTATCGCAGTTTGGCTGGTGCATTACAATACTTAACTTTTACTCGCCCTGACATTACTTATGCGGTTCAGCAAGTTTGCTTATTTATGCACGAACCGCGCGAGTCTCATTTTGCCTTTTTAAAGCGCATACTACGGTATCTCTAGGGCACCATTGACTACGGTATTCGTATCGTCCAGTCGGCTACACATTCCTTAGTTGCTTATTCTGATGCAGATTGGGGAGGATGTCCTGACTCCCGTCGTTCTACTAGTGGATATTGTGTTTTTCTGGGAGATAACCTTATTTCGTGGTCATCTAAGCGGCAGCCTACGATTTCTCGTTCTAGTGCTGAAGCGGAATACCGTGGGGTTGCTAATGCGGTTGCAGAGGCTACATGGTTACGAAATTTACTTCTTGAGCTCCGCCTTCCCCTTTGTCAAGCTACGGTCGTTTACTGTGATAATGTGTCCGCGGTTTTTCTATCTGATAATCTTGTTCAGCATCATCGCACGAAGCACATAGAGATTGATATCCACTTTGTTCGGGAGAAAGTTCGAGTCGGCCATATCCGTGTTCTTCATGTTCCGACCTCGTTACAGTATGCAGATATATTTACCAAGGGACTTCCTCGTCAACTGTTCCAGTCTTTTCGCTCCAGCTTGAGCATTTGTCCTACGCCCGCTCAAACTGCGGGGGAGTCTTAGCTGAGATATTTACTTGGGGAACAAGTTTATGTTTATATTTAGAGATATATGTACAGATTTAGATTGATTCCATTGTAATTATTATAGGATTATGTTTCCTAATTAGCGATAGGGTTATCTTGTATCTCTCCCTATTTAAAGGGATCTTCAGATGAATGAGAGGCATCAAATATTTGAAACCGTGAATACTTTCAGATAAGACCTATTAGAATATGAAATGGAAATTTCCCTTCAAGGTTTGGATGACACTCCTAACTTGAGGGTGAATTTCGTGCAAAATATAAGTATCACTGAGTGAAAGTCGTCATCAAAGGCGGGAATCACCCCTGTTTTGATGAGTCATTTCACTGTGTTTCATGAGTGTTTTCAAAGCATCCATGTGTGTATTGTGTTAGCCTTAGGAAAGGCATGTAAATTTAACAGGGAAGTGTTGCTAGGAAGCATGCACGGTAGAATGCATAAGTTTTATACAACAAATAAGAGTCAAAGTTCCTAGAACTATAGACTAGGGTAAAGCATTCCTACTTTTCCTAATTCCCTATAGTTATGGCTCTGATACCAATCTGTCACACCCCAACTGATGGCGGAAACATCGGGGCGCGACACTAAGCGTTCAGATTGCTCAAGAGATTCCACAACACTATTCATTTCGATATGGATTAGTCAAAATTTCATAAATAAATCTAAATTGTCAAACACATTCCACGACCAACACATTGTATCAACAAAACATTCAAATAATGTTCCAAAATGTTTCTAATTATTTAAGATGAGTTTCTAAGCATCCTCCTAGCTTGTTTTCTTGAATCCCAGCTACTATCAAACTGCAACATGTATTAAAATACTATCAACAAAAATGTTGGCGAGCATACAAGTTTGAATACGTAGCATAATAATTCAAAAACTCATATCTAACATGAAAACGTATAATAAGTTTCACCATGCTAGTTTACGCAGTCCAAGTGACATCCCAAGTTTCCCAACGCGTTAAATGTCTTTCCCAAAGAATAACGGGAGGTTAATGTCTCCTCCTAACAATACCCCAAAGACTAACGGGGAGGTGCGCTACCCCTATAGCGCTACTATTGTTAAGGCGGAACTACACACAGGAATTAAACGTTCACATAGCATAAAAGTCTCAAGTATCACAAGTTTCAAGTTTCATGCTTAAACGGATAGAGTATGTTTCAAATAAGTTTCAAGTGTCTTGATATAGAATACATGTTGCATCCCAAAAGTGTTTAAAACAAAAAGGGATCGAAGTATACTCACAGTGGGTGCCTAAACCAAACACTGCTAAGATTGGATCGAAGGGAGCGCTGGATCAGCCTGCGTGCGCGGAACAGAGCATAAGTCCTCTAAGAGCTGACCCGGTTGGGAACAGAGTGTCAGATAGTGCGAGAATCAAGTAAAAGTGTCTCTCTAGATACCTGAGCGGTTGGTCATCCGGACGGATGGTCATCCGGACGGATGACCATTCGGGCAGATGGACTCCATCCGATCGGATGGTCATCCGGACGGATGTGTCACACCCTGACTTTTACGGAAGCGTGATTATGGTGTGACTTTCTTAATACCATTGCATTCAATCATAGCAACAACTATATGATAAAACCATAGATGGTCATCCATTAATTAAGTTTAAAAAAAAACATCACGAACAACGTTGTTTGAAACATAGACTTCGACTTTAAGTTTTACAAACCATACGAATTGTTTAAGAGTTCACAAGGACTCATCAAAAGACTCTAAATAAAACCAAGATTTGGAAGTGGTGTCTTGTCCAGGATAGGACACCCAAACCAAATCTCAAGACCATGGATGACATCTTTTATTCTTAACGCAACTTGAAACATCCAACGCCCGCCAGATCCACTTTTAATTCCCTGAAATACATGTATTTTGAAAACATCAACAAAAGTTGAGCGAGTTCATGTGTTTGTTTGTGTGTATGAATAAAACCTTGTAATCATTGTATGTATGTATGTATGTTTGTAAATCCTGGTATGAAAGCAAAACAAGGAAACCGATCTATTAATGGTTTGCAAAGCCATTAACATGCGTGCAACGGCGTAGGAAGGTTCAAACCTAGCAGATTTGTACCGGGCCTCCGGCTGTAAGACATAGTCACCTCATGGGCCAACCCTGGTCCACATGGGTGTGGGCTCGCTACACCCAAATAGATCTATCACTCATGCCCCTCGGTCCTAACACGAGGATTAATGGTCTTAAGAGTGTGCCTACCCATTCACATGATCTACTGTACTTTCCAAAGCTAACCATACCAATGGTAATTGTTTGTAATCATTTTGTAACATGTACTTCACCTCCGAAGTTATAAAACAAAACAGTTTAAAGAAAAAGGCGGACATGAACTCACTGTCTTGCGTCTTCAGTCACCGTAACTCAAGCTTCTTTGGTCAACACGACTACCTACAACGTACTAATGTCTATTAGACGAACGGGCCGTGTCTTGACTTAGTATTATTGTCTTTGAGTTACGATTAATTTGTGTCTTCAATATTATTCCAGTTATATAATTATTTGTTAAAATAATTAATATTTCAACTTAAATTATATTTATGAAATTTTGGAATATTTGTTAAACAATATTATTGTAACTTAATACTTCCCAATTATTTATACCTGTAATCCCTTCCCAAGGATGGGGGTATCTTTCACTTGTATATTTTTTTCTTGTATCGGGGTCGTATTCCGGTGTGTATTTATACGCATGAGAATACGTATTTTTATTGTAATCATTAAGTATTCTTATACTTAATTTCGTATTAATTTTCCGGAATATTATCTTTAATA
Organism: Helianthus tuberosus; assembly: GCA_030545235.1. Lineage (NCBI taxonomy): Eukaryota > Viridiplantae > Streptophyta > Magnoliopsida > Asterales > Asteraceae > Helianthus > Helianthus tuberosus. The sequence continues at coordinate 71,617,791 of CM060443.1, forward strand.
AAGATTCAATATATATTTCCAAAAATATATATTTTAAGGGTTATTACTTAGAAAAATTATTCATAATTTTCCTTTGGCAAAAATATTCGTATTTTCTTACAAGTTCCAAAAATAATATATTCCGTTTTTGTTTGAGAAAATATATATTTCTTTCAAAAATAATATATCTTCTAATATTTCCAAGAATCTACATATTTTTTATTCACTCAAAAATAATATATTTTCTTCTTGTCAAAAATATGATATAAGTTTGTGATAATTGTAAAAATCATATTTTTGTCTCCTTGGTGTCCAAAATATTATTTACCAAAATATTCTTTGTGAATAAATTCCGGAATATTCTTGTAAGTCTTATTCCATAGTTCGGTTTTCACCATATTTTGTGTAAATGAGTACATTTATTCGTTGGAATTTTGGTAATATTTTGGATGGTAACTCTTGGTATTTTTGTGAGTCATATTATTCCAAGTCCTAAAATAATATAACTAATACACAAAGTATACAAATAATCACACACATTATGTCTTCTAAATATATATTTCCTAAATACATATTTAGTCACTTTTATTTATGAAAGCCAACCTCCAATATTTGTGTTTTTGTAACAAAAAATTATGGCAAAGTTTTTGTAACAATTTATTATTTAAAATACACTTGTAAGTGTAGGTTAATAAATATTTTTCTAAGTGTTTGTATTTTAAGAAAATTTTGTCATAGTTTCCCCTAAAAATGGAGGTTTCCATGCTTTTAAGCATATCATTTTCTTTTGTAAAAATCATCACAATCAATCCACAATCAACAATAAACAACCTTTACTTACCAATTTGCCAAAAACAAGTAATAATATACCACTTCATGAACTTGAATATTTATAAAAATTTGTAGTAACTTACTAGTGTTCTTAGTAAGTCTTGTTACCCTTTAAAATGTGATTAGTTCTTTAAAAACTTCATTTTTAAAGAAGTTAGATGTTTATAACTTCTTGTCACATTTTCTAAAAATGTTTCTTCATGAAATTTTCTTATTACACAAGTGTTTCTACACTTGTTTATCCACCAAAAATAAGGTTTGTATATATATAAACCAAGATCTAGCAAGACTTATATTTTTAACTTGGTTTCTTTAAAAATCATCCATAAATCTTTAGATCCATAAGTGTTACTACTCACTCTGATCACTACCTTTCAAGAAACAACTTTGTTATTTCAAGTTCATGCTTCATGTGTGGATGATCCATCATCCTACAACATTTCTATTTTCTCTTCTTGCTAGGTTATGTTTTTAATCATGATCAAGCAAGATCCTATGATAATCAACATAATTTCTACAAACAATCAATGATTAACAAGCATAACAACTCATATTCATCAAGATTACTTTATTAAACATGCTTATGTTCAAGTTTCATTTTTATGATCTTTAGTGTTCTTCAAGTTTTTGATTATGATTCTTCTTTAACCACTTAAAATAGAAGTAATATAGCAAGATCAAGACTCTTACCACTAGCACAAGGCTAGGGATGATCAAGAGAGGTTATGAGATGGATAAAAGAAAACAAGAGAGGTCATTGATCTTCCATGTTGGTGCACTACGTCTTACATCGAGTCTTGTAGTATATAGGTTAAAACATGGCACGAAATCCAAGAAACATGTGTTAGATAGTGATTTCGCCCATGTGTCAAGGTCTGATTTCGCTCATGTGTCATACACATGATTTCGCTTATGTGTCAAGACTAGGTTTCGCTTATGTGGCATGTATGTGGTTTCGCTTATATGTCATGTACATAAAAGCGAAACCTGTGAGCCTATATATAGTCTGAATGAGCGAAATCATAGACATAGTTGTAGGTGTTCTCTTCCGGCAAGCCACGAAGTGCTGCCAAAGTGCTGTCAGAGTCTGTAAACGTTATCAAGATCAATACAACAGCAATTAAACGTGAATCTGGCTGAAATCGCACCAAATCATTAGTTTCCGCCTCTTGATTTGGATAGGAATTCTTCTGATCGACTCAAACAGGGCCGAATACGATCCTACAAGTGGTATCAGAGCTCAGGAGGAAGAGTTCTTGCCATTTCAGTTGCATTCATTCTGATTTTCTACACTTTCTTCAAATTTTTAAAATTTTTCACGGTAAAACCGGCTCAATTTCACACACAGCACTCGTAATCATGTATTAGTAAACTCTTGAAAGTTTCAAAGCTAAAATCGATCTAGAACTTAGGATTTTCAAGGTTTCGCTTATACAGACTCGTGAATATGATGATGTCAGCAGTTGATTTCGCTTTTGTGGAAGTTTAAAGAGTAATTTCGCTCATAAGGAACAAGTTGATTTCGCTCCAGTGACACTTGAGATTTCGCTTATTAGTACACTCAGGGTTTCGCTCCAAGGAACACTGTTTGATTTCGCTCTTTTGAACCATTTGAGGTTTCGCTTATTGTGACACTTCAGTGATTTCGCTCATCTGATCAACTTAATTTCGCTCATCTGTACAACTTAGGGTTTCGCTTCAAGGAAAAATTCTGATTTCGCTTTTGTGACATTAGGGTTTTCGCTCGAAAGGTCAACTTTGCCTAAGCTTGGAAACTTGTGAACTTTGAACAATGGACAACGAATTTTATAACGCCTTTGCTAGTCCGATCACAATCACTCAGAATGCTTTGCTTGAGAACGAAACAGGAACGTCTCAGAAACCGCCTAAACTCATGGATATTGATGATTACAACGCATGGTCCGAACGGTTTGGGAATTGGGTTGAAGCTTATCATTTGGATGCGTGGGAACACACTGAGGAACCTTATGTTAAACCCACAACAAATGGTGTGCAGCAAACAATTAGAGAAATGAGTACGGAAGATAAAAAGAAATATCGAGATGAGAAACTGATGGTGAGTCTGCTTCAGGAAGCAATAAAAGAAGATATCTTGATACTGCTTCAACATGATGGAACTGCTTATTCGATTTGGACAGAATTAGAAGCAAAATTTGTTGGTAGTGATGATATGCTCAAAAACAAAATGTCGCTCATGAAGAAAGAATTCGATTTATTCCGTGGTTTGAAATCTGAAAACACCAAGCAAATAATTGATAGATATTGTAACTTGGTGAGAAATATGACAAAACTTGGAATTAAGAAAGATACTGATGAATTGATTGAAAAACTTGCAGATGCACTACCTCATGAAACTTGGGGAACGTTTCTGATGATGCTGAGATCCAACAGAAAAGATTATAAAATATGTCACTGGGAGATTTCATCAAACATCTGGAAGCTCAAGAGATGGAGCAAAGGAAGATCGCCAGGATGAAGAACTACGATGGAGAACAAGATATCAGATTGTATTACAAAGGTGGTGTCAACGAAAAGTCAAATTTTTCTCCAAAAGTCGAAACTGCTTACAGTGCGAAAGATTCTTCTGAAAAGAAATCATCTCAGGGATCAAGCAGCACAAGATTTTCATCATTTGATCCAAACATTTCAGCAACAAAGAACGGAAGAAAACTTCAGTGCAATATTGTTTTAAGTCTTGAAAATGATCAAGATTATACTGAAGAGGTTGCTAAAAATCAAATGTCTTTGTTGGGAATGATTTTAGAATCATATAGTAGTTTTGTGGCCGGAAAGATCGGTAATCCAATGCTCACGAAAGAGGATTACGATCAAATAGATGCTGAGGAAATGGAATTGATGGACATTAAATGGTGCATGGCTAGTGTGTTGAGACGAGCTGAGAAGTTTAAACAAATTACGGGAAGAGATGATTTCCGTGATGCAAATGTTTCAACTTTAGGCTTTGATAAATCTAACTTTACATGTTTTCGTTGCAGGGAAAAGGGGCATTTCAAGAGGGAGTGCAAAAATCGTGAAGCTTGTGGAGCCCAAAATCCTTTTGGAAACAACGATTATCACAAAAAGGCGATTTATCATCAAGTCACACCACCAGCACCGCATCAGGCACAAACTGCACATGGGAGAGATGTGATTGAAGGGTCAAAAAGAGCATGTCTAGTTAATCAGGGCAAGTATGATAATTTTACCTGGGATAAATATCTTCCAACAAACAGCAAAGTGTGTTTGGCAGAACAAGATGATGAAAAGTTGGCTGAAGGTTTTTGTTGGGACGATTTTTCCAAAGACACTTCATATGCTAAAGCTTTCATTGCAAATGCCTACGATTTGAAATGTGCTGAAAAGTGCAGAAAAGTAATGGAAGCTGCTGAAGCAAGACGGAGAAAGCTTGAAGAAGAGGAAGAAGAGGAAGAGAGATTAAAAGCTGAGGCAGAAGCTGAGAAAAAGAGAAGAGCTGAATTTTTACGATCAAACAGAACAGTCAAAGAAGTTCCTGAATTTGAAGTCAAAGTTGATGCAGAACCTGTCAAAGTTCCTGAAAAGTGCATGAACTGTGATTCTTTAATCAAGCAGAACAATGAGTTGCTGCATAACATAAACAGATTGAAAGAATCCTATGATACAATGAACAGAGAAATCAACAAGTATACTGATTCAAACGGTGAACAAGTTGTGGCAATGAATACACTAAAGAGAGCTTATCTGAGACAACTTGATGATGTTAACTTTCACATAAAGAAATGTGCTGATTAGGAGTTGAAGTTGGCAACACAAAAGATAGAAACTGAGAGAGTTAACAAGCTATTAGAAAGTTACTCATGTTCTACTTTTGTTGTTGACAAGATTTATCCGGTTGTGGAGAAATTGAAGACATTTGAAGAAGTTAAGACGTCCGAAGAAAAGAAGTCAGAGACAAGAGAAAATGATGAAGTGAAGATTTCTGGTGAGAAACCAAGTGTTGTCTATAACAAATGTCCACCCCCGGTCGAAAATGGATATTCACCTCGAAATCCAAATTCCGAAAGAGTCGATAAGGCAATAAACATACAATGGGAGTCTGGGCCGTTGGATAACTTGCAAGAAAATATTGATGTCACATACACGTCATCCGACACTGATCATGAGTCAAAGTTGATAAAAAGTGTGGTCGATCAGGTGTTAGATAAAGATGACTGTGAGGAGTCAAAACCGGAGTCCAAATCCAAGTCAAAATCTGAGTCCGATGCGTCAAAGTCAACAGTCAAAAAGGACAAACGGGTTTATGATAAAGAGTTTTTGATATCAAAATCTAATTTGAATGATGAATCATTCAAAGTGGCATATACTTTGAAAGATTCTGACAAATTATATTCTGATGAAGTTTTCCAATAAGAAGTGTTAGAATTGAAATGATTAAAAAGGTTTTCAAAATTACAGAAATTAATATTTCTGAAATAAAAGATTTAAATCTTTCTGGAAAACCTAAACAATACACTTCAAGAGTGCAACAAAGATTAAACAAGAAAAATGGTTACAGTTCTGGTTCTTGTATTCATAAAAAACCAAACCATAACTGTAATTTCAAAAAGAAAGGATTAGGAATTAATCAACCGAAAAATTATAAAAATGAAAAATTTTATAAACCAAAAACTGTGTTTGTTTCAGGAAATTCTTTAGAAGCTGAGAAAGAACAAGCATTCAGAAAGCAGACAAATCAGGAATTCCTTGCCAAGAAGCAAGAAGAACTGAAGAAGAATGCTGTTCTAAAGAAGATTGAAAAGAGAACCTGTTTTCAGTGTAAAACTGTTGGTCATGTTGCTAGGGACTGTCCGAAGACATTCAAACCAAAATAGGAAGTCTCTGGTAAATTAAAAGAGAAAGTGATCAAGAAAACTGAACTTTCAACCCGAAAGTTTACAGGCTTTGAAAATTCAACCTTTGAGATTGGTGAATGTTCAAAGAATGTGGTAAAAAGAAAAGAAAATCTGAAAAATCAAAAGTGGGTTGTTAAGGGTTCAGGAAACAGTTCTGGTGATGAATCTGATTCCACAAAATCAGAGGAGCCAAAAGTTGTTAAAGAAAAGGTTGAGAAATCAGTTCTGAATGTGGATGATGTGAATTTTCCACCTCTGCGGGCTGAAAATTTTAAAAAGAAAGTTGAGAAAGTTGAAATTTCAAATCAATTTTATTCTAACAAGAAAAAATTTGATGTTGATAAGGCTTTCAATGGAACTGTGAAACACATTTTTGGCAAAATGCTCAATGGTAAGGCTAAAGGTGTTAAAGAATTTTATGCTGCCAAAAGAGGAGTTCACAGATCGGTTGAAAGTAAAAATGAAGAAGAGGTTGTTACACCCAAGGAAGGTCAGGCTTGGGTGGATATTTTTTTCAAACAGTAAAAAACCTGACTTGCCGGAGATCCCAAGTTGGTAATCGTGGATCATGAATCGGCATCATTCTTATGTTGTTTGTTTGAAAATTTTTGGAAATTTATATTGTAGGAATAGCCGGAACTCCCAGGTTGGTAAGTGTGGAGTAGGAATCGGCATCTTGAGAATTCAACTAACAGATGATGTTGGTTGAAAATGCTTGATTGGATTGTTTTTACAAGTGGTAAATCAGGGACATTAAGTTGTATCTGATTTTCTACAAGTGATTGAGAAACAATATGATGAGTTTTTCCCCTAACCTACACATGGTTAAAATCAATCAACAAAACTTATTTTCCAGAAAAACCATTTGATTAAAACAAACTTAAGTGTTTTGAAATCAATGGGAAAATAGTTTGTTGTGAGGGGGAGTTCTGATTGTTATGCCAAGTGGATGGCGAATTGAAGTGATTCGATATCAGTTGTCACGTTGCTTGTACAGTTTGTTTTTCAGATTTCCTAAAATGTGTTTGCATTTTAGGGGGAGTAAGAAATTTCTGAAAATCCAAAAACATTTGAAAATTTGAAAAAGCCAAAAACATGATAAAACCTACTGGCAAAAATAAAAAAACAGTAAAAATGAAAAATGAGTTTTGTTGTATAAAAGAGGAAATGATAGTACATCAGTGGACTATCACAACATGCTAAAGATTTGGAAAGTCAAATGTGATAAACGATCTCACTGTGGATGTGTGAATAGGTTTTTGCACATTTAGTAGATTGTGACGAGATATAAACCTAAATTCAAACTTGCTTATATCATGGGGAAACATCTCTCGGATATATGGGTAACCCCCGAAATCTCGTTTGAAAGATTCCTTTTTCTGATATACTAGGTTTTTATACTCAGTGATGTCTGGGGTATTATTCCGGGACTTCTGCTGAATGGAAGTTCTGACCTAGTCCTCGAATAATACTTTCCGCAATGCTTGAAACATAGCATCACCCTCAGCATATATGATACAACAACAACAACAACCATACCCAGTAAATCCCACAGATAGCAAAGCTACTTATAGGGTCTGGGGAGGGTGGGATGTAGACAGACCTTGCCTCTATCCATACGGATAGAGAGGCTGCTTCCAGAGAGACCCTCGGCTCGAAAACGAACAGCATACCAACACACCAAGTCAAAATATAGCAAATAAGAAGTCAAACATACCAAGAAAGTGATCAAAGTGTTAGAATATTATGTAAATCATGTATAATAGCATACAACATCATTTGGGCATAAACACAAGAGGCAATCACCGGAAAGGTCCCTTAAAGATAAGAGAAACCTACGACCCTAAAATACACCCAAGGCCTTACTGCAATATCCTCTAAAAGTCCTTAACCCTAATCCTATGCCTCCACGAAGTCCGATCTTGGACCATGTCCTCAGAAAGATGCAACTCTAATAAATCATGTCTAATCTGCTCATCCCATGTCAGTTTGGGTCTGCCTCTTCCTCTCCTCCCTTCCACCGTAAGGGTTTCCACTACTCTAACCGGTGCCGTCGTGATCATATATGATAAGACCATAAAATTGCTTAGCAATGCTGTTGTAAAAAAGATCCTCTAAAGGGGACACACCCAAAAGTTGAGTCATGATCTCTCTGCTGAACGGTAGTTCTGACCTGAGCTCTCATGATTCTTCATAATTTATTAACCCCTACAGATATCATTTGTGTCATAATTACCTGTAAGACTGAATATTGGGATCTGGATACGGGAGTATATTCTGAGGTGGGAAACGCGATTGAGTTTATGTTCTTAAGACATTAATCTCGTATCTCGAAACAATTGAACTTTGTGTGAAAATTTAAGTGGACCAGTATACTGACAATCTAAGTGAATCGTTTAAAACTTAAAATGAAATGAAGCTTAACGGTGTTGGTGATATGTCTCAAAAACTAATATGATCCTCTTGCACGAACTCACAAAAATATTGTTTGTATATATTTCATTTCTGCATTTTCTTGATTTTAAAAGTTGTGTCAGTTATTTTCTTTCAGAAAATCCAAAAAGATTTTGGTGTGTTTTAGCATAAATTTTTGAAAAATTCAAAAAGATTTTCGACAACTGATTTTGGAGAGCTGATTTTCAAAATTCCGAGTGCTAAACATGATGAACAAATGGTTTGGGTGAAAGTGTTTGAAGATTGTTGAAATGAAATGAGAAAAGTTTTTGCTATAAAATGTTATACCTGCAAGTGGTAAATTAGATTTGAAAATCTTATCCACAAATGATTATCAGAAAATTTATTTTTGGGTAGAGTTTATGCAGGTTGGCCAGGTTTTGATCCAGAGCAGGATGAAAGCCAGGTTATGATCTTGTGAATTCTAGACTACGATCCCAGCAGATTGAGAGGGGGAGTCTAAAGACACCATGATATTCAACATTTGAGAGAGAGGAGTTTGTTGAAGATAAAGATAGAGAATGAGGATTCTTGCAATGACAAATACTTCAGAGGAAGATCGAAGACTGATAAAGATTGTAGGTTGACAATTGAAGAGTCGACACTGAAGACTCCGTCAACATCCGAGGGGGAGTTTGTTGGTGCACTACGTCTGTCGACTACGTCTTACATCGAGTCTTGTAGTGTATAGGTTAGAACATGGCACGAAATCCAAGAAACATGTGTTAGATAGTGATTTCGCCCATGTGTCAAGGTCTGATTTCGCTCATGTGTCATAGACATGATTTCGCTTATGTGTCAAGACTAGGTTTTGCTTATGTGGCATGTATGTGGTTTCGCTTATATGTCATGTACATAAAAGCGAAACCTGTGAGCCTATATATAGTCTGAATGAGCGAAATCATAGACATAGTTGTAGGTGTTCTCTTCCGGCAAGCCACGAAGTGCTGCCGAAGTGCTGTCAGAGTCTGTAAACGTTATCAAGATCAATACAACAGCAATTAAACGTGAATCTGGCTGAAATCGCAACAAATCATTAGTTTCCGCCTCTTGATTTGGATAGGAATTCTTCTGATCGACTCAAACAGGGCCGAATACGATCCTACATTCCACAAGCTCCTGGCTTCTTTGTATGATCTCTAACACCTTTGTGAATGCTTGGAATAGTTGTAACTTGATTGAAAGGTGTTGATGATGGTGGTGCTATGGTCGGCCGAGAGCAAGGAGAGAAGTGAGGAGAGTTATGTGTGTGTTTAAGTGTGTGTGAGAATGAGATCAAGAATCCTACAAGTCTTACTTATAACCAAGTTCAAGTGTTATCTTGTGTGTAATATGTTTAGGAAAGTTCATGCATATCCAATATAATATTGAAATAAAATCTACCAAGTGGGGGCCATGTTGGGTCGTAAGTAGGTGGGGGGGGTCTAGCATAGGTTTTAACCAAGTTAGTTACATTAAGGTTAAATATCAAGTATTAGTTAGTTATGTTAGTTACTAGATATTCACAGGGTGTTATGATGTTCGGGGACCCTAAGTAGCTTGGTAGTGTTAAAACAGTGCTTCTAGTGAAAATTTGGTGTTCCGGGTAGTGTCCGGTTGTTCGATTGGTTACCGGTTCGTTAAGGTGCAAAACCTTGCAGTTTAGTGTTCTTTATGTACCCTTTTGTGACACTTTTGATTCCCGACACTTAGGAAAGCATTCAGGACCATTTAACCAAGTTTCTGCATAATATTAGTGTGTTAACATGCTGATTTTTGCTGAATTTTGCTGAATTCAGCACTTTGGGTGAGTTTTAGGCACTTTCCGATACTTAAACTACCCCTAAAAAGGCAGTTTTGTGATCCTTACTTTCCTACACACTATACTAGTGTAGTACTTGGTTTTTGGCTCATTCTGTGTCTCAATGCACTATCTGTCTATGTGCTGAGTTCTATCAGCATTTTCCTGACTTATCAGATAACTGTGCTAACTGTACTTAATGCATCATTTGAGGCAACAAAGCTTTCATGCAATATTGGTATGACATTAAACAATGAATGATGCACATGTATGTGTATGGCAGTAATCAGAAAGCAGTTAATTGTAAATTCAGCACAGTCATTAAGCAGTAATCATGGTTAATTAGTTGTACGGATACCTGGATTTTTTACAATTGTCACATTCTCCCCCTGTTAAGAAAATTTCGTCACGAAATTTTAAGCTTTACTCCTGGTTGCAGGGGTGTTAGGGAACAAATGCGGATATTTAGCTTTCATGCGGTCCTCACGCTCCCAAGTAAACTCTGGGCCGTGACGCGCATTCCATCGAACCTTGACAAGCTTGACACTACTCCTCCGAGTTTTGTTAACTTTCCAGTCAGTAACCTCAACAGGTTCTTCGGTAAAGTGGAGTGTGTCGTCAATGTGAACTTCGTCAGCAGGTATGATCACGGTTTCTTGAGTTGGACTCTTCTTCAGATTAGATACATGGAATGTATCATGAACACCATTAAGTTCTGCAAGTAGTTCCACCTTGTAAGCTACAAGACCAATCCTTTCCAGGATTTTGAACGGTCCAATGAATCGTGGGTTTAACTTACCACGCTTCCCAAAGTGTGCCACACCTTTCCACGGTGAGACTTTAAACAAAACCATATCTCCCACTTCAAATTCTAAAGGTTTCCTTCTTTGGTCCGCATAGCTCTTTTGTCGATCACGAGCCACCTTAATGCGCTCTCAGATCTGTATAATCTTATATGTCATCTCCTGGACCAATTCGGGACCAACCAGCTGTCTATCGCCTGCATCTGCCCAGCATAACGGCGATCGACACTTTCGTCCATAGAGAGCTTCAAACGGTGCAGCTTGAATGCTTGTATGGTAGCTGTTATTATAGGAGAACTCAACCAAAGGCAGGTGAGTGTCCCAACTGCCACCCAAGTCCATTACGCAAGCTCGTAACATATCTTGAAGCGTTTGAATCGTTCTCTCACTTTGGCCGTCCGTCTGTGGGTGAAATGCGGTGCTCAAATTCAAGTGTGAACCAAATGCTTCTTGGAAAGATTTCCTAAATCCTTGATACAAATCTTCCGTCTCTGTCAGATATAATCAAGATAGGCACTCCATGACGTGCAACTATGTCCCTTAGGTACAGCTCAGCTAGCTTACCTGTGTTATCCTTTTCTCTGATTGGCAAAAAGTGCCCAGACTTTGTCAGACGGTCTACGATTACCCAAATCGTATCATGACCTCTGGGTGTCTTTGGCAGCTTTGTCATGAAATCCATTGAGATCTGCTCCCAGTTCCACATGGGTATCTTAGGTTGCTGTAAAAGTCCTGAAGGCTTCTGATACTCGACCTTCACCTTGGCACAAGTCAAGCATTTCCCAACATAAGTTGCAACATCACCTTTCAATATCGGCCACCAGTAGAAATCTTTCAAATCTTGGTATATCTTATCCGATCCTGGGTGGATCAAGTACCTTGATTTATGAGCTTCATCAAAGATCACATCTCTAAGACCACCAAAGAGGGGAACCCAAATTCTTCCCAAGAAACACAAAGTTCCTTCCTCATTGGGTACCAACTGGTTCTCCATCCCACGGAGATATTCATCCTTCAAGTTTTCCTTTTTGGGAGCTTCTCTCTGTGCAGCACGAATGCGCAACGAGAGGTCTGTTTGAATGATCATCTCCAAAGCCCTAACCCTTATGGGCTTAATCCTCTCTTTTCGACTCAAGGCGTCTGCCACCACATTCACCTTTCCTGGGTGATATTTGATTTCGCAATCATAATCGTTTAACAACTCTACCCATCTTCGTTGTCTCATATTAAGCTCTTTCTAATCAAATATGTGTTGTAGGCTCTTGTGATCTGTAAACATCGTGCATCGGGTGCCATACAAGTAATGCTGCCAAATCTTCAAAGCAAACACCACTGCGCCTAATTCCAAATCATGCGTGGTGTAGTTCTTTTCATGAACTTTCAACTGGCGTGAAGCATAAGCGATAACCTTCTATCGCTGCATCAGCACGCAACCTAATCCCTGACGCGAAGCATCGCAGTATACCACGAAGTCATCAGTGCCTCCGGGTAGGGATAAAATAGCTGCATCACAAACCTTGTTTTTGAGTAACTGAAAAGCTTCCTCTTGTTTATCTCCCCATTCATACTTCTTATCCTTTTGGGTAAGCGAGGTCAGCGGTTGAGCGATTTTGGAAAAATCCTCAATGAATCGGCGATAATACCCAGCTAAACCTAGAAACTGACGGATCTCGGTTGGCGTCTTCGGAGTTTCCCAATTCTTAATTGCCTCGATCCTGGTGGGATCCACATGGATTCCATCATCATTCACTACATGATCGAGGAATTGTACCTCACGCAACCAGAACTCGCACTTCGAGAACTTTGCGTACAACTTCTCCTTTTTGAGCAGCTCTAAAATGGCTCTAAGGTGTTATTCATGCTCTTCCTTTGTTCTTGAATAAATAAAAATATCATTGATAAATACAATCATGAATTTATCGAGATATGGCTTGCAAACTCGGTTCATCAGATCTATAAATACTGCCGGCGCATTTGTCAACCCAAACAGCATACTAGAAACTCATAATGTCCATAACGAGTTCTAAAGGCAGTCTTTGGTATGCTTTCCTCTTGAATCCGCAGCTGGTGATAACCTGATCGAAGGTCGATCTTAGAGTAATAACTCGAACCCTGAAGTTGACCGAAGAGATCATCAATCCTCGGCAAGGGGTACCGATTCTTGATGGTCAACTTGTTCAGCTCTCGATAGTCAATACACATACGGAAGCTACCGTCCTTCTTCTTTACAAACAAAAGTGGAGATCCCCAAGGAGAGAAGCTTGGTCTAATAAATCCCTTGTCCAAAAGCTCTTGAAGTTGCGTCGACAACTCTTGCATCTCGGAAGGCGCAAGTCGATAAGGTGCCTTAGCTACAGGCGCAGCGCCTGGAACTAAGTCAATGTGGAATTCGACTTGTCGTTGGGGCGGCAATCCTGGCAAGTCTTCGGGGAAGACTTCAGGATATTCCCTTACCATAGGGATATCTTCCAGCTTCGGCTCTTCGGCTTCTTTGTCCACAACGTGAGCCAAGAAGGCAACACAACCTTTTTGCAAAAGCTTTCGGTCCTTCAAACAACTGATAATCCTTAGAGGCGTATCATACTTTTCTCCGTGCACTACAATCGTCACTCCATTCGTCATAGGGATGCGAATGATCTTCTCATGGCATACGATCTCAGCTCGGTTTCTCGACAACCAATCCATTCCAATTACCACGTCAAAGCTTCCTAACTCGACTGGCAGAAGATCAAGCGTAAACTCACGCTCTCCAAGTTCTATTACACAATCTCTAATTACTTCATTTGCCTCTACTAGCTTTCCATTAGCTAGTTCTATTGAATACGGGACATCTAACTTACTGGCAGCTAACCCAAGTATATCCTTAAATTCTAGGGATACGAAGCTATAGTCGGCACCAGTATCAAACAGTACAGATGAAAAGTGTTGGTTGATAGGGAATATACCAGTGACTATGTTCGGATCTTGACGAGCTTCCCTAGCCCCAATGTTGAAAACTCTTCTTTGGGCTTGATGGTTCTTTGGGTAATCCCACTTGAAATGCCCAACATCTCCGCAACTAAAGCATCCTAGCTTGTTTCCAGTACCACCCTGGTTGTTGTTTTGGTTTTGGTTTCCATTATCGGCTTGGTTTCCAGCACCACCACGGTTTCCATTACCGCCATTTCCTCCTTGATTGCGGTTTCCATAACCATTTCCACCACGGTTACCATTTCCACTTCCGTTACCATTACCTTTTTGACCATTATTCCCACGACCGGCACCATACCAGCATGTCTCCTTGGCATGACCAATCTTTCCGCACGTCTCACACTTTCCAGCTCTGCATCGTCCGGTGTGATGAAACTGACACACATCACATTTGGGCAGGGTGCCCATATATCCTTTTCCTCTAACCTCAGCACCAGAAGTAGCAGCACCAGTCTTAACCTCGGCTGGTGGATTCGTATCTCTCTTCTTGTTGCTACCGTTGTTGTTTCCTTGGGTACCTTCGAGAACTTCCTCTTGTTCTCTCCTGATGACTCGAAATGAGTCTCCTTCTTCTTTCCTTCAGAAATTGAAAACTTGTTCAGCCTAATCGCTTCTTCAGTCAGTGCTACACTCAAATCAATGGCCTCAGTGATCGTTGGAGGCTTTGAAGTAGTCACCATGCTCATAATTTGGGGTGCCAATCCCCAAATGAAACGTTCAATTCGCTTGAACTCTGGTTCTACCATGTAGGGGACAACGTGAGACAGGTCATGGAATCTCTGCACATACTCAGCAATCTTGGGACCATCCATCTTCAGATTCCATAACTCGGTTTCCAGCTTCTGAATCTCAGCTCTAGAACAGTACTTCTTGCGCATCAGTTCTTTCATCTCATCCCAAGTCATAGCATACGCTGCTTCCTCACCTAGGGTCTGAACCTGAAGGTTCTACCATGATAGTAGGAAAATTCCAGCAATGTAGGTGACCTGGTGCTCTGGCGCACACTTGCTCATCCGCAGCACAGAATCTGTTTTCTCAGCCCATCTTACGAAAGCTACAGCACCTCCAGTGCCGTCAAAATTTAGAGGCTTGCAGTCAAGGAACTGCTTATAAGTACAGCCTATGCAAGCAACATCATTCACAGAAAGCATTAGCAAACGCACACGGAATGTCCAAACGTATCGTAATGTGTCTTCAATGACTTAAACATTACCGTGAGGTGGGTTATTTCCTGAGGTACCTCCGCTGTGTTCAGAGCGCAAGGCCTCATGTTGTGCGATTGCTTGTGAAATCCGTTCTTGCAGTTCTGCCTCTGTTGTGGGCCACTGATTGTTCCTTCGAGGAGGCATCTTCTATAAAGAAGATTGTATAGGTCAGGTCTTATGTATATAATAAGTAGTATGTATATAATAGTGTTTGTCATAACAAGTAAGCATGCAATCATAGCATAAACAAGTAAATTAACAACGTATTTAATGAGAACATTACGATTGAGCTTTCATTAATCATCGACCATAAATACAGTTACATGTTTTACATAAATATCGTATCAAAAAGGGAACACAGGGTCACACTACCCTTGTCCAAAATGTCTACCAATCTATCATAAGTCATACAGTCAAAAGATGGTCGCCAAAAGGCTTCACTAGCTCAGCTCAATAACGATGCTCTCATCAAAAGCAAGCTACCTACTTAAAACCAAAAACCATCTATGCTGATGGTGGTGGAGAAGGAGGTGGAGGAACAAAAAGCAAGTTGCGCACATGCGCTAGCTCCTCCTCAAGATCATAAACATGACGCAACAGATAACTAATCTGCTGCTCAACGGTAAGAAATCGAGTATCAAACTCAGTAAATGGAGTAAGCGGTGCAGGAGGATGTGAAAATGGGGACGGTGATGAACGAGGAGCAAAAGCAGGCTGACACGGACATGGCAAAGGTCGCGGTATCATCTCAAGCTCTAGAATCCTGCTACTCATGATCTCATACTGAAGCTGCAATGATAGAAGTAACTCATCCTGTGTATAACCAGTAAAGTGTGAGGGATGGTAGGGATCAAAAATCGGCATGGTGTACGGTGGGAACCATCTAAGTGGCTCGTCAAGTGGTGAAGAAGTAAAATGAGCAGTAGGTGTATACTGAGGCATGTGAGGAAGTGCCGCTGAAGCACGAGGATCACGGTCAGGCTGCTGGCTAGAAGGGCCTTCCCCTGGACGGGGTGGAGGGATGTCCTGTAAGTAAGTGATAGGTAGGTCAGTGCGGTGCACATCAGACTCAACTGGGTGAAAAGGAGCAACATCAACAGGTGCAAGTGGGGGAGTGACTGGCTCAATAACAGGAGGGTCAGCGGGTGCAGGAACTGGATCTGGTATGAGGGGTGCAATGTCAGGTATGCCAAATGGAATAGGATCAAGATCAGGCAACGTCTCAGGAGAAGGCATCGGCTCGGGATCAACGGGTGCATCAACAGGCTGATCGTCGGGAACAAAGTCTAGCTCAAGATCAAGCTCAAAGTCGTGTGGAGGAATTGGTGCAGCTGACATAGCTGTATCATCATCAGAATCTGTGGTATAGCGTCGCAGTCCAACTGCGTACAAGGCGGAAGAGGATACAGACTCAAAGGAATCGGGGACAAAATGTATGCTAGCATCAGAAGAAATCTCAATAACAGGAATCCCCAAAAGTGGAATAGCAACAACGTCCTCATCTAACTCCCCATCACCATGGGCATCATCAAGGGGACCATCAATAAACAAATCAACATCATCATCCAAAAGAGCATCGAATGGCCAATCATCAGGAGGAATGACCACCAAAGGAACAGGATCGAGGATCAGTGCCACAATGTGCTCACCATCGGGGTAACCGATGATAAGATGATCGTGCACAGGAATAGGAATAACAAACGGATCCTCGTCCGGGATACCATCAGCAATCGGTAAATCATCTCCGAAGTCGGGCAGCGCAAAGGGCTGAAAATCGTCATCGTCGTCGGACATCATCTCCGGGTCACTCTCTGTATCGGAAGTAAAAATCTCTAGCTCAGGGACGATCTCATCGTCAGAAACAACAGCCATGGGGTCATCAGTGTCAGACAATCCACTCTCAGAAAATGACATAGTATCTGTAATATAACAATTACCACATATGCACATATATTTACCACTAACATTAAGCATGTATTAAATGATAATGCAATCATGTATTCGTGTATCCTTCCTAGTCTCCCAGACTAAACCACTTAGTCTCCCAGACTAAACCTCCCAGTCTCCCAGACTGAACTACCTAGTCTCTCAGACTAAACCTCCAAGTCTCTCAGACTGTACTACCCAGTCTCTCAGACTGAACCACCCAGTCTCTCAGACTGAACCATAAACGTAACCCTTGAAATGTGTTTTGTGTCTTTCTGTATGTAAAAATGTTTGTTCTCCTGGACCTGGGAGTTTCGTGTATGCAATGAAAACATGTTGAAAAAGTATTTTCGTGAGAGCCCTAATGATTGTAGTCTAGACTCGAGAAGGAATCCTAGTTCGCTACAATCGAAGCTCTGATACCAAGCTGTCACACCCTGACTTTTGCGGAAGCGTGATTATGGTGTGACTTTCTTAATACCATTGCATTCAATCATAACAACAACTATATGATAAAACCATAGATGGTCATCCATTAATTAAGTTTAAAAAAAACATCACGAACAACGTTGTTTGAAACATAGACTTCAACTTTAAGTTTTACAAACCATACTAATTGTTTAAGAGTTCACAAGGACTCATCAAAAGACTCTAAATAAAACCAAGATTTGGAAGTGGTGTCTTGTCCAGGATAGGACACCCAAACCAAACCTCAAGACCATGGATGACATCTTTTATTCTTAACGCAACTTGAAACATCCAACGCCCACCAGATCCATTTTTTAATTCCCTGAAATACATGTATTTTGAAAACATCAACAAAAGTTGAGCGAGTTCATGTGTTTGTTTGTGTGTATGAATAAAACCTTATAATCATTGTATGTATGTATGTTTGTAAATCCTGGTATGAAAGCAAAACAAGGAAACAGATCGATTAATGGTTTGCAAGGCCGTTAACATGCGTGCAACGGCGTAGGAAGGCTCAAACCTAGCAGATTTGTACCGGGCCTTCGTCTGTAAGACATAGTCACCTCATGGGCCAACCCTGGTCCACTTGGGTGTGGGCTCGCTACACCCAAATAGATCTATCACTCATGCCCCTCGGTCCTAACACTAGGATTAATGGTCTTAAGAGTGCGCCTACCCATTCACATGATCTACTGTACTTTCCAAAGCTAACCATACCAGTGGTAATTATTTGTAATCATATTGTAACATGTACTTCACCCCCGAAGTTATAAAACAAAACAGTTTAAAGAAAAAGGGGGACATGAACTCACTGTCTTGTGTCTTCAGTCACCGTAACTCAAGTTTCTTCGGTCAACACGACTACCTACAACGTACTAATGTCTATTTGACGAACGGGTCGTGCCTTGACTTAGTATTATTGTCTTTGAGTTACGATTCTTTTGTGTCTTCAATATTATTCCAGTTATAAAATTATTTGTTAAAATAATTAATATTTCAACGTAAATTATATTTATGAAATTTTGGAATATTTGTTAAACAATATTATTGTAACTTAATACTTCCCAAGTATTTATACTTGTAATCCCTTCCCAATGATGGGGGTATCTTTCACTTGTATATTTTTGCCTTGTATCGGGGTCGTATTCCGGTGTGTATTTATACGCATGAGGATACGTATTTTTATTGTAATCATTAAGTATTCTTATACTTAATTTCGTATTAATTTTCCGGAATATTATCTTTAATAAAGATTCAATATATATTTCCAAAAATATATATTTTAAGGGATATTACTTAGAAAAATTATTCATAATTTTCCTTTGGCAAAAATATTCGTATTTTCTTACAAGTTCCAAAAATAATATATTCCGTTTTTATTTGAGAAAATATATATTTCTTTCAAAAATAATATATCTTCTAATATTTCCAAGAAACTACATATTTTTTATTCACTCAAAAATAATATATTTTCTTCTTGTCAAAAATATGATATAAGTTTGTGATAATTGTAAAAATCATATTTTTGTCTCCTTTGTTGGTGCATACGTCTGTCGACTTCATCTTGTATCGAGTCTTGTTTGTACTTAGACAGATTAGGGCACGTAATACGAGAAATAGGGTAGGATTTAGATGTGATTGAGCTAATTTAGTTTGAAAATGACATGTGTGACATGTTCAAACGAAATTAGAAGTTCTAATTTCGTTTGAGGAGTGCCATGCCACTTTCAAACTAAATCACTCACCCTATAAATACCCTCATGTGCCATTTCATTTGTAACTTTCCGGTCAGCGTAACGAAGTGCTACCGAAGTGTTGTCAGGTTGTAAAACGTCATCAAATCAATCATACAACAGTTTATAGTGTGAATCTTGCTGAATTGAACTCTACACATCTGTTTTCGCCTTTCGTGTTGAGATAAACTCTTCTGATCGACTCGTTCGAGTCTGAAAATGATCCTACAAGTGGTATCAGAGCTCAGGAGGAAGAGTTCATACCAATTCAGCTTCATTTTTTCTGATTTCTTCACCTTCTTTCACAATTAAACAACTTTTCACGGTTAAAAACGGCTGATTTTCACATATCATGTGCGTAATGTTGTTTTAACAAACCCTTGAAAGTTTCAGATCAAAATTCGACCATTTGCTTGACCAATTGGACCAAAATCTGACCGAAAGTATGACATAATCATGATTTCGTTTGAGATTACTTGCTGGTCTCGTTTGAGTTTGCACAAAATATCAGATTCCGTTTGAAATTTGTGAGAGATTTCGTTTGAAACACGAATTCCGTTTGAAACTTTGGGTTAATCTCGTTTGAGGATTGAATTCCGTTTGAACTGATTGTTAATCTCGTTTGAGGATCGAATTCCATTTGAGGGTTTCATTTAAACAAGGCAATCTCGTTTCAAGTAGCAATCTCGTTTGAAAGATGTCGGCCTAGTGAAAATGAGGTCCAATAGAATTGATTTGATATTAATTGTTGTCGGCCAAGTTCAATAAAGGAATCAGATTGCATGTGACAGCTATTATTGAAATTGATTATCCAAGTTTACACATGATTGTATGTGATAAAGCTGTTCAATTGAATTGAGATTCAAATAATGTCGGCCATGTTATAAGGGAGGTCCAATCAAAATCAAAACTATCTTCAAATCTGTTTACATTCAAAGGGCCCAATCAGATTAAAAAAAAGGTTTGCGGCCCAATCAGTAATTGTGTAAGATCAAGTTTGTTCGGCCAAATCAGAATGAAATAAACAATTAAGTTGTCGGTTGCATGTGATCTGACATTCTCAGTTTATTGAAAGATGTTTCAATATTGATGGTCCAATTAGATTCCACATAATCAGCAGCCTAATTGTATTTGAGTCAGCTTCAAACCAAATTAGAGATCTAGTTTGAAAAGTTCATCATTGTGGTCAACAAGTCAAAACGTTACCCGATCGGTCAACAGTGTCATCTGATTGTTATTACTGTTGATTCACTCGTTCAAACATCTGTCCGATTCAAATTGTTTGATAAGTGTTTAAACTAATCATTTTTGTTTGATTGTTGTCAGGTATTTCACGAGGTGAACCAATTTGTTTGAAACTGTTTGTTTGTGAATCTTTGAAAATCGAAAACATGGAGAACGAGTTTTATAACGCTTTTGCTAGTCCGATGACTGTTACTCAGAACACGATGCTTGAAAATGAAACTGGAACAACACAAAAACCGCCTAAGCTTTTGGATATTGATGATTTTAGTGGATGGGCTGAACGATTTGGTAACTGGGTTGAAGCTTATCATTTAGATGCATGGGAACATACTGAAGTTCAATATTTTAGACCAGTTGGTAGCGATCGAGGGAAAATACCAATTAGAGATTTAAGTGCCGAGGAGAAAAAGAAATACAAAGATGAGAAGTTGATGGTTAGTTTGTTGCAGCAGGCGATTAAAGAAGATATCTTGATTTTACTTCAACATAATGGAACTGCACATTCGATATGGACAGAATTAGAAGCAAAGTTTCTTGGTAGTGAAGACATGCTTAAGAACAAAAAGTCATTGATGAAGAAGGAATTTGATTTGTTTCGAGGTTTAAGAAATGAATGCACCAAGCAGATCATTGAAAGATACTGCAATTTATTGAAAAACATGAACAGATTGAGTATCAGAAAGGATAAAGATGAGTTGATTGAAAAGTTAGCTGATGCGTTGCAACATGGTGAGTGGGGCACGTATCTTATGATGTTGAAAAACAAACCGGGTTTTAATGATCTAACATTGAGTGATTTTATTAAACAGCTTGAAGCTCAAGAAATGGAGCAACGAAAGATAGCGAGAATGAAGAATTATGATGGAGAGCAAGACATTGGTTTGTACTACAAAATTGGTGTTAATGACAAAACCAAGTTTTCGCCAAAAGTTGAAACTGCTTACAATGCAAAAAGTTCTTCAGAAAGTTCATCTCAGGGATCAAGCAGCAAAACTGGATTCACTTCATTTCCAACATTTGATCCAAACTTTTCTACAACAAAGAGCGGCAAAGTTCTTCAATGCAACATTACTTTAAACCTTGAAAATGATCAGAATTATACCGAGGAAGTTGCTAAAAGCCACATGTCTTTGTTGGTAATTGTACTTGAATCCTATGGAGGTTTAGTTGCTGGGAGGATCGGGAATCCAATGCTCACGAAGGAGGATTACGATCAAATTGATGATGAGGAGATGGAATTGATGGATATAAAATGGTGTATGGCTAGTGTGTTGAGACGAGCTATAAAGTTTAATGAAATTACAGGCAGAGATGATTTTTGAGATGCACATGTTTCAGCTTTAGGATTTGATAAGTCTAAAGTTACTTGTTTTCGATGCAGGGAAAAAGGGCATTTCAAGAGGGAGTGCACAAATCGTGAAGCAAGTGGAGCTCAAAATCCCTTTGGAAACAATGATTACTATCAAAAAGCGTTATATCATCAAGTTGTTCAACAGTCACATCAACAACAACAGCCACAAACAGCTCATGGTAGGAAAGAAATTGAAGATTCAAAGAGAGCATGCCTTGGTAATCAAGATAATGGAAAAGGATTTAGTTGGGATAAATACATTCCAACAAATAGTAAAGTATGTGTGGCAGAACAAGAAGATGAAAAATTGGCAGAAGGTTTCAGTTGGGACGATTATTGCCCAGACAAAGAATTCCTGGCTAAAGGATTTGTTGCTCAGGTTATCAATGATTATACTGATGATTATTGGGCAGAAAAAGTCAGAAAACGTTTAAATGGTGAAGTTGAGAAAAAGAAAGAAGTTGTAGAAGAAGTTCAAGTGAGAGTAATTAAAGAAGTTCCAGCATTTGAAATCAAAACAGATGAGGAGGTAGTCAAGGTTGCTGAAAAGTGTATGAATTGTGATTCTCTGATAATGCAGAACAATGAATTGCTGCACAACATAAAAAGGCAGATGATACTTTGAACAGAGAGATGAATAAGTACAACGAGTCAAGCAGTGAACAAGTTGTAGCAATGAATACACTCAAAGGAGCATACATGAGACAGCTTGACGATGTCAACTACTACACAGAAGTGTGCTGAGCTTGAATTGAAATTGGCAACACAAAGAATTGAAACTGAAAGAGTTAACAATTTATTAAAAAGTTACTCATGTTCTACTTTTGTTGTTGACAGGATTTACCCTATAGTGGAGAAATTGAAGACGTTTGAAGATGAGAAAACTTCGGAAGAGAAAAGTCCGAAACAAAAGAAGATGATGAAGTGAAGATTTCTGGTAAGAAACCAAGTGTTGTCTATAACAAATGTCCACCCCTGGTTGAAAATGGATATTCTCCTCGAAATCCAAATTCTGAAAGAGTCGAAAAGGCAAGGAACTTACAGTGGGAGTCTAAGTCGTCGGTTAACTTGCCAGAAAATATTGATGTCATTTTCACGTCGTCTGACACTGATCATGAGTCCGAGTTAATAAAGAAAGTGGTAGATCAGGTGTTGGATAAAGATGAAACAGAGGAGTCAATGTCGGAGTCAAAATCAGAGTCAAAGTCAAAGTCCGACACGTCAAGTAAAAAAGCCAAACAGGGAAAACGGGTGTATAATAAAGAGTTTTTGTTATCAAAATCTAATTTGGATGACGAACCGATCAAAGTAGCATATACTTTGAAAGATTCTGACAAATTATATTCTGATGAGGCTTTTCCAATAAGAGGTGTTAAACCAGAAATGATTAAAAAGGTTTTCAAACTAACAGAAATTAATATTTCTGAAATAAAGGATGTAAATCTTTCTGAAAAACCAAGACCTTACACCTCAAGAATTCAACAACGATTAAACAAGAAAATGGGTTACAATTCTGGTTATGGTTATCGAAAGAAACCAAACCATAACGGTAATTTCAAAAAGAATGGATTGGGTTTTATTCCACCGAAAAATTATAAAAATGAGAAAATTTATAAACCAAAAACTGTTTTTGTTTCAGGAACAAGTGCTGAGAAAGAACAAAAGAGTTCATTTTGGAAGCAGACAAACCAAGAGTTTCTTGCGAAAAAGCAAGATGAGATGAAGAAAAGTGTTATTCATAAGAAGACCGAGACAAGAACCTGTTTTCAATGTAAAATAGTTGGCCACATTGCCAGAAATTGTCCAAAGACAATACAGCCAAAACAGGAAGTCTCTGGTAAACTGAAGGAAAAAGTTGTTGAGAAAACTGAACTTAAAACCAGAAAATTTACAGGTTTTGAAAATTCAATTTTTGAAGTTGGTGAATGTTCAAGGAATGTTTTAAAAAGAAAATCTGAAAAATCAGAAGTGGGTGGTTAAGGGTTTAGGAGGTAGTTCTAGTGATGAATCTGATTTGTCAAAATCAGAGGAGCTATCTATTGGCGATGAATCTGTCTCCACAAAGACAAAGGAGCCACATGTTGTTGATAAAAATGAGAAATCTGTCCCGATTGTGAATGATGAAAATTTTCCATTACTAAGGGCTGAAAATTTTAAAAAGAAAGTTGGAAAAGTGGAAATTTCAAATCAATTTTATTCTGAAAAGAATAAATTTGATGTTGAAAAGGCTTTCAATGGAAAGGTGAAACACATTTTCGGAAAAATGGTCGATGGTAAGGCCAAAAGTGTTAAAGAATTTTATGCTTCCAAAAAGAGTGTTCACAAGTCTGTTGAAAGTGAGGTTGAAAAGAAGTGGTTACACCCAAGGATGGTCAGGCCTGGGTGTCAATATTTTTCAAAGAATAAAAATCTGACTTGCCGGAACTCCCAGGTTGGTAAGTGAGGAGTAGGAATCGGCATCTTGACAATTCAACCTACGTATGGTATCTTACAAGTGGTAGTGTTTGGTAAGCCATGAGTTTGAAAAAGGTTTTTACCTACAAATGGATAATCAAGGTCATTAGGTTGAACTTGATTGGTCTATTCTTACAAGTGGTAAATCAAGGACATTAAGTTGTACTTGTATTTTCCGACAAATTGATGAAAGACAATGTGATGAACCAAACCCCTAACCTTCAAATGGTAAAATCAATCAACAAAACTAATTTTCCGGAAAAACCATTTGATTAAAACAAACATAAGTGTTTTGAAATCAATGGGAAAATAGTTTGTTGTGAGGGGGTGTTCTGATTGTTTATGCCAAGTAGATGGCGAATTGAAGTGATTCGATATCAGTTGTCAATTTACTTGTATAGTTTGTTTTCAAATATCCTTTAATGTGTTTGCATTTTAGGGGGAGTAAGAAATTTTCAGAAAATCCAAAAACATTTGAAAATTTGAAAAATCCAAAAACATGATAAAATCAAAAATGAGTTTTGTTGTGAAAAAGAGGAAATGATAGTACATCAGTGGACTGTCACGACACGCTAAAGAAATGGAAAGTTAAAATGTGATAAACGGTCTCACTAAAGATGTGACGATAGGCTCAGCTAGACTAGTAAATTTGCGATAACGATACAAACTTAAATGAAAAAGCCTAGTTCTAGTGGGAAACATGGTCAAAAGCATAGTACTTAGTTTTGTCCTTCTTGATTGTGTGCCTACTCAGTAATCGCTGATTGTCGAAAGACATAAAACTGGTTAAGTTTGTGAACTTTCACAACTTTACTGAAAAAATCGTTGTGATTGTGCATTTCATTTTGCAAAGATTTAAACTTGTTTTATTTCTTTATTTTGTTTAAGCATTGTACATCCTCTGCGTATACGTGAGTATCGACCTGGTTGTTAATGCCTAAACGTTCTGCTTTATTTTCTTTGGTGTTTCGTTTAAGCTTTGGACATCCTCTGCGTATACGTGAGTATCGAACTGGTGGTTAAAGCCTAAACAAATTCAACTTGTTTTATTTTTCTTATTTTGTTTAAACATTGGACTTTCTCTGTGTATCGAAAGATCGACCTGATTGTTAATGTTTAAACATTCTGAGTTGTTTTCGCACAAATCACAGTTGATAAAAGTTTAAAGGCATTACTTGAGATAGTGTATTGCATGATGAGGGGATATGCTGAGATCGTGGGGTCCATAAGAATTTAGTGCAAAATTAATATACCTTAACGTATCGGTAAGCATTTCGAAAGTTTTTAGATTGAGTTTAAGTGGACAACAATATCGTCAATCTATGTGAATCGTTTAGAACTTAAAATGTTTATAGCTTAACGGTGCTAGTGATTTGTCTCAAAAACTGATATGATCCTCTTAAACAAACTCACAAAAATTTTTGTTTGTAAATATTTCTTTACTGCATTTCATTACTTAAAAAAAATCCAAAAAGATTTTAGTGTGTTTTAGCATAAATTTTGAAAAATTCAAAAAGATTTTCGACAACTGGTGTTGGAGAGCTAATTTTCAAAATTCCAAGTGCTAAACTTGATGAACATGTTTGGGAAAGAATGTATGAAGAAGTTGTGTTTTCAAATGATTATCAAAGATTAAATCATTTTTTGAATGGTACCTGCAAGTAGTTTCTAAATTTGCAAAATTTTAAATTTGTGAAACTTATTTTTGGGTAGAGATGTGTGCAGGTTAGCCAGGTTCTGATATCTGAGTTAGATAAATGCAAATTTTTGATCTAAGAACCTGTGGAAAGTGAATTCCAGACTACGATCCCAGCTTAGCGAAAGGGGGAGTCTGATGACATCAAGAGGGAGTCTGAAGATAGTAGAGCCAGATTCAGATCTTGAAGATTACGAGAAAGAGAAAGTGATTAATTGAGGATGCTTACAATGGAGAATTTTGAAGAAAGCGAGCAGACTGATAAAGACTGAAGGTTTGACAACCGAAGACTCGTCAACATTCGAGGGGGAGTCTGTTGGTGCATACGTCTGTCGACTTCGTCTTGTATCGAGTCTTGTTTGTACTTAGACAGATTAGGGCACGTAATACGAGAAATAGGGTAGGATTTAGATGTGATTGAGCTAATTTAGTTTGAAAATGACATGTGTGACATGTTCAAACGAAATTAGAAGTTCTAATTTCGTTTGAGGAGTGCCATGCCACTTTCAAACTAAAGCACTCACCCTATAAATACCCTCATGTGCCATTTCATTTGTAACTTTCCGGTCAGTGTAACGAAGTGCTGCCGAAGTGTTGTCAGGTTGTAAAACGTCATCAAATCAATCATACAACAGTTTATAGTGTGAATCTTGCTGAATTGAACTCTACACGTCTGTTTCCGCCTTTCGTGTTAAGATAAACTCTTCTGATCAACTCGTTCGGGTCTGAAAACGATCCTACATCCTTGGTGTCCTAAATATTATTTACTAAAATATTCTTTGTGAATAAATTCCGGAATATTCTTTTAAGTCTTAATCCATAGTTCGGTTTTCACCATATTTTGTGTAAATGAGTACATTTATTCGTTGGAATTTGGTAATATTTTGGATGGTAATTCTTGGTATTTTTGTGAATCATATTATTCCAAGTCCTAAAATAATATAACTAATACACAAAGTATACAAATAATCACACACATTGTGTCTTCTAAATATATATTTCCTAAATACTTATTTAGTCACTTTTATTTATGAAAACCAACCTCCAATATTTGTTTTTTTGTAACCAAAAATTATGGCAAAGTTTTTGCAACAATTTATGGTTTAAAATACACTTGTAAGTGTAGGTTAATAAATATTTTTCTAAGTGTTTGTATTTTAAGAAAATTTTGCCATAGTTTCCCCTAAAAATGGAGGTTTCCATGCTTTCAAGCATATCATTTTCTTTTGTAAAAATCATAACAATCAATCCACAATCAACATAAACAAACTTTACTTACCAATTTGCCAAAAACAAGTAATAATCTACCACTTCATGAACTTGAATATTTGTAAAAATTTGTAGTAACTTACTAGTGTTCTTAGTAAGTCTTGTTACCCTTTAAAATGTGATTAGTTCTTTAAAAACTTTATTTTTAAAGAAGTTAGATGTTTACAACTTCTTGTCACATTTTCTAAAAATGTTTCTTCATGAAATTTTCGTATTACACAAGTGTTTCTACACTTGTTTATCCACCAAAAATAAGGTTTGTATATATATAAACCAAGATCTAGCAAGACTTATATTTTTAACTTGGTTTCTTTAAAAATCATCCATAAATATTTAGATCCATATGTGTTACTACTCACTCTGATCACTACCTTTCAAGAAACAACTTTGTTATTTCAAGTTCATGCTTCATGTGTGGATGATCCATCATCCTACAACATTTCTATTTTCTCATCTTGCTAGATTATGTTTTTAATCATGATCTAGTAAGATCCTGTGATGATACATCATTTCTATAAACAATCAATGATCAACAAGCATAATAACTCATATTCATCAAGATTACTTCATTAAACATGCTTATGTTCAAATTTCATTCTTATGATCTTTAGTGTTCTTCAAGTTTTTTATTATGATTCTTCTTTAACCACTTAAAATAGAAGTAATATAGCAAGATGAAGACTCTTACCACTAGCACAAGGCTAGGGATGATCAAGAGATGTTATGAGATGGATAAAAGCAAACTAGAGAGGTCCTTGATCTTCCACAAGCTCCTAGCTTCTTTGTATGATCTCTAACACCTTTGTGAATGCTTGGAATAGTTGTAACTTGATTGAAAGATGTTGATGATGGTGGTGCTATGGTCAGCCGAGAGCAAGGAGAGAAGAGCGGAGAGTTTTGTGTGTGTGAGAATGAGATCAAGAATCCTACAAGTCTTACTTATAACCAAGTTCAAGTGTTATCTTGTGTGTAATATGTTTAGGAAAGTTCATGCATATCCAATATAATATTGAAATAAAATCTACCAAGTGGGGGCCATGTTGGGCCGTAAGTAGGTTGGGGGGGTTCTAGCATAGGTTTTAACCAAGTTAGTTACATTAAGGTTAAATATCAAGTATTAGTTATGTTAGTTACTAGACATTCATAGGGTGTTATGATGTTCGGGGACCCTAACTAGCTTGGTAATGTTAAAACAGTGCTTCTAGTGAAAATTTGGTGTTTCGGGTAGTGTCCGATTGTTCGGTTGGTTACCGGTTCATTAAGGTGCTAAACCTTGCAGTTTAGTGTTCTTTATGTACCCTTTTGTGACACTTTTGATTCCCGACACTTAGGGAAGCATTCAGGACCATTTAACCATGTTTCTGCATAATATTAGTGTGTTAACATGCTGATTTTTGCTGAGTTTTGCTGAATTCAGCACTTTGGGTGAGTTTTAGGCACTTTTCGGTACTTAAACTATCCCTAAAAAGGAATTTTGTGATCCTTACTTTCCTACACACTATACTAGTGTAGTACTTGGTTTCTGGCTCATTCTGTGTCTCAATACACTGTCTGTCTATGTGCTGAGTTATATCAGCATTTTCCTGATTTATCAGATAACTGTGCTAACTGTACTTAATGCATCATTTGAGGCAATAAAGCTTTCATGCAATATTGGTATGACATTAAACAATGTATGATGCACATGTATGATGCGTAAGGCAGTAATCAGAAAGCAGTTAATTATAAATTCAGCACAGTCATTAAGCACTAATCATGGTTAATTAGTTGTGCAGATACCTGGATTTTTTACAGTTGTCACAGGATGACCATTCGAACGGATGGCCATTCGAACATTGGGTGTTTATGTACTGATAAAGTTTTCAATGTTTTGATCATAGCGTCCTGTAAAATAAACAAGTGTCATCATAATCAGATCATCTGGACGAATGGTCATCCTATCAGATGGCCATTCAGACAGACGATCATTCTGCAATGTTTTGTGAAATTTTCTAAGTTTCGAGTTTACGGGGACGGTGTGACGACATGTCGAACAACGGAAACGCACCAGACCCAGTTTGTTCGGTCGGATGGTAACCGCCCTCTTCGAACCGACGGGTAGTTCTTGATGAGGTTTCGTGTTTGGACCCGTCAGTCAGTCCGTTTTCCGGTTGAATCCCGCTTTCAAGCCGACCTTGGCTAAGATAAGAGTCGAAGTTTGTTTGAGTCTGATTTCCACCAATGTTTTGGTATAATAGTTGAAGAAAAGTTTCAAAAATCAGTTGTAAGACGTGATGTTCATCATATCTGAGCCGGAAATATGTGAAACTCTGTCAGATCTGGTGCAAAAGTGCGAGATTCCTTTAAGTTTTGTACGAAAGTTGTGAAAATCCCTTAGATCTGGGGCGGATCTTGATTGAATGAGGCTCCACCGCAGTTTGTATAAACCATCAGGTGGAAACCACCTTCAAGAGGCCCAAATCAGTTGGTTTTCATGAAAAATTGAAGTGTTTGTGAGGTTTTAATGAAGAATATTGTGTAGAAGTGATAAATGATGAAAGTTGTGCAAGAATCGGGGAAGAATGCTTACGAGTTTGCCTTAAATCTTGATAAAAGTGCCAGAGAGCGCGTGTGGTAGAGTGGCAGATAGTAAAGTGTGAAATGAAGGGTGAACAGTCCTATTTATAGGTGAAAGGGACAGTTGGAGGAGAAAGGCAGGCGGTACCCTTTTTGCTAGTTTTCCAACTTTGGTCCGTTTTGCGAGTTAGATTAAGCGTTGCGTTGCGTATTATTGTGAGTAACCATTATATGGCATTATTATATAGTTAACACAAAAGTTTCCATGTTTCAAGACTGCGTTTAAGCTAGTTCGTAAGTATCAAGTTCCTTATTTAATAACTACCAAGTTTCTCGTTCAATCAATATCAAAAGTCAAGTGTCAAGAGTCAAGAATCAAGTTTCTCGTTTCACAAGTGTCAAGAGTCAAGAATCATAGCATAGAATCAAGAATCATATTAAAGAGTCAAGAATCACATCATTTATATGCATATAAAGTATCACAAGAGTCAAGATTATGTTTAGTCATAACGTTCACACATGCAATAAGCATCAAGACTCATCTCATAGAGTAAAAGTTTCACATAGTTTAACGCGATTAAGATTCAAAGTCTCATTAAGCATCAAGTTTCACATAGTCTAACATGATTTAAGATTCAAATAGTCCTCGCTAAATATCACTAGGTAGGAAGTATGACGTAACTTGCCAAAAAGGTAGAGTTTCGAAACGCAGGGCGTTACACACGGGGTGTAGGCATACACCTGACAGATGCTAATGCTATTATAAAATGTTTTCTTACCCATATTGGGGATACCCCTTTGTGGGTTTAAGTGGCGTGTTGGTTAATGATGTTATCGGTGTTTAGTACCGGGCCCCATATGTATTTACAGGCATGTAAAACTATATACATGATCATTTTGAATTGTCCCAAGTTATTTATGAAAATCATGTGCCTTGTGCACTTAAAACATTTTTGAAATGTTTTCAAAATGAGTCGGTTGATTGTATTTACCATTACTGACGTATTTTTCAAAAGACTAAGTTACAGCTTGCAAGGATACGTAAATAGGCTGGAAGTTGCTCGGTAATGCTAGAAGAGGAATTTGCAACTCCTTTGCATAAACCTAGTAGTCTGTTATATCTTTTTTGTACATTTTCGATCCTCCTGTGGATATTTATTACAAGCAAGTCTGTATTATTATTTTGAACCCTTGGACATTTATGTTTATAATAATATTTTAAATCCAAGACTACCGTTGTGCTATATGTGTGTTTGTGTATTTGATACCAATCCACATCACGATACTCCCCAACCGGCCCACCGGGCGATGTGTTGAAATATCGGGGTGTGACAATATCTGTCTGAGGCAGCAGGGATACAGTCCCGTAAGGTCAGAATATTGAAAGATAATTAAGTAAATTATTAGTGCAAAATGTGGCCATGTCCCTCTTTTGGAGGCAACACTCCCCTCGACCATATTGTTATGAGTCACGAAGGATACAGTCCCTCAAGGCCGGTTTAAAGTTTTAATAGTAGTTTGTTTATAAGGGATTCAAGCAGTTCTTACTTTCACTGATTGATGTTATCTTCCTCAAGAAAAGTCATAATAAGCTTCAATCACATCCTCGTAGGATCTATACACTGAATGACGCAAGAACTTTACCCAAACCACCATTTTAACCCCCTTCCAGGCAGTTAACGTGCTTTATATAGACCGTAAAGACACGAATGAGTGAATCAACAAAACATGAAGAGATGATAGAATAAAGTTCACTTTCAATATAAAAAACTAGTTACTAAAGTCATTAATACATACCCAATTAAAAAGTTAACCAAAGCTTGGAAATCAAAACTAATACATAAAATATTTCTCTTCACCAAGTGATGTAAGAGATTAGCCAAGCATGGCCTTTGTTTAACAAAAATTCTTACAATCAATCTTGGATCCCGAGACTACTACACACTCTAAAGATGGATGATGGAGGAATGTGACGAATGATGGTGGTCTTGGGGTGATGGAGTGGTGGAAGGAGTGAGAGAAATGGTTTGCCAAGGGATGGATTACAAATGAACCAAGCAATCCTATTTATAGCTGGAAACAGGCCTTTCACACGGCCCCATGCTAGAACGGCACGACTTCGTGTCTTATTCTTCTTCTATGTCTTCATTTAATGAGTTGTGTTATTCCGTATACACACACAGCCCTGTGTGTTAGAGGCACGGCCTCGTGTCTCTTGTCTCCTTCTGATTGTCTTTTCTTCATGGATCTAGAGTGGGGCACGACCCTATCATGTAACACCGTGTCATAGGTGGAAGCACGAGGTGTGATCGTGATTGATTCTCATCGCATACGAATTAGCAAACATACTATATGATTAAAATAAACTCCACATGCCATTCATAAGTTTCATAACACAAACAAAGTTAACAATATTGTCTACATCACTTTCCAAAAGGAATTAAGTTTAAAAGTTAATAACATAGTTCAAATTTTTAAAAGACTAGGTTTGATCCTCATATCACCGCAAGGAGGCGGGATATAATGAACAATCCCTTCAAAAGTGGCATGGAGTTAATATACTTGACTTCTTGAAGCAAATATCCTGCTAAGATTCCACTAATTTCCTGAAATACATGTAAGTTTGAAAAACGTCAACAAAGTTGGTGAATTCATGCAATTATACTATAATAAATTAATATTTGCAAAATCTGAGATGTATTTGTATGAAGAGCAGTATGTAAATGTAAAGGAAATCGTGATCATTAATGTTTTGCAAGGACATTAATATGTGTAACGAAATAGGAAACAATCCAAACCTTGACGATTTTTGTGTCGATTACCTTCAACTGGGACACAAAAGCAGTCTTCCGTATAGGTCATGTGGACCAAGAGTGCGGCTGCCAAAATGTCACACCCCGACCACGTAAAACAATAAATCATGGCGGAAACGTCAGGGAGTGTCATAACAGAATCATTGTTTCACAACCATGGATTAAATAGTTTTGTTTTATTCAATTATTGAACTCATTGTTTTATTACAAATCAGATAAATACAAAAATTGTCTTTCAAGTTTTAAAGTCGCTAAGGCACGAGTCCATCCTATGTATAGCATGTATCGACAATCATCACATAACAGCACCTGAAACATATGTAAAAATAGGTACGTCAGCATAAAAATGCCTGTGAGATACATAGGTTTTATTAAAATAGGATTCATAACTTGTAAGTTTAAAGAAAATATGTTTAACAAAAATTAGTCATGAACCTTGTAAAATATTTTCTTTTAGAAATCATACGAAAATTGATAAGTAAACAGATGATATAAAAGAATAATGTATGATTAAATAAATAATCAAGTAAAAATGAGTTTGTATAAAATATGTTGTTTGTAAAATAATGTTTTGATAAAAAGGTTTATAGTATATATAAAAATATACCTTGGTTTTGAGAAAATCGGATAAGTAATATATATTAAAATATATTTTAGATTCAAAACAGTTAAACAGATAGTATATCAAATATACTTTAGTTGTTAAAATAATAGTTTTCAGTAGTATATCAAAATATACTTTAGTTTTGTAAATAGCATATTAAACTATGTTTTGGTTTTTGAAAATAACATATCAATTATGTTTTAGTAAATAACAAAATATATGTTGGTTATGTACATAGTATATCAAATTATACTTTGGTAAACAATATCACATATGGGAGCACATCAAACTATACATTGGAAGTATATCAAAATATACAAAAGAAAATGTGATTTAGAATTCATTCAAACCTTAGTGTATCAAACTACACCTTAGAGACTATAGAAATACCACAAAGGCAATTTCTATTTGGATAAAATTTGGTTTCTGACATTCCATACAACAGGGATGGGGTGTCTAGTCCTATAGCGCTATATCATACTAGCAATCGGTTTGGTGAATGTATAAAATAAGTACAACCCAACAATTAATTTTATAATCTTTGAAAAATTAGTGTCAAAACCATAGATAATTATTCAGTTTGTCAAAAGATAAGTACTAGCATGTATAATCACTTTATACTTTGAAATCATGAAAATAACAAATAGGTACACATGTTTCACCCCAAAACATTTGAAAACGTAAAAGAGGGGACTATGTACTCACATGAGGATGCTTAGAAGTCTTGAATAACAACCAAGCAAAGCTAGAGGGATCACGGAAATCAAACAGCACCTAATATATGTAACTACATTAATAACCGGACCTAAATCGGAAGATCGGATAGGATGAGGTTTCGTAAACCAAATGAGTGTTGGAACTCATATGATATGGTTTAACAAAGCCTACATACTAACACGGAACCTAGCCTAAGTGCTTACGACCCACTTTGACCCGTTTAGGTAGCTTACGCTACTTTAACGCGTCGTTCGCGCAAAAGCGCGTTTGGAACGCCTAACTAGTCCTATGACAAGTATTATATGCCTAAACTTGTTTAAATATGTTGTATAATCAGTTAAGTGACAAAAGTTTGGGTTACATATGCTTAAATACCATTTGTGCATGAAAAGGGCATTTTGGTCATTTACCTAAGGCATATAAACTACCTATCATACAACTAACTAAATGAAGTGACCATAAGGTATAACCTCGGAAGGTTATTCCCTATACAACTATGGTCACATTATATGCTTGGTCGGATCCTAATGATCGACCAAAAGGGTCGGGTTCGAAAGTCTAAGCGGTTGTTTAGACCTCTTATCTTACGACCCTATACAAGCACTAATCTAAAAGTGACGAGTTAAACATGTTAAAACATGTTTAACGAAGTTTGAAAACAAGTTTGATATCGAAACAAAAGGCTTTGATACCCAGGATAGTTTGGTTGCAAAATATGCATGAACGCGTATTCTGGCCGAAACTATGACTCGTCACTATGCCTAAATAACATGGTAATCTGTAGGTATAGTCACAAAGGACTATAACCATCGTGATTACGCTCACGTAGCGAAGTTCAAACGAACTTCGTGTTGACCATTGACCGGTCAATGCAGAAAGTCAAACACTGTTTGACTTTCGTGCTTTGAAAAACATAAACAAGCATGAAAGAGACTTACAAAGGGTCCAAGCTAGGATCAAGATCAAGAAAACTCAGGTTTGAAGCTTCAACAAGTGAAAACCCCAACTTAGAGTTGATCTTGAATGAAATGAGCAAAGAACCCAATGAAAGACCCAAGCTAGGATCAAGATCAAGCATATCCTAAGGTGTAAGAAGCATAGTTAGGAAGCTTGGAGGCATTGGAACTTGAAGGACCTTCTCATAGAGCTTTTATCCACCTTGTTCGTCATCTTGTTCATCTTTGATTATTCCCTAGCCCTTGTGCTAGTAGTAAGCCTCTTGAAACTTGATTTTGCTTCTTATTATGATGGTTAAAAGGATATGTAAGATGTTAAACATGAAGATCATAAAGAATCAAGAACATAACTCTTAACATAAAGCTCTAAATCATAAGAATCATTGTTGTTTTAGTGTATATGTGCTTCTTACTTGTGTTTATGATGTTAAACATCATATGAAACTTGCTAGATTGTGAACTAACACATGATCTAGCAAGTGAGAGGATGATCTTGTGAAAAATCAAGATGATCATCCTTTATGTTCATCATGAACTTGAAAACAAAGATGATTTTATGTAAGATGATAATGAATACATGTTATTAGTCTATTACATGGATGATTTTAAAGATAGTTTTCTCAAGAAACCAAGTTAAATTACAAGATTTACATAACCATGATTTTTAAAGAAACTAATTATGATTTAGTGCTAAATCAAGTATAGAAATATGTTGATAACAAGAAAAATTCAAAAGAATGATTTTTAGAAAAATCATCTTACAAGTTGTGAAAGACTAACTTTTCAAGAATGATCTTTATGAACAAATAACCACACTTCTAAGGATAACTAAGCTTACTTAACAACATGCTAAGTTACTACAAATTTTTACAAAATTTCAAGTTCATGATGTGGTGTAAATTGTAAGATTTTGGCTTATGGTAGGTGTTGTTTGAATTGTTGATTGATTGGCGATGATTTTAAAAGAAAATGAAATGCTTTGAAAGCATGGAAACCTCCATTTTTAAGGGGAAACTATGGCAAATTTTTTGTATAATTTAAACACTTAGAAAAATATTTTTAAACAAGTGTTTACAAGTAGATTTTAACCATGGTTTTTCATATAAAATTTGCCATAATTTTTGTTACAAAAATTACAAACATTGGAGGATGATTTTTGATAAATAAAAGTGACTAAGTATATATTTCGGAAAATATATATTTAGATGTCACAAGTTGTGTGATTACTTGTATAATATGTGTATTAGTTGTACTATTTTAGGACTTGAGATAATATAACTTACGAAAATACCAAGAATTATAATACAAAATATTACCAAAATTCCAAGAAAACAAATATATAATTTATACCAAAAAATTGGACAAACCAAACAAGGAATACGGATTATAAATATTTATTCCGGAACTAAGTTCATATATTTTGACAAATGAGTAAAATGGTATTTTGGAAACCAAGGAAACGAAAAATATGATTTTGATCATTATTACAAAATATATCATAATTTGTCAAGGAGAAAATATATTATTTTTAGTGAAGAAAATATATATGTTTTCTAGAACAATTGGAAAATATAATATTTTTGGAGAAAATATATATTTTCTTAAACAAATTGAGAATATATTATCTTTGGGTGAAAAATGGATTTATAAAGTATTTTCTAATTTAATCTTGAAAATATATTATTTTTGAGGTTTATATAAAAATATAGTTATTTTTGCCAAGGAAGAAATATAGATAATTTTCTATAAAAGTTTTCTTAAAATATATATATTTTAAGAATATAAATTGGTGAGTTTTATTGGTTAAAAATAATACTCCAGAAATTTAAATACAAAAATTCAGAATAAGAATACTTAATAAATACAAGAAAATACTTATCCTTGTACGTACACATACACACCGGAATACGCCACCAATACTTGGCAAAATACACAAGTCTAAAAATACAAGTATAAGTATACCCATCCTTGGGGAATTATTCATGGAAGGATTACAAGGCAAGTAAGTTAAAATATATTATTTTAACAAATATTCCAAAAATGAATAAATATAAATTTTAACAAGTAATTATACACTTTGTAATAATACAAGTACATCAAAGATGTAGCACAAAGATACTAAGTCATAACAAACAAGACTGAAAGTCGTAGCACGACCCAGCCGTCTAATAAACCATGACACGTGTGTAGGTTATAGACGGCGTAAGGATATATACTTTGGGTATACAGGAGACAGGACACAAATCTGTGAGTTCATGTCCCCCTTTTCTTTTAACTGTTTTCAGTTTTACAACTTCGGGTGAAATACGTGTTACAAATGATACAATGATTACAAATGGTATGGTTAGCTAAGTAATGAACTGTTAGATCATGTGAATGGGTAGGCGTTAACTTGAGACCATTAATCCTTGTTTAAGGACCGAGGGGCATGAGTGGTAGATATATTTGGGTGTTGCGAGCCCCACCCATGGGTCCACGAGTTGGCCGCATGTGGTGACTATGTCGTTCCAGCCGGGTGGCCTGGTACGAAATACGCAAAGGTTTGAGCCTTCCTACACCATTTCACACATATTAATGTATTAGCTACACATTAATTGATCTGTTCATAGGCACTTTCATACTGATTTACAAAAGGCATACTTACAGATGTTTACAAGATTATTCGAACTCATACAGAAACATATGAACTCGCTCAACTTTTGTTGATGTTTTCAAAATTACATGTATTTCAGGAAACAAGATGGATCTTGGGTGATGGTGTTTTTTTCAAGACATAAATTTCAAGTTTTGATGTCATCCTCTTTTGATTTGTAACGTAACTTGAGGATATGTTGGTTGAAACTTAATTACACATGTTTGTAACATTTTAAACTTATGAATGGATGAACATCAAGTTTTAATCATATTGTTGTTTGTTATAATTGAATGCAATGGTATTGAACAAGTCATACATCATACGCTTCCGCAAAAGTCAGGGTGTGACACATTGGTCCACCATTCTAGAGCTCTTCCTTGAAACACGCCAGTTGCACTCCAAGTCTTTAGATGCTCAGGACATTCACTGTTGATGAAAGTAACTTCTGTGATGTTGAACCATTCCAACATTGCAGTCACCCCATCACTGGTCGTGAAAGTCTTATGGTTGCAAGAGACAAAGTGTTTGTAGTTGAAACTCATAGGCTTAGGTTTGTCTACTTTAGAGTCAACAGATTGAGGGAGGTGTGTTTGATCCCTAGATTTCAGTGACAATCTTGGGAACAATACGTGCAATCTGGTCAGCCATAAAAGACATCATCTTTTTCTGAGTGTTG
Organism: Helianthus tuberosus; assembly: GCA_030545235.1. Classification (NCBI taxonomy): domain Eukaryota; kingdom Viridiplantae; phylum Streptophyta; class Magnoliopsida; order Asterales; family Asteraceae; genus Helianthus; species Helianthus tuberosus. Next base: position 71,655,804 of record CM060443.1, read on the forward strand.
GCCTTTGATTTCTTGCGGGGGTTGTTGAGACGACTTGACGACATCTAAAGATGCAAGAAAGGATCGAATGAGTCTAGATCATAATGTTTCGTTCAATAACATAGTTTCATGATTACGTAACATAGCTTAAAGTTTCGCATGATCACATAAAAGGCTCAAGTTGTTTCACATATCACAAAACGTTCAACATGTTTCACATAGTTTAATCAAGACTTCCACGTAGTATATATGAATAAAGCATCATAAATTTTGGTTTGTTCCTACAAGATTATTATTACTGTTTTTTATTGCAGAGATAGTGCGATTCATGTAAAAGTTTCGAAATGATCAAGTATCAACTATAAAACCACATGTAAATCGAGATAACATAAAAGATAGGCTCATAAAACATCGGATTGTTTCAGGTAGAGAAACGTTGGCTAACCAAAGTAAATCGAGCCCCTTTTGAATTCAAGGTAACGTGCTTTGGCTTACTTGGACAAATACGTTCATCGATGTTAGGCCTACGATATTTGTCCTTTCGGTCACTACACGTCCTTAATTGATTGGGAATCTCGAGACTTTGGCGAGACTGAAACTCAAGGAGTGGGACTAGTTATCAAGATGCGAGTTTCACCTCTAACTTGATAACATCGTACCCTAATATAGCCGGTACTTATCCAACGATAATCTTAGCTGAGATATTTACTTGGGGAACAAGTTTATGTTTATATTTAGAGATATATGTACAGATTTAGATTGATTCCATTGTAATTATTATAGGATTATGTTTCCTAATTAGCGATAGGGTTATCTTGTATCTCTCCCTATTTAAAGGGATCTTCAAATGAATGAGAGGCATCAAATATTTGAAACCGTGAATACTTTCATGGTATCAGAGCCTCGGTTCTGATTAACCCTTTTCCGTTTCCCTTTTCCGACCTTCGCGGTCGTGGGTACCGTGGACAGCCACATTCATCAGCTTCTTGGCCTTTTAATCAACACATGGGTCAGATGCAGTTCCCTCAGTGGGCCTGGTGGTCCACACCACCTTGTCCCTACCCAACCCAATCATCCTGGAAACCAAATCAGCCCAGTTACCCACCTAATCAGGCCCAATCCCCATCAGCTAACTATGCTGGATTTGTCCCAACATACGGCCCAACTCCTATGGCTCCTGCTGGCCCATCCGCCCCTCTAGGTTTTGACGCATTAAACCCATCAGAGTTGAGTGCTGCTTTCAACACTATGCAGTTGCAATACCCTGAAGTTCCTGTGATGGATACTGGAGCTGAGCGCCATGCTACTGAAAACCGAGGTATGATTTCCCACTTTGATCATTCTCCTTTAAATACTAAACTTATGGTTGGTAATGGTCAATATTTATCCATTGCGGGTTCCGGCACTGGCTATCTTCCCATTCACAACCGTACATATATTTTACCCAATATTCTTTATAGCCCTCAAATTATAAAATCCCTCATATCGGTTCACCGATTCACCCGCGACAATAATGTTTCTATAGAATTTGACCCTTTTGGTTTTTCCTTGAAGGACCTCCGCACTGGGCGCCTACTTTCCCGCCACAATAGCACGGGGGATTTATATCCGGTCACTCCACAAACACTTCCGCCTCAAGCTTGCTTCATTGCATCTACTAACTTACCTTGGCATGATCGCCACGGACATCCAGGGACACAAGTTTTAGATGTTCTTCGTAGACATTTTGGTTTTTCATGTAATCACAATAAAAATTCTCAAGTTTGTCATTCTTGTCATTTATCAAACAGTAAACGCTTGCCTTTTTATGAATCTACTTCTTTTACGTTTTCCCCGTTTGATATTATACATTGCGATTTATGGACTTCTTCAATACCTAGTAAAACCGGATATAAATATTACATGGTGTTGATAGACAATTTTTCTCATTTTGTGTGGGTATATCCCCTTAAATTCAAATCTGAAACTTTTCCCACCTTTGTTAAATTTCACCGACTAATAGCCACCCAATTTAACCGCAATATCAAAACCTTTCAATGTGACCTCGGGGGAGAATTCGACAATAACGCCTTTAAACAATTTTCCCATCAACATGGCCTCTTATTTAGATTCTCTTGCCCTCAAACCTCATCCCAGAATGGTCGAGCGGAGCGGATGATTCGTCGTCTCAATGACATCATTCGTTCACTGCTCATTCATGCCCAACTTCCCCCTACCTTCACAACATATTACCCACCAAACGTCTCAATTTCTTTACCCCTACTTTTGCCCTTTACCTTCGTCATCCCACTTATGATCATCTTTGTGTTTTTGGGTGCGCCTGTTACCCAAATACATCGGCCACCCAACCTCACCGCCTTCATCCCAGACCCGTTCGTTGCATTTTTCTAGGCTACCCTCCTGATTTTCGAGGGTACCGGTGCTTCGACCCCACTACCGGGAAGGTCATTATTTCTCGCCATGTCACGTTTGACGAACACACCTTTCCTTACACTATACCCACTCCACCTGCTTCTTACACTTTTTTGGATGACGTACCACCTGGTTTCACCTTCTGTCCATCACCTTCGGCCCGAACCAACCCTTCCCGACAAACCATCTCTCCACAAACCATCTCTCCACCAACCATCTCTCTGTTCCCTTACCACTACCCACGCCGCCCACGACCAGCCCCGGCTCAACCAAACCCGGCTGCCCAGCCTGATAACCCACCTGTAGCACCAACACCTCAGCCCAACCCGGTTGCATCAACCGCAGCCCCACCACCAGCTACGGCCACTTTCCCTACAGCCCCTGCCCACTCTACAGCTGCTACGGCAGCCACCACAATCCACCCACAATCCACTAACCACCATCCCATGATGACCCGGTCCAAAGCCAAACAAGTTCTCACTACCACAGCCATATCACCTGTCCCAAAGTCCTATTCCCAAGCCTTTGCCGACCCCCATTGGCTAAAAGCCATGCAAGCCGAGTTTAGTGCTTTACAGGAAAATGATACTTGGGATCTTGTGCCTCGACCACCAAACAGACCGGTCATTCGATGCATGTGGCTGTTCCGTCATAAATTTAAAGCTGATGGTACTTTGGAAAGATATAAAGCCCGGTTGGTTGTAAATGGTAAATCTCAAAAAGTGGGCGTTGATTGTGAGGATACCTTTAGCCCGGTCGTCAAACCGGCTACTATTCGCACCGTTTTATCCATTGCAGTGTCTCGATCTTGGCCTATCCATGAATTGGATGTCAAGAACGCCTTTCTTCATGGACATTTGAATGAAACGGTTTTTATGCATCAACCAGCAGGTTTTGTGGATCGTCGTTTTCCTAATTTTGTTTGCAGGTTAAAGAAGTCTTTGTATGGTTTGAAACAGGCTCCACAGGCTTGGTACACCAGATTTGCAAACTTTATTTTATCTCGTGGGTTTCGTGGCAGTGTCTGCGATAATTCTCTATTTATTTACACCAAGGGCTCGGAGACTGCATATTTATTATTATACGTTGATGATATTGTCTTGACAGCCTCATCCACTGGCTTACTTCAGGATATTATCACTACTTTTTCTCGTGAATTTGCTATGACTGATTTGGGTGAGTTACATCATTTTTTGGGTATTAGGGTCTCTCGTCATACCAATGGACTTTTTATGGATCAGGCCCAATATACCAAGGATATTATTTCTCGTGCCTCCATGACATCGTGCAAGCCATGTACCACTCCCGTAGATTTGTCATCCAAACTAAGCGCAACTGATGGCCCGCTTTTTCCTGACCCTACTTTGTATCGCAGTTTGGCTGGTGCATTACAATACTTAACTTTTACTCGCCCTGACATTACTTATGCGGTTCAGCAAGTTTGCTTATTTATGCACGAACCGCGCGAGTCTCATTTTGCCTTTTTAAAGCGCATACTACGGTATCTCTAGGGCACCATTGACTACGGTATTCGTATCGTCCAGTCGGCTACACATTCCTTAGTTGCTTATTCTGATGCAGATTGGGGAGGATGTCCTGACTCCCGTCGTTCTACTAGTGGATATTGTGTTTTTCTGGGAGATAACCTTATTTCGTGGTCATCTAAGCGGCAGCCTACGATTTCTCGTTCTAGTGCTGAAGCGGAATACCGTGGGGTTGCTAATGCGGTTGCAGAGGCTACATGGTTACGAAATTTACTTCTTGAGCTCCGCCTTCCCCTTTGTCAAGCTACGGTCGTTTACTGTGATAATGTGTCCGCGGTTTTTCTATCTGATAATCTTGTTCAGCATCATCGCACGAAGCACATAGAGATTGATATCCACTTTGTTCGGGAGAAAGTTCGAGTCGGCCATATCCGTGTTCTTCATGTTCCGACCTCGTTACAGTATGCAGATATATTTACCAAGGGACTTCCTCGTCAACTGTTCCAGTCTTTTCGCTCCAGCTTGAGCATTTGTCCTACGCCCGCTCAAACTGCGGGGGAGTCTTAGCTGAGATATTTACTTGGGGAACAAGTTTATGTTTATATTTAGAGATATATGTACAGATTTAGATTGATTCCATTGTAATTATTATAGGATTATGTTTCCTAATTAGCGATAGGGTTATCTTGTATCTCTCCCTATTTAAAGGGATCTTCAGATGAATGAGAGGCATCAAATATTTGAAACCGTGAATACTTTCAGATAAGACCTATTAGAATATGAAATGGAAATTTCCCTTCAAGGTTTGGATGACACTCCTAACTTGAGGGTGAATTTCGTGCAAAATATAAGTATCACTGAGTGAAAGTCGTCATCAAAGGCGGGAATCACCCCTGTTTTGATGAGTCATTTCACTGTGTTTCATGAGTGTTTTCAAAGCATCCATGTGTGTATTGTGTTAGCCTTAGGAAAGGCATGTAAATTTAACAGGGAAGTGTTGCTAGGAAGCATGCACGGTAGAATGCATAAGTTTTATACAACAAATAAGAGTCAAAGTTCCTAGAACTATAGACTAGGGTAAAGCATTCCTACTTTTCCTAATTCCCTATAGTTATGGCTCTGATACCAATCTGTCACACCCCAACTGATGGCGGAAACATCGGGGCGCGACACTAAGCGTTCAGATTGCTCAAGAGATTCCACAACACTATTCATTTCGATATGGATTAGTCAAAATTTCATAAATAAATCTAAATTGTCAAACACATTCCACGACCAACACATTGTATCAACAAAACATTCAAATAATGTTCCAAAATGTTTCTAATTATTTAAGATGAGTTTCTAAGCATCCTCCTAGCTTGTTTTCTTGAATCCCAGCTACTATCAAACTGCAACATGTATTAAAATACTATCAACAAAAATGTTGGCGAGCATACAAGTTTGAATACGTAGCATAATAATTCAAAAACTCATATCTAACATGAAAACGTATAATAAGTTTCACCATGCTAGTTTACGCAGTCCAAGTGACATCCCAAGTTTCCCAACGCGTTAAATGTCTTTCCCAAAGAATAACGGGAGGTTAATGTCTCCTCCTAACAATACCCCAAAGACTAACGGGGAGGTGCGCTACCCCTATAGCGCTACTATTGTTAAGGCGGAACTACACACAGGAATTAAACGTTCACATAGCATAAAAGTCTCAAGTATCACAAGTTTCAAGTTTCATGCTTAAACGGATAGAGTATGTTTCAAATAAGTTTCAAGTGTCTTGATATAGAATACATGTTGCATCCCAAAAGTGTTTAAAACAAAAAGGGATCGAAGTATACTCACAGTGGGTGCCTAAACCAAACACTGCTAAGATTGGATCGAAGGGAGCGCTGGATCAGCCTGCGTGCGCGGAACAGAGCATAAGTCCTCTAAGAGCTGACCCGGTTGGGAACAGAGTGTCAGATAGTGCGAGAATCAAGTAAAAGTGTCTCTCTAGATACCTGAGCGGTTGGTCATCCGGACGGATGGTCATCCGGACGGATGACCATTCGGGCAGATGGACTCCATCCGATCGGATGGTCATCCGGACGGATGTGTCACACCCTAACTTTTACGGAAGCATGATTATGGTGTGACTTTCTTAATACCATTGCATTCAATCATAGCAACAACTATATGATAAAACCATAGATGGTCATCCATTAATTAAGTTTAAAAAAAAACATCACGAACAACGTTGTTTGAAACATAGACTTCGACTTTAAGTTTTACAAACCATACGAATTGTTTAAGAGTTCACAAGGACTCATCAAAAGACTCTAAATAAAACCAAGATTTGGAAGTGGTGTCTTGTCCAGGATAGGACACCCAAACCAAATCTCAAGACCATGGATGACATCTTTTATTCTTAACGCAACTTGAAACATCCAACGCCCGCCAGATCCACTTTTAATTCCCTGAAATACATGTATTTTGAAAACATCAACAAAAGTTGAGCGAGTTCATGTGTTTGTTTGTGTGTATGAATAAAACCTTGTAATCATTGTATGTATGTATGTATGTTTGTAAATCCTGGTATGAAAGCAAAACAAGGAAACCGATCTATTAATGGTTTGCAAAGCCATTAACATGCGTGCAACGGCGTAGGAAGGCTCAAACCTAGCAGATTTGTACCGGGCCTCCGGCTGTAAGACATAGTCACCTCATGGGCCAACCCTGGTCCACATGGGTGTGGGCTCGCTACACCCAAATAGATCTATCACTCATGCCCCTCGGTCCTAACACGAGGATTAATGGTCTTAAGAGTGTGCCTACCCATTCACATGATCTACTGTACTTTCCAAAGCTAACCATACCAATGGTAATTGTTTGTAATCATTTTGTAACATGTACTTCACCTCCGAAGTTATAAAACAAAACAGTTTAAAGAAAAAGGCGGACATGAACTCACTGTCTTGCGTCTTCAGTCACCGTAACTCAAGCTTCTTTGGTCAACACGACTACCTACAACGTACTAATGTCTATTAGACGAACGGGCCGTGTCTTGACTTAGTATTATTGTCTTTGAGTTACGATTAATTTGTGTCTTCAATATTATTCCAGTTATATAATTATTTGTTAAAATAATTAATATTTCAACTTAAATTATATTTATGAAATTTTGGAATATTTGTTAAACAATATTATTGTAACTTAATACTTCCCAATTATTTATACTTGTAATCCCTTCCCAAGGATGGGGGTATCTTTCACTTGTATATTTTTTTCTTGTATCGGGGTCGTATTCCGGTGTGTATTTATACGCATGAGAATACGTATTTTTATTGTAATCATTAAGTATTCTTATACTTAATTTCGTATTAATTTTCCGGAATATTATCTTTAATAAAGATTCAATATATATTTCCAAAAATATATATTTTAAGGGTTATTACTTAGAAAAATTATTCATAATTTTCCTTTGGCAAAAATATTCGTATTTTCTTACAAGTTCCAAAAATAATATATTCCGTTTTTGTTTGAGAAAATATATATTTCTTTCAAAAATAATATATCTTCTAATATTTCCAAGAATCTACATATTTTTTATTCACTCAAAAATAATATATTTTCTTCTTGTCAAAAATATGATATAAGTTTGTGATAATTGTAAAAATCATATTTTTGTCTCCTTGGTGTCCAAAATATTATTTACCAAAATATTCTTTGTGAATAAATTCCGGAATATTCTTGTAAGTCTTATTCCATAGTTCGGTTTTCACCATATTTTGTGTAAATGAGTACATTTATTCGTTGGAATTTTGGTAATATTTTGGATGGTAACTCTTGGTATTTTTGTGAGTCATATTATTCCAAGTCCTAAAATAATATAACTAATACACAAAGTATACAAATAATCACACACATTATGTCTTCTAAATATATATTTCCTAAATACATATTTAGTCACTTTTATTTATGAAAGCCAACCTCCAATATTTGTGTTTTTGTAACAAAAAATTATGGCAAAGTTTTTGTAACAATTTATTATTTAAAATACACTTGTAAGTGTAGGTTAATAAATATTTTTCTAAGTGTTTGTATTTTAAGAAAATTTTGTCATAGTTTCCCCTAAAAATGGAGGTTTCCATGCTTTTAAGCATATCATTTTCTTTTGTAAAAATCATCACAATCAATCCACAATCAACAATAAACAACCTTTACTTACCAATTTGCCAAAAACAAGTAATAATATACCACTTCATGAACTTGAATATTTATAAAAATTTGTAGTAACTTACTAGTGTTCTTAGTAAGTCTTGTTACCCTTTAAAATGTGATTAGTTCTTTAAAAACTTCATTTTTAAAGAAGTTAGATGTTTATAACTTCTTGTCACATTTTCTAAAAATGTTTCTTCATGAAATTTTCTTATTACACAAGTGTTTCTACACTTGTTTATCCACCAAAAATAAGGTTTGTATATATATAAACCAAGATCTAGCAAGACTTATATTTTTAACTTGGTTTCTTTAAAAATCATCCATAAATCTTTAGATCCATAAGTGTTACTACTCACTCTGATCACTACCTTTCAAGAAACAACTTTGTTATTTCAAGTTCATGCTTCATGTGTGGATGATCCATCATCCTACAACATTTCTATTTTCTCTTCTTGCTAGATTATGTTTTTAATCATGATCAAGCAAGATCCTATGATAATCAACATAATTTCTACAAACAATCAATGATTAACAAGCATAACAACTCATATTCATCAAGATTACTTTATTAAACATGCTTATGTTCAAGTTTCATTTTTATGATCTTTAGTGTTCTTCAAGTTTTTGATTATGATTCTTCTTTAACCACTTAAAATAGAAGTAATATAGCAAGATCAAGACTCTTACCACTAGCACAAGGCTAGGGATGATCAAGAGAGGTTATGAGATGGATAAAAGAAAACAAGAGAGGTCATTGATCTTCCATGTTGGTGCACTACGTCTTACATCGAGTCTTGTAGTATATAGGTTAAAACATGGCACGAAATCCAAGAAACATGTGTTAGATAGTGATTTCGCCCATGTGTCAAGGTCTGATTTCGCTCATGTGTCATACACATGATTTCGCTTATGTGTCAAGACTAGGTTTCGCTTATGTGGCATGTATGTGGTTTCGCTTATATGTCATGTACATAAAAGCGAAACCTGTGAGCCTATATATAGTCTGAATGAGCGAAATCATAGACATAGTTGTAGGTGTTCTCTTCCGGCAAGCCACGAAGTGCTGCCAAAGTGCTGTCAGAGTCTGTAAACGTTATCAAGATCAATACAACAGCAATTAAACGTGAATCTGGCTGAAATCGCACCAAATCATTAGTTTCCGCCTCTTGATTTGGATAGGAATTCTTCTGATCGACTCAAACAGGGCCGAATACGATCCTACAAGTGGTATCAGAGCTCAGGAGGAAGAGTTCTTGCCATTTCAGTTGCATTCATTCTGATTTTCTACACTTTCTTCAAATTTTTAAAATTTTTCACGGTAAAACCGGCTCAATTTCACACACAGCACTCGTAATCATGTATTAGTAAACTCTTGAAAGTTTCAAAGCTAAAATCGATCTAGAACTTAGGATTTTCAAGGTTTCGCTTATACAGACTCGTGAATATGATGATGTCAGCAGTTGATTTCGCTTTTGTGGAAGTTTAAAGAGTAATTTCGCTCATAAGGAACAAGTTGATTTCGCTCCAGTGACACTTGAGATTTCGCTTATTAGTACACTCAGGGTTTCGCTCCAAGGAACACTGTTTGATTTCGCTCTTTTGAACCATTTGAGGTTTCGCTTATTGTGACACTTCAGTGATTTCGCTCATCTGATCAACTTAATTTCGCTCATCTGTACAACTTAGGGTTTCGCTTCAAGGAACAATTCTGATTTCGCTTTTGTGACATTAGGGTTTTCGCTCGAAAGGTCAACTTTGCCTAAGCTTGGAAACTTGTGAACTTTGAACAATGGACAACGAATTTTATAACGCCTTTGCTAGTCCGATCACAATCACTCAGAATGCTTTGCTTGAGAACGAAACAGGAACGTCTCAGAAACCGCCTAAACTCATGGATATTGATGATTACAACGCATGGTCCGAACGGTTTGGGAATTGGGTTGAAGCTTATCATTTGGATGCGTGGGAACACACTGAGGAACCTTATGTTAAACCCACAACAAATGGTGTGCAGCAAACAATTAGAGAAATGAGTACGGAAGATAAAAAGAAATATCGAGATGAGAAACTGATGGTGAGTCTGCTTCAGGAAGCAATAAAAGAAGATATCTTGATACTGCTTCAACATGATGGAACTGCTTATTCGATTTGGACAGAATTAGAAGCAAAATTTGTTGGTAGTGATGATATGCTCAAAAACAAAATGTCGCTCATGAAGAAAGAATTCGATTTATTCCGTGGTTTGAAATCTGAAAACACCAAGCAAATAATTGATAGATATTGTAACTTGGTGAGAAATATGACAAAACTTGGAATTAAGAAAGATACTGATGAATTGATTGAAAAACTTGCAGATGCACTACCTCATGAAACTTGGGGAACGTTTCTGATGATGCTGAGATCCAACAGAAAAGATTATAAAATATGTCACTGGGAGATTTCATCAAACATCTGGAAGCTCAAGAGATGGAGCAAAGGAAGATCGCCAGGATGAAGAACTACGATGGAGAACAAGATATCAGATTGTATTACAAAGGTGGTGTCAACGAAAAGTCAAATTTTTCTCCAAAAGTCGAAACTGCTTACAGTGCGAAAGATTCTTCTGAAAAGAAATCATCTCAGGGATCAAGCAGCACAAGATTTTCATCATTTGATCCAAACATTTCAGCAACAAAGAACGGAAGAAAACTTCAGTGCAATATTGTTTTAAGTCTTGAAAATGATCAAGATTATACTGAAGAGGTTGCTAAAAATCAAATGTCTTTGTTGGGAATGATTTTAGAATCATATAGTAGTTTTGTGGCCGGAAAGATCGGTAATCCAATGCTCACGAAAGAGGATTACGATCAAATAGATGCTGAGGAAATGGAATTGATGGACATTAAATGGTGCATGGCTAGTGTGTTGAGACCAGCTGAGAAGTTTAAACAAATTACGGGAAGAGATGATTTCCGTGATGCAAATGTTTCAACTTTAGGCTTTGATAAATCTAACTTTACATGTTTTCGTTGCAGGGAAAAGGGGCATTTCAAGAGGGAGTGCAAAAATCGTGAAGCTTGTGGAGCCCAAAATCCTTTTGGAAACAACGATTATCACAAAAAGGCGATTTATCATCAAGTCACACCACCAGCACCGCATCAGGCACAAACTGCACATGGGAGAGATGTGATTGAAGGGTCAAAAAGAGCATGTCTAGTTAATCAGGGCAAGTATGATAATTTTACCTGGGATAAATATCTTCCAACAAACAGCAAAGTGTGTTTGGCAGAACAAGATGATGAAAAGTTGGCTGAAGGTTTTTGTTGGGACGATTTTTCCAAAGACACTTCATATGCTAAAGCTTTCATTGCAAATGCCTACGATTTGAAATGTGCTGAAAAGTGCAGAAAAGTAATGGAAGCTGCTGAAGCAAGACGGAGAAAGCTTGAAGAAGAGGAAGAAGAGGAAGAGAGATTAAAAGCTGAGGCAGAAGCTGAGAAAAAGAGAAGAGCTGAATTTTTACGATCAAACAGAACAGTCAAAGAAGTTCCTGAATTTGAAGTCAAAGTTGATGCAGAACCCGTCAAAGTTCCTGAAAAGTGCATGAACTGTGATTCTTTAATCAAGCAGAACAATGAGTTGCTGCATAACATAAACAGATTGAAAGAATCCTATGATACAATGAACAGAGAAATCAACAAGTATACTGATTCAAATGGTGAACAAGTTGTGGCAATGAATACACTAAAGAGAGCTTATCTGAGACAACTTGATGATGTTAACTTTCACATAAAGAAATGTGCTGATTAGGAGTTGAAGTTGGCAACACAAAAGATAGAAACTGAGAGAGTTAACAAGCTATTAGAAAGTTACTCATGTTCTACTTTTGTTGTTGACAAGATTTATCCGGTTGTGGAGAAATTGAAGACATTTGAAGAAGTTAAGACGTCCGAAGAAAAGAAGTCAGAGACAAGAGAAGATGATGAAGTGAAGATTTCTGGTGAGAAACCAAGTGTTGTCTATAACAAATGTCCACCCCCGGTCGAAAATGGATATTCACCTCGAAATCCAAATTCCGAAAGAGTCGATAAGGCAATAAACATACAATGGGAGTCTGGGCCGTTGGATAACTTGCAAGAAAATATTGATGTCACATACACGTCATCCGACACTGATCATGAGTCAAAGTTGATAAAAAGTGTGGTCGATCAGGTGTTAGATAAAGATGACTGTGAGGAGTCAAAACCGGAGTCCAAATCCAAGTCAAAATCTGAGTCCGATGCGTCAAAGTCAACAGTCAAAAAGGACAAACGGGTTTATGATAAAGAGTTTTTGATATCAAAATCTAATTTGAATGATGAATCATTCAAAGTGGCATATACTTTGAAAGATTCTGACAAATTATATTCTGATGAAGTTTTTCCAATAAGAAGTGTTAGAATTGAAATGATTAAAAAGGTTTTCAAAATTACAGAAATTAATATTTCTGAAATAAAAGATTTAAATCTTTCTGGAAAACCTAAACAATACACTTCAAGAGTGCAACAAAGATTAAACAAGAAAAATGGTTACAGTTCTGGTTCTTGTATTCATAAAAAACCAAACCATAACTGTAATTTCAAAAAGAAAGGATTAGGATTTAATCAACCGAAAAATTATAAAAATGAAAAATTTTATAAACCAAAAACTGTGTTTGTTTCAGGAAATTCTTTAGAAGCTGAGAAAGAACAAGCATTCAGAAAGCAGACAAATCAGGAATTCCTTGCCAAGAAGCAAGAAGAACTGAAGAAGAATGCTGTTCCAAAGAAGATTGAAAAGAGAACCTGTTTTCAGTGTAAAACTGTTGGTCATGTTGCTAGGGACTGTCCGAAGACATTCAAACCAAAATAGGAAGTCTCTGGTAAATTAAAAGAGAAAGTGATCAAGAAAACTGAACTTTCAACCCGAAAGTTTACAGGCTTTGAAAATTCAACCTTTGAGATTGGTGAATGTTCAAAGAATGTGGTAAAAAGAAAAGAAAATCTGAAAAATCAAAAGTGGGTTGTTAAGGGTTCAGGAAACAGTTCTGGTGATGAATCTGATTCCACAAAATCAGAGGAGCCAAAAGTTGTTAAAGAAAAGGTTGAGAAATCAGTTCTGAATGTGGATGATGTGAATTTTCCACCTCTGCGGGCTGAAAATTTTAAAAAGAAAGTTGAGAAAGTTGAAATTTCAAATCAATTTTATTCTAACAAGAAAAAATTTGATGTTGATAAGGCTTTCAATGGAACTGTGAAACACATTTTTGGCAAAATGCTCAATGGTAAGGCTAAAGGTGTTAAAGAATTTTATGCTGCCAAAAGAGGAGTTCACAGATCGGTTGAAAGTAAAAATGAAGAAGAGGTTGTTACACCCAAGGAAGGTCAGGCTTGGGTGGATATTTTTTTCAAACAGTAAAAAACCTGACTTGCCGGAGATCCCAAGTTGGTAATCGTGGATCATGAATCGGCATCATTCTTATGTTGTTTGTTTGAAAATTTTTGGAAATTTATATTGCAGGAATAGCCGGAACTCCCAGGTTGGTAAGTGTGGAGTAGGAATCGGCATCTTGAGAATTCAACTAACAGATGATGTTGGTTAAAAATGCTTGATTGGATTGTTTTTACAAGTGGTAAATCAGGGACATTAAGTTGTATCTGATTTTCTACAAGTGATTGAGAAACAATATGATGAGTTTTTCCCCTAACCTACACATGGTTAAAATCAATCAACAAAACTTATTTTCCAGAAAAACCATTTGATTAAAACAAACTTAAGTGTTTTGAAATCAATGGGAAAATAGTTTGTTGTGAGGGGGAGTTCTGATTGTTATGCCAAGTGGATGGCGAATTGAAGTGATTCGATATCAGTTGTCACGTTGCTTGTACAGTTTGTTTTTCAGATTTCCTAAAATGTGTTTGCATTTTAGGGGGAGTAAGAAATTTCTGAAAATCCAAAAACATTTGAAAATTTGAAAAAGCCAAAAACATGATAAAACCTACTGGCAAAAATAAAAAAACAGTAAAAATGAAAAATGAGTTTTGTTGTATAAAAGAGGAAATGATAGTACATCAGTGGACTATCACAACATGCTAAAGATTTGGAAAGTCAAATGTGATAAACGATCTCACTGTGGATGTGTGAATAGGTTTTTGCACATTTAGTAGATTGTGACGAGATATAAACCTAAATTCAAACTTGCTTATATCGTGGGGAAACATCTCTCGGATATATGGGTAACCCCCGAAATCTCGTTTGAAAGATTCCTTTTTCTGATATACTAGGTTTTTATACTCAGTGATGTCTGGGGTATTATTCCGGGACTTCTGCTGAATGGAAGTTCTGACCTAGTCCTCGAATAATACTTTCCGCAATGCTTGAAACATAGCATCACCCTCAGCATATATGATACAACAACAACAACAACCATACCCAGTAAATCCCACAGATAGCAAAGCTACTTATAGGGTCTGGGGAGGGTGGGATGTAGACAGACCTTGCCTCTATCCATACGGATAGAGAGGCTGCTTCCAGAGAGACCCTCGGCTCGAAAACGAACAGCATACCAACACACCAAGTCAAAATATAGCAAATAAGAAGTCAAACATACCAAGAAAGTGATCAAAGTGTTAGAATATTATGTAAATCATGTATAATAGCATACAACATCATTTGGGCATAAACACAAGAGGCAATCACCGGAAAGGTCCCTTAAAGATAAGAGAAACCTACGACCCTAAAATACACCCAAGGCCTTACTGCAATATCCTCTAAAAGTCCTTAACCCTAATCCTATGCCTCCACGAAGTCCGATCTTGGACCATGTCCTCAGAAAGATGCAACTCTAATAAATCATGTCTAATCTGCTCATCCCATGTCAGTTTGGGTCTGCCTCTTCCTCTCCTCCCTTCCACCGTAAGGGTTTCCACTACTCTAACCGGTGCCGTCGTGATCATATATGATAAGACCATAAAATTGCTTAGCAATGCTGTTGTAAAAAAGATCCTCTAAAGGGGACACACCCAAAAGTTGAGTCATGATCTCTCTGCTGAACGGTAGTTCTGACCTGAGCTCTCATGATTCTTCATAATTTATTAACCCCTACAGATATCATTTGTGTCATAATTACCTGTAAGACTGAATATTGGGATCTGGATACGGGAGTATATTCTGAGGTGGGAAACGCGATTGAGTTTATGTTCTTAAGACATTAATCTCGTATCTCGAAACAATTGAACTTTGTGTGAAAATTTAAGTGGACCAGTATACTGACAATCTAAGTGAATCGTTTAAAACTTAAAATGAAATGAAGCTTAACGGTGTTGGTGATATGTCTCAAAAACTAATATGATCCTCTTGCACGAACTCACAAAAATATTGTTTGTATATATTTCATTTCTGCATTTTCTTGATTTTAAAAGTTGTGTCAGTTATTTTCTTTCAGAAAATCCAAAAAGATTTTGGTGTGTTTTAGCATAAATTTTTGAAAAATTCAAAAAGATTTTCGACAACTGATTTTGGAGAGCTGATTTTCAAAATTCCGAGTGCTAAACATGATGAACAAATGGTTTGGGTGAAAGTGTTTGAAGATTGTTGAAATGAAATGAGAAAAGTTTTTGCTATAAAATGTTATACCTGCAAGTGGTAAATTAGATTTGAAAATCTTATCCACAAATGATTATCAGAAAATTTATTTTTGGGTAGAGTTTATGCAGGTTGGCCAGGTTTTGATCCAGAGCAGGATGAAAGCCAGGTTATGATCTTGTGAATTCTAGACTACGATCCCAGCAGATTGAGAGGGGGAGTCTAAAGACACCATGATATTCAACATTTGAGAGAGAGGAGTTTGTTGAAGATAAAGATAGAGAATGAGGATTCTTGCAATGACAAATACTTCAGAGGAAGATCGAAGACTGATAAAGATTGTAGGTTGACAATTGAAGAGTCGACACTGAAGACTCCGTCAACATCCGAGGGGGAGTTTGTTGGTGCACTACGTCTGTCGACTACGTCTTACATCGAGTCTTGTAGTGTATAGGTTAGAACATGGCACGAAATCCAAGAAACATGTGTTAGATAGTGATTTCGCCCATGTGTCAAGGTCTGATTTCGCTCATGTGTCATAGACATGATTTCGCTTATGTGTCAAGACTAGGTTTTGCTTATGTGGCATGTATGTGGTTTCGCTTATATGTCATGTACATAAAAGCGAAACCTGTGAGCCTATATATAGTCTGAATGAGCGAAATCATAGACATAGTTGTAGGTGTTCTCTTCCGGCAAGCCACGAAGTGCTGCCGAAGTGCTGTCAGAGTCTGTAAACGTTATCAAGATCAATACAACAGCAATTAAACGTGAATCTGGCTGAAATCGCAACAAATCATTAGTTTCCGCCTCTTGATTTGGATAGGAATTCTTCTGATCGACTCAAACAGGGCCGAATACGATCCTACATTCCACAAGCTCCTGGCTTCTTTGTATGATCTCTAACACCTTTGTGAATGCTTGGAATAGTTGTAACTTGATTGAAAGGTGTTGATGATGGTGGTGCTATGGTCGGCCGAGAGCAAGGAGAGAAGTGAGGAGAGTTATGTGTGTGTTTAAGTGTGTGTGAGAATGAGATCAAGAATCCTACAAGTCTTACTTATAACCAAGTTCAAGTGTTATCTTGTGTGTAATATGTTTAGGAAAGTTCATGCATATCCAATATAATATTGAAATAAAATCTACCAAGTGGGGGCCATGTTGGGCCGTAAGTAGGTGGGGGGGGGGTCTAGCATAGGTTTTAACCAAGTTAGTTACATTAAGGTTAAATATCAAGTATTAGTTAGTTATGTTAGTTACTAGATATTCACAGGGTGTTATGATGTTCGGGGACCCTAAGTAGCTTGGTAATGTTAAAACAGTGCTTCTAGTGAAAATTTGGTGTTCCGGGTAGTGTCCGGTTGTTCGATTGGTTACCGGTTCGTTAAGGTGCAAAACCTTGCAGTTTAGTGTTCTTTATGTACCCTTTTGTGACACTTTTGATTCCCGACACTTAGGAAAGCATTCAGGACCATTTAACCAAGTTTCTGCATAATATTAGTGTGTTAACATGCTGATTTTTGCTGAATTTTGCTGAATTCAGCACTTTGGGTGAGTTTTAGGCACTTTCCGATACTTAAACTACCCCTAAAAAGGCAGTTTTGTGATCCTTACTTTCCTACACACTATACTAGTGTAGTACTTGGTTTTTGGCTCATTCTGTGTCTCAATGCA
Source organism: Helianthus tuberosus (assembly GCA_030545235.1). Lineage (NCBI taxonomy): Eukaryota > Viridiplantae > Streptophyta > Magnoliopsida > Asterales > Asteraceae > Helianthus > Helianthus tuberosus. The sequence continues at coordinate 71,673,131 of CM060443.1, forward strand.
CTATCTGTCTATGTGCTGAGTTCTATCAGCATTTTCCTGACTTATCAGATAACTGTGCTAACTGTACTTAATGCATCATTTGAGGCAACAAAGCTTTCATGCAATATTGGTATGACATTAAACAATGAATGATGCACATGTATGTGTATGGCAGTAATCAGAAAGCAGTTAATTGTAAATTCAGCACAGTCATTAAGCAGTAATCATGGTTAATTAGTTGTACGGATACCTGGATTTTTGACAATTGTCACATTCTCCCCCTGTTAAGAAAATTTCGTCACGAAATTTTAAGCTTTACTCCTGGTTGCAGGGGTGTTAGGGAACAAATGCGGATATTTAGCTTTCATGCGGTCCTCACGCTCCCAAGTAAACTCTGGGCCGTGACGCGCATTCCATCGAACCTTGACAAGCTTGACACTACTCCTCCGAGTTTTGTTAACTTTCCAGTCAGTAACCTCAACAGGTTCTTCGGTAAAGTGGAGTGTGTCGTCAATGTGAACTTCGTCAGCAGGTATGATCACGGTTTCTTGAGTTGGACTCTTCTTCAGATTAGATACATGGAATGTATCATGAACACCATTAAGTTCTGCAAGTAGTTCCACCTTGTAAGCTACAAGACCAATCCTTTCCAGGATTTTGAACGGTCCAATGAATCGTGGGTTTAACTTACCACGCTTCCCAAAGTGTGCCACACCTTTCCACGGTGAGACTTTAAACAAAACCATATCTCCCACTTCAAATTCTAAAGGTTTCCTTCTTTGGTCCGCATAGCTCTTTTGTCGATCACGAGCCACCTTAATGCGCTCTCAGATCTGTATAATCTTATATGTCATCTCCTGGACCAATTCGGGACCAACCAGCTGTCTATCGCCTGCATCTGCCCAGCATAACGGCGATCGACACTTTCGTCCATAGAGAGCTTCAAACGGTGCAGCTTGAATGCTTGTATGGTAGCTGTTATTATAGGAGAACTCAACCAAAGGCAGGTGAGTGTCCCAACTGCCACCCAAGTCCATTACGCAAGCTCGTAACATATCTTGAAGCGTTTGAATCGTTCTCTCACTTTGGCCGTCCGTCTGTGGGTGAAATGCGGTGCTCAAATTCAAGTGTGAACCAAATGCTTCTTGGAAAGATTTCCTAAATCCTTGATACAAATCTTCCGTCTCTGTCAGATATAATCAAGATAGGCACTCCATGACGTGCAACTATGTCCCTTAGGTACAGCTCAGCTAGCTTACCTGTGTTATCCTTTTCTCTGATTGGCAAAAAGTGCCCAGACTTTGTCAGACGGTCTACGATTACCCAAATCGTATCATGACCTCTGGGTGTCTTTGGCAGCTTTGTCATGAAATCCATTGAGATCTGCTCCCAGTTCCACATGGGTATCTTAGGTTGCTGTAAAAGTCCTGAAGGCTTCTGATACTCGACCTTCACCTTGGCACAAGTCAAGCATTTCCCAACATAAGTTGCAACATCACCTTTCAATATCGGCCACCAGTAGAAATCTTTCAAATCTTGGTATATCTTATCCGATCCTGGGTGGATCAAGTACCTTGATTTATGAGCTTCATCAAAGATCACATCTCTAAGACCACCAAAGAGGGGAACCCAAATTCTTCCCAAGAAACACAAAGTTCCTTCCTCATTGGGTACCAACTGGTTCTCCATCCCACGGAGATATTCATCCTTCAAGTTTTCCTTTTTGGGAGCTTCTCTCTGTGCAGCACGAATGCGCAACGAGAGGTCTGTTTGAATGATCATCTCCAAAGCCCTAACCCTTATGGGCTTAATCCTCTCTTTTCGACTCAAGGCGTCTGCCACCACATTCACCTTTCCTGGGTGATATTTGATTTCGCAATCATAATCGTTTAACAACTCTACCCATCTTCGTTGTCTCATATTAAGCTCTTTCTAATCAAATATGTGTTGTAGGCTCTTGTGATCTGTAAACATCGTGCATCGGGTGCCATACAAGTAATGCTGCCAAATCTTCAAAGCAAACACCACTGCGCCTAATTCCAAATCATGCGTGGTGTAGTTCTTTTCATGAACTTTCAACTGGCGTGAAGCATAAGCGATAACCTTCTATCGCTGCATCAGCACGCAACCTAATCCCTGACGCGAAGCATCGCAGTATACCACGAAGTCATCAGTGCCTCCGGGTAGGGATAAAATAGCTGCATCACAAACCTTGTTTTTGAGTAACTGAAAAGCTTCCTCTTGTTTATCTCCCCATTCATACTTCTTATCCTTTTGGGTAAGCGAGGTCAGCGGTTGAGCGATTTTGGAAAAATCCTCAATGAATCGGCGATAATACCCAGCTAAACCTAGAAACTGACGGATCTCGGTTGGCGTCTTCGGAGTTTCCCAATTCTTAATTGCCTCGATCCTGGTGGGATCCACATGGATTCCATCATCATTCACTACATGATCGAGGAATTGTACCTCACGCAACCAGAACTCGCACTTCGAGAACTTTGCGTACAACTTCTCCTTTTTGAGCAGCTCTAAAATGGCTCTAAGGTGTTATTCATGCTCTTCCTTTGTTCTTGAATAAATAAAAATATCATTGATAAATACAATCATGAATTTATCGAGATATGGCTTGCAAACTCGGTTCATCAGATCTATAAATACTGCCGGCGCATTTGTCAACCCAAACAGCATACTAGAAACTCATAATGTCCATAACGAGTTCTAAAGGCAGTCTTTGGTATGCTTTCCTCTTGAATCCACAGCTGGTGATAACCTGATCGAAGGTCGATCTTAGAGTAATAACTCGAACCCTGAAGTTGACCGAAGAGATCATCAATCCTCGGCAAGGGGTACCGATTCTTGATGGTCAACTTGTTCAGCTCTCGATAGTCAATACACATACGGAAGCTACCGTCCTTCTTCTTTACAAACAGAAGTGGAGATCCCCAAGGAGAGAAGCTTGGTCTAATAAATCCCTTGTCCAAAAGCTCTTGAAGTTGCGTCGACAACTCTTGCATCTCGGAAGGCGCAAGTCGATAAGGTGCCTTAGCTACAGGCGCAGCGCCTGGAACTAAGTCAATGTGGAATTCGACTTGTCGTTGGGGCGGCAATCCTGGCAAGTCTTCGGGGAAGACTTCAGGATATTCCCTTACCATAGGGATATCTTCCAGCTTCGGCTCTTCGGCTTCTTTGTCCACAACGTGAGCCAAGAAGGCAACACAACCTTTTTGCAAAAGCTTTCGGTCCTTCAAACAACTGATAATCCTTAGAGGCGTATCATACTTTTCTCCGTGCACTACAATCGTCACTCCATTCGTCATAGGGATGCGAATGATCTTCTCATGGCATACGATCTCAGCTCGGTTTCTCGACAACCAATCCATTCCAATTACCACGTCAAAGCTTCCTAACTCGACTGGCAGAAGATCAAGCGTAAACTCACGCTCTCCAAGTTCTATTACACAATCTCTAATTACTTCATTTGCCTCTACTAGCTTTCCATTAGCTAGTTCTATTGAATACGGGACATCTAACTTACTGGCAGCTAACCCAAGTATATCCTTAAATTCTAGGGATACGAAGCTATAGTCGGCACCAGTATCAAACAGTACAGATGAAAAGTGTTGGTTGATAGGGAATATACCAGTGACTATGTTCGGATCTTGACGAGCTTCCCTAGCCCCAATGTTGAAAACTCTTCTTTGGGCTTGATGGTTCTTTGGGTAATCCCACTTGAAATGCCCAACATCTCCGCAACTAAAGCATCCTAGCTTGTTTCCAGTACCACCCTGGTTGTTGTTTTGGTTGTGGTTTCCATTATCGGCTTGGTTTCCAGCACCACCACGGTTTCCATTACCGCCATTTCCTCCTTGATTGCGGTTTCCATAACCATTTCCACCACGGTTACCATTTCCACTTCCGTTACCATTACCTTTTTGACCATTATTCCCACGACCGGCACCATACCAGCATGTCTCCTTGGCATGACCAATCTTTCCGCACGTCTCACACTTTCCAGCTCTGCATCGTCCGGTGTGATGAAACTGACACACATCACATTTGGGCAGGGTGCCCATATATCCTTTTCCTCTAACCTCAGCACCAGAAGTAGCAGCACCAGTCTTAACCTCGGCTGGTGGATTCGTATCTCTCTTCTTGTTGCTACCGTTGTTGTTTCCTTGGGTACCTTCGAGAACTTCCTCTTGTTCTCTCCTGATGACTCGAAATGAGTCTCCTTCTTCTTTCCTTCAGAAATTGAAAACTTGTTCAGCCTAATCGCTTCTTCAGTCAGTGCTACACTCAAATCAATGGCCTCAGTGATCGTTGGAGGCTTTGAAGTAGTCACCATGCTCATAATTTGGGGTGCCAATCCCCAAATGAAACGTTCAATTCGCTTGAACTCTGGTTCTACCATGTAGGGGACAACGTGAGACAGGTCATGGAATCTCTGCACATACTCAGCAATCTTGGGACCATCCATCTTCAGATTCCATAACTCGGTTTCCAGCTTCTGAATCTCAGCTCTAGAACAGTACTTCTTGCGCATCAGTTCTTTCATCTCATCCCAAGTCATAGCATACGCTGCTTCCTCACCTAGGGTCTGAACCTGAAGGTTCTACCATGATAGTAGGAAAATTCCAGCAATGTAGGTGACCTGGTGCTCTGGCGCACACTTGCTCATCCGCAGCACAGAATCTGTTTTCTCAGCCCATCTTACGAAAGCTACAGCACCTCCAGTGCCGTCAAAATTTAGAGGCTTGCAGTCAAGGAACTGCTTATAAGTACAGCCTATGCAAGCAACATCATTCACAGAAAGCATTAGCAAACGCACACGGAATGTCCAAACGTATCGTAATGTGTCTTCAATGACTTAAACATTACCGTGAGGTGGGTTATTTCCTGAGGTACCTCCGCTGTGTTCAGAGCGCAAGGCCTCATGTTGTGCGATTGCTTGTGAAATCCGTTCTTGCAGTTCTGCCTCTGTTGTGGGCCACTGATTGTTCCTTCGAGGAGGCATCTTCTATAAAGAAGATTGTATAGGTCAGGTCTTATGTATATAATAAGTAGTATGTATATAATAGTGTTTGTCATAACAAGTAAGCATGCAATCATAGCATAAACAAGTAAATTAACAACGTATTTAATGAGAACATTACGATTGAACTTTCATTAATCATCGACCATAAATACAGTTACATGTTTTACATAAATATCGTATCAAAAAGGGAACACAGGGTCACACTACCCTTGTCCAAAATGTCTACCAATCTATCATAAGTCATACAGTCAAAAGATGGTCGCCAAAAGGCTTCACTAGCTCAGCTCAATAACGATGCTCTCATCAAAAGCAAGCTACCTACTTAAAACCAAAAACCATCTATGCTGATGGTGGTGGAGAAGGAGGTGGAGGAACAAAAAGCAAGTTGCGCACATGCGCTAGCTCCTCCTCAAGATCATAAACATGACGCAACAGATAACTAATCTGCTGCTCAACGGTAAGAAATCGAGTATCAAACTCAGTAAATGGAGTAAGCGGTGCAGGAGGATGTGAAAATGGGGACGGTGATGAACGAGGAGCAAAAGCAGGCTGACACGGACATGGCAAAGGTCGCGGTATCATCTCAAGCTCTAGAATCCTGCTACTCATGATCTCATACTGAAGCTGCAATGATAGAAGTAACTCATCCTGTGTATAACCAGTAAAGTGTGAGGGATGGTAGGGATCAAAAATCGGCATGGTGTACGGTGGGAACCATCTAAGTGGCTCGTCAAGTGGTGAAGAAGTAAAATGAGCAGTAGGTGTATACTGAGGCATGTGAGGAAGTGCCGCTGAAGCACGAGGATCACGGTCAGGCTGCTGGCTAGAAGGGCCTTCCCCTGGACGGGGTGGAGGGATGTCCTGTAAGTAAGTGATAGGTAGGTCAGTGCGGTGCACATCAGACTCAACTGGGTGAAAAGGAGCAACATCAACAGGTGCAAGTGGGGGAGTGACTGGCTCAATAACAGGAGGGTCAGCGGGTGCAGGAACTGGATCTGGTATGAGGGATGCAATGTCAGGTATGCCAAATGGAATAGGATCAAGATCAGGCAACGTCTCAGGAGAAGGCATCGGCTCGGGATCAGCGGGTGCATCAACAGGCTGATCGTCGGGAACAAAGTCTAGCTCAAGATCAAGCTCAAAGTCGTGTGGAGGAATTGGTGCAGCTGACATAGCTGTATCATCATCAGAATCTGTGGTATAGCGTCGCAGTCCAACTACGTACAAGGCGGAAGAGGATACAGACTCAAAGGAATCGGGGACAAAATGTATGCTAGCATCAGAAGAAATCTCAATAACAGGAATCCCCAAAAGTGGAATAGCAACAACGTCCTCATCTAACTCCCCATCACCATGGGCATCATCAAGGGGACCATCAATAAACAAATCAACATCATCGTCCAAAAGAGCATCGAATGGCCAATCATCAGGAGGAATGACCACCAAAGGAACAGGATCGAGGATCAGTGCCACAATGTGCTCACCATCGGGGTAACCGATGATAAGATGATCGTGCACAGGAATAGGAATAACAAACGGATCCTCGTCCGGGATACCATCAGCAATCGGTAAATCATCTCCGAAGTCGGGCAGCGCAAAGGGCTGAAAATCGTCATCGTCGTCGGACATCATCTCCGGGTCACTCTCTGTATCGGAAGTAAAAATCTCTAGCTCAGGGACGATCTCATCGTCAGAAACAACAGCCATGGGGTCATCAGTGTCAGACAATCCACTCTCAGAAAATGACATAGTATCTGTAATATAACAATTACCACATATGCACATATATTTACCACTAACATTAAGCATGTATTAAATGATAATGCAATCATGTATTCGTGTATCCTTCCTAGTCTCCCAGACTAAACCACTTAGTCTCCCAGACTAAACCTCCCAGTCTCCCAGACTGAACTACCTAGTCTCTCAGACTAAACCTCCAAGTCTCTCAGACTGTACTACCCAGTCTCTCAGACTGAACCACCCAGTCTCTCAGACTGAACCATAAACGTAACCCTTGAAATGTGTTTTGTGTCTTTCTGTATGTAAAAATGTTTGTTCTCCTGGACCTGGGAGTTTCGTGTATGCAATGAAAACATGTTGAAAAAGTATTTTCGTGAGAGCCCTAATGATTGTAGTCTAGACTCGAGAAGGAATCCTAGTTCGCTACAATCGAAGCTCTGATACCAAGCTGTCACACCCTGACTTTTGCGGAAGCGTGATTATGGTGTGACTTTCTTAATACCATTGCATTCAATCATAACAACAACTATATGATAAAACCATAGATGGTCATCCATTAATTAAGTTTAAAAAAAACATCACGAACAACGTTGTTTGAAACATAGACTTCAACTTTAAGTTTTACAAACCATACTAATTGTTTAAGAGTTCACAAGGACTCATCAAAAGACTCTAAATAAAACCAAGATTTGGAAGTGGTGTCTTGTCCAGGATAGGACACCCAAACCAAACCTCAAGACCATGGATGACATCTTTTATTCTTAACGCAACTTGAAACATCCAACGCCCACCAGATCCACTTTTAATTCCCTGAAATACATGTATTTTGAAAACATCAACAAAAGTTGAGCGAGTTCATGTGTTTGTTTGTGTGTATGAATAAAACCTTATAATCATTGTATGTATGTATGTTTGTAAATCCTGGTATGAAAGCAAAACAAGGAAACAGATCGATTAATGGTTTGCAAGGCCGTTAACATGCGTGCAACGGCGTAGGAAGGCTCAAACCTAGCAGATTTGTACCGGGCCTTCGTCTGTAAGACATAGTCACCTCATGGGCCAACCCTGGTCCACTTGGGTGTGGGCTCGCTACACCCAAATAGATCTATCACTCATGCCCCTCGGTCCTAACACTAGGATTAATGGTCTTAAGAGTGCGCCTACCCATTCACATGATCTACTGTACTTTCCAAAGCTAACCATACCAGTGGTAATTATTTGTAATCATATTGTAACATGTACTTCACCCCCGAAGTTATAAAACAAAACAGTTTAAAGAAAAAGGGGGACATGAACTCACTGTCTTGTGTCTTCAGTCACCGTAACTCAAGTTTCTTCGGTCAACACGACTACCTACAACGTACTAATGTCTATTTGACGAACGGGTCGTGCCTTGACTTAGTATTATTGTCTTTGAGTTACGATTCTTTTGTGTCTTCAATATTATTCCAGTTATAAAATTATTTGTTAAAATAATTAATATTTCAACGTAAATTATATTTATGAAATTTTGGAATATTTGTTAAACAATATTATTGTAACTTAATACTTCCCAAGTATTTATACTTGTAATCCCTTCCCAATGATGGGGGTATCTTTCACTTGTATATTTTTGCCTTGTATCGGGGTCGTATTCCGGTGTGTATTTATACGCATGAGGATACGTATTTTTATTGTAATCATTAAGTATTCTTATACTTAATTTCGTATTAATTTTCCGGAATATTATCTTTAATAAAGATTCAATATATATTTCCAAAAATATATATTTTAAGGGATATTACTTAGAAAAATTATTCATAATTTTCCTTTGGCAAAAATATTCGTATTTTCTTACAAGTTCCAAAAATAATATATTCCGTTTTTATTTGAGAAAATATATATTTCTTTCAAAAATAATATATCTTCTAATATTTCCAAGAAACTACATATTTTTTATTCACTCAAAAATAATATATTTTCTTCTTGTCAAAAATATGATATAAGTTTGTGATAATTGTAAAAATCATATTTTTGTCTCCTTTGTTGGTGCATACGTCTGTCGACTTCATCTTGTATCGAGTCTTGTTTGTACTTAGACAGATTAGGGCACGTAATACGAGAAATAGGGTAGGATTTAGATGTGATTGAGCTAATTTAGTTTGAAAATGACATGTGTGACATGTTCAAACGAAATTAGAAGTTCTAATTTCGTTTGAGGAGTGCCATGCCACTTTCAAACTAAATCACTCACCCTATAAATACCCTCATGTGCCATTTCATTTGTAACTTTCCGGTCAGCGTAACGAAGTGCTACCGAAGTGTTGTCAGGTTGTAAAACGTCATCAAATCAATCATACAACAGTTTATAGTGTGAATCTTGCTGAATTGAACTCTACACATCTGTTTTCGCCTTTCGTGTTGAGATAAACTCTTCTGATCGACTCGTTCGAGTCTGAAAATGATCCTACAAGTGGTATCAGAGCTCAGGAGGAAGAGTTCATACCAATTCAGCTTCATTTTTTCTGATTTCTTCACCTTCTTTCACAATTAAACAACTTTTCACGGTTAAAAACGGCTGATTTTCACATATCATGTGCGTAATGTTGTTTTAACAAACCCTTGAAAGTTTCAGATCAAAATTCGACCATTTGCTTGACCAATTGGACCAAAATCTGACCGAAAGTATGACATAATCATGATTTCGTTTGAGATTACTTGCTGGTCTCGTTTGAGTTTGCACAAAATATCAGATTCCGTTTGAAATTTGTGAGAGATTTCGTTTGAAACACGAATTCCGTTTGAAACTTTGGGTTAATCTCGTTTGAGGATTGAATTCCGTTTGAACTGATTGTTAATCTCGTTTGAGGATCGAATTCCATTTGAGGGTTTCATTTAAACAAGGCAATCTCGTTTCAAGTAGCAATCTCGTTTGAAAGATGTCGGCCTAGTGAAAATGAGGTCCAATAGAATTGATTTGATATTAATTGTTGTCGGCCAAGTTCAATAAAGGAATCAGATTGCATGTGACAGCTATTATTGAAATTGATTATCCAAGTTTACACATGATTGTATGTGATAAAGCTGTTCAATTGAATTGAGATTCAAATAATGTCGGCCATGTTATAAGGGAGGTCCAATCAAAATCAAAACTATCTTCAAATCTGTTTACATTCAAAGGGCCCAATCAGATTAAAAAAAAGGTTTGCGGCCCAATCAGTAATTGTGTAAGATCAAGTTTGTTCGGCCAAATCAGAATGAAATAAACAATTAAGTTGTCGGTTGCATGTGATCTGACATTCTCAGTTTATTGAAAGATGTTTCAATATTGATGGTCCAATTAGATTCCACATAATCAGCAGCCTAATTGTATTTGAGTCAGCTTCAAACCAAATTAGAGATCTAGTTTGAAAAGTTCATCATTGTGGTCAACAAGTCAAAACGTTACCCGATCGGTCAACAGTGTCATCTGATTGTTATTACTGTTGATTCACTCGTTCAAACATCTGTCCGATTCAAATTGTTTGATAAGTGTTTAAACTAATCATTTTTGTTTGATTGTTGTCAGGTATTTCACGAGGTGAACCAATTTGTTTGAAACTGTTTGTTTGTGAATCTTTGAAAATCGAAAACATGGAGAACGAGTTTTATAACGCTTTTGCTAGTCTGATGACTGTTACTCAGAACACGATGCTTGAAAATGAAACTGGAACAACACAAAAACCGCCTAAGCTTTTGGATATTGATGATTTTAGTGGATGGGCTGAACGATTTGGTAACTGGGTTGAAGCTTATCATTTAGATGCATGGGAACATACTGAAGTTCAATATTTTAGACCAGTTGGTAGCGATCGAGGGAAAATACCAATTAGAGATTTAAGTGCCGAGGAGAAAAAGAAATACAAAGATGAGAAGTTGATGGTTAGTTTGTTACAGCAGGCGATTAAAGAAGATATCTTGATTTTACTTCAACATAATGGAACTGCACATTCGATATGGACAGAATTAGAAGCAAAGTTTCTTGGTAGTGAAGACATGCTTAAGAACAAAAAGTCGTTGATGAAGAAGGAATTTGATTTGTTTCGAGGTTTAAGAAATGAATGCACCAAGCAGATCATTGAAAGATACTGCAATTTATTGAAAAACATGAACAGATTGAGTATCAGAAAGGATAAAGATGAGTTGATTGAAAAGTTAGCTGATGCGTTGCAACATGGTGAGTGGGGCACGTATCTTATGATGTTGAAAAACAAACCGGGTTTTAATGATCTAACATTGAGTGATTTTATTAAACAGCTTGAAGCTCAAGAAATGGAGCAACGAAAGATAGCGAGAATGAAGAATTATGATGGAGAGCAAGACATTGGTTTGTACTACAAAATTGGTGTTAATGACAAAACCAAGTTTTCGCCAAAAGTTGAAACTGCTTACAATGCAAAAAGTTCTTTAGAAAGTTCATCTCAGGGATCAAGCAGCAAAACTGGATTCACTTCATTTCCAACATTTGATCCAAACTTTTCTACAACAAAGAGCGGCAAAGTTCTTCAATGCAACATTACTTTAAACCTTGAAAATGATCAGAATTATACCGAGGAAGTTGCTAAAAGCCACATGTCTTTGTTGGTAATTGTACTTGAATCCTATGGAGGTTTAGTTGCTGGGAGGATCGGGAATCCAATGCTCACGAAGGAGGATTACGATCAAATTGATGCTGAGGAGATGGAATTGATGGATATAAAATGGTGTATGGCTAGTGTGTTGAGACGAGCTATAAAGTTTAATGAAATTACAGGCAGAGATGATTTTTGAGATGCACATGTTTCAGCTTTAGGATTTGATAAGTCTAAAGTTACTTGTTTTCGATGCAGGGAAAAAGGGCATTTCAAGAGGGAGTGCACAAATCGTGAAGCAAGTGGAGCTCAAAATCCCTTTGGAAACAATGATTACTATCAAAAAGCGTTATATCATCAAGTTGTTCAACAGTCACATCAACAACAATAGCCACAAACAGCTCATGGTAGGAAAGAAATTGAAGATTCAAAGAGAGCATGCCTTGGTAATCAAGATAATGGAAAAGGATTTAGTTGGGATAAATACATTCCAACAAATAGTAAAGTATGTGTGGCAGAACAAGAAGATGAAAAATTGGCAGAAGGTTTCAGTTGGGACGATTATTGCCCAGACAAAGAATTCCTGGCTAAAGGATTTGTTGCTCAGGTTATCAATGATTATACTGATGATTATTGGGCAGAAAAAGTCAGAAAACGTTTAAATGGTGAAGTTGAGAAAAAGAAAGAAGTTGTAGAAGAAGTTCAAGTGAGAGTAATTAAAGAAGTTCCAGCATTTGAAATCAAAACAGATGAGGAGGTAGTCAAGGTTGCTGAAAAGTGTATGAATTGTGATTCTCTGATAATGCAGAACAATGAATTGCTGCACAACATAAAAAGGCAGATGATACTTTGAACAGAGAGATGAATAAGTACAACGAGTCAAGCAGTGAACAAGTTGTAGCAATGAATACACTCAAAGGAGCATACATGAGACAGCTTGACGATGTCAACTACTACACAGAAGTGTGCTGAGCTTGAATTGAAATTGGCAACACAAAGAATTGAAACTGAAAGAGTTAACAATTTATTAAAAAGTTACTCATGTTCTACTTTTGTTGTTGACAGGATTTACCCTATAGTGGAGAAATTGAAGACGTTTGAAGATGAGAAAACTTCGGAAGAGAAAAGTCCGAAACAAAAGAAGATGATGAAGTGAAGATTTCTGGTAAGAAACCAAGTGTTGTCTATAACAAATGTCCACCCCTGGTTGAAAATGGATATTCTCCTCGAAATCCAAATTCTGAAAGAGTCGAAAAGGCAAGGAACTTACAGTGGGAGTCTAAGTCGTCGGTTAACTTGCCAGAAAATATTGATGTCATTTTCACGTCGTCTGACACTGATCATGAGTCCGAGTTAATAAAGAAAGTGGTAGATCAGGTGTTGGATAAAGATGAAACAGAGGAGTCAATGTCGGAGTCAAAATCAGAGTCAAAGTCAAAGTCCGACACGTCAAGTAAAAAAGCCAAACAGGGAAAACGGGTGTATAATAAAGAGTTTTTGTTATCAAAATCTAATTTGGATGACGAACCGATCAAAGTAGCATATACTTTGAAAGATTCTGACAAATTATATTCTGATGAGGCTTTTCCAATAAGAGGTGTTAAACCAGAAATGATTAAAAAGGTTTTCAAACTAACAGAAATTAATATTTCTGAAATAAAGGATGTAAATCTTTCTGAAAAACCAAGACCTTACACCTCAAGAATTCAACAACGATTAAACAAGAAAATGGGTTACAATTCTGGTTATGGTTATCGAAAGAAACCAAACCATAACGGTAATTTCAAAAAGAATGGATTGGGTTTTATTCCACCGAAAAATTATAAAAATGAGAAAATTTATAAACCAAAAACTGTTTTTGTTTCAGGAACAAGTGCTGAGAAAGAACAAAAGAGTTCATTTTGGAAGCAGACAAACCAAGAGTTTCTTGCGAAAAAGCAAGATGAGATGAAGAAAAGTGTTATTCATAAGAAGACCGAGACAAGAACCTGTTTTCAATGTAAAATAGTTGGCCACATTGCCAGAAATTGTCCAAAGACAATACAGCCAAAACAGGAAGTCTCTGGTAAACTGAAGGAAAAAGTTGTTGAGAAAACTGAACTTAAAACCAGAAAATTTACAGGTTTTGAAAATTCAATTTTTGAAGTTGGTGAATGTTCAAGGAATGTTTTAAAAAGAAAATCTGAAAAATCAGAAGTGGGTGGTTAAGGGTTTAGGAGGTAGTTCTAGTGATGAATCTGATTTGTCAAAATCAGAGGAGCTATCTATTGGCGATGAATCTGTCTCCACAAAGACAAAGGAGCCACAGGTTGTTGATAAAAATGAGAAATCTGTCCCGATTGTGAATGATGAAAATTTTCCATTACTAAGGGCTGAAAATTTTAAAAAGAAAGTTGGAAAAGTGGAAATTTCAAATCAATTTTATTCTGAAAAGAATAAATTTGATGTTGAAAAGGCTTTCAATGGAAAGGTGAAACACATTTTCGGAAAAATGGTCGATGGTAAGGCCAAAAGTGTTAAAGAATTTTATGCTTCCAAAAAGAGTGTTCACAAGTCTGTTGAAAGTGAGGTTGAAAAGAAGTGGTTACACCCAAGGATGGTCAGGCCTGGGTGTCAATATTTTTCAAAGAATAAAAATCTGACTTGCCGGAACTCCCAGGTTGGTAAGTGAGGAGTAGGAATCGGCATCTTGACAATTCAACCTACGTATGGTATCTTACAAGTGGTAGTGTTTGGTAAGCCATGAGTTTGAAAAAGGTTTTTACCTACAAATGGATAATCAAGGTCATTAGGTTGAACTTGATTGGTCTATTCTTACAAGTGGTAAATCAAGGACATTAAGTTGTACTTGTATTTTCCTACAAATTGATGAAAGACAATGTGATGAACCAAACCCCTAACCTTCAAATGGTAAAATCAATCAACAAAACTAATTTTCCGGAAAAACCATTTGATTAAAACAAACATAAGTGTTTTGAAATCAATGGGAAAATAGTTTGTTGTGAGGGGGTGTTCTGATTGTTTATGCCAAGTAGATGGCGAATTGAAGTGATTCGATATCAGTTGTCAATTTACTTGTATAGTTTGTTTTCAAATATCCTTTAATGTGTTTGCATTTTAGGGGGAGTAAGAAATTTTCAGAAAATCCAAAAACATTTGAAAATTTGAAAAATCCAAAAACATGATAAAATCAAAAATGAGTTTTGTTGTGAAAAAGAGGAAATGATAGTACATCAGTGGACTGCCACGACACGCTAAAGAAATGGAAAGTTAAAATGTGATAAACGGTCTCACTAAAGATGTGACGATAGGCTCAGCTAGACTAGTAAATTTGCGATAACGATACAAACTTAAATGAAAAAGCCTAGTTCTAGTGGGAAACATGGTCAAAAGCATAGTACTTAGTTTTGTCCTTCTTGATTGTGTGCCTACTCAGTAATCGCTGATTGTCGAAAGACATAAAACTGGTTAAGTTTGTGAACTTTCACAACTTTACTGAAAAAATCGTTGTGATTGTGCATTTCATTTTGCAAAGATTTAAACTTGTTTTATTTCTTTATTTTGTTTAAGCATTGTACATCCTCTGCGTATACGTGAGTATCGACCTGGTTGTTAATGCCTAAACGTTCTGCTTTATTTTCTTTGGTGTTTCGTTTAAGCTTTGGACATCCTCTGCGTATACGTGAGTATCGAACTGGTGGTTAAAGCCTAAACAAATTCAACTTGTTTTATTTTTCTTATTTTGTTTAAACATTGGACTTTCTTTGTGTATCGAAAGATCGACCTGATTGTTAATGTTTAAACATTCTGAGTTGTTTTCGCACAAATCACAGTTGATAAAAGTTTAAAGGCATTACTTGAGATAGTGTATTGCATGATGAGGGGATATGCTGAGATCGTGGGGTCCATAAGAATTTAGTGCAAAATTAATATACCTTAACGTATCGGTAAGCATTTCGAAAGTTTTTAGATTGAGTTTAAGTGGACAACAATATCGTCAATCTATGTGAATCGTTTAGAACTTAAAATGTTTATAGCTTAACGGTGCTAGTGATTTGTCTCAAAAACTGATATGATCCTCTTAAACAAACTCACAAAATTTTTTGTTTGTAAATATTTCTTTACTGCATTTCATTACTTAAAAAAAATCCAAAAAGATTTTAGTGTGTTTTAGCATAAATTTTGAAAAATTCAAAAAGATTTTCGACAACTGGTGTTGGAGAGCTAATTTTCAAAATTCCAAGTGCTAAACTTGATGAACATGTTTGGGAAAGAATGTATGAAGAAGTTGTGTTTTCAAATGATTATCAAAGATTAAATCATTTTTTGAATGGTACCTGCAAGTAGTTTCTAAATTTGCAAAATTTTAAATTTGTGAAACTTATTTTTGGGTAGAGATGTGTGCAGGTTAGCCAGGTTCTGATATCTGAGTTAGATAAATGCAAATTTTTGATCTAAGAACCTGTGGAAAGTGAATTCCAGACTACGATCCCAGCTTAGCGAAAGGGGGAGTCTGATGACATCAAGAGGGAGTCTGAAGATAGTAGAGCCAGATTCAGATCTTGAAGATTACGAGAAAGAGAAAGTGATTAATTGAGGATGCTTACAATGGAGAATTTTGAAGAAAGCGAGCAGACTGATAAAGACTGAAGGTTTGACAACCGAAGACTCGTCAACATTCGAGGGGGAGTCTGTTGGTGCATACGTCTGTCGACTTCGTCTTGTATCGAGTCTTGTTTGTACTTAGACAGATTAGGGCACGTAATACGAGAAATAGGGTAGGATTTAGATGTGATTGAGCTAATTTAGTTTGAAAATGACATGTGTGACATGTTCAAACGAAATTAGAAGTTCTAATTTCGTTTGAGGAGTGCCATGCCACTTTCAAACTAAAGCACTCACCCTATAAATACCCTCATGTGCCATTTCATTTGTAACTTTCCGGTCAGTGTAACGAAGTGCTGCCGAAGTGTTGTCAGGTTGTAAAACGTCATCAAATCAATCATACAACAGTTTATAGTGTGAATCTTGCTGAATTGAACTCTACACGTCTGTTTCCGCCTTTCGTGTTAAGATAAACTCTTCTGATCAACTCGTTCGGGTCTGAAAACGATCCTACATCCTTGGTGTCCTAAATATTATTTACTAAAATATTCTTTGTGAATAAATTCCGGAATATTCTTTTAAGTCTTAATCCATAGTTCGGTTTTCACCATATTTTGTGTAAATGAGTACATTTATTCGTTGGAATTTGGTAATATTTTGGATGGTAATTCTTGGTATTTTTGTGAATCATATTATTCCAAGTCCTAAAATAATATAACTAATACACAAAGTATACAAATAATCACACACATTGTTTCTTCTAAATATATATTTCCTAAATACTTATTTAGTCACTTTTATTTATGAAAACCAACCTCCAATATTTGTTTTTTTGTAACCAAAAATTATGGCAAAGTTTTTGCAACAATTTATGGTTTAAAATACACTTGTAAGTGTAGGTTAATAAATATTTTTCTAAGTGTTTGTATTTTAAGAAAATTTTGCCATAGTTTCCCCTAAAAATGGAGGTTTCCATGCTTTCAAGCATATCATTTTCTTTTGTAAAAATCATAACAATCAATCCACAATCAACATAAACAAACTTTACTTACCAATTTGCCAAAAACAAGTAATAATCTACCACTTCATGAACTTGAATATTTGTAAAAATTTGTAGTAACTTACTAGTGTTCTTAGTAAGTCTTGTTACCCTTTAAAATGTGATTAGTTCTTTAAAAACTTTATTTTTAAAGAAGTTAGATGTTTACAACTTCTTGTCACATTTTCTAAAAATGTTTCTTCATGAAATTTTCGTATTACACAAGTGTTTCTACACTTGTTTATCCACCAAAAATAAGGTTTGTATATATATAAACCAAGATCTAGCAAGACTTATATTTTTAACTTGGTTTCTTTAAAAATCATCCATAAATATTTAGATCCATATGTGTTACTACTCACTCTGATCACTACCTTTCAAGAAACAACTTTGTTATTTCAAGTTCATGCTTCATGTGTGGATGATCCATCATCCTACAACATTTCTATTTTCTCATCTTGCTAGATTATGTTTTTAATCATGATCTAGTAAGATCCTGTGATGATACATCATTTCTATAAACAATCAATGATCAACAAGCATAATAACTCATATTCATCAAGATTACTTCATTAAACATGCTTATGTTCAAATTTCATTCTTATGATCTTTAGTGTTCTTCAAGTTTTTTATTATGATTCTTCTTTAACCACTTAAAATAGAAGTAATATAGCAAGATGAAGACTCTTACCACTAGCACAAGGCTAGGGATGATCAAGAGATGTTATGAGATGGATAAAAGCAAACTAGAGAGGTCCTTGATCTTCCACAAGCTCCTAGCTTCTTTGTATGATCTCTAACACCTTTGTGAATGCTTGGAATAGTTGTAACTTGATTGAAAGATGTTGATGATGGTGGTGCTATGGTCAGCCGAGAGCAAGGAGAGAAGAGCGGAGAGTTTTGTGTGTGTGAGAATGAGATCAAGAATCCTACAAGTCTTACTTATAACCAAGTTCAAGTGTTATCTTGTGTGTAATATGTTTAGGAAAGTTCATGCATATCCAATATAATATTGAAATAAAATCTACCAAGTGGGGGCCATGTTGGGCCGTAAGTAGGTTGGGGGGGGTTCTAGCATAGGTTTTAACCAAGTTAGTTACATTAAGGTTAAATATCAAGTATTAGTTATGTTAGTTACTAGACATTCATAGGGTGTTATGATGTTCGGGGACCCTAACTAGCTTGGTAATGTTAAAACAGTGCTTCTAGTGAAAATTTGGTGTTTCGGGTAGTGTCCGATTGTTCGGTTGGTTACCGGTTCATTAAGGTGCTAAACCTTGCAGTTTAGTGTTCTTTATGTACCCTTTTGTGACACTTTTGATTCCCGACACTTAGGGAAGCATTCAGGACCATTTAACCATGTTTCTGCATAATATTAGTGTGTTAACATGCTGATTTTTGCTGAGTTTTGCTGAATTCAGCACTTTGGGTGAGTTTTAGGCACTTTTCGGTACTTAAACTATCCCTAAAAAGGAATTTTGTGATCCTTACTTTCCTACACACTATACTAGTGTAGTACTTGGTTTCTGGCTCATTCTGTGTCTCAATACACTGTCTGTCTATGTGCTGAGTTATATCAGCATTTTCCTGATTTATCAGATAACTGTGCTAACTGTACTTAATGCATCATTTGAGGCAATAAAGCTTTCATGCAATATTGGTATGACATTAAACAATGTATGATGCACATGTATGATGCGTAAGGCAGTAATCAGAAAGCAGTTAATTATAAATTCAGCACAGTCATTAAGCACTAATCATGGTTAATTAGTTGTGCAGATACCTGGATTTTTTACAGTTGTCACAGGATGACCATTCGAACGGATGGCCATTCGAACATTGGGTGTTTATGTACTGATAAAGTTTTCAATGTTTTGATCATAGCGTCCTGTAAAATAAACAAGTGTCATCATAATCAGATCATCTGGACGAATGGTCATCCTATCAGATGGCCATTCAGACAGACGATCATTCTGCAATGTTTTGTGAAATTTTCTAAGTTTCGAGTTTACGGGGACGGTGTGACGACATGTCGAACAACGGAAACGCACCAGACCCAGTTTGTTCGGTCGGATGGTAACCGCCCTCTTCGAACCGACGGGTTGTTCTTGATGAGGTTTCGTGTTTGGACCCGTCAGTCAGTCCGTTTTCCGGTTGAATCCCGCTTTCAAGCCGACCTTGGCTAAGATAAGAGTCGAAGTTTGTTTGAGTCTGATTTCCACCAATGTTTTGGTATAATAGTTGAAGAAAAGTTTCAAAAATCAGTTGTAAGACGTGATGTTCATCATATCTGAGCCGGAAATATGTGAAACTCTGTCAGATCTGGTGCAAAAGTGCGAGATTCCTTTAAGTTTTGTACGAAAGTTGTGAAAATCCCTTAGATCTGGGGCGGATCTTGATTGAATGAGGCTCCACCGCAGTTTGTATAAACCATCAGGTGGAAACCACCTTCAAGAGGCCCAAATCAGTTGGTTTTCATGAAAAATTGAAGTGTTTGTGAGGTTTTAATGAAGAATATTGTGTAGAAGTGATAAATGATGAAAGTTGTGCAAGAATCGGGGAAGAATGCTTACGAGTTTGCCTTAAATCTTGATAAAAGTGCCAGAGAGCGCGTGTGGTAGAGTGGCAGATAGTAAAGTGTGAAATGAAGGGTGAACAGTCCTATTTATAGGTGAAAGGGACAGTTGGAGGAGAAAGGCAGGCGGTACCCTTTTTGCTAGTTTTCCAACTTTGGTCCGTTTTGCGAGTTAGATTAAGCGTTGCGTTGCGTATTATTGTGAGTAACCATTATATGGCATTATTATATAGTTAACACAAAAGTTTCCATGTTTCAAGACTGCGTTTAAGCTAGTTCGTAAGTATCAAGTTCCTTATTTAATAACTACCAAGTTTCTCGTTCAATCAATATCAAAAGTCAAGTGTCAAGAGTCAAGAATCAAGTTTCTCGTTTCACAAGTGTCAAGAGTCAAGAATCATAGCATAGAATCAAGAATCATATTAAAGAGTCAAGAATCACATCATTTATATGCATATAAAGTATCACAAGAGTCAAGATTATGTTTAGTCATAACGTTCACACATGCAATAAGCATCAAGACTCATCTCATAGAGTAAAAGTTTCACATAGTTTAACGCGATTAAGATTCAAAGTCTCATTAAGCATCAAGTTTCACATAGTCTAACATGATTTAAGATTCAAATAGTCCTCGCTAAATATCACTAGGTAGGAAGTATGACGTAACTTGCCAAAAAGGTAGAGTTTCGAAACGCAGGGCGTTACACACGGGGTGTAGGCATACACCTGACAGATGCTAATGCTATTATAAAATGTTTTCTTACCCATATTGGGGATACCCCTTTGTGGGTTTAAGTGGCGTGTTGGTTAATGATGTTATCGGTGTTTAGTACCGGGCCCCATATGTATTTACAGGCATGTAAAACTATATACATGATCATTTTGAATTGTCCCAAGTTATTTATGAAAATCATGTGCCTTGTGCACTTAAAACATTTTTGAAATGTTTTCAAAATGAGTCGGTTGATTGTATTTACCATTACTGACGTATTTTTCAAAAGACTAAGTTACAGCTTGCAAGGATACGTAAATAGGCTGGAAGTTGCTCGGTAATGCTAGAAGAGGAATTTGCAACTCCTTTGCATAAACCTAGTAGTCTGTTATATCTTTTTTGTACATTTTCGATCCTCCTGTGGATATTTATTACAAGCAAGTCTGTATTATTATTTTGAACCCTTGGACATTTATGTTTATAATAATATTTTAAATCCAAGACTACCGTTGTGCTATATGTGTGTTTGTGTATTTGATACCAATCCACATCACGATACTCCCCAACCGGCCCACCGGGCGATGTGTTGAAATATCGGGGTGTGACAATATCTGTCTGAGGCAGCAGGGATACAGTCCCGTAAGGTCGGAATATTGAAAGATAATTAAGTAAATTATTAGTGCAAAATGTGGCCATGTCCCTCTTTTGGAGGCAACACTCCCCTCGACCATATTGTTATGAGTCACGAAGGATACAGTCCCTCAAGGCCGGTTTAAAGTTTTAATAGTAGTTTGTTTATAAGGGATTCAAGCAGTTCTTACTTTCACTGATTGATGTTATCTTCCTCAAGAAAAGTCATAATAAGCTTCAATCACATCCTCGTAGGATCTATACACTGAATGACGCAAGAACTTTACCCAAACCACCATTTTAACCCCCTTCCAGGCAGTTAACGTGCTTTATATAGACCGTAAAGACACGAATGAGTGAATCAACAAAACATGAAGAGATGATAGAATAAAGTTCACTTTCAATATAAAAAACTAGTTACTAAAGTCATTAATACATACCCAATTAAAAAGTTAACCAAAGCTTGGAAATCAAAACTAATACATAAAATATTTCTCTTCACCAAGTGATGTAAGAGATTAGCCAAGCATGGCCTTTGTTTAACAAAAATTCTTACAATCAATCTTGGATCCCGAGACTACTACACACTCTAAAGATGGATGATGGAGGAATGTGACGAATGATGGTGGTCTTGGGGTGATGGAGTGGTGGAAGGAGTGAGAGAAATGGTTTGCCAAGGGATGGATTACAAATGAACCAAGCAATCCTATTTATAGCTGGAAACAGGCCTTTCACACGGCCCCATGCTAGAACGGCACGACTTCGTGTCTTATTCTTCTTCTATGTCTTCATTTAATGAGTTGTGTTATTCCGTATACACACACAGCCCTGTGTGTTAGAGGCACGGCCTCGTGTCTCTTGTCTCCTTCTGATTGTCTTTTCTTCATGGATCTAGAGTGGGGCACGACCCTATCATGTAACACCGTGTCATAGGTGGAAGCACGAGGTGTGATCGTGATTGATTCTCATCGCATACGAATTAGCAAACATACTATATGATTAAAATAAACTCCACATGCCATTCATAAGTTTCATAACACAAACAAAGTTAACAATATTGTCTACATCACTTTCCAAAAGGAATTAAGTTTAAAAGTTAATAACATAGTTCAAATTTTTAAAAGACTAGGTTTGATCCTCATATCACCGCAAGGAGGCGGGATATAATGAACAATCCCTTCAAAAGTGGCATGGAGTTAATATACTTGACTTCTTGAAGCAAATATCCTGCTAAGATTCCACTAATTTCCTGAAATACATGTAAGTTTGAAAAACGTCAACAAAGTTGGTGAATTCATGCAATTATACTATAATAAATTAATATTTGCAAAATCTGAGATGTATTTGTATGAAGAGCAGTATGTAAATGTAAAGGAAATCGTGATCATTAATGTTTTGCAAGGACATTAATATGTGTAACGAAATAGGAAACAATCCAAACCTTGACGATTTTTGTGTCGATTACCTTCAACTGGGACACAAAAGCAGTCTTCCGTATAGGTCATGTGGACCAAGAGTGCGGCTGCCAAAATGTCACACCTCGACCACGTAAAACAATAAATCATGGCGGAAACGTCAGGGAGTGTCATAACAGAATCATTGTTTCACAACCATGGATTAAATAGTTTTGTTTTATTCAATTATTGAACTCATTGTTTTATTACAAATCAGATAAATACAAAAATTGTCTTTCAAGTTTTAAAGTCGCTAAGGCACGAGTCCATCCTATGTATAGCATGTATCGACAATCATCACATAACAGCACCTGAAACATATGTAAAAATAGGTACGTCAGCATAAAAATGCCTGTGAGATACATAGGTTTTATTAAAATAGGATTCATAACTTGTAAGTTTAAAGAAAATATGTTTAACAAAAATTAGTCATGAACCTTGTAAAATATTTTCTTTTAGAAATCATACGAAAATTGATAAGTAAACAGATGATATAAAAGAATAATGTATGATTAAATAAATAATCAAGTAAAAATGAGTTTGTATAAAATATGTTGTTTGTAAAATAATGTTTTGATAAAAAGGTTTATAGTATATATAAAAATATACCTTGGTTTTGAGAAAATCGGATAAGTAATATATATTAAAATATATTTTAGATTCAAAACAGTTAAACAGATAGTATATCAAATATACTTTAGTTGTTAAAATAATAGTTTTCAGTAGTATATCAAAATATACTTTAGTTTTGTAAATAGCATATTAAACTATGTTTTGGTTTTTGAAAATAACATATCAATTATGTTTTAGTAAATAACAAAATATATGTTGGTTATGTACATAGTATATCAAATTATACTTTGGTAAACAATATCACATATGGGAGCACATCAAACTATACTTTGGAAGTATATCAAAATATACAAAAGAAAATGTGATTTAGAATTCATTCAAACCTTAGTGTATCAAACTACACCTTAGAGACTATAGAAATACCACAAAGGCAATTTCTATTTGGATAAAATTTGGTTTCTGACATTCCATACAACAGGGATGGGGTGTCTAGTCCTATAGCGCTATATCATACTACCAATCGGTTTGGTGAATGTATAAAATAAGTACAACCCAACAATTAATTTTATAATCTTTGAAAAATTAGTGTCAAAACCATAGATAATTATTCAGTTTGTCAAAAGATAAGTACTAGCATGTATAATCACTTTATACTTTGAAATCATGAAAATAACAAATAGGTACACATGTTTCACCCCAAAACATTTGAAAACGTAAAAGAGGGGACTATGTACTCACATGAGGATGCTTAGAAGTCTTGAATAACAACCAAGCAAAGCTAGAGGGATCACGGAAATCAAACAGCACCTAATATATGTAACTACATTAATAACCGGACCTAAATCGGAAGATCGGATAGGATGAGGTTTCGTAAACCAAATGAGTGTTGGAACTCATATGATATGGTTTAACAAAGCCTACATACTAACACGGAACCTAGCCTAAGTGCTTACGACCCACTTTGACCCGTTTAGGTAGCTTACGCTACTTTAACGCGTCGTTCGCGCAAAAGCGCGTTTGGAACGCCTAACTAGTCCTATGACAAGTATTATATGCCTAAACTTGTTTAAATATGTTGTATAATTAGTTAAGTGACAAAAGTTTGGGTTACATATGCTTAAATACCATTTGTGCATGAAAAGGGCATTTTGGTCATTTACCTAAGGCATATAAACTACCTATCATACAACTAACTAAATGAAGTGACCATAAGGTATAACCTCGGAAGGTTATTCCCTATACAACTATGGTCACATTATATGCTTGGTCGGATCCTAATGATCGACCAAAAGGGTCGGGTTCGAAAGTCTAAGCGGTTGTTTAGACCTCTTATCTTACGACCCTATACAAGCACTAATCTAAAAGTGACGAGTTAAACATGTTAAAACATGTTTAACGAAGTTTGAAAACAAGTTTGATATCGAAACAAAAGGCTTTGATACCCATGATAGTTTGGTTGCAAAATATGCATGAACGCGTATTCTGGCCGAAACTATGACTCGTCACTATGCCTAAATAACATGGTAATCTGTAGGTATAGTCACAAAGGACTATAACCATCGTGATTACGCTCACGTAGCGAAGTTCAAACGAACTTCGTGTTGACCATTGACCGGTCAATGCAGAAAGTCAAACACTGTTTGACTTTCGTGCTTTGAAAAACATAAACAAGCATGAAAGAGACTTACAAAGGGTCCAAGCTAGGATCAAGATCAAGAAAACTCAGGTTTGAAGCTTCAACAAGTGAAAACCCCAACTTAGAGTTGATCTTGAATGAAATGAGCAAAGAACCCAATGAAAGACCCATGCTATTTATAGTAATCTTGGATCTCTAGGATCATTCCAAGTGTTTGAGAGGATCAATATTGGCCATACATGTGGGAACATGGTATTGAAATACAATGGGAGTCGAAAACCAGCTCCAGGTATTGCAAAAATTGCATAAACAACCCTGAAATTTGACCAGAATGCTGAAAATGAAGTTTCTGTCTGAAGGTATGTCACGCCCCGCGTAAGAATGGGCTTAATCTTACGCGGCCCGCCTAGACAACTTTCACAGAATGTCAAAACAGGTCCCTGCAGGTCTGAAACTTGCTTTTCGATGCATTTTTGACACGTTTAAGCCCCGTTAACCCCATTTCAAGGCTCTAAAATGAAGTTAAAGTATAGGGAACTTAAAATATGCTCAAAAACATCTCAGATGTCGGTTCGTTTGGCCGTACGGTTGCGTTGTTCGGTTAATTACGACGAAACACGAACGGACGTGAATAACGATCCAAATTACGCGACGAATGGAATTTTATCATGCCAATCACTAAAATAAAATATTTTAATGATTACATAAACTTTTGGATGTCCAGATATATTCGGAACGTAATTTATGCGCGAAAATGCAAACTTATGCACTTTTTGACGCTTTTAGTCCCTGATGATCAAGTAAGTTTATTTTTGCGCACCAAACACTTCAAAGCCTATTTCTAAGCTATGTAAAGGATATTTAGGGCATGTTTAACTTATGATCATGTTCCAGGATGTTCATTACAGTACGAATCGGCATACTTTCGCAGTTTGTCAAAATTAGTCCCTGTAAGCGAATAAACTTGATTTCGACACACCAAACCATCCAAAACTTATTTCTAAGTTATGTAAAGGTTATTTAAGGTATGTTAAGCCTATGTCACTATTCCGGAGTGTTTGTCGAGTTAAACTGATTACGTTTACGGATCAGTTCGCGTATAACTTTCCAGAAAGCGATTTAGAGCTCGAAATCGAACAAGAATTGATATGTGCAAACGATACACATATTTATACAAATCCCAAGTATGAAATACAATATTTCATTGGTTTGGTATTTTTATGATGGTTGTAGTGACACAGGTGCCACACAAAACCCAATAGATCTACCCTTTCCGTTCCTTGGTCTAAACTTAGACTAATGGTGCTTAAGTACACCCTATTCGCACATGATCTAGTTGTATCATTCCCTTAGTCTAGCATACCATTTGTACATGTATGCCCCCAAAAGTTTCGAAACTAGAAAATGTTTAAAAGAGGGGACAAGAACTCACTGTTTTGCGTCTTGATGCGTAATAACTTCACCGGTACTTCCTTTGGTTCGCGACGTAACCTATAAATGTTCTAAATATGTTAACCACCTAAGCTTACGATTACTATGTACAGGTTATCCATCTTGTTTAGATATTTGCTTTGTCTTAAGTGTATATGTTCTACAGTTGTTATTATATATTTTTCAAAATATATATAACTTTGTATTCTTGTAAGTTGTGTTAACGGATCTAGTTATTCTTGCAGCTTCGTGCCTCGCACGAGTAAGATGTGTATGTTCGAGACATGCGTGGGTCGTGCCCATTGTAGTCAGTTTTCACCTGTTTGTCTCGTTACCGTTACATTAAATTGTATTTTCTATTTGTAAATATATATATATATTTTTATTCTTAAGTAATATATATATATATATATATATATATATATATATTGAATTTTGGTATATGATATGTGTTAAAAATAAATAATATATTTTTAACTTATCTTTGTATATGTAATCTTGTATTATTTTGTGTATTCTTGTCCTTGTATTTGTTTGACCAAGTCAACATCTATTTATACTTTTAATAAATAACATTTTCAATATTATTTTATTATAATTATATTTGTAATTGTACCAAATATATTTTGGTAAGGAAATATATATAAGTATATATATTGTATTTTTGTCCATACACCAACTTGGGCAAGTATAAATATTTTTATACTTAGTTGTATTTTGTGGTATTTTTGGTGTATTTTGTATTTGTATTCTTTTGTGTGTATTTTGTAGTATTTGGCCCTACTTGTATACTAGTAAATATTACACATAATATACACATAAACACACATATTTTGGGTGACCACTTAATATATATAACTTACCATAATTATATATATTTATAGGGTGGAGTTATTGTAAAAAAGGCCTAAAGTGTGAGAAAGGTAAGAAAGAATCTCAACCATTAGATCTAAATTAATTGAAAAGGGTAAGATTGTAAATTCAAATATGGTAATCCCTTGATTTAAGGATTTGGAGAGAGAAAACCCTGGATTTTAGGACTTATAACCGTCCATAAATATAACACCATTCATACATGGTGTTTTAAATATAACACAATTCAGAAAAAAATAACACCATTCAGCAACACAAAATAACACCGTTCAGTACAAAATAACACCATTTAGCAACAAAATAACACCATTCAGTAAACAAAATAACACCATTCAGCAGTAAAAAAAACACAATTCAGTACAAAGAATATAACACCATTCAGTACAAAGAATATAACACCATTCAGTACAAAAATAACACCATTCAGTACAAAAAATAACACCATTCAATACAAAAAAAACACCATTAATGAAAATAAAAAAACACCATCAGAAAAAAAAACACCATTCAGAAAATAAAATATAAACACCTCTGTGTCTCTGTATCATCTTCTTCCATTCCGGCACCACCACCACTGCCACTTCCGGCACCGCCACTGCCGATCCAACACGACCATCAACGCCGCCGATCGAACCACCACCACCGCCGATCGAACCACCACCGCCGCCGATCGAACCACCACCGCCGCCGCTCGAACCACCACAAAAAACATGCGATCTTCATCAAAATCGGATCAAAAACCACAAAAAAAACTCAAATCGATGACCTACATACAGCCGATTCATAAGAACAACTGGAAATCCGATTTTCATTTCATGTTATCACCGATTTCTTCCTGCGATTGAAGAGAGAGAAAGCTCTCTGGTAGTTGTGCGATTGGAGAGAGAGAGAGAGATTCTAGGGATTTTAATTACAGTTACCTCTTTTGAATGGATTTAAAAGACTTTATTACCCCTATAATTTTCACTTCAGTCCAAAATATATAATAAATTTTACATTTTGGTCCCTATTAATCTAAACTATTAGATCAAAGATCTAATGGTGTGTATTCTTTCTTATCCTTCTCACACTTTTAGTCTTTTTTACAGGATCCTCTACCTATATTTATATCCATTTTAATCTTTAAGAAAAACACTACTTTCTTAACTTATATTTTGTATAAAAATTAGGGAAAATTATGGCTAAACACTTTGAACATATCTCTTGTAAAAAGTCTTGTGAAAATATATTTTTCTAAGTGTTTAAATTCTACAAAAAATTTGCCATACTTTCCCCTAAAAATAGAGGTTTTCCCATGTTTAAAACATGTGTTTATTTTCTTTTAAAAGCTCCACAATCATCCAACAACAATCTTGCAAGTAACAATATTCATAATCATCCATACTTTTCAGGTTAACATACTTGAATCTTCATATGAACTTGTAGTAATTTAGATCTATACTTTAATCATGTAGATCTACTTGAAACAAGACTTATTTGTTAAATTTTACAAACTTTGTAGAAACTTTATTTTGAAAACTTGTTCATCCACTTTGTTAGTAAGTTTATAAACATTAACATTTCATTTTTAACAAACTTACAAGTTCATTTTTCAAGATCTTCAAATCTACTAACATGTTCATCATGGATCTTTCAAGATCCATGTGTATACTTATTTGATCTATGCTTCTAACAAGCATGCATGTGATGGGTTTCATCCAAATCACAAAACAAACAACAACAACTTCATAACAACCTTCACATAACACCAAAAATTACTTATTTCTGTTAAATCTTGTTATTTCTTTACTTGTTCATACTTTAAAGTTTAGTTTTCTTGATGGTTGAACTTGTACATCTTCATTATACTACTAATGAACATCAAACAAGAGATTAGAAGACTCACAACTAGCTCTAGTGGCTAGGGAAGTGGCAACAAGAACAAGAAGATGATAAGAAGATGAAGATGGTGTTTAATAGCTTCCTTGAGTGGTCCTTGAGATTCCAACACTTGAACCTTCCTTAGATAACTTTCTTACAACCTAGGAAACTATTGGAATGACTTGAAGAACAAGAGAAGATGGATGTGATTTTTGTGGGGTTTGGCCGAAAGTTAGGAGAAGAGAAAAGGGGAGATGAAGTTTTGAAAGTTGGGTGAATTTGGTAAGAAGCAAGGATAAGGGTCTAGTTATAATCATGTACATACATATTCACTTTAGACATCCAATTAACCAACAAATATTTTGCAAGTTTAAAGAGACAACATGGGAGCTTGTGGGGCCCCCATGAAACCGTCAACATGAAGGGTGGGGGGTTTTGTGTCGAAACTTGATAGTTGATGGACTTGAAGGTAAATGGGGGGTTAAATTAGGGGTTAAGTGTTTTTATGTTTAACTAAGTGTTATATGTCCAAAATTAGTGTTACAACATTAAAACAATGTTACTAGTCCATAATTGGTGTTTCAGTAGTGTCACAACCCCCGACCCCACCCTGGGAGCGGGAGACGTGAACCAGTCAGATGGTATCGGTGTTTATTAATATGCAGCAGAAAACTTTCATCAGGATCATAGTTAGGAAATAATTTTAGAGTTTCAAAACACCAAATTTTTATAATAAATAAATAAATGGGATAAAACCCATGTTTATTCACCATACATTTATAGGGATAAACTAATTATTGAAAACATAATCTCCTTTTTATTTCGGTAACTTTTATAGCCACTTCTTTAAGCTTTCGGTGCTCCATAGCTGACTTCTAATAGCTTTCACAATAAGTTACCTGAAACGTGTTTTAAAAAGATTTTATCAGCAAGAAATACTGGCGAGTGCATCCCATTTAATCAAAAAAACTTTTATAACTTTACAGTATTGAAAGCGATTACAATGTTTATATCTACCAATATACTCATTCAGTACTTTCCACTCGACCGGATCTGTGGCTATGGTCATATCACACATTGGCTAATCCATTGTCCAATTGTGAAGGTTATCAAGTAATGTATACAAAACCCCATAATACCGACAACAATTGTAGAATACAAAGACTCAATCACTGTTAAGTATAATTGAAAACATTTCAGTTTTTGGTAAAACAGTTTGGTAGAAAAAGAGAATGACTCACAAACGGTGAGAAAAAAGAGAATGGACTCACATTGTTGACTTAAGTATTTCTACAGCTTCCTATTGGTGTTCCTGATTATTATCTATTAAAATAAACAATGCACATGTGTTAGTAAGATAGCCCAAATCACATTAGCCATACATCACGAGACAGAACTCCAACGAACTTAGTCAGGCAGAGCCTCGACATGCGTTACGGGGTCCTAGATCAATCGGGCAGAGTATCGGCTTAGTGTCCAGGGTTAAAATACTTACAACGGAGCAGAGCTTCATGATTTAGGGGGATATTTGGCTATTAATTTCGTGTGATAATGTAGAGAGAAAGAAGAAGAGATGAACGATTTGGAAATGTAGATCGAAGATCAATTTATAGCTGAAAACGGAGGTTCTCGCGCCCCGTGACTCGCTTCACTCCCCTCTCTCGCGGCCCGCGAGGGTCTTAACTAGGGTGTAGGGTTGGCTAGTCATGCATGTAGTCTCGACACATGTGACGACACGCGTCACAAAGGGTATCCGGCAAGTAAAGGTGGGTCGCGCCCCGCAACTCGCACCCCTTACCTTGTCACGGCCCGCGAGAAACCAATAATAATTATTTTATTTGATTTTTAATAAAATTAATGTTATACGGGCTTGGTTATGTGTATACCGGGTGTATTAAGCGTGTTTTTCGAGGGTTGTTATATCCTCCCCACCTTTTTTTAAATCTCGTCCTCGAGATTTGGGCTACGATATCTCCTTGGAGTTAGGTCACGTCTTTTAGTTAGTAAAAACAATATCAAGGTATCTGAGGCAGAATCAAGACATGAATATAAGGATATCATACAACAATTGGAACTCAATGGTTCACTGTAATTAGTTTCGGGAATCGATGTTAAATTTAACGAGATGAAATGATACAGTCATTAAGGTGACTAGGTTTTACAAAATCAAAAGAAGGATTTAATAGACATATAAATCGAATGTAAATTACTTTTAGAAACAATAGAATTTACTATCAAAAGAGTACTTACTTTGAGGAAGACTTAGAATCAATTAGCTCAAAATGAAATAGAAGCACAAAAATGTTTTGTTGATGATCAAATTATGATATGAGAAAAAAAATCAATGTAGTGATATTTATTTGAATTACGAGGATACACTGGAAATACAATAGATTTTAGTGTATCATTGTCCTAATACATAATTGTATCAATACTACTTTGAATGATGAGTCAAACGAAAGATGTATGTGGTTTTGTATGAATTTGTATGATTACAGTTATAATTAGTTTAGGCTACGAATTTATACCGACGCCACAAGGTGTCGTAATGATTGTAATAGTTCAATACTCACGGTGACTGAACAATTTCAACTGTTCTCGAAATTAACTGTAAGTTTTAATGAAATGAATCTGGATATTAAAAAATATAGGATTTTCAAATGAAGAAATAAATGAATGTCATAGAATTGATCTAAGATGAAAGAAATGTTGGGGGTACATTGGAATATAATATGAATATGAATATATGTACCTTTATCTTAACACATAATTGTATTAAGACTATTTCAAATAGAAAATTAGTTCATCAGGTGTGTAAATAAGATTAACTCAAAAGTGAAAATGCCAACACAAAGTGTTGTGACCAACAAATGATTTAATGGAAGTGAAGACTTAAAAAAATCTATTATGATTCAAAACAAATGAAGTGTTTTGTTGAGATTACCTTGAATATGATGATCTCAATCCATTGTATGGGACCTTGAATTAAATATCTATACTACTATATAAAGGAAATCTGACGTACAACATGGTAATTTTGCCATGCGTATCAATTCTAAAGCAGCATGTACAAGGTGCTTAAAGCCATTTGAGAGGGGGTAATTTTGCAAATTCTCCAAACTTTTAAGACACTAGAGGGGTAATTGGGGGATTTAAGTGTACAATTGAATGCTTCAGTTTCAGTTTCAGGTCGATTTCTTTTCCCCTAATTCTTCTTCTCAAACCCTAAATCGATCTAGGGTATTTGCCTCATTACAGGAAATCGATTCGGTCCTCATCAACTTTTGAGACAACATTGGATGCAAGTGGGGCCGGATTCGACATTTAGGAGGAGGGTATTTGGTCATGTACAAGCTAGAGTAAAGGTTTCGGATCTCAAAAACGTTTTTGATAGCTCTCTTTGTTAATGCAGTAATGTCTATCGCCTCCGTCAATCCAGTTCGTAGCAGAATTAGAATGATACATAGAATCATATTGTTATATTTAGGGAAAAGGCAAGGTGGCATTTATATAATTAATGAGAACTCTCATTAAAGCCTTGGCCTATAAATAGGACCTTTAGGGTCATCATTTAGAACTTTTGCCATTTGCTACTTTGGAGAGCTAGGAGCTAGAGAGAGAAAGTAGAGAGAGAAAGGCAAAAGGTGATTCACGTTTCTTGTACGTTTTCAGATCTTTAATCGAATCACAGATTATAGTACGGTTCTCGTGTTCGGTCCACGCACGTGTACAGATTCAGCACGTCACACGTGTCGATACGCAATCGTTCGGGAGTCAAAAACCGGTCCTACATGTGGTATCAGAGCAGGAGCTCGATTGCACGGATCAAACACACAAAATCGCACGAGATTTCATCAGATTCAGAGTCAAATCACATCAGATTTGTCAAAATTCTTACTCTACTCTTTTTCTTCACTTTTTTTACTGAAACACGCAAAATTAAACGAGATTTTACGTTTAAAAAACGCTGATTTTTGGATATTGTGTGCGAAAATAGTTGATTTACAAGCCTACAAAATTTCAGATCTTAATTCCAAACGGTTTGTGAGATATTGAGATTTTTTGGTCCGAAAATCGTTTGAAAAAAATGTTAACTGTTGCTGTTGATGTTTATGATGTTCACCGATCGGATGGCTATCCATTCGGATGACCATCCGATCCAAAGTTCATTCTTTCAATAGCTCACTTTAATTCATTCGATCAGTGAAATTCATTTCATCTAATTGTCATTCATTTCTTTTTAGAGGCCCAATAACTTTTGCAGTCCACTTTATACTCGGTCCAATGAGAATTGTTGGTTCAGTGAGTTAATAATTCAAAGCTGCATGTGATTTTTTTAAAGTTGTGAGTTGCATGTGAAGAGCTTTAAATGTTGTCAGTCATTGTTGTTTTCAAGTTTGCATAAAACATGTGATAATCTCGGTACAATAGAAAAGATACAAATGAGGAGGTCCAATAACAATTCAAGTGGTACGAATTGCCATCCGATCCTCGTGCTCATTAACAGAAGGTATTTGTCATTTGTGTGTCAACTCTCGAATGGCAGTTCGATCGAACTGACATTCGATCCACAGCTTATTGGTTCAATTAATTTGAGGACAAATCGTCAAAAGGCAATCCGAACGGATTGCCATCCGATCCTTAGCATATTTGTTTGACAGTGTCAAGTGTCGGAAGGCACTTCGAACGGATTGCAATCCAATCCACGGCATATTGGTCCAATCGTCGAACGGCAATCCAAACGGATTGCCATCTGATTCACTGCAGTTTGGTCTTTGTGTTTTGAGGTACAATCATCGGAAGGCAATTCGAACGGATCACCATTCGATCCAAAGTTCAATCTGATCATTGTTGTTGTCACTCGATCGAAGTGGATTTTTTTATTTTTTTTTATTGTGTCAACTGTCGAATGGCAGTTCGAACGAACTGACAACCGAACCAAAATCCATTTCGTTCAATATTACACTTACACTCATCTGATCCATTTTGTCATATTAAGTGATGAGGTCCAATTAAAATCTATTTGTTTTCAATATTGTCGGCCCATAAGTTTGCATGTGATCTCATAATAAGTCAGCCCATGTGAGATTATATTGTAAGGTCTAATAACATCTTATATAAGTCTGAGCTCCTTATAACACTTCACGAGAACATTTATACAACCCATGTGACTTTGGATTATTTCAAATATAAGAGATTTAGATTGCATGAGAATATTGATTTTGTCGGCCATTATCAACAGCACGTGTGATAAGTTTCTAAAAGTAGCAGTCCATTTTATATAACAATATCATCGGTCATTAATTGCTTGTATCAGATTAATCATGTGAATATATGGTCCAATAAGGTTTCAACTTGTTAAACAGCGGCCCAATAAGGAGTCAATTCTTTTCAAGATCCAATCATCGAACGACAGTTCGTTCGATTTGCCATTCGATCCAAATACAATACATAAGTGATTTAATTGTTGTCAATCGTCGGATTGCAAATCGATCGGATTGACAACCGATCCACAGTTACTTGTTTAATTGTTTTGAGGTTCAAGTAACGAACGGCACTTCGACCGGATTGACATCCGATCGAAGGAGATAGTATAAAGAGACAGTTGACTTGAGTTGACCACGTTCGATCGAAGTGTGATTCGTATGGATTGCTATCCGATCCATTGCCATCCGATCCAACTCATCCGTTCCAAAGTCATCCGATTGACTTTTGTTGACCCCGTCCGATCGATTACCAATCTGATCTAACTGACTGTTCATTTTTAAAACTGATCGTTTGTAGGAGATTCAAAGTGAAAAACGAGGAACGTCATCGCTGAAGAGTTCTACAACACGTTTTACAAAGCGTTCACGTCCGAGCCTTCCGGAACATCGACTGCCACACCGAAAAGCATAACAAAAGCTATAACTGAAAATATTAACCATGATAACTGATGCGTGTTAGGTGTATATGTAGGTTTAAGTATATTTTAAGCCCTTTTACACTTTCTTTAGCCAAGTTTTAAATTTATAAAACACGATATTTACTAACACTAAACACACATATGGGCAAGTGCACCCATCGTGAGCGTAGTATAGTGTTGGTAAGATACCGAGGTCGTCCAAGGACACAAGAGCTTTTAGTACCGGTTTATCCTCAACGTCTAATCAAATCAAAAGTTTAGAAAAATGTTTTAAACTAAGAAAATAAAAACTAACTAAAATGCTGAAAAATAAAAATAAAAGAAAAACAGATAGACAAGATGAATCAGTTGGCTCCGACTCGTGTTTAGTGTAACCTTTGATTATTTCCGCACTTTTGCACTATTTAATAGATTATCTTAGTTATTGTAGTAGGCCCCTCTTTTGGAGGTGACGTTACCCTCAACCCAGTAGTTTGAGTCAGCAAGGATACAATCCTAAAGGGTCGGATTATTGAAAGATAATTAATTAAGTTATTAATGCATATTGTGGTAGGCCCCTCTTTTGAAGGCGACGTTACCCTCGGCTAAGTAGTCTGAGTCAGCAGGGATACAGTCCTAAGTAGCCGGGTTAAAGTATTAATAGTAGCTTAACTTATGAGGGGATCAAAGAGTTTGGACCCCCGCCAACCAATACCGTTAAGTATTGAAGGAGGTCCTACTAAATTTGACCCAGGT
Organism: Helianthus tuberosus; assembly: GCA_030545235.1. Lineage (NCBI taxonomy): Eukaryota > Viridiplantae > Streptophyta > Magnoliopsida > Asterales > Asteraceae > Helianthus > Helianthus tuberosus. The sequence goes on from CM060443.1 coordinate 71,708,502, forward strand.
CCTTTGCAGGATCTATACACTGAACAATGGCAAGACTCTTACCAAACCGTTCCCTTAACCCCCGACCAGGTAGCCAACATACCTCCATATAGACCGTGGAGATATGAATGGTGAAAATCTTTTATTTTATATAGACAGTAAAATAATGCCAAGACACCACGGACAAACGATAAGGAAGAATCACCTTCAACATAAGAAACTAGTTATTAAAGTCATTAATACATAACCAATTAAAAAGTGCGAAAAGATTAAAAATAAAAAGTATTACACTAGACACTTTGCCTTCACCAAGTGATGTAAGAGACTTAGGCAAACATGGCCTTGATTGTCAAGAACTCTTACGATCAATCTTAGATCCCGAGACGAGTCACACACTCTATGATGGACAATGGATGATGATGGTGTTATAGTGGTGGTGGGTGGTGGGTGAAGTGTGAGAGAGGTGGTGTGCCAAGGGATGGTTTGAGCTTGAACCAAGCACTCCTATTTATAGGCTGAACAGAAGCTCGGGCGCGGCCCCGTGTCCAGTGGGCACGGCCCCGTGTCCAGTGGGCACGGCCCCGTGTCCACATCCTTCTCTTTCTTCATTAATTGCTCTTGTCTTTATTAGTTGACCACGGTCCCGTGTCCGTTGGGCACGACCCCGTGTGCAGAGGCATATCTGTACTATCAAGATTTGCCTAGATTCTGCGAATCTTATAGTTGACCACGACCCCGTGTCCGCTGAGCACGGCCCCGTGGTGGGCGATGGAAGCTTCTACAACTTTGTCTTCTATGCTGACACTTGGGCACGCCCCCGTGCTCACTGAGCACGGGGCATGTTCAGCCTTCTGCTCTCTTGTTTTGCTTGGGAAGATGCTCTCGGGGAGGTCGGGCATATCACGTTTGTTCCTTTTCTTGTATTTATGTTAGATTTAGCTGCCTTTTTGCTTCTTTTGTTACTTTGAGCTCATTTAATCCTGAAAATACAAAAGGAAGACAAAAACACACTTTTTCCAACATTAGTACTAAAAAAGGGTTAGTTTTATGCCACAATTGATGTAATTTATATGTTGCATTTTGCACACATCAATAACTTTTACGGAACTCATTTGAAACCACCAAAGCTCGACAGTATTGAAGATTACACATGGTGGAAAGAACGATTTATCAACTGGGCTAAAGCTTATGCGCACGAAAGCTGGTTTTGCATGGAATTCGGATACAGTAGACCAGTCGATGATAAAAACAAAGAAATTCTACTCAAAAGCTTATCCATTGACGATAAAAAGAATTTTTCATACGAACAACGAATGATTGCTTTAATCCAGCAATCGACTAGAGATGATATTTTCGCTTTGCTTAATCACAATGGTTCATCTAAATCAGTATGGGAAGCAATACGGGTAAAAGCTGAGGGGGGTAAACAAATCAAAAAGAATAAAATCGCTTTACTTAAAAAGGAATTTCATTTGTTTGATTGTCTCAAAGGTGAATCTGTACGACAAATGATTGAAAGGTTCTGTCACCTTAAAATTGAACTCGATAGGTTTGAAATTGTAAAAACACATGAGGAAATCATTGACAAAATCATTGAAGTGTTACCACGAGCTGATCAGTGGCAAACGTTTGTGTTTATCTTGAAAAACGATGTGTTGTTTGATACAATTACTCTTGATGTTTTGATAGAGAAGATAGAAAGTCATGAGCTTGAGCTGCAAAAGCAAAGCAAGATGAGCAGTTCTTCGCATCACCAGAATGTCGGACTTTACTACAAGGGCAGTGTACCTTCGGTGACAGTTAGTGAACCGATAAAAACTGCATATAGTGTTGAAAAGACAAAAGACTCACAGAAAAGCTCATCAAGCTACGATCCAGGATATCATTCATCATCAACAACATCAAACTCTGAAAAACCTGATGAGATTCTCTGCAACATCGCTTTAAAACTAAAGAATTCTCCGTCAATGAACATCAACGCTGCTAAACAGCAAATGAGTCTTCTTGGATCCATTCTAGAATCATACGAAGATCTGGTAGCTGGGAAAATTAGAAATTACGAACTGAAAAAGGAAGATTATGATCAGATCGATCCAGAATAGATGGAACTTACTGATTTGAGATGGTGTTTGGCAAGCTGCATTCGACGAGCTCAGCGGTTCATTGACATTACTGGCAGACAATCAATCTGTGGACCATCAACAAAGCTGGGATTCGACAAATCAAAAGTGACCTGCTTCAAATGCAAGCAAAAGAGTCATTTCAAAAGAGAATGCAGAAACTCTGCTGTTGAAGAAACCGCTAATCCGTTTAAAGAAGATTACTATCAAAAGGCGATCTATCACAAGAGCAGAGAGGAATCACCAAGGTTGAAACAAATTGAAGATAATTATGAGAATGAGAAGTCAAGAGCATGTGCAGTGATTCAAGATGATGAAGGGTTTGACTGGAGCTAATTCCTTCCAGAAGATGATCTTGTTGATGATTGGTTCACAGTAAGAACAAAAAAGGAAGCATTCAACAAATATTGTGCCTTGGTTGCTGAGATAAAAGAGAAAACGAGAGAAGAAATTCTGAAGGAGAAAATATACAGACAGAGGTGTATTGCAGGATATCGGATTGAAGAAATGGAGAAAGAATACAAAGAAGCAAAGAATTATAGAAGATATGACAAGAAACGAGAATGTTATGTCAACAGCAAAGGTGAACCAGTTGTTCATCCAAAAGAAGTGGTCTATGATGACGTTCTTGCAGTAATCCCTCTATTGTAACACCCCGAAAACGGGTTTGGTAATCAAACCACATTAATACTACAGGACGGGTAAAATACCGTTAGCGGTAAAATTTAACCCGGTAAATATTAGGACTTAAATAAATAAACATAATATTAATTAAAAAGGAAAAATAAATACTTTGAGAAAACAAAGTAAATAAAAAGCTCAAATTAACGGGACATAAAACATAACGGGTTATAATTTCCCGAACCCGTTAAAGTAACTAGGAATAATTAACCTAGTTAGTAGCATATAATTAAGTGACTAACGGTGAGTTGTAGCTTCATTTGATCAAAATAAAACATGAGGGACTAATATTGCCAAGTGGGAAACTTGTTTTATTAAAACAAGAGTTAAACACCAAAACACACACTTAAAGTGTGTGTTCTGGTCGAAATATCCACAGGAGCCAGGGAACTCCATGCTCAAACCCTAACATTCACGAATCTCACAAATTGAAGGATCAAATCAAGTCCAAACCGAAAATCGAGCATAGATTAATGATCCCCATTGCAAGGAGATCATAAGGTATGTAAAATTTAACAAAAATTCTCTACTTGAAATTCTCATGAATTTAGAGAACTTGAAATCTGATGATGCATGTATGAATTGTAGATGAATTAGGAACATTAAAATGTCTAGGAGTAAACCCTAGACAAGTACATATTGAAGTTATGCTAAATTCTAGTGAAATCCATGGTCACCATTGTAGGTGACTAGTGGGTTATGTAGAACTTGATAAGCACTAGGAAATTTGGGGTTGTTCTAGTGTAATTTGACATATGCGAAGTTATTTCAGAACTTTAAAGGCAAATATTTGTGTTAAATAGTTTGAATGATGAAAATTCGGGTTATATGACAAGTCATGAGCTTGTCAATGAATTATTTATAGAATATGCCCATAAGGTGTTCGATGTAATGCCTAAGTGAAATTGGGTACCTACTAGTTCGTAGATAGAACTTGGTTTGGATAAGTATTTGGATAAATGCCTAATAACATGACAAAACGGGTTTCACTTATAGAGGGAAAACCCGTAGATTTTGTGAGATAAAGAAATATAGTGTCTTCGATAATCAAGAACTAGGCTAACTTAGTGTTAACAATAGCATGAACTCGAGTTAAAAGATTCGTTAGAACGATGGCTTAAAGGAACGCCCACCGGGTAAATTGAAAATGCCTAAACTAGCTAATGAACATGAATGTGCATTTTATATATTAAGGGATGTTTGACTTTCAAAAAGTCAAACTGACCTATAATACGATAAATGGTAATTTTTTATATGAAATGCGTAAGGTGGAATAATCGTATTAAATTATGATTACACTAACCACCTTGAAAACGATGATGATAGTTTGACGCGTAACAAGCTAGGTGGAAGCTTGATGAGGGAGCGGGTCAAACGAATCAAGAAGGAAAGGAAAAGCGTAGTTCGGATGCGAGGTAAGTTAAGCTTACGCCCTTTTACTTTTATTACAAAATGCTTATTTGTGAGCATGGAATACGATTTGTATTAAGTAAATGAAACATGATGTTCCGGCGCGATATAATGCTAGTCGGAACAAGTGAAAATGGTAGAAACCATAAATTATGGTAGAAAAGGGGTAAAAATGGTGAAATAGTAATCCGGACATGGGTTAACGAATAGATAAAGGGATTTAAAACGACACCATTTGGCATAAGTCATAATGGGTCAAATAAAACAGGAAACGACTTTCAAGTTGGATGATTTCATAAAGTAAATCGGGATAGGTTAAAGGGGTGAAATGGTAATTAAGTGCCATCTTATAATGACAATTGGTCATTTCGACTAAACGGGTCAAATGGTGTTGTTAACACCATTTGTCAATAATATTTGATGATTGCTTGTTGAGTTTTGTGATCACAGGAATTAACACATGGTTAGCATTGCTATTATCTAGATATTAATAGCGAAAGGTATTAAAACGGGTCAATATGTTGATCCGAGCCAGGTACGCATAATTGTGTTGTAGTTAAAAGTGCTATTTTGGTCGAATAATTGGTGAGAGTCCTTCATCGTAAAAGAAGGACCAAAATCGACCAAAACGCCCTTGTAGGCTAAATTGAACAAACAACCCTTAAAGGTTGTTTGGAAACGAATTTCATGATTAGATAAATACTTAGAATAAGTATAGAAGTTGAAAGATGTAATATGTTAGTCAAATGGCTCTATGTGAGTTTTGCCGTAAAATGATAATCCGAGGGGTAAAACTCGGAACATATAGATATCCACATTAAATCCAACGCACATATAGTTGTGGTGGAAGATTACTTGATAAGAAATTTAGGAATAAGATGCTAGAAATGAATGAAAGCGATTTCAAGCTTTAAAGTGCTTAAATACCCTTAACGGGTCAAAATAAGCATACGAGCGTAAACGGGTTTAAATTGTGTAATAAACCTGTAATTAGAACCTAAAATGGTAGATAACATTAATTTGAAGAAGTGTAAGTGATATAAGGATCAAACAAATACGTTTGTTTGATAAAATGCATAAACTGGTTAAAATTCGGTAAAAAGGTAACGAGTCGAAGGCTTAGAAGTCTCAAAATTTATTATGTTGGATGTTGTAATTTTAACTTCATATGATGGAGAATTAAATTACGGACGCGTAGGAAAAAGAATCGCGTAAAACGGATCAATAACGAAGAAGTTATGGCCGTTTCCGTAAAAACTGGTATTGCTGAAAAATGCAGGACCCAGCTCCAGAGCTGCTGGAAAACGGTCTCCCTCGCGTGGCGCGAGGGAGCAACTGGGTTCCTTCGCGTGGCGCGAAAAGCACTGTTTTAGCGAAAAAAATTTATTTTAATCAGTTTCGCTTCCCGGACTCGTTTAAATACGTTTTAAGTTACGTATGACTAATCAAACTCATGTTTTATGAGTTTCAGGTATAATTTTAGCACCGGAGGACGATCAAGCACAACGAAGAACCGAACACGATCAAGAAATAACCTTCCGCACTATGTATCGTTGTTATGTCAAATGACGAACTCACACATAATATGTTGTATAGTTTTTAATTCTGTAAAACGTTTAATGAACCCGTATTTTCAATGTATTTGAAATCATAACTACCCGTTTATTTTCGTAATCTATACGAAAACCGTTAAATAATAATAAGGGTGTTACATCTATCCGGCGAGTACTATTCAAATGTTTCGAAACATAAACATTATGAGAAAAAGCTGGATAAAATCATCAGAGATGTAATGACAGCAAGTCTGAAGAAGAGGGATGAAGAAGAATATTGAAAATTTGGTGGATGATTTGAAAAAGGCTGCTGAGGAAGTAAAAGTTGAAGTTGTGAAAGAACAAGAAGCTGTTACTGAAGAACAGCAAAATGAAGATGATTTGAAGAAGAAAGGAGAAGATGATGTGAAGATTGAACGTTCGGTTGAAGTGGATGATGGTGCTGGTGTTGGTGAGGAAAAACAAAAGAAAGAAGCAGATCAGAAACAGACTGAAGAGAAAGCCGAGGTGCCAATCACTGAGGTATACATTTCAACTGAATCTGAAGTCTTAAAAACTGCTGAACAGTGCAAGAAATGCATGGAAACATGCAGTGCTTGTACTGAAAAAGATGAAAAATTCAAAACAAGAGATCCATAATTCAATAAAATCGAAAAAAAATTCAAAGAAAAATGCAAAGAAATGTTAGAAAACGAAAAGATTTTGAAAGGTAATGACGAAAAGCTAACACAAAAATGCAAAAGTTTAGAAAAAGAAAATGAAATTTTGAAAGAAAAGGTTTCAAAAATGACTGTAGAGTGTTTACAAAAAGAAAATGCTTTCCAAGAAATGAAAAAGGAGTATGATTCAATAAAACTTTCATATTATATCACAAAAGGATCATATGAAGATGTGAAAAGCCAAATGAAACTTGTTCAATCGAGATTAAAACATTGTTCTGAAACATCTAATATGCTTAAGCGACAGTATGAAATTAAGCAACAGTTGTGAATTCTTACATTGAAGATGTTGCTAAGCTAAAGCGTAAAATAGCTGATTTAGAACAAGATAAAAACAAGTTACACAGTTATCACGCTTCATCATATGTTCTTGAACGCATTTTCAATCTAAAACTGGATGGTAAAGATTCTGAGCAAAACAAGAAAGGTATTGGCTCGGAATATCATCAAGTTCCACCACCGTTTGAGGAAAAATTCACATTCTATGATGACCAGAAGGTGGAAAAAGCTTTCAACATGGTTGATCAATTTCCAGACAACATTGACATAACCTATTCTAAATCTGATAATTCTAGTGATTCAGAGGTGGTAGGTAAGGTCGTTGAAAGTGTTTTGAAAGAAGAGTCAGTTGAAACAGGTAAACCTGAATCACATGATGAAAATGAAGGTAGTTTTCACGAAGGTTATCTGAAAAACTCAAAATCTGAGAAAAAGGCGAATGATGATTCAAAAGGATTGGTTTATACCATGATTGGATCAGACAAATTATTCTCAGATCTTGAAGTCCCGATTCAGAATGTGATTTCAGAAAAGATTGACAAAATTTTCAAGATGATTGAAATTGAAAAATCCGAAATTTCAAAGTTCGCTGGAAAAGGTCATAAAACTTTTTATAACAAACTTGGTTACAAAAAGAAAAACATGAAGGTTGGGTTGGGTTATAAAAAGAAACCGAATTGGAAAAGAAATGACATGCCAAATTATCAGAAAAAGATGAATTTTGTTCACGGAACAAGTTCCGAAGAAGAGAAAGAACTTCAATTTAGACGACAGTCTAATGAGGAGTTCAATGCTCAGAAAAGCAACAACAACAGGTCAAAGATGTTTCAAAGAGAACATGTTTCAAATGTGATCAAACAGGACATCTTGCACACAAGTGTCCAAATCCGAAACCTGTTGGTGTTGAGAAGAAAAAGAAGTCGGATGTTGTGAATCAGAAATCAACCAAGTTTGATTCAAAGCAAAGTTGGAAGCCGAAAATGTCAAAGGCTGAATCACAACAAACATGGAAACCAGTGACACCCAGACTTTAAACAACACAAAGTTGGAAAACAACTGTTGATGCAACAAAACCAAACCAGTTTTGGAAACCAAAAGTTGTTGTTCAAAATCAAAATGTTCAAAATGAATCTCATTTTTTAAAAAGAAGTGCGTCTAAAGGACAAACTTGGGTTGAAAAGAAACAAAAGGTTTTTATGAGTGATAATGGGAATGAAAATATATTTGTGAAAAATGATAAAGATTTTCCGAAGTTGAATGAAACATATTGTATTGAAATGCCTAAGGTCAAACAGACCTGGGCTAATTTGCTTAAGTAATTGAGTAATTTGAATGTGCAGGTGCTTCAGAAAGAGGATGAAAGTCAAACCAACGGAGGAAGCACCCTGGCACGAGAGGAGAAGGCTGCTGAACCCTGCAACTGAAACAGAGAGTTTGTTTGATTTATGTACATAAATAAACCATTTTTGAAAACCCTAAAAATTGAAAATTTAAAAACCAAAAATATGTTTTTATTTTGTCAAAAATTGAAAAATCAAAAATATGTTTGTTTTTAAAATTTTGTCAAAAATCAAAATTTTCAAAAATATGTTTCTTGAATATGCCGAAACCCTCACGGCTGAACAAACATGATTAATTTCACTAGATTGAAAAAACGGTTTTCAAACTGTCGAATATCAATGTGTTGTAAATCATGGGGGTATATTTTCTGCAAATCAGAGTAGGAGAAGCATAAAATGGAAGGCGAGACAAAGCTATCTGCATCGATTTGTCAAATTTTCTTTAAATGTTTTGAATTTTAGGGGGAGTAAGAAATTGTCAGAAAATCCAAAAACATTAGAAAATTTGAAAAAGCCAAAAACATGATAAAATTCAAAAAAGAGTTTTTGTGTAAAAAGAGGAAATGATAGTACATCAGTAGACAATCACAGTACGCTAAAGAAATGAAAAGTTAAAATGTGATAAACTGTCTCACTGATAATATGCCAGTAGGTTTTTACACGCTTAGTAGATTGTTTTCGAGATATAAACCTAAATATCAAATATTTTCTTATATCATGGGGAACATCTCTCGAATATATGGGTAACCCCCGAAATCTTGTTTGAGAGATTGCCTTATTCTGAGATACTAGGTCTTTATACTGTTTGATATCTTGGGTATTATACCTGGTCTTCTGATATTGCGGAAGCAATGGCCTAGACCTCGCATAATACTTTACACACTTTAAAAAGCTTACCCTATGCATAAAAAATTGAAAAATATCGAAAGTTATGAATCAATTGCAGTTGAAGAAAAGATTCCCTAAAGGGAACACACCTAAAGTCGAGCCTTCATCTCTTTGACTGAATGGAAGTTCATACCTGAGCTCTCAAGGTCTTGCACTAACCCAGAATACAGATATCAAATTGGTATACTCACCTGTAAGACTGAATCTAGGAAATTTTGATACGGGAGTATATTCTGAGGTGGGACATGCGAATAAGTTAAATCCTTAAAACACTAAATTCGTATCTCGAATCAATTGAACTTTGTGTGAAAATTTAAGTGGATCAGTATACTGACAATTTAAGTGAGTCGTTTAGAACTTAAAGTGTCTAAAGCTCAACGGTGCTAGTGATTTGTCATAAACTGATATGATCCTCTGACGCGAACTCAAACAAAAATATTGTTTGTAAATATGTTTGTAAATATTTCTTTACTGCTTTATGTTTCAGAAAAATTCAAAAAGATTTTGATTCTACTTTATTTTCGACAACCGATGTCTGAAGCTGAGTTTTAAAATCTAAGTATGCTGATCGTGTTTCTGAAAAATAAATAAGTTCATTAACTTGAAACTTGTAGTTTTTAAAAATCTAAAATCAAAAACAGTTTGTGAAATCTCCAAGGTCATTAAATTGGACTTGGATGATTAACTGTGAAGGATTTGGATTCTTAAATTGTTAAAATCTGTTGTAAAGAGCTAGGTTTAGATCATGGTTACTTAAACTGTCGAATCTATAAAGCATTTTGATAGGGAGAGAGAATCAAGTATTCCTGGATATATTCATATTATTATATTTTAGAGACAAGAACTTGATTAAAAGTTTTTAAAAAGAGCCAGGTCACGATTCTTGGACAATCGAAAAAGCTTTCACTGTCGTATATTTGAAATGTTTTAGCTTATGCTGAGAGCCAGGTTTTCAATCCTGGAAGTTCCAAATGTTTTTACTTATAAATGGGTAAGATTTGCAGATAAAAGATCCAGATTACGATCTCGGTAGCCGAGTCTAAGGGGGAGTCTGAAGACGAGCTTGACGCAAGGGGAGCTTGTAACCGGAAAGCCAGGTGTCGATCCCAAAAGCACGGAAGCTTGACAAAATGGGGAGCCTGAAGAAATAGTCTACCGAAAGGGGGGAGCTAAAGCTGAAGACAGATCCACAGGGATTCTGTTCGAGCAAGAGGGAGTCTATGTTGCTAAAGATGTGATAAAGCTTCAAGTAGACTCAGAGAGAGAGAAAGACAAGATGCTACGAGATTGACTGCGGCAATATCCAAGGGGGAGTCTGTTAGTGCAGTAATGTCTATCGCCTCCGTCAATCCAGTTCGTAGCAGAATTAGAATGATACATAGAATTATATTGTAATATTTAGGGAAAAGGCAAGGTGGCATTTATGTAATTAATGAGAACTCTCATTAAATCCTTGGCCTATAAATAGGACCTTTAGGGTCATCATTTAGAACTTTTGCAATTTGCTACTTTGGAGAGCTAGGAGTTAGAGAGAGAAAGTAGAGAGAGAAAAGCAAAAGGTGATTCACGTTTCTTGTATGTTTTCAGATCTTTAATTGAATCACAGATTATAGTACGGTTCTCGTGTTCGGTCCACGCACGTGTACGGATTCCGCACGTCACACGTGTCGATACGCAATCGTTCGGGAGTCAAAAACCGGTCCTACACTCTTGATCAGTTATCAGACCTTGATGCAATACGGCTTTGTCTGCTGATGTTGCTTGAGGTCGCAATCATGGGCTGCCAGTGGAAGAAGAACTTGCAACATGGAGAGATTCGGAGGCGGTGATGGTGATACTCTACAACTTGATTCGAATTCATCAGGTTTTATGCTATCTTGCTTGATTTTATCATAGTGTCTTTCAGATTTCCTTTTCATGATTTTTTGGCTGAATCACGTAATTCATTTTCTACAAATGGTTGCTGAGTTTTTGGATCTGTATATCAAGTGGTAATATGTATTATAAGATTAATCGATTGGTTTTGAATAACGTTTGCAGGTTGCTGAGTTTTTGGATCTGTTTATCAGTGTTGTTGGGTGGATCTGTATCGATTGTGTCATTGCTCAATGGGTCACGCATGTGGCGGTTGTACACTTGATCAAAGCTCGGTCGTCGGTCAGTTTCCTAAACCCTAATTTTTCAATTTTATGTTCTAATCTAAGTGACCCCATATCCTAAGTAAATTGAAATTTGTATCTAAGTTCTCTAATTGGTCTTCTGATGTTTGAAATTAGTAATCACGTCTGGTGCTCCAGTGACTGGCGACCACGCTTTTAATCAGGTCGGTGATATAGCGGTAGATAAACTTTTTTTGTGATATCACTATCATTTATTATTTCAATTTCTAACCATAAACTGATCCATGATATCGCTACTCTTCTTGAACATCCGATTAAGAAAATGGTGATACAGGAATTCCTACGACCCTTGATTTTTGTTCCGACTGCTATTGCGTTTGACCGGATAACACTGATTTAACACTCCCTTTTCATGGCCGTTACCCCTTTATGCACTTTATTTGATTTTGTTCTTTGGTTTTTGGTTTCATATATGTTTGTGATGGGCTGAAGGTTCAGATTATTAGCAATACTTCCCAGGTGATATCCACATATGATTTCCGTTTTCAGTTTTTTAGATAACTTGCAAATACTGTCAATTAGGGTTTGGGAGAAGAAAATAAAAAAAAAACTATTTTACCAGAAAAAAAAAAACTTTAGTGTGTATTTCACTTTTTTATATTGTCTATGCAAATTGTTGCCATCACCCCTTGCTTTAAATATAGAGTTCGAAACAATACGCGGTAGCATACCAAGTTCAACAACCATTTAAAACACATATATTAAGCAGTAGCCGATGCACCCTGCATGTATCAAACATACCAAAGTGGCCAAGATCATATAAACCGAAAGCATGAAGCAAAATGACTTTCTACAGATATTAGGAATATACAAACCTGAATAAAAGTTGGAACGGGTTCGGGTTGGAACGGTTCCCGTCGAAACGGTACGCGTCGAAACGGTTCGCGTCGAAACAGTTCGCGTCGAAACAGTTCGTGTCGAAACGGTACTGGTCAAAACGGTACTGGTCGAAACGATACAGGTCGAAATGGTACTGATCGAAATGGTTCGATTCGAAACGGTACTGGTCGAAACGGTACGGGTCGAAATGGTTCGATTCGAAACGGTACTGATCAAAACGGTACGGGTCGAAATGGTTCTCGTCGAAACGGTTCGATTCAAAACGGTACTGGTCGAAACGGTACGGTTCGAAATGGTACGGGTCGAAATGGTTCAATTTGAAACAGTTCGCGTCGAAACGGTACGGGTCGAAACGGTACAAAACTCGTCCCGACCCGAAACCTGCCCCGTTTCTTTAAGACACTAACCCACATCGACCCATTTCTTTAATGTTGTCGACTCGCTTTGACCCAAAAATAACAAGATGGAATTTCAGGTGCCCATTGTGACCCATTTAGTTAAAATACTTTACCCAAACCAACCTATATAATTTTAAAAGTAACCTAAACTGACCCACTTGGAAGCATTTGGGTCAAGATTGCCCGCTCTAATTGTTTGCAATGTTTCCACATGTAATCTGGTAACTGCAGTGTGTTAACAGGTTACTCGGTGATGTAGTTGTAATAGCAGCAAATACAGGTGGGGCATGGACTCATATTGGTGATGTACTATGCTTTGGATACATGGCCAAATATCCACATTGCCAACAATGATGGTCTACTTTTCTTAAACCTCTTTTTTTGAAGAATGTATAATCAACACAGGCTCATACTCTTGGCCAAGGTTGGTATAAATGAAGACGAAATTGGGTGACTTGTGAAGCTGTATTGATACATGGGTGGCCTTGATGAAAGAAAAATGGGTCTTACGCAAGAGCCTGATCCTTAGGGAAGAGTACCTGACTGGTCAAAAGCGAGTGTTCAACAAATGAAAGATAACTTTACAGCCCTCGGATTTGGCTCCATCAGGTAAGGTTCTCATTTTGCTCTCCACAACTTGACCCGAACTAGCCCAAACCCGAACCCGACCAACCCGACCTTTAAATGGTTCGGTTATCGGGTCACTTTTTCTTAGCTAAAAACCCTAACAACCCGACCAGGAAAACCCGAAACCTGAGAAAAAAACCCGAAGAACACCCCTACCCAGGAGGTGATCATAAACACCCTTATCATCGACACATTACTGAGTGTTTGGGTTAGTTTGTCAGGACTAAGGTGTATGATATTTTGAAACTTTGTAGTGACATATTTGTAATTCTTCCATAAAATCATTAAAAATACTCGTTCTTTTATGCCTAGAATCTTTTTTTTTTTTTGAAAAGGTTTGATAGTGAACCTAATTACCAACAAGTTTAACACTTTGTATAAAGGTTCAATGTGTTGGGAAAATTCGAAATTGCTTGGATAAATCTAAAGTCGTGTAATCACTTTCAGATCAAACAATTGGAGTGGCTACCAAACTTTGATCGGATAAAATCAGAATTGATTCTAGATTTCTGTATAAGAATTTGGTTGAGAGAATTTTGAGGGATTCTCACGAACTAGAATTCATCTAGGGTTTCGAAAAACGTTTGAGCGAGCGTATTTTCAGTTTTCCACAACTGCTTGCAGTTTTCATTTTGAACAAAAACACCTTTAGTCCCTTATGTTTCAAAAGTGCATATTTAGCTCGAAATTTAATTTCTGATGCAGCTCGACCCCAGCCAGGGGTTCTGCCCCTTGGACCCCGCTTCTCTCGGGGGCGTTGCCCCCTTGGATCCCATGTTAGTCCCGATAACATTCAAATAAGCATGCACTCTTATTTGTATGTCACACGCAATCTCAAATTACACTAAAATATCCAACATGCCTCCCCCATTTTAGTGTAATCATAGATTAACTAACTTGTTCACAGCAACCAAATAAACTAATGCATAAATGAAATGTCGTGATGATTGAATTTCATATTAGTATATTACACATTCCAAATATTCGAATTTAAGGGTGTCACTAAGGATTGAACCCTTAATATCCATAATGAATACATGAAGATAATATACACATTAGTTTACATACATAGATCTAACTAGACATTATCTTTTACTAGCCTATGTCCCTATCCTTCATAAGCATATCAAAGCCAAGTCCAAGCTTCTTGAAGCAGCTAAACTTCATGCTCATATAGGTAGCTCTTTTACTCTTGCACCTGCAAATGCAATTTTTCAAAAGAGCTATTAAAAAGATATACCTCAACCTTCCTTAACTTGCAGATCTAAACACATACCTTTGGGACAATTTAATGTTGTGTTCCAAACTCTAGATGTTAAGCTTTCCACATTGAATTCTGCACCTAACGTCATATTAGGTGGGAATTGGGTATCTTAACATGAGAGTTTTCAGATGGACTTTAACCCTGATCCCACAGCTGATACTTTCACGAGATCTCTAGTTAACCCTTTGGTTAAATGATCAGCTAAGTTGTGTTGAGTTCTCAGATACTCAACCGAAATCACACCATGCATGATGAGCTCAAAAACCATGCTATGTCTCACACCTAAGTGTCTTGACTTGCCATTATACACTTGACTATATGCCTTAGCCAGTGTAGCTTCACTATCACACCTTATAGAAATGGGAGATATTGGTTTTGGCCACAATGGAATCTCATAAATCAAGTTTCTTAGCCACTCAGCTTCCTTACCAGCTGCCGCTAAGGCTACAAACTCAAATTCAATAGTTGAGTCAGTTATGCAAGTCTGTTTCTTTGAAGCCCAAGAAATAGCACCTCCCCCAAGTAGGAATACCCAACCACTTGTGGAAGAATGATCTTCCTTATTGTTTATCCAACTTGCATCTGAATATCCTTCAATCACTTAAGGAAATCCAATGTAAGTTAGACCATAATCAATGGTTCCTTTGAAGTATTTGAATACTCGACCTAATGCTTGCCAGTGATGAGTACTAGGATTGCTAGTAAATCTACTAAGCTTTCCAACAGCATACGCTATATCTGGTCTGGTACTAATCATAGCATACATAAGTGATCCAATTGCTCTTGAGTACTCAAGTGGAGATACTGCAATACCTTTATTAGGTAATAGCTTCAAACTAGGATCAATAGGAGTACTTGCGGGAGAACAATCCTTGAAATTAAACTTGTTCAAGATCTTCTCAATATAGTGGGATTGAGAGATTGAAATGCCCCTATTCTCACGTTTGATTTTAATACTTAAAATCACCTCAGCCTCCCCCATATCCTTCATAGCAAACTTAGGTGATAAAAATTCCTTTGTTCTATCAAATTGATCTTGGTTAGTACCAAAAATCAACATATCATCTACGTACAAACTGATCATGACTCCGTTTCCAGAAGCATCAAACTTGTTATAAACACATTTATCTGCTTGGTTTAAAACAAAACCATTAGACAATACAATCTCATCAAACTTTTGATGCCACTGTTTAGGTGCTTGCTTCAAGCCACAAAGAGATTTAATTAGTTTACACACCTTGTTTTCACTTCTAGGCATAACAAACCCTTCGGGTTGTTTCATGTATATCTCCTCATCTAATTCACCATTTAAAAATGCAGTTTTCACATCCATTTGGTGAATTTTAAGATTATGTATAGCAGCAAGTGCTAATAATAATCTAATGGTAGATATCCTTGCTACAGGAGCATATGTATCAAAGAAGTCAATACCCTCCTTTTGTCTAAACCCTTGGATTACTAATCTGGCTTTGAACTTATCAATAGTACCATCCACCTTCATCTTCCTCTTGAAGATCCATTTACTTCCCAATGGTTTACAACCAGGAGGTAAATCCACCAATTTCCAAGTGTTATTTTGCAAGATAGAATCCATTTCATCTTGGGTGGCTTCTTTCCAAAAAGAAACATCCCTTGAACCCATTGCTTCACTATATGTCTTTGGATCCTCATCGACATTGAAACAATATTGATATTGAAAATTAATATCAACCCTAGATCCTTCAACTAAGTACAATTGAAAATCTTCACCATAAGACTTGGCCTTTCTTTCTCTCGAACTCCTTCTTGGTTCAGTGCTAGTTGAAGGCATAATTTCTTTTCCACTAGAAATCTTTAAAGAAGGATTCATATCCTTTGGCCTAGGTATAGATGAGAATCTCTCTTCATCATATTCTACATTTCCACTTCTTGCCTCAATGACCGTATGTACTGACACGTGGTCATTTAGTTCTATTACATAGAACATGTGAGCAAATGAATGCTCCGCATATCCAATAAAAATGCATTCTATACCTCTTTCCCCTAAGTTTCTTATCTTAGGATCATTGAGCCTTACCATGGCTCTACAACCCCAAACTCTCAGTTTTTGCAACTCGGGTGGCTTTTTATACCAAAGCTCAAAAGGGGTTGTTTTGTTCCTTTTATTAGGAACCCGGTTTAACAAATAGCAAGCCGTCAACATAGCCTCTCCCCAAAACCCATTATTTAGACCCGAATGGGACAACATGGTATTAACCATCTCTTTTAGTGTCCTATTCTTCCTTTCCGCCACACCATTTTGTTCCCGTGTGTAAGGAGCTGTGGTATGGTGTATTATTCCAGTTATTTGGAAATACACCGGATCAAAATACTCACAACCTCTATCGGTATGTAGAGTTTTGATCAATTCACTTTGATGAAGCTCTACTTCTTGTTTATAGATTTTAAGCTTTTCCAGAGCTTCGTCTTTTGCATGTAACAAGTAAACAAAACAAAATCTAGTAGAATCATCTATAAAGGTTACAACATACTTCTTGTTACCTAATGATGGTGTACCATGAAAATCACATAGATCACTATGTATCAAATCTAACAGTTTACTTTCTCTAGTAACATGTTTGCATAAAGGGTTTTCTGGTTATTTTATTCAACTTGCAGATATGGCACTTTTCATTTGTTAAATTTACTGCCGGAATTAAGCTCATTTTAGACATTTCCATAAGTCGTTTATAATGTACATGTCCTAATCTAGAATGCCATAATTCAGATTTAGATGAATTTACACTAGATACATAATCAATCATACAAACAGAATTATCACTAAACGGTACTTCTAGATTTAACATAATCATACCATTACATAAATAACCAAATCCGATAAAAGAACCATGTCTTGACAAGATATACTTGTCACATTCTAACACTCGTTTGTACCCGCAATTATTTAATACAATACCGGATAACAAGTTTTTCCGAATGCCAGGTACATACAATACATTACTTAAACTTAGAGTTTTTCCAGAAGTAAATACTAGTACTACACTTCCAATTCCGTGGATTGGCTCGGTTGCAACATTTCCCATCTTTAAAACAGATCCATCTTCAATTAATGTAAGGTCCTTGAACCTTCTTCGATCCTTACATACGTGACTTTCCCTAGTCATACCACCAAGCAACAGAATCATCCTGCACATAAAATGCTTCAGAAATTAGTGAAACATAATTCACATCTAAATTATAATTAAAGTTTAATTTCTGACCTTGTTGCTTTGGATCCTTAGAGGATCCACTAGTACAAGTTTCGTTCTTGGCTTTACCTACACGACAATCTCTCTTGAAGTGTCCTGGTTTACCACACTTCCAACAGCCTTCATCCTTAGTCTGTTTTGCATACTTCACAGCCTTGTTATTCTTGTTAGGCCCACTTTGAAACTTCCTTTTATTGTTTCCCTTGTTAGAATTTTTGAAACTAGGACCACTTTCTTCCACCATGTTAACAGAAGACCCACCAACGTGTTTATCTTTGTTAACATTTTCCATGGCCCGACAAGACTCCTCAATTCGAAAACAACTTCCAAGTTCAACCAGATTCATTTCCTCCTTCTTATGTTTTAAAGTATGTTTAAAATCTTTCCAAGAAGGAGGAAGTTTATCAATGATAAATGGAACAGAAATTGCTTCATCCATCTTTAAACCATGTTGTTCGAATTGACCCAGAATTCTTAGACATTCATTATATTGTTCCATGATGGGTCTATCATCAACCATTTTCTAATTCATAAAATCACTGACTAAGAATTTCTTACTAGATGTGTCTTCAGCCATGTATTTGGCCTCTAGTAATTCCCATAGTTCTTTTGTAGATTCAACATTTTGATAAATATCGAAAATAGAGTCACACATACCATTCAGAATATGCCCACGACAGACGTAATCATCATCCAGCCACTTTCCATGCTTCCTAGTTTGTTCCAGTGTGTCATCCGTCACTTCCTCGGGCATCGGGGTACTCAGAACGTACACCACTTTCAAAGTCGTCAACAGGAAATGCATCATCTTTTGCCAGTGACGGAAGTCTTGCCCTTCAAATGTCACACCCCTTTCTGCGGCGGAAGCATGAGGTGTGATCATGAAAGGTTCTCATTGCATACGAAAGGTAAACATACTATATGCTCATAAAATAACTTCAAACACCATTAACATTACACAATGGAAAACATAGTTTAAGTGTTTACATCACGGGACAACATATTGTCTGAAAGTCTACAACTTTATTTAAAAGTAAACATAGACGACATCCAAGAGCATGAGTAAGACCGCGCGAACATCCATCTTAGTTACCTGAAATACATGTGAGTTTTTGGAAAAACGTCAACATAATGTTGGTGTGAATTCATGCAGTTGAGTATTGAACACATTTGTATACTTTGTATGAAAACATGATAAGTATCTTGTGAAAATAAAGTATTCTTGTGTAAATAAAGTATTCTTGTGGTTTGAACCAAATAAAGTATTCTTGTGTAAATAAAGTATTCTTGTGGGATGAACCAAATAAAGTATTCTTGTGTACGAACTTCGTACAAATAAAGTATTCTAGTGTTCACCGAGAGTGTGGCGGCCCGGACACCCGTTAGATCTAACCTTTTGTTCTGCGGTCTAAGTATGTACACGATTAATGGTGCTTATGGTACCCTATTCGTGACACGATTTCTCGTATCATTCCTCAAAACGCATCATACTTGGTACTAGTGATCACCAAGAGTGCTTCTTGTTTATGTATTCATCATGTCAAGTATCGACTTTCGTTTATTATATCAAGCATCAATTCTCGTTTATTATATCAAGTATCAATTTTCATGTGTTCGCCCCAAGTTTAAAAGTATGTAAAAGATTAAAATTGGGGACACGAACTTTCCTGTAAACATTCAGTAACATGTATTTCACCCCCGAAGTTATAAAACTGAAAGCAGTTAAAGAAAAGAGGGAGCATGAACTCACAACTTTGTGTTCCTTGCGTCGTAAACTTCACCGGATTTTGCTTATAGAGCGTCGTGACCTAAACGTGTTTTATTATCGTTAGTCACTAGACTTGTATCGCACAAGTACAAGTCACCATCTTTTATATATGTCTTCTTGTGTTAAAAATACTTTATATTTTTAACTAAGTGTCTTACTTATATTATTTTCTCAAAAATAAATATAAGTTTCTTGTATTTTGCACCCGAATTATGTATCTTGTATGTTGTATGTGTATTTTTGTGTTTTTACTTCTCAAGAGTGTTCAGTGTATTTTCAAGTCCTAATACACTATCACGTATATTACATACTACATACACTTAGCACAAAATTTGGCGACCAATAAATACATATATTTTCCTCAAAATATACATACTTAATATAAATTTTAATCTTGAAGAAATCATCATTTCTTATCACCAAAAAAAAATTAGGGAAACCTTGGTAATATTTTTAGATACATTTTTAGGGAATAAGTTTCTCAAAACTTATATTTTTCTAAGTGTCAAAATTTATAAAAATTTTGACAGAGTTTCCCCTAAAAATGGAGGTTTCCCATGTTTTCAAAACATGTGTTTATTTTCTTTTAAAATCATCATCAATCAATTTCAACAACAATTATCAACAACATACACTAATTTCTCTATTTCATGAACTTGAAAATTTACAAAAATGTGTAGTAACTTACTAGGGTATTTAGTAAGTCTTGTTACCCTTAAAAATGTGATTAGTTTCTTAAAAACTTCATTTTTAAAGAGTTTGAATATTTACAACTTCTAGTCATATTTTCTAAAAATATTTCTTTGTGAAATTTTCTTAATACACGAGTGTTTCTACACTTGTTTATCCACTAAACTGTGTCAAGTTTATGTAAGATCCAAGGTTTAGCAAAACTCATACTTTTCCCTTGGTTCTTTCGAAAACCACCCATGGATCTTTAGATCTACAAGATTATAACTTATTTTGATCTTTATTATTTTTTTTAAGAAAACATTTATTTATTCAAGTTCATAGTTTATGTGTGGATGATTCCATCATCCACAACATTCTTACTTTCTTATCTTGCTAGTTCATGTTTTTAAACATGATCTAGCAAGTCCATATGATGACCCATATCATTTTTACTAGCCAACAATAAGCAACAAGCATAACAACACAAGTATATCATGATTTCATCATCATTTTAACACTACTCCCTCACAAAGTTAGTTTATGTTTCAAGACTTGTTTATGTTTTTAGTGTTTCTTGGTATTTCATCATTCTTTTACTATTAACCATCAAAAATATGAAAAAGATGATGATCTAACAAACTTACCACTAGCACAAGGCTAGGGGAGTTCAAGTGAAGAAAAGTGGTGGTTAATAGCAAAGGAAGAAGGTCCTTCAAAATCCGCTTGCACCGAGCTTCGTTAGTGACCTTCTTACACCTTTAAGTGAGTGTGGAATGGATAGATGAATGTTGAATGATGGTGGTGTGTGGGAAGAAGGTTACGGCCGAGAATGATGGCCAAGGGAGGAGTTTTGGTGTTGTGAAGAAATGGTGAGTTGATTAGTGTTCTAGTGGATTGTTATTATATCCTCCAACAATTGTTTAACCAATGGGTTTCATGCCTTCTAAAGTACAAGCACAATCTATTACTTAATTCACAAAATCTCCCCATTAGGCATGTGGGCCGATCCCACTAGGATTTGGGGGAGGGGTCTAATTGTAAGTGTGAACTAGTTAGTCACCTTGTAGTCCATAAGCAAGTGTATAGTTAAGTAGGTTAGTTACTAATTAATTTAGTGGGTGTTAAGGTGTTCGGGGATCATGACTAGTTCAGAAATAATAAAACTATGCTTCTAGTAATATTTTTGTGTGCCGGGTAATGTCCGGCTGTTCGGTTAAATACCGTTCCGTTAAAGCGCTAGATTGCACCGTTTAGTGTCTTTTAAGTATTCTTTTGTGACACTTTCAATTCCTGACACTTAGGGAAATATTCTGGACGATAAATCATAATTTATGCATAATATTTTAGTGTCATAATGCTGATTATAGCTGAATTTAATAAAATTATGCACTTAAAGTGCGTTTCGGGTGCTTTTTAGTGCGTATTTTAGCTTCCAGATGGTATATATGTAAACCCTTGTATGTATTCTTAGGTTTTAATGTATTCTTGTCATTGGGCCTACCCCTAGGCTCCAATTCTATTGTCTAACTGATTTCTGCAGATTTGTTGACACAATGTGTCTTACCGGTGAGTTTACTAGTCTTTCTGACGCAACGCTCTCGTTTATGCATAAAGCAATATTTTGTAGTGTAAAACGTGCATGAATTCACTTGTTTAGTATGTATCAGACAATGTTGACATTTAAGCACATAATTGCAGTCATTAAATAATAATTAAAGTGTACGGAAATTACCTGTTTGGTGCCAGTTGTCACATCAAACTTGTCCAATTTCGCAAATTTGTTCGTCATAGCCTTCGTAGATTCACCACTGCTTGTCATCTTCACTTAATTGTTTGATCTTTGTTGGGGAAATTTGAAATTTCTTGGATAAATCTGAAGTCGTGTAATCACTTTCAGATCAAACAATTGGAGTGGCTACCAATCTTTGATCAGATAAAATCAGAATTGATTCTAGATTTCTGTATGAGAATTTGGTTGAGAGAATTTTGAGGGATTCTCACGAACTGGAATTCATATAGGGTTCCGAAAAATGTTTGAGCGAGCATATTTTCAGTTTTCCACAACTGCTTGCAGTTTTCATTTTGAACAAAAACACCTTTAGTCCCTTATGTTTCAAAAGTGCATATTTAGCCCGAAATTTAATTTCTGATGCATTTCTGATGCAGCTTGACCCCAGCCAGGGGCTCTGTCCCTTGGACCCCGCTTCTCTCGGGGGCGCTGCCCTCTTGGATCCCCTGTTAGTCCCGATGACATTCAAATAAGCGTGCACTCTTATTTGTATGTCACACGCAATCTCAACTTACACTAAAATATCCAACACAATGTCAAGCTGTGATCCCCCACAAATAAGATATGTACAATAAGTATTAAACAATAGTTTGATTAAGCAAAGCAATCAAGTTGTCAAGATAAACTTTGTAATCCAATAATTTTATAATCTTAATATAAGATAATGTATATTGACTTCTGGCCAGAGGTGGCTAAATGGTTTGTAACTACTGTATAGGCCACTCTGGTCGGGTTGAGCTGCAACATTGAAAAGACCTCTATATTATGATTCTTTGCTATGTTCCTTAAAATAGATTGATGATTAATCATTTATCCTTCAATCCGTCATCTGTGTCACGATCATATGATGTAGATTGTATATGAAATTCTGGTATTTGTGATTGCTTATTTTTTCTTTTTTTGATATGTACCAGGAGTTGGTGTTTATCAACTTGCTTTTTAAAATTTGTTCATACTTATCACAAGAGGCGGGTGAAGAGAGAACAAGAGGCGGTTGAAGAGAGAAAAACGATAGGTGAAGAATCAAGCCACGTGTCCCCACAAGCAAGTGTTATTAAATTTTATGGTTTATTTAGTTTATATCGGTTTTGTATGGGTTTACTTGCATATATCGGTTTTGTATGTGTTTTGACTACAAATAAAAGAAAAAAAACAAGCTCGAACTAGAAAAATAAACAAGTATGCTGTGAAACAAAATCGTGGGGGCTTCAACTGCAACTAAGTGTCTAGTGGATCCAACTGGGCCAAAGTAACACACTTCTGATTCAGGCCTGGTGTTAATAGGTTGTGGGCTGGGTCTTCCCTATCAGTTGGTCCTTGAATTTTTGTCATAATATATTAGCACACCACCCAAAAACATCTTAGCTTACAACATTTTGACATGAGTAGTTGGCAAAAACATTTAATGAACACAACCTTTGCCCACAGAAGTTAGTTGACATTAATAACTCATATTTCTTATATGCCAAATTTGCCATTGATTTAATTAGAAACTAACTTAAGAAAGCAATACTAAATAAAATGGGTGGAAAATTATAGTGTGCAAGGGAAGACCACAAAAGGAATAACAATAGAAGGATGGACATCAACTCCAGATCTCACAAGTAAAGGAGTAATGTTGCATATGTTGTAATGGTGTTTGCCCGTGTTTATAGTTTTTTTAAATTGTGGTTTACCGTTTAACCCATTTATATTACATTCTAAATTTTCAAAATGTGTTTTTATGTCGTAAGTTAATTGGTTAATTATTTTATGCAATGATTATAACTTAAAAAAGATAAGTTGACATAAGGTTTTATAATTAAAATGTAATTGTTTTATATACATTTATATTTTCTTTTTTGGAATTTTATTTTAAAATATTATTATGCGAAAGAAAATAAAATAAAAATAAAAAAAGGTTAAACGGGACGTGTTCGGGTCAACCCGCGAATAATCTATATATTGGACCATCTAACCCGCAAACACGACCTGTTTATCATAATCTATATATTATGAACTTTATTTAGCCATGTTTATGATTCTTTCTATTAAGCTTCATTTTAGGTTTTATATTTATGTTTTTGGTAGATAATTTTATTTTATTTGGTTATATGCAGGTTTTAAGATTTAAACGGGGAAAGAATGTGTTGATAAGCTGGTATTACGGTGTATGGTGACACTTTTCAGTTTTCCACATATGCGTGACAAGTACTTTCAAACATTAAGCTATTTCTAAAACCATGATGTACTTATTTAGTTTGTTTGGTTACTCGATCTTAATAGAACAACATAATAAACATGTATAACTGTTGCACATGCTACAGCTTATAATTATGTTTATTCGTATTTGGTTGTGGAACTATTTGATTGCAAATGATGAATGGCGGCGAAAATAGAGGAAACATTTTCTTGATTGGATTATGAATCTTATAGAAATAGAATGTTTAAAGGATATGCCATTTGTTTGTTTTGAAGAAACTGTCTGGTCCTAGACTTCCTTTGCATGTTTATGACCTTACACGCTATACGACTATTTTTCGTTGAATGGAATAAATTGTTAGAAACCGGAATGAGTTATTCGTAATACACATCATAATTGAATTTGATATCAGTCGGGACACCCGCCGCAACGCGCGGGCATTCCCACTAATATATATTGTGAGCAAGTTCAAACAATTGAGCTTGATTTAGACATATTCCAATAATGGATACATGTATTGACAAGAAATGGTTACAATGAAAAATCTGGTAAGTAATTTGGAAAAGAAGATGAATTTTCCAAGAAATTTGCTGACTTGATATCAAAAAGTTAATGTTTTTCGCAATGATACAGGTTATCAAAATACAAAATTTCTAGATTGAGTATAACGAAATAATATTCGAACTCGTGAATAAATAACCTTTTGAAGTGAAATCACATGCGTAACAAGTGATGCATGTGCAACATATGAATTTGTTAAGGGATGAGGCGAATGAGTGTTTGTTTTATGAAAGAAATCTTGGTGATATAATGACCATTTATTTATACAACCTTGATTGAAATCAAAAATCAACTATTATTTTAGTATCGACAAAACGTACTGGTGCTTATATTGGAATTTCCTGTTGTCTCATGCATTGTAAATGTTAATGTGTTTTCCTTAGTTCCGTCTGTTGTTTTAGCCTTGTTGTCGAGTGCCTTACATAGTTTCGGGCAGTAGGGACGGATATTACCTGGTTCTTCGCAGTTGAAACAGATGTTAGTTTTTCTTCTACCTTCTTCCTCTGTATGCCCAGTCTTCTTGCAGAAATTACAGTAGTGTGTCTTCTTAAAATGGCATTTTCCTGAATGCTTTTTGTTATAGTTTCTGCAGGTAGGTTGTGTGATTGAAGATCCAATTCCTTTATTCTTATAGGATTTTTTAGAGCGGAATTCCTTATAAGAGTAACCATAGGTTGTGGTTTTCTTTTGTTTGGGAAATGGAGTTTTGACAAGAATATCATTGCCCTCATTGATACTAGGGATAGAGTTGAAGTGATGAGTATGCTTACAGCTTATAGTAGTATTCTGGTTTATAGGCACATAAATTTTTAATAGCTTCAATGATCGGAGGTATAGCATTAGATATTTCTTGAGCTCTTATATTTTCTATAGCACTTTTATCCAAAGAATTTCCATTACTAGCCTGAATTTCTTGATTACGTGCTATTTCCTTTGACATCTATCAGTATTATGCGTTGATATATATATATATATATATATATATATACCCATGTTATATATTATCATTTACTTTCATTATATATTTTATTAAAATATAAGGAAAGTATATATATTATATTATGTGTTGTTGCCTCTCGTCGTAGTTGCAGACGAGCCTTTCTTCTATATTACAGGCTCGGTGTCCAAATGATAATTGCTTCTTTCCATTTTGTCTCAATTCGGCTACATTCTCAGAGCTCATAGCTGGATTGGCCTTCGGGATGTATAGTGGAAGTTGCGGTTGTGGCTAGAAATAAGGGTTTTGTATGAAATGCTGATATTCCCAGTCATTGGCCCACCATTATTTTCTTGGATTTGGTGCTGGTACAGTTATCCTTAAGGTTTCTTTTGGGTTAAATGCGGGTATTGGCTAAGAAATCATCTGAATAGGTTCTGAGTAAACATGTAGATTTGAGTTTGTTTCTTCTGCTATATAAAAGCTTGTTTTTCTACAGAAGATATTTGATTATTATATTGTGTACATTATCAAGAAATTTTGTCCTGTATATGCATACATATATAAATATAAAATTTCAAATTTCCTGTAATATGTATATATAATACTAAATCGTTTTTATAAAAATCAATTATATAACTGAGAGTATTAACTATCCTGTTTATTCCCATAACTTTATTCATTCTTTTATAATAACAATAGTAATAGTATATTGAAATAAATTTCTGTTAAATTTATCGAACATAATATTTTGGAATAAAAAGGGTGGATAACTAAAAGAAATAAGTGTTATCAAAATATAAACTTTCTGGATTTATTAGAACAATTTTATTTTTAACCTTTTATTTTTAACCAGAGGGTTGAACCATATTGGTTGTAAAATATTAAGACTTGATTCTTAATTTATCGTATTTATTTGTTCAAAGAAGTATTATAGTAGATAATACAAAGTTTGGCGTTTCTAAATTTGATTCTTAATATATTAAGTAGTGAAGTAGTATTCCTGTATTAATATATATACATATATATACATATATATGTATGACTCAAATATAATTTAAGAAATGAGTTAAACTATTAAATGGTAAAAAAATTTAAGCTATTTCCTGTCGATATATATGTGCTACGTACATATATTTTAAACCATATAGTTTATGGTACCAAATGTTTTTGTATATATTTCTATTTTGTGTATGAAATATCATTTGTTTCATTAATACAGGTTATAAAATATTTTATATATATTTGCACACTTCTCATGTGTATGCAAATGTACATGTACTTATATAGATATAATATAACAAAAGCGTATGTAATAAAATATAATATATTCATAGTGTTATTATGAAAATCATATTTTAATATTGTATTAAACAATAAACATGTTTTAGGTATGCTAAGATATTATATTTTAACAAAATTAATATAATTGTATGTTTCGTCAAAACTTTGACAAAAATATATGTTTAAGTCGAGTAAAATTTTAGGTTATGTCATAAACCATAACACATATTACTCGTATCAAGTGAGATCTTATGTTATGATATTTCAGAGGTATCATATCTGAATTGTGTTATCTTATATTAATATATTTGATTAAGATATTAATGTTAATATCATAACATTATTATAATGTTATAAAATTTATATTGAATTATATTCATATAAATATATGGGCATGATATATATAATATATCACAAAATTAATAAGACATGACATTATTATTATATCACCATTATATATATAATGTTAAACATAGCCTAACTGTAAGATACAGATATTGGTTACATATATTGGGAATTCAAAATTTGTTAAAATGACATAAGAATCTTAATATAAATATTAAGATTTTATTTTCACAGAATAATACATAAGGTATTAATTTCCTAACATAAATGTTTAAGGTTTAGGTATTAGAAGAACACCTAAATCGCTTAAACGAGTGGCTTGGCTCTGATACCACCTTCTGTCACAATCACCGACCCCACCCTTAGAGCGGGAGTCGTGAACCAGTCAGATGGTTTCGGTGTTTATTAAATATGCAGCGAAAAACTTTCATCAGGATCGTAGTTAGAAAATAATTTTAGAGCTTCAAAAAACCAAATTTTTATAATAAATAAATGGGATAAAACCCAGGTTTATTCACCATACATTTATAGGGATAAACCATAATTATTAAAAACATAATCTCCTTTTTATTTAGGTAACTTTTATAGCCACTTCTTTAAGCTTTCGGTGCTCCATAGCTGACTTCTAATAGCTTTCATATTAAGTTACCTGAAACGCGTTTTAAAAAGATTTTATCAGCAAGAAATAATGGCGAGTGCATCCCAGTTTAATGAAAACAACTTTTATAACTTTACAGTACTGAGAGCGATTACAATGTTTATATCTACCAATATACTCATTCAGTACTTGTCACCGACTGGATCTGTGGCTATGGTCATATCACACATTGGCTAACCCATTGTCCAATTGTCAAGGTTATCAAGTAATGTATACAAAACCCCATAATACCGGCAACAATTGTAGAATACAAAGACTCAATCACTGTTAAGTATAATTGAAAACATTTCAGGTTTTGGTAAAACAGTTTGGTAGAAAAAGAGAATGACTCACAAACGGTGATAAAAAGAGAATGGACTCACATTGTTGACTTAAATATTTCTACAGCTTCCTGTTGGTGTTCTTGATTATTATCTATTAAAATAAATAATGCACACGTGTTAGTAAGATAACCCAAATCACATTAGCCATACATCACGAGACAGAACTCCAACGAACTTAGTCAGGCAGAGCCTCAACATGCGTTACGGAGTCCTAGATCAATCGGGCAGAGTATCGGCTTAGTGTCCAGGGTTAAAATACTTATAACGAGGCAGAGCTTTGTGATTTAGGGGGATATTTGGCTATTAATTTCGTGTGATAATGTAGAGAGAAAGAAGAAGAGATGAACGATTAGGAAATGCAGATCGAAGCTCAATTTATATATGAAAACGGAGGTTCTCGCGCCCCGTGACTCACTTCACTCCCCTCTTTCACGGCCCGCGAGGGTCTTAGCTAGGGTGTAGTGTTGGCTGGTCATGCATGTAGTCTTGACACGTGTGACGACAAATGGTCACAAAGGGTATCCGGCAAGTAAAGGTGGGTCGCGCCCCGCGACTCGCACCCGTTACCTTGTCGCGGCCCGCGAGAAACCAATAATAATTATTTTATTTGATTTTTAATAAAATTAATGTTATATGGGCTTGGTTATGTGCATACGGGGTGTATTAAGTGTGTTTTTAGGGTTGTTATAAGTAGTGTTCGGATAATTGTTCGGTGCTTGTTTCGTTGTCGGTTCGCTAAAAAGTTAAGTTATGTAATTTATAAGGTATTATATGTTTTTATGTTTTAATGATATCTCTAATGCTTTATAAGTTTTTTTTTATGTTTAACAACATTTCTGGACTTGTATAATTTGTCGGATTCTGTATTCGGCGAAAAATAGTCATTTTCGGTCCAAAACGGACACTTTTAAGTTCGTTAAATTTTTCCGAAAAGTGTTAACTATTATAATTGTTTTCCCACTTTGGATTTGATATATTTTTTTATGTCGGACCTACATCTAAGTCCTAAATCTACCATTTAGCTGAGTACTGAGGTTGTGCTGACGCAGCCTATCTAACCGGTGAGTTTGCTAATTGTTTTGACGCAATGCTTAAATTATTTCACATTACGATGAATGAAATGTATGATATGCATGATTAATATGTATAACATGCAAACATATAATGTTGACATTTAAAAATACATAATGTCAGAAAATAAATAATTATCTAATGGTACGGAAGTTACCGGATTTGTGTCGTTTGTCACTTATGCCTTGGTGGCACGACCCCCTGCTTGTCATCTGATTTGTTGTTTTTGTTCTTGGGGTGAAGCTCAGAAGGTCGGTATGATTTTTCAACTTCTGTTCTTTTGTATTTATGTTGGTTTTTGCCGTTAATTTGTTCCTTTTATACATTTAACCTCTTTTAATCCTGAAAATCAAAATTATACAAAGAAACGCACTTTTTCCAACATTAGTACATAAAAGGGTTAAAATGCACGGTACCCCTGACCGCAGAAGGGATCTCCCTTCCCAAGCTAGTGACCCGGCAACGCTGCCTGGTGGTGAATACCCAGCCGGGTTCGAGGGGAGCGAAGAGCCTACAAGCAGGATTCGAACCCGCGCCACTTTGGACTCCCGAACTGGTTTTAGATGGGTGCCGGTGGCCACTGGGCTAACACTTATACCTCATTTGATATAATTTATATGTTGCATTTTGCGCATATCACTAGGCTACAACCCATGGCCATGGGCAACCTAGTCAACCAGGTGGATCCACGAGAAACCTGTGACACAAAGCGAGTAAACACATAGATACACGTATAAGCAGCGATATTAGAAATAATAGAAACAATGAACGTGATGCACATAGTGACACATTGACTTTGCATGTTATTTAATCAAGTAGAAAACAATAGAAAACATGACACATGATACATCCCAAAAATATTTAATGACTAAAAGGGGGAGAAAGATAGATCTACTCACTGGTTGCGAAGAAATGATCCACGAGAATGCACTGCACGATGGGAAACGGATCAATCTAAAATATTGACAACAATAATCACCCTAAAATTTAATTAACGAAATCCTAAATGAACAAAAAATGATAGGTTGAACTCGGAGGGCCTAACGAGCCTCTAGAAGACTACGCTAAGCCTAAAAGCGAGCCTAAGCAAGGCACACGTCATAAGGACATGTCTTTGCAAAGCTAGGTCTTCGTTCTAAGGACTAGCCTTAGCAAAGACTACCTAAACGAGCCTAATGCTCCTTAATTATGAACCTAAACTAAACTAATTAAACTAAGAAATAGATAAATAAATGAATAAAGAAAAGGAAGAGAAGATTACCTAAAAAAAAACTTTACAAAATGAGAAGAGCTTGAAGGGCAGCACCCCTTCGTCGAGAGCGTAAAAGAACTACTCGCACAACACCCAAAGGGGTATTGCACTTGTGGAACCACCAAAGTTTGGTTATTCCCCTTATTTATACTTAAACAAGGTGTTGCAAGCTATATGGAACCAAACATGGATATTTATAGGTGTGAAAGGGAGCATAGAATTGTTTTTGGGGTGATGTGGGACGAGTGAAAAGTGCACCAAACTTGTTTTCGCGATTCCCGCTTCGTTATTACTTCGTTTTGCACACACTTTAGCCTATGTTCACTATTTTCAGAGTATTATCATAAGGAAGAGAGTAATACAACATTCATCGTGCTGAGAATTGGGTTTAAACCTTGGATTTTGATGTGGTTCGAGGGTTACATTCTTAAACTTGTGTGTGGGATTCTTGGTTCGTTTAGGCTCGATTCTATGCACCATTTGAACCTACTTGCTCATTAATATACCAAGTATATCTTGGAGCTTTGAATGGTCCAGAATGATATCCCAAGGATGGAGAAAAGTTGGCAAGAAAGCCACCCGAAAGTCATCTTATTCCAAAACTAAAAATGCAACATATAGAGCTTTTACTTGCTATCATTTACATCTAAACCCTCCAACACACCACGTACTATCTTAGAGCATGTGTATAATGAACTTTGGATGCTAAGAAGGTCAGGATATGAGTGTTAGGTGTGTTCATGAAGTCTCCAAAGTTGTTTTTTATCAACTTAACAAAGAACCTAAGTCTTACACCTTGAGAGATGGATGGTTTCTTTAAGATACATGGAAATGAATTTAGAAACTTATATAAAACATGTATGAGACTATAAATCACCATTATAATAACATGTATGATCAAAACATAGAATCCGAAACATTTTATTGCTTTAACATTAAATAAAATTACATGGAATATGAAAACGGGTCGGGTTCTAGTATTTGATTTTTTTTACGAATGTTACAAACACAAACCATCCCACTAATAATTTTGGTGTATATAACATAGTGAAAGAGCTATGGGCCATACAAGGCTAATCATGATTTTTAGAATGCTCCCAAATACATCAGTTTTACTTCCATCTGTGATATCCAGAGAAGTACAGAATAATGTCAAATTAAACATGTAACAAAACAAAAGACAATTATGAATACCCCATGTATTACCAACAAACTAAAGTACCTTTTCCATAAAATTAATTTGACTTACTTCTATCTGTGATATCCAGGGAAGTACAAAATAATGTCAAAATAAACATGTAACAAAACAAAAGACAATTGTGAATACCCCCTACATTACCAACAAACTAAAGTACCGTTTCCATAAAATTAATTTGACTCGAAAACTACTAGCATATAGAGAACCAATATGTACAAAGATTTTAAAATTTTTGATAAAATGTACTCATTTCAACAAAATATGATTTTCCAAGGCTACCATCCTTATTAGATGGACGTTTCCCCTGTAATCACATCTATATGACTTCAAGAATGGAACCCTTAAGTATTACCACCAGATTATATACAGAAGATAAGAACATGCGTTAAGTCACATGTTGATCTAAAATAATCACCATCACGCATTGGCCAACTCCGAACAAAACAACCTGCTAACAAAGATAAATATTGTTCAAAAATATATTTGATGTTTGAGGCCATATTTTTTTCTCGCTAATTGTTTCAAGACTTAACCAGTAATATTCATCAAGATTATCATAAATGAACCAAGTAGGCTGGGGAGCCTTTCCGTTTTTGCTTCTCTTGGTTTCTTTGATCATTACATAAAACACAATTCCACTACTTTATATAAAAGCAAAAAAATTAAGTTCGACCAGCAAGAGTACCTTATCTCTGACCGGATATATTGAGTTATAACTTTGCAAAGGAAGACTTCATCTTCCCCACCATAAGAAGGCTTGATATTTTCTCCGATCACAATGATGACATTCATAGCCAATAAACTATTTAGTTCGTATGCCATCTGATGACAACGTGAATGGGTCCTGACATGTATGTCGGTCTTTATTTTCATGGATAATAGTTGTGATCACATATCGGTTTAAAATCGTAATAAATAAATAGAAAACTTACAATGTGAAAGATGTAGCACAAACACCGGTAAAAAGCACACATTAGTAGCCTCGCTCCATATAAAAAAATAAAATAAAGGCCCATGTAGAGTAGTTTCCATTGTTTTCCCTTTGTTCCTTATATTCCATGATTTTTTCCAACATAAATGTTCTTCACCGGAAAGCATTTTCATAAGTTCAATTAATGATATTGATAGATGAGTATCATTTAAATGCATAGAAACCTCCATAGAATCCTCAAAGTTAACACAAAATATACATCACTGATCATATTAGATCAATAAAACCACAAAGAATTTTTTTGTATCAAGCACAAAAATCAGCCCATTTACAAATTACACATAACCCAGGTTGAAAATGTCACCTCTAATTTACACTTTAGCCTTAATCATATGAAATAAAGAGGATACCACTCCTACCCAGAACATTCTATAAAAGAGTTAAGTGTGAAATTTCCTGCAAAATGAATATTAAAACACAATGTATTGATGCTAAAACCTTTAAAGGGAAGTCATCAATGCTTCCATATTTGAACCTCCAAAGAATATATTGCGATGAGTTGACACAAAGAAATATTGATGTTTTAGTGATAGTTAATCCTTTCCTTGAAAATATAAGTTTAGAGTCCTTAACATCTTCTTAAACATGGAATTACAAATTCATAACTATACACCATCATTCAAAAGAAACCTAAAAGAAATAGTGTACTATGGAATTATAAATGTGTCACTCACATGTAGATACAAAATTATACCTTGGTAAGAACACTCATCTGGGTATAAGAGATTGATTATTATTTCTGCTTTTTCCCGTTTACCATAACCTGGATATAATATCCAAAATTGTATAAATCCTGCAACAAAAGGGAAAAACAAATAAATAACATTATCTAGACATAATAAAAATAGTATAAATAGTGTTCAGAAACACTAGGTCATAAAACGAGTTACAAAACTGAAGTTGTCAAGAATACGGAAATATAAACAGATCTTTGACAATATTTTAGAAACATGAATTGCAAAATCCATATTTTTACCAAAGTTATAAGAAAACGGTTCAAAAACTTACCTTCCAAATCCATAATAAAGACAACAAAAGGTTTAATCAAATAACCAATTAACTATAGTAAGTAAATTTGATGTCAAGATTTAAAAACTTATAATCATTAAGGCATGGATTAGACTAAGAAAAATAATGGTTCATAATAATGTTAGAACCTCACCTAGAGAGTAATTTCCTTATGAATAAAACTTGACCTTCATGAATTGTCGTTGGTTGATCTGTTCGATTACATTGTTTTTGTACCTCAAACTTCGTCGGAATGTTTTCCTTGTTTAGAGAGTTCGCAAGGTAGTTGCTAGCATCTCTTTCAGTTATCAAACTATCCCGCCCTTCTTCTTCTTCGACCTACCATGTATGCCTCATAGTCTTGCTTTTCAAATACGGCATCGTGGATGTCCAGTTCTTTATTAGAAAATTTCGATTCATTGTTGTCACACCCAACCCGCAAGGAATTTGATCGGGGCATGATGATTCTTCAAAGCTTATGGCACTGTTATAGTTTTGAATATTTAATCATGCCATAAATTAAAATGTCACATAACATATAAATTTCAAATAATCCATACAATATTCAAAGTCATAAAACATAAAATAAAATCTAGTTTATTTATCTAAGGCAACTCCTATGTGTCGTCATCCTCATCACATGTAAAATAATTTTACGTCAACTAAAAAGTTGGTGAGTAAATATTCAAGTAAATAAAATAAAATGGTTTTTACTATTTTAAAATCATTTTAAAATAATCACATCATATAAGGACCCACAATAATCGATACATTCCAAACGAGACAATGCAATCATGAGAATATGCGAATAAAGAGATAATGTGACTATGCTACTATGCAAGACTCAAGCCCCAAAGAGCGAATCAAATGATGGTGGGAACACCAGGCTACAACTCATGGCCGTGGGGAACCAGTCAACCGATGGATCCACAATGACGTGCTAGAATACAATTGACTGTGACTTCACATAAAGAAATAAACAAACCACAACTACACATTAACATAATAACACATTAACTTTGCATGCTGATAATTAAAGTGATTAAGTATGCAAATATGTGACACATGATACTTCCCAAAAGCTTAGTTGTAAAAAGGGGAAAAAGTTAGATCTACTCATAGGTTTGCGTTTATTTGATCCTTGGATAAACCGCACGATTTTGGAGGAAATCTCCAAAGATAAAAGTTACCCTGAAATATAAATAACAAAAATACTAAACATTCATCATAACAAAACTTTAAAAAGAGTAAACTGTCATTTTGGTCCCTGTGGTTTGGACACTTTTGCCATTTTAGTCCAAATCTCAAACTTTTTAAATCTAAGTGCCTGTGGTTTCACTTTTATTGCCATTTTAGTCCAAAATCCAAAACCCCCCTATTTTGACTGTTGAAAACTGATTATTTTGTCCTTTTGTTCAGGGGCATTTTGGTCATTTTAATTTTTTATAACATTCACAAAATCCCAAATACCCCTAAATCTCTACACTTCCTCTCTCTCTCTAAACACCCCCTTTCTCTCTCTCTTCTCTCTCTCTCTAGTTCATCATTTTTTTTCTTCAATCAGAAGCTTGAGCAGTTGTAGTATCCTTTAACGTCTTGATCTCTGCACCTTGCTCATTAATTCTCTTCCGGATTTCGTTTATGAATCTTATCTGTTTAAGAGTTTGACCCCAGAATTCACTCATTTGATCTTGAATCATCACAATTCCTTCATTGTCGATTGCATCTTCAAACTTTCTTGCATCCGATGATTCTTCACCCATGAATTGTGGTTGTTAAACTGGTGCAGATTGAGATTGGGAAGTTGATTGTTGAGGTTGTTCATCAATTGGTTCGGATGCTGGCTGTTGGGTTGGAGTTTCAGATTCTGTCGTAACTGTAACAGCCCAGCGTAACCGCACCATGATATTATCCGCTTTGGCGGCCAGCACGCCCCCGGCGTCCGCCCCTCACGGTTTTCACAACGCGTCATGATGGTGAAGGTATCCAGCCCCTTATAAGGAAGCCTTTGTTCCCCTTCACAACCGATGTGGGATGTCACAATCCACCCCCCTTAAGGGGTCCAGCGTCCTCGGAGGACCTGGCACCACCGGTCCGGCCCTGGCTCTGATACCATCTGTAACAGCCCAGCGTAACCGCACCATGATATTATCCGCTTTGGCGGCCAGCACGCCCCCGGCGTCCGCCCCTCACGGTTTTCACAACGCGTCATGATGGTGAAGGTATCCAGCCCCTTATAAGGAAGCCTTTGTTCCCCTTCACAACCGATGTGGGATGTCACAGTAACAGGGTCAGTGCGTATGATGTTTTCAACTTCAGCCTCAATGAACATATGTTGTTCTTCAGTAGGGGTTTCAGTTGTGGGTTCGGTTGATGGTTCGCTTATAGTTGGTTCAACAATCTTTACTTGTTTTCTTGCTTCTTACCGCCCCCAGGTCCTTTCGCAGGACGTTTCCCCTTTCACTTTTCTTGTGTCTCCTTCGTTGGCGGCACATAATCTGCATCTGCTTCTTTCTCAGTTGATATTAGGATTGATCGATATCTCGTGGCACCTTTATCATCTACATACTGCTGAGATCGATAAGTTAAAAGCTGCTGATGTTTCACATACGGCTGAGATCAACAAATTGAAGAAAAGAAATGATGAACTAGAGAAAGAGAAGAGAGAGAGAAAGGGGGTGTTTAGAGAGAGAGGAAGTGCAGAGATTTAGGGGTGGTTGGGATTTTGTAAATGTTATAATAAAATTAAAATGACCAAAATGCCCCTAAACAAAAGGACAAAACAATCAGCTTTCAACAGTCAAAATATGGGGTTTTTGGATTTTGGACTAAATGGCAATAAAAGTGAAACCACAGGGACCCAGATTTAAAACGTTTGAGATTTGAACTAAAATGGCAAAAGTGCCCAAACCACAGGGACCAAAATGACAGTTTACTCCTTTAAAAATAAGTCCTGTGATTTGGGGGCTTTTGTAAAACCTAAAATTACATATAATAATTTCCAACATGAACAATAAATTAATATTTGTAAATTAGTTAAGTAAATGTGAGAACTTGTGATAATAACATAAACTTAATTATATCATTATTTATATACTTTTGTATAAGCTAAGTCTAGTCAGTTTATTAATAAATCATCTAAATACTATGTATTTGTAGAAATAAATAAATAAACGTGAATTACGATAATAACACAAAATGAATTATGTTATATACATATTTTGTAAATGCTTAAATTTTGGACAAACTAATAAAATTCATCCAATAAATTTATACATCAAGAATTTATGTTTATCTTGTAATTTTAATACAAAATAATTAAATTTGTAAAAGACCTAATTTGTTTTATATTTTAACTATTCCTTTTATTATAAAATAATTTTAGCAAAAGTCACGAAATTTATAAAAATTCCATGGTTTATTTATTTTGTAGAAAAATCATAATTCAATAGTTTTAATACATTATACAAAAAAATTATATTTTATATGATTTTCTATATAATATAAAATGTCCAAAATTCATAATAAATCCATAACGTGTCTAAAAAATCTAAAAAAAACTAATCTAGCAAGGTAAAGAACAATACACTACTTTCAATTTCATCAAAACACATCAAATTCGAATTCATTGTGGCTTCTATCACAGAAATAGATAGAGGGATTTTGTGGAGCACAAAAAATTAACCAAATTTGGCTCTGGAATTATGTTACTTGGTTAAGGAATGAAAAAGATATCGTGAAATCAAGTTCCAAGCCCTAGCTCTGATCCTTGGTTAAATTCGCGAATTAGAACGATGTTAAACAAGTTTTGAGAGTGGGCAAAGATTTGGAATGATGATAAGTGTCGTTTGATACCAATATTATGGTTTATGACTACCGAATTAGCTAAAAACAATTTGGGTTTCTCTTGAACTTTAATGGTGAATTTAATTGATATCAATATGGTTAATTATAAGTGTAACTGAATAGTTTGAATGTCGTAAAGATCTTTTCTCCACAAAGCATGTTGTTTGGCTTCGAAAAGAACTTGTTTGGTTGAGTCTGGTTTCGTTTAGGATTGGCCGGGTTTAATGCGGGTCAGGTTGCGGCTGCAATGGAGAAGACAAATTGAATCATGTGGGGTTCGGGTTGGTTTTTTATAAATTTCGTGGTGGATTTATACATAACAAGACCACAGCTTGGTTGGTTCACGGGACACTTGTTTAGTCAAAGGGGTTAGGTTCGAGTTCCGACCCTTCCACCCTTTTTTCATCTTTTTATTATGTTTCAATACATGACACGTTTAGCCCTTATTCTTTATTATCACTTGTAACTTGATTAAATTAACTCCATTCCTTCTATCCTTAATAAATCTAACAAAAGTAACTTTTTCTAGTTTATAAAATTAATGTTTTTAAACCGAAATAATTATATCAGTTAAATAAATAAACGACATATTATGAATAACAAATAAAGATAAACAACAATAAAAATTCCATTTTCATTTATTTCTATAAGATCTAGTTTACAACGAGTCGGTTATCTAGGATCCGTTTTTTGACGGATGTTACAATTGCCATCTTCCATTGATCAAATCTCCAGCCATGGATTAGATGGTTCTGCACTACCTAAAGCATCATTTTTCACTTTGATGGACTTACCCATCGATTTGATGAAGAAAACGATGGAATAAGACTTGAGATGCGAGAGCAATTGCAGAACTATGGATAAGCGAAGGCATGCAACGACGTCGTATAGATTAGGGTTTGTCAAACATATATGATCTTTAGAAGCGTGTAGAAAAAAGAACACACCAAATAGTATGAGCTCCAAAATGCAATTGAGATGCCCTAAATCATTATCATGTGTTCCCATATAGGTTTATTTTATTAAATAGTGTAGGTATAGATTAATTCTCTTGTCGACTTCTTAGTTAGTCATTGTGAGATGAGAAAAAGCCTAGTTTTGGTTTTAAAATAAAGTATAGAAGACTTTATGTTTTTTACATACAAATATTAGTTATACAAACCACTTTCTCGATTCGGAACTACAATTATTCTTTTTGTGACAATAAATGGCATTTGAAGAGTTTGGGATGAAAGCATTTGTGATCGACGTAGTGGGCATAACAAATCGTTGTTGCATTTTATTATTAAATCGTTGTTGCATTCTATTATTTATGTGTCATTTTTAATTGAGTTCTAGTCATTCTGATAACTTTAGAATTGGTTGGATCGAGTGGTTGAAAAATCCACTCCTCTTTATATAAGTGGTGGTGTTTTCCTCTCCAGACTACAGTTTTGCTACCCGGGAGTTTGTTATTATAAAGTTTGCTATTAGAAAAGTTAGGTTTTTTTACTTTCCTCTAGACAATAAACCAATACATATATTATTTGGTGTTGGCTAAATACACCCTCCTTTTTTACTAGTCATACCTCCATTCTAAAAATTAAGTTTAAAAATTGTTAAATTTCACCCCTCTATACAATTCAAATATTGTTTTTGAAGACTTTTTCTCTAACTAGTATTTTATTATGTTTCTATAAAACATCATTACAAATTAATAAAAATATGTTTTTTAAACGATAAAAAAATTTCAGAACTTTTTTAGAAAAAAACATTTGATTTTATATTTTTAATTTATTTCGTATTTTAGTTTTTTCACCTTTCTATTTCTATTTTATTAAAATATTTTTATAATATAACTAGCAACTTTTATTTATTAAAAGTAATAAGACGCAAAAAGAATACAAATACTAGTAGTAATAATAATAATACAAATTAAAGATAAAAATAAAAAAAAAACTAAAAACAAAAGGGTTTGAATTGTATTAATGTGAAACTTGAAGGAGGTGTTACGTTCAGTAGAAAAGGAGGTAAATTTAGCAGCACACTATTATTTATGTATACCACTTTCTTGATTCAAAATTGAAAGGATTCTTTTTGTCTCCATCAAAAAGCATATTTTTTTAACTATCCTGAAGACAATAAGCCAATAACTTAGATGGTCAGTATCATACAGCCAGCGATTGATTATGAGTGTCAACCGAATACTAAACACATAACAAAATGTTTTTTTAGAATTACTCCTTATCCTAACATATTTCTATTAACTACATAACGTAAATAACTAGTGTTGCCAATATAGATCCACGTCTCCTTATTCTCCCTCTCACACCATGCTTTTCATGTTTTAAAATTTAATATTGTTATTATATGTGCAACTTACTTCTCTAAAGTTTATATAATAAGATGCGACTCACCAACAAACTCTCCATGAAAGGTAGAAAGATCTTCTACGTTGTATCAATATCTTCTCGAAATATTTTATTAAATCTATTCTCATAATTGAAATAAGATAATTGTCACACAACCCTTGGTTGACAAGCAAACGAAAAGTCTATAATTTAAGTCATTATCTATGGCTATGCAATACGCACAATGCCCATAACGCCACATTTTAATAATTACAACCTTGTAGTGTGGGTCGGTCTTCTTCCATTTGCTTTTTCTTCACGCCAAACATCCTTCCTTTTTTTATTAAAATATCCAATAATCATCCTCAATTTTATCTAATAGATGATAAAAAATATGAGTGGAGTGCTTGTATTAGGAATACAATATAAATGTTTAACGTCTTAAGATGGCAAAAATATGTGTGGAGGGCTTGTATTAGGAATACAATATAAACTAGGGTTATTCATTCGCGCGCGTTGCGCGGGGTAACCTGGGTTAAAAAGATAAAAACGAATACAAAAATGGTATCAATAAGAACTGGTATCAATATTGTTTAGAGTTTAGACTGTATAAGCATGGATCGTCACGGTACCGGTGCAACAAAAAGAACCTCAATGCAACACCACTTTAAACGAAACTTAATTCAGAGTCTCTTGGGTACAATAACAAAGATAAGTATGAGTAGGTGAAAAAAGCTTGGCCAAGAGTTGCTACATGTTGTCACAATCAAGTACCTAAAAAACATCACCAGCTTAGGCTAAAAATCAAAACTAAACAAATAGCAACTTAAATAATCAAAACTAAACAAATAGCAGCTTACATATTCAAGTACCTGACTTAAGGTTATACATTAGCTAATATTGGTTTAAGCATTGCATATGGAATATTAATTTGAAAGAAAAATATAGAAAAACAACAATTTCTCAATTACATATGGGTCAAGTTTGATATAACCATAAAGCTTTGGGTTTTGAGACCAATACATGGTAAATAAAGAAAGGTCAAAAAGAAATTAAAATTAATATATATATATATATATATATGGATCCCATGTCATGCTATGTGGGGACATCACACATGCCACTAAGCACTTGTAAGTAAAAAACCTGCAGACGAAAGCCTCAATTTTATTGAAAAAGATTCACCATCTGCGTCAGCAAAAGTATACCAAAATAAGATGAGTAAACTGCCATTTTGGTCCCTGTGGTTTGGCCAGTTTTGCCACTTTAGTCCAAATCTCAAACTTATTACATCCAGGGCCCTGTGGTTTGGTTTTTATTGCCATTTTGGTCCAAATCTCAAATTTGACCAGAATTCCCAAATTCAACCCCCTGTTTTGTCTTTATATCCAGGGGTATTTTTGTCATTTTTGTTTTATTGTAAATGATTATTAATCCAAACACCCCCTAAACTGATTATAAATCCCAAACACCCCCTAAACTCTAATTATAAATCCCAAACACCCCTTTCTCTGCACTCTCTCTCTCTCAACACCCCCTTTCTCTCTCTCTATCTCCTCTTTCTCGAACACCACCGCCATATGTGAAGGATGATTCCGGACCATGGGGCATTAACCGCCATTAACACCACCGCCATATGTGAAGGATTATCTGACTATCCAAAACCGGAACAAAGACTATCTGACTGAGTATATGTTCCACATTTACAAGTACCAGATCTAACACATGTACCTGGAAGAATTGTTCTCAACGGAAGCGACCCATTCGAACCGCTTCTAACCGACCCTTCTCCCCAACAAACTACAGAGAGATTATTAGTAGTCAATCCACAAGTAAAATCCAACCCAGCAACAATGGATTCAAAATACACATCAACAGGAAAATAATCACCAACATTCCCAACACGACCCCAACAAGCGACAGTATTATTCGTTTTTCGCAACGCACAAGTATGATTCAAACCGAGTGCAACCGCAGAAAACTCAAACGGTAAATGATCCGGAACATCAATTTTTCCATTATCATTATTACCTCTACATATCAAAAAACCAGTAGAATTCACTCCACAAGCATGATCACCACCTACAACAACATTTAACATACGAAAATTACTAAATTGCCCTTGAATATAACTAGCAAGCTCTAAATTAGTTCCAAAACATATAATTCCATTGCTATTGTTCAACGCAACACCACATGTAAACCCTAAACCGGAAGAAACCGATTCAAACCGGCCGGCAATAAACCCTCAAAACCCTCCTCCTAGCCCACCAAGTGTCACAACCATCTCTCACTCTGCTCTCTCCCTCTCTCTGAACTACCACCACCACACCACCACCACCACCCCCACCACCACTAAACAAGAAATGGGTTGAGAAGACGAGTGCAAAAGCGGCACCAAGGAATCCGAAGAAAGGAGCAGTTTCATCACCTCTGAATGCCGAATCGGCGATTGTTGATGGAGATCTGGAGTGAAATTGATGGAATTCGGATCGGAGATGTGAAATTAGGGTTAGATCTTTGTGTTTCGATCCCTAATCAGTAATCTGGATGTTGGCGGCGATTGGGTTACGGTGGTGTTGGCGGCGACAGTGGCGAGGGTGGTGGCGGGGATGATGTGGGGGTGGTGGTAGTTCTGAAAGAGAGAGAGAGTGAGAAAGATGAGAGAGAGAGAGATGTTGTCTGTGTTGTCTGTGTAGGTATATATTATATATATAATTGTTGTAGGTATTTGATATACATAATTGAGTTATAAAACAAAAATGACAAAAATACCCCTGGATATAAAGACAAAACAGGGGGTTGAATTTGGGAATTCTGGTCAAATTTGAGATTTTGACCAAAATGGCAATAAAAACCAAACCACAGGGCCCTGGATGTAATAAGTTTGAGATTTGGACTAAAGTGGCAAAACTGGCCAAACCACAGGGACCAAAATGGCAGTTTACTCAAATAAGATTTTAACCACTGATTAAGGTTATGTATATGTTCAGACAGTTAACTCTACCAAGCAATTAGTTGACATGTGTCGATATACATACCCATACCCCTAGCTACCGGCGCGGGTAGTAACCCTAAATCCTATATTGCTGCATATGTATTATATTGGTTTCAAAACATCCCACAATGTAACCAACTACATTCAAGCATAAATTCAACAGTCAAATTGCTATAGAACAATTAAAACCAATCAAGCTAAGACCAAAAATATTAAGCATGTTAACCTGTTTCCGAGTGCGTGATTTAGCCGCTAAGCCCACAACTTCATTCCTGATCACAGACTCATTACCGTCAATATAGCCATAGGTGGATCTCCATAAGCCAAGAAGTATAATCAAAGACTAATTACTGTCTGGCGACCACCTCCTTTTGTTCATTACCGTCTTGAATTAGAATATTCCGTTTCTGTCGGCTCTCAAATCCTTCAAAAAAGTTCAGAAATATGTTCATAAACAGAAAGTCCAATTACCTATTGAAGATTAGGAAACCCAAAGAGCGATTATATTACAAAATTACCAAATCCCAAACCTATACCATAGAGCGTAAAGGCTGAATTCTGAGTTCATGGGTTGCATTCAATTCCACAAAACGCAAATAAAAAATTAATACCTTCATAGACGTTGAAAAAAGTGTGAACAACGTAAATAAATCTCAATTATAGATAACACAGGTGCTCAAATCGTACTCAATAGCAAAATTAAGCATACACATATGTAATATGTATCTGTTCAATAGATCAGTTTAGCGGCTATTTTGCAATCCGATTCTAGACTTGAAAACACACATCAGTGGTTAAATTAAAGAAAAAACATGCCAGCCCCATAACTTTTTACTGCTTAGTGCTTACCATGAATTTAAGGTAAACTTTTTAGTATTATATGTTTCGTATTCTACTGTTTCATCAATTTACCCCTTTGCAAGACATGTTTATATAAGTAAACAACATCCTATCATAAAAACGAATACACATAAAAATGCACAAAAGAAATTTCATCACCAGTAGTGTCTCTAGTCAGTCGTCTTCAATCATCATCCTCACGGCGTTGGTTAGTAGCTAACAAACTCATCAAGCTGGTACACAATGAGTGATCAATTTTTTTTTAACCACAACTGAAATATAAGAGAGAACAAATATGAGGCTCAAATCTGTAAACAATTGAACAAAGAGGATACATCTGTCATGGCTGCATACTTACCGGTTGCCATGTGAAAGCAGAGTCAAATCAGATTTTCAGTTTTTCACATGACTGGCCCGGTTGCCCCGGAAAGATGGCGCAAAATCTCATCTTTGCTCATATTGACTCAGGAGCGTTGAAACTCATCATCACAGCCCCTTTCAAAATGGATCATATTTTCATCTTCAAGAGACATCATATGATAATCTATCTGGAACTTAATCCATGATTTTTATCTGCCACAGTAGGCACAACAACAGCAACCACTTATTTAACCAAAAGATTCCGAAAAACAACCGTACGCGTTCCAGAGATGGGACCAATCAGTAACTAAAATTTGGGAAAACGATTATGAGACTCAGATGTGTAAACAATCGAGCAAAGAGGATAAATCTGACATGGCTGCATACTTACCGGTTGCCATGTGAAAACAGAGATGAATCACATAACCATCCGGTTGCCCCGCCAAGATGCGGAAAATCTCACATTTGCTAGAATTAACTCAGACGCATTGAAACTCATCATCATAGCCTCTTTCAAAATGAATATTATTTCCATCTTCAACAGACAAAATATAATAATCTTGAACTTAACCCATGTAATTTATTCTAATAAACAACAATAATCATATCAGCAACAACACACTGAATCTGTGTGATTTTGTGTGTGTGTCAGATGAAGGGTTGTTGGTGATTTAAGAAAATCATGGGCGTCAAAGAAGGATGGGTGACTTGAATTAAGTCAAAATTGGACTTGATTGAGAAGGGCAACCACCCTAAGAAACCATCCCCTCTGAAATCGCCTCATTTCTTTGTTCATCTGAGTGAAA
The DNA here is from genome assembly GCA_030545235.1 of Helianthus tuberosus. NCBI lineage: Eukaryota > Viridiplantae > Streptophyta > Magnoliopsida > Asterales > Asteraceae > Helianthus > Helianthus tuberosus. The sequence continues at coordinate 71,753,226 of CM060443.1, forward strand.
GAAGTTGTTTAGATTACATAGTGGATCGATGGCTGTACCACAATCCATGTTGCCTTGCCAACATACACACTAAAATTAAAGACTACCATGTTTTGGAGATTGATCAGAGTATGAATCAACGATTTTAGCCGGAAACACATAGGTTGAAAATGGGTTCAAGAACATCATTGGAAACCCATCGGTTTCTATTCTCTCTCTTGCAGGAAGAAAGTGGATAGAAGAGGACCAAACATCACCAGAATGAGACGCCTGTTGTTTGGCGGAGATGGTGGCCATGAAGCCACCGTCCACCTTAACCAATCCCAGTTCAATCACATCTACACCACAGGATTAAAATGAATGGTTGTGATATGCAAAATCACTATTCATTGTCACCATGACTTCACACCGCCGCCGGCGGTTGTCGTATCCAAGCGTGTCCAGCAGAGCCTCAGCTACCGTGCCTATGCTATAAAATGCTTGTACCGTACAACTATCAATGCAATTGTGATGTTGTGGTTCAAGATGAAGACTTGCTTGTAACAATGTGTCTATACCCTGTGATCATGATTCATGCAATCACATAAAGCACATATAACTCAAAAGTGAAATTCAAGTTTGAATTTGTGAAATTTAGTTGAACCAGAAACCAAAACATATAGTCATAAGCCACAATTTCATTTAAACAAAGTCAAATCCAACATAAATAGGTTAAATTCTAAAAAAAATAATCAAACCCTAGATTCAGAACCTCAATATTAATGATAATTATTTCAATGGATGTGCTTACGCATCAGTACCGATTCCGAATCAAGCATCTTGATCAACGGCCAGATTGCTCCGAGCTACGCTATGCAGGGGTCCATGGTTTTCTCGAGGGGTCGATTAGGGCACCTGGTTTGTTGACGGATCAATTTAGGCCAGGAAAGTGAAGCAGGAAGCCATGTGTTGAGTAACAGGAGTAGAGGTGGTGGCTTCATGTAGGACACGCGGTGCGGTTTCAAGATGAAAGATACGGTGGTGGTATGAGGGAGATAACACGTAGCAAACCACTGAAGCCCAGACACCGCACTTAACCACAACTAAAGCGCAGACACGTTCTCAAATTACTATTCATTCCCTTTCTCTATTATCATATTAAGATGTTTAACTTCTTAAATTCGTTATTCAGGAGGAAACACATAAATATGGGAAAAACCTCTTGTGGGAATCGAACACAGAATCTATTGGTTCCAAAGCCTTATCGCACCTCCAAGATATCACTAGACTATAAAGCCATGGAATACAATATAAATGTTTAACTTCTTAAATTCGTTATTTATATCAATATCATATCCCTCAACGATTTTTAGTATTAAAAACTCGTGGGTTGTAGCTTGTTCAATAAAAGCTCGTTCGAAATTGGGTTGTTCGAAAATGAATCATGGTTGAGCCAAGATAAGTTTGCTCGTTAACTTGCCCAATTGCTCACTCGTCTGCTCGCTTATATTAAGCTTAAATTTTAATGTTTATAAATTGTAACCCAAATAATTGGTAGTCTTAATCTTTCTAAACTAATTTCTACATCAGCTTAACTTTTTATGCTTGTTGACTCACTCGTTTGACTCATAATGTTTATAAATCTTGAGTTTATATACAAAAAATATTAATTTTTTTACTAAAATTTGGAATAGTAAATGAACTGGATTGACGAGCCGCGAGCTAGCTTGAGCTTTTAATGAGTCAAGCTTTGACACAAATTTCAGGTTATTAAGATAAACATGTCGAGTCAGCTTAACTTCAAGCTCAAGCCCATGCTGAATTTGCCTCGCTCTAGCTCAAACGCATGCTAAATTTGGCTTATTAAGGTAAATGTGTCAAGTCAGCTGAACTTTAAACTCAAACGCATGCTAAATTTGGCTTGACTCGGCTTAAAATCTAAAGAGTAACTTCAACATAGGCAACTCTTATGTGTTCGTGATAAAGACGATGATTAGACTTCAAAATTTGAAAGAAAATAAATATATTGTTATAATTATATGCAACCATATTCGTGACAAAGACCATGCTTAGACTTCAAAATTTGAAAGAAAATAAATATATTGTTATAATTATATGCAACCAGACAGGTAGCTGGGACGGTGTATTTTAGACTTTTAGTAGCCTCTTTGGAATTTTTAATATTAAAGTACCACTCAAACAATATTCAAACAATGAAAAGTAGAAACAAAAGTATTTTGGACTATTTGAGACTTTGAATAGTGTCAAGTGCTTGTGTCCTGCTAGTGTGGCAGCGTACCACATCCTTACCCGGTCACTCACGAGCCACGTTGATAATTCTCCTTGATCAATATTTTGTGTTTAATTCTTAAATTACTAGAACACTGTAAAATTCGCTAGTTGCTCTTTAGTCGGTAGATTAGGAGTTAAGAGTACTTGATCTAGACGTAGAGTACTCAGGAAGTACCCAAACATATTAATTATAAGAATTAGTTTTCGAAAAATTATATATATGTCAATATTATAAGTTTACTAATATTTATAACAAAATACGTAAATATCAAAACAAATAAAAAACATACATGTTTAAATTGTAAAGTATTCAAAATTGATATTTATTTCTTAAAAAATGATGTTCATTCTTTAATATAATAGACATAGAAAATATGTTTTACTTATTTTTTAATCAAGCTCGGCTTGAGTTGACCTACTAGATCTGATTCCGACCGAGGTTGACCGCGTTTGATCGATTCTGAGTAATTATGCGGAGTTGAAGAAAGTCGCATCGATAACCTATCTTGTAGCCATGGTTGCAGAAATCGGCCTAGGCGGCCGATTAATCGGCGCCTAGGCGCTAGGCGGTCATCTACTGCCTAATTTTGAGCTAGGCGGTCAATTAATCGGTCATGGTCAAAAATCGGTCCTAGGCGGTCAAAATCGGTCCTAGGCGGTCAAAATTGGTCAAAATCGGTCAAAATCGAACCATACTATCTGAAACTTGAAGTATTTATGTGAATTTTGAAGTATTATTTTTATATTATTGGGTATGTATATATAATTTTGAAAAAATACATATAAAAATCCCATCCCGATTAATCCCTAGGTTGTACCTCACCGCCCGACTAGCGCCTAGCGCCTTCTACAACATTGCTTGTAGCGATTACTAGAGGAATACTCGGTCTCCGAGACCTTGTTTTACAACATTGATTACTAGCGGGATCTGTTCGCCCTCTATGTTAGCATTCGTCAATTTGTTTGGTTGGTTTCATTATTGGTATGGTATCAGTAATCAGTGAAGTTTATATTAAAAAGAGTAAATTACATTTTTGGCCCCTGTGGTTATATCACTTTTACTATATTAACCCAAGATAGAAATTTTTAACATATCTGCCCCCATGGTCTCTATAACTAACCATTTTGGCCCCTAAGTCTAACCATTTTGGCTCTCATGGTCTCCATAACTAACCATTTTGGCCCCCATGATCTCTAGACTTAGGGGCCAAATTGATTAGTTATAGAGACCATGGGGGCAGATATGTTCAAATTCTTATTTTAGGCTAATATAGTAAAAGTGATATAACCACAAGGGCCAAAAACGTAATTTACTCTATTAAAAAAAATACTTTTAACACATTGTGGTTTGTTGCGGTACATGTACTCGGATATTACAGATACAAAAATAAAATTATTTACAACGATCTCATTACAAAAAAGTTATCTGATGTAACTCAAAAGTTAAAATCGTGTGACCCAAAATTTAAGTCTTGCTTTATATCGATTGAAAACCATAAAAACGAATACCGATACTTGTTCCTATATTACCGACATCGGTACCAATTTTGTTTGGTCAGTACCAGTTTCGTTCGTTAGAGTATAGGCACGATACTGACATTCAATGTAACCTATGATAAAAAAAAACACTCAATTTCGATCACAACTTAGTTTCCAACAACATTTATGCTGGAATGTAGAAAAGAACAAAAAAGAACTTTAAACACAGTTGAGTATGGTCAAACTTTTATAAGAATTGTTATGGCCTGGTCTATTCGCACACGGTCTTTGTCTTTTTGCACACTCAAAGCGCCCCGCTTTGGCCATAGCGGGGCGTTTTGGCCAAGGTCAACAGACAAGGACTGACGTTAGTCCTTGTCTGTTGACCTTGGCCAAAACGCCCCGCTATGGCCAAATCGGGGCGCTTTGAGTGTACAAAAAGACAAAAAGCGTGGGCAGGAGTTTGTGTTGTTTTTTTTTTTAAATAGGTGGGATGTGGGTTAGTTTGGTAGTGTTTTTTGGAGGAAAAAATTGTATTTGAGTTTTATTATTATTATAAAATATTAGTTACATATAATTCATAGTTGTTTTATAATTACGTTTTTTTACGTCATTATTTTTATAGAACGTATATAATATAAGTGCGTCTTTATAAACTGTTAACCTTGTTTATTTTGTTAAATTAAACGAACACGTTAAATAAAATGTACAAAAAGCCATAAGAATTAAACGTAAACAATCCAAAACCAACGTGATGTAAATAGAAGATTAACTGCAATATATATATTTATATATATCAGTTTGTACATACAAAACAAAAAGGTACTACTGAGTACATAATACATAACAAATCACTATACAAACAAACTAAGGTACTAATCCTCGTGCGGTGGGGACGGTGGGAGGGGAAGTGGAGGCAACCCAGCGAGCTCTCGTAGAGCAACGAGCGTCTCGACGATCCAGTCAATGCGTGTGCCCTGGCGTCTGAGGCGCCGGTCGAAGTCCCGAGCCATCTCACGCGCTACCGGAGGCAGGTCAGCGTAAACGTGCTGCGGGTACTGTGGCGGCTCAGGAGCTGGCTGAACTGGTGGTACCGGGATCTCCTCGACATGCTCCTCCTGAGCCGGATCCTCTAATACAGGCTGAGCCTGAGCCTGAGGCTGAGGCTGAGCCTGAGCCTCTACCTGAGGCTGGCCCGGGAACTGATCGAGTCCCAGAGCCTGTAGCTGAGCCTGCCGAGCGGCCGCCTGAACATCAGGAGGGGCTAACACTCCAGGCCTCACCTCAATAACAACCGGGATGACCTCCGGCACCACCTCCGGATGCCAAATCAGCCCGTCACCTCCCTTAAACCTCAGACCAACATCAAAGGTACGGGTGATCTGCATGGAAGATACTGACGCGCGGCCCAACCTGGTAGACGGGACCGGATCGGACAGCTCCGTATCATGCTCGGGCACGAGCCCTAGCGAGCGTGCAATGGCGGTGATGTATGAGCCAGTGTGCACGTACCCGCGGAGCTGCCGGTGGTATGCTGTGGCAAAGTAATCTGCCAGGCAGGCTGCTAGATCGCAGGGCTGGCGGCGCAGTAGGCAGTATAGAAAGAAAAGGTCACTGAGGTTGACCTTCTCCCTGCTGGAACCCCGCGGCACGATAGTTGCCGCGATAACATGGTGCAGGTATCGGTACAAGGGGTCTCTAATGGTGGTGGCTTTTTGCCAGGATTTCCCAAAGGGAACCCTGGAAATGGCCCTCCAGAAACTGATAAGCGTCTGCCTGTCCATCCCCGTAACCGTCTGTGTATATAAATCAGTATCAAGCTCGGGCTCTGTGTACAAACCTGTATGGACAACAAACTGCCGCACACTCATCTGAAAGTGCTGACCGGCGAGACGGAATGTAAACTCGTGGACTGGAAAATCCGGGTCCTCCACGTAATCCGCCGGATGCGGCGCGTATGTAAACGTGGAAAGAAACTCGACCGTAAGCTCAGGGTACGAGTCCTCCATCGCTATCTCAAATAGGCGCGACCAAGGAGTATCTAGTCCAACTATATCACGCGCCCGCGCGGCCTCTCCCACGGTCTCCAGCAGGTCCCAGTCTATCCCTACGTGCGCCCCAATCTCTATGGTGCGCAACCTAGCGCATCTCCCCCTCGCCCGTGACCCCTGCGGAAACTGTAGGTACGGACATGCTGGCTCTCCCTCCTCTCCCACATCTCCCTCAGCCTCCATATGCTCAATCTCGTCATCGGAGGAATCCATCCCTGCACGTTGAAAAGATAATAAACATATAATATTATTTAAACAATTTAAATAATAAACAAATAATATTAAATATAAAATAATAAACAAATAATATTATTTAAACAATTTAAATAATAAACAAATAGTATTAAATATAAAATAATAAACAAATAATATTATTTAAACAAGTTAAATAATAAACAAATAATATTAAATATAATTTAAATAATAAACAAACAATATTAAACAAATAATATTAAACAAATAATAAATAATTAAAATTAAAAAAAATAAACATGAACCAAAGCGCCGCGCTTTGGCCTCGGCGCGGCGCTTTGGTTCTTCGTTATGAAGAACAGCCCCAGCAGCTCGATCAAACCGCCCAAATCAAATCAAAATCAAACAAAATGAAACACATAACTTGAACCAAAACAATAAATGAAGTTCGATCTTACCTTTTAGCGGTTGAAAGCTTGAAAACGTTGATTTCCGGCTCAAGTGTGTGTAAATCGCACCTTAATGTGTGTGTGTGTGTGTTTGTGGTTGAAATGGGGGAGAAGCCACCCCGCTTCAGCTATAGGAGGGACCGAAGCGCCCCGCTATGGCCAAAGCGCGGCGCTTCAAGGGCAAAGCGCCCCTCTTAGGTCAAAGTGGGGCGCTTTGGACCTTTTTTTTAATTTTTTAAAATTGTTTTTAATTCACAAACGCGTCGATAATAGTATAAATTTTACGTTTTTTCCATTATACATCATTTTTTTATTATATATGGACTATACTGCAAGTTCCGGATCAAATCGGTTACGTGTGATGTCTTATTCCGTTATATCGTATCATTTTGGTTTGAAAGCACAAGTACTCCTGTGAGAGGTGTTATGTGTATCAGCCGTCTACCGTACATGAACATGATTGGGTCGTGTCGGTGACATTCGGTTTTTAACGTGATGTAATGCATATATTGAACAAACACAAACGTGATTATTATTAAACACATTTAACATACATCGTGAACATATGGGGTTACATTAAGGTCAGGGGCACGATACGTAAGCATTTCGTACGCGTTGATCTGATCCCTGTATAATGTATGCCAGGCTGCTGCGCGCTCTGTTCTGTTCGCTATCCAGAGTAGGTTTGGGGGAGGCATTGGATAACAACCTCCAAGCTCTACATGTATGAAATGCCCATGGTCGACGAACACAACCGCAACCACCAGGTGAGGTTCCTCAGCTTCGTTTGGCCCGCCCAGCAGAGGGAAAATTGTATCGCTCCCACGCATGTCGAAGGTGTGAACAATCACACCGTATCGTTGGGCAATAAGAAACCCCGTCTCAGGCATCGTCATGTAATTTTCGATATCTGCTCGTCCCACCCCCTTGAAATCGATCTGTCTAACCAGCGCATCATAATGTCCTATGTTTTCCGGATCGAAAACCTGCCTCCAAAGCGATTCGTTCATACGTAACTCCTTTATAAGTTGTTTCCGGATCATCAAATATGAATTTTGTTTCACTCCTAACCCAACAGCCACCGATCGAAACCCAACGCACCAACTCTTTACGTGACGAAAAGATCTGCGTTGTATCAAACGAAAATGTAACCGGGTAACAGCCTTCCTCGTCAACAGACACATTCTCTGGCTCACCATCGTCACCGAGGTCCGAATAGACTTGATGTTCAAAGCTCTGTTCACAACCGTAACTGTGGTTTGGATAACACTCCTGCTGTACAAAGATGTGCTCGCCACCGTAACCGAAATTCGAATAACCTTGTTGTGCGTAAGGGTCCTCCACAGGGGTATTCAAATCCAGCGTCACCGTGTTATCACGATAACGAATGCCAGATACAACCTCTGCCTCCTTCAAGTTGGACGAGACCGGTTTCTCATACGAGTCAGAAATAGCGGTCCCCTCGTAAGAATCAGGAACAACTGACTCGTCAGAATATGGACCGAAAAGATAGTTGCTTAACCACGACATCGTTTTTTCAAGACACGTAACTAATACAGCAAAACCGCGCGTATGTTTGTAAACAACATATTTGCTTTATGTCTCGAACATTACTGTCTCAGGAGCTTGCATTTATAAGGGAAAATTTGGGGTCGAAGCGCCGCGCTATGGCCAAAGCGCGGCGCTTAGGGTTAACGACAAACCTGGTAATCCGCTTTATGTCTCTCAAACAGTAACGTATGTCTCAAACGTCAATCAAGTCACCTTTTTTCGAGCATAGCGCCGCGCTATGGCCAAAGCGCGGCGCTTTGAGGTGTGAAAATAATTTTGGCCGTGTGTGAATAGCATGACCCATTGTTATACATGTTCATCCGTATGGTCAAACTTTTATAAGAATTGTTGAGTATTCAAGAGTGAAAAAAGTTAATAAACACAAATTATAAAAAAAAAACATTAGAAACGTATGCTATATATAAATACACTAGTGAAAATAAAAAATGATAGTTATTGTTCTTTTTGGTTTGTAAGTTTCTAATCGTATATATACATTTATTGTTGAGAAAAATGCCCGGATAGTCCCTGTGGTTTCGTCTTTTTTCACCTATAGTCCCCAACTTTCTAAAACTACCTGAATAGTCCCCAAGTTTTCATTTTTTGTTCCCGGATAGTCCCAAACGTGGATGGGGGTTAGTTTTCTCAGTTAAGTTGATGTAAAATGACTATAATACCCCTAAGTAAAACAAAATGAATTAATTATATATTTTTTCTTAAAATATAAAAACCAAACATCCCTAATTCCCTACCACATTCATTCTTCATCATCAGTTCATCACCTTTAGACCCTTTTCTCTCTCTCTAAACCACCATCTCCTTCATCTCCACCACCACCACCACTCGGAGGAGATGATGGCCGGCGAAGCAGGTGGTTCGGGTTGGATGACCGGCGACGGAGATGTGGTGAGTGGTTGAAGACGGCCGGCGGTTGAAGTGTGAAGAGGATGGAGGTGGGCAGCGGCTGATGTGTGGAAGGCCGGTTCAGGTTGGAGGCGGAGATGGAGGTGATGAGTCCGGCGGTTCCGGTGCGGATGAGGGTTGAAGACGATAACCGGCGGTAGTTTGGAGTGGTGAAGGGGGTGCGCGACCGGAGACGGGGTGAGGAGTGGTGGTGGTTTAACCGGCGACGGAGAAGGGGAATTGTAGAGTGCGGTCTGGTAGATGTTTGGGGATTCAGGATGATGAAGATGATGTACAGTACGATGGGTGATGTTAGGGTTAAAGGGGGGGGGGATAAAAGGGATTTTTTTTATTTTGTTTTATCTGTTTCCTTATGGTTATTATTATTATTAACATTAACATCAGCTTTAAACATCTCTCCAAGGTTTTGTTCACAGAATGTTCACCCGGCGGTATTTAATGATTTTATTTAATTTTATGAGTTTAATTTTGGGGTATAAATCATAGCTATGAAGTTGATGATTTTATTTAATTTTGTGGTTTGGTATTGACACACAGAAACCATATTAAAAAAAAGAAGCAAACGACATTTGAGAGTGAGAGGTTAATTTCTGCAATTGATTTGGTGGAGAGTGATTGTGGCGGTGATGGTGGAGGGTGGAGGAGGGTGATGGTGGGTGGAGGTTGAAGATGAAGTGTGGTGGTGGGGTTTTATAAATAAAAATGAAGAAGATGCCCTTGATAGTCCTTGTGGTTTGACCTTTTAAGGAAAGGGTATTATCGTTCCTTTCAATTTGTAAGTTTGTAATCATATACAAACAAATTTCTATTTGCCTAAACTGCTATAATGTTTAGGTGGTTGTTATATATATATATACATATATATATAGGAGAAGGATCCGTTAGGAATCATCCTTTATTGCGAGAACCACGAGAACCAGTGTGAACACAACAAAAAAATACCTAAAAAAATCAAAAAAACACTCAAAAAAATTCTTTTTAATATTTAAAAAAAATCGCTATATTTCGTCAAAAAAAATCAAGTAACAGTTATCCATGCACATGTGCATATGTATCATTTCTTTGACAAATTCCGTAATACATTACTAATATCAAACAATTGCACTTTCATTTACACTACCATTCTTAATACACTACTTTTTACATTAACAATATTATAAATGCACATGTGCATCTATATGTATGAACATGTTATAACGTGTTTTGTACACCACTTTGAATACAATTTCTCTTTTGGTGTTTGTCGAGCGTGATATGATTTTATTAATATTTTAGGTTAGTACATTTTCCTCTAGCATTTGCCCTAGTGTGTGTTTAGTGTTAGTACAATATCGTATTTTATAAATTTAAAACTTGACTAATGCGCTGTAGCCCTAGAGGGAAAAGGTTTAAGGATTAGCCAATCTAAGACCGAGTACATGTACTGTGACTTTAGGGGCGTAGGCAATGAAGAGGACTCTCAAATCAACATTGAGGGACAAGTGGTTCCGCAGGTGACCAAGCTTAAGTATTTAGGATCTTTCATACAAAGGGATGGGGAGATGGATAGTGACGTAGTCCACCGCATCCAGGTTGGATGGTGTAGGTGGATGGCAGCCACTAAGGTTTTATGCGACAGAAGGTTTCCAACTAAATTAAAGAGGAAATTTTATAGGGTAGCAATTAGACCTGCTATGTTATATGAGACCGACTGTTGGGCTATCAATTAACTTGGGACGAGCGAATTAGGCAGGATTTACTAGGTTTGCACCTCTATGAGGACATGATCCATGATAGGAGCTCGTAGAGACATAAGATTAAAGTTAATGACTTTTAGGGGATGGTACAAATGCATTTTAGGTGTGTTATAGGGACCTAGTTTTTTTGCATGCACATTAAATGGAATTTACATGTGATTTTTTATTATGTCTATGTTTGTAGGCTATTTTTGATGGTAGATTTGTCTACTTTTACCATGCCCTCTTTCACCACCTATATTATGATACGTGTATATATACACCTCATATGCGGTATCTCTGTCTGTGTTTTGAGTCGAGTGTCTCTCTAGAAGCAGCCTCTATACCCTCACGGATAGAGGTAAGGTCTGTCTACATTCCACCCTCCCAGACCCTATCATTAGCATGACTATTTGTGGGATTTTACTGGGTTTGGTTATTGTTATTGTTTTCCTAGTTCAAATATTATTACTCTAGTTAGTCATATCATTTACACATTAACCTATACTTGTACATGATCCCACACCTTCTTAAGGGAAGATAAAAAACTGATATCTAAGAATTTTGAAAATAATCTAAAACAAATTTATATGTGAAAAAGAAATGGAACTTGGAAAACTCTTATCGCATTCGCATTCATCAATGAAACCCATTAGTTTTGGATCATATCAATTGTTCTTACAACAACATGTGCAATTCAATGCTATTGAAATTTCGTTGGATTTTTAGATTTAAAGACATTATTACCACTTTTAAATATCTCTTGAAATGTAGAAAAAATTCATCCAAGTGGAGAGAAAGTGACATGTCATGAAGAATCCAAAGAGTGTAGTGTAGCACAAATGGATGAGTTTATTGGTGATATCAAAGTCTTCGATATAAAAGTCTTCGAGTTTATAACGAAGAAGGATCCAAGCATAAGATAACGAATTAAGATGTGGAAGTGGATTAAGTTTATGTCATCAGAGTGTAGTAGTGACGGACTCATGATTTTTTTCCATTGGAATCCATTTTTTGTATAAAATTTTTTCACAAGCATTAAAATTTTCAGGTCGGTCATCGTAGTCGGGTCGGGTCGGGTCGGGTCTGGACTAGGAAATAATGTAAAAGCCTTTAGTGGACATGAAACCACTACATTATTAAGAACCATTTTTAAGCATCAAGTTATCAAATAGTGGATATTAATAAGTTGCGTGGAACCAATAGCTACCTAAACAACACAATTACTTCACATAACTTAAAATTTTTTAATTTTTTTTTTATTTTGTTTAAGTTTTTTTTTATGAACGCCACTATATGTGGAAGTCTTATTTGGTAATCAAATATGAAATAAAATCATTCGGAAATATTAAATTTATCATTTTAAAGAAGCAAATTAGAGGGTTAATGGATGGTTGTGTTGTTTTAAAGCACTAGTTTAATTTTGATGAAAAAATTAAACTAAAAAGAGAAGATGAAAGACTTGAACTTGAGATCTATTTATTGAAACACAAGGGGATTTGCCACTACATCATCTTTGTTTTTAATACCATGGGGTCCAACTAATTTATTTTATGAGTGTTAGGGATAAAATTTCACAGCTTATGGATCACGGATCCTCAAGTGCAGCTTGGATCACGGATCCTCATTTCGGTTTGAATTAAGGATCCTCAGAAGATGTTGCAAAACTAAGGATCCAGGATCCTCATTATTATCCTAACACTAACAATTGTTTCCATCATTTTTAAACTTGTTTTGCAGGTGTATTCGAATAGGACTTGGTCCAACCGAGATTCTAGGGGAATATGCTTGGTGATTCTGCACGTGCATGAACTCTTCGACCGTTATGGTGATCGCAGGGGGACTTGCATCATTTGCGGATAGTTAGTTAGGCTAGATATTTCTATTTTTAATGGGGATACAAGCTTGATTTAGACATTATTATTAGCAACACAACCGCACTACACTTGAGCTCTCAAGAACTCTCTGTGATTACACACTCTTGCACACTAGTGATCCTTGTACCAAGCTTGTTATCATCCTGATTTGTAACCTTTATTGATTTAATATAGTTGGTGATCGGTAGTTTCCATCACCCGAGGTTTTTATGCCGGAGATCATTCATTGATCAAGGGCTTTTTCCTCATATAAATCATTGTGTTCATTACTCATTCCGAATACTTGTTGTTCATACATTTGGTCATTTAACTAAGCATCATACCTCACAAAATCAGATTTGGTTACATTATCCTTCTGTGATTTTTGACCAAAACAGTTTGGCGCCCACCCTGGGGCAATCGGTGCTTCATTCTTGAAATTTTTTGTTCATTTCATCCAATTCTGTTCATTACCATCAACCACATGGCTTCCCATGCGAAAAACACTTCAAGCTCCATGCCGATGATCACCTCTTCACATGGCATTCCACCTTTGCCTCATGTCTCTTCTGGATCCCAGAAGAATGCTGAGAATGCTGCGAAGAAGCCAACCCCCGTTTTCATAAAAGCAACTTCTGTTGTTTCTTCTAGTCCTACTAACAATGATCTTTATTCTTTGATTTTGCAGATGAAGGATTACATGCAACAGCATGACAAAACTAATGACAGGATCCTTCGAGAAATTGATGAAATCAAGAAATTGAAGAGATCAGCTGAGGATCACTCTCCATTGGGCCGAGATCACTGAACTTCGATACTCCAGTCACAACTACCCAGCATTCTACAGCATTAGGTGTCCAGTACCAGGGTGGATCATCGAGTATACACTATGGATCATCGGCAATGACACTGGCTCAAGGATCGTACTTCCAGTCGTCAGGATCCTCTCTTCAGCCTCAAGGATCCTCTTTCCAGCATCAAGGATTCTTCTCTGGTTCGGGAGGATACATGGGGACACAGTCGGTTCAAGGATCCTACTCTCAGTATTAAGGATCCTCATCTCAGGTTCAAGGATCCTCCTCTCAGGTTCAGGGATCCATGGAGTATCCTCCAAGACCTTCAGCCCCGATGCATACCGGATCCAACATCTTTCAGGATCAAGGATCCTTAAGGAGTGTACAACCCAGAAGTTCAGAGATTCATCTGGGAGACTTCATCCCCATGCAAACTATTGCTTCATCTGGTCCCTCGATCATACCAGAATCACATCAATTTGGATTCACATATGGAATCCCAGCCTCGTACCAATCAGGAGGTAACATTTTAAATACATCTTATAATACTAACCATGGCTTTGTGCAGGAACCAGGAATCAACCAAGTTATGGCTAAGGAGTTGCAAAAGCTCAAGGATATGATATCTAGTGTTCCGGGAGTGGTTAAACCTATTCCTGGGATTCCGGATGGGAGTCACAGGATATCTCGTTTTGCACCACCTATATGTGATGCAGAAATACCAAAGATATTTCAAACACCAAACATGAAGCTGTATGACGGTACAACTGATCTAGAAGAGCATGTAGCTCAATACAAGGAAAGAATGGAGATCAACCCAATTCCTGAAAGGTTAAAAGAAGCATGCCTATGCAAGGGTTTTGGATCCACACTGACAGGATCATCTCTTAAATGGTTGCTAAGTATTCCCCCTTACTCTATTACTTCATTTGCTAATCTAGTTAACTTGTTCAATAACCAATTTTCATGTAGTAGGAGATTTGAACGATTAACTAGTGATCTATATAGGGTAACACAAGGTCAAAATGAATCACTTAGAGATTATATAACCAGATTCAGTAGAGAATCCTTAGAGATTCCAAATTTGGATATTGCCACAGCTGTAGAAGCTTTTAAAATGGGTTTACTTAAGGATTCACAATTCTATGATGATCTTGTGATGACACCTTGCAGGAACCTTGATGAAGTGAGAACTAGGGCCCTTAGGTTCATCCGTTTAGAGGATGACAAAAGGATCCAGGAGAGACTGTCAGGATCCTCAAAGCAGGAAAAGCAAGGATCCTACTTCAGAAACAACAAATCAAAACCATACAACAAATCTGATAATCAGAATGTGCATGCTATGGAGCAAGAAGAGGATTGTTAGGGGAGGATTTTCTAACAATTAGTGATCCTTACTTGTTATCCTAATTAATGATCCTTACTTCTGTGACAGATAGTGATCCTCAGAAGAGCTTCAGGATCAGGATCATGGATCACCTTAAGGATCCTCATACTAACGATTGTTTGTTTATGTTTCGTATTATTTTGCAGGAGTAACAAGCTTGACTTGGTCTTGGCAACGTTACTATGGAATATTCCACGGGTATTTCGCACACGTTTGACTGGAAATGGACGTTGTGGAGAACGTGGGAGCATGGCACAAAAGTCGGATAGTTTGTTAGTATAGGGAACTTCTATTTTTAAAGGGGTGACGAGCTAGTAATTAGAACACTTAGCCATTTTCAGCTACACACACTCTCATACAATCGCACTCTTGAAGCTTTCGGCAAACACTTAACAGTCTTCGCTCACTTTTACACGTTTCACCCTAGTGATCCTTGTATCTGGCTCGTTACTATCCGAAGTTGTAAACATTTACTGATTTATTTAAGCTTGGTGATCGGTAGTTTCCATCACCCGGGGTTTTTTGTGCCGAAGATCAACTCTTGATCAAGGGCTTTTTCCCCGTATAAATCCTTGTGTCGTTTGTGCAATTTACACTAAAGTGATCCTTATCATTGTTCCTCATTTCAAGCATCATACCCCATAACAAAGAGTTTGGTTGCATTATCCTCATCAGATTTTTTGACCAAAACAGTTTGGCGCCCACCGTGGGGCAATTGGTGCTTCATTCCTAAGAAGTTTTTATGTTGGTGATCATTCCGGTTCATTGCATACAAATACATGGCTTCCTCATTGAAGAATACCACTACTGCAATGTCTGCGGTCAATTCATCTCAGGGCATTCCACCTTTGCCTCCACCACCTTCTGGACCTCAGAAAAATGCCGAGAAGAAACCAACTCCCATTTTCTCCAAACCTCCAACTTCTTTTGCTTCTTACACTCCCACTACTAGTGACATGTTTACTTTGATTTTGCAGATGAAGGATCATATACAGCAACAGGATAAGACCAATGAAAGGATTCTCAAAGAAATCGGAGATCTCAAGAAACAAAAGAAAACGGCAGAGGATCATTCCCCGCTGATGCCCAGATCTTTGAATTTTGATACTCCGGTGATTACTTCTCAGCCATCAGTGGTTCCAGATGTTCAATATGTGCGTGGACCAAAAGGAGTGCACTACGGAGCAACAACAGTGACCCAGGCATCAGGTTCATATTTCCAGCCAGCAGGATCCTATCCTCAGCATATGGGATCCTTCATGAATACAGGAGGATACTCAGGAGCGCAGCAGATTCAAGGATCTTCCTTTGTTCCAGGATCATTCCAGGTTCAAGGATCCTCCTTTGTTCCAGGATCATCCCAGGTTCAAGGATCCTCCTTTGTTCCAGGATCATCCCAGGTTCAAGGATCCTCCTTTGCCCCAGGATCATCCCAGGTTCAAGGATCCTCCCTTGTTCCAGGATCGTCCCAGTTTCAGGGATCCTTCCAGATGCCAGGATCCTTGAGGAGTTTGCAAACAGGAAGTTCAGATGTCCATCAGGGAGATTTTATTCCGATGCAGACCATTGCTTCTACTGGTCCTTCGATCATTCTGGAGCCCCAACAATATGGATTAACATCCATTCTTCCTAATTTGAATACAATGGGAGGTAACACTTTTAATAATTCTTATACTACTAACCATGGCCTTATGCAGGATCCAGGTATCAACCACGCCATGGCCAGAGAGTTGCAAAAGTTGAAGGATATGATATCAAGTGTTCCAGGAGTGGTCAAACCTATCCCAGAGATTGCAGATGGGAGCCACAAGATATCTCGTTTTGCACCACCAATCTGTGATGCTGAGATACCCAAGAGGTTCCATGTGCCAACCATGAAGCTGTATGATGGTTCAACGGATCCTGAAGAACACATAGCTCAATACAGGGAGGGGATGGAGATCAATTCCATCCCAGAAAGGTTAAAGGAAGCATGCCTGTGCAAGGGATTCGGATCCACTCTTACTGGATCATCTCTCAAATGGTTGCTAAGTCTCCCCCTTACTCTATTACCTCATTTGCTAATCTAGTTAACCTATTTAATAATCAATTTTCTTGTAGTAGAAAATTTGAACGATTAACTAGTGATCTATATAGGATAACCCAGGGTCATAATGAATCATTAAGGGATTACATTACCAAATTCAGTAAAGAATCCTTAGACATTCCCAACTTGGATATAGCCACGGCTGTTGAGGCCTTCAAAATGGGATTGCTTAGGGATTCATTGTTCTATGATGATCTTGTTATGACACCATGCAGGAACCTAGATGAGGTAAGAACCCGGGCACTCAGGTTCATCCGGCTAGTGGACGATAAGAGGATCCAGGAAAGATTAGCAGGATCCTCAAAACAAGAGAAGCAAGGATCCTCGTTCAAGAACAACAAGTTCAGATCCTACAACAGATCTGATAATCAGAACGTGCATGCTGTTGATCAGGAAGAGGATGATGAGGATTATCCTCCGATTTCTGAATATTGTTTTTCTGTTGATAACAATGAACTAATCCTTGCGATGCAGAATCTAGGTGATAAAGCCAGATGGCCCAGAAAAAATGACAGACCAGCTGCAACTAAAGATAAATCGAAGTGGTGTGCATACATTGAAGATTTTGGGCATCTCACAGAAGAATGCATTGCATTAAGAAAGGAAATTGGATACTTGTTAAGCAAGGGGCATCTAAAAGAATTGTTGGGTAGAAAAAAGTCAAGGACTCAGGATCCTGAAAGGATCCCTGAGAAAGCTCCGGCCCCTCCAGCAGATGCACAAGTAATAAACTTTATTTCTGGAGGATCAGACATTTGTGGCACATCCTTCTCAGCAGCTAAAAGGCATGCAAAGGAAACTAAAATGGATAATGGAGAAAGACCCGTTCGAACATCAAGTGTCTCCGAAGGAAAAGTCATAACCTTTGATGAGGATGATCGTGTTGATATCCAGGATCCTCATCACGATGGTTTAGTTATTACTCTTTTCATTTCTAACCATTTTGTCCGCAGGATCCTTATAGACGGAGGGAGCTCAGTAAACATTATCCAGCTTGCTGTCCTAAAGAAGATGGGTATCCCTGAATCAGATATCATACCAAGATCCTCCGTGCTCGTGGGATTTAGTGGCGAAACTAAGAATACCCTGGGGGACATTAAGCTCCCAATATACATCGAAGGCCTACACTCTTATCAAAATTTTTGTGTTATTGACTGTTTATCTTGTTGTAATGTTATCCTTGGTAGGCCCTGGATACACGATATGAAGGCAGTCCCATCTACTTACCATCAATGTGTGAAGCTCCCTAGTCCTTGGGGAATAGTCAAGATTGATAGTGATCAGCAGGAGGCTAAGAATTGCTATACTTCATCGATGAAACCAGCCTTGAAGTCAAGGGAGCAATAGCAATCAAAGTATCCTCCAAGGGATGTCTTGGAGGCAAGAGAGCAGGATGTGGTAGAAATCCTCATGGATCCTCATGATCCTGAATCCAAAATCTATATCGGATCAGGGATCCTTGGCAAAATGAAAGAAGACCTCGTATCGTTCCTCAAAAGGAGAAAGACTACCTTTGCATGGAAACACGAAGACATGACAGGTATATCTAAAGATGTAATCACTCACAAACTTGGCATTGACAGGTCCTTCAAACCAATCCATCAAAGGAGAAGAAAGTTTGCACCGGAAAGAAATGCCATTATCTAGGAAGAGGTAGAGAAATTGCTCCGGGCAGGTATGATTAGAGAGGTCAAGTATCCAAGATGGTTGGCCAATGTGGTTGTTGTTCAAAAGAAAAATGGAAAGTGGATGGTATGTGTCGATTTCACAGATTTAAATAAGGCATGTCCCAAGGATCCTTTCCCATTACCCCACATTGACTCCATGGTGGATGCAACTGCGGGTCATGAACTGTTAACTTTTATGGATGCTTCATCTGGATTTCAACAAATCCAAATGGAACCATCCGATCAAGAGGATACAACCTTCATGACTCCAACCGGTATATATTGTTATATTGCTATGCCGTTTGGATTAAGGAATGCAGGTGCAACTTATCAAAGGCTAGTGAATATGATGTTCAAGGATCAGATTGGACAAACTATGGAGGTTTACATAGACGATATGGTGGTAAAATCAATAAAGGCTGAGGATCACCTAAGAGACTTGGAGGAAGCATTCAATATCCTTGATAAATATAATATGAAGCTTAATCCTTCAAAATGTCACTTTGGTGTTAAAGCAGGTAAATTCTTAGGATATATGGTGACAAAGAGAGGCATTGAAGCCAGTCCAGAACAAATCAAAGAAATAGTGAACATCAAATCTCCGGCAAATGCAAAGGATGTTCAAAGGCTAACAGGCAGGATAGCAGCTTTGAACAGATTTATATCCAAATCCCCAGAGAAGTGCAAAGAATTCTATGATATCCTAAGGAAGAACAAGAAATTTGAATGGACTGAGAAGCATGAAAATGCCTTAAGAGCTCTCAAAGATTACCTATCCTCAGCCCCGGCCTTGATGAAACCAGAAAAAGGCGATGTGCTATCCTTGTATCTTGCAGTATCCTCAAAAGCAGTAAGTGCGGTCCTTGTTAAGGATCATGAAGGTACACAACATCCTGTCTATTATGTAAGTAAAAGTTTACTTGATGCCGAATCCAGGTATTCACACCTTGAAAAGCTTATTCTTGCATTAATTATGGCATCTACTAAGTTGAGACATTATTTTGAAACTCATGTTATTGTTGTTAAAACTAATTTTCCAATTAAGAATGTCCTCAGGAAACCAGAGATGTCAAGAAGGATGGCTAAGTGGGCGGTGAAGCTTAGTGCCTATGATATAAGATATGAGCCTAGGACAGCCATCAAATCCCAAGCATTAGCTGACTTTGTGGCTGATTTCAGTAGTGATTTACAAAAAGAAGCTGAGTTAGAAGTCCAGCAGCTAGAGGAGACCAAGGATCCTTGGATACTCTATACTGATGGATCCTCAAATGTCAAAGGCACAGGGCTTGGAATACTACTAAAATCGCCACAGGGGGGCATAATACCCCACTCTATAGCTTGTGAGTTCCAAACCACTAACAATGAGGCTGAATATGAAGCCTTAATTGCTGGTTTGCAAATTGCTAAGCATATGGGGATCAGGTATCTTGAGGTACATGTAGATTCATTGTTAATTACAAACCACTTTAATGGATCCTATGCTGTTAAAGGTGAAAAGCTAACAAAATATTTAGAGATAGTCAAAGAATTGGCACTCTCTTTTGTTTCCTTTAGTTTGACACAGGTACCAAGGGAAGAAAATACAGAAGCTGATGCATTGGCTAACTTAGGATCATCTTTGAAGATCCCGGAGGATATCAAGATCCCTATTATCCATATCCTGACCCCGGCTATCGAGGATCATGTGGCTATGGAGATAGGAAAAAATTCTGCAATTATCCCCAGTGAGGATACTCAAACTCATTCAGGATCATGGATCTCACCAATCATGAGATACTTACAACATGGAGAGATTCCTACAGGAGAAAACCCTAGGGCTTTCAAAATTAAGGTATCTCAATTCACAATTTTAAATAATATGTTGTATAGACGATCTCTTGCAGGACCATACTTAAGATGCATTGAGGATCCTGAAATCCAAGAAGTTTTAAAAGACTTCCATGAAGGAGATTGTGGAAACCACACTGGGGGCAGGGCATTATTTTCAAGGATCCTGAGGACAGGATACTACTGGCCAACCATGAAGAGAGATGCTGTGGAGTATGCTAAGAGATGTGATCCTTGTCAGAGACACAGCAATATCCTTCATCAACCAGCTGAATTTTTGCATCCTATATCCTCCTCTTGGCCATTTATGAGATGGGGTATGGATATAGTTGGTAAGCTCCCTAAGGCACCTGGTGGAAAAGTATTCATGCTTGCTATGACTGATTACTTCTCCAAGTGGATAGAGGCTGAAGCTTTTGCCCAAGTCAGAGAAAAGGAAGTTATATCCTTCATTAAAAGAAATATTATAACTAGATTCGGTATTCCTTCTGAAATTATATGTGATAATGGTTCCCAATTCATTGGGGGCAGAACTACTAACTTTTGTGACAGCTGGGGGATTAAGATGATAACATCAACACCAGTCCACCCACAAGCTAATGGCCAAGCAGAATCATCCAACAAGATCATCATCAACAATTTGAAGAAGAAGCTTGGATCCAAGAAAGGGAAATGGGCAGAAGAATTACCTTATGTGCTTTGGGCTGATAGGACAACCCCTAAGAATGCTACTGGTCAAACGCCATTCTCTTTGGTATTTGGGGCAGAATCAGTGATCCCAACAGAAATGGTGGTTCCAACTACTAGAACAAGTACCCGTGATCCTGAGGAAAATGATGAGAACTTGGCTCAAGACCTGGATACTATTGAAGAAATCAGGGATCTGGCTAGGATAAGGATGGCCAGTTATCAACAAAGAATGGCCGGTGCTTACAACAAAAATGTCAGGATCAGGAAGTTTCAAGTTGGAGATATGGTATTAAGGAAAACATTTCAGAATACCACCAATCCTGCTGATGGAAAATTGGCTCCAAAATGGGAAGGCCCTTATTTGATTGAAGCTGAAGCAGGGAAGGGGGCATATAGATTGTTAACCATGGAAGGTGATTTGCTACCAAGAGCTTGGAACGCTGTCCACTTGAAGAAATATTTCATGTGAGTAGGATCCTCATGACACAGCTGATCCTTACGTTAGGGGTATCCTAGAAGGATCCTTAAAATATCAGTGATCCTTACTTTGGTAATGTCCTAATCTTGAACTATTTCATTTCCTTATTTTCTCATATAAGGATAAGGATCATGTGTCCTTTATCCATCTCTCACGTGATTTTAAGTTTTGAAAGCTCAGGTATCCTTAGCAGAATATTGGTTATCTGCAGAAGCAATCCATTCCTTGGGTTTAACCCCAGTTACTTGGGCTTGACCCCAGTTCCGCCTGTAGCGCATGATGATCCTGGTATAGTTCAAGGCAGCGGGACCAGTACTTGCTTTAGGGGCTGATAATTCCATTGTACTGGCTATACCTAGGATCCTACGTATAATGGTAGACGTACCATACATCCGTTCCTAAGGTTTCTAACGTTTTCACGTTAGCTAAGGTTTTGGCATTTTCATGTCACTAAGTTTGGATAGTCGCCAGTTAGGGCCATACTCCAGTTTACATACGATCCTTGGGCTTGTCCCCAGTTATCCTTGGGCTTGTCCCCAGTTGTCCTTGGGCTTGTCCCCAGTTGCTAACTCTTATCCTATATTGGCTTAGTCCCAAGTTATGCTCTATTTCAGGTCCTTGATGATAGGCAACTAGGGATCCTCGATCCTTACTTCTCTCTAAGGTTATCTTATAGTTATCCTGATTATGGTTAGGATCCTAACTTGGATCCTCAGGTATGATCCTTAACTATTTTTAATTCTATTCCTTGTTTATTTGAATAACCCTTAAAATTTGACAACTAAACTTGTGATCCTTAAAATATATTACTTTTTGGGATTCTTCAACTATAGGATATTTGGTCATGGATCATATCCTAAATATTTTCAATCTAACTTATTCAAAATTGCTTATTCAATAAGTGTGCATCAAAACAATTGAGAATTAAAGAGACAAAAAGGATAACAATACAAGATAAGCGACAAAAGATTAAGGTTTTATTTATTAACAAAAGATTAACCCTTAAAAGGTTGTCAAAATTACCTACCCCGAGCATCTACCAGCAATACGTGACCCGTCCGCTGGGGTAGGTAAAGGGTGTCCATGATAATAGGTTCAAAAGTAGTGCAGGAATATAAAGGCGGCAGGATCACAATGGTTTCATCCCCCAAACAGAGGATCCCTCCACCATTTGCAATCCTACCTATTGTCCAAAGGATCATACATGATCCTTAATCCTAAAAACTATTGTTCAGTACAAACCATCAAATTGTTCAACAAAACAACCATCAAACTAAAAAATTGGGCTCCGGCTATGTCTAGAAGTTTCCATCATCGCCCAATCATGCAGCCTAAACCTTTCCTGCATCACCACCTCCGGCTCCACTTGCTTCACCACCTTCACCCTTGCCTCCAGCCTCAATTGCCAAAACCTCCTCAGCTTCTTCATCATCTTCAAGATCAGCCAACCTAGCTTTCTAGTCCTCAACATCCCAGCTGCTTCTGTCGAAGTTAGGATCTTGAGCTTCCTGGGCCATCTTTAGTTTTGTCTGATACATTGTGATGGCAGCAGAGACCTTTGCACCTTCTATGAGATCATGCTTTTCATAGTCAAGGTCGATCAGAAGTTTAGCCGTCTTAGTCTTGGCATCCTGGAGCTCCTTCTGAAGATCAACAATTTTGAGGTCCTTTAGCAATGCAACCTGCTGGAGGTCGGCAATCTTCCTATCCTGATCCTCAACGTGGCCAACATAATCCTCAATCTCAGTGAATTTCTGCAAAGGGGATAAAAGATAAGGTCAGGACCAAGTGATCCTCAAATCAGCAGGATATATCAGCAGGATATGTTAGCAGGATATACTAGCAGAGATAGTGATCCTTACATCGTTGAAGTACTCGAGGAATTGGTGGCGAATCAGAGGCAGACCCTGCAGATCCTCAGCTTCAGAGGCCTTTCTCTTCTTGATTCCCTTTCCTTTGAGGGGTGCCTTGGGGACTGAAGCTGTCGGGCTGGTAGGAGCCTTTCTTTTGGAGGATCTGACGGTGGTGAGATCGGTGACATTGAACTTTGAAGCAGACTTGGTGGATTTTCCAGCACCTACACAACCAAAACAAGATAAGTATCTTTACTTCACTTATATTTCACTATTTATTTAAATTTTTAAACAAAGATACTTACTTGACATTGTGACAGAGCCTGAGGATACCTCCTGAGAATCCTGGGTGGTTGTCTTGAAAGATCTTGTTTCAGGATCAAGTTTCTTGAAAGCGATGATTCTCTCTTTGGCAGCAGGAGACAGTCTGAGGTGTGAGACGGTGATAGCTGCATAACAAGAAAGCAAAAATATATAAGTGATCCTTATATCAAAGGAAAGTTCTTTGGTGATCCTTCTCAGGATCCTCCACCCTACCATGGGTAGCCCATTTCTTGGGTAGATCCTTTCCATCATTGATAGAATCTCTTTTGACAAAAAAGAAACGCCGCTTCCAGTTAGCATCATTCTTGGTAGCTTTGAAGATCGGGTGTTCCTCACCAGGTTTACGTTTGAACAAATAACGATGAGAACCAAAGGTAGTAAGATCATACAGCTCTCCGAGCTCTGACATTCCTAGGTCTATCCCTTCCTGCTCGATGATCCTTTCAAGGGTATACAAAACCCTCCAGATCATCGGCATGGCTTGGATATAAGAGATGCCGGTTAGGGAAAAGAAAGATTGGGTGAAGGCTGGAAAAGGATATGTATAGCCTATGGTAAACGGAGTGACGGGAAAAGCAACCCAGTTGTCGGAAATATGATCACTCAGGGCATTGGGATCAAAAGATTTGAACTCGGTGTTCGCCGGGAAACAGTGACGGATCCTGTCAATCTGCGCATCGTTGAAACAGCAGTGTTCTTTTATGGAATCTTCGATGATCCCCTGGCTCTTCAGTGGGCTGTTTTTCGGGTGATCCTTAGCTGGGGAGTTCCGGAGCAACATCTTTGACAGAATGATGGAAAGAGACGGAAAACAGAGCAAAAGAAGGAAGAAGATGAAGAGAGAATACCTGTTTATCTTCGGATGCAGTTATAAAGGGAGTATCTCTGAAAT
Source organism: Helianthus tuberosus (assembly GCA_030545235.1). Lineage (NCBI taxonomy): Eukaryota > Viridiplantae > Streptophyta > Magnoliopsida > Asterales > Asteraceae > Helianthus > Helianthus tuberosus. The sequence continues at coordinate 71,777,691 of CM060443.1, forward strand.
TTAAATGCAAACGATCCTATCTATATCTCCTATTTATAATCATGATTATGCAGGGTTGTCACTTCTGTGACGTCATAGTTGCAACGGATAGTTCTACAACAACGGCTATATTTACGATAGTTAGTTGCGGATAAGATCAAGAAAATATAATTCGCTCATTTTACATATCACTCCTTATATTTTGGGGGCAATTGTTGGGGGAGGATTTTCTAACAAATAGTGATCCTTACTTGTTATCCTAATTAATGATCCTTACTTCTGTGACAGATAGTGATCCTCAGAAGAGCTTCAGGATCAGGATCATGGATCACCTTAAGGATCCTCATACTAACGATTGTTTGTTTATGTTTCGTATTATTTTGCAGGAGTAACAAGCTTGACTTGGTCTTGGCAACGTTACTATGGAATATTCCACGGGTATTTCGCACACGTTTGACTGGAAATGGACGTTGTGGAGAACGTGGGAGCATGGCACAAAAGTCGGATAATTTGTTAGTATAGGGAACTTCTATTTTTAAAGGGGTGACGAGCTAGTAATTAGAACACTTAGCCATTTTCAGCTACACACACTCTCATACAATCGCACTCTTGAAGCTTTCGGCAAACACTTAACAGTCTTCGCTCACTTTTACACGTTTCACCCTAGTGATCCTTGTATCTAGCTCGTTACTATCCGAAGTTGTAAACATTTACTGATTTATTTAAGCTTGGTGATCGGTAGTTTCCATCACCCAGGGTTTTTTGTGCCGGAGATCAACTCTTGATCAAGGGCTTTTTCCCCGTATAAATCCTTGTGTCGTTTGTGCAATTTACACTAAAGTGATCCTTATCATTGTTCCTCATTTCAAGCATCATACCCCATAACAAAGAGTTTGGTTGCATTATCCTCATCAGATTTTTTGACCAAAACAAGGATGATGAGGATTATCCTCCCATTTCTGAATATTGCTTTGCTGTTGATAACAATGAACTAATCCTTACCATGCAAAATTTAGGTGAAAAAGCTAGATGGCTGATGTACTGAAAAGTACATATGTTTATAGTGTATATTTTGGTCAGTTTTCAGTCGTTTAGGGTCTGTTTTAGGTTAGAACTATGATACTGCTGACGTTAAGCTTTGATTTCAGGTCCCGTAGCTTAAAGTGTTGAAAAACGAGTAAAAACGAGCAGTTCGGAAGAAAAACGGGATTCGTACGCGCGTCGGAGAAGCTGGAAATCAGAAAATAATTAAAAATCAAGAAATCCACTTTTGGAGGCGAGGCGTGACGCCACACCCCCCCTCGCGTCACGCTAGGGTCTTCAGTTTGACCGGTTTGACTTTCTGATTAGGGTTTTGTTATCTAATTCCCAAGAAAACCTAATCAGCAACGGTAGTTACGAATTATTGAGAGTTTGGAGCTATCTTGGAGCATTCTTTGACGGCAATCGGAGATTTGAAGGCACGGGAATCATTGGTACGAGTCAAGAGTGAAGAATTGAAGATTTAATCGGGTTTTCTAATCCCTTATTTTGTCGATTACTTTCTTGAAACTTTGTTACAATGAATTCTTTGTTAGACATCTTTGTTTTGTGTTTGATTTTTGAGATGCTTGGCTAAACATTTAAACCACCTAGACTATGATGAATGGATTGAAATAAAGATTTTACCTTTTTCGTTATCTGCACGTTGTTTATGGGTGATTGTGTATTGTAAGCGGTTTGTCTTAATGATTTGATGTGTATGCATGCTTTGATTCGGTTTATTATTGTTATTTGCTTCATATGATTCTTAGTGACGGTCTATATCACAACATAGGGTCATATTAGGGTTTAGGGTTTCGGTGAGTGTCTATATCACATAAGAAAACCTTCACTCTTTAGGGAGAATCGCGCGATAACCTCTAGAAGTAACTAATAATAATTTGCTAGGTTTTAGTGTTCTACTAGTCCTAATACCTGGGAAGTGAGGGGCTATTGGTAGGTCTTACCCGGCGAATTGCTTTAGATAGGCCTTGGGAAAGGTTATGTCTTGGTTTACCTGTCGGTCCTATTAGTCTATCAAGTCAAATCTATTATTTCATACTACCCTAGATCTAAGACTGGGAAGAAATAGGTCAATATTAGGGTACTTACACAATAATTAGAGGACTGGGAAGAAATCTAATAACCGGTAGGATTAACGGCCTAGGTAGTGTCACAGGTTTCTCCTTGAGAAGGGTCGAGGGGCCTCGATGGCTCTTAATAGGTTTAGTATCAAATGATCCCGGTTCCATAACTCGTGCATTTAACTTAATTGGTAATTTCTTAAAAACAATCCAGGATTCTTGTCTAGGTGGTCTCGTTCTCACATAAGAAAAGTTCACAGTCTTCGTTCGTCTTTAGTCTAGTTCTAGTTAATTTAGTAGTTAATATAGATTTCCTAGTTTTTCAGTAACCCCCCCCCCCCAACAAATAAACAAGTTAAGTCGCGTCCGTCAGTGTCTTGTCAGAGTCTAGTTTACGTAATTCGTTAGAGTCTCGTGGTTCGATATCCGGACTTCCTAGGTTATACTACATTGATCGGTACACTTGCCGATTGTGTGGTTTAGGTCGAGTCTAGAATTTAAAGCTTTTAGTGTCTAGCTTAGAGAGTCTAATTTAGTTAATTTTTATAGTCTATTTAGCACACATCAATGGCCCAGAAAGAATGATAAGCCAGCTGCTACAAAGGATAAATCCAAATGGTGTGCCTATCATGAAGATTTCGGTCACCTCACCGATGAGTGCACAGCACTTAGGAAAGAGATTGGTTACTTGTTAAGCAAAGGACATTTGAAGGAGCTATTTGGAAGAAAAAACTCAAGGATCCAGGATCCTGAAAAGGTTCCAGAAAGAGCTCCTGCTCCTTCAGCTGATGCCCAGATTATTAACTTCATCTCCGGTGGATCAGATATATGTGGCACCTCCTTTTCAGCAGTCAAGAGGCATGCTAAAGAGACGAAGATGGAAAATGGGGATAGACCCATTCGAACCTCAATCCTTACACAGGATAAAGTCATAACCTTTGATGAGGACGACCACGTAGATATTCAGGATCCTCATCATGATGGTCTTGTTATTACGTTGTTCATTTCTAACCATTTTGTTCGTAGGATTCTCATAGACGGAGGAAGCTTAGTGAACATCATTCAACTTGATGTCCTCAAGAAGATGAACATCCCTGAATCAGAAATTATCCTAAGATCATCGGTTCTTGTAGGATTCAGTGGAGAAATCAAGAACACATTGGGGGACATTAAACTTCTCATTTACATAGAGAGAGTTAATTCTTTTCAAAAAATTTGTGTTATAGATTGCTTATCCTGTTGCAATGTTATCCTTGGCAGGCCATGGATACATGATATGAAAGCAGTCCCATCTACATATCATCAGTGTGTGAAACTCCCTACTCCATGGGGTGTAGTGAAGATAGAATGTGATCAACAAGAAGCCAAAAATTGTTACACCTCATCAATGAAACCAGCCTCGAAACCTAGGGGAGCATAGCAATTAAAGTATCCTCCAAGAGATGTCCTGGAGGCAAGAGAACAAGATGTGAAAGATATCCTAATGGATCCTCAGGATCCTGAATCCAAAGTTTTTATAGGATCTGGGATCCTCAATAACTTTGAACAAGATCTAATATCCTTCCTAAAGAGGAGAAAAGCCACCTTTTCCTGGAAGCATGAGGACATGACAGGTATTTCTAAAGATATTATTACTCATAAACTTGGCATTGACAGGTCATTCAAACCCATACATCAAAAGAGGAGAAAGTTTGCACCTAAAAGGAATGCCACCATCTAGGAGGAGGTAGATAAACTGCTCAGAGCAGGTATGATTAGAGAGGTTAAGTATCCAAGGTGGTTAGCCAATGTGGTTGTTGTTCAAAAGAAAAATGAAAAGTGGAGGGTATGTGTCGATTTCACCGATTTAAATAAGGCATGTCCCAAGGATCCTTTCCTATTACTCCAGATTGACTCCATGTTGGATGCTACAGCGGGTCATGAATTATTAACCTTTATGGATGCTTCATCTGGATTTCAACAAATTCAGATGGAACCATCTGATCAAGAGGATATAGTTAATATGACAGGAAGGATTTACAGCTGGTATCTATTGTTATATTGCTATGCCATTTGGACTAAGAAATGCAGGTGCTACATACCAAAGGCTAGTTAATATGATGTTTAAAGAACAAATTGGACATACAATGGAAGTCTATATTGATTGCATGGTGGTTAAGTCCAAGAGAGCTGAGGATCACCTTAGAGATTTGGAAGAAGCATTTGATATCCTTGATAAATTCAATATGAAATTGAATCCTTCCAAGTGCCACTTTGGTGTAAAAGCTGGAAAGTTCATAGGTTATATTGTAACGCTCCGCGTTTTCATAACTTTCCTAATTTAGAAATCGAGTTTTAAAAATCTATTTTTAGAAGCTTGCCTTTTTCAAAACGATAATACGTTGCATCGTTGAAAATCTTTTATCTTTATTTTTAATTCGTTATAAATATGATTATTTATTCATTGTTTAATTAATTAAATTAATTACTTTTGTAAATTTAATAGTTGTGTATCAATCTAGTTAGTTTTGTTAGGATTCGAGTTAGTTAGCCAAGTTAGTATAGTTAGTCAAGTTATTTTTAGTTAAGATGATAAATTAGTTTATTTAACTAAATGAAAATTAAAGCATGGCTTTAAAGGCTCATGGGGATAATGGAAAACAACAAAGCAATGATGTATATGAGTTACACTCATCACGTGTATCTCAAGTTCCAAAAAAAAAAAAGAAGATATTTTATATATATAAACTTCAAATTTCCTTACAAGTTTACCGCCCAAACAGGCCCATCGATACACACCTCTTTCACACGCGTGCCTTTCTGTCAGTCACGCCGCCCAGCTTCCAAGATTCGAAAACAGAGCTTGACTCCACTATCTCGGTCCACCAAAACTCGCGAATTTAAGAAATTACACTTATGTTATTCCTACAAACTCAATTCGAAACTCTCCGCTCATTACTTCATCCCTCCCAACACGCGACACCCTCTGTTCTCACGTTTCGCCGGAACCAACTGCCGCCGCCACCGCCGGGAACCTGCAAGTCTCGCCGGAGAAGACGACGGAGAACACCGGCAGTCGCGACTCGCCCCGGAGGTTACGGTACAACGCTCGTCATCTCGTGTCGGTATACTTTTCCTTTATTATTCGTTTCCTTTTATACATATCCAAGAAAGACGGCAACGATAATTATTTAGATTCGAATTATATAACAGTGGGTTTTGACTTTTCTTTTGTTTTTATAAACTGATGAACTGTGAGATGGTTCTCAAATGAAATGAGAATCAAAAACCCATGCTATTTTATTTCTTAAACATTAGACATATTTATTTATTTAAGTCACAAAATAATTTAGAAACTATAACAAATCATGGAACTCACAAGACAAAATTTTGTTATGCAACTTGCAATAAGCACGCATATGAAGAAGATGAAGTTTTGATGTAACAACTTTTCTAATATATATTTATTCTTTCGGTGGTGTTGTCCTATTTTCCAAAGTCAAAATATAATATCTATGATACTATTATATAATTTATTTATTTTCTCTCATATTAATACGTTAAGAAATTATGTCTGACTTCTCAGCCATGAGTGGTTCTGATATACATCTCTTTTGTTACATGTATTACTTCTATTAACTAGTTGCATTTCCTTTTTTTGTTTTTGGTTAAACCAACCAACGAAATCAATGAAACAATGATTTTCTTTGTTTTAATATCTTTTCCACTTAGTAAATCAGTAACAATACATGCAACACTCATATGAATATTAATTCATTCCTCTTTGAACTACACTTATACATCTATTAAATGATTAAACAAATTTTGTTACAATCTTTTCGTTATATATTAACGGGACATATTTAGATAAAATACCATGTCTAAAGAATTAATTATTTAACTTACCAATAATTAGAACGTTTACATACATCATGTTTAGGGTAATCACTCCTAGGAATCTTCATACGCAAAGTTGGTAATCTCAAGATTCCATCAATCCCGCTCGCGGTTTAGCATTACCATACGCAAAACTGTGAGTATACTCGAATTCCCCTCTTTACTTTTACCACTTTTGGGGTGTAACATGTTTACTTACCAAAACTTACACATGAACATTTTGCTTAAACACATGAACATTCCTATAACATGCTTGTATACGTGATTGCTTGATACTTTAAACTTGGGTTGAGGACATTATGTGTTAAACTTATCATTAACTTCGTACGAGCCTAACCGTGACATATGTAGCGCTATAGGATTGACGACCCGCCCGTAGACTTGTGGTTATGTCATGAGCATCTTGCGTCTCATTTGGTTTGATATGTTAGACACATGCCATATTTATTGTTTATCTTGAATCACATGCTTGCTATGAGGAATTGTTCAAAACTTATCTTTTGCTATGTACGTAACAAACTTGTATACTCGCCATTGCTTTTGCATTGAATTGTATTTTAAACATGTTACAGGTTGATGATGACGACGATATGAAACGAAGTAGCATTGATGCCTAGATACACATGTAGACGTTTAGGTTTAATATGTTGTATCAATTTTGCTTATGTTGTCATGTATTTCTTTTGAACTTGTTGTTATTTGAGTTTATGTAATGTTGACAATTTGAAGTTATGAAATGAAATGGGAATTATTTAATTATCGTCACAAATAGCGTTATGATGTCTCTAGCAATCTTCACACTTCGTCTCATCCCGATGTTTCCGCCATTGGTTGGGGTGTGACATATATGGTGACAAAAAGAGGGATAGAGGCAAGTCCAAAGCAAATCAAGGCGATTGTGAACATCAAATCTCCTGCCAATGCCAAGGATGTGCAAAGATTGACAGGAAGGATCGCAGCCTTAAACAGGTTCATCTCAAAGTCATCAGAGAAATGCAAGGAATTCTATGACATTCTGAGAAAGAACAAGAAATTTAAATGGACTGAAAAGCATGAGAATGCTCTCAAGGCACTTAAGGATTACTTATCCTCAGCTCCAGCCTTAATGAAACCAGAAAAGGGGGATATATTATCCTTATACTTGGCAGTTTCTTCTAAGGCAGTAAGTGCAGTCCTTGTAAAGGATCATGAAGGTACCTAACATCCTGTGTATTATGTAAGTAAAAGTTTACTTGATGCTGAATCCAGATATTCTCATTTAGAAAAACTTATCCTTGCTTTAATCATGGCATCTACTAAATTATGCCATTATTTTGAAACTCATGCTATTATTGTTAAGACTAACTTTCCAATTAAGAATGTTCTCAGGAAACCTGAAATCTCAGGAAGGATGGCAAAATGGGCAGTAAAGCTTAGTGCATACGATATCAGATATAAACCAAGAACTGCCGTCAAATCTCAAGCCTTAGCTGATTTTGTGGCTGATTTAAGTAGTGATCTACAAAGGGAAGCTGAATTGGAAGTTCAACACCTTGAAGAGACTAGGGATCCTTGGATACTCTTCACAGATGGGGCTTCAAATATCAAAGGAACTGGACCAGGCATACTACTAAAATCGCCACAGGGGGACATAATACCCCATTCAATCGCTTGTGAGTTTCAAACTACTAATAATGAGGCTGAATATGAAGCCTTAATAGCTGGTTTGCAAATTGCCAAGCATATGAGGATCAAGTATCTTGAGGTACATGTAAATTCATTGTTAATCACTAATCACTTTAATGGTTCTTATGCTGTTAAAGGTGAAAGACTAATAAAATATCTAGAGATAGTCAAGAAATTGGCAGGCTCTTTTGCTTCTTTTAGTTTGACACAGGTACCCAGGGAAGAAAATGCAGAAGCTGCTGCTTTAGCCAATATTGGACCATCATTGAAGATTCTGGAGGATATTAGGATACCAATTATTCATATCTTAACTCCTGCTATTGAGGATCATACAGCTATGGAGATAGTGGAGGATTCTACAATTATACCTAGTGATGATGCACAATCAAGATCAGGATCCTGGATCCACCCAATCATGAGATATATACAACATGGAGAGATCCCTAATGGAGAGAATCCTAGAGCTTTCAAAGTCAAGGTATCTCAATTTACAATACTAAATAACATATTGTACAAACTATCTCTTGCAGGTCCATATCTAAGGTGCATCGAGGATCCAGAAATTCAGGAAGTACTCAAGGATTTTCATGAAGGAGATTGTGGAAATCACACTGGGGGCAGAGCATTATTTTCAAGGATCCTTAGAACGGGTTACTATTGGCCCACCATGAAGAAGGATGTTGTGGATTATGCGAAGAAATGTGACGCTTGCCAAAGACATAGCAATATCATTCATCAACCAGCGGAGCTCCTGCATCCTATATCCTCTTCCTGGCCATTCATGAGATGGGGAATGGATATAGTTGGCAAACTTCCCAAAGCACCAAGAGGAAAAGTATTTATGCTTGCTATGACTGACTACTTTTCTAAGTGGATAGAAGCTGAAGCTTTTGCACAAGTCAGAGAAAAAGAAGTTATATCCTTTATTAAAAGAAACATTGTTACCAGATTTGGTATTCCTTCTGAAATTGTTTGTGATAATGGATCCCAATTTATTGGGAGTAGAACTACTAACTTTTGTGACAGTTGGGGGATTAAGATGATAACATCAACACCAGTCCACCCACAAGCTAATGGTCAAGCAGAATCATCTAACAAGATCATCATCAACAACTTGAAGAAGAAACTTGGATCTAAGAAAGGAAAATGGGCAGAAGAGCTACCTTATGTGTTATGGGCTGATAGAACAACTCCCAAGAATGCTACTCGCCAGACTCCATTTTCTTTAGTGTTTGGAGCTGAATATGTGATCCCTACAGAGATGGCAGTTCCTACTGCAAGAACAAGCATCCGTGATCCTGAAGGAAATGCTGAAAACTTGGTTCAAGATTTGTATACCATAGAAGAACTCAGGGATTTAGCAAGGATAAGATTGGCTAGTTATCAACAAAGGATGGCTGGAGCTTATAACAAGAATGTCAGGATCAGAAAATTTCAAGTTGGTGACATGGTGTTGAGGAAAGCATTCCAAAATACCACAAATCCCGTTAATGGCAAGTTAGCACCAAAGTGGGAAGGCCCCTATCTTATTGAAGCTGAGGCAGGAAAGGGGGCATACCGTTTATTAACAATGGAAGGTGATTTATTACCAAGAGCTTGGAATGTTGTCCATCTAAAGAGATACTTCATGTAAGAAGGATCCAAGATCCTTGGCCATCTTCATATCTGGTACACATAAAGGATCCATAGAGGATATATGATCCTCATTCTGGTAATGATTTGATTTTAATTTACCTAATCCTTTAAATTACTTGATTACAAGGAGAAGGATCCAGGGTCCTTTATCCTTCTTTACTAAATTCCGAGTTTCGCAGAAGTTGATGCATCTTTAACAAAGGATCAAGTATCCATTGAAGTTTCCTAAGTTTTTTGGCTTGTCCCCAGTTTTTGGGCTTGTCCCTAGTTTAAGGTATCTATTACCTTCTACGAATCAGGTTCTTACACCTTCGCCAGTTGCGCACAATTATCCTAATGCAGTTAAAGACAATAGGACCAGTACCCGCTTTAGGGGCTGACAATTTCATTATACTGGCTGTATTTAGGATCCTAAGTATAATGGTAGACGTACCATACATCCGTTCCTAAGGTTTCTAACGTTTTCACGTTAGCTAAGGGTTTGGCATTTTCATGTCACTAAGTTTGGATAGTCGCCAGTATGGGCCATACTCCAGTTTACACAAGATCCTTTGGTCTTGTCCCCAGTTTTTGGGCTTGTCCCCAGTTTATTGGGCTTGTTCCCAGATTGTTGGGCTTGTCCGCAGATACTAACTCTTTCTTTTACAGTTGGCTTAGTCCCAAGTTATGTCTCATTTCAGGTTTCCAAAGCCAGACAGTTAAGGATCCTGGATCCTAACTTTATACGAGGTTTTATCTTTTGATTTTCACAGTTATAAATGTTAAGGATATCGGATCCTAACTTGGATTCTCTGGTATGATCTTTATTTACTTTAACTTTATTCTTGGTTTATCAGTGTTACCCTAGTCCTTTGACAACAGGATACGTGATCCTAAAATTGTTTCATTTTTTAAACTTTTTGATTAAAGGGTATTTGATCCTTGATCATATCCTAAACTCGTTAACATAAACTGATTTGTATACTTGTAAATTTTGAAACTATGCAATAACAATTGATAAGTAAATATACGCAGAATGAACAACACCAAGATAGCCAAAAGTTAAAAGTTTTATTTATTTATCATAGTTAACCCTTTAAAGGTTGTCAAAATTGCCAACCCAAGCTTCTACCAGCAAAACGTGGCCCGTCCACTTGGGTTGGCAAAGGGTGTCCATACTAAAGGTTCAATAAGTGCAGGAAATAAAAGGCGAGGGGCACTAAAGGCTTCATCCTCCACAAACAGAAGGACCCATCCACCTTTGCTACCCCCTATTGTCCAAAGGATCCGTGATCCTTAACCCTAAAAACTATTGTTCAGTTACAGACCATCATTGTTTAAAACATCATAACCAAAAAACTATTAAACCATAAAAAATGGGCTCCGGCTGCGTCTAGAAATGTCCATCATCGCCCATTGATGCAGCCTACACCTTCGCTGCTTCCACCACCTTCTCACCATCACCTTTGCCTCCAGCTACCTCCTGAGGATCCTTCAAACCACTGCCTCCGGCTTCACCAGCTGCTGCTCCCTCAGATTCATCCTCGTTATCCAGCTCAGCCAGCCTCTACTTCCAAGCCTCCTGGTCCCATTCAGACCTGTCAAAGGCAGGATCCTCTGCCTCCTTAGCCATTTGCAGCTTGATCTTCAACATGGCAATAGTAGCCGAAAGCTTAGCCCCATCCATAACTTCTGCCTTCTCTTTCTGGGCCGTGATCTCAGCCAAGACCAGTTCCTTCTGCAGCATGTTGACCTCTTTTTCAAGGGAAGAGATCTTTTTGTCCTTGGCAAGGAACATTTGCTGGAAGTCCAGATTTTTTTGCTCGGCTTCTGCCAGATGTTGATCAAGGAGGATCTGAACCTTAGCAAATTTATGCACAAAGAAAGTTAGCAATCAGGATCCCTTATCCTCAGAAAGGAAAGCTCGGACTTAAGGATACAGGATCCTTACCTCGGAGACGTATTCATGAAGCTGACGTTCTATGAGAGGGAAGCCTTCAGTGGGCTCAGCAGTCTTCCTCTTCTTGGCACCCTTGCCCCTGGTGCTCATGCCCTTAGGCTCCGGGACGCTTGGGCTTGCAACCAGCTCTTTTTTGAGGGAGCGGGAGGATGCATATTCATGGAGGTCACTCACACTGAACCTGGAAGCAGACTTTGAGGATTTTCCAGCGCCTACAAGCATAACAAATAGATAAGTGTTCATATTTTTATCAAACATTTATATATGCACATGTGTGGATACTTACTTGACATGGTGTAGGAAGTGGATGAAACCTCTACTGGATCCTTTGATTTCGGTGGATAAGTTCTGATTGCAGGGTCAAGCTTCCAAAAAGCTTCAATTCTCTCTTGGGTGGCAGGTGATTCTTGAATATGTGACAAAGTTATAGCTGCATAGACAAAGATAAAGGATCAGTTATCCTCAACAGAAAAGAAGAAGTCTTACCATTATCCTGATCTAAGGATCCTATATCCTACCATCGGTGTTCCACTTTTTGGGAAGTTGGTTCCCATTTGGAATAGAATCCCTCCTCACGAAGAAGAATTGATTCCTCCAGTTAGTATCGTTTTTGGTGGCTTTCAAGATCGGGTGAGGCTGTTCAGGTTTAGATTTGAAAGATAACGGTAGGAACCATGACTAACAAGATTATACAACTGGCCCAACTCAGACATCCCCATGTCAATACCCTCATGTTCTATTTTGTGCTCAAGTGTGCATAGGATCCTCTACACCATTGGCATGGCTTGTATATAGCATAAGCCAGTAAGTGTGAAGAATCCCTGTGTGAAAACAGGGAAAGGGTAAGTGAACCCAATCAGAAAAGGGGTTACAGGGAAGGCGATCCATGTATCGGATATGCAATCGCTTTTGGTTGAAGAATCGAAGGGTCTGAAGACAGTGCCGTCAGGGAAGCAAGAGCGTAACCGATCGATATCAGGATCGGTGAATCGGCATAGCTCCATTGAAGGATTTTTGGTTAAACCTTGACTCTTTAATGGACTTTTGTGTTCAGGATTTTTGGCGGGTGAGGAACGAAGATTCATCTTTGCTATTGATTCTGAAGAACAGAGGATCAGGGATAAGAAATTAGAGAGAAGGGAGAAAGAGAATACCTGCTAAGATCTTCGGATACGGATTTAAAGAAGAGGGTCTCGATTATAAATGCAGGATTTGATCCTTATCTCCAACCCTATTTATAATGATTGTTGTTGCAGGGGGGGTGACTGTCGCTGACATCAGCATCGCAACGGCTATATCTCTTAGCAACGGCTAGTCCAGAAATCGTTCAAACATGACTATCTAATTGGATATTAACTAATCATGTTTGGGGGCAATTGTTAGGGATAGAATTTCACAGCTTATGGATCACGGATCCTCAAGTGCAGCTTGGATCACGGATCCTCAGAAGATGTTGCAAAACTAAGGATCCAGGATCCTCATTATTATCCTAACACTAACAATTGTTTCCATCATTTTTAAACTTGTTTTGCAGGTGTATTCGAATAGGACTTGGTCCAACCGAGATTCTAAGGGAATATGCTTGGTGATTCTGCACGTGCTTGAACTCTTCGACCGTTATGGTGATCGTGGGGGACTTGCATCATTTGCGGATAGTTAGTTAGGCTAGATATTTCTATTTTTAATGGGGATACAAGCTTGATTTAGACATTATTATTAGCAACACAACTGCACTACACTTGAGCTCTCAAGAACTCTCTGCGATTACACACTCTTGCACACTAATGATCCTTGTACCAAGCTTGTTATCATCCCGATTTGTAACCTTTATTGATTTAATATAGTTGGTGATCGGTAGTTTCCATCACCCGAGGTTTTTTATGCCGGAGATCATTCATTGATCAAGGGCTTTTTCCTCGTATAAATTCTTGTGTTCATTACTCATTTCGAATACTTGTTGTTCATACATTTGATCATTTAACTAAGCATCATACCTCAAAAAATCAGATTTGATTACATTATCCTTGTGTGATTTTTGACCAAAACAATGGGGTCCTTAAAAAATTTAACATACTGGTTCTACTTTTTTTTAAAAGCATTGGGGTCCGTGGACCCCAACCTGTTCCATGTGGGTCCGCCTCTGCCAGTGAGGGGTCGTGTCGCCTTCAAGGTGGACGGCAGAGCATTGGTGGTCATCGGTTTCATAGGGGTGCTTCGACAACTGGGTATCATTAATAATAACTATTATTACAGTCATGATTGTAGAAGTCACTAGTCGCTTTTGGGTATGTCGATTGAGGAGTTGCGAGTACTCAACCTAAGCGGAGGGTACTCGGACATGTTAAATTATAAAGAAATTAGTTTTTGGAAAACTATATATATGTCAAATATCAAAAGTTAATTGATATTTATTACAATGTCAATATAAATAAAAAATACAAGTTCGAATAGTAAAGTATTTCAAAAATTAATATTCATTCCTTGAAAAATTATATTCATTCTTTAATACATGTTTTGTTTTATTTTTAATTTAAACTCGGATCGGGTTGACGAACTAGATCCGATGTTGTCGACGTTAACCGCACTTGATCGAGTACGAGTAATTAAGCGGAGTTGAATTAAAACGCCTCGACGACCTACTTTGTAGCGATTACTCAAGGAGTACTCGACCTCCAAGACCTTGTTTAACAACATTGATTATGGTAACAATATAAATAGAAAACCATAATTATCACGTCGACTATTTATTTATTTTTGAGTATACTGCCATTTTGGTCCCTGATGTTTGGTCACTTTTGCCACTTTAGTCCAAAACTCAAACCTTTTGCATCTGGGTCCATGTGGTTTCAGTTTTATTGCCATTTTGGTCCAAAAGTGAAATCAGGTTATATTTTTCTTATAAAATCTTGCTATTTTGTCCTTTTCCTAAGGGGTAAAATGGTCATTTTAAGCATTGATACACTCTAATTTACACATATTTTAGTCCCCCGTTTTACCCCTATTTTATGCGTTTTTGGCCGTAAAACCGTCGTTCGGATACTTATTTATCTACATTTGTGTTTACAGGCCTAAAACTGCATTTCAGACAAGATGATAGCAAAAACGAGGACTTTCCGGACAAAACGACAAATCTGCGGACTTTCTGTTAAGGATTCTGATCTGGGCCTGTGGAACGGTCGTTCCACCTGATGCACGGTCGTGCATCTCCGACATCGATGATCATCTCGGAACTGAACGGTCGGTGCGACCTGGCGTGCAACATGTAGCTCGGAACTGAACGGTCGTTCCGTCCCGAAGAACGACCGTGTAACTTCAGATCTGGTCAACGATCCGGTGACGTATGCAGTATGGCGACCCATCTTCAATAATTCAATAAAGTGAACGATCGTTCCATATGGGGAACGACCGTGCAACAGCAAAAAAGTATAAAAACTCAGCAGAAACTTTCTGCTCGATATTCTGGATTTTTGGAGAGCTCTCAGGCGATTTTCAGGCTCCGGAGGCATTAGCTTTCACCCGGATTCAAGCCACATTATCCCGATTAGCTCGATTACTACCCGGATCCTTAGTCTAGTACTTGTTTATGGTTTGATTTTCTAATCTTTCCAAGTTTTTGTTAATCTTTCAAGTACTTAGATTATGATTTATGTTTTATTGTAGCCTTTGGGCAAAAACACAACAATCCCTTGCTAGATTATAACCATTAGTTTGTTAAACTTTGTTTGTAATGACATTTGAAGTATTTTCTATGTTAATCTTTGATGATTAGTTTGCAACCTTGTTATTGATATTGAATTCTTGATTATAAGTAATTATGTTGGATGATTGGTGCTTGGTTAGTTAAGATAGTTGAAAAATGAAGCTTAATTAATCTTGTATTAGTAAACTTTGAATTTGGTTAACTAGTTTAACTTGGTTTAAATGTATGCATCATGATACTAGAAATGGTTAGTGATTTAATAAAATGTAATTATTGTTAATCAAGAGAGCTTGCCGTCACGTAAGGACCTAAACGGGTTAGATGGTGTCGTTATGAATTCTTGCCATGATTTGTTAGCTTAGTTAGTAGTTTAGGCCAAAATTGATATCTTGGTGAATTATTGTGCAAGATTTGTAAAATGAACTCGGTTGTGATTTAATCTAGTTTATGCTTATCTCGGTGGTTGCATTGTGTTTATCGGTGTCGCTTTCCTTGTTTAAGTGAAGTTAGAATAATCCTAACGGCTGCCTAACTTATTTTTAAGAGATTTTCATAGACATTTATCAATTGCACGTTAAAGAACAATTTTAGGTGGTTAAAGTGTGTCTATCGTTTTAACTTTCCGAATGATTGTCATGTTAGGATTCCCGAAAGGGATACTAATTGTTTTAAATTGGAAAATTGACCGAATGCTTCTAGTGCCAAAACTTACTTAGTTGACATGCTGTGGTTGTGTATTAAGCAAGGCTTTTTATCTACTTTTTATTATGTTTTTATTATGTATTTGGTTATGTTTACTTTAGTTTAGTTTAAATCAACCAAACCTATGTTTTTACCGGTAGTTTAGTGACAAAGGTCTAGTATTATTTCTCCGCCCATTTCCTTGGATCGATACTTGGTTCTTACCGATACTTTATTACATATATGACGGGGTATACTTGCCTCTTTCGTGTGTGTTTTGATGTAAAAGTAATAATCACTTTTATAAATTTAAAACCCAATCGTGTGTAATTCATTGCAAAATATTATGTATATATACGCACACGTCAAGCATTAATATATATATATATATATATATATAATTAAAAAAAACTCAAAACAACTAATCAACTCTCAACTCCCTTCTCTTACTCTTTCCCCCCCTCTCTCTCTCTTTCTCTCTCTCTCCCGATCTCCCCTCTCTAACACCACCGCCACCATGACCCCCCCCTTCTCACCACCACCACCACTACCTCCCCACCACAGCCGCCACCACCACCTCCTTCTCACCAATCCCCAAATATGAATTTCCCTCAATCTGAATGTGAGTCCTAACCCTAGCCAAGAACACATCCCCCATTCAATTCCATTTGGAGGTTGAACTTGGTTTAGTATGTAACAACCCTCCAAAATATTTTCTGACACCCTTAATATATTTAAAGTGTCCCTATATGTCTTAACATATACCCCGTATAAGAAAACCGAGCCCAAATACCTTTTTATAATTAAATATCAAATAAAAACAAATTTTAATGCTTGCTCGCGGGGTGCGAAGCCCTTAGCCAGATTCGTCGCGGGCCGCGGCATCTCAGAGTCAGGGCGAGCCCTTGAGCCGTCACGTGTCACCACTCGTGTCAAGCCTAGTGGCGAGTCAGCCAAGCCAGGGCCTACCCTAGTTGGCCTCGCGGGCCGCGAAGACCCTGGAGAGCATCTACGCGGGGCGCGACAAGGTCTGAATCAGGCCCTATAAATAGCAACCATCGGCTGATCATTCGAACTCACACACAATCTTTTCTCTCTCGAAATTTTATATAGTTAAAGTGATTTTCGGGTATAATACCCCCCTAATTAACGAAGTTCTGCCCCGTTGTAAGTATCATAACCCCGGTTACGTATTAGATACGCTGCCCGATTGATCCAGGGTTCCGTAACGGCTGTCGTGGTTCTGCCCGACGTAGTCGTTGGAATGCCGTCTCGGGGAGGGTATTACTAATGTAAATATTGGGTTATTATACTAACACATGTGCATTTGTGTAATTAATAGATAATCACCAGGAAATCCTTAAGGAAAACCCTAAGACAGCAATGTGAGTAATCTCCTTTTTGCAAATTGTTTTTACAAAACCTCACTTAATTAATGATATATTAAACAGTGATTGAGTATTTGTATTCTACAATTATCGTCGGTATGTTGGGGTTTTGTATACAAAATTTGTTACTACATTGTGAGTAGTAACACGACCACAAGTCGGGTTGACAGTACCGTGGGTGGTAATTAAAGTAGATGGAAACAAATGAAATTGCGCGACCATCCTCAATACTGTACAATGGTTTTTATAAGTCTTGATTAAACTGGGATTCACTCACCGGTATTTTCCACTGACAAAATGTTTTTAAACGCGTTTCAGGTAACAAAATATGAAAGCCATGATGTGTGCAAAATGCAACATATAAATTACATCAAATGTGGCATAAAACTAACCCTTTTTTAGTGCTAATGTTGGAAAAAGTGTGTTTTTGTCTTCCTTTTGTATTTTCAGGATTAAATGAGCTCAAATGAACAAAAGAAGCAAAAAGGCAGCTAAATCTAACATAAATAAAAGAAAAGGAATAAATGTGGCATGCCCGACTCCCCGACAGCATCTTCCCAAGCAAAACAAGAGAACAGAAGGCTGAACACGCCCCGTGCACAATGAGCACGGGGGCATGCCCAAGTGTCTGCAGAAAAGACAAAGCTGTTGAAGCTTCTATCACCCACCACGGTGTTACACCCCTTTCTAAGGCGGAAGCACGAGGTGTGATCTTGAAAGGTTCTCATTACATACGAATGGTAAACATACTACATGCTCGTAAAAATAACTCCAAATGCCAATAACATTAAGTATTAAAAACATAGGTTAAGTTTAGAGTTTACAGCATAAAACATTGTCTGAAAAGTTTACAACATTATTCAAAGACAAAAATAAGGGTTTTGGTCCTTATATCACCACACGGAGTGGGACATATCAACCAAACCCCGCAAAACAGCATAGGAGTCTTGACACAACATAGCTAACAACATAAACAACATCCAAGAGCAAGAGTAAGACCGCGTGCACACCCACTTTAGTTACCTAAAATACATGTGAGTTTTTAGAAAATCGTCAACATAATGTTGGTGTGAATTCATACAGTTTTTGTATTGAACGTTTGTATACTTGAATGAAAACATGGTATGTAATTTCTATGAAACCAGTATTTCTGTAAATATAAGGAAATCGAGATCGCTAATGGTTTGCAATGCCATTAACATGTGACACGACATAGGAAGCATCCAAACCGTAGGCATTTTTAGCTGTCGAATCCACGACTGTCGATTCACTACTAGAGACACAAAAGCACTGCTTGGTACTAGTATGACCAAGAGTGTGGCTGCCTGAAACCCATTAGATCTAACCTTTTGTTCTGCGGTATTGGTATGTAACTGATTAATGGTGCTTATGACACCCTATTCGTGACATGATCTAAAGTATCATTCCTTAGTTTTTGTATTCGACATACCATAACACATGTATTTTCCCCAAGTTTAAAAAGCATGTAAAAGTTTAAAAGTGGGGACATGAACTCACAACTTTGCGTTTCCTGCGTCGTAAACTTCACCGGGTTTGCATATTTAGCGTCGTGACCTATACGTGTTTTATTAACGTTAGTCACTAGACTTGTGTCGCACAAGTACAAGTCACCATCTTTTATGTATGTGATCTTTGTTGTTAAAAATAATTCATTTTTTTAACTATGCCTCTTACTTATATTATTTTCCCACAAATAAATATAAGTATCTTGTATTTTTCACCCGAGTTATATTTTCGTCCAAAAATTACATTTTAAGTTCATAACTTGTTCATGTTCTTCTATGTATTCTCATGTATTTGTCTATGCATGTTGTATGTGTATTTTTTGTATTTTTTTTATCTTGAAGAAATCATCATTTCTTAACTTGAAATTTACACAAAAATTAGGGAAACCTTGGTAAATATTTTTAGGAAAATTTTTAGGGAATAAGTTTCACCAAAACTTATATTTTTCTAAGTGTCAAAATTTTATAGAAATTTTGACATGGTTTCCCCTAAAAATGGAGGTTTCCCATATTTTCAAAACATGTGTTTATTTTCTTTTAAAATCAACCCCAATCATCAACAATACAATCAAGACTTACCATAAGCCAAGATCATGTAAATTATACTACATAATGAACTTGAAGTTTTTGTAAGAACTTGTAGTAACTTACCATGTTAGTTAGTAGGTTTAGTTACCCTTTAAAACATTGTTATTTGTTTGCAAATCACATTCTTGAAAGATTTCTTCATTTACAACTTGTAAGATGATTTTTCTAAAAATATTTCTTTTTGTATTTTTCTTGTTACAATCATGCTCCTAGTCTTGATTTAACATTAAAAATGTGATTAGTTTACTTAGAAACCATGACTTTGTAAATCTTATAAATAAACTTGGTTTCTTGAAAAAATCATTTTTGTAATCACAATCTAGTAGGTTTCTTATGATGTCTAACATTACTAACACAAACCATCAATCATCAAGAAGCAAATCAACACAATCAACATGTATTCATATGCTTATAAGCTTATGTTAGAGATTTATGTTTATGTTCCTTATTGTTCATCATGCTTAACAATGTTCATCATCTATTAACCAACAATATATGAAGTATCAAGAGATCATAAGGGTCTTACTACTAGCACAAGGCTAGGGAAGAACACTTGATGTTGTAGATCACAAATGTGGAGGATAAAAGCTAATGGGAGAGGTCCTTCAAGATCCACAAGCTTCCAACTTCCTTAATCACCTTCTTACACCTTAGGATGGTCTTGGAATGGATGGATAATGGATGAAAGGTGGTGGTGGAGTTGTTGTTGTTCTCAGCTGAATGGAGGGGAGAAGGGAGAGAGATGAGTGGTGTGTGTATTGTGTGTTAGAATGAGAGCTTTAGGACATCTTATAACCATCTAACTTCTTTATCCAATGGGTCTTGTGTTTGTAATAGTACATACATAATCTCTAAATATATCTTCACAAATCTTAGGAGATTTAGTAAGATCATACAATTTCAAAGGTAGGGCCACTAAGGTGACCGTCCACCAGGGGGGGGGGGGGGTCTTGGTTGGGTTTAAATGATAAGTTAGATGATTAAGTTAGATTTCAAGTGCATAGATTAGTATTTAGGTGTATGATATGTTATATAGTGTGTTAGGGTGTTCGGGGATCATAACTAGCTCAGAAACATTAAAACAATGCTTCTAGTATAATTTTGATGTTTCGGGTAGTGTTCGGTTGTTCGGTTAGATACCGGTTCGTTAAAGTGCTAAATTGCGCCGTTTAGTGTCCTTTAAGTACCCTTATGTGACACTTTTAATTCCCGAAGCTTAGGAAAGCATTCAGGGCCATTTAGTCATATTTTTACATGTTACTAACTTGTTAAAATGCTGAATTTTGCTTAAATATGCTGAAATATGAAAAATTCAGTATTTAAAGTGTGTTCCGGGTGCTTTTCAGTGCACATTTTAGCTTCCGGAAAGTCTATATGTTAACCCTTGTATCCATACTTGGGTTTTAATGTATTTTAGACTTTGGGCCTACTCCCAGGCCCTAATTCCATTATCTGGCTGCTTTTTGCAAAGTTGCTGACACAGCGTGTCTTACCGGTGAGTTTACTAGTCTTTCTGACGCAACGCTAACAGTAATGCATAAAGCAAAATTTGAAGTATAAAACGTGCATGAATTCACAAGTATAGCATGTAATCTGACAATGTTGACGTTTAAGCACATAATTGCAGATATTAAATAATTATAAAACTGTATGGAAATTACCGGTTTTGTGCCAGTTGTCACAGTCTCCCCCCGTTAAAAGAATTTCGTCCCGAAATTCAGGCTGGGTTAACTCTCGCAGGATTTTTCTTGAACAGGTGGGGGTACTTTACTTTAAACCGGTCTTCACGTTCCCACATGTACTCGGGTCTGTGCTTAGAGTTCCAACGTACTTTGAAAAGTTTGACACTACTCCTCCGGGTCTTGTTGACTTTCCAGTCTGTAACCTTAACGGGTTGTTCTGTAAATCGGAGTGTGTCATCAATATGAACTTCATCCGCAGGGATGACCACTGTTTCTTGGGTTTGACTCTTCTTAAGGTTGGACACATGAAACGTATCATGTACTCCGTTAAGTTCTTCCGGTAACTCCAATTTGTAAGCCACAGTACCAATTCTTTCCAAGATCTTGAATGGTCCGATGTATCGTTGATTCAGCTTTCCACGTTTTCCAAATCTTGCTACGCCCTTCCAAGGTGAGACCTTCAACAAAACTTTGTCTCCCACCTCGAATTCTAAGGGTTTTCGTCTTCGATCGGCGTAGCTCTTTTGTCGATCTCGAGACGCCTTAATGCGTTCTCGGATCTGCATGATTTTATCGGTTGTCTCTTGAACAAGTTCAGGACAAACCATACATTTGTCTCCAGCGTCTGCCCAACATAATGGTGAGCGGCACTTGCGGCCATATAGAGCTTCGAACGGTGCGGCTTTTATGCTCGTATGATAACTGTTATTGTAGGAAAACTCAACTAAAGGTAGGTGAGTATCCCAACTGCCGCCTAGGTCCATAACGCTTGCGCGAAGCATATCCTCCAGCGTTTGTATGGTTCGTTCGCTCTGGCCATCTGTTTGCGGATGGAAGGTCGTGCTTAGATCTAGTTGAGATCCAAAGGCTTCCTGGAAAGATTGCCAGATCCTTGAGACAAACGTCCATCTCTGTCTGAAATAATTGAGATAGGCACTCCATGACGTGCCACAATCTCTTTCAGGTACAGCTCAGCAAGTTTTCCGGTGCTATCCTTCTCTCGGATCGGTAGGAAATGCGCAGACTTTGTTAATCGATCGACTATTACCCATATCATATCGTGCCCTCTCGGGGTCCTGGGTAATTTCATTATGAAGTACATCGAGATTTGCTCCCACTTCCACATGGGTATCTCTGGCTGTTGCAGTAGACCGGACGGTTTTTTATATTCAGCCTTAACTTTAGCACAGGTTAGGCACTTTCTAACATAGATAGCAACATCGCTTTTAAGCCTCGGCCACCAATAGTAATCCTTCAAGTCTTGATAGATTTTGTCCGATCCTGGATGGATCGAGTATCTCGACTTGTGAGCTTCATTAAGAATGACTTCTCGATTACTGCCATAGAGCGGAACCCAAATACGCCCCTTAAAGTATAAGGTTCCCTCTTTGTTTGGCACCAAATTCTTCAGCATACCTCGGAGGTATTCAGCTCTACGATTCTCCATCTTAAGGGCTTCTTGTTGTGCGTCATGAATGCGTGCAGTGAGGTTCGTTCGAATAGTCATTTCCAATGCTCGAACCCTAAGGGTCTTAATCCTTTCTTTTCGGCTTAACGCGTCTGCTACAACGTTTGCCTTTCCAGGATGGTACTTAATCTCACTATCATAATCGTTCAGCAACTCAACCCACCGTCGCTGACGCATGTTTAATTCCTTCTGATCAAATATGTGTTGTAGGCTTTTGTGATCTGTGAAGATTGTACATCGAGTACCATATAAATAATGTCGCCAGATCTTCAAAGCGAATACCACTGCGCCTAGCTCTAGGTCGTGAGTGGTATAGTTCCTTTCATGCACCTTCAACTGTCTCAAAGCGTAAGCGATGACTTTTTGGCGTTGCATGAGCACACAACCCAACCCTTGACGCGAAGCGTCCCAGTACACCACGAAGTCTTCAGTGCCTTCGGGTAAGGATAGTATCGGTGCATCGCATAGCTTATTTTTGAGCAGTTGGAAGGCTTCTTCCTGCTTAACACCCCAGTCGTACTTCTTGTCTTTCTGCGTAAGGGTAGTCAGCGGTTGAGCTATCTTGGAGAAATTCTCGATAAATCGCCGGTAATAGCCCGCTAAGCCCAAAAATTGTCCAACTTCAGTTGGGGTTTTGGGTTCTTCCCAATTCTTTATCGCTTCTATCTTGGCTGGGTCTACATGAAAGCCCTTCTCATTCACAACGTGACCAAGGAACTGTACTTCACGAATCCAGAATTCGTACTTTGAGAACTTTGCATAAAGTTTCTCTTTCTTTAGTAGTTCCAAAATGGTCCTGAGGTGTTGCTCGTGCTCTTCTCTCGTTCGTGAGTAAATCAGGATATCGTCGATAAATACAATCATGAATTTATCGAGATATGGTTTGCAAACGCGGTTCATTAGATCCATAAATACCGCTGGCGCGTTCGTCAGTCCAAATGGCATCACCAGGAATTCGTAATGCCCATAACGCGTTCTGAATGCAGTCTTTGGTACGCTTTCCTCTTGGATTCTTAACTGATGGTATCCAGATCGAAGGTCGATCTTGGAATAGTAGCTCGATCCTCGCAACTGATCAAATAAGTCATCAATCCTCGGTAGTGGGTACCGATTCTTGACAGTGTGCTTGTTCAACTCTCTATAGTCGATACACATCCGCAAAGTTCCATCCTTCTTCTTCACGAACAATACTGGAGCTCCCCAAGGTGAGAAGCTTGGCCTTATGAATCCTTTATCCAACAACTCCTGGAGTTGTGTAGATAATTCTTGCATCTCGGATGGTGCAAGCCGATAGGGTGCCTTGGCTACAGGAGCGGCTCCTGGAACCAAGTCTATATGGAATTCGACTTGTCGTTGCGGAGGTAGTCCTAGCAGATCTTTGGGAAAAACATCAGGGAATTCCTTCACCACAGGAATGTCTCCGAGTTTCGGCTCCTCAACCTTCTTATCTACAACGTGCGCCAGGAAAGCAACACATCCTTTCCTTAAGCACTTCTGCGCCTTCATACAACTGATGATTCGCAGAGGCGTGTCTCGTTTTTCTCCATGCACGATGAGAGTTTCATCATTCGCAAGAGGGATGCGAATGATTTTCTCGTGATAAACAACTTCAGCCTTGTTCTTGGACGACCAATCCATTCCGACCACTACATCGAAGCTACCCAATTGAATAGGTAAGAGGTCGATGCTAAATCTTCGCTCACCAAGTTCTAATGTGCAGCCCCTAACAACTTCGCCCGATTCGACAAGTTTACCATTGGCTAGTTTTATGGAACAAGTAATATCTAATCTACTAGATTCTATTCCAAGCATACGTTTAAATTCCACAGACATGAAGCTATAATCGGCACCAGTGTCAAATAGTATGGATGCAAAGTGATTGTTAACGAGAAATGTACCGGTGACCACATTAGGGTCCTCGCGTGCGTTCCTTGCTCCAATCACGAATGCTCGAGCCAGAGCATTATTCTCCCTTGGGCAATCTTTCCTGAAATGGTCCTTGCTTCCACAACCAAAGCATCCTTGGTTCTGCCCTGCTCCATTACCATTCTGGTTACCATTGCCATTGCCATTTCCACCACCGTTTCTATTGCTAGCACCGTTGCGGTTTCCATTCCCGTTCCCGTTCCTATTACCACTTCCATTTCCTTTTTCCCAACAGTTCTCTGTATGGTGACCCAGTTTTCCACAATTGTCGCATTTTGGTACGCGACAAACTCCTTCGTGATGACGCTTGCACTGGTTGCAGATGGGCAGAGTGCCCTGATATCCCCTGGCAGGAGCGTCATTCATGGCTGCAAGAGTTCTCGCCTCCTGTGGCGGATTGGGGTCACGCTTCTTATTGTTGGAGTTCTTGTTGTTACGTGTCGCTTGATTCAGGTTCGAATGCTTCCTTTTCTTGTCACCAGACGACTCAGCGTGCGTCTCGGTCTTTTCAGTTGGATTTAGTGATAACTTCTTCATGCGAACAGCATCTTCAGTAAGACTGACAGCCAGAGTTACAGCCTGAGTGATCGTTTCAGGTTTGGCCGAAGTTACCATGCTGGGAAACTCCGGAGCCAATCCCCAGATGTAGCGCTCAACGCGCTTAAATTCAGGTGTCACCATATAAGGGATCACTCTTGACAAATCATGGAACCTTCGGGTATAACCAGTAATGTCTGCACCTTCCATGGTCAAGTGTCAGAACTCAGTCTCCAACCTTTGGAGTTCAGCACGAGAGCAATACTTCTCTCTCATTCGTTCCTTTAGTTCATCCCACGTCATGTCGTACGCAGCATCATCACCCAGAGTCTGGACTTGCAAATTCCACCAAGTCAAAGCTTCATCAACAAACAACCCCGTAACAAAAGTGACTTGCTGATCCGCGGTACACTTGCTCATGCGGATAGTGGAATCAGTCTTCTCCGTCTAGCATACAAAAGCCACTGCACCTCCAGTGCCGTCGTAGTTTAGTGGCTTGCAGTCGAGAAACTATTTGAAAGTGCAGCCTTGAGCTGTGTTTCCTCCAGACGTATCTCCCTGTCCATTACATCTAGCATTGCTTGGTCCTCCACTTTGTTCGGTGCGGTTCACCTCGTATTGGGCGATAGCTGCGGAGATCCTTTCTTCTAGTAGGGCGTTCAGTTCTTCAGCAGTCCTCGGCAGAAGAGGAGGAGTGGGTTGATCGAAATCCTAATTGTTCACAGCTCTCCTAGGTGCCATGTTCTGAAAGAACATAACACAACAGGGTTAGACATTTGTTTGATATCGTCATACGAGACAATAGTAGTATATATACACAGGTATATACCACATAAGTGACATCAAACAATCCGCCATATAAATCAATTCATACAGCAACAAGCATGCATAAATAGATAAATACCGATGTGTCATAAGATATTCACCGAGTCTCTACACATATTAGGGTAACTTGTTACATCGTTGTTTGCGAAGTAAACAAAATGTATAAGGGTTACATCACCCCATAGTACAAGTTTAATATATGTAAAAGACAAAATATCTTTCTTCACATTGGCGGTTCTTGTCTTTATACCCTAAATCATTACTCCAATAGAGCATTTAATAGGCTGGGTGAGGGTGTTCACATTTGACCTTCTCTTGTATTGAAGGAATCTCGTTTGATACGTGACAAGACTTGTTGTGGTTTCTGTGCACTGAATTCCATAATTATGTATGCATCCATAATTACGTAAGTCCTTGCACAGTCCGCACAGTTCGTTTCATCGTCGGATCACTTCCTTCAGATAGGCCACTACTTTCAGGCAAAGACACAAGTGCCTGAGATATTCTATTTCTAGTATGTATATATTAACTATCACACATAGTTGCAAGCAATTTCTAGTCAAAGATAAGTGCTACTCCAGTGCACCCTAAGTCTCGTAGTGTCCTTACTTGACTCTTTGAAAATTGTTTTTGGCAGTGGATGTCGCGGAAAGTTTTATGCAATGAAAACTTTTGAAAAAATTGTTTTCGTGAGAGGATCCTAAAAATTGTAGTCTATACTCGAGAAAGAATCCTGGTTCACTACAATCGCAGCTCTGATACCAATCTGTCACACCCCTTTCTAAGGCGGAAGTACGAGGTGTGATCTTGAAAGGTTCTCATTGCATACGAATGGTAAACATACTACATGCTCGTAAAAATAACTCCAAATGCCAATAACATTACGTAATTAAAAACATAGGTTAAGTTTAGAGTTTACAGCATAAAACATTGTCTGAAAAATTTACAACATTATTCAAAGACAAACATAAGGGTTTTGGTCCTTATATCACCACACGGAGTGGGACATATCAACCAAACCCCGCAAAACAGCATAGGAGTCTTGACACAACATAGCTAACAACATAAACAACATCCAAGAGCAAGAGTAAGACCACGCGCACACCCACTTTAGTTACCTGAAATACATGTGAGTTTTTGGAAAATCGTCAACATAATGTTGGTGTGAATTCATGCAGTTTTTGTATTGAACGATTGTATACTTGAATGAAAACATGGTATGTAATTTGTATGAAACCAGTATTTCTGTAAATATAAGGAAATCGAGATCGCTAATAGTTTGTAAGGCCATTAACATGTGACACGACATAGGAAGCATCCAAACCGTAGGCATTTTTAGCTGTCGAATCCACGACTGTCGATTCACGACTAGAGACACAAAAGCACTGCTTGGTACTAGTATGACCAAGAGTGTGACTGCCTGAAACCCATTAGATCTAACCTTTTGTTCCGCGGTCTTGGTATGTAACTGATTAATGGTGCTTATGGCACCCTATTCGTGACATGATCTAAAGTATCATTCCTTAGTTTTTGTATTCGACATACCATAACACATGTATTTTCCCCAAGTTTAAAAAGCATGTAAAAGTGGGGACATGAACTCACAACTTTGCGTTTCCTGCGCCGTAAACTTCACCGGGTTTGCTTATATAGCGTCGTGACCTATACATGTTTTATTAACGTTAGTCACTAGACTTGTATCGCACAAGTACAAGTCACCATCTTTTATGTATGTGTTCTTTGTTGTTAAAAATAATTCATATTTTTAACTATGCCTCTTACTTATATTATTTTCCCACAAATAAATATAAGTATCTTGTATTTTTCACCCGAGTTATATTTTCGTCCAAAAAATACATTTTAAGTTCATAACTTGTCCATGTGCTTCTATGTATTCTCATGTATTTGTCTATTCATGTTGTATGTGTATTTTTTGTATTTTTTATCTTGAAGAAATCATCATTTCTTAACTTGAAATTTACACAAAAATTAGGGAAACCTTGGTAAATAGTTTTAGGTAAATTTTTAGTGAATAAGTTTCACCAAAACTTATATTTTTCTAAGTGTCAAAATTTTATAGAAATTTTGACATGGTTTCCCCTAAAAATGGAGGTTTCCCATATTTTCAAAACATGTGTTTATTTTCTTTTAAAATCAACCCCAATCATCAACAATACAATAAAGACTTACCATAAGCCAAGATCATGTAAATTATACTACATAATGAACTTGAAGTTTTTGTAAGAACTTGTAGTAACTTACCATATTAGTTAGTAGGTTTAGTTACCCTTTAAAACATTGTTTTTTGTTTGCAAATCACATTCTTGAAAGATTTAGTCATTTACAACTTGTAAGATGATTTTTCTAAAAATATTTCTTTTTGTATTTTTCTTGTTACAATCATGCTCCTAGTCTTGATTTAACACTAAAAATGTGATTAGTTTACTTAGAAACCATGACTTTGTAAATCTTATAAATAAACTTGGTTTCTTGAGAAAATCATTTTTGTAATCATCTATTTACAAGATTTGTATTTTGTTTAAATCATCTTTACATATGAAAACAAATTTCATCATTCAAGTTCATGTATATGATCATCTTGGTCTTTCACAAGATCATCACCTTAACTTACTAGATCATGTGTTTAATCACAATTTAGTAGGTTTCTTATGATGTCTAACATTACTAACACAAACCATCAATCATCAAGAAGCAAATCAACACAATCAACATGTATTCGTATGTTTATAAGCTTATGTTAGAGATTTATGTTTATATTCCTTAGTATTCATCATGTTTAACAATGTTCATCATCTATTAACCAACAATATATGAAGTATCAAGAGATCATAAGGGCCTTACTAATAGCACAAGGCTAGGGAAGAACACTTGATGTTGTAGATGAAAAATGTGGAGGATAAAAGCTAATGGGAGAGGTCCTTCAAGATCCACAAGCTTCCAACTTCCTTAATCACCTTCTTACACCTTAGGATGGTATTGGAATGGATGGATAATGGATGAAAGGTGGTGGTGGAGCTGTTGTTGTTCTCGGCCGAATGGAGGGAGAAGGGAGATAGATGAGTGGTGTGTGTAGTGTGTGTTAGAATGAGAGCTTTAGGACATCTTATAACCATCTAACTTCTTTATCCAATGGGTCTTGTGTTTGTAATAGTACATACATAATCTCTAAATATATCTTCACAAATCTTAGGAGATTTAGTAAGATCATACAAGATCAAAGATGGGGCCACTAAGGTGATCGTCCACCATGGGGGGGGGGGGGTCTTGGTTGGCTTTAAATGATAAGTTAGATGATTAAGTTGGATTTCAAGTGCATAGATTAGTGTTTAGGTGTATGATATGTTATATAGTGTGTTAGGGTGTTCTGGGATCATAAATAGCTCAGAAACATTAAAACAATGCTTCTAGTATAATTTTGATGTTTCGGGTAGTGTCCGGTTAGATACCGGTTCGTTAAAGTGCTAAATTGTGCCGTTTGGTGTCCTTTAAGTACCCTTTTGTGACACTTTTAATTCCCGACACTTAGGAAAGCATTCAGGGCCATTTAGTCATATTTTTACATGTTACTAACTTGTTAAAATGCTGAATTTTGTTTAAATATGCTGAAATATGAAAAATTCAGTATTTAAAGTGTGTTCTGGGTGCTTTTCAGTGCACATTTTAGCTTCCGGAAAGTCTATATGTTAACCCTTGTATCCATACTTGGGTTTTAATGTATTTTAGACTTTGGGCCTACTCCCAGGCCCTAATTCCATTATCTGGCTGCTTTTTGCAGAGTTGCTGACACAGCGTGTCTTACCGGTGAGTTTACTAGTCTTTCTGACGCAACGCTAACAGTAATGCATAAAGCAAAATTTGAAGTATAAAACGTGCATGAATTCACAAGTATAGCATGTAATCAGACATTGTTGACGTTTAAGCACATAATTGCATATATTAAATAATTATAAAACTGTATGGAAATTACCGGTTTTGTGCCAGTTGTCACACACAGGGGCGTGCCCAGCGGACACGGGGCCGTGGTTAACTCTAAGATTCGCAGAATCTAGGGAAATCTTGATAGTACAGATACGCTTCTGTACACGGGGTCGTGCCCAGCGGACACGGGGGCGTGGTCAACTAATGCAGACAAACTGCAATTAATGAAGAAAGAGAAGATGGGTGGACACGGGGCCGTGTCTGGGCTTCTGTGCAGGCTATAAATAGGGGTGCTTGGCTCATTTGCAAACCATCCCTTGGCAAACCACCTCTCTCACACTTCACCCACCCACCACCACCATCACAACCCACATCCACCACCATCATCCATCATCCATCATAGAGTGTGTGAGTAGTCTCGGGATCCAAGATTGATCGTAAGAGTTCTTGACAATCAAAGGCCATGTTTGCCTAAGTCTCTTACATCACTTGGTGAAGACAAGTGTCTAGTGTAATACTTTTTATTTTTAATCTTTTCGCACTTTTTATTTGGTTCTGTATTAATGACTTTAATAACTTGTTTCTTATGTTGAAGGTGAGTCTTCCTTATCGTTTGTCCGTGGTGTCTTGGCATTATTTTACTGTCTATATAAAATAAAAGATTTTCACCATTCATATCTCCACGGTCTATATAGAGATATGTTGGCTACCTGGTCGGGGGTTAAGGGAACGGTTTGGTAAGAGTCTTGCCTTGTTCAGTGTATAGATCCTGCAAGGACCTGGGTTAACTTTAGTAGGACCTCCTTCAATACCCACTGGTATTGGATGGCGGGGGTCCGAACTCCTTGATCCCCTCATATGTAAACTACTATTAATACTTTAACCCGGCTACTTAGGACTGTATCCTTGCTGACTCAGACTACTTAGCCGAGGGTAACGTCACCTCCAGAAGAGGGGCCTACCAGAATATGCATTAATAACTTAATTAATTATCTTTCAATAATCCAATCCTTTAGGATTGTATCCTTGCTGACTCAAACTACTGGGTTGAGGGTAACGTCACCTTCAGAAGAGGGGCCTAATACAATAACTAAGATAATCTCTTAAAAAGTGGAAAAGTGCGAAAATAATCAAAGGTTACACTAAACACGAGTCGGATCCAAGTGATTCATCTTGTCTATCTGTTTTTATTTTATTTTATTTTTCAGCATTTTAGTTAGTTTTATTTTTCTTGTTTAAAAACCTTTTCTAAACTTTTGATTTGATTAGACGTTGAGGATAAACCGGTATTAAAAGCTCTCGTGTCCTTGGACGACCTCGGTATCTTACCAACACGATACTACGCTCACGATGGGTGCACTTGCCCATATGTGTGTTTGGTGTTAGTAAAATATCGTGTTTTATAAATTTAAAACTTGACTAACGTGTAAAAGGGGCTAAAAATATACATAAAAATATATAACACCACACGCGTATCAAGTTTTTGGCGCCGTTGCCGGGGACACAAGGATTTTAAGAAAGTTAGGAATCAACGGCCTAATGATTTTTTTTATTTTTCTATTTTTTAGGATTTTTTTTTATTTTTCAGCTTCTGCAGAGCTCAGCACGGGCCGTGCCTGGTCGGACACGCGCCGTTCCCAGCATTGTTACTGGCAGTTTTTATTTTCCGAGTTACAGAGAGTTGAGCACGGGGTCGTGTCGGTGCAACACGGGGCCGTGTCGAACTCCCTAGTAACAGGGATCCGGAAAGCAATCACTGCATCTCCGACCACGGGCCGTGTTCATCTGAGCACGGGGCGTGGTGAAGTTTCTGACCAACGTTCTTTTTGTTTTTATTGCAGGACTTGGAACCCAGGCGCCACATCTGAACTTTCCACGTAGTGTATGAGGTCCAGTTCTAGTAGAGACATAAATGAACCCCTAGACGAGCCCGAACGCTTTCTAAGAAGAAGACTTAAAGCTAAAAACCAAGAGAAAGTTTCGGGGGACCCACTTCCAATGGCGGACCAACGTACCCTCATGGATTACCTACGACCCACCGTAGGTAATCTTGGCGCCACTATCAATGCACCGAATGTCGAAGCCAACAACTTCAAACTTCGGCCGCATTTGATACAAATGCTTCAAAACTCCGCAACTTTCCATGGGGTTGCGGACGAGGATCCCCATCTACATATTATTAATTTCTTAGAAATATGTGATACCTTTCGGATCAATGGAGCATCAAACGATGCCATCCGCCTTCGAATGTTTCCATTTTCACTAAAAGACCAAGCTAAGGCTTGGCTTAATACCCTCCCAGTTGTCTCGGTAAACACCTGGGATGAACTAGCCCAAAAATTTCTCTATAAGTATTTCCCCCCTGCTAAAATGGCTAAATTAATGACTGAAATTAATACATATTCACAAGAGGATGGGGAATCCTTATATGAAACTTAGGAAAGGTTCAAGGAGCTACTAAGAAAGTGTCCTCATCACGGTCTTGCGGTATGGCAACAAGTATCCACTTTCTATAATGGGTTGTTGCCACACACAAGATAGACACTTGACTCTAGCTCCGGGGAACTTTTAGGTAATCGTCGCCCAAATGAAATATATAATCAAATTGAGGAAATTGCTCAAACCAATTTTCAGTGGCACACTCCCCGAGGCAATAAATCTATTGCCCCGGGCACCCATAAGGTTGATGAAAGCACTTCTTTACAAGCTCAAATCGAGGCCCTTTCTTCAAAAATCAAAAAGCTAGAGATGGCAAAAACGGCCTCAGTTATGGCTTGTGAGGGGTGTGGTGGACCACATGAAAATTGGAGTTGTATGAAAGAAGTAGATAATCAAACAGAATCGGTAAACTACATTGATAATAGACCTAGGCCGTCGGGTCCTCCAACGGGTACCTACAACCAAGGATGGCGTAACCGCCCTAACCTTGGTTGGAGAGAACCCGACAATAGTAGTAACCAACAAAATCTAAACCAACGAACAAACTTTCAACAACCAAGAAACGAGTCACAAAATTTCTCTCAACAACAAGAGGAGCGAGAAAGGCTTGAATATACCGTATCTCGCCTCATCTCCGACACCGAAAAGAAAAACTCGGATCGATTTCAACAATTGGAATCGAATTTTAGAAATCAACAAGCTAGTATTCAAAACATTGAAAAACAATTAAATCAACTAGCTCAAAATTTCTCCGAGAGACCACAAGGCGCGTTACCAAGTAATACCGAAACCAACCCAAAAGCACAAGTACATCTCATCACATTGAGAAACCGTACCGTGGGTCCCGAGGAAGCTCCATTGCCTCCAACTGAAAAGAGCTGATCTAGCCAAGCCACAACTCCACCCACACCCCAACAAGAGACGGCTTCTCCACCAATTCACGAGCCCACCAAGAATCCTCCGGTTCCGTACCCCGGTCGGTTAATTCGCCAAAAGACCAATGAGCAATTCGCAAAGTTCAAAAATCTGCTAGAACAATTGCATGTTAATATTCCATTTATCGAAGTCCTAACTCAAATGCCTAAATATTCAAAATTTATGAGGGACTTCCTCACTCATAAAAGGAAAATTGAATCATTGCAATTAGTTAATTTAGGCGAAGAATGCTCCGCCTTGCTACTCAACAAACTCCCGCAAAAGAAGATTGACCCTGTAAGCTTCACAATTCCTTGTTCAATTGGGGAATCCCCCATTCGCAATGCACTAGCCGACCTAGGGGCTAGCATCAACCTCATGCCCGCATCAATGTTCAACCGACTCGGCCTAGGGAAAACAAGCCCTACAAAAATGAGTATACAACTCGACGATAGGTCCGTCAAATATCCACAAGGTGTAGCTGAAAATCTATTGGTCAAAGTCGGCGAATTCGTCTTCCTGGTCGACTTTGTCATACTAGATATGGAGGAAGATACCGAAGTACCACTCATCTTAGGGAGGCCATTCCTAGCTACGACCCAAGCAGTGGTAGACATGAATGGTGGAACACTAACATTGAGGATCGGGGACAAGGAAATGAAGTTTGGAGTTGGAAAGAGAGTAGAAGACGACGACCCGGACAATTACATGAAGGTCATAGACTCGAGTTTGGATGATGCTCTCCGACGGTGCAACATGGGATGCGAAACATCCCACTTGGGTAACATATGACCAGGCTTTGGGTCTAGCCAAGGAACCTTATAAACGTGGCGCACCACGGAGGCATTCCGCGGAACTATCCTTAGTTTAGTTTAGATTAATTTTTATGCTTTCTAGTTTAGTTTTAATTTTCAGGAATAAAACACACTTGGGATGGTGAAGGATACCAAGGGAAACTTGCACCAACACCCCATGCACAAAAATAGAGCCTCCCACCGATTTTTCTTCATTACAGTAAGTTCAGCACGGGGCCGTGCTCACCCAACACGCCCCGTGCTCAACCGTCTGCAGAAAAATGCCCAGTTCAGGTACCTGGACACGGGGCGTGCTCACTGAACACGCCCCCGTGTCCAGCATTCTGTTACTTTACTTTCTTTTCTGTTACTGGCGATCTGAACACGGGGACGTGCCCGGACACCACGGGGCCGTGTCCAGACGCCCAGTAACGTAAAATTTTGCTTTTTCACATCTTTTTACACATTCAATCAACCTAAAAACTTATTTTTGGGACACATTGAGGACAATGTGTAATTTAAGTGTGGGGGGGATGCTAAAACCTTGAATTTTGCAAGTCCTAATTACAATCCTTACACAAAACTCTTTTGGAACCGCTAAACACCCTAATTTTTTTCAAATTTTTTTCATTTTTTTACTTGTCTAGGTTTAATTTGGGAATTTCAAATTCTAAAAAGGAGATATTTTTACAAATTTACAACCGATAGCGTTGTGATAAAAAAAAAACCAACATAAGAAAATTATGAAACAGCATGACAAATCTAGTTAAAATTTGATTATATATACTTGATCACATAAAAACCCATTCCCACAAAAATGGAGTTTTGAGCCTTTATTGAGCATACAAATACACATCTTTAAACTAAATTCTCATTTTTCGTTTCTTGTTTGAATAGCCGCTTGGTTCTTACGACTCTAGAACTTGCCACGACGATACATTCCCGGTCCTTACCAACTTAAACCCGAGTAAGTAAATGATGGAGGCATTAGGACTAACCCTTTTTATTTCTACACCATTATTTATTTATTTTTTTTTACCACCTACCCAAAATCCCCCTAGTTAACCCCTTTGAGCCTAAACCTTTTCATTTCTTAACCCAAAACAAACACCCTTTTACCCACCAAAACCCTTTTTCATTTTAAACCTTTATTTTAGTAACAAAGCTCGGTTTTTCTTATGACTTCTTAAAAAAATGATGATAAAGCCAAAAGAAATAAACAAACAAGTTTATCAAAAAGAACTTTGTTTGAAGAATTGCTTCATCAAAATAAAAGGTTACAAAAAATAAAAAGTCTTACGAAAACCGATGCTTTTTATGCCTTTCGCCCTTTTCTACTAACCACTAACCCATCCACCTACCTTTAACACAAGCCTAACCCTTCCCCCAAAGACCTTTTGATATTTACAAATGTATATAGTTAAAAAGGAGGAGGATTAATTGCTTGGCAAGCTTATGGTAGAAGTAAGTTCCATGCCGCTCTCGAGTGTTTCACAAAAATACATTTTCGGCCGAGTGTTGAGTGATCCCCCGTGAGGTATGTGAACTTGTATATAAATGGAATTTTAAAAAGGAATGTTATGCCCTAATAAGTAATTTATCTTATGTAATGTTTTAAAGAAATCATGACGAATAGGATTGTAAATAAATAAAAATAAAACTTAATAAAGAATCTTGGAAATCCCGACACTCTATGACAAGCCCAAAACCTTCTCTTCTACCCATTCCATTTGGGAGTGTAAAGCCACATTATAAAGAGTTTGGCTTGAGGACAAACAAAGATTCAAGTGTGGGGTTATTTGATGTGTGCAAAATGCAACATATAAATCACATCAAATGTGGCATAAAACTAACCCTTTTTTAGTACTAATGTTGGAAAAAGTGTGTTTTTGTCTTCCTTTTGCATTTTCAGGATTAAATGAGCTCAAATGAACAAAAGAAGCAAAAAGACAGCTAAATCTAACATAAATACAAGAAAAGGAATAAAGTGGCATGCCCGACCCCCCGACAGCATCTTCCCAAGCAAAACAAGAGAACAGAAGGCTGAACACGCCCCGTGCTCAATGAGCACGGGGGCGTGCCCAAGTGTCTGCAGAAAAGACAAAGTTGTAGAAGCTTCTATCACCCACCACGGGGGCGTGCCCAGTGGACACGGGGCCGTGGTCAACTCTAAGATTCGCAGAATCTAGGGAAATCTTGATAGTACAGATACGCTTCTGCACACGGGGTCATGCCCAGCGGACACGGGGGCGTGGTCAACTAACGCAGACAAACTGCAATTAATGAAGAATGAGAAGATGGGTGGACACGGGGCCGTGCCCAATGGACACGGGGCCGTGTCCAGGCTTCTGTGCAGGCTATAAATAGGGGTGTTTGGCTCATTTGCAAACCATCCCTTCGCAAACCACCTCTCTCACACTTCACCCACCCACCACCACCATCACAACCCACATCCACCACCATCATCCATCATCCATCATAGAGTGTGTGAGTAGTCTCGGGATCCAAGATTGATCGTAAGAGTTCTTGACAATCAAAGGCCATGTTTGCCTAAGTCTCTTACATCACTTGGTGAAGACAAGTGTCTAGTGTCATACTTTTTATTTTTAATCTTTTCACACTTTTTATTTGGTTATGTATTAATGACTTTAATAACTAGTTTCTTATGTTGAAGGTGAGTCTTCCTTATCGTTTGTCCGTGGTGTCTTCGCATTATTTTACTGTCTATATAAAATAAAAGATTTTCACCATTCATATCTCCACTGTCAATATGGAGATATGTTGGATAGCTGGTCGGGGGTTAAGGGAACGGTTTGGTAAGAGTCTTGCCTTGTTCAGTGTATAGATCCTGCAAGGACCTGGGTCAATTTTAGTAGGACCTCCTTCAATACCCACTGGTATTGGATGGCGGGGGTCCGAACTCCTTGATCCCCTCATATGTAAACTACTATTAATACTTTAACCCGGCTACTTAGGACTGTATCCTTGCTGACTCAGACTACTTAGCCAAGGGTAACGTCACCTCCAGAAGAGGGGCCTACCATAATATGCATTAATAACTTAATTAATTATCTTTCAATAATCCAACCCTTTAGGATTGTATCCTTACTGACTCAAACTACTAGGTTGAGGGTAACGTCACCTTCAAAAGAGGGGCCTACTACAATAACTAAGATAATCTCTTAAAAAGTGGAAAAGTGCGGAAATAATCAAAGGTTACACTAAACACGAGTCGGATCCAAATGATTCATCTTGTCTATCTGTTTTTATTTTATTTTATTTTTCAGCATTTTAGTTAGTTTTATTTTTCTTGTTTAAAAACATTTTTCTAAACTTTTGATTTGATTAGACGTTGAGGATAAACCGGTATTAAAAGCTCTTGTGTCCTTGGACGACCTCGGTATCTTACCAACACTATACTACGCTCACGATGGGTGCACTTGCCCATATGTGTGTTTGGTGTTAGTAAAATATCGTGTTTTATAAATTTAAAACTTGACTAACGTGTAAAAAAGGGCTAAAATATACATAAAAATATATAACACCACACGCGCATCAGCCAAATAGAAGTCAGCTGGACAGCACTAAAGGCTTTGAAAAGTGGCTATAAAGTTACCTAAATTAAAGAGATGTTTTATTTAAATAAAATAGGGTTTATCCCTATAAAAATGTGTGTACTTGAACTTGGGATTTTCCCGTGTGTTTAATATTATAAAAGCGTGATATTTTACTCTGATAAAATATTTCCTAACTACGGTCCTAATGTAAATTCCGCTGCCAAAATGATAAATCCAGATACCACCGAAACTGGCCACGGCCGCCCGTTTTCCGGGCAGTTAGGGGACGGGGGGTTGCGACATAGTAACTAAAGAAAGTAGAAAAAGTGATGATGGAAGCAGAAACAGGGGCCATGGTTGATTTTGGTGTTGGGACCATGGTGTGGGTTTAGAGGCGTAACGGGTCATGGTGGCCGGATAAGATACTGGGCTCTTACGACCTCCCTGCTTCGCATCTCATGTCTCCCTGATACTGAGCTTTGACGAGTTCTCTTTTATGATAAAACGAATGAAGTGAAGGGTGGTGGGTTCAAGGGTGTTTGTTCTGGTGGTGGACATGGGTGATGGGTTTCGTGGTAGTAGTGCAACGGAAGTATAGTGGTGGCTGCAAAAGTGTGTAGTGGTGGTGGTGGTTTGTGTTTGAGTTGAAGACGGTGGTTAGTGGCGGAGCTGCTGCTGTTGTTTGAGTTGAAGACGGCGGTTAGACGACAGTTAACGGTGTTTCCACAACCGTGATGGTGATGGTGGTGGTTTGAAGGTGGCGGTGGATGTTGCTGGGTTTGAGTTGATGGAAGATGGTGGTGATGCTCCTGGCTACCGGAGGTTGGGTGGTGGTGGTAGTTGTTGGCTGCTGGTGAAAACGTAGAGGGAGAAAGAGAAGAGAGCTGAGATGATTAGTTATTTTGAGGTTTTTTATTTTATTTTATATATATATATATATATATATACACATATAGGGGAGGGCTATATAGAAAACCCTTAAGTTTTTAGAAAACTCTGGAAACTCAAATCTCCCCCTATTTTTACCCAACCTCCCGACATTTTTTTTTTGAAAAAAATAACACATGTAATATACATGTTTTAAAGTGTTTTGGGCAAAAAAAAAAACAAAAAAACGCCGAAGGGATGTTTTTAAATAAAATAAACAAATTTCAGCAAATTTCGGGTGACTAACATGTGTTAGGCACAAAAGGCAGAAACTTGCTGAATTTTTTTTTTTTTTTAAACATTCCTTTGGCGCTTTTTTGTTTTTTTGGCCCAAAACTCTTAAAAACATGTATATTACATGTGTTATTTTTTTCAAAAAAAAAATGTCGGGAGGTTGGGTTTTCTAAGGTTTTCTCAAAATGGAGGGTTTTCTACCTAGCATTATCCTATATATATATATTAATGCTTAAAATGACAATTTTGTCCCTGAGGAAAAGGACAAAATAGCAAGATTTTTTAAGACAAATATGACCTGATTTTACTTTTGGAACAAAATGGCAATAAAACTGAAACCACAGGGACCCAGATGCAAAAGATTTGAGTTTTGGATTAAAGTGTCAAAAGTGACCAAACGTCAGAGACTAAAATAGCAGTTTACTCTTTATTTTTTAACAACAAAGCTTTCCCCCTAAATATTACATCCCCTATTTATTATCCAACATATACATTTACGCTGACGACAATAGTAAAGTTATTTGATTGGCCACAAATGGCGGCAATCAAATAGAAATTGTTTTTTTTAAGTTAGTATATAATACTTGAAAACAAACTCAAGTATTAAAATGTCATTTAGCGAAGGGAAATAGCGTCACCCAGCTGTCTCGTACTTTCACATTGTTCCAGTCAAAATATAATTTTGTCATGTTTAAATTTATAGTTTTGTCATTGGTTTTGTTTTTTTTCCTCTCCCAGCCAAATTACAATTTTGCCCACAGTTCAAATTTAGAGTTTTGCAACCGATTTTTTCCCTGTTAAATTATGATTTTGCCCCAGTGTAAATTTGTAGTCATCCCATCATTTTTTTTTATTATTTACAAAATATGATGGTGTTTTCTTTCAATTGGTTGACTCGGTTTCATTATTATTCGTGTCAGCCGACTGTCTGGCATACGTTCATTTGTTGTGCTCCCAGTTTAAAATTATAGTCTTTCCATTGTTTTAGTTTTTTAGTAAAAATATCGTAATGTTTTGTTTTAGTTGGTTGACTCGATGTAGTTTTTTTTTTTAAATCATGTTATGAGTAGTATGTACAAGTAATCGAAACACATACATACATGTTATGAGAGAGAACTATTCGGCTTAGTGTCCCGCAACGCGGGCGGGGCAAAAACTAGTTTTAACATAAAAACCAAAAGACGACTAACTTTTAATATTAGGTCACAGGTCTTGTATTATCAAATAAAACTACAAAGGCGTAATATTATTATCGAATCAATAAGGTAATTGCTAGAAAAGCCAAACAAGATGAATATATAGTATCTAGATTAAGATAATTTATTCACATACAATGTTTGAAACTTGTTAATAATATAGTATCTAGAAAATATTGAATAATTATACTGGAGAAATTGGAATGAAAGGAATAGTCTACGAAGGGTTGTACATTTGGCAATAAGATTTGTACGGTGAAAAAGCATGAGTCAAAGTTAGCTTTTGACTGAGCTAGGGGAAACAACGTTGGATTTTCCACACCACCTGCCCCGTCGCTCTCTTTTTTCAATCCGACACGACCACGTCTAAAGAAAGAGGTGTATATGACCCATACAGTTTGTTTAAGTGGCTTATATCACCACTAACTTTTATCTTTCACACCATTATCCAATTAAAGAATGGCAATGAACTATGTTGTAATTTTAGTTCAAAAACAAAATTGTGAATATTAGAATAAAGCAGTAAAAAACATTATTTAAAAAAATATATATAGTGATAATCACATGGAATCGTCCTATATAGGGTGTGAATGTATGATACGTTATGAGCCTAATACGAAATTAACGATTTTAAGTTTAGCCTAAACAAGTTTAGGTCAGTTTTAAAAGGAACCTGCAAAAACGTTTAAGCATAATTACACTCAAAATTAAAAGTTATATGAACATTTAGAATTACAAAGTATTAATATGCCAAAGAGGTATTTATTTATTCTGGGTTAAATGGATTGTGTCGTGTCAACTCGTAATTCCGTAAATAAAGATGGCGTGCTCGGTTCATGTCCGTGCAACGATTTTTCAGGTACATGTCATGTTCGGGTTACGAACATCTTTGTCATTTTGATCAAGGTGTTATATAAGCTTTTCATCAACCTTCTAAAATTATAATTATTTAATCAAGTTACACCTAGAAACTTTAATATAACAAGCACATGACACCAGTCATAAACGTTACACATACAACACCTAACAACGCAAGTGAAGATAAATACTTGTGGAAAAAAGACATAACCACAAATTCAACCAATAATAAAATGACGTGTGACAACAATAGGGGTGTACAATAACCGAACCGTTAACCGAAATCGGACCAAAAATCGAAAAAAACGAACCAAAATTAACCGAAACCGAATTAACCGAAAGTCGGTTAACGGATATTTTTTTTACCATCGGTCAACCGAAATTAACCGAACCGAACCGAATCATTTTTTTATATATTTCTAGCTTTTATACCTCTATTTCATGTTTTATACTTTCATTTCATGTAATAATACCTCTATTTCATTTATTTATGCCTTCATTTCATTTATTTATATCTTCATTTCATTTATTTATACCTCCATTTTATGTATTTAAACATCTATTCATGCATTTATACCTCATTTTCATTTATTTATACATCTATTTCACGTATTTATACATCTATTTCATGTATTTATACCTCCATTACATGTATTTCTAAGCAAAAAAATTAGTCCTTGTCTGAATTGGTTATTAACCGAAAATTAACCGAACTGAACCGAAAACCGACAAATTAACCGAATTAACCGAACTGATTAACCGATGACTTCGGTTACGGTTACGGATAATGCTAAAAACCGAACCAAACCGTGGACACCCCTAGACAACATAAATAAAAAATTTTCTAAAACAAAGAGAAATACAGTTGAACCAATTAAAAGAGAAAGATAACACATGACAATGATTTATAAGGCTAG
Source organism: Helianthus tuberosus (assembly GCA_030545235.1). Taxonomy (NCBI): domain Eukaryota; kingdom Viridiplantae; phylum Streptophyta; class Magnoliopsida; order Asterales; family Asteraceae; genus Helianthus; species Helianthus tuberosus. Next base: position 71,818,987 of record CM060443.1, read on the forward strand.
AGGGTGTGGGATAACCCCCTTGGGGCTTTATAAGCGCCATCTCAGCGCCACGTCAGCCAAGGGGGCTTTATAACCCCCCCCCCCCCCTTTTAACATGGAGGGTGTGGTGATAACCCCTATGGACGCTATAGAAAAAAAAATAATATTTTTTTTTTTGATTGGTGCAAACAAGTGGGCCCCACCTGATAACCCCCTCCTCCCTCGTTATCATGTTGGCTGAATGTGTATGGCGCCCCCTCCTTAACATGGAGGGTGTGGGTGTATAGCGCCGGGGCGCTATAGAGGCTGAGGTGGCGGGTATGTCGCCCCCCACTCCCTCCGGCCTAAACGGTTTACTAAACCGCCATTAACAACCTCTAAGGACAAAAAGGCAGCAAGGCGATTTTTCACATAATTGCAGACCATATCTCATGATGTTTACTTGAATAAAGCTTTTGTGTGGGACTGAACCAACAAAACATGATAAGTGTAGGGACCAAACTAAACTTAATTTATACACTGTGGGGAAGTGTGTGGCTGGATGTTACTAGAGTCTACAATTCGTTCACACCTCTCATTTCCTTTATATACATTTCTTACCCCCCAAATCACTCCACTCTTCATTCTCCCTTAACCCCCCTCCCTCTCGGATCTCACTCCGATTTGGAGGGAAACACTCCCGCCAAAAAAAAAAAAAAAATTCTCATCATCCGAGAATTAAGCAGACTTGTTTTCAATCACTTCAATCTTATTATTCTTCCTATGGAGGTCGATCGTACGGACGGTAAAACATCCGTACGATCGGCTGTGAAATATTCAGAGCACGTGGTAACAAAGTCTGGACACCGTGATCCCAACGATCGGCTGACGAAGCAGCGAATCGTACGGATCACGGTGACAGATCCTTACGCTACGGATTCATCCGACGACGAGGATGAACGAGCGTGCAAGCGTGTGAAAAAACACGTTACGGTGATCGATTTCACCACTCCATCGCGAAACTTTTCTCACAGAGCCAGTGGATCAACGGTGAAGAAGTTCAGAGGCGTTCGCCGGCGTCCGTGGGGCAGGTGGGCGGCGGAGATCCGTGATCCTCACCGGAGAAAGCGAATTTGGCTCGGAACGTTTGATACGCCGGAGGAAGCTGCGACGGTTTACGACGACGCCGCCGTGAAATTAAAAGGTGCTGCAGCGGTTACTAATTTTCCACGTGTCGCCGTTACGAGAACTGTTACGGTCGACAGTCAAAGTCAAACGGCCACCAGCACTAGTAGTACTACTAGCGAAAGTGAAGGGCTGTTAACTAACGACGGTATGTCGCCGACGTCTGTGCTCCGTGGGAACGGTGAAATAACGGCGTTTGAGGGTTTAGGCTGTGCTGACGTGGATATTCTTGGGTTTGATATTGACTTGCCGTTCAGTTTACCGGATTTTTTGGTGTCGGAGAATTACTGTGGTGAGGAGTTTGCGGATTTTAATATTGATGATTTTCTCGTTGACTTTTGAGAAAATTATTAATTAATTAAATTATAAATATTTGTATATTTTGTTATAATTGTTAATTTTATAGGAATATTGGGGTAGTATGGTAAATTTGAGTTGTCTGCAGTGATGTACGGATGGGAGTGTATTATAGTGAGTTGATATTGTATATTGCAATTTTGTGTATGGTGTCGATGAATTGGAGACAATTATTGGTAAAATAAATGTATTTGCGTTTTATAAATGTTTTGGTATGCTATATTTGCGTTATTTAATGTTTTATTGAGTATATTTTATTTAATTAAGTTTTTTGTTGGGTTAATGTTTATTTGAAAATAAATACACATAAATGCGCCTGACATAATTACATACGCGTGATAGATTTAAATATTTATTTAATAGCAAAACTATATATTTGTTTTTTATTGTTGTTTTTTAACAACTTATTGATGTTTATATGATGTATTTACATTCTTTAATGGCTTATAAATATATTTAGCGTTTTATTCTAGGATTTAATGTTTGTTTTGAAAATGAAAACACACATTGATAGTACATACTTATTGGTGAACTTGATGTTCTTAATGTTTTCACTTGTGTTCTTAATGTTTATTTTGGTAGTTGGTGAACTTGGTGGTGTTAACAACTACCAAAGTGTGTAATCACCTATTCACTATTAACTTAAATAATGTTTAAATTAAATAAAAAAAAGGAGTTTTGGTATTAGATTAAATATATTATTTATAATTAATTATATGGTTATTATAATTAATTATATAATAATAGATTAAAATTTTAAATTATATTTTATTAAATATTACTATGTAATTGTTGATGGACCATATTACCCTTATTTATTTATATTAATAAAGTAAAACATGGTGGGGACACGTGTCACTCCTTCAACGAGTTTAAGTATGTTTGTTGACTTTTTGACTTCTCCTAAGAAAAGAGGCGGGATCCGAACCCGAAATACATGATCCGTTTCATAAATTTTGGATCCTTTATAAGCCTTTCTATCCGAGAAATTCCTCATTTTAGCGTTCATCACCTACGTGAAACCCTAACACATGTCGCATCCTCTCTGAAAATCCATCTCTATATCTACATCTTTCCCAAACAATGTTTGTGATACTAGACGATTTTATTGTGGAAGATCCATCTCATAATCGGTTTCCTCTTTTGAGAAAACATTAAAACCAATACGCCGCTTTCTAAAGATTCATCCTTCGATTCATGTAGGTTAAGCATCAACTAAATGGAAACATCACTGCAATCTTTCTTTTCCTCTTTGATTCGTGTTTGTTTGTTGAATGTCGATTTCATCAATTTTTTGTTAAGTTCATTATATTCGTCTATTTGATAGATCAAATCGAATGTACTATTTGTGTAATTTTCACGTACGTGGAAGAACCCTAAATGTTTTAGATTTTATAATTTTTTCTCAAATCTGTTTGTTATTAGGGTTTTCCGTTGTTTTTATTGGTACACTGTTGTGATCTATCATTATGAATATTAGTAAAGATTATTTGTACAGAAATTTAGTGTTCTAAATAGTTATGAAATCTATTGTTGAGAAAGTAATCATACATGATTGGAGTGGATTTGTAAAATTTAGGGTTTTTTCAGTTTCGTCTCTAGATGATCATTTTGTTGTTTTAGGCGACTTGGTCTTTTGATTTTTTAAAGAACAACATGTCAGTTATTGCATTGATAAACATTATTTGATTTGTTGTTATAAATATTGTATGTTCATATTGATCTAAAGAAATATCCATTTGGATTTTGTATTATATAAGCATTGTGTTCAGCTGATAATTGTGTTTCGCAGTCCAGGTGTTTGACTAAAATCTTATGTATCATACTTTTACGTAGTTTGATGCTTCAAATTCTGCAGATTACCTTCTGAAAGACCAGCTCAAGTGTGAATATTTATGATAATGCTTAAAAGTTTATTTCTTTGGTTGTATACATAGATCATTATCTGAATGCTTATAACACAACTGATGCCAAATATTGTATGCTTGCAGGAAATAAACCTTTAGACATACCAAATTCTATCACTTCCCAAATTAAGTCCACTTCAATCAAAACAAGTTATTAATGCATGTGACATTCTTTATTATTAATTTGTTGTTACATTTCTTTTAATGTGGTACAGGTTGCAAGGTTGGAGATTTCATAATGGCTTTCTTCCAAGTCTTGTGCTTTCCTAAAGTTGATCAATTGGTAATATTAATTTCTTAATCATGTTTATACATATAAATTGTGTTGTAATATAAAGTAATTACCTTTAATAATCCAGGTTTTGCCTAAAGCTTATGTTCAGAAGAACATGGGTGGTCCGTTTTTGAAGAAGAAGTTGATAATCAGGTTTGATGGTAGACGTTCATAGGTTCTTTCATACAAGAGGGTTGGTGATGGAGTAGCAATTACTGATGGATGGAAATATGTTCTGGATCAACTTGGATTGAAGATTGGTTGTTTGTTGCTCTTTACTCTGTTTCATCCATACTCAAATTTCCTTTTAACCACGTTTAATGTTGATTTTTATGTTGTGTGCAAAAAAAAAAAAAAAAAAAAAAAAAAAAAAAAACCGCTTTCAAGTGTTTGTCTTGTGGATGATCCATATTACAAAAAGAAAAGATATTCCATCTACATTGTTCTACCCGCCGTGTTGTAAATATTATCAAATTAATATTTCCTTTTAGCAATATAATTGTTTAGCATTAAATGCAGTGCTATGAATGTATGTCAAAACTAGTAGTGGTTAGGTTAAAATATTAACCTGAAATTGCGGGTCGTCACATTATCCCCAAGTTGAAAGAAATTTCGTCCTGAAATTTGGTAAGCAATCACATAAGAGTGAAAGGATAAATTAAGATGATTGTGGGTTTTCCTCGGGTACCACATCATCCCCAAGTTAAAAGGGAATTTCGTCGCGAAATTCGCTAGCCGCGTCAGTGTTAGGTTCATCGGTTTTGAATAAATGAGGATACTTGAGCCTCATCTGATCCTCGCATTCCACATGAACTTCGGTCCACCCTTTGAGTTCCAACGAACTCTCACGATAGCTATTCGACTGTGTTTACAGACCTTGACCTCCCGGTCCATGATTTCAATAGGTTCCTCGATAAGTTGCAGCTTGTCATCGATTTTCAGTTCCTTGAAAGGAACTACAAGTGTTTCATCAGACAAACACTTCTTTAAGTTAGAGACGTGAAAGACGTTGTGGACACTACTGAGTTCATCAGGCAACTTAAGTCTATAAGCCACTGTACCGATTCTTTCTAAGACCGTGAACGACCCAACATATCGCGGATTGAGTTTGCCTCGTTTCCCAAAACGAACCACACCCTTCCAGAGTAAGACTTTTAATAAAACACGGTCGCCCACGGCGAATTGCAAGGTTTCCTACGCTTGTCGGCGTAGCTTTTCTGGCGATCACAAGCTACCGCCATGCGGTTTCTGGTTTGCACAATCTTCTTAGAAGTTTCGGGTACGAGTTCTGGACCCATGATTTGGCTGTCACCAACCTCAACCCAACAAAGAGTAGATCGGCGTTTCCGGCCGTACAACGCTTCGAACGGAGCTGCCTGAATGCTAGAGTGGTAACTATTGTTGTAGGAAAACTCTACCAAAGGCAGATTTATTTCCAACCGTTACCGAAATCGATAACACATGCTTTCAGCATGTCTTCAAGAGTCTGGATGGTTCGTTCACTTTGACCATCCATTTGAGGATGATAGGCTGTGCTCATGTCTAGACGTGAGCCGAAGGATTTGTGCATAGCTTGTCACAAATTAGACGCGAGACGCGGGTCACGATCGGAGATGATGGAGGTCGGCACCCCGTGCCTAGAAACTACTTCCTTAAAGTAGATGCTAGCAAGTCGTGTAAACTTGTCGGTTTCCTTGATCGCAATAAAGTGTGCAGACTTGGTCATACGGTCAACGATCACCCAAATGGTATGGTTTCCGTTTTGAGTTTTGGGTAAACCGGTAATTAAATCCATGGAAATCTATTCCCATTTCCACATTGGCAGTTCTGGTTGCTGAAGTTGACCAGACAGTTTTTGATATTCCACCTTGACTTTCTTGCAAGTCAAGCATTTGCTCACATACGTCGCTATGTTAGCTTTCATGTTTGGCCACCAGTAAAGACTTCCAGATCCTGATACATCTTATCAGAACCCGGATGAATGGAGTATCAAGACTTGTGTGGTTCGTCTATCACAAGCTCTGTTAGATTACCGTGCAAAGGGACCCATATTCGCTCCATGAAATAGCGAACACCGTCAGACTTGATTTCGAGTTGCTTCTCCATGCCCCACATGGATTCAGCTTGAAGGTTCTTGTCTTTCAATGCTTCAGTTTGGGCAGAACGGATCTGGTCAGGAAGGTTAGAATGATTAGTAAGCTGTAAACCTCGAACGCGTCTAGGTTTGGTTTCCTTCCAACTAAGGGCATCTGCTACAACATTAGCTTTGCCTGGATCATACTTGACTGCACAATCGTAGTCGTTCAATAGTTCAACCCCACGATGCTGCTACATGTTCAACACCTTCTGATAAAAAATGTGCTAAAGTCTCTTGTGATCAATGTAAATATTGCATTTGGTACCGTACAAGTAATTCCTCCAGATTTTTCGCGCAAAGACTATGACTCCCAATTCCAAATCGTAAGTCGTGTAGTTCTTCTCGTGAGTTTTTAACCTCCAATTCTTAATGGAATCGATTTTAGCTGGGTCAATATGTATTCCTGCCACGTTGACCATGCGACCAAGGAAGTGTACTTCTCTAATCCAGAAATCACACTGAGAAAATTTTGCGTAGAGCTGCTCTTTCCTCAGAAATTCCAAAATGAGGCGCGAGTGTTATTCATGTTCCTCCTTCCTCTTAGAATAGATTAGAATGTCATCGATAAACACAATGACGAGGTCATCAAGATACGGTTTGCACACGCGATTCATAAGGTCCATGAAGACCGTTGGTTAACCGGAATGGCATGACAAAAAAAACTTGTAGTGGCCGTACCGCGTTCGGAAAACTACTTTTGGGAACATCTTCCTCTCGGACTCTCATCTGATGATAGCCCGATCTTAGATCGATTTTCAAGTAGAAACTTGACCCTTGTAGTTGGTCAAACAGGTCGTCAATACAAGGAAGAGGATAACGATTCTTGATCGTCACCTTGTTGAGTTAGCGATAATTAATACACATGCGGAAAGACCCATCTTTCTTCTTCACGAATAGGACTGGGGCTCCCCATGGCGAAGAACTGGGTCGAATAAACCTCTATCCAACAGTTCTTGAAATTGATTAGACAGTTCTTGCAACTTTCCCGGTGCAAGACGATATGGAGCACGAGCAATCGGAGCTACTCTCGGTGTAAGTTCGATCTGGAATTCCACTTGTCGATGTGGAGGAAGTCTTGGAAGTTCCTTGGCAAAAACATCGGAAAAGTCATGAATGACTGGAATGTCTTCAATCTTCTTCTCCTCACTTTGGTTGTCGGTAACGAGAGCTAGAATAGCAGGATAACCCTTCCATATGCACTTCTGGCTTTCATAACTGAAATGATGCCAACCGTAGCACCACTCTGGTGGCCTTGAACAGACATAAGATCTCCACTAAGGAGAGGAATCCGAATGATTTTCTCTTTACAGAGAATTTCAGCTTGGTGTTTGGATAACCAGTCCACAATGACTACATCAAAGCTACTAAGAGTAACAGGAAGGAGGTCAATGTCAAACACTTGACCTAGAAGATCGAGTTTGCACCCAACATGAACATGGGATGCTTCAATCGGCTTACCATCAGCCAATTTTATGATATGCTTGTTATCAAGAGGTGTTGGGGTCGTTCCTAACAGTCTACTGAGTTTCAAGGACACGTAGCTCCAATCGGCACCAGAATCGAATAAAACAGAAGCGTAATGTCGCAACCCCCGACCCCTGCCTCAGGAGGCGGGCGGCCGCGACCTACTCAGAGATGGTGGTATCGGTGTTTATCATTATTTGGCTGCGGAATTTACATCAGGACCGTAGTTAGAAAATATTTTATCAGAGTAAAATACCACATTTTCATAATAGTAAACACATGGGAAATTCCCAAGTTTTATTACAACATGTTTATAGGGATAAACCCTATTTTATTTAATAAAATATCTTTCTTTATTTAGGTAACTTTTATAGCCACATTTTCCAAGCCTTCAGTGCTCTCCAGCTGGCTTCTATCTTGGCTTTCACATTTTGTTACCTGAAACGCGTTTTAAAAACATTTGTCAGTGGGAAATACTGGTGAGTGAATCCCAATTTAATCAAAACAGATTTTATCCTTGTACAGTATTAAGGGCAATCAGCAATTACATTTGTTTATTATTCTACCTTAATTACCACCCACGGTACTGTCGACCCGACTTGTGGTCATGTTGCTACTCACAGTGTAGTAACAAATTTTGTATACAAAACCCCAACATACCGATGATAATTGTAGAATTACAAATACTCAATCAATGTTAATTATTATATAAAAAAATTGAGGTTTTGTAAAAACAGTTTGCAAAAAGGTTTACAAAAAGGAAATTACTCATATTGCTAACTTAGACTTTTTCCTGTGGTTTCCTGGTTATAATCTAATAAATTAAACAATACACACGTGTTAGTATAATTACCCAATATTTACATTAGTTATACCATCCCCGAGACAGAACTCCAACGACTACGTCGGGCAGAACCTCGACAGCCGTTACGCAGCGCTAGATCAATCGGGCAGCGTATCTAATATATAACCGGGGGTTAAAATACTTACAACGAGGCAGGGCTTCGCTATTTTAGGGGGTATTATGCCAAAATTATAATTGCTATGTAGAAATATTGAGAGAGAGATCGAGGGAATGAACGGTTTGCAACTGAAGGCCGATGGCCCCTTTTATAGGGTTGTTCGTCGGGTTCGTCACGCCCCGCGAAAGCCACACAAGGGGCTTACGCGCCCCATGACGTAGGGGGTCTACGACATAGCTATGTCCGGTCATACGTATAGGTTTTCCGCTTCGTGACACGTGGCGGCTCAGGGTGTGGCCTGGTGTCCAGGCGCTCGCGACTCGCAACAGACTGGATTTATTGTTTTTATTTTAATTTTAATTATATAAAGGTATTTTGGGACCGGTTTTCGTATACGGGGTGTATTTTAAAGCGTATAGGGACATTCTAATTATTTTAGGGGTGTCGGAAATATTTTAGGAGGGTTGTTATACGTAAAGATTGTTCAGATAAAACGTACCGGTCACTACGTTGTTATCATTCCTGGCTTCACCCATGCCAATCGTGAATGCTTTCCCACGAGCACCATTTCCACCATTGTTATCTTTGTAGTTTGATGTGATTCCCGGTGTTGTTGTTTCCATTACTGTTGGCGTTTTGGTTTAACTGTGGGCAATCCATGTTGAAGTAATCATCACTTCCACACTGAGAGTAACCCTTTCTATTACCTTGCTGCTACTATGGTTGTTGCCTCTATTGTTGTTGTTGTTGCTATTGCTGATGTTGCTTTGGGAACGTAGCTCTGCAATCTTTCGCTATATGGCCCACCTTCTCATATCTCTGACATGTTCTAGCGCATTGCCCATGGTGATGGTAGTTACACTTGTTACACTTCGGTTGTTTACCAGTATACGAGCCCCAGTTCTTATTAAAGCCTTGGTTCTGATTAGTAGAAGAAGACTAGTTGAAGTTGCGATTGTTATTGTTTTCGGCCCTATTCCGTTGTTGGCTGGAGTTAGAGGCTTTGTCTGAATCATTCCACTTGCGTTTTTTGTCGGTAACAGGATCAATCACAGCACCACGCTCCGGTGGTGTGCCACGTTCAGCTTCTTGGTCGGTGATCTTATGAGCCAAACGAATGATCCACGGTAAGTTGTCTAGATTCGCAGAGGTAACCATACTCTTGATCTGAGGCGCTAACCCATTGAGATACAACTCAATTCGCTTGTATGGTGGGTTTGATAACTAACTCAGAAACATTTTGCACTAACACAAAGTATTCCCTAGTAGATCATTCTAATGTCCAGATAAGTGTTTAGGTAACACTCAATATCATCTAGGTTCTTAGGGTTTTAGGAAAAGAGAGAAAATATCAAGATCGAGTAGGAGTCAATCATCGTCATGGCTCCTATGGATAGTTGAGTCCCCAATTATGCCGGATAATCGGTCAGGATCCTTTTCACACGCTAGGTTTCATAGGGACTCACATGCACCCTAAATTACTATTACGTGTGCACCCGTAAGGATAATTTGATTTGCATGTTCATCTCAGTTTCTTCTAACTTGTGTCAAAACATCCTCATGTTTGAGTGTCAAGAGCGGGTGTTGTCAAAACGATAAAGGTCACAAAGGGTCTAGAGATGACGACATACTGACAGTTCATCAACGTATAAACAGGTAGCACATGTAACCGTGCTATAATGCTGTGTATGTAACTATATGCAATGCAATACATATGTGTATGTGAGGAGTATAGTGTATACGATAATAAAAGACGAACCTTGCAATCTGGAGCGTAATTACAAAAAAAACTAGTTCACTATAACCAGTGGCTCTGATACCAAACTATCACACCCCCAAATTACAACATGCATGTTTCACCGCGAGGCGTGTAATGTACCTGGATCTAGCCACTAATCATGTCGAACTAATAGCAATTAATATTAAATACAATTGTCCTATCCAACATGAATAATGTATTTCAAAATAACCATTTCAAACAAGGTAGGTGTTCAGCAGAAGAAAATGTAATTATTTCAAAACAACCTAAACCAAATTATTTTAAAATGCATAAAATTAAGAGTTCTCAACAAACAACACGTCCCATGACACTTCCAGCTCCCCACACTGTAGTTTCCATGCAATGATGTACCTATCGACCTGCAAGCATGCAGAAGAGTGTCAACATAAAGTTACCGAGTTCAAAGTTTTGTTCAACGTAAATCATGTATATGTTTAGCTTTAAAGACATGTCAAGAAATAATAAACTCAGTACCGATATGACTGATTGTGTTTGTTGTGCCCTCATCAATGTCTATCAGCATTGATCCAAAATGTTTAAGGTCTTTAGTTCACGCCCAGCTCCCAGCACGGTGTGAGGTTTGTCAAACCTAATAACGCTATCAACTAATACCCTGTTGCCTTTCAAAAACTAGCTCAGTAAAGTCAGGACTTACATGATAGAGATTGAGTTTATTAACTGACATCAAAATTAAACTACAACATTTATTAAAAAGGATTCCTCATAGGAATAATAGTTTGCCCCCCCCGGGACGCATGCTTGTGAAAGAGTAGTGAACTCACCTTAGTTTGCTCGGTATGTGTTAACGTGCTTCTACGCATTAATAAAGTGTTAGGTCCGTTACACGTGACCTAATGTACAATAAGTATAACTATTATACAAGCAGGGTTTTGCAATACCCCAAGTCTCCAAACAACCAAGTGTTTACTGTGATATATTAACATGTTTAACACACAGTACATACAGTGATTTCTCTAGTTGGTGACATATAATGTGATTTTGGGAAATCTTGACAACACTTCTAGTTCGGATCATTAGAATCTAGATAAACCCGAAACAATTATATAGTTTCGGAACATATATATATACTCAACTTGTAAACACGGAACAACAATATAGAACAAACTCGGATTATCCTTTAATCTCTCATAAACTCGAAACCTTATATATCAAACATACGTAAACTCGGATGCCATATGAAACTCGAAACCCATATCCTTAGCCCGGACATCTTATAAAACTCGAAGCCATCTATGTAATTAAACTCGGACTCTTAACCCAAACCCGGACCATGATATTTATGTTTAAAAATTCGGACTTCATATACATGTACAAACTCGGATCCTTATAACTTCCTTCGAAAACTCGGAACCTCATCATACATTAAATCCAAAATATATACATGATATATAAACTCGGAATACTCATCACTCTCTTAAACTCGGACCCCTTTCCTTGTTTGATAAACTCGGACTCATCAATTAACATATATACAAACTCGGCACTAACATCCATTCTAAAACTCGGAATTATTACTAAAACCCAGAATTAATATAAACTCGAAACAGATATGACAAAACTCGGACATCCTATATCCGGACTTTGTGACTTCACAAATTCGAACCAAGGTTATTCCTAGACTAACAATCGCACAGTAACTCGAAATAAGCAAATATCAATGCAACAGTTGCAGTTCTTACGATCAAACCCTAATCTCAACAATGATACGAATCAAAACAACAGTTTAGCAGTTCTAATATAACAATAACATCTCTAATATCTGACAAACAATTATACATCCATACACAAACAATCAGACATTCGTTCAAGCATGATTAACTAATCACAGACCAGTTGTTTGGATATCTAGGGTTTGCATGAAATCAACATAACAAGGATATCATCGTATAACATAAACACTTAACTTAGATTCAATCTAGTATTGTTCTTGATGGATTGAAAGATCAGAGATTGATGATTGTGTGTGTGAGATATGTGTAGCCAAAATGATCAGAGAAAACACACTACCATATAGTGAGATTATAGAGAGTGTTTAGTGTGACACTCGACTATTTTGAGTTGTACTGTACAAATGTAACACGTGTCATGAATAAATAAAAGGCTATATTTAATAGATATTGGTGTTTATATGTGATATTTGATGTTTTGGTAAATCCAAACTTGGTTAAAAATTATGTTGGCAATAATAAGATAAACGCTTATCGTGTAACGAACAAAATGCGAAACAAACGTCGGTGACCACCCGATTAATGTTAAAATCCTAAAAATATTAAGTTATCATTAAAATGGTATTTTAATCATGTTCGGGAGGAAAAAAAAATTAAAACGCTAAGAAACTCTATTTTTCGAGTTTAAGCGCGTATTGCGCGATACTACGCGTATCTGACAAAATACTGTTAACGCAGCCAGTCAATGCAACTGATAATTATTTCAGTAATAATTTGGCGAGTTTATTTTTATAGAGTGATAAAAATAATTTAAAACTCCATAAAACGGGATTAAAAGCTAGATAAAATACCTTGTGATCAATAAAATACCAATTTTTAAGCTTATATACATATATAATATGTGTATATATATGTTGTATTTGAGTGTGTATGGGAGGTGGCGGCTAGGGGGAGTATCCACACTCTCTCACTTGCCACTTTTGGATCTTGGAAGGATCACACAATGATTAAGCTTTTTCAAAATCTTCTAAAATCTTCACAAACCCAAGAAACAAATCAAACCAAATCACTCACTCTCTTTCTCTAACAAGCTTGGCCGAACACACTCTTTCTTTCACCATTTTTGAATTTTCAAACTTGTTCTTGGAGAATCAAGATCATTTCAAGTTGGTTTCAAGCTCATTTGAACATCCGAAGGTGATTACAAGGTGTTTCAAGCAAGAATCAAGCTCCATATCATCACATTTTGCTAAAACCCATCAATATCTTGAAGGTATAAAATTTACTTTGAAAACCTTGTTCTTGATTCTTGATGATTTTGATGATGATGGAAGTTTCTCAAGGTTCTTGGATGATTCACAAACTTGAAACTAAAAACAAATGAGGTTTCTAACAAAACAAAAATGGAAGAGTACATATATGTATGTGTGGCCGTATGTATGTATGTATGTATGTAGATGTATATGAGGTCGAGTTTTGATTTTTGATTGATTCTTGATTGTCATGATTCTTGATAAGTGAATGCATGTATGATAAAAAAAGGTGTCATAAAAAAGTTCTTGTGATTTGAGTGAGTTATGTGAAAAAGGAAATTTTTGGAATTACATATGTATGTATGCATGTGTCGTGTATATATGTATATATACACATGTGGGTTTTGTTAGCTAGTAAATAAATAAAGGAATGTATCATGCAAATTATGTAAACATGCTAAAGATATGATAAGAATGTCTTTGAATATATGAACATGAAATAAATATGCTCTTGGATGCATTTAAGTTCATGTAGGATGATGATGATGTGATATGGGTGCATTAGATGCTTGTACATAAGCATGCATGTTGATTTATGGTCATGAAATGATGGAAATGTTAAGTTATAACAAAGATGATTTATGATCAGATTATAAACATTAAAAATAATGTTATTTGATGTGCTAAAATGGCATGAAATTTTGTCACAAGGTTTACTAGCTTTACATGTTGTACATGGGGCTTAGAAAGTTGTAAAATAGGTGAAATGATGTGTTTTGTGTGTCTTATGTAAGACCTGCACTATCATGAGTATAACCATTATTTTAATCAGTAAATAACATGGATTATGTTAAAATATCAAGTCATTACGATTTGGGATGGTTATGGTAACGTTTAATGCAAAACTATGTGGTAAACGGTTAAAAATCGGCTTTTCGAAGGATTTTTACAAAGCTGTTTTAGATCAGTAAGTAAACTGATATTTTTGATATAAATATAAGTATTTTAACTTATATTAAGTTTACTTGGTGTTAGGTTTGTCATACCCCAACCGATGGCGGAAACATCGGGGCGCGGCACTGAGCGAAACAGATTGTCCAAGAGGTTCCATAACAACTATGATTACCAAATATTTAAGCATTATGTCCCATACCGTAACATATAAAGTAACACAGTTATTACAGACAAATTGTTCTCAAAGACAAATAAAAACTGTTCCGACAACTCATAAATTATTTAATTTGTTTCTAGACTCCCCTAGCTTGATTTCCACAAAGCAAGCGTAGCACAGCATCCTAAACACCTGTCATATACGTTAAAGTAAAAGTCAATACACATAGTGTAAAGGTGAGCATACAAGTTTAATAGTATAATAGTAACGGAAGCGATTTACGCATAACCAGCATGTAACATGTATAATGTGAAGCAGGTAGGTTATTGACAATGAAATATGCACAGACGTGACTGCGATTTGTAGAATGCGCAACACATATCACCACTGTGACACGTGAAGAAAAGCCCTTAACAACCCTTGTCCACGACAGGTGCTGAGTCCAAAATATAGTACTATCGTTGCTAAGGTGTCAGGCAACACTCACTATGTAAACATAGCATACTAGCATTCATCGAATAACACGTATAACATGCGGAGCGGTTAGCGTATAAAAGTGTTTGCGTTGTGTGTCGATTGTGATTTGATATAAGTAACGTATGTAACACCCAAAAGCGCTTAAAGCAAAAAGGGAACGAGTATACTCACAGAGCGTGTTTAACAATAAACACAGTCTTGGATTGAAGGGAGCGCTGAGGGATTAGCCTGAACACAGTACGACAGTATGAGCGTTGAACGGTGTGTAAAACGGTGCGTTGAAGGAATGAGTGATGGATGGTGATCCGATCGGATGACCGTCCGGACGGATGACAATTCGGTCGGATGGTCACTTGTCTGGGATGGATGTGTTTGTGTATGATGGAACTTTGAAGTTTTCGTTGTAGCATTTTAAAAACCATGAAGTATTCCTACAATTCAGGTCATTCGGTCGGACGGTCATCCGGACGGATGGTCGTCCGCTCGGATGGTGATCCGAGTGGAGGTTGTATACTTAAAAAATCTGGAAATTGGTTAAGTGTTCATAGTCATTGGGCCGGATAGCCATTCGATCGGATGGCTATCCGATCGGATGGCCATTCGTCCGAACTACTTGTTCGAGTTGAAAAGTCTATAAAATCAGCCAAGTTTAGAAAGTTTTGCGATTGAACCGAGACGGTATGACAACGTGTTAAGCAACGGAAACCTCAGCAAGCCTAGTCATCTGTTCGGCTGGGAACCACCCCGTTCGTTCGGTGACTGTTCTTTACGGAATTTCATGTTCAACCCGCGAATCGGTCGTCTCGTCGTTAGGAATCCATTCTCAATCCGGGTCTACACTAGAGAATGAGTGGTGAACCCGAACTAGTCAAGATTCTAACGTCTTTGAGTAAAAAGTTAAGAAAGTTGAAGAAAAGTTTGAAACATTAGAAAAATGTTTAGATTTAGGTGAAATCAGTGTTTAAACATTGTAGAAATCTGTTAGATTCGAGTTGTTCTTGATGGAATGAAGTCATTCTCCGGAGTTCATACTAATCCGTGATGACATCACCCTTGAACAGCCTGGAATCAAGTGATTTCATGGTTAAAAGTTGAGATTTGTGGGTGAAATCGATGAGAAAGTGTGTGTAGATCAAAGAAGTACAAGATATGGTGAGGAAACTTACAAGAATCGCGAGGAATCGAGAGAAAATAGGCCAAGAGTGTGCTGGTCGAACGAGAGCTGTCACATCACATGAACAGTGATGTGACAGGTGATATTTATAGGTGGTGAGGAAGAAAGGCGGTGCAATGTGACGGATCGGAGGGCCTCCCGATCCGATGGCCATCCGATCGGATGGTCATCCGGACGGATGACCATTCGATCGAATGGTCCTTCGATCAGATGGCTTTTACCAGTTGGTTTCCGACTTTTTGTTTCGTGCGTTGAGCGTTGCGATGCGATAGTATTACACATTAGTTACACAAATAATATAACTACTAAAAACCACAAAAGTAAACCTTAGATTTCGAGTTCGCGATGAGATTGCGTTGTGATAGAGTTGCGATTGCGTTTTGGAATAATCACCTCAAACCAAACATAACATGCACAAGTAACACGTAATAGCACACACACGTAAAACAATATCTAGAACCTGTAATTCGAATTGCGATGCGATAGCGACGTGATAGCGTTTAGTAGATTAGAGTTAGTTATCTTTATCGCATTGTTACTTCCACATAATACAACTAACAAGTGTAAATTAAAGTATCGATTAACTAGGTTTGAGAGTACAAGCAATAATTAAGCAAGGAGTGATAGATTCCAATTAGCAATCTTTTCTTCCTTTGACTTTAACTTGTACTTTGACTTTGACTTCGAAAGTCGGGTTGTTACAAGGTTAGTCATACGTGACTTTCGACGCCCGAAAACGTTACCGAATCACTAAAATACGCGTTTTCAATGTGCACTAGAATGGGTTGTTCATGAGTGAACCTTATGTGTTAATATGTATTATGTGATTTAGATATGTGTGAATGCTAATATATTAAGTGTTGACATGATAGCGGGAATTTAGACTATGCATGTACACTTATGTGCTTAAAGCGGTAAAATCAGTAAAATCGCGTTAAATATGTAACTTATTTGTCGAGCATGAAAATTGATACATAGGTTAACTTGATAAGTTATTTCATGTATAAATGCTTTAAAAATGATAAGTGTACAAGTTAACGAGATTTCTCGTGTTATGATATTAAGTATGTGTGCACGTTTATGTATATATATTACGACGCGCAAATCGTAGGTATATTACTTATAAACGGGAGTGTTAACGAATTTACATAATAAGGGTCACCAATAAAATCGTTGAAGTCACAAAATCTTACGATATATATATATAAGGTAGGGATAGTGTACATTAATTCAAAAGTGTGAGAAGTGTTTTAAAGCATTAGATCTTTGATCTAATGGTTGAGATCAAAATGGACCAAATTATAATTTGTATTTTAATTATTTGGACTGATTTGAAAATTGTAGGGGTAATAGTATCTTTGTATATATTTCAAATTAGGTAACATCTCCTAAATTCTAGTGATTCACTTCTAAATTCTAGCGATTCAATTTTAAACTTATTTTAAAATTCGGACATTCTAAAAAATCCAGAAATATGTAACTGCTACAAGAAATATATAACACTATACATCCATCATATAACACTATATAACAATATATAAGACTATACATCTATCATAAACATGCTATGAGAGAAATATAACACTATAACACTTTATAACACTATATCACTCTAAATAACACTATATAACACCATATAATACCATATACCACCATATAACACTATATAACATATACATCCATCATATAACACTATATAACACCAAAAACACTATATAACACTATGTAACACTATAAAACACTATATAAAAATATATAACACTATACGGTTTTGAACGAGTTGACACAAATTAATAGATTAATTCTTAATTCGTATTCCTATAATTAAGGGTGGCGGTTATGGAAGTTTATCAATTAATTAAATCAATAAGAAAATTACTTGTTTACCCTTTTGAATTAATTTAGATTAAGGACACATGTCATCACCACAATATTTATCACCCTTCTCACACTTTTAGATTAATATACATGATCCTCTACCTATATATATATATATATATATATATATATATATATTAATATGCCAACATAATAAAAAATAATGACTTTTCGAGAAAATCTCAAATTATGTGAAAATTCTAAGATTTGGGAGAAACTTAGGAATTTTGTGAAATATTGACTGATAATCGTTCCTACCTATATTAGGACGTGCAGAATCAATTTGTGGGACTGCGCTATTATAATATGTACCCAAAGGTGAGTGTCACTAAAACCCATCTTTTTATTGTTTTGTATATGTTTTGAGGGAAGAACACGCCTTAAAAGGATTAAAGATGTTTTTGAATAAAACATACCTTTTGTTATATTAAATGTATATTTTCGTGAAAAAATATATGGTTTTGATGATATAAATATGTTTTGGGTAGAAATGGTTTTGTTGAATAAATATGTTTCGGGGAGAAACGGGAATTATTATGGTGTTTGGGAGAAAACGACCGTGTAGATTTAAAATTGCTTAAATCTAAAGTTGGGACGAATTTGCTTGATCTCAAGAGAATAAGTATCGGATATAGGCTTATATCTCGGTGGGGACTTCGGGGAATTCGTACAACATGAACATGATATATTAAATTTATCAGTATTAGTAGGATATATATATTGTTAATGAGGCAAACAGTATAGATGGCCCGTTATGGGCGCATGCGCAAATATTGCTATTTAATCATTTAAGTATTGCACGCGTGGAATTGTTGGTAGATCTATCGGGTTGATCACCCCGTCGTGACCGGTAGCTCCGTGTCAAGTCAAGCGACGAATTGATATTCTTTTATAGTCTAGCTTTGATTGTACCTTCATTGTTAATATATAGTTCGTAATGTCTTGCAAACTTACGAATCCGGTCATGTGATGCTATCAATTTAATATGTAAACTTGGGAAGATGCTTTTGGTCGAAGGTTTTTGGGAAACGCTTGCGACGGCTGACCCTCGGATTTTTATTAAGGAAATAAATTAACTTTCATAAATTATATGGATGTTTTAATAATAAACACATAATTAGAAAGTTTTCCTTGGATCAAATTATTTAAAATTTGGATATGTGAACTCACCCTCCTTTGTGTTGACAATTGAATTCTAACGTGTTCTTCAGGTACTTGAGTTCGGCTTCGGGAACTATGGCGTATCTTGTGGTTGTTGATGCATGTTTGTTTGATAATGTTTTGGACAATTTTTAAAACGGATTTGGGACCTATGTAATATGATCCATAAGGATCAAGACAACTTAACTGTGGTGTGGTTGTGATGTACTTTTTAAATTTGAAGTTTTAAAAATTATGTTTTAATTAAGTTGAATGTCCAACATTAACAATGCATCGTTCAACAAGATATTATAGGCACCAACTTCCATCACCACTACGTTTTATATTCCGCTGCAACGTTTTTGGGGTGTGACATTTAGGGTTTGCAGTATTTTATTATTATTTCATTATTAACCATAATACACCCTTAATTATATAACTTTCACACAAGAGCACATAACATCTTGTAGTTTGCAGTTAAAGCATATAATTCACGTATTTGTCATGCAACGTATAAGTTTCGTATAGGCCGTCCTTTTATCTTAATTATTCGTGTTAGTCACCAACGTTTAAAGAATCAATTTGTGTGTGTCCAGTAACTCCCCGAATTACCAATGTAATGCGTTCCGGTAATTCCCCGAATTACCAATTTAGTGTGTTCCGGTAATTCCCCGAATTATCAATGTAGATCATTTAACTAACCCTAGTTAAATGCAGTGCTATAAATGTATGTCAAAACTAGTTGTGGTGAGGTTAAAGTATTAACCTGAAATTGCGGGTTGTTATATTCTTATTATAAATACTTAACAATCAAGAATAAAATTAATAATTCTTGGTAACATGGGTTAAACAACTTAAACTTAAACATAAAAATATATGGATTGGGCCTACTATTGTTACTTATCGGTTCGGTTATTGAAAATGGTTATCCGAAAACCAACCGAAATTTTTGGTTATTAAAAATCCAAAAAACCGAACCGTCGGTTTTTTTTTTGGTTCAAATTTTTCTGTTATGGTTCGGTTATTTTGGTTTTATGCTCACCCCTAATTGGGATATTGGATTTAAATAACCCTAACTTTCATCAATTGTCGATAGCCTCTCCAACTTTCGATTTGTACCACACCACTTCCAACATTCAACTTATTTTCTCCTGGTACTCCCAAACTAACTGAACTCTAACTCAATTAGTTGATATCAGATGTCACGTCACTAAACAAGTGCCACATCAGATTCCACATTAACAAAAAAAGCCAGATCAAATTTCGCATCACTAAACAAAGTGCCACATCATCAAAAAGCTAACTAGGTTAGGGTTCAGTTAGTTTGGGAGTGTCAGAGGAAAATAAATTGAAAGTTGGGAGTAATCTTCCTATATAATAAAGGAAGAGTTTGAAATCCAACGTGTCAACATATCAAGCCTCCCCTTTATTTTTATCCTATGTGGCATTTTCTTAGAATTTTCAATTTTCATGTTTTATTAAAAATATTGCATCTCAAACCAGCTTTATCTGGTTCAAATGTCAGACGGCTCCAGCTTTCCTCAAACAATTAAACTCATTCAAAATTCAAATTTATTCCCAAACCAGATGTGGAAAACAAATTCCAAAACCTAGAGAAAAGAGTATGAGAGAAGAGACGAGAGGAGAGTTGAAGGGATCCAGGCAAATCACCGCCATCCGGAACAGAGCTGCAAAGACAACCGCCTGAACTCCGAAGACGGCTAGGGTTCCGGTAAATGATCGTGTCGGACTCATAAACGTCGTAAAGGTTCGATATTGTTGGATCTGTTTGTATGTGTTTTAAAGGTCTCTTGGTCGCCTCTGCTTTCTACATTGCTCATTGGGTTTTGTGTTTGTTTGAAAAAAAGACCTTTGATTTCTGTTGTTGAGGTAATGTTTCAGTTGAATAACTTATAAATATATTGTATATGATATCTTTGATTGTTGTATTTTCCTTATTAGGGTTCAAATTGCATATGGATGCTACTTGATAAGTTGAATATTACTTCTGGTGGTTTTTTCAATTGCAACCTCCCACCAAGCTTTTAGGTATTTTTTGTTTCCTTACTTTGTTCGTAGGTCTAATGATGTATTTTGGAATCTAATTGGAGATTTTGTTACAGAGATGTCATATTGTTCAAATTAGGGTTTTATTTTGGTGAGACGTATTTCATCTTTTGATGTTTATCTTACCATTATATTCCTCTCCATCAATTTTTTTGATCATTGTTAGCCATATTTGTTTATCTTGTGATTGTTTGTGTAGATAGACAAGACCAAAATTCAAAAGAAGATGGAAAAGGGTAAGGCATGATTTTAGATTTTCATCTTTTTTTCATGTTTAATACATTTATGGTGGCTAGATTTAGGTTGGTGAATCGTAAACTGGGCAGGCCTTCAAAGAGCTTAATGTTAAAGCTCAAGAGGGAGCTTTGGGAGGTACTTGTCTCAACAAGAGTGGCAAGAAATGAGTCCTGCAATGGCAAAGGTAAAGGTAAAGTTATTGCATTTTTTTTTGTCGAGAGGCGGGGGGTGTTAGGTTTTTGGGTGATGGTGAGTGTTTAGGTTTTTTTTTTAAGTGGGTTTTTTTAGAAGCCTTTGTACCCTTCTTACAATAAGGAGCCTTTGTATTGATCCTAATCCATATAGTTATATATACACATTTTTTTAGTTTGTGTATGTTGAATATAATGACATTGCTGATCTGTAGTCCTTTGGGTCATTCTGTAAGTTATTTCTTTTTGAAAAGCTAAATTGTATTTTCTTAAAAAGAAACTCATCTTTATATTGTATTTCTATTGTGCAGCTATACACGTAGGCATGTTCTGTTTCCACCACTTCACATCATACAACACAAATTAGAGATGATCAAATACATAACACCTAACTGGACTTGGTAATAGATGATGCAGATGCATAACACTGGACTTGGACTTGATCAAATACATAACACCTAATTTGGAAATGTTTTTAAGTTTCTAGGTGGTGGAACTCTGTTGTTTATATAGAGCATCAATGATTCCAATTAAAGATGGCTCTATTAAAACAACTTTGGATACTGGTTGTAGGGTATGTTAACTTAGCAATCTATTCATCATCTGTTTCCACAAGTTCTTCCTACTGGTTTTGTTTTTGTCATTATAACAATCCTGATTTTACAATCTTAACGTAGGTTGCAAGGTGCAGTGCTTAATTGTTGAAAAGAAACGTGTCATCAAGGGATAATCAAGGATGAGCTTGGTACCAACCAGTACCAAAAATCCCAAAAAATGGGTACCGGTACCGAAAATACCGGCACGGTACCGGTACCGACCGGTATTTGAAGGTAAAAACTGGTGCCGAACTGGTACCAAAAATCGAGTAAGTTCGGGAAATTCGGAACCGGTTCTGAACAGGTACTCGGTACCATTTGCTCATCCCTACCTACGTGAAGCACAAGTGAAGTTTGCTCTAGAACGTGTGACGTGCCTTCGGATAATATAACTTCCTTTTCCATCATTTGATATGTTTAATACCATGGGAGAGAAGTGAGTACTATTTTTTTTTATCTTTTTGTATCATTGCTGGTTTGTACCTGATTGTTGTTGGTTCAATATGGTAAGGGGATTGACTTTTTTTTTATATTAATTCAATCAAATAATTAGTGAAATTTACTTATTGTTACTTAAATAAGAAGAATATTACTGTATCGTAAATTTACTATGTATCACATCATAATTATATTTACTTATTGTTACTTAAATAAAAAGAACATCACATTTCTATAATTATATTTGTATTATTATTTATAGATGCATACCCTGAACCCATCATGATCCGAACATGTTCTGGCCTATTTTAAAGCGACTCAATCTGACATGAACCCTTCTGACATGTCGCCCTGTCCAATCTGGCACACCCTTTTTGTTAAGTTTAAAATATTCCACCCTGCAGTTGCTTATTCTTTCATGTTTACATCTAATACATTACTGTTGACGACTTGAATATGTACATATCCATATATAGGACGTGAGCAAGCAGTTGTAATCATGGATGCTTATGCTTCATGCTGCAAGGTTGTAATCATGTTTGGTTTCTAAGACAAACCTCCACTTAAATAGGTCTTTTTTAGTACAAAGTCTTCAAAGTTACCTACTTGGAGGTGCATGATTTATTAGTGTAATGCTTTCACATATGACAAAAGTCTCAATAGTAAATAGAGCTTAAATAATAACGATAACAAACTCATGATCTATACATAATAAATACTAATCATTTAATATTTTTTTTTCAAATATGTGTAATACACAACTTTCTAACCTGGAGTGTATGGTGATCCAACATTCACTATCAGGCGGAAAACAATGGTTGATGACCTCCGCGTTCATATTATGTATTTGTGTTGTTTATTAACAATTATAACCCGTTTCATGGTGATTTGTTTTAGTTCATGTTTATGATATATAACAACTTAGTTTTTGGTTATGATATATAATAACTTAGTTTTTGAACCAATACGAAAGATTAATACGGTTTAACATAATGCATTGAATGCTACAAAAATCAGAACCTTTGATTCATTAATTTACATCCTAATTTTGGAATAAGTTGATCATGTATAAGCATTTTTAGACTAATTATATGAAAAATTATTTCATACCACAACTAATTTTGTAGTTCTTTTATTATTCATGATTCCTTATCAAAATTAAATTGTTCAACCCGTGTATCACACGGGTAGATAACCTAGTGTGGTATAAATCAAAAGTTGGGAATGCTGTTAGTCAATTGGTGAAAGTGCTGGTTATTTAAATCCCATATCCATAATTATTTGGATTGCTAAAGAAAGTTTTCATCCCTCATGCTTTAATGCTCATCACTAGATTGACGCCCCAAGCAGCTTCCATGAGTAACACCCACGTAATGATGTTTGTAGTGTTATCGGGTGATGTGACAAGTTGGTAACGTACCAAGTGTATATATGGTACGGGTGGCAAAAGTGGTGGGTTGGGCAGGTTTGGGTAATGAGTTAGGTTGTGTATGGGTTAGGATGAGTATGGGTTACGATGGGTTTATTAAGAAAAATGTTAGGATGAGTATGGGTTAAAATGAGTTTAGGTTAAGATGGATTTATTAAGAAAAATGTTAGAATAAGTTTGGGTCAATATTGGTTTCGATCATAATAGGCTACAAATAAAAAATTAAAAAAATTTGAAAAAAAATCAAGAATATTAAAAAATAAAAAAATATATAAAAGAATTAAAAAATATAAATATAAATTAAAAAATATAAATTTTTAAATAAAAAAATTGAAAAAAAAAGTTTAAAATTTAAAAAATTAAATTTTGTTTAGAAAAAAACATAGAAATTTAAAAATTTAAAAAAAAAAATAGAAATCTGGCATTAAAATTATTGTTGTTGAATTTTGATATAAGAATTAGTTAACTATATTATAAACTTTTAGTTTTGAATCCACAAATAATATTCAATATCATCAAATAAAGAATAAGTAATTAATCTTTTCCATTTCTAAATACCAAGTATAAATCATAGAATAAAGTAATCCCAAACATAGATTTTTATCAACCATGTATCAATGACAATTGTTAAAGTACACTTCAAGGATTCATATGTCATCATATGATCAAACTATTTGTCTCAAAGAAGGAAAGAGAAATGAGGTTCAAGGGTGACCAATGTTAAAGATATGTGTTTAAATGCATTTTTTGTTTTTAATTTTTTTTAATTTTTTAATCTTTTTTATTTTAGTTTTTTTAATTTTAATTTTTAGTTTTTTAATATTTTTTTAAATTTTTTTAAATTTTTTAATTTTATAAATTTAAATTTTTTTTGCTTTTTTATATTAATATTTTTTATTTTTTCTAGTTTTTTAAAATTTTAATTTTTTTTACTTTTAGAAATTTTCAATTATTTTTGCTTTTTAAAATTTAATTTTTTTGCTTTTTTTAAAAATTTCTGATTTGTTTAAATTTTTTTAAATATAAATATATTTTAAAATTTTCTTAAATTTTTTTATTTTTTGTACACGAAGTATGGAAAAATGTGACTCTGTTTGATGTTTTTTTAGAGTTACTTAGATATGTTTGTTAAAACTTAAAACCTATTCTGACCCATTACTAATTTTAAATGGAAATTTTAAACTCATCCTGACTCATATGACTAGTTATAAATTGAAATTTTAAACTTATCTTGACCCATCCTTACTTATTTTTCTCTGTCCATTATGACTTATTTCAATTTTAACGTTACTTATTTCCTATGCCTATTATAACTTATTTTAATTTTAAGATTATCCAAAATAATTCAAATAGGTTTTTGTTGTCAGGCCTGATATGTCTTGGAATATTAGTAACACGAAGGTAATTTGAATGCATGCACCTCCATTGCCTTCTTTTGAATATGTGGTTTCATTGTCATGTGACTAGGGAAGCATTTTCAACTTCAATTGTTGACTTCCTACATATTTTCATTTACAAACTATTATATTAAAAGACGCTATAAAATTCAACGTAGGTACACTGGTTATTGCAAGTCCGTGATATGACTTAAGTTTATTCTGAATATTTGAAGTAAGTTGGAACGAATTAATCAGTTATTGGAGATGTCCGGAGAATGAACTCCGTTTTTTAAAGATCGCAAAAAATAATAGGATATGATAAAGTACGAGAAAGTAATAAAAATAAGAGTAAATTACAAGTTTGGGGGAGAAGTTCAGTCTATCCCCTCGTCAGAAAGCCGTGTTCGATTGTCTCCGGGCTCCTCATGCTCAGGATTTCCTGACAGTCGTCCCCATTGAAGGACTTGGCCAACACATGTCGGCAGTGGAATACCGGGTAATTCTTAAGTACCGGCTAATGATCCCTCTGTTTCCGGTTGATGAGCCCTGCCCAGTTTGCCGCAAGGTATGTTTAGATACTTTTGGCGAGCATGCGGTTCATTGTAGGGAGTTACCTGGATTTAAATACAGGCATGATTTGGTAAGGGATATTCTGTTTGATGTTCTCAAGCGGGCTGGGATTTCGGCAAAAAAGAAGGCTCCGGTGAACTTTCTGACGGATCCGCTCGATGGGAGGTCTACTCTTCGGCCAGCTGATATTCTTGTGTTTGGGTGGGCCAGGGGGAAACACGCTTGTGTGGACTTTACAGGAGTGTCCCCTCTTGTTGGGCTTAGGGATAATGAGTTTGTTCCTGGCCAGGCCGCGCTGAAGGCGGAATCAAGCAAGGTCGCTAAACACGAAAAGGCTTGTTTAGAAAATCAACATGTGTTTATCCCATTCGCTTTTGATACGTTTGGTTCCCTAGCCCCAGAGGCCGTGGAATTCCTAAACAGGGTCCAACGGGTTGTGAACAGTAATCTCTCAAACTCTAAGGGTCGTTTCGTCTTTAGTAGGATTGGTTTTGCAATTCAAAAGGGGGTTGCGGCGCAGCTTGTTGCCCGTTTACCTACCACTTGTTTGTAATTTGTTACTTGGGATTTTAATGAAATTATTAGATTATTCAAAAAAAAAAAAAAATTACAAGTTTTGTTCTTTATGTTTACATCAAATTGCAGGCACAATAAAAATAAATAAGAGTAAAAACATTTGAACAAAGATTTTTTTTAGCAACACAATAATCCGTGCTAATAGTAGATAAAGATTTAAATTAGGGTGTCCGGTGTGGGGGGCGGCAAACCCACATTACCGAATCGGCAATGGGCGGCAAACCAATGCCAACCCATTTGCCGCATGAGGTGTTTGACGAAATGGGTTTAAATCGGTGAGGCATTACAGAATCGGTGAGGGGTGGAAGGAGAGAGAGAGGGGGTGGGGGTGGGGTCCATTCCTATCTCAACCAATCACAACTTTTTCCTTTTTTTTAAATAGTTTACCACTTCAACAAGTGTTTAAACCATTGCCAACACTTTTCACCAAAGTTTAAACACTTTTG
The DNA here is from genome assembly GCA_030545235.1 of Helianthus tuberosus. NCBI lineage: Eukaryota > Viridiplantae > Streptophyta > Magnoliopsida > Asterales > Asteraceae > Helianthus > Helianthus tuberosus. The sequence continues at coordinate 71,845,661 of CM060443.1, forward strand.
ACTGATTGACATGGAGCGCTCTGATTGGTCGGTTTTTTGGTTTGCCACTCAAAGTGTTTAACCACTCCCTACATCCTTAAGTGTATAAAGGGTAAACCTATCATTTCCTAGTTCTAAGATTGAAAGTTCTAGTGTTCCTAGTTGGGCTATGTTACTTGAAAAAAAAAAAAAACTTAAATTAATTGGGTTGCTTTTTTAATAACAAAGATATATTGACTATGTTATAAAAAAAAAAACACAGAATTTTCAACATCATTTATTAGTGTAACAGACAACAAGTGTTACGATTGAATTAACAATCGAAACAGTGAATGCAATCTTTAAAAACTTAAGATCAAAACCACAACATAATCTTGTCTTTTTTTTTTTTTAAGGTAAATTTCATTCAAAAAGCAAACCGAGAAGTCCTCGAAGAAAGGACACCCGGGCAAACAAACGAGATTACATCAAGTCTAGCGGATATTTACACCAAACATTCCAATCTATACATTTCACATTAGATCTATTTTTAAACCAAAAATACGAAGTCATTTTGATGCTCTCAATCACTTCTGTAGCGCGTCTCCTTTTACCTTGAAAAATACGATCATTGCGTTCATTCCAAATGGTCCATAAAGTAGTAAAGATTATACCTCGCAAAATGTACTTAGCTTGCTTGGAAAGCGGCTGGCTCTTGGTTATCTTCATTAAGTCATTAACATCAAAGACAATCGACGGGTTCAAGCGGCACCAATATTCCACACGGCTCCAAATCTCAGCAACAAAGAAGCATCCCGTAAATATGTGGGTAGACGTTTCATCGTCCGTGTCACACAACCCACATAAAACACTTTGAAGGCTAACTCCACGTTTGTACAACTCGACTTTAGTTGGCAACCGATTAAGAATCGCTCTCCAAACCATAATCTTACATTTTAGAGGAGTCCAACACTTCCATTTCATTTGTAAATCCAAGGCTGGTCTCGGGTAGCTAGATAATAACCTTCTAGCGCTGCTGACAGTGAATAAACTTGAGCCGCTAGCTTTCCATCTCCATTTGTCAAGACCACCCTTCCAATCATAGTCATAAATATCCTCCATTAAATTAAATAAATCGGTAACTTCAGCAGCAGAGAAGGGTTCTGCACGCCAATCCCACTGCAGAGACTTTGAACCAGAAACGACCCGTATCCTGTCCGCGACAACAGCCCATTTTTTCGTTTCGAGCCTGAATAAATGAGGGTAAGTTAACCGGAGTGGTTCTTCCCGTAGCCACGAATCCATCCAGAAACTGATAGTCGATCCTTCTCCCACGATTCCTTCAAAATAACTCCCAAGAGTTTTTCCGGACCAAATCTTCTTTTCTCCAATCTTTACAATTTGCTTCCAACATCCACTAGCCGAAGCCGTACACGGAAGAAGCGACCAATTTCTACTAAACCCATGACATCCGATGACCACTTTTTTCCATAAGCAATTACCTCCGGTTTTAAAACGCCACACCCATTTAAGAAGAAGCGCGTCGTTAACGTCTTCCAATTTAGAAACACCTAGACCACCCTCCTTTTTAGGCGTTGTAATGATATCCCAAGCGATCCAATTAATCTTCTTTTCTTCACTACAACCCGCCCATAAAAAAACGTCTCATAATTTTCTCCATACTCTCTATAACCGCCTTTGGGGCTTTATAGAGAGAAAGATAATAAATAGGAAGATTCTCCAAAACGGATTTAATAAGAATCACCCGGCCACCAATAGATAAATGCTTCGCTTTCCAACCGGTTAGGCACTTCTTAAGAGTATTCGAAACCGTATCCCAATTACTAATTCGAGTCATCTTTGCGCCCACTTTAATCTCCAAGTAAACGAAAGGGAAAGCCCCTTTTCTACACCCCAAGACTTCCAACATACTATCAACCTCCCCATCTTGCGTACCAACCCCAAATAAGTTTGACTTGTGAATGTTGATACGAAGGCCCGAGCATAAGTAGAAAATACGAAGAATACGAGCCGTGTTTTGGAGATTTTCTCGGGACCATTCACCCATAATAAGCGCATCGCCCGCAAAGAAAAGATGATTAAGATCCGTATTGTCAACCCGGAAATTAATACCTTTGAGAATACCCAAATATTTTGCCTTGTTCATCAACCAAGAAAGACACTCCATAACAATAAGAAATAAGAAAGGCGATATAGGATCACCTTGACGTAAGCCTTTCTCACTCTTAAATTGGAAAGTAGGAGACCCGTTAACTAGCACTGACGCGTAAGACGACTCAAGAATACCTTTTATCCATTTGCACCACGTCTCGGGGAAGCCCATTTGAGATAGAACAGATAATAAAAAACACCAATTGACATTGTCATACGCTTTTTCAAAATCAATCTTCAATAAGAACGCTTTTTTCTTATTCCTTTTAAGCCATTCCAAAACTTCATTAACCACTAGAGGCACGTCTAGAATAAAACGATCTGATAAAAAAGCCGATTGGGTCTCCGAAATTAACTTTCCCAAAACCTTTTTAAGGCGATTAGCAAGGATTTTAGAAATAACCTTGCTAATCACCCCAATCAGGGTAACGGGTCTGTAATCTTTGAGTCCCACAGGAGAGTTAACCTTAGGGATCAAAGCTATAAACGCGGAACTGCAACCTGGATTAATACAACCTGTCTCATGAAACTCCGACATGATCTGAAAAAAATCATCTTCGAGGACATCCCAAAACCGCTTAAAGAAGTGGAAATTAAACCCGTCAGGACCTGGAGCTTTGTTGGAGCCGCAACTGAAAACCGCGTCTTTAATTTCTTGTTTAGAAAACAAAGCAATTAAAGTTGAACCATCTTGCTCATTCAGACGGGTCAAACCTTCACAAAAAAGGCTCGGCCGGGTAGAAACAGGTTCTTTAAAATGATCACGAAAGAAACGTAAAACTTCCTTCTTCAATAATGCCGGTTTTGATACCCATTCGCCTCTTATTTCCAAACTCGGGATCGCATTTGCATCTTTGCGACCATTAACAATACTGTGGAAAAAACTCGTATTCTCGTCTCCAAGAGATGCCCATTTCACCCGAGATTCCTGTCGCATGTCCCGATGTTTAAATAAATCAATCTCTTGAAGACTCTTTTTACACTCCGCCCAAACCCATAATTCCGCTTCATCCAACTCCTTATGTTCCATAAGACATTCCATATATTCCTTTTCCAAATTCAGCCGCTTCATGTCTTCGTTTTCTTTATTTCTGAGATCGTTTATCCACGTCTTAAGTTTGCATCGAAGCGACCCCAATTTTCTGATTAAGTTCAAATCAGCCGGCCCACTATTAGGCCATCCCAATAAACCCGAAAAAATCACTTCTTCACAACCCGGACGGTCCAACCAAGAATTAAACCAACGAAAAGGCTTAGGACCAAAATTCTTATCAATCAAGGACAAGAATAAGGGAGCATGATCAGAATACTCTCGTTTAAGAGCTCTCACACACGCACTTGGCCATTTATTAAAAATAGCATCACAAACGAAAATCCTGTCGATTCTACTCATTTTGCATTCGCCCCGTCTATTAACCAAATAGGTAAACTTCATACCTTTCAAGTTATATTCACGAAGACCTGTGGAATCTATAAACTCATTAAACTCTCTAGCACAAACTGGATCAAAGCAGGAATTTTTTCTTTCACTTGGCTCTCGAACTGCATTGAAGTCTCCAAAAACAATCCACCAACCATGACCCCGGTTTAAAACCTGAGAAATTTTTGCCCAAAGATCTCTTTTATCCCCATTATTTTGCGGAGCATAAACATTGATAATATTCAGCCGAGTTGTCCCATCCGTTAACAAACCAGACACGAGCAGAAAATTAGTATCTTTCAAAACCAAATCTTTCATCAAAACTTTCGGGTCCCAAATGCTCAATAAACCCCCAGAATTCCCAACAGAGTCAACCTTCTCAAAATCGAAACCAAGACCTCCCCAGAAATTAGAAACCATCCCTGAATCAACATTACCGGACATAGTTTCTTGGATCCCTATAAAAGAAATTCCCATCTCCAATTTAATTCTTCTAATCCAACCCGCCTTAGAACCAAACCCCAAACCTCTAACATTCACCGACAAACAATTCATTTATTACCTTTTTATAAGCCTTCAGTGATGATGGAATCCAATATCAACTTGTCTTGTTGTGCAAGGTCAACACCGAGTTTAGAACCCAGCGACTTCGTAGCTTCAGCCTCGTTATTTTGAAGGATAATGATCGGGACCTCATCATCCTCCGTTGCTTAAATCGGATTAATCTCCAGCTGCGTAGCTTGTGCATCGATTGGACAGTCATGGTTGATATTATCTGTGTCAACGGGATTGCAATTAAGATCGAATGGGGTTTCCTCTTCACCATCTGAGTTATCAGTTTCTGTTGTTGGATCCGAATCAGAAATTCCCAGCAGCCCATTTAGCCCAAACAAATCACTATTTTTCTTTTTGGGCTTTTTAACAATCCTTTGACTCTCATTGCTACTAGTGTAAGTCATACTGGGCGGGCCAAACTCTGATTTTTTGCACTTCTTTCTCTTAACCACCTTAGAGTTATCACCAGCCGAAGGCTCATCTACCATAGGTTGTTCAAAATTAAAGTTTACAGCAGGCATAAAATCCGAAATCAATTCCTTATTTATGGGACTTGAATGGCCATTAATGCCATCATTAATAATATCATCATTCCTTTCCGAAAATACAGCATCATCACCGTTACAGTTGACTTCAACATCGGCTGCCGTTGCCGGTTCACATTCCGGCGTATCTTCGACGATAACATCCTCGTCTGAATCTTCATCCGAAGAATCATCGCTCGTATCTTGGTCTTCAAACGTCTTAACTGGATAGAAATCCGGTATCCAATCACCCATTTCTTCACTAATCCACACTCTAAACTTTCGATTTTTCCATTCCAATATGATCTCTTATGATATATTTTTCCCTTCACCGACTAGAATACCGACATAATCAAACGAAAGATCGAGGTCTGACTCCATCTTAACGGCTTTGTATACGACTTTTCCAACCATACCTCCGACTAGATTGATCACATCATGAGTAAAAAGATGTAAAGGAATACCTTTGATCTTTATCCAAGCCAATCTCTCATAACAAAAAGATTGACCTCTCCATAAACAAACTGAAGAAAATTTAGTAATATCTTTTTTAGCAGCCTCGAGAACCAGTAAAGCTAACTCCTGATCATCGAACGAGATTAACAAGTGTAGACCACCAAGATACTGGACGTTACCGTAACCCGGGCAAATCTCATGCAAGAACAAGTAGATACTCTTCATGGCTTCCACGTCAACCATTCTGCCAACAATAGCCCTCTCATGCAAACTAGAAAAACCATTAACTTGATTATCAATATTAAGAGTCTTCCCAACTAGCATGTCTTTAAACGAAAACTCCCCAGACTCAAACTTAGTCCCCATTTGTTCCGTCCCATCTTTACGCTTGGAATTTTCAGGAATCTTCACTGTTGGATTATATCTAGGCCCATTAATCTCCCCATCTTCTAAAACAAAACGTGCAATATTGAACCAAAGTTTATTGTTTCCCATACGAATGTTTCTCAAATTCTTGAGCAGGTCCAGTTTGTCTTTCACATCCAGTATTGAAAGGAATCCGAACCGGTTTCCCATTTTATCTCTTTTCCTTGCGATGTATAAGTCATATATCTGTCCGAAAACACGCACATGACTCGCAAGATCAGCCCCACTGCATCCCTCTGGTAGGTTTGTGACAAAAATCTTCGTAATACGACGTTGAACGGTTTCCGGAATAGGTTTCCGGCGGTGCTCCATTCTTGACGACATATCATACTCCATGATAGAGTATAATGTTTATAAAAGTGGGAAGAAGATTTATAAAAAATAAGTGAGAGAGATGAAATTTTGGGGTTAATTTTTTTTTATATGGATCATCTTTGTTAATAACTTTTAAATTAAATAAATTTTAGTTTATATTAATGATTCAACAATACATAAATCACGACTAGCATTGATGTTATTTTCACAACTATAACCTACATCGCAATTTATACAAACAAGTTGATTATAAGAGATAAATAAACAAGATTCTCTTATGTTTTTCCGATTAAAAAATGATACAAAACAAAAAAAACATGAAGAGATAAATAAACAAGATTCTCTTATGTTTTTTATCCGAATAAAAAAATGATACAAAAAAAAAAAAAAATACGATGAAAGGCATTTTTTAATTAAAAAGCATTTCAAATAGAAAATTAACCATCCACATTCTTTAAAAAGATCTAACTGGACCCACTCTTTCCTTTTTCAGGAGCAAATATATAGGCCAATACATTTTGGTTTGGTAAAAACTTTTTTAATTTGTTGTTAACCGCTAACATGATAATCAAAACTTACACCAAAACATGTGTGGATTAGGGTTTTAAAACGAGTAAAGTCCAAGTGTAATTAAGTTTGAGGTTGCAAAGCTTAATTTAAGACTCGGGTTATTTTGAACTTTATGTTTAAAACTTGAGTTCGACTATTAAATAATTTACAAGCTTGACTTATTGACTTATTTAATATTCATTTAGTATATCATAAGCTCAATCAAGAATGGCATTTGAAAACTATATATATATTAAATGATCTCCATATTAGGCTTGTTGACGCTCGACTCCATTTAAGTTTGTTAAAAACCAATCTCAAATAGCTCACAAGCATTCGTTTACACCTGCAGATTATATTAGAGGCAAAGTTAGCTATTTATAAAGAGGCTTGTATGTATGTGTCTATATAAAACAATATACATAACTATATGTAGAGAAAAATCAAGCCCTAATGAGCTTTACCCTAAATTACAATATTTATAATACCATGCAATTTAAACGATATAAAGACAAATAATAAAACTTATGAAAACTGATAAATAGTGATACCAATAAACCTTTAGTGCATGTGGTATGCTTCTCGCCTCCTGCTCGGTTTGCTTCAATCTACCTCTCTTCCCGATTTGGAGGGTGGTGATATCCAGTGGCGGACATACAGTGTAAGTAGGGGCAACCTCCGCTACGGCTTGGCGCTCCGGCGGTAGTGTAAAAATTAGTGTAAATTTTGGAAAAAAATGATTTTTTTTCGATTTCGTTACCGCTTATTTATAAAACGTTACGGCTTGGCGGATTTTCTAGATCCGCCACTGGTGGTATCTGTTGAGAACTTACACTTGAAGAAGTGATAGGCGATCTTCTCTTCATCTGAAACGCAAAACGGACAAGTCGTAACTAAAGACACCCGGCAAACCACACTTCCACTTATCGAACAACTACGGTAAAGAGGAAGCATGTTTAATACAATTTAGTGATTAAAGATTAACATTAAATTTAATAAAAAAATATTCAAAAAAACAACAACGTGAATGGTGGCTGTGAGGTCAAAGCAGGGACGTGAGTGGATTTCATGGGACCCAGAGTTGGTTACCAATAAGATGTGATCACGATGTCTCAAAACTAAAAGTCTTCATTGCCCTGCCGCCCATACACCACCGATTTGTTTAATCATACATAATTATTTTTAAATATTCTTAAAAGTTGTTAAAATTAATAGAATGTTACTATTTACACCTAACTTTACTATGCCATACCTTACAAACCTAATGTAAGTGTATTTTCTTTTATTTCATTAAAATATGTTATACATTTTTATATTAGAAAGATAAAGAGGGTCCATAACTTTATAGTCTAGTGTCATTTTAGAGTGTGATAAGATTTTCGGATCATTAGGTCTTGGTTTTGATTTACACAAGTGAGTTTTTCCATATTTATTGGATTTCCTCCTGAATTGGTGTATAGGCATTATGCCTAGTGGAGATGGATATGATCGGGTTGTTCCGCTGGTGGCACGATGATACTCTAGTGATCCGTCAGTTATTCAAATTTGTCGTTCAAGAAACAAATAAAAAGGAAGGCTACAATTAATACGAGAGAGAATCATTTTTAATGGACCAATTAATTAGAGTAAGGTGTAACTAGTAAACAGAGTATGATGCATTTAAAAATAACCCAGATTAAGATTGTATCATTAGTGTTAATCATTTCTAGATCAAGTGGTGGAAGCCTTGCGTTTCTCTTGTTAGATGCAAGTTCAACTCGCACTTGGTGTAGAGTGAGAGGCATTGGTGGGTAATGATAAGAGACCCAAGGAAATCTGGGTTCGATCATTGAGCCAAAACAGGTTTTACCGGTAAATTCATTATCGTGCCTATAGGCGGGTGGGTTACCGAGTTTTTCCCGGATTGGTGGTGGACTCAGGTTACTCTCAGAGTACTCCGTTTGGTCCAGCTGGTACGCCAAGAGTGTTCAAGATTGATTTTTTTAGCCACTCAAAAAAAAATACTTTATCATTAGTATATTTCCAACATGTCAAATAGAGAAATTTACGAGTTCAAAAAGAAGGGAGATCATCATACAGAAAGTATAGTTTCGGTAAAAAAGGTAGAAAGGAACGAGGTTGTGACATATGACAAAACTGAAAAATAAAGAAGAATGGTATTTTAGTCTATCTCATTCCATCTTCTCCATTTCGCCTTCCCTACATCTTACACCTTTTCTTCACTTTCTATCTCTATAATCCTTACCTTATAGTGTGATTTTCGTGATCAAGCAATGATTCAAACACTCAATCAACGTGTTCTTCAACTTTTTTTAACCAATTTAATTTCATACAAATTCTTATTTTTTTCTACAGATTTTGAAGCGAATCACTCGATTCGTTAGATTTGATCGTTGATAAGTGTTTCTAGCATTCGATCTGTGAATAAATCGTTGTAAGAAATTGGCTTCGATCTGTGTTTCGTCAATCGTTGAAGAAATCCTAAGAAATTGGCTCCGATCTGTGTAAGAGATTTTTTAAGTTGCGTTCTACTATCGGGGTTTTCGTATTGCGTTTACGATCTGGGTTTTTGAATTAAGTTATTGCGTCTTACAAAAGAATGAAAAAACACATTTTTTTGTGTTTTTAATCTATTGTGTTTTAGAAAAAAACATCTTTTTGTATTTTTAGTCTATTGCGTTTTAGAAACAACACATGTTTTTGTGTTTTTGGTCCATTACGTTTTATAAAAAATAATTTTTTTTTTGTGATTTTAGCCCATTGCGTTTTAGAAAAAAAAAATCTTTGCACTTTTAGTCCATTGTGTTTTAGAAAAAAAAAATATTTCTTTATGCTTTTTGTCTATTGCGTTTTAGAAAAAAGACATTTTTTGTGTTTTTAGTCTATTATGTTTTAGAAAAATACATTTCCTTTTGTTTTTTGTCCATTGCGTTCTAGAAAAAAAGTCATGTTTTTGTCCATTGCGTTTTATGTATCTGGGTTTTCGATTTTTTTCAAAAGTATAGCAATAGCATACTTGTTTTAAAGATAAAAAATGTTCATTTTTATAGTGCAATATTTATAAACAATAATGTCGTATTAAAGAGTTATTAATATTTAAAAAACGTGAGGGTGTTGGAAAAAAGAGAAACTATTGCCTTTGATTGACTAGAATACCCTAAACAAACTTGCCACCTTTTTTTTTTTGTTTAATTCCACTCATTTATTTGTTATTATTTATTTCAAATCTAATGGATAAAATTAAAAAAAATGGTATCATCCTCAAATACATATATATTAATTTTTAATAGAGCAATTTGTTTAAGTCTAAGAGATTAAAACATTAGTTAAGCTAAACAAATCGTTAAAAGAGCATTGGATTCACAAGAACTTTGACTTATGGTGATGGAAGGTAATCATCCCTAGCTTCTACAGTTAATGATTTTGTTTAATTTTTTTTGAACAATTATTTTTTTGCCTTAAATACTTACACCTCTCAAGGATTAAACCTTAGTCTCTTCACAAGAGATAATTCCTCTTGACCACTAAACTATAGCCTAAGTGGCAATGATTTTGTTTAATTAAAACAGTTTTTTACTTAAAATATTCAAACAACAATTAGTAGATTTTCTTAAATAAATAGATTATAACTACATTATTATACATGATTTAAGCTTATAATTTTTGTTTTGTTTTGTTTTGTTTTGTTTTTTTTTTGTTTTTTTTTTTTTTTGTGATGTACGTTACTTACCTTCAAGATGTCCTTTAAGAACATTTAAGTTTACTAATTTGCATACTTTATCTTTTACAGATTATCCAATTTCCGATTTATAAGAGCTGTATCCAATTAAATCCCTAACCAGATTTATAAGAGTTGAATCACAACTAAATTGTCTTAAACTAATGTACTTACAACTTAACACAATATTTAAGTACATCGATCAAGATTAACAAAACAAAAGTAATCAAATGAAATAAAGCAACATGGCATAAACAAACTCCTCGTTATGATTATAAGACAATCTAGTCTAGTCAGGTGTAGAAGATTATGATATAGATTTGAGCTTGAAAAATTACTCAGGCAAACTTGAGCATGAGAGATATATCGCTCGAGCTCAAATTGTCATAGGTTAAATGAGCTAAGCTAGATTCAACTCAGCTCGTTTACACTTAGCTCAGAGAGTTATCGAACTTTATTACGTTGGACTCACCTCGGCGGTGGATCTAGAAGAAAAATTCAGGGGTATCCGGATTTTTTTACCGTACATTTATAAAACGGAGCAATTTTTTTACCGTACATTCAGTGGCGGATCCAAGAATCGGATACATGATTATATTTGTATGAAGTCATTGCTTTTAGATGCTTCAATTTCATATAAGCGAGCTTAAAAATTTACAGCTCGGTTCGAGTGGGGTCCTAACCTTAGTTTTTGTATCTTCTAATATAACTTTAATATTTGTTAAAGTGTATGAGGTTTTTAATACAAAATAATATCGACAATAAAGCATTTTTTACGGCGAAAAATGTTATCCGATATTTACATAGTTTAAAAAATAGATGAGTTATGACAAAAGACTGTTATAAGTAGTAAGGTCTAAATAATATAAAAGAAATTAATAAACTAATAGATAATAAGTTTATTAAATAATAAATAATATGTTGATTAATAAAGTAATAGATGTTATAAATACAGATATATTCCCTCTTAATTATACTCTTAATTCTCCTCCTAAGTTATTATGTTTTCAGTTACATTTTGACTACATATATTTTCAGTTATATTTTGACTACATCATTGATTATATATATATGTGTGGTTGGTAAATGAAATACATACACTTCTCATTTTTCTTATTTTATTTCACGTTATCAGCACCTTAGCTCTACATCCACTCTAATTGTTGAAGATATCTCAAGTTCGGTTGGTGTTTTCATCTCCATTTGAGTTTCTGTTTCAACTACAAATTCACCATACCAGGTAACAATCATTCACGTCTCCTGCCTTTTTTTTTGGTAGATATACAATAGATTCACTGGAATCACAAATATCAACATTTTTTTTTGTGATTCAGTGTTAAATCATTGACATAAAAACGAGATAGAATGATACATGATATGTACAGATTATTACAGAGCACAACAGAGTGTATTTTTCTAAAAAAAAATTGTTTATCAAGGAAACTGGTTGAAAGGTATATGCTCATTTGTTTATACGAAATTATACATAAACACCTTGATATTTTATATAATCTCTCCTCTGTACATATTATTACCCATTTTGTTTTTATTCAATAGATATATGTCATGTGTATCAACAAAGACATTTCTCTTGTATCCCTTGTTAAACAATATAATATCTGTGATGTAAATTGTAAAATTGTTAAATAAAGATTGATGTAGCACCGAATCATAAAATAAGGTTTGATATGGATTTCATACGCTTTTAGATCTGTAATTTAGGACCAACATCAACAAGCTTTTAGATCGATTTTTTTTAACAAGTAAAAGGGGGTTCTGCTTTAGATCCCGTAACTAGGAAACAAGCATACGTCCGGTGGTTTCTACCACCATATATTACCTACCTACATGCAAAAGATCCCGTTTTATCGTCCCCATTGCCGAGAAACACAGTCGCTGCCGCAGACGGCGGCGCCGCTGCGCCTCTACTATAACGATCACTACAGTCGTCGACCACCTCTACCATCGTCTTCATCATCCAGCGTCATCATCAGTCTTCAACATCATTCCATTGCTACCACCGACGTGAGCGGCGGCGCCGTCAAAACGACGAGAGAGAAAAGGAGCAGGTTTTGGTGTGGGCCTATACATCCTCCTTGTGGTCCATTTCGCTATTTCTTAGTCTTAATTGATGCCTCATCGCGATGGTCACACGTGAGTCTTTTAGCTACCCGAAATGTAGCATTTGCCCGACTATTAGCGCAAATCATACAGTTGAGAGCTCATTTCCCTGAAAATCCAATTAAAACCATACGAGTGGATAATGCAGGAGAATTCACATCCCAAGCTTTTAACGATTATTGTATGTCGATTGGGATAAAGGTTGAACATCCAGTAGCTCATGTTCATACACAAAATGGTTTAGCTGAATCATTAATTAAACGATTACAAATAATCGCTAGACCTCTCCTGATGAGATGCAAATTGCCATCTTCTGCATGGGGACATGCTATTCTACATGCTGCTGCACTAATCCGATTAAGACCAACTGCCGATCATGAATACTCCCCATTACAACTGGTCTCCGGAAGAGAACCAAATCCGTCCCACCTCAAAATATTTGGTTGTGCGGTAAATGTACCGATATCGCCACCACAACGTACCATTATGGGACCACAAAGAAGACTGGGCATTTACATCGGTTTTAACTCACCGTCTATTATTAAATATTTAGAACCATTAACGGGTGACATGTTTACAGCACGCTTTGCTGACTATCAGTTTAATGAGACAGTATTCCCAGTCTTAGGGGGAGATAAGACTAAAGAAAGACTGCTAACACAAGAGTTAACATGGAATGCATCATCATTATCGAATCTCGACCCCTGAAGTGGTCAATGTGAATCTGAAGTCCAAAAGATTATACATTTGCAAAGAATCGCAAATGAATTACCAGATGCATTCACAGACACAAATAGGGTGACAAATTCACATATACCAGCATCAAATGCATCCACAGACACAAATAGGGTGACAAAGTCACATATACTAGCATCAAATGCACCTGCTCGAATTGAAGTAATCCCAGAAGCGATTACCATACAAAGAAAACGTGGGAGACCAATAGGTTCCAAAGATAAAAACCCACGTAAGCGAAAAGAGCAGAATATATCAGTTGGTGAAAATTTAGTAAATGAAACTCTAGAAGAGGTAAATGTCCCAGAAGAGACAAATATAATTCCAGAGTCAAATGAAAATCCAGAAGACGCACTGGTACCAAATGAAAATGAGATCTCTATCAATTATATTCAAAATAGTACAATATGGAACCGAAATGAAACACATGTTAATGACATGTTCGCATATGCTATAGCAACAGATGTAATCAATGAAAATGATTACATACCTAAAACTCTAGAAGAGTGCATGCACAGAGTTGATTGGCCAAAATGGCAAGAAGCCATAAAGGCTGAGTTGGGTTCTCAACAGTAAGATACTCCCTCTTCAAGTCTTCGTGAAGATGGTGACGGAGGAATATCATGGCCTTAGCCTTATCTTGAGCAGATGTTTGATTCTCATCATTGATTGTCGCCCCTAGATTATGTGCTGTTAGATGAATTTTCGCATCAAGGGTCCATGGGAGGTAGTTATTTCCGGAGATGTCAAGTGCGACGAATTCAAGTTTTGATAAGTTCGACATGGTATCTATAAATAAAAAAAATTCATGTTTCTAAAATGGGTTATATATATATATATATATATATATATATATATATATATATATATATATAATGTAAACCAACGAGATCTTCGGGTTGTCTATATAAAACTTATTCAAAATAGTGTAAATAAAATTAAATGATTGAACAAACAAAAATAGCCTAATGTTATGACATAGGAGACAATTATTTATTTAATTAATTTATACATATAATATCTATATATGTATAGTGTAATGATAATAATATGTATAGGAGCATTCCATATTAACTCTATACTTAATCTGTGTTCCAACGAAACACCTCCCCAAACCCTAAAATACAATCATCCGCACACCAACTTTTGCTCCCTCCTTCCTCGGGCGGCATTTTCGACGATCGGAGTATATTCCGGCACCTCGTTTTCCAGTGAAAACACCTCTCCAAACCCCTCTATCAATTATGTACAAAATAGTACAATATGGAACCGAAATGAAACACGTGTTAATGACATGTTCGCATATGCTATAGCAACAGATGTAATCAATGAAAATGATTACATACCTAAAACTCTAGAAGAGTGCATGCATAGAGTTGATTGGCCAAAATGGCAAGAAGCCATAAAGGCTGAGTTGGGTTCGCTTGAAAAGCGAAATGTTTTCGGACCTGTAGTCCGAACACCCATAGACGTCAAACCAGTAGGTTATAAATGGGTGTTTGCTATAAAAAGAAATGAAAAGAATGAGATTGTACGATACAAGGCACGTCTTGTAGCACAAGGGTTTTCCCAAATCCCAGGAGTTGATTATGAGGAAACGTATTCCCCTGTAGTGGATGCGATAACCCTTAGATTTCTAATTGGCCTTGCAATCTCAGAAGGACTTCAAATGAGACTTATGGATGTCGTCACTGCATACTTGTATGGGACACTAGAAAATGACATCTACATGAAAATCCCTAAAGGATTAAAAATGCCAGAAGCATTAAAATCAATACCTCGAGACATGTGTGCTATATAGCTAAAAAGATCTTTATATGGTCTTAAACAATCTGGCCGTATGTGGTACAATCGGCTCAGTGAATATCTTGAAAAAGAAGGATATAAGTCTGATGTAATCAGTCCATGTGTTTTTATAAAAAGATCACTCTCAAAATTCACTATAATAGCAGTCTACGTGGATGATATAAACATCATTGGAGTGACGGGTGGTCCATAGGACAACCCTTAACAATGTTAAAAGACAAGTTTATCCCTTGTTTAATTGTGTAATTATCTTGAATTAGATAACTACGGTTGCTTATGTTTCAGGTGCGGTTCAGGAGCTAAAAGTGGATTAAATGCAGCTTTGGACGGGCTGGAGATGAACGGGTCGTGCGTTAAGGGAACGAAGAAACAAAACATAAAATTCAGGGTGCCACCGTAATTTACGGTGGCCCTGAAATGCACCTGATTCTCCACCGTAACTCAGTGTAATCTCACCGTAACAACATGATGTCCACCGTAACTTACGGTGGCACCGTAAGTTACGGTGGAGGCTGCGTCAGAAACCGTAACTGCTTCATTTAATCAGTTTTTGGGGTGTCTTTTCACTTATCTCATCATTGGACGTTTCTCTGGAGTTCTAGGGGCGATTTTGGCTGATTGTACTTGGTTCCAAAAAATTTCTAACATTCGGTTTATGTTTTTGATTGGTATGAACACTAAACTTGTTGTTATGATGATTCACCAAGCTATGTCCGGCTAAACTTATGGTGATCATCCTGAATTGAAGGTTTGTCTATGACTTTTGTGTTTGGATTCGTATTTCTAGAATAATAGACTTGCAATGCATTTGTTTATTATGGTGTGTGAATGTTTGTTTGTAAATTGTTGATTGATGTTATGATCATATTCTAAACCGTACGTTCTTGGTGTCACTGACAATCGAGATATCACGGGAGGGATTAGGGTTGGATATTAGTCAATTGGTTATCGGGTAACAACCTCGCGTTTTCATAATCCGAGTACTTAGTTCCCTTTTATCACGAACAAACAATCATACATGAATCATGTCTATGTGGTTCTTTCTAGTGAATTCAACACAATTGTCAAAAGCAAACCGGAAATTTAGGATGGTCGCTTTCCCCTAATCTGCTTTACAACCTACCTTTGATTTGAAGTTATTTAGTTAATTTTAGTTTTAAAACCAAACAATCCAAATTATTGATCTTTGCTTTCTGCAATTTAGGTTAATTTTAGTTTAAGTGCAAAGCTACATAATCGACATATTTTCCACATACTCCCTGAGTTCGATACCCATTTACCACTATTTATAGTTGTTATTGGGATTAAATTTGCGTGACCACGACATCACGTCAAATTTTGGCGCTGTTGCCGGGGAGTTGTGTGCAACGTGTGTCAGTTTGTTAGTTTTGCTTTGTTATTTTCCGGAGATTGAAAGAACACTAAGGCAAAACAGAGTTTTACTAAGAGAAAACAGAATCATTGGTTCACCCACATCACCCATCACACCACGAAACATCATGCAAGAATCTCAATTACCACCCACAACGGGTCAAACGACCTCATCATTCATACCGACTTCCACACAACCATCACCAAACACCACTATACCTAACACTACTACAATTCCTACTCCACCTCATGATACTACACCATCCAACACTACACAACCGATTACTACTCAAGTCGAACCCAGTCTTACCTTTAGCCCATCTACTACGATTCCACCACTCACTCATTTCTTCCCAGTTTCAGGGCAATCATCCTCAACCTATACAACACCACATGGTTCAACTGTTGTCCATACTACCTCTACATTTAGACCATCAAACCAGTCGGGTTTTCAATACTCGACCCTTCCATTTGGGCAATCTTCGGGTATAGGGGGAGATGGATACGAGGAAGGATATGAATATTTTGAGGGTTATGATGAAGAGGGGTATGCTTATGGGGGTTATGGTGATCAAGGAGAGTTCGGTTATGTGCAAGGTCAATCTCAAGGGATGGCAAGTGTAGGTGGAGTGCCACAACAACAACAACTCATACCACAACATATTAGGCCAATACCACAAGGGCTACAAGTGCAACGGCCTACACCATTGCAACAAGTTCGTCCGCAAAATGTGCAACCGCAATTCCAAAGGCCGATACAACACCAACCGATGCCACAACAGCAATTTCAACAACCATTCGTACCACAAGGGCATATACCAAGGCCAATGGGTCCTGTTCGACCAAGGGTTAGGTTGGGGGTGCCAAGAAGGCATCTTAGAGAACATGCGAGAGGAATTGAAGCACATTTTAGGCCGGTCATCACTCAAAATCCCTCACCGGTAGTTATTCCTCACAATGATCAAGGGAGGACCTTTGAAGTGAGAACAAATTCTTTGCAAAGTTTGCCGAAATATAAAGGTCTAGCAACAGAGGAACCATATTTCCATTTGGAGGCCTATGACTCAATTTGCAATACTCTTGGGAGTCAAGGTTTTTCGGCTGATGATGTCAAGTTAGTCCTGTTTCAATTTTCTTTGGAGGACAAGGCAAAGAAGTGGTTCTACACTTTGCCTTCAGCATCTATTTACACTTGGGCGGAAATGCAACAAATTTTCTTAGATGAATTTTATACCGCTCAAAAGACCAACGATGCTAGGAAGGGGTTGAGGAGTTTTCAACAACAACATGGTGAAATGTTCCATGAGGCATTTGAGCGTTTCAACATGATGATCAAGAATTGCCCGCATCATGGAATTGAACTTTGGGAGTTGATGAATGCCTTCCACGAGGGGTTGAGTGCCGAAGATGCTCGTGATTTAATGTCTATTACCGGTGGGACTTTTGGTACAAACTACGAGAATGATGATTGGGAGTTTTTGGAGAACATGGCAATTACATCAAAAAGAAAAGCTCAAGCATTGAGGAGAGAATGACCGGCCATTGCCCGACCTCAAGTGCATGCGGTAGATGATGGTAATGTTCAAACTACTAACCAAATTTATGATGTTTGTGCATTGTGTAATGAAATAGGTCATGCGGCTGAAAATTGCCAAGGAATGGTGGAAGGGCAATATGAAGAAGTTCATGCGGTTCAAGGTCAAGGAGGGGGTGGTAGAAATTACAATAACATGAATTCTAATACATACCACCCCGGGTTAAGGAACCACCCAAATTTTCGTTATGGGAACCCTTCAAATCAAGCTAACCCGAATTTTCAAGGTAGCCAAGGTAACTTTGGTTCGCGCCAACCTTACAACAATCAAGGTGGATATCGAGGTGGGAACAACCAAGGGTATCAAAAGCAATATCAAACGGGTCAAGAACAAGGGGGGTCTTCGGGTGGAAATGAGATGATGGAAATGCTTAAAAGCATGCAAGCGGAGATGCAAAAACAGAACCAACTCGATGAAGTTCGAATGCAAAAGGATGAGGTTCGTGACAAAAACATCCAATCACTAACAACCCAAATGGGTCAATTGGCAACCGATGTGGCGGAGTTGAAGAAAAACAAGGGTCAACTTCCTAGCGACACCAAGGTAAATCCATCACACGGTTCGTCACGAGGTAATGTTAATGTTCATCATGTTAGTGTTTTAAGAAGTGGAAAAGAATTTAAAGCCAATTTGTCACCCGAATTGGTTGAGGGGGTAGTTGAGGACATCACGGGTAATGATAGTGATGATGAAGTTTCACCGGTTAAACCTAAAGAAAAAAATGTTAACAAACCGGGGTTGGGTGAAAACGAAAAGAATGAAAAAGTTGAGGGTGAACCGAGTCAAGTCCCGTTTCCATCGGCCTTACTTGACCTGGGTAGAAAAAAATTTATTGCACCAAGAGGTCCCCAAAAAGAAGAGTTGTGGGACATGTTTAAACAAGTTAAAATTAACCTTCCACTCCTTGATGCAATAAAACAAGTACCCGCCTATGCAAAATTTTTAAAAGAATTACGTACACAAAAGAGGCAACAAAAGAAGAAAATGCCTAAGCGGGTGGACTTAACCGGGCAAGTGAGTGCAGTTTTAAATGGAGAGCTTCCTCCTAAGCTCCATGATCTGGGCACGCCATTGATTAATATACAAGTTGGTAATTTTCAAATGGCTAAGGCGTTGCTAGATCTTGGAGCCGGAGTTAGTATTTTACCGGGGGGCTTATATGACCAATATGATTTTGGTCCGTTAGCTAGGGTGGAGACAACGGTTGTTTTGGCCGATTTGTCTCATAAGTTACCTCGAGGGATGGTTCAAAATGTAATTGTTAAAATTGATGAATTTTATTACCCGGTTGACTTTCTAGTCTTGGACTACTCATCGGCGGACCCAAAGCAACAACAAAACGTAATTTTGGGTCGGCCATTTTTTAGCACCGCACATGCAGTAATCGATTGTAGATTTGGTACAGTCGATATGACCTTTGGAAACCGGAAAATGCGTTTAAATGTTTTTACTAACAATGCTAATGCTAATAGTGTTGATGAGTGTTTCATGGCAGATTTAGTTGACAGATGCAACCCGCATGAGTATGAGGAGGATGGTTTGGATGTTTGCTTGTGTGATTTTTCTGAACAGGTACATGCTTATGCACTCCGGGTTGAAGAGGAAAAACAGGATGCCATGGCTTTGAAGGAAGGTCGACCACCATGGACTCATCAATTTGAAGGTTTACCGGCGGAGATAAATTCGGGTACTAAACCATCGTTAGAGGAACCGCCAAAGTTGGAACTTAAAGACTTGCCGAGCCACTTGAAGTATGCGTTTTTAGGGGATAATGACACTTTACCGGTCATTATTGCCTCTAATTTAGAGTTGGCATAAGAGCAAGCGTTGTTGGAAGTCTTGAAAGAAAACAAGGGAGCTATCGGATGGACGATTGCTGATCTCAAAGGAATTAGTCCATCAATCGTCATGCACAAAATTATTACCACCGAAGATGCCAAACCAACACGAGAAGCTCAAAGGCGATTGAATCCGAACCTAAGGGAGGTAGTAAAAAAGGAGGTAATCAAATGGTTGGATGCGGGAATCATCTATCCGATTTCGGATAGTGCTTGGGTGAGTCCCACCCAAGTTGTGCCTAAGAAGGCCAGCATTCAAGTAGTCAAAGACGAAAGTGGTGAACAAATTGCCACCCGACCGGTTACCGGGTGGCGTGTATGTATTGACTACCGAAAATTGAATGCCGCCACTTCTAAGGACCATTTCCCGCTGCCTTTTATTGACCAAATCATTGAAAAATTATCAGGTCAAAAATATTACTGCTTTTTGGACGGGTATTCGGGTTACAATCAAATAGCAATACACCCGGATGACCAACACAAGACCACCTTCACTTGTCCATATGGCACTTTTGCCTTTCGACGAATGCCATTTGGCTTGTGCAATGCACCAGCAACTTTCCAATGATGTATGATGAGTATCTTCTCGGCAAGGATAGAAGCAGATCATCCCTCGAGTATCCAATGTGGAAGGGATGGTATGGATCAGATATAGGTATCAAGTTGGGCGGAAACCACATCGGTGGCTCGCCCGTGGGTGCAGAAGAAGAAGCAGCGTGTGTAAACTGTGGCATGAAATGATCGGCTGCTGACACAAAAGGTACGTGACTGGCCTGCTGGCTCGATGGTCCTTCCCCGGGACGAGGAGGAGGGATATCCTGAAGAAATGTGATGGGTAAATCTGCGCGGTGAACATCTGATACGTGTGGGTGAAATGGAGCAAAGTCAATGGGTGCATATGTGGGTACAGGAGGGGGAGTAACCGATCTAACAAATAGAGGAAAGTCGTCATCGTCCTCGATCCACCCATTGTGGGTGAATGCATATCTAGGGTCAACCTGGGCTGCAAAAGGGGCGTGATCAATGGCTGCAGGTATAGGGTCTGGCAAAGGTGGTGCAACAATTGGTATGTCAACGCGATCGTGGCCCGATAGAGGATCAAGAGCAGGCATGGGCTCTGGTGCAATCAAAGGCTCGGGGTCAGCTGGAGCAAGCTCATGATCAGCGGGTATATCAAGGAGCTGCTCATCAGGAATGACAGGTGCATCAATGGGCTACTCAGCAGGAATAAAATCAATCTCCTACTCAGGATTGAAATCAGGATCAACGGGTGCCTCAAAAGGCTGCTCATCAGGGAAAAACTCAATCTCATGATCTGGGTCAAAATCGTGTGGAAAAATAGGATCAATCTCATCATCAAAATCAAAATCATGATCATCGTCGTGTGGACCAACAGGTGCGGCGGACATCGCTGTGTCCGAACCAGAATCGGTGGGATATCGCTGTAATCCCAAAGCATGTAAAGTAGTGGAAGACACTGACTCGAAAGAATCAGGACCTGAATGGGCGGAAGGAGCCTCGACAACAGGAATCTCATCCTGTGGAACAACAATGTCATCAGCAACTGGAATCTCAACAAGAGGGATAACAACATCATCATCAACGGGAGCCCCACCATCCTGGGCATCCTCAGGGGGACCCTCAATCAAAAGATCGACGTCGTTGTCAGACATAGCGTCTAGAGGCAGATCCTCAAGAGGAACTGCAGCAAGGGGAAGAGAAGCATGGATCTGAACGAGAGGTAGATCCCCTTCAGGAATACCATCAGCTAAGGGTATGTCATCGCCAAAATCCGGCAAGGCGAAAGGCTGAAAATCGTCAGTATCATCTGAAAGTATCTCTGGATCTGTGGCCATCTCGTTATCTGAAACTATAGCCATGGGATCAATGGTGTCGGATGCTCCGCTCTCTGAAGAGGACATGGTGTCTGTAACAAGTCAATCACAATTATGCACATATATTAACAAACGTCAAATAAGCATGTAAGTAATAACAATGTAAGCATGTATGCAATCCTAGTCTTCCCAAGACTATCCCACCCAGCCTCTCAGACTGAACTACTTAGTCTCTCAGACTAAACCTCCCAATTTCCCAAACTGAACTACCCAGCCTCTCAGGCTAAACCTCCCAGTCTCTCAGACTGCCCCAACTAGTCTCTCAGACTAACTACCCAGTTAGTCTCTCAGACCAACTCCCCAGTCTCTCAGACTGAATTACCTAGCTAGTCTCTCAGACTAACTCCCCAGTCTCTCAGACTGACTCCCCAGTCTCTCAGACTGAAATTAGAAATGAATTCTTTGAAATGTATTTTATGTATTTTATTTGTAAAAATATTTGTTTCCTGGATCTGGACACTTTGTATATGCAATGAAAACATTTCGTGAGAGCCCTAATGATCATAGTCTAGACTCGAGAAAAATCCTAGTTCGCTACAATCGAAGCTCTGATACCAAGCTGTCACACCCTGACTTTTGCGGAAGCATGGTTATTGGTGTGACTTCTTAATACCATAGCATTCAATCATAACAATGCTATATGATAAAACCAAAAGATATTCATCCATTACTTAAGTTTAGAAAATACCATAACATACTTGTCTTGAAAACATCAACGCCATATTAAGTTACAAATCATGACATGTTCAACTGAGTTCATGAAGACTCCACAAAAGACTTTAAATAAAACTTGAGTTTGGAAACATGTATCCCATCCAGGAATAGGATACACCCCTAAACTCAACAACCATGGATAACATCTTTTATTTAAACGCAGCTTGAAACACATGCATACCCTTGCCAGATCCACTAGTTCCCTGAAATACATGTAATTTGAAAAATCAACAAAAGTTGAGCGAGTTCATGTGTGAGTGTATGAATAAACCTTTAAAGTATGCCTTGTATGTATGTATGTATGTCCCTGGTATGTAGCAATAAGGAAAAAGAGATCCCCAATGGGTTGCAAAGCCAATGGTATGTGTGAAATGGTGCAGGAAAACTCAAACCTAGCAAATTTGTACCGGGCTTCCGGCTGGAAGACATAGTCACCACTATGGGCCACCCTGGCCTCATGGGTGTGGGCTCGCTACACCCAAATAGATCTATCACTCATGTCCCTCGGTCCTACGACGAGGATTAATGGCCTTAAGTGTTGTACCCACCCTTCACATGATCTAGTAGTAACCCTCCTTAGCTAACCATACCATGTATAAAACGTTCGTAATAATTGTAACATGTATTTCACCCCTGAAGTATAAAACTGAAAACAGTTAAAAGAAAAGGGGGAGCATGAACTCACTGTATTGCGTCCTCAGCTCGTAACTCAACTCTGTCAGCAAACACGACTACCTACAGTGTACTAACGTCTATTAGACGAACGGGTCGTGCTTTTGCTTAGTATTAATGTTTTTGAGTTACGTTTCTTATATTATTCCGAGTTATTATTACTTGTCAAAATAATATTTCAGCTTAAATTATATTTGGTTTTGGAATAATTGTTTAAGCAATATTTCTGTAACAATACTTCTCAAGCATTTAACTTCGTATTTCCTTCCCAAGGATGGGGTATTTTATACATGTATTTTCGTATCATTGTATTTGAAATTTCCGAAATAATATATCTCTAAGTCTCACTTTAGAAAATATATTTGTAAACTCATTTTGTCCAAAAAACAATGTATTGTCTAGAAAATATATATTTTTCCCAAAAATCATATATCTTCTAATATACTAAGAAAATATATTTTAACTTCCCCAAAAATAATATTTTCCCTTTGTCAAAGTATGATATAACTTGTAATAATAAATAAAATCATACTTTCATTCCATTTGTATCCACAATAATATTTATCAAAAATACATATGTAACGGTATAGTTTTGGATGGTAAATTTCACGGTACTTTGTTAAGTTATATTACTTTATCTTAAATAATATAACCATTTCATCAACTATACAATTAATCACACAAGTGTCTTTAATATGTATATATATTCTAAATATATATATATGTTTACCCATTTTTATTTATAAAAACCATCCTCCAATATTTGTATTTTTTTTTACAAAAATTATGGCAAAGTTTATATTGAAAACTTATGATCAAAATATACTTGTAAATACTTGTTAGAAAATATTTTCTTCTAAGTGTTTATATTTTTAGAAAATTTTGCCATAGTTTCCCCTAAAAATGGAGGTGTCCATGCTATCAAAGCATATCATTTTCTTTTCAAAAATCATCCCAACAATCAATAATCAATCCTTAAACAACTTACACTTCTCAAGTGCAAAAACTATACAATTTTCATAACATCATGAACTTGAACTTTTACAAAAACTCGTAGTAATTTGGTAGGGTTTTAGTAGGTTTAGTTACCCCTTAAAGTGCGTTTATTACTTTATAAATCTCATTCTTCAAGAAACTAGGTGTTTACAACTTGTTAGATGATCCTTCTAAAAATTATTCTTTTGAACTCTTCTTGTAAATAAAGTGTTCTTACACTTATTTCATCACCAAAAATAGTGTATATTTAAGTAAGAATCAAGTTCTACTAAAAATCATATTTTGGACTTGGTTTTCTTGGAAAATCATTCATAAATCTTGAATCTATAAGTTTACTAGCTCACTTTATTTATTATTTTCAAGAAATCATCTTATTTGCAAGTTCATGTTCATGCATGAGGATGATCTTCTTGTGTTAGCTCATAACATCCTCTAACTTGCTAGATCATGTGTTTAATCACAATCTAGCAAGCTCCTTATGATGATCAACATTATAATTTCAAGTAAACATTAACAACTGTCATACATATACTTAAACTACATTCAACAAGATTTCATCATATGCAAGCTTATGTTTATGATTCTTGTTTAAATCTTTTAGTGTTCTTGTGATTTATATCGTAACCCATCTTTTAACAAATCAAGATGAGAAGTAAAAATTAGTAACAAGAAGCTTACAACTAGCTCAAAAGCTAGGGAAGAACACTTGAAGAAAATATGATGAAAATGGTGGATGAAAGCAAGCAATGGAGGTTCTTCAAGTTCTTCAAGCTTCAAGCTTCACAAGACACTTTCTTACACTTGGAAATGAGCTTGAAATGGGTGAATGGTGGTTGCAAGGTGGTGGTGGTGGCAGCACTAACTAGGGTCGAGAGGGAGAGGAGAGAGTGAGAAGATGGAGTGGTGAAGTGTGAAGTGAAAATGAAATGATCTTGAATATCTAAGCCATACTTATAATGATCATCCTTCAATATTTTGGTCACCATATCAAGCAATATCCAAATAAAATAAGGAAATAAAATCTAGTGGGGCATGGTGGTGGGTCCTCCCCTTTGGGCCGTAAATCATATGGGGGGGGGGTTAATTGTAATTTTTGATGGTAAATGTTTAGTTAGTTAGGGTGTTAAGTGTAAAGTGATGGAGAGTGTGAGACATGAGTGTTTAAGGGCTTATCATACTTGTTTTGTTCGGTTTTATATGACTATATGATTGGAATTGGATTATTGCAAGTGTTTGTATTCTTTGCAGGTAAGAAGCGTAATTTGGTGACGTTAGAGTGTTTAAAGAAAAAGAAAAAAAAAGCAGTACATGTGAGGAATAAGACAGTGTGTGTGTTGAGTGTGAGAGAGTAGAGAGTCGAATGGAATCAACCTGAATGATGAAGGGTCCTATTTATAGACATGGATTTTATTCCAAGGTTCGATTACACAAATATTTCACATGTTTCTTACTCTAATCAAAGGTTTCTTAAAACCTTTTATGAAACGTCTATAGAACCCCGCGTGTCCCAAAAATGACCTTACACCCTTAACATTTTTCGGAGGTGGCAAAGATGCTATTACCCTTATTTTTGCCTTATCCACCTCCATTCCCCTTTCCGAAATTACATGACCCAACACAATACCCTCTTGCACCATGAAATGACTTTTCTCCCAACTAAGCACTAAATTTTTCTCAACACATCTTTTTAAAACTTTTTGTAATTCGTTGAGACAAGATTCAAAACTAGTGCCAAAAATGGAAAAGTCATCCATAAACACTTCAAGCGACACTCCAGCCATGTCCGACCACCAAGCAGGTTTCAAAAGAGATGTTCTGAAATATATGATGACTCCAACTGAAGATCTATGCTTTTACATAAAGCTTAATAATAATAGTTCCAATTTGTTTTTTTTTTGTATAGCTTGTGTTATTTTGAATGATGTTTCTGCATATTGTTGTAAATGGCTTCGATTCAAGAAAGCGATTGTAGTTGGGTAAGAAGAAAACATCTCCATCCCTTCGGTGCATTCTTCATCTCTTCTTTCAACGATTTTGTTTTAAAACTAAAGAACAGTATCAAGCTCAACTCATAATCTCATCTCATCAAGTAAGTTGTACAGTACATAGTGATAGTCTATATATATACAAATGAGGAATAACCAACTAACAAACAATCCTCAACAAACTAACTAACACTATACATACAACTCTACCAGTATACTCTAATATGCCCCCTCAAGCTAAACGGGGAGCATCCACGTGAAGCTTGGACCTCAGATTGTCAAAACGAACACCAGACAATCCTTTGGTCAAAAGATCTGCAATCTGAAATGTGGTGGAAACATACCGAACATGTAAAATACCAGCCAAAACCATGCCACAAATAAAATGCAAGTCAATCTCCAAGTGTTTGGTGCGCTGATGAAATACCGGGTTGACTGCAAGATATGTAGCTCCAATATTGTCACACCAAAGAGATGGTGGACAAGTCATCGTGATATGTAACTCATGTAATATAGATGTAATCCACCGTAACTCAGCAGTTGTATGAGCAAGCGCTCGGTACTCAACCTCTGTACTCGACCTAGCAACCGTATGCTGTTTCTTGGAACTCCAACTAATAAGGTTGGGCCCAAGAAAGACACAATAACCTATGGTAGAACACCGATCATCGGGACATCCAACCCAGTCAGCATCACTATAAGCATGTAAATCAACACAAGTAGACCGACGTATACACAATCCATGAGAAATGGTACCCTTAAGGTACCGTAAAATCCGCTTGACAGCGACCCAGTGTCGATCAATAGGTGTCTGAAGGAACTGTGACACCTTACTGACCGCATAAGCAATCTCTGGTCGTGTCAACACGAGATACTGCAATGCACCAACAGTGCGCCGATACATAGTAGGGTCAGATAAATGATCACCAGTATGACGAGAAAGCTGTCTACCGGAAGAGACAGGAGTAGATAATGGTCGACAATCAGCAAGACCAACGCGCTGTAGTAAATCAAGTAAGTAACGCTGCTGAGATAAGTGTAAAACATCCTCAGAAAATGTGGCCTGAATACCCAGAAAATATGATAACCGTCCTAAATCCTTGAGCGCAAACTGAGAATGTAAGCGCCTAATCAAGCCAGTAACAAAATCAGGCGAGCTCCCAGTAATAATGATGTCATCAACATAGATCAAGACATAACAGAGTATCGAATCCCGACTGTAAACAAAAATCGATACATCTGAAAGGCACTGAGTGAAACCACCAGCAAGCAGAGCGGTGGAAAGCTTGGAAAACCAAGCTCTAGGAGCCTGCTTTAGGCCATAAAGAGCCTTCTGCAGGCGACAAACATAATGTGGTCTAGATGAATCAACAAAGCCTGGGGGCTGGGTCATATACACAGTCTCAGAAAGATCCCCATGTAAGAACGCATTGTTGACATCAACCTGACGAATAGACCACCCTCGTGAGAAAGCGACTGAAAGAACTAGACGAGTAGTAGTAGGTTTGACCACAAGACTAAAAGTCTCAGTGTAGTCAATACCCTCAGTCTGATGAAAGCCCTTGGCAACAAGCCGAGCTTTATAACGACTCACTGATCCATCAGGATTATGTTTAATCCTGTAAACCCACTTACAACCAACAATGTTGGCGTCAGTGGGAGCCTGAACCAGACGCCAAGTCTGGTTGGCATGAAGAGCATCAATCTCAGCATGCATAGCATCCCACCAAACAGAGTACTGCTGAGCCTGTCGAAATGTAGAAGGCTCAGTGGTGGGAGTAGTAGAGACATGAAAAATAACATGATCAGGAAACTGGCGCGGCTGTCATGTATGATCACGAGATCGTGTAACCATCGGGTGAGTCGAAACAGGAGGAGGAGGAGGAGGGGGAGAAGAAGGAGGAGGAACAAGATGTGAAGGAATATCAGGAGAGGATATAATAGGAGAAGATGAGGAAGGAACAATAGGAGGAGATGAAAAGGAAGGAGAAGAAACTGAAATCAGAAGCAAAGGTGGAGGAATGAAGAAAGAAGGAGAACCTGAAGAAGCTGTGGGAGTAGTAGAACTCCCCGGAATGTCAAAAATCGACTCATGGAATCGAACATGTCGAGAAGTATACGTACGAGACGTATGAGGATCATAACAAAGATAACCAAGATGAGATGGAGCATAGCCAACAAAGATACAAGGAGTAGACTTGGGTGAAAGTTTATCCGCTCGAGTATCACCTAGAAACGGATAACACAAACACCCAAAAGTACGAAGAAGAGAGTAATCGGGACGAGATCCAAAAAGAACCTCATAAGGAGATGAGTGATGAAGAACCGGTGATGGTAACCGGTTAATAAGGAAGGCAGCAGTGGCATATGAATCATACCAGAATTTCTTTGGTAACCGAGCATGAAACAATAAAGCTCGAGCTACCTCAGAAAGATGGCGGTTTTTCTGCTCAGCAACCCCATTCTGTTGGGGAGTATAGGGACATGAAATGCGATAAGTGATGCCAGAATCTGAAAGAAAACGAGCCATAGAACCATGAATGAGCTCAGGAGCACCATCACACTGAAGATGTTTGATGGTACAAGAGAAGAGGTTCTCAACTAGCGGTTTGAAATGCCGAAAGCAATCAACCGCTTGAGAACGACAAGTCAAAGGATTCATCCATGTAAATCGACTAAAATCATCAATGAAAGTAATGAAATATCGGTATCCATCTCTGGACATAACAGGCGAGGCACCCCAAATGTCACAATGTATAATATGTAAAGGTAAAGTAGAATGGGATACAAGTGATGTAAAAGGCAATCTAGTTGATTTTGAAACACTACAAGCAGTACAATGTGTGTGTCGGGTTTTGTTTGTCAGATGTAAAAATGAACATCTAGACAAAACATCATCAGACGGATGACCCAACCGAGAATGCCAAGTCTCATGAGAAATAGAATTGAAAGCTGCAAGAGAATATAGCTGATGTGGACTACCAGGCGTGTGATGGAGGATCTGTCCATCAAAAG
Source organism: Helianthus tuberosus (assembly GCA_030545235.1). NCBI lineage: Eukaryota > Viridiplantae > Streptophyta > Magnoliopsida > Asterales > Asteraceae > Helianthus > Helianthus tuberosus. The sequence continues at coordinate 71,874,497 of CM060443.1, forward strand.
TCTGAATGGACAGACCTAGATATGAGAAAATAACAGCTATAGGATGATCAATCACTAACTGCGTGATCGATAAAAGGTTCTTGGCTAAGCCAGGAACCACAAGAACATGTCTAAGAGTAAGAGTATGATCAGATAAATGAAGTAAGGCAGTGCCAATGTGAGAAATAGTAAGAGCCATACCATTGCCTACAACGACTCGCTCAGAGCCGGTATAGGGAGCAGCATCAAATACAATAGAAGAGTCGGCGGTCATATGCGCAGTGGCACTGGAATCGGGTATCCAAGAATCAACACGCTCACATATACTCGACAAATCAGCCATCAATCCAAAATGTGAAGTCGCATTACCAGCCGAAATAGAAAACTGTGTAGGCCTAAATCCATGAGAATCAAAAGACCCAATAGAAACATGAGATGATAGATTTCCATTAGGTGTTGAACAAGGGCCTAAATTTGAAGATTGGGCCCAATTAGAATAATATGGTTCATTATGTTGAGCCCAAATACAATGAATAGATTCACTGAATACATCACTTGTCTCATTTACCTGTTGACTTGAACAACCATTTCCATACACACTTTCATAACCATTGTTCCCAAACAAGTTTCCCCCAAATTGTGACCCAAAAATTCAATCATTAAACGGACCAAAATCAGCAAAATTTGCACTATACTCGCCCTCACTACTATATCCACGTTCACCAGATTTTGATCGATTTTGACAAATCTGGTGGTAGTGTTGATGTTCTTCAATGTTTTTCCACAATTCTGCAGATGAAGTATGGCCACTTCCTAGATAGAGATGCGACGGAGACAGAGTAGCGATGATAAATGCTGATATGACCCTATCTGATGTGTTCCAAACTTCTCGTTCTACAGGACCAATAACTGGAACAGGTATGTTGCAATTAAGAAATTTCAAAAGACCTAAACTCTTCAAATCAGTAAGAATTTGGTGCCTCCATTTTAGATAATTGTTTTTATCTAGTTTAACATTGATGCTAGTTGATGTCATGTTGAAGATTCGGAGGAAATATTAGGTTGATTGAAGAAGATGATTGGAGATCGGAGATTGGAGAAGTTGATCGGAGATCGGAGAAGATGTTTAGAGATCGGAGATCGGAGAAGATGATCGGAGATCGGAGAAGGTGTTTAAAGATCGGAGAAGATGATCGAAGATGATCGGAGATCGGAGAAGGTGTTTAAAGATCGGAGAAGATGATCGGAGATCGGAGAAGATGTTCGGAGATAGAAAAAGATTGAATCGAAAAGATGAAAGATTGGCCGGAAAAATAACTGTTTTGCCGGAAAATAATAAACTCACAGAGCATAGCTCTGATACCATAAAGAACAGTATCAAGCTCAACTCATAATCTCATCTCATCAAGTAAGTTGTACAGTACATAGTGATAGTCTATATATATACAAATGAGGAATAACCAACTAACAAACAATCCTCAACAAACTAACTAACACTATACATACAACTCTACCAGTATACTCTAATAAAAACCTTATAATTTTGTTGTTTTAGGAAGCAAAGGGGGCAAATTGTCTATAAGCTTTTAAGTAAGGGAACTGCCAATTTTAGCAAAAAAAAAAAAAAAAAAAAAAAAAAAAACTGATTTTGGATTGATCTTAGTTGTTCGATCTTTTATGAGAATAAATCCTGACGATAATAGCCTGGTGATTATGGCCAGAATTTGGAATTTTTTTGGAGGAGCGACAGTTTGGCAGTTACCTGGTGTTGCTGCCCTTTTATTCTAACCAGTAATGGTATTGCATATAGAAATTGAGTTACTACATTATTCATCATTTCGTAGGTTTTATTTCTTTTTTCCAGGTTGAAATTTGTTATTCAGCGACCTTTTACGTAGCAGCGATCTCAATGACCTCTTATGTAGCAGTGATCAGGCGGAATGATCTTGTACAAGCAATAGTATTCGTAAGTTGATGAAGTTTGAACGGCTGAACTTTCTTTTATTCTTCATCCTTGCTTGTATTTTAAAACAAAGTTAAATTTTGATTTTGTATATGAAGTATGTGTTTTTCATATGAAGTATGTGTTTTTCAACCATGGAGAGAGAAGCGGTTTCTGAAAGTGCGACCAAGTGAGAAGAATGCTCTAACTCACATGTAGCAGCAGCTGCTTTTGGAGGATAAATGACTGTTGATGACTTGAAAGCCTTTAGTACAAAATGGTAGTTTAAGATAACCATGACCCATTCAGTTTATGTGGGTAATTTTGTTTGCTAAAAGTATTCAATGGGATTAGTTGAACCCATGTACTGGGTTCAGTTGATTGAAGCTTGCTTGGTTTATGTCTTAGGTTTCTTGGGACTTTTAAAGAAGATAAACACTTTTTTATAAAAAAAAAACAGAAAAAAAGTGTGAGGCCCTCGAGATGTTTAGGTCCCGAAAACTTGAGCAAGAGCTTAGTGTACACTAGGTGTTGCTCTATGTACAACCAATAGCTGCATATATATATATTAGACGACGTCTTTAGGGATGATCTTCTAGAGACAAAACTGCGGAGACCACATGCCGTCCCTACAAGTCAAAATACATGTCGTCCCTACAAGCCAAAAATTTAGTCTCCATAAATATATTTTCTTGTAGTGATATATGGTGTTTAAGGTCAACACTTTGTGGATACGGTCAAAGAGGTTACTTTCTAGGCTTACCTCTAGATTATATGGTGGTTAATGGCTAAGTTTTTTTTAGGTTTTGATCAAGATTTGGGAGTGATCCTGTAATCATATTCATATATGAATTTGTGTTGTTTTAAGACTTCAATATTAGGATAATTTCGCCCCGCTTGCGGTATGCACATATAATGTATATATGTGTGGGCGCTCGGGGGGCAAAAGCAAAAGTGCACTAATTTTAACGTTATTTTACTAATTTTGTGAAAATAACGTTAAAAGAGGGGATGGTTAATCATGCATCATGTGGTGGCGTTGATAGCCGAAAGACAAAGGGGTACATGCACCAATTGGCGTTTGTCTCAATTGCTGAGTGTTATGTGCCTTATGTCCAAGGCTTGATGCAAAACCACAATCGAGCCGGGGGTCTCATTGGAAGCAGCCTCTCTATTCCTACGGGGTAGAGGTAAGGCTGTCTACATCCCACCCTCCTCAGACCCTACCTTAGCTTTTGCTATTGGTGGGATATACTGAGTATGATGATGATGACGATGATCTGTTCTTTATAATTAAGAGAATATGTGAACTCCCTCTATGATACATTGTGTCTACTGCTGATAATTTCTCATGTTGTATGTACCTCAACAGCTTCTACTTTTCAGCTTTATGCAATCTTGAATGCTAATTTGTATAATTTCATGTTCTTTGTACCTTCTTTTATTTGTCCATACTCTATATAAATACAATTTGGTTAAATGAGAGGAGTAATCAACCGAATGCATGATTCTTTTTTTTTTGGCAGCTGATCATAGTGAGGTGGAATGTTGATTGTTCATCTAAATATGGACTGTTGTGATCGGAAATACATCACGCAATTAAAGGGAATAACCTATGATATTAGAATGTGTGATTATGGTTCTATAAAACCGTGCTATAACAAACTGAAGAATGGTGAACTTGGCGATCAAGAGTCGGATAATGACTATGCTTGGTTTCTTGATTTCTTAATTGAAAATGGTGAACTAACAAAAGACGTCATACGAAAGGATCAGAAAGAATATGAAAGCGAAAACGAAGATGAAGAGGTACATGTAGATGAAAACAATAAAGATCCTGAACATCTCCTGTTTTTCGAGAATCTCTCCAAACATGATAAATCATACAAGCTAAAATTTTCTCAAGATGATGAGGAACCTCGGTTTCTGTATTATGAAGAGCAGGTTAGTTCAGATTGGTGTGATGACCTTCAAACATGTACTGATGATAGTGGAGATGAAGTAACCGTTTCTGAAGATACGCAAATCAAGCAGAAGGCTAAAAGTAGGCGGAATGAAAAGAGTGGTCGGATTTCTACTAAAAACGAAGTTTCTAAAAGAAAGAAGATAAATGTGTCGATAAAAGATAAGACTATAACACAGCCCCCTCGAGGCCAGGGTAACACTGTGGAAACTTGCCACAATGTGTCGATAAACGGTGCAAACAGCGCAGTTAAATGTAAAGAAGAACCCGTGGAATATGAAATGGACGTTACAACTTGTGATTCAGATTCAGATGTAGTGATTTTGGATAATGTTCAGAATTGCAGTGAACTGAATAATAAACAACTAGTATTAGCAGAAAAAGAACCATCTGTACGTATTTCCTTTTCTCTTTTTAGATGTGGCAAATTCGAACCTGTTTATTTATTAATGGGTTAATTTGGGTCCTGTTTAATCTCAAGCGGGTCAACCCGGTTGAAAGTAAATCAATCTTATTCAAACATTTTGATATTATTGTAATAATCTTGGCCTGTTTTGACCTGTACAAAAATTAACATGTTTATGTTATTTATGATTGTTCTTATTATTTCAGTTAAGGGACAAGCTGATGAACATTCTTAAGCATCCATATAATGAGGAGTATAAACAACTTTCAGAATATATAGAAAAAGAGAAGCCGGTATGTCAACTTAGACCCTTGCGTAATGGCAGGTCGAGAGCATTTGCTGAGACTGGAGTGAACAAGTCGGTGCTTGATTATGGCCCTGGTAAGTAAAGTTTCACATGTTCTTTAATAATCATATAGCGTTAATGCGTTATAACTAAGGATGATGATACATGGTTTTGTATGTTTGATTTACTCGTTTATCCAAGTTGCACAACCTTCTCTTAGGGGTCTTTTAATACATATCCAATTCTAAGTAGAGAACTGCGTGGATCATGTAAACACTTAAACATATTGTTTTGGCCGTGATCCAAAAGGCGGTGTCTTCTCTTTCCCGTTATATCTGTGCAGCACTAATTATGTATCTCGTAGTTCTCTACATAAAATTGATTTTGTTGCCTTAATCATGCAGAAAGATTTCAATGGATGCTCGATGTTGCCCACACGGATCCACCTAAAGCTCTTAATCTCCTGCGGATGTTTCGCTTCTGGCTAGAAGTAAGCTTTCTTACATTTATGACAAACTCCCATGTAGATATGTGTTTAGAATTTTACACTAATACGCTTCTGGCTAGAAGTAAGCTTTCTTACATTTATGACAAACTCCCATGTAGATATGTGTTTAGAATCTTTAGGAGTAGCTTTAGGAGCTTCGGTCCTGGACTCTTCAAACGATTTGCTCACATTCTTGTATAGTTCACTCACGATCTGAGGAACAACATTTGCTACTTGCTTAGTGACGAGAGCAGCAAGTCGTTTGTCTCTCTGTTCTTGACGAGTAACTCGTGGGTGACGGGGTCCAGATGTGGGTCCAGATGACGACATTGTCTGCAACAGACATCGCCATAGGGCTCAACCACAACATATTCGAATCTCACCTCACACGTCTAGTACTACTAAAGCTCAAGAATACGATCACGTAAACACATAGGCACATAATCACAGATTCACATAAGCACAGAAGCACAGAAGCACATAAGCACGTAAGGCATAGAATCACAGAAGTACATAAGCACAAGAAGCAGTCAGAATACAGAAACCTATCATTCATAGTCCGCGAGCGTTTGAGAATAGTGATCGCGAATAGCATAGCGGGTAGTATATCATAAGCGAATAATATGGCAAGCAACATGGCGTATGGTGGTTCCTCTTGTAGTAGCGATTTGTTAGCGGTTTGAGGTAGAAGTGCAGTGCGAGCCGTGTGTGTCGATCAAAGAGAAAAGCAAAAGCGAATAAATCAGAAAAATTCGTAACACACAAACAGATAAAATTACATAAAGCACCTAAAATCCACATAAAACAGCAAAAGTGATTCTGATATTTGCCGTTCTAAAATTGAAAACACATAAAATCAGCGATTGCGAGCTTGAAATTGGAAATAGATTGTCTTAGGCTGATAGACATCGACTACCCAAAGTGGTTCGACTATTCACAAGGACTTTCAGTACGCACTTTGGCCTTCAAGACTGTGCTCTCGCCTCAAATCTGGGCGAATGACACGTATCATTCCAGTTACAGTGTGACTTCAAGTCGTTGGAGTCCGTCGAGACTTTGGTGAGAGTTTTGTAAAACAAAATAGAGATCGGAACAAGTCGTTGAGGTTCGGGTTTCACCCCTGACTTAACGATTTCGTTCCTATTTTTGATAAAATAAAGGATAAATTATGCGTCAAAGTATGGATTTCATTCCTAATTCGGCGCAAATTCTCCTGTTTGTAGATAGTGTAGCGTAAGCGAGTATAGCGAGAAATAACAAGTAAGCTCGTACATAATCCCTACCGGATATGTACAAGTCGGTATGTTGGTACCTAACTATAGACTAGGTCGTTTCTAAGACATCGACCCGGACTAGGTCGAGTCTTGCCTAATTCTGTCACACCCCGATTTCCACGTGTCACCGGTGGGCCCGGTGGGGAGTATCGTGACGTGGTTGGCAACATAATAGTCAAACAACACAATATTTAATATGCACAGCGGAAGCAAATGAAAGATATATTTCAACCGAATAAAATATAGTAATATCATGTATCACAAACAGTTGAAAGTTTATCCACAGACGGATCGAAATAAATAGGAAACAGTAGTTCAACAGACGATAGGCATCTTAAGCTTGCGAGACTCTTTATTGATGCTAAGGAGAGAATCCAGCCTATTACGCTTAGTACCTGCATTTAATCTTTTTGGGAAATTACGTCAGTTTACACTGGTAAATACATTCAACTGACTCATTTTAAAAATGATTAAAAATTGATTTGGATGCACATGGCACAAACATTTTATAACTTGGGATAATTATTTAGATATATAATCTCGTAAAAGAATTACATGTTCCTTATGCGTTCAGTAGCCCAGATTGTGCCGGGTTAAAGATCAATAGACACACCACATCAACTATTTATGCACTGACGAGTGTACGCCTACACTTCGCGCTTAGGTCGTGGCCATTTCGTAAAATGATGCCAAGGATATCCGGGACATGGTCATTAACCCCCCAAAGGCTTTAAGTAAACAAAACATGTTTAAACGGGCCGATCAAATTGTTCAATTAACCACCATACGATGGAAGATTTAATGCCCGACCAAGCGGTATTTTATATACCGTACCCCAAGGCCGTATAGGGAAAATAAGTTAAAAGTATTTACCTGAGCAAAGTAATAATCACAATAAGCAAATGCAAGTAGCTTTTACTGGTCCTCCTAATCTGGAACTAAGGTTTATAATAACCTATTAGAATCCTAACGGGTCTTTAGTTAAGCTTAAGCTTAGACCGGTTAGTTTCAAAGATACGGTTCATACGCACGATTAAGCGAAGACCGGATAGAATCTGATTTAGACCCGACAAGTTTGAAGACTTGCTTAATATGGGTACTTCATACACATTCTGTATTTTGAGATAAAACCAATAAGCTTTGACCCGTTTCGGCTAGTTTATGCAAACTAGTTACATAAACCGAACCGAACGCGCAAGAGGCGTAACGGGTAAATATTAGAGCCATATACGGTTTTCCTAAGTTATATTGCTTCAAATATGTTGTGACATCAGTAAGATGTCTTTTATTATGCCCGAAACGAATTTAAACACAAACTATGCCCCGTAGGGGTAGTTTGGTCATTTACAAGGTTATAAAAGAGTTTAAGTATTAACCTGAGTTACAGGTCTGATATAATCAGAAAAAATACTTATTTTACTAAGTTATAACAGTAGGGTGGAGTATATATGTGAAATTTATCAATTTTAACCAAACTATGCACCGTAGGGGCATTTTGGTAATTTCACATAAGCCGTAAAGCTCAAAACTGAAGTCTGAGTTAAAAAACTTTTGCTTACTATTAGAATATTATAATTTACCTAAAATATCAGTAGGTATTAACCCTTGTATGTTTAAAATAGTTCTAGTACATACTATGCGTTAAAAACGCTTAAAAAGGCGATTAGAAGCCATTTTCGGGTTCTATACATAAAGCTGATATTTTTATCATTCCAGAAGGCTTAAAATAATTTATTTATCATATCTAATCAGTAGCAAAAGGTTTGGAGTCGATTAGATATGTAAAACTCATTTTATAGCCCGTAAGGGCAAAACCGACAATTACCGGATTAAGCCTATGACTATAAGTTATGCTCAGCCTAAAATTAATTAAAAATCTTCAAAAATCCCAAAATAATATATTACATCAGTGGGTAAAGATTTTGATATCAAAAAGTGAGTTTAAATAGGCTATACGCTAATTACGCCGTTTAATTAACATAAAGCTTAAAATTTACGCTAATGAGCATAACTCTCAAACTACACCCCAAACTGATGTCAAACTTTGGCTACAAGTTTATATATCAGTAACTAAGGTTTCTACTCTTTTACATTTTCAAAAATCACGTTTTATGGTGTAAAGGGCATAATAGTCAACATATGAGCAATTAACGGAATCATGCATATTAATTGGATAACTAATGAACCAAGGTGTATAATCACAGAGGGTTATACTAGCATGTAACCTAGTCCATATAAAGCTCTAAGGTATTTCTAAAACATACCAAAACGGGTCAGAACTGAAGTCAAAGAAAAAGTCAAAGCTTTGCGACTTTCGGTTCCGAACCGGGTCTAAACAGAAAATTGTCGGGTTGAACATGTTTAGACATGTTCTTACACTAATTACCAAGTTATATTAATGATCAAACAGGTTGTATGTGTTCTACATTGCTAATTATGCATAAATTAGAAAATAAGCATTCTGTTGACTTTTTAAGAACAAGTTTGACCCGACATTTGACCTAGTTAGAGTGGGAATCAGGGGGAACCCTTTTAAGGGTTTATTGCCCACATAATTACCAACTTATAACTACTTTCAATTCGACTAATCACTGAACCATCAATGATTAATCGCTAAGTCAACCGTTAATTACGACGGTTTGACTTTTAAGCTAAAACTTAGCAAAAACTTAACTAAGAAAGGTTAAGCATACTTACTAGAGTCCTTTGCACGATTAGTGATCACTTGAGCCTGCTTTGGAGCTCCAGAAATGATCAGGAATGCTGAAGGAAGGTGTGAAGAATTGGTTGCAACCTTGTGGCCTTTTATAGTGCTCAAGAACTCATGGATCATTGACACACAAGTCTAACCATGGCCTTGGATCACTTCCAGATGTCCCTAAGTGTCTAGGGGTTGTTTAGGGGTCAAGCAAGATGAGGAAAATCGAGTTAAAGGCGGTTACAAGGGCTATGGCAGACAAGAATCCAACAAAATCCAACAAAATAGGAATTCTGATCAGATATGGCCGTCGCGTAGCGCGACGGCATAGTGGCTAGGGCTCGCGCTATGCGAGCATGTGGTGTCTAGCCAACACTATTTTCCATTATTTGCAGTTTTGGTCCCCGGTCCTTCTAAAGGTCGCTTTCACGTCTTGTTTTGCACAATGAGCCCTCTAAATCGACTTATAAGGGCTTGAAGACATATACCCACTTTGTTTAGTCCTCGGTTAACTTTATTGTTACCCGAAAAGTCATAACTTTCAACGTTGACGCTTTAACCCATTGTATACGAATTTGATCACAACTTTCTCATACGATAACGAAACTTTATGAAATTTATATCGTGCATTCTAGTGAGCATAATTATCCGTTACAAAGCTTTAAGTTTGTCAAAAGGTCACTCAGAGGTATAACTTAAACATGTTGACACATTTAACCCCTGTAGTTTGTAATCTCTCGCTTTCTTTCATATTTAGCTTCGTGTGATCCATGATTTATTCATTTGAAGGTATGAGCATCATGTAGGGTTAATGTACAATATATTTATTCACTGTTGATATTTAGAACTCGTATATTCACATACTTTCTATGATTGTCAACTTTAGTCCTTCTATAATATTCTTTCACACGTTCAAACATATGACACGTGTCAACTCATTATAGGACGTGAATTTTCGAGGTGTTACATCCTCACCCCCTTAAAAGAAATCTCGGCCTCGAGATTTACTGAAATAAATAAGGGTACTTTTCTTTCATCGTGGACTCAACCTCCCACGTATACTCGGGACCTCTACGGGCATCCCATTTGACCTTTACAATAGGCACATGCTTCCTTCGAAGCTTCTTAACCTGTCGATCCTCAATCAACAATGGTTTTTCCACAAATTTCAAGCTCTCATCTATATGCACATCTGTATGTGGTATGACCAGTGATTCATCACCGAAACACTTCTTCAGATTGCAGATGCGGAATACATTATGAATACCACTGAGCTCTTCAGGTAAATTTAACTTGTAAGCCACTGATCCAACACATTCGATAATCTCGAACGGTCCTATATACCTCGGGCTTAACTTACCTTTCTTACCAAACCGCATCACTCCCTTCCAGGGTGATACTTTAAGCAACACTTTGTCACCAACTTCAAATTTCATTGCTTTACGCTTTGGATCTGTGTAACTCTTCTGCCTATCTCGGGCAGCTTTGAGACGGTCACGAATCTGGACAATCTTGTCCGTCATTTCAAAGACTATCTCTGGTCCTGATAATTGGACATCTCCAACTTCCGCCCAACAAACGGGCGTTCTACACTTTCTACCGTATAAGGCCTCGAAAGGCGCAGCCTTGATGCTGGTATGGTAGCTATTGTTGTAGGAGAATTCGATTAACGGCAGGTGGTTATCCCAACTACCACCTAAATCAATCACGCATGCTCGAGGCATGTCTTCCAAAGTTTGAATAGTACGCTCACTCTGACCGTCCGTCTGAGGATGGTAAGCTGTACTAAAATTTAAACGCGTGCCCAAAGATTGTTGGAAGCTTTTCCAAAAATGGGATGTGTATCTAGTATCTCTGTCAGATATAATAGACACCGGTATGCCATGTAAAGCTACATTCTTATCTACATACAGTTGGGCTAACATGTCGGAGCTATAAGTCTCCTTGATAGGTAAGAAATGTGCTGACTTAGTCAGTCTATCAACTATAACCCATATCGTATCATTTCCTTTCCTTGTCTTGGGTAACTTGGTGATAAAATCCATGGTTACCATTTCCCACTTCCAAGTGGGAAGTTCAGGCTGTTGTAGCAAACCTGACGGCTTTTGATGTTCTGCTTTGACTTGCGCACACGTCAAGCATTTAGCTACATAGGTAGCTACAAACTTTTTCAAGCCTATCCACCAATAGTTTGCCCTTAGATCCTGGTACATCTTATCAGCTCCAGGATGAACAGAATATTTGGAACTATGGGCTTCCTGGATGATAACATCCCGAAGTCCTCCATAAATTGGAACCCATATTCGTCCATTCAATCTCAGAATTCCGTCCTTGCCTTGAGATAACTGTTTTTCAGTTACTCCTAGCTTTTCGTTAGGATAGTTAGCTTCCAACACAGCTTCCTTCTATGCAGCTAATAACCTTTCATTCAAACTGTTCTTTATCTCAATGCTCTTGGCATTGATTCGGATGGGTTTCACCCTTTCCTTTCGACTCAAGGCATCAGTGACTGCATTCGCCTTGCCGGGATGATATATGATTTCACAATCATAAACATTTAAAGTCTCCATCCAACGGCGCTGCCTCATGTTTAAATCCTTCTGATTAAATAGGTGCTGGAGGCTCTTGTGATCAGAATAGATCACACACTTGATTCCATATAAATAATGCCTCCATAGCTTCAGTGCAAATACAACGGCACCCAACTCCAAGTCGTGGGTGGTGTAATTCTTTTCATGCACCTTTAACTGTCTTGAAGCATAGGCGATAACCTAGCCTTTCTGCATAAGCACACACCCCATGCCAGTGTGAGATGCATCGCAGTAAACTATAAATTCTTCGGTACCTTCAGGCAATGTCAGTACAGGAGCATTGCTCAACTTTTGCTTTAGAATATCAAAAGATTCTTGCTGCTTAGGTCCCCAGTCAAACTTTATTTTCTTACGAGTCAATGAAGTTAGGGGTGCAGCAATCCTTGAAAAATTTTCAATGAAACGCCTATAATATCCTGCCAAGCCTAGAAAGCTACGAATTTCTGTAGGCGTCTTTGGCTCTTGCCAGTTCATAACAGCTTCCACCTTAGCGGGATCCACTTGGATACCACGCTCACTAACCACATGTCCAAGGAATTGGACTTCTCGAAGCCAGAATTCACACTTAGAGAATTTGGCATAGAGTTTCTCATGATGTAGGAGTTTGAGAATACAGCGAAGGTGTTTCTCATGGTTAGCTTTGTTCTTCGAGTAGATAAGAATGTCTTTGATGAAAACGATGACGAATTTGTCTAAGTAAGGCTTGCAAACGCGATTCATGAGATCCATGAACGTGGCAGGTGCATTAGTGAGCCCAAAAGGCATCACTAGGAACTTGTAATGACCATAACGTGTCCTAAATGCAGTTTTGTGTACGTCTTCATCTCTAACCTTCAGTTGGTGGTAGCCTGACCTTAACTCAATCTTCGAGAAATAACTTGCCCCTTGCAATTGATCGAACAAATCGTCGATCCTGGGCAAAGGATACCTATTCTTTATTGTGACCTTATTAAGTTCACGGTAATCGATGCACAGACGCATCGATCCATCCTTCTTTTTGACAAACTAGACAGGTGCTCCCCAAGGAGACGAACTAGGTTTAATGAAACCTTTAGCTAGCAATTCGTCTAGTTGCGTTCTCAATTCCTTCATTTCTGTTGGTGCTAAACTGTAAGGTGCTCTAGCAATAGGTGCTGCTCCAGGGATGATGTCAATTCTGAATTCCACTTGCCTATCTGGTGGTAAAACAGGTAGTTCTTCAGGAAAAACTTCTGGGTATTCAGAAATGACGGGGATGTCTTCAATCTTGGGTTTCGGCTCATCAATAGTCACCTGTGCCATGTAGATGACACAACCCTTCTTCAAACACTTAGAGGCCTTGAGCATAGTCACTTGCTCAGGCAATCCATACCGGGTATCACCCTGAATGGTAAGTGATTCACCAGACGGAGTCTTGATCACCACTTGCTTTTTATTGCAGACAATTTGGGCCTGGTTATGAGATAACCAGTCCATGCCTAAAACGATGTCAAAACCAGCTAACTTCAAAGGAAGTAAGGACAAAGGAAAAGAGTGGTTCTTAATGGATATAACACATCCATCTAACACAGTTGAGACGGTTTCTATGGTGCCATCTGCTAACTCCACCTCATAATTCACACTTAAGGTTTTGACAGGTAAATTCATCAATTTGCAAAACTTATTATCTACAAATGATTTATCTGCTCCTGAATCAAAAAGTACTCTTGCATAGACATCATTTATGAGGAAAGTACCTGTTATCACATTGTCATCCTGTACTGCTTCCTTTGCGTCCATTCTGAAGACCCTAGCATTGGTCTTCTTGGCCTCTTCAGGCTTCTTGGCTTATTTAGGGCAGTTGGTTTTAATGTGCCCCTTCTCATTGCCACTGTAGCATGTTGCATCCTTCAGCTTTTTGCAATCCAAGGTCTTGTGTTCCTTGGACTTGCATATACCACAAGCAAAAGTTCTCGACTGAGTCTGCGAATTCGATTCGAGTCTGCACTTTCCAAAGTGCTGTTTCTTGCAAATCTTGCACTTGGGCTTATCACCAGACTGATCCCATCTTTCCTTGACTCAGACCCCTTCTTGTTGTCACCGTTTCCTCGGTGCTTCTTGTTTGACCTCCGTGAATTATCATCTTCACGTTTTCTTTTCTCAGCATCTTTGTTCCTCAGCGATCTTTGTCTGACCGCATCCAGAGTGAGGGACAAAGATATGTCAGCTACAGATCTAAAAGTAGCTGGCCGAGAGGCCTTCATGCTTGCCTTTATCTCGGGGGCTAAACCACCGATAAAACGAGCTATTCTTTTTGGTTCCGGGGTCACCAGATACGGAACCAACCAGGACATTGTGTTGAAGCTCGTGAGGTAAGCTTGACAGTCAAGGTTTATCATTACCAACGATAGAAAATCAGAATCTATCTTCTCCACCTCATGCTGAGGGCAGTAATTTTCCCTGATAAGAGCAACAAATTGCTCCCATGACATGTTGTATAATGGGATTTTCCCGGTGGCTTGAATCAGTGATCTCCACCAGGCTAAAGCCTCGCCTTTAAAAGATTGCGACACAAACTTGACTACATCCCTCTCAGCGCATCCGCTGATATCCACTACCGTGTCCATCTCATCTAACCACGTCATGCAGTCAATGGCTCCCTTTTCCCCAGTGAAATCCCTGGGCTTGCATGAACAAAGAATTTATAGGAGCAACCCTTGTTATGGGGTTCTTGATTTAGTACAGTCTGTTGAGATGGAGCACTGTGGTGGTTTGAGGAGAGTCGATCATCATCTTTCTTCAGTTCTTCCTTCTTGGAAGGTGGCTTCGAATGCAGTGTAGATAGGGTCCTACTTCGAGTCCCACTATACTCTTCGTACTGCCGCTCCAAGGCCTTTGTAACTGCGTCGTCTACTAATGCTTTCAATTCAGCACCCGTTAGATTAATTCGGGCATTATCATTATTTTCCACTAGGTGACTATTAATTTCATCCGAGTCAGCCATTTTAATTGAACTGTTACAGAAAACAAGGACAATAGTTTACTTGGGAGTTTATTATGGAATTGTCTTTTATGGAAATTCATTAACCATGGTTAACATAGACCATATTTAGTTAATTTATAAATCATATTTATTTAGGATTTTTATTATAATTTATCCTAATTATAAAAACAATAACAGTTTTATTAGTGGCACAAAAAGGCCCAGTCACAAGGACATTTATAAATTATAAGCTACGATTTCAGAGAATCAAAGCTTTTAAGGCTTGAACATAGTTCATTACCTTTTTCGGACAGGGAGTCGTAGCTTCCACTGTCTTTTGGCTCATGTAGAAATGAGCAAGGCCCGTAGGCACCATATTACCAATGTATGGTTAAAATATGATCATCTTAATTGATGATTTAAACACATGATTCAGAGATCATTTAGTTGGGTTAGGAATCTTTTAAGGAATCCTTATATAAGAATGACGTGTGTGATTTTAATGAATCACATCTGCCAGGAGTGTTAACATGTTTACAGATGTTAACTGGGATTTGAATCTTTTGAACAGGTCTCACCATCTTGGCCAGGTCTTTATAATGACACTCAGGCAAGGTTTCACACTTAAGATTCTTATTCAATATTTAATAGGCAGATTATTATTAAAAGGAATGATTTTGATTTATTTATTTCATATATAATATTTATGCATTATAATGGCAAAAATGAAATTTATAAATTAAACATTCCATTAATTATTAATAGGTTACACGTCGCCCTAAATGGGACTTTTTAATAAAGCAACATACCCACGCAGGGGCCAAATTGAAATACTAGTCCACGCAGGGACTTTAAACAAACATCATACCCTCGTAGGGGTTAACAGAAAGATAGACCCATGCAGGGGTCAAAACAAATAAACAAACATGCCCACGCAGGGGCTAATACAGCAAGACAGGCCCACGCAGGGGCTCAAATGATACAAGGAAATTACAACAACAGTGGAAGGATTCAATGGTCCTTCTTGCTCTTCCCTTTTATTAGGCTTGTCAATCCTTGGAAGAAAGTCTGTCGCTCCCTGCGATCTCGGTGTAAGTCTCGCTCGACCTGGTCCAGTCTCTGAAGAATTTCCTCCCGTTCTGGGGGAGAAAACCGTGGCGGCTGTGATTGTGTCCGTATTATAGGTCTAGCAGGTATTTGGTACCCATGAGTTGGGTACCCTGCTCCCCAAGGAGCTCCATACGGTCCTTCCGGGTTAAAGGCGTTGTAATTGGACGCTACCAAGTATGGGTCGGCTTCAGCGTAATTGTATTTGGTGTGAACCGGCGGCCCAAACGGGTTGTACGTCATAGAACCTGTGTATGCTGGTATCGGGTTATCAAAACCCATCGGTGGTGGTTGCGGTGCAACTGGGTTCGAAGGTCCACCCATTTGCGGATCTTCTGGAAGTGGCGGATAATGACTGCCACTTGATTGTCGAGGAGAGCAAAAATGAAAGTCCCCTCCTCGTGCAGACATACGTGCTCCGGTTCTCCAACGCCTCGGCGGTTGCGGAGGTGCCGGCTGAACTGGTGACGGTGGAGGTGGTGGCGTGACTGCCACGAATCGTGAATCCTCAGAGGGATCCTGCTGCTGATGCTGCTGCTGGTGAGGCGACGAATGATGCGAGGGTGTAAAATACCACTCGCACTGATTAAATTGCGCCTGGTAACTGTCCGGACCATGGTAGGGTGATCCGTGAAAAGATAAACCATCTGAGACCTCGATAGGATGGTTCGGAGTTCCGGTTCCGAGCTCGACTGGATCGGTGTCCTCGTCCATGTCTTCCGCATGATCCCCGGAGAAATGATCCTCCGGCCCCAATGGGTTAAAACCCACTGGTTCTTGTATGTAATTTTCTGGGTTAAACCGACCCCAAAAAGCAGGTGTAGGGTCACCAAAAGAATGGTGCGATAGGGATCGCTGAAGAGGTATGTAAGAAGGTTGAGGGTTGTCGGGCTCATTTTCCGAATGTGGTCCATAAGAGTTATGAATGGGAGGTGTCGAGCTATGCGATACAGATCGTCTAGCTGGTTCAAATAGGTTCCTCCGGTTTTCTCTAGGGTCAGCACTCGCAGTGGTGGTAGGAGCTCGCATATGCCTCGTCGTCATTGGGGGCGGTGATTGGCCCCTTGCCTCGTCCCCTTCGTCGAAAGAATCTTGGTGGCATTTTTAATCATGTCAATACAACATAAGATAACGACAAGAATATATAAAATAAAAGACAAAGTTAAAAATAAATTGAAACAAATTTGGATTGTTCCTATGTTCTTTGTCTAGACTCGAAAATTTTGGAAGGTGCAATTGTGTAACTGAGATTAAACACAAAAGGCTAGTGTTTAATTCACTCAGCGTTGGCTCTGATACCAACCTGTCACACCCCGATTTCCACGTGTCACCGGTGGGGAGTATCGTGACGTGGTTGGCAACATAATAGTCAAACAACACAATATTTAATATGCACAGCGGAAGCAAATGAAAGATATATTTCAACCGAATAAAATATAGTAATATCATGTATCACAAACAGTTGAAAGTTTATCCACAGACGGATCGAAATAAATAGGAAACAGTAGTTCAACAGACGATAGGCATCTTAAGCTTGCGAGACTCTTTATTGATGCTTAGGAGAGAATCCAGCCTATTACAC
Source organism: Helianthus tuberosus (assembly GCA_030545235.1). NCBI lineage: Eukaryota > Viridiplantae > Streptophyta > Magnoliopsida > Asterales > Asteraceae > Helianthus > Helianthus tuberosus. Next base: position 71,891,753 of record CM060443.1, read on the forward strand.
TTAGTACCTGCATTTAATCTTTTTGGGAAAATACGTCAGTTTACACTGGTAAATACATTCAACTGACTCATTTTAAAAATGATTAAAAATTGATTTGGATGCACATGGCACAAACATTTTATAACTTGGGATAATTATTTAAATATATAATCTCGTAAAAGAATTACATGTTCCTTATGCGTTCAGTAGCCCGGATCGTGCCGGGTTAAAGATCAATAGACACACCACATCAACTATTTATGCACTGACGAGTGTACGCCTACACTCCGCGCTTAGGTCGTGGCCATTTCGTAAAATGATGCCAAGGATATCCGGGACATGGTCATTAACCCCCCAAAGGCTTTAAGTAAACAAAACATGTTTACACGGGCCGATCAAATTGTTCAATTAACCACCATACGATGGAAGATTTAATGCCCGACCAAGCGGTATTTTATATACCGTACCCCAAGCCCGTATAGGGAAAATAAGTTAAAAGTATTTACTTGAGCAAAGTAATAATCACAATAAGCAAATGCAAGTAGCTTTTACTGGTCCTCCTAATCTGGAACGAAGGTTTATAATAACCTATTAGAATCCTAACGGGTCTTTAGTTAAGCTTAAGCTTAGACCGGTTAGTTTCAAAGATACGGTTCGTACGCACGATTAAGCGAAGACCGGATAGAATGTGATTTAGACCCGACAAGTTTGAAGACTTTCTTAATATGGGTACTTCATAGACATTTTGGATTTTGAGATAAAACCAATAAGGTTTGACCCGTTTCGGCTAATTTATGCAAACTAGTTACATAAACCGAACCGAACCGAACGCGCAAGAGGCGTAACGGGTAAATATTAGAGCCATATACAGTTTTCCTAAGTTAATATACTTCAAATATGTTGTGACATCAGTAAGATGTCTTTTATTATGCCCGAAACGAATTTAAACACAAACTATGCCCCGTAGGGGTAGTTTGGTCATTTACAAGGTTATAAAAGAGTTTAAGTATTAACCTGAGTTACAGGTCTGATATAATCAGAAAAAATACTTATTTTACTAAGTTATAACAGTAGGGTGGAGTATATATGTGAAATTTATCAATTTTAACCAAACTATGCACCGTATGGGCATTTTGGTAATTTCACATAAGCCGTAAAGCTCAAAACTGAAGTCTGAGTTAAACAACTTTTGCTTACTATTAGAATATTCTAATTTACCTAAAATATCAGTAGGTATCAACCCTTGTATGTTTAAAATAGTTCTAGTACATACTATGCGTTAAAAACGCTTAAAAAGGCGATTAGAAGCCATTTTCGGGTTCTATACGTAAAGCTGATATTTTTATCATTCCAGAAGGCTTAAAATAATTTATTTATGATATCTAATCAGTAGCAAAAGGTTTGGAGTCGATTAGATATGTAAAACTCATTTTATAGCCCGTAAGGGCAAAACCGACAATTACCGGATTAAGCCTATGACTATAAGTTATGCTCAGCCTAAAATTAATTAAAAATCTTCAAAAATCCCAAAATAATATATTACATCAGTGGGTAAAGAGTTTGATATCAAAAAGTGAGTTTAAATAGGCTATACGCTAATTACGCCGTTTAATTAACATAAAGCTTTCAATTTACGCTAATGAGCATAACTCTCAAACTACACCCCAAACAGATGTCAAACTTTGGGTACAAGTTTATATATCAGTAACTAAGGTTTCTAGTCTTTTACATTTTCAAAAATCACGTTTTATGGTGTAAAGGGCATAATAGTCAACATATGAGCAATTAACGGTATCATGCATATTAATTGGATAACTAATGAACCAAGGTGTATAATCACAGAGGGTTATACTAGCATGTAACCTAGTCCAATTAAAGCTCAAAGGTATTTCTAAAACATACCAAAACGGGTCAGAACTGAAGTCAAAGCAAAAGTCAAAGCTTTGCGACTTTCGGTTCCGAACCGGGTCTAAACAGAAAATTGTCGGGTTGAACATGTTTAGACATGTTCTTACACTAATTACCATGTTATATTAATGATCAAACAGGTTGTATGTGTTCTACATTGCTAATTATGCATAAATTAGAAAATAAGCATTCTGTTGACTTTTTAAGAACAAGTTTGACCCGACATTTGACCTAGTTAGAGTGGGAATCAGGGGGAACCCTTTTAAGGGTTTATTGCCCACATAATTACCAACTTATAACTACTTTCAATTCGACTAATCGCTGAACCATCAATGATTAATCGCTAAGTCAACCGTTAATTACGACGGTTTGACTTTTAAGCTAAAACTAAGCAAAAACTTAACTAAGAAAGGTTAAGCATACTTACTAGAGTCCTTTGCACGATTAGTGATAACGTGAGCCTGCTTTGGAGCTCCAGAAATGATCAGGAATGCTGAAGGAAGGTGTGAAGAATTGGTTGCAACCTTGTGGCCTTTTATAGTGCTCAAGAACTCATGGATCATTGACACACAAGTCTAACCATGGCCTTGGATCACTTCCAGATGTCCCTAAGTGTCTAGGGGTTGTTTAGGGGTCAAGCAAGATGAGGAAAATCGAGTTAAAGGCGGTTACAAGGGCTATGGAAGACAAGAATCCAACAAAATCCAACAAAATAGGAATTCAGATTAGATATGGCCATCGCGTAGCATGACGGCATAGTGGCTAGGGCTCGCGCTACGCGAGCATGTGTTGTCCAGCCAACACTATTTTCCATTATTTGCAGTTTTGGTCCCTGGTCCTTCTAAAGGTCGCTTTCACGTCTTGTTTTGCACAATGAGCCCTCTAAATTGACTTATAAGGGATTTAAGACATATACCCACTTTGTTTAGTCCTCGGTTAACTTTATTGTTACCCGAAAAGTCTTAACTTTCAACGTTGACGCTTTAACCCCTTGTATACGAATTTGATCACAACTTTCTCATACGATAACGAAACTTTATGAAATTTATATCGTGCATTCTAGTGAGCCTAATTAACCGTTACAAAGCTTCGGGTTTGTCAAAAGGTCACTCAGAGGTATAACTTAAACATGTTGACACATTTAACCCCTGTAGTTTGTAATCTCTCGCTTTCTTTCATATTTAGCTTCGTATGATCCATGATTTATTCGTTTGAAGGTATGAGCATCATGTAGGGTTAATGTACAATATATTTATTCACTGTTGACATTTAGAACTCGTATATTCACATACTTTCCGTGATTGTCAACTTTAGTCCTTCTATAACATTCTTTCACACGTTCAAACATATGACACGTGTCAACTCATTATAGGACGTGAATTTTCGAGGTGTTACAAATTCCCTATAGTTATGGCTCTGATACCAATCTGTCACACCCCAACCGATGGAAGAAACATCGGGGCGTGGCACTGAGCGAATCAGATTGTCCAGAAGTTTCCATAACAACTATAATTACCAATTATTTAAAGCATCACGTCCCATATCATGACATAAAAAGTAACATAATTATTACAGACAAAATCTAGTCAAATTGTTTTGTTCCGACAACTCAGATTTCAAATACAGACAATTCGTTTATTTGTTTCTAGACCTTTCCTAGCCTCGATTTCACAGCAAGCCAAGCATATAAACATCTTAAGCACCTTCCACATACGTTAAAGTAAAAGTCAATACATATAGTGTAAAGGTGAGCATACAAGTTTGATAGATATAATAGAGTTCGAAATTGTTACGCATAACCAGTACGTACGCAGTGTAAAATGAAGCACGTTAGTTATCGACATGAACCTATCGATACCAATGACTGCGGGTTGACTGCCCAAGGCAGTTCATAATACACACTCACCACTGTGAGCCATGTAATTAATTGTCCTTAACAACCCCTGAGTGAACAGGTGCTGAGTCCAAACTATAGTACTATTGTTGCTAAGGCGGGTAGACAGCATTCCATGTGTAAACATAACAAACAAGCATTCATTAAGTCACGTATAACATGCAGTAACGGTTAGCGTTAAAGTATTGCGTAGTGTGATCGATGTGTTTTAGAATAAGTAACGTATGTAACACCTAAAAGTGCGTAAAGCAAAAAGGGTTCGAGTATACTCACAGCAATTATGGATTGAAGGGAGCGCTAGAGAGCAAGATTAGCCTGATCAGAACGATAACATAAACGATAAGCGGCGCGTAAAATGAAGCAAAGTGTCAGTGGATCGGACGGTAATCCAATCGGGTGGCCGGTCGATTGGGCGACAATCCGTTCGGATGGTCATCCGATCGGGTGACCATGCGAGTGGATTGTTACCTCATTTGGGATGGATGTGTTTGTATATGATGGCTTGTCTTTTGAAGTTTTCGTTGTAGCATTTTGAAAACAGAGAAGTATCTCTACCTTTCAGGTCGGTCGGTCGAACGGCCGTTCGATTAGACAGCAATCCGATTGGCGAGACTTCTCAGGTTGAGAACAAGTTCACAGTAGGACGGTCACTCGATCGGATGGCTATCCGATCGGGTGGCAATCCGTACGTACTGAACATGTTAAAAATTGTTTAAGTGTTGAAGTCAAACATCACATGGTCGGGTGGTAATCCGATCGGGTGGCAATCCGATCGGACGGCAATCCGTTCAATGTTCAAAACCTTAAATGTTGAAATAAAAGCTAAGTGTGGGACCCAAGGTGCAAACCGATCGGGTGGTAGTCCGGTCGGGTGACAATCCGATCGGACGGCAATCTGATCGGACGTCAATCCGTCCCAGATGACCTGGTCATCTTCTTCCTTGGTTATTTTGGTAGTTTGTCATTTTCTCGAGAATGTTTGATAGCGTACTAAACAACAGAAACCTCGCCAAGACTTAGTAACCTGATCGGACAAGAACCACCCTCGTCCGACCAGTTAACTGTTCAAGACGGTGTTTCATGTTTAACCCGAAATCAGTGTTCTCGTGGATAGAATCCAGATCTTGAACCAACACATCAACAAGAAGGAGTAGAAGATTAGAACAAGCTCTGATTATATCGGTTTTGAGTGCATTGAGTGTAAAAGAGTTGAAAGAAAGCTTGAAAACCATCTTTCAATCCTTTTCACCATGAATATGTTCAGATCTATGAAAGATCCTTGCTTATTTGTGTGGAAATTGTTTAGATCTAAGTTGTTCTTGGTGGTTTGAAGCCAAAACATGAAGTTCATAAGAACACCATGATGACATTATCCTAGAACACCTCAAATCTAGGGATTTCACGGTTAAAAGTTAAGATTCAAAAGATAGAAAGGTGTTGGAGTGCGTATAGATCAAGAAAGTACAAGATTTTGGTGGAAAACTTACAAGAATCGCGAGAAATCTGAAGAAATAGCGGTTGGAGCGAGTGGAGAGGGAGAGAGAGCTGTCAACATCAAATGATGTGACAAAGGAGGGTATTTATAGGGTTTCCATAAATGGAAAGGAGGAAAGAGGCGGGTCGATCGAGTGGCAGCCCGTCCGGGTGGCAGCTCGATCGAGTGGCAACACGATCGGGTGGTACCTAGGTCGGGTGGCAGCTCGATCGAGTGGCACTTCGATCGGGTGGCAGCCCTATCGGGTGGCAACTCGGTCGGCTGGCCACTCGATTCGAGTGCTCAGCGCGATGAGTTTTGCGATTTCGATTTGAGTGTCAAGCCTTGCGATGCGATTCGAGAGAGCGATGCGATAGTTTTACTCATCAAATTACTTTTAATCCCAACTACTATATCAACATACAATCATCCTATTTAACTTGCATTTAGCGTTTGCGATTCGATTGCGATTGCGTTTCGATTGCGTTTCGATTAATCACAACAACAACATAAATAAACATGCACAAGTAACACAGAAGGCACACACACGCGTAAGAACAATAACCAGACGCGTAATTCGAATTGCGATTGCGATTGCGATAAGCGATAAAACATGCGATAAACATAGATAAATAGCGATTAAACCTCGATTATTAACAATTATTCCACATAATCCAACTAACGTCAAAGCATAAAAAGACTATCTACAAGTCAAAGAAGTCAAAACAGGAATTGAGCAAGGTGTGACAGATCGCAATTAGCAATCTTGTCTCCCTTTGACTTCAATCTTGACTTTGACTTTCGAAACACGGGGTGTTACACCAGCTCTTATTGGCTTGTTGGCTAGGGCATAGCGGGCCATGTTTAAATTTTAAAATATAACCGTTGGCCAAGCCAAACAGTTCACCCACCCACCCAACTTTCCACATCGCTATATAACCCCCAACCCCACTGGCTGTCCCCATCGCTACCCCTACCCAAGTCACCTACCCGAACCGCTACCCACAAACACTTGATCAATGGCCTCTTGGACGCACGAGGAAGAGCTAGCCCTTGTCACGAGCGTCGTGGACGCGATGAAGGGCCGCCAACCCGGTGAGACCCGTTACTGGCCGGAAGCTTTCGCTAGCTACCGGCACAACGTGGGAAACGACCGGCACAATTTAAACGCGTGCCAACACAAGTGGCGCGAGCTACGACCGAAACTCGATCGTTTTAAAGCATACTACGACAGCGTCCCTGCCGGTGAGATAAGTCACGAAGACCGGGTGGCGGTGGCCAACATCGAGTTCCGGGCAAGGGGCGGAAGCTGTTTGACAAGCTCGTCCTTTTCGAAATCTACCTAACGTTTTAGGTTTTTTTTTTGTAATCTTTTTTTTATTTTGTAATCTTTTTTTTTTTTTTATTTTGTAATCTTTTTTTGTTGAATTTTGTAAAATGTTTAGGAAATTTTATTAAAAATTTAGGCTTTTTTTTTAAATGTTGTGTGTATTTTATAATTTTAGATTTTTTTTTATTTTAATACACTTGGCCAAGCCACGCCCCGCCATACCCCACGGACACGTCACTCACCAGCGGGGGGGGGGGGGGGGGGCTCGAACTCCACGTGTCAACCCATGCCCCAAACCCCCGCCCCACCATACCCCACGGTCTTAGTACAAAATGGTAGTTTAAGATAACCATGGCCCATTCAGTTTATGAGCCATAGTGATGTCAATACCGATGTTATTCAGTCACAATCTATTTTGGTTCGTCATGAAAAAAGAAAAAAAAATAAACTTTTAGCGAAACATAGATATAAATAAGTACGCCACAACGGTATACTTGGAATTTTATACGACATAGTGTTATAGTATTAAAATAACGAAAATGGTAAATGACATTACTTTGTATAAGAAAACTAACATGAGACAGTTTTGATAAAATATATATTTGTGTTTCGATCAACTAACATGAGACAGTTTTGATAAAATATATATTTGTGTTTCGATCAATTGTACATTGCTATTCACAATTCGTTGTAAGTAACGTCATCGGAGAATTAATATTTAATTGATGAATTTTATTCTTCGTAAGTTGATGAAGTTTGAACGGATGAACTTTCTTTTATTCTTCATCCTTGCTTGTATTTTAAAACAAAGTTGAATTTTGATTTTGTATATGAAGTATGTGTTTTTCATATGCAGGTTCCATAAGGGTTTATGCTACAATCTAATAACAATAAACTACTTGTAGTAATTATTGCTAAGTTCAGTGATTTATATGTCTTTTTTTTTTCTCAAAATTACTTAAAGTTAATTGGGTTGGAGGTAGTCCTCTAATGGACCTTTTTCCTGTGAAGAAACACTAACCTTCACGGTAGGATCCAACTAGGACTTCAACTATTGATGATCCGAACTGTTAGCTGCAAAAAAGAACACCGTTAGGACTCGTTACAGGAATAGGGTTATTCCTGTAACCAACCTCCGGCGTGAGAATAAGTCTCGGTTTGGGAGAAAGTTATAAGTGAATAGGGAAGAGAGAATAAACGAGAGCAAGATGGATCATACCTTAGATGTTTACCTCTATTTATAGTTTATCATTAGGGTTTCCCCTAACTTAGGATGGGCTCCGATAAGTTAGGGATTTGCATGATATTCCCAAAAGAATGGGGATTTAGTTACGTGATTTATCCATGCAGAATAGAACATGCTGGAATAAATGTTTATAAGTAATTAGTTATAACAAAATAATAGGTAATGACTGGGTCGGTTTAGCCAATCCGGGTCATACCTCGTCATGTCCCCCCAGTCCGAAGTTATGAAATGAAATTCATGAAATCGGGCTAAAAAAGGAAAAGTCAAAATTTCCCCCTTTAAGTTTAAGTTACTCAAGTGGGGTACCGTTATGCTTTTTGAAAAATGGCGGCTATGGGAAAAGATGTGACAGTTAGATCATCATTAGACTAACAACTGTACCTTCCCTATTCTGACACGTGTTTCCATCCGTTCGAATTCGAAAAGTTACCATTTTCCGTATAAATAGAGTTCCCGTTGAGGGTTTTGAAAGTCCATTTTCTTCTCTGTGCATGAAACACTTCCCTCAATTTCTTGAAACGAAACATGGCTTCCAAGACTGGTGAGTCCTCTTCATCTGCCCCAACAAGTTCCGATGCCCTGTATATCAAGTGGGGACAAACTTCGTTCAATAATCTTCTTCGAGATTACAATATTAGGGCGGAGTGGAATCCAGTGTTGCCGTCGAAAATAGACACGGCATTTCCGTTGAGGCCAGGTAAAATCACTATGTTTAGTGATTTTTCCAGGTTTTGCAACTTTCGATTGCCGATTACTAAGTTCTGCAAGTTAGTCCTTGACTATTATCCCATCCATATTTCCCAACTACATCCGTTAGGGTTGGTGAAACTCCGGCAGTTTGAGTTTGCCTGTATTGCCTTAGGGCACATCCCTGAACTCCTGGTTTTTAGGGATTTTTTCGTCCTTGTATGGAAATCCCCGATTTTCACCTGCGATAGAAGGGACACCAATGTATCTTGCCTGAGAGACATTCCGACCAGTTCCAAGGATAAAGACTGGAAGAAGAAGTTCTTTTACATCGATGCCTCTGTCATTCCCGGAGAGATGCAGTGGAGGGAGATGGGACCAAAGGACAAGGTCCAGGATGAAGCCCCTCCAAAAGATGCTTATGTGGCCAACGCTCTTTACACAAAGCTATGCGGGTGCCCGTTTGTGTGCACAGTAATCCCTGATGGAGCTTTGGTGATGGCGGGGATGAGTCTATTATGGCGTGATATCAAACTGTATCCCTCGTTCCGGAGGGATGATGAAGGTACATAGTTCTTTGGCCTAACGTACACATTATTCACTATTTCTAAAATAACATGTGTACATGTTGCAAGGGAATGGAGTTTGTTCAATTTTGTCGACCCCCCGCGGCATGCTGCATTGAGAGCCGTGGATCGCGTGCTTGGTGAACATGAACCGGATGTTTTGAAAGTCCACCTAGAGCAGTTTCTGTTGCCCGCTATGCCGGTGGACCCAGCTATGTATATATCCCAGCCTCCCCCCAACGGAGGGGGTAGTGTTGCTGTTCCAGAGAAGAAACCAACCCGGATAAAGATTACCGGGAGGAAATATATGGCGACTGGTGCCGCAACCTCCTCCGCTGGTGTGTCTGCACCTGCCCTGAGTGCTACCCCTGCTGCTGCTGAGTTGAGTAGTCCGACCCACGTGTCGAAAAAAACGCAAGACGTTTGTGGTACCTACCCTAGCTGCATTCGAGGCTATGCAAGCCGCTTACGCCCTGCCTCTTGGTATGTAATTTTGTCCGTGGTTGTCATTGTGGGCTATGTGGTTCATATTACTGAATGTTTTTGTTTGATACAGGTACTACCGGTGGAGTTCAGGTTGAGGGTGTGACGCTCACCCCCTTGACATCTGTTGGAGTGATGCCTTCTACTGTTGGTGGAACCGGTTTGTCGGAGCTTATACTTAAGGCAAGTGATACCACCGTTGTTAGTTGTGTTATGCCACCGTCCATGCCTACCGCTGCCGTGACTATGACCACCAGTCCCGTATCCACGCCCCTGCCTTCAAGTGTCGCGCCGTCCTCCTTGTTTGATTCTCCCTTGAGTGTGTTTTCTGTCACTGAGAAGGAGATGCCTACAGTGTCTGCCGCTCATGAGGCAACTAGCGCTGGCGTTGTCGCTGTTAGCGATGCTGGTGGGTCCAGTAGTGGAATTGCTGATGATGGGGCTCGTTTGGGTGACGATCTTTATTTACCTACCATCCATTGGGATCCCCATATGCAAGACAAGCGCTACCAGCCCCGGTGGAAAATTGCTGAGTCTTCTAGACTGATTCCCCCCCCCCCCCCGTGATTCAGGATTGGGTTGAGCGGGCTTACCCCCCGGCTGAGTCGGCATATGTTGAAGGGTTAAACAATGAGAATTTGATGAATTCCACTATGGTGGACTCTGTTAGCCAGCCCCGAAGGCTTTACAGAGATCCGGCCTAGGTGGATGCTTGACAACAATGAGCTCCACCAAGCGCGGGCTGCTATCCGAGAGCTGAATGATGAAAAGTACCGCTTAGAGAGTCAGCTCCAAGCCGCTGGGTTAAGGGAGAGCAGGTTTTTGTCAGAGAAAAACAAGGTTGAGGATGACTTGAAAAGGGTAATCACCCACCTTGCTGAGGAGCGGATTATATGGGCCCGCGACATAGCGGAGAAGGACCGGGTCCTTGCTCGTGCTAAGAGTGTGCAAGAGGAGTTGGAGCGTAAACCTATTACTAAAGCCCAAAGGGTGAGATCTGAAATGTCTGCTCAAGTGGAAAAATTCCGAATTGACACTGACCTTGTGTCGCAGGTGTAGGAGCGATACCAGGCTTTAACTGTTGAGGTAGAAGCATCTAATGCTAAAGCCCGGGCGAAACAAGCGGAGTTGGAGGAGCGGGAAGAGCATCTTAGGAAACTCCAGCAACATTGCGATTCCCTTGTCTCTGAAAAGAATACACTTACCCAATCTTCTGCTACGCGCCTGAAAGAGGTGGAAAGTGCCCTGGAGCAATCGAACGCTGAGGTGGACAGCTTAACTAGCCAACTGGCCGCCTTGCGGGGCGATAGGAATTGGCTGATAACTAACGGCCTAGTTGGGGCGTTTGAGTATCTTCGTCAATCGGGACCTTTTACAGCGTTGATAGATCGCCTTTCTGCCGCCGCGTATCAGTCCGGTCACCATGATGGTGTCTACAAGGGCTACTTTGAGTGCCAGCAATCGGAGAAGATTACTCCCGATTTCCATACGGCGAGGGGCAAGTTCCAGGGTGAGATGGCAGATGCACTCGAAGCAGCATACAATGAACCGCTGCCCGCGTATGCAGATTTGATGGACAAGGTGAACGAGGATGGCATCGAATCCTTACGCCTGATGCTGGACCCCGCGGAGGAGTCTGAAGAAGAATGAGTACTTTCATTTTGTGTATCATGTATGTTATTTCCTCAAGACATTTTGTGTAAACACTGTTTTACTTAGGTTTTGCGCAACTATCTGATTGGTTTGTCAGACATTTAATGCTAATGTCATGATTGATAACGCCGCCGTTCCTCTGAAATGTGGCGATTTGACATGTGATGATTGTTTTTCATTAATTGTGTTGTCGTCATCCCTGTCAAAACCGCTTGTCCCTCTATAAATGTAGCTTCTTTTTCCAAATTTGGTAATTCGAAAAGATGAGTCAAAGGAGTTATAAACAGAGACTTTCTGATATTTTCCGGCGATTAGACGCAGCTGATGGCCTGGTTCGTCTCCAAGTTCCGGTAACGGGGGAGATGATTAGGGGAGAAGGAGTGCCTCCTGATAATGTCTTACCCCGGGTTAGCCGGTCCTGTAAGAGCATTATATATGAAGAACCTGTCCATGCTGAGGTAAGTGCCGCTGTTCTATCAGCTGGTACTTTGATAAGAGCCTTTCCACCTGATCACTTTCAACGCTGTGGATTGGTGTACGAAAGACGTCGTGGTGCCCGTTCCGACAAGAACCAGGTTGATGATTAGGAGATGGTGGCTTCTCCGGTGGATGAGGAAAATGTTGAGGATTTGATCGTTGATCCTCATCCATTGGAATGTTATGGTGAGGTGTTGCATACCCCTGCAGAGGTAAGAGCAACACTTTCCCAGAAGTAGGTGTTAGAACATGTTCGTTTTTGGTTCCCATATGTTGGTATTTTAACAACAGGGACAAGTACTTGGTTTGTAAGATAGTTGTATGTATTTATGACCAAAATACATATCTTTTTGTAGTGGTTAATGTATCTATTACCAAGATACCCTTGACTTATGTATATGAAAAATATTTCGTGTCAAGGATGCTTTTTTACCGTTATATGCAGTTTAGATGCGATGGTAATGGTTTGTACCGTAAAGTGCAGTGTAAAATGCGATGGTAAATTATATTGTTCCATTAAGTAATGAGGAAAAAAGAAAAAGAAATAACTTTTATTAACTCAAAACTTAGAAAAAGAAAGAGACATCGCTTATAGATGAATTACACTTGTTTATGAAAAGGAAAACAATCACACCCGCCATTAGGGGCACGGTATTACATATAACATTTTTTCAACTGATCTGCGTTCCAGCTGCGCGGAACCGCGGTACCATCTAGCCTTGATAAGCGATAGGCCCCTTTGCCCAGGTCTTCTTGGATGACGTAAGGGCCTCCCCAATTGGGTCCCAATTTGCCCGTGGGTTCCGCTCTACTGGCCTCATTATCGCGCACGACATACTCGCCCTCCTTGAAAGTGTGCTGAGCCACACGCTGGTTATAGTATCTTTCCAGAGTCTTCTTATATTTTGCCTCGCTGATAGCGGCTGCCTCACGCCTCTCTTCGAGCATGTCCAAACTTTCCCTTAAGAGTCTGTCATTATCGTCATTTGAAGTAAGGCGCCTCAGCGAGGGTAAACCGACTTCCGCGGGCATCAATGCTTCTACGCCGTAGGTTAGGCTGAAAGGAGTTTCGCTGTTACTTGTCTTAGACATTGTTCGATGTGCCCAAAGGACATTTGGCGGTTCTTCCACCCAGGAGCTCCCTTCGTAACCTAGCCTCCTTTTTATTCCATCCAACAAACTCCGATTTGCCCGCTCCACCTGGCCGTTTCCTTGCGAGTGTGCTACATATGTGAAGATTTATTGAATCTGAAGTTCTGCACACCAATCTTGCAAGACCCTATCTGGGAACTGCGTTCCGTTGTCACTTACCAAATATAGCGGTAGTCCAAACCGACACACAATGTGCTCCCAAAGGAACTTTTTTGCATTTTCAGCGGTTATCTTAGCCAGAGGTTTGGCTTCAACCCACTTGGTGAAATAGTCAATTGCTACGACAAGGTATTTGAGCTTCCCGGGGGCCAGCGGAAATGGCCCCACAATGTCCACCGCCCATTTCTGGAAAGGCCAGGCCGTTGTGACTGGGATTAAGCTGTTCTTGGGACGGAGTGTTTGGGGAGCAAACTTTTGGCAACTGCGGCATCTTCTGAGTTCTTCTATCGCGTCCTCATGCATCCCGGGCCAATAGTACCCGGTGTTGTGAATTTTGGCTACCACTGCCCTGTCACACCCTGGCTTTTTGGAAGCGTGGTTAATTTGGTGTGACTTCTTAATACCATAGCTTAACCATAACAAAGCTATATGAAATAAAATCATGCAAGATCATCCATTGATTAAGTTTTAAAAACCAAATTCAACAACATTGTTTCAACGAAAACACATCTTAACGACATTGTTCAACTAACACAAACATCAACATGACATAAAAACAGTTTAAGGACTGTGACTTGTCCAGGAAAGAGTCACATTCCCCAAACCCGGATGACCTCGTAACTAGTGCAGCGGGAAAACGTGCCATACCGCGCCAGATCCTTTAATTTCCTGAAATACATGTAAGTTGAAAAATCAACAATAATGTTGAGCGAGTTCATGTGAAAGTGAGTAAGTAAACCTTTATGAGTATAAAAATAGTCTTGGTATGTAGCAAATAAGGGAATTGAGATCACCAATGGTTTGCAAGGCCACTGATATATGTGAAGTGCAAATAGGGAGACTCAAACCTAGCAGATTTCGCCACGGCATTAGTATGTGGACAAAGTCACCCCAAGGTCCGTTTCTAGTTTGGCCTGGGGCTGGGCTCGCTACACCCAGATAGATCTACCGCTCCTGTCCCTCGGTCCCGTTATGAGGACTAATGGCCTCATATTGCTCCTACCCACTCACATGATCTAAGTAGTAAACCTCCTTACGCTAACCATACCATGTATATAGTACTTGTAATCAAAGTAACATGTATTTCACCCCCGCAGTTAAGAAAATTGAAAACAGTTAGAGAAAAGGGGGACATGAACTCACAGTGGTGCGTCTCTACCAAGTATGCCTCCAAATCGATCAGCTGTATGACGACCTACACGTGCTAACTCTATTAGACGGATGGCCGTGCCTTAGCTTTATGGTTTAAGTTTTTGGGAAATAGTTAGGCAACTATTTCGTGTTTACATTCTGTATATACTTGGTAGTTATTCTCCTTCCCAAGGATGGGGGATTTAATACATGTGTGTTCGTAACATTCGGATTTCACTATTAAGTCTCACTTAATATATATCTTATTCCTAACTCCAAAATATAAATATTCTTCCCAAAATATTATATTTTAATACATGTGATTTTCCCAAAATAATACTTAGTAATATTATTTTTACTCTAAAAATAATATTTACGTAGTTCACAAAATAATCTTAAACACTTATACAAGTGATGTTGTGAAAAAAAAATATATATACTAAATATATTTATGTATCACGTTTTATTTTGTGAAAATCCCACCTCCGATATTTTGTAAATATAGTCGTGGCGAAACTTATATTTTGAAAACAAGTCAAAATGTATTTCTAACACTTATAGTGAAAATATTTCTAAGTGTTAGGTTTTTGGAAAAATTTTGCCAGAGTTTCCTCTGTAACTGGAGGTGGCCACGCTTTCAAGCGTATCATTTTCTTTTACAAATCAGCCAACAATTTTCTCATTCAACCAAAACAATGTTCAAATCACAAACTAGTCAAAATATGTATATAAATCACATAAATTTCATGAACTTGTGATTTATCCAAACTGTGAAGTAAATCTCATTACTTTTAGTGGATCTTTATATAAAATAATCCGATTCTGTGAAAACCTCGTTTTTATGGAAGTTCCGTCTTTACAACTTCTCGTCATCTTTTTCAAAAATAGTTATTTTGTCGAAACTGTGTGTTACACAAGTGTTTACACACTTGTGTGTTCTAAAAACCATTCTTGTTAGTGTAAGATCCGTCTTTAAAAATATGTTTTCTCTTGACACTTGGTCCTTTGAAAATACCACCCGTAGATCCGTAGATCTACTAGTTTTAAACACTATTGTACAAACTAAAACACTTTTACACAAGTTCATGATTCTTGTGTGGTAGAGTTTCATCTTCTAACCCTTGTTATACTTAAACAAGCTTTATGTCATAATCCAAGATCATGACTAAACCGGGTTAAATGATGATCCGAGCTACCACAACATAGATCGGGTCCAAATAATCACACAAATCAAATACTACATGATTTACACAACTTATGAGCTATTAACCAACATTTTAGTGTTTTAAGTAGACTTTTGTGTATCATCTTATATGTTAACGAGTTTTAACCGTTACAAAGCGTATTAACCACTTTAGAATAGTTCACGAAGGTGATTTAAGCAACATACCACTAGCTCGAGGCTAGGGAAGAATCTATGCGAAAAATGCGTGGATAAAAGCAAAGTAGAGAGGTCCTTCGCCTTCCGTTTGCTCCAAGACTCCTTATATGCGACCCTTAACACTTGTAGATGCTTGGAACTTGCAAGATCAAACTCGAAAAATTGATGGATGGGTGTGGGGGTTCGGCCGTAAGCTTCTAGAGAGAAAGAGAGAGTTGTGGAGTGGTGTTGTGATAATGTGTGTTATGTGAATGATCATATGTGCCATAACAAGAACTTATAGGCAAATCATAATGTGTTTAACCAATGGATACTATGCTTCCTAGATATTAAGCATACTTAATATAATAATCAACAAGAGTACAAGTGTGTCCCCCTCATGGGGACGGTTTGGTTAAGGGGGGGGGGGGTCTAGTTCGAATCCAATTAGATAGTTAGGCACATAGTTAGGTTAACATAGTTAAGTTTAGGGATTAACCCGGTTAGTAGTGTGCCATGCGTTACAATGGGTGTTAGGGTATTCAGGGTCCCTAACTGGCTCAGAAAAAGATAAATAATGAAAATAACAATATTTTCATGTTTCGGGTATAGTCCGGTTGTTCGGTTGGATAGTAATCCGTTAAAGTGCTTAACAAGGCTTTAAAGTGTCGTTAATACCCCTTTTAGTGACACAACTCATTTCTGACACTTTGGAAAGTGTCTAGTAATATTTTTCTCATGTTTTGGCACTTTATTAGTTAGCTAAAAGCTGAATTATTATGTAAAGTGCTGAATTTTTGTACTTAGAGTACGTTTTAGGCACATCCAGTCATTGTGACTTATTCCTAGAGACGCAGTTCTACAACCCTTATATCCCTACACTCACCACTAGTGTAGTAAAATATTTCAGGCTCTTACAGGCCTTAGAGGCAGTGTTTGCCTGATGTTGGCTTTATCAGCATGTTCAATAGGTTATCCGTTATAGTGCTACTGTGCTTTTTGTGCATCATGTTTGTCACTAAGGTTCAGCATGTAAATAATGTAGTGACGGTAAGTAAAGTATGATGCAGGTAAGTACATGTATCAGTAATCAAGTAGCAGTTTATCAGCAAGTTCAAGTAAGCACAGTAATTAAGCAGTAATTAGTTATTAATTAAGTCGTACGGATACCTGGTTTAGTGAGGGAATGGCAATGGTATCTTGAGTTGGACTTTTCTTCAGGTTGGATACATGAAATGTATCGTGAACAGAATGGAGTTCAGCAGGTAGGTCCAACTTGTATGCTACTAGTCCTATTCTTTCCAAAACTCTGAAAGGACCAATGTAGCGCGGATTTAACTTCCCACGCTTTCCGAAGCGTGCCACACCCTTCCAGGGTGAAACTTTCAATAACACCATTTCTCCAACTTGGAATTCCACATGTTTCCGGTTTGGATCCGCATAGGCCTTCTGTCTGTGGCGAGCTGCTTCGATGCGTTTTAGAATCTGCTATTTCATTAATCGATCCACTATTACCCAAATAGTGTCATGGCCTCTTGGCGTTCTTGGCAATTTCGTAATAAAATCCATTGAGATTTGTTCCCATTTCCACTTGGGAATCTCAGGTTGTTGCAGAAGTCCTGAAGGCTTCTGGTATTCGGCTTTAACCTTAGCGCACGTTAAACATTTGCTCACACAAACAGCAACATCGCCTTTCAACCTAGGCCACCAATAATAATTCTTGAGATCCTGGTACATCTTATCCGCTCCAGGGTGGATAGAGTACCGCGACTTGTGAGCTTCATCGAAAATAACTTCCCTTAAACCACCAAACAAAGGAACCCAAATCCTTTTCTCAAAACATAACGTTCCTTCCTCGTTTGGTACCAAAAGCTTCTCCATCCCACGGAGATATTCTTCTTCAAGGTTTCCTTCCTTGAGAGCTTCTTTCTGCGCGGCACGAATGCGCAAGGAAAGATCGGTTCGGATAATCATTTCTAAAGCCCTAACCCTTATGGGCTTGATCCTCTCCTTTCGACTTAGGGCATCGGCGACTACATTCGCCTTCCCTGGATGATACTTTATCTCGCAGTCGTAATCGTTTAGCAACTCAACCCATCGTCTCTGTCTCATATTCAGCTCCTTCTGATTGAATATGTGTTGTAGGCTCTTGTGATCTGTAAAGACTGTACACTTTGTACCATAAAGGTAGTGTCTCCAGATCTTTAATGCAAATACCACTGCGCCAAGTTCCAAATCATGTGTGGTATAGTTCTTTTCGTGCACTTTCAGTTGACGTGATGCGTAAGCAATAACCTTTTGGCGTTGCATCAACACGCAACCCAATCCTTGACGTGAAGCGTCACAGTATACCACGAAATCATCTGTACCTTCCGGTAGTGCTAAGATTGGCGCGTTGCAGAGCTTATCCTTCAGTATCTGGAATGCTTCCTCATGTTTGATTTCCCAATCAAACTTCTTATCTTTCTGCGTGAGGAGCGTCAATGGTTGAGCGATCTTCAAAAAGTCCTCAATGAACCTTCGATAGTAGCCAGCCAAACCCAAGAATTGTCGAATCTCGGTTGGCGTCTTTGGCGTTTCCCAATTCTTGATCGCTTCGATCTTTGTTGGATCCACGTGGATTCCGTCTCCATTTACCACGTGTCCAAGAAATTGAACTTCACGTAGCCAAAATTCGCACTTGGAGAATTTGGCATACAACTGTTCCTTCTTCAGCAACTGCAAAATAGCTCTTAGATGCTGTTCGTGCTCGGCCTTTGTTCTTGAATAAATCAAGATGTAGTCGATAAACACAATCACGAACTTGTCCAAGTACGGCTTGCAAACTCTATTCATCAAGTCCATAAAGACTGCAGGTGCGTTTGTCAAACCAAACGGCATAACAAGGAACTCGTAGTGTCCGTAACGAGTTCTGAAGGCTGTCTTCGGGATACCTTCCTCTTGTATCCTTAACTGATGGTATCCAGATCGCAAGTCGATCTTTGAGTAAAAGCTTTGAACCTTGTAGTTTGATCAAACAGATCATCAATTCTTGGCAGAGGATATCTATTCTTGATCGTCAGCTTGTTCAATTCTCTGTAGTCGATGCACATACGAAAACTACCGTCCTTCTTTTTGACAAACAGGACCGGAGCTCCCCAAGGCGAGAAGCTTGGTCGGATAAATCCCTTGTCTAACAACTCTTGAAGTTGTGCCGACAGTTCCTGCATCTCAGACGGAGCAAGTCTATAAGGTGCCTTAGCCACAGGTGCGGCGCCTGGAACTAAGTCGATGTGAAACTCTACTTGCTTCTGAGGTGGCAGTCCAGGTAAGTCCTCTGGGAAGACTTCCGGATACTCCCTCACGACAGGGATGTCTTCTATTCTTGGCTCGGCAGCCTTCTTATCCACAATGTGTGCCAGGAAGGCAACACATCCCTTATGCAAACACTTTCGCGCTTTCAGGCAGCTGATAATTCTCAACGGCGTATCACGCTTCTCTCCGTGAACCACAATTGTTTCGCCATCTTCGGTTGGGATACGAACAACCTTTTCGTGACAAACTATCTCAGCCTTGTTGCCTGATAACCAGTCCACTCCTACCACCACGTCGAAGCTTCCCAACTGGACTGGTAGTAGATCCAAAGTAACTCACGCTCTCCCAACTCGATCACGCAACCTCTGATCACTTCATTGGCTCCTACTAACTTCCCATTGGCTAATTCGATTGAGTAGGGAATATCTAACTTACTAGCGGTTAAACCAAGCGTATTCTCAATTTCTAACGATACGAAGCTATAATTGGCACCAGTATCAAACAAAATAGATGCAAAAGTTTTGGTTGATAGAGAACGTACCAGTAGTCAAGCCTGGATCCTGGCATGCTACACAAGCTCCGATGTTGGATGTCTTTTCACGGTCTTGTTTCAACTTCGGGCATTCCCTCTTAAGATGTCCAACATCCCCACAATGGAAGCATCCTGGATACTTCCCATTTCCACCTTGAGCGTTGTTACTGTTTTCTCCTTGTCTGGGACCCTTCATCCCACAACCATCCCTATTGTGTCCTTTCCTCCCGTACCTAGGCTTCCGACATCCACAATCGTGGTGATACTTGCACCCAGCACGTCTTGGTTTAGTTTCTAAGTAGACCTTATCATTGGCTTGTTTGTTGTTAGGGCAGTCTTTCTTGAAATGCCCTTTGTCCCCGCAGTCGAAACAACCTCGAATAGATCTTTGTTCATCATTATTCGTTTGGGTATCTTCGGTGAGCTTCCTTTTGTTCTTTCCGGACGTCTCCACCTGAGTCTCCTCCTTCCTGTCGGGGTTTGCAAGTTCTTCTAGTCTAATTGCCTCCCTAGCGAGTGCCAAACCAATCTTACTTGCAACATCAGTTGTTGGTGGCGTTGATGTTGTCATCAAGCTCAAGACTTGAGGCGCCAGTTCCCAAATGAATTGTTCCAATTTCTTTAATTCTGGTTTCACCAGGTACGGAACAACTCGTGACGAATCATGAAGTCTTTGCACGTACTCCAATACCTTCGGACCTTCCATCATCAGGCTCCGAAGTTCATCTTCCCACTTCTGGGTTTCCGTTTGGGGGCAATACTTCTTATGCATCATTCCTTTCAGTTCACCTCAGGTTAATGCATATGCTGCAGTAGCACCCTTTATATGGGTCTGAAGATTCCACCATAATCGGGCTTCATCTAGAAACAGCTCAGAAACGTATAGGACTTGTTGTTCCGGCGTACAACCGCTCACTTGAAAGATGGAATCCATACTTTCGATCCATTTTACAAAAGCTATGGCACCTCCAGTGCCGTCGAACTTCGGAGGCTTGTAGTTGAGGAAGTGCCAGTAGGAACAACCGTTATTTTCTGAGGTACCTCTGATAGGTTCGGAGCGTAGGGCCTCGTGCTGTGCTATAGCTGCAGCAATTATCTCTTGAAGTTCCGCCTCTGAGGTGGGCATGCGCATTTCGCGTCTTGGTGGCATCTTCTAAAAGATGTTTCACGTAGGTTAGGTCGTAGCAAGTAAAACGTACGTATGTATTCAACAATACATAACATCTCATGCTATAGATAAATCAACCACATAACATCTCATGTCGTAGAACCTAAACAGTAAATCAAACATCACAAGTGATGAGAATACTGCGATTGCTTAGTCCACAAATTGGGACCAGAATGTAAAGCTTACAAGTACACAACTGTATCATACAACGTCAGTGACTTAGTAGGGGACGACCCTAGACAAGTCGTGCGATCGCTGGACAAGTTTAGGAATCTCTGGTTCATCCATTTTCAAATTCCTGAACTCCACCTCAAGCTTCTGAATTCCAGTCCTAAAACAACATTTCTTCTCAATCGTTTCCTTGAGCTCATCCCAGCTCAGTGCATAAGCAGCGTCTGTGCCAAGGGTCTGAAACTGAAGGTTTCACCATGAGAGTGAGTTATCTAGAAATAACCCCGGGATGTAGGTAACACTCTGTTGGGACGAATAGTCACTCCTTCTTGGAATGGAGTCAATCTTTTCGGACCAACGAACAAATGCAACGGCGCCTCCCGTTCCGTCGAAGTTCAAAGGCTTGCAGTTCAGGAACTGCTTATAGGTGCAGCCAGTTGGAGGGTTATTTCCAGTAATGCCATCGTTGTACTTAGAGCGGAGGGCTTCATGTCGTGCATTTATCTGTGAGATGCGTCCTTGCAGCTCGGCTTCTGTCCTTGGCAACGTACTGGTGTTTGTGTCACGTCTGGGTGACATTCCCTTTTGTCGAAGTGGTGTGAAGCGGGTTAGACAACGTTTCAATTGTCTATGAGGTATATATAGCAACATAAGCCATCATGTAATCACCCAATTTCACACGCAAATATACTCAATGTATGAGTGGGGAAGTAAATTTCTAAGCCTTCACATAGGCTTGCCAATTTGGCTTGTTGCTTGTAATAGAATGAACTCGAGGCTACATCGCCTCGCCTTGGTCATTCGTGTTTTAGATATTTCCTGCTACATTGGTTTTCATTAGCTTGACCCGCAGAGTCCACCAGGATTTATGTGCACTACAAGTCGTTATTACGTAGGCCCCCGTAAAAATAAATTGTCTTGCACAGTTACCCCAATTTTTCTCTCGTCCAAGCAGATGATCAATCAAGGAGCAACAGCAGGTGCATCGGCATGAACAGGGTCATGCTCCAATGCGGGGTCAGGAGCAACGCCTGGCTCAGGGGCCACGGCTGGCTTCGGATCAAAAACTCCATCTCAAGATCAGCTGGATCAACAAACACAGGGGGTTACAGGATCCTCCAAGGGCTGGTCTAAGTGTATGAACTCAAGGTCATGGTCTGGATCAAAACCAGGTGGAAGAACAAGATCACCCTCAATACTGTGATCAAACTCAAAGCTGGGTGCGGGAACCGGTGCAGCTGATGATGCCGTATCAGGGTCGGCGTCGTGTGAATGGTGCTGCACTCCCTGTATATGCGAAAATGCGGATGTCAGAAACTCAAATGAGTCTGGGACAGGGGAATGGGCATGAGTTTCCTCTGCAGGAGCGTCCGCATGCAGTAGGCTAATACCAGCAGCATTAGGGCCCTGCCCTCGAATGGGTCCTCCTCTAGTAGATCGTTATCATCGTCAGAGGCCACGTCAGGGGGCATATCATCAACAGGATAAGCGGAAAGGGGGCACAGGAGCAGGGATCACCGCGAGTGGCAAACTCCCAACAAGATGGCCATCAGTAGGCTCTGCTACGACTTCAGGCAGCGCAAAAAGGGCTGAAAGTCGTCATTGTCTGTGCCGGTAGTATCGGAAATGTACACCTCGTGCTTCGATGAAACTATGTCGTCTGATACTATGGCCATGGGATTCGTAGTGTCCATCTTTCTAGTACATGATGAAAGCATGACGTTTGTAACACAAACTCATATGCGTATAATAATCAATCATATAATCATCTAAACATGTTAGTCAATCAAATAATTCTCCTAGTCCCACTAGCCAAATTCTTCCCAGTCTCTAAGACTGCTCTATCATCTACCTCGACCTCTTAGATCGAGCCTCGGCCTCTAAGACCGAGCCTCAGCCTCCAAGACTGAGCCTACTCTTCCTAGTCTTACTAGCCATCTACCTCGATTTCTTAGATCGAGCCTCGGTCTCTAAGACCGAGCCTCAGCCTCCAAGACTGAGCCTACTCTTCCTAGTCCAACTAGCCAACTACCTCGATCTCTCAGACCGAGCCTCGGCCTCCAAGACCGAGCCTCAGCCTTTCCGGACTGAGCCTAAAATAATGAATAGAATGTGCTCAACATTTGTTTGTAAAAAGTGTTGGATCTGGACTTAAGTGGTATGCAGAAAAATGTTTTCGTGAGAGCCCTAGTGATCATAGTCTAGACTCGAGAAAGAATCCTAGTTCGCTATGAGCCTGGCTCTGATACCAAGCTGTCACACCCTGGCTTTGCGGAAGCGTGGTTAATTTGGTGTGACTTCTTAATACCATAGCTTAACCATAACAAAGCTATATGAAATAAAATCATGCAAGATCATCCATTGATTAAGTTTTAAAAACCAAATTCAACAACATTGTTTCAACGAAAACACATCTTAACGACATTGTTCAACTAACACAAACATCAACATGACATAAAAACAGTTTAAGGACTGTGACTTGTCCAGGAAAGAGTCACATTCCCCAAACCCGGATGACCTCGTAACTAGTGCAGCGGGAAAACGTGCCATACCGCGCCAGATCCTTTAATTTCCTGAAATACATGTAAGTTGAAAAATCAACAATAATGTTGAGCGAGTTCATGTGAAAGTGAGTAAGTAAACCTTTATGAGTATAAAAATAGTCTTGGTATGTAGCAAATAAGGGAATTGAGATCACCAATGGTTTGCAAGGCCACTGATATATGTGAAGTGCAAATAGGGAGACTCAAACCTAGCAGATTTCGCCACGGCATTAGTATGTGGACAAAGTCACCCCAAGGTCTGTTTCTAGTTTGGCCTGGGGCTGGGCTCGCTACACCCAGATAGATCTACCGCTCCTGTCCCTCGGTCCCGTTATGAGGACTAATGGCCTCATATTGCTCCTACCCACTCACCCAAATATATTTATGTATCACGTTTTATTTTGTGAAAATCCCACCTCCGATATTTTGTAAATATAGTCGTGGCGAAACTTATATTTTGAAAACAAGTCAAAATGTATTTCTAACACTTATAGTGAAAATATTTCTAAGTGTTAGGTTTTTGGAAAAATTTTGCCAGAGTTTCCTCTGTAACTGGAGGTGGCCACGCTTTCAAGCGTATCATTTTCTTTTACAAATCAGCCAACAATTTTCTCATTCAACCAAAACAATGTTCAAATCACAAACTAGTCAAAATATGTATATAAATCACATAAATTTCATGAACTTGTGATTTATCCAAACTGTGAAGTAAATCTCATTACTTTTAGTGGATCTTTATATAAAATAATCCGATTCTGTGAAAACCTCGTTTTTATGGAAGTTCCGTCTTTACAACTTCTCGTCATCTTTTTCAAAAATAGTTATTTTGTCGAAACTGTGTGTTACACAAGTGTTTACACACTTGTGTGTTCTAAAAACCATTCTTGTTAGTGTAAGATCCGTCTTTAAAAATATGTTTTCTCTTGACACTTGGTCCTTTGAAAATACCACCCGTAGATCCGTAGATCTACTAGTTTTAAACACTATTGTACAAACTAAAACACTTTTACACAAGTTCATGATTCTTGTGTGGTAGAGTTTCATCTTCTAACCCTTGTTATACTTAAACAAGCTTTATGTCATAATCCAAGATCATGACTAAACCGGGTTAAATGATGATCCGAGCTACCACAACATAGATCGGGTCCAAATAATCACACAAATCAAATACTACATGATTTACACAACTTATGAGCTATTAACCAACATTTTAGTGTTTTAAGTAGACTTTTGTGTATCATCTTATATGTTAACGAGTTTTAACCGTTACAAAGCGTATTAACCACTTTAGAATAGTTCACGAAGGTGATTTAAGCAACATACCACTAGCTCGAGGCTAGGGAAGAATCTATGCAAAAAATGCGTGGATAAAAGCAAAGTAGAGAGGTCCTTCGCCTTCCGTTTGCTCCAAGACTCCTTATATGCGACCCTTAACACTTGTAGATGCTTGGAACTTGCAAGATCAAACTCGAAAAATTGATGGATGGGTGTGGGGGTTCGGCCGTAAGCTTCTAGAGAGAAAGAGAGAGTTGTGGAGTGGTGTTGTGATAATGTGTGTTATGTGAATGATCATATGTGCCATAACAAGAACTTATAGGCAAATCATAATGTGTTTAACCAATGGATACTATGCTTCCTAGATATTAAGCATACTTAATATAATAATCAACAAGAGTACAAGTGTGTCCCCCTCATGGGGACGGTTTGGTTAAGGGGGGGGGGGGTCTAGTTCGAATCCAATTAGATAGTTAGGCACATAGTTAGGTTAACATAGTTAAGTTTAGGGATTAACCCGGTTAGTAGTGTGCCATGCGTTACAATGGGTGTTAGGGTATTCAGGGTCCCTAACTGGCTCAGAAAAAGATAAATAATGAAAATAACAATATTTTCATGTTTCGGGTATAGTCCGGTTGTTCGGTTGGATAGTAATCCGTTAAAGTGCTTAACAAGGCTTTAAAGTGTCGTTAATACCCCTTTTAGTGACACAACTCATTTCTGACACTTTGGAAAGTGTCTAGTAATATTTTTCTCATGTTTTGGCACTTTATTAGTTAGCTAAAAGCTGAATTATTATGTAAAGTGCTGAATTTTTGTACTTAGAGTACGTTTTAGGCACATCCAGTCATTGTGACTTATTCCTAGAGACGCAGTTCTACAACCCTTATATCCCTACACTCACCACTAGTGTAGTAAAATATTTCAGGCTCTTACAGGCCTTAGAGGCAGTGTTTGCCTGATGTTGGCTTTATCAGCATGTTCAATAGGTTATCCGTTATAGTGCTACTGTGCTTTTTGTGCATCATGTTTGTCACTAAGGTTCAACATGTAAATAATGTAGTGACGGTAAGTAAAGTATGATGCAGGTAAGTACATGTATCAGTAATCAAGTAGCAGTTTATCAGCAAGTTCAAGTAAGCACAGTAATTAAGCAGTAATTAGTTATTAATTAAGTCGTACGGATACCTGGTTTAGTGAGGGTTATCACATGCCCGAGGTCCAGCATGGATGCCACCTATGCCAGCTAGTATTTCTTGAATTAGGTATTTTGCTTCCGCTAGGGATGCACACCGCAGTAGTGGTCCCAAATATGACTTTCAGTACAGGATGCCATTGTTCACTTCATACTGCAAAGCTTTAAGTTGTATCTTTTGAGCCTCACCTCTGGCGGAAGGTAATTCCCCTTGCGTGAGGAACTTTAGTATGGGAGTGTACCAGCAGGTTTCTTCCGCCGTAACGGCGGAGACCTCATGGGGTTCAATGGAGGGCGTTTGCAAGGTTTCTACCTTCACTTCTCTTTCCATACCCGAAGTAGCAAGTTTGCTTAAGGCGTCTGCTATTTGGTTTTTTCCTCTGTGGACGTGATTGAGCGTGACATTGTCAAAAGAGGCTATGAGCTCCTTTGTTTTGGCCAAATACTTTGCCATTGATTCATCATTGGCCTCGTAAGTTTCGTTCACTTGATTATTAACCAGTAAAGAGTCAACATACGCGTCCACTCGCGTAGCTCCCATAGATTGGGCCATCCTCAAGCCTGCGAGTAGTGCCTCGTATTCCGCTTCATTGTTGGAGCATTCAAAATCGAAACGTAGGGCGTACATCAGCCTTATTTTGTCTGGGCTTATCAGCATTAACCCTGCCCCGGATCCTTTCCCGCTGGATGACCCGTCAGTATAAAGTTTCAAGGTCTGTCTGGCTGTACTGGACTCCGGGATGTCCTGAATTGCGGAGTCTTGTATAATTTCACCCTCAGGAATTTCAGCCAAAAAATCGGCGATCACCTGCCCCTTGATTGCTGTTCGCTTTCGATACTCGATATCCAGGGCTCCCAGTTCAATCGCCCATTTGGCTAATCTGCTAGAGATATCTGGTTTGTGTAAAATTTGCTGCAACGGGTAATTCATTAAGACCTGCACGCGATGCCCCTGAAAGTATCTTCTCAGTCGCCGAGTAGCGTGGACTAGCGCCAGGACCAACTTTTCGTGCGTAGGATACCACATTTCTGGTCCCACCAGAACCTGACTGATGTAGTAGATAGGCGTTTGTTCCCGTCTCTTTCCACCATAAGTACTGCGCTTACCACGTTGTGAGCCGCTGCCAAATACATTTTAAGCACTTCTTCTGGATATGGCGCTGTTAGCATAGGTAGTTTCTCAATGAAACGTTTCATGTCTTGTAGGGCTCCTTCCGCTTCGTTGGTCCATTTGAAAATTTTCTTGTTAAGGCAATCTTTTAACGTCTTTATTAATGGCAATGACCTCTCGGCGTGTCTTGCCAAGAATCTGTTTATAGACACTAGACGCCCGTTTAATGCTTGTGCTTCTTTCAAAGTCATGGGGGAGGGCATCCGCGTTATGGCGGCTACCTTTTCTGGGTTAGCTTTAAAGCCGTCCCGGGTGACTACTACCCCCAAGAACTTGCCTTCTTCCACTCCAAAAGAACACTTTTTAGGGTTGAGCTTGATGTTATATTCTCTGAGCGTTTGGAAGGTTTCTTCAATGTCTATAAGCATTTGTTTTTCTTCCCTGCTCTTGATTACTAGATCGTCAACATATACTTCTAAGTTCCTGCCGATTTGTTTTTCGAAAGCTTTATCCATAAGCCGCTGATAGGTAGCTCCGACGTTTCGCAGGCCAAAAGGCATTTTGGTATAACAAAAAAATACCCACATCAGTATGAAACGTCGTTTTCTCTTCATCGTCTTCGGACATTTTGATTTGGTGGTAACCCTTGTAGGCGTCCAGGAAGCACTTGTACCTATAAGGGACCGGAGAATCAACTTTGAAATCCATCTCCGGTAGTAGATAAGCATCTTTGGGGCATGCTTTATTCAGATCTTTAAAGTCTATGCATATTCGCCACATGACATCTGGCTTCTTGACCATCACGGGGTTTGATACCCATGTGTGGTACTTTGTTTCTCTAAGTATTCCAGTTTCAACCAGCTTTCGTACTTCTTTGACTACCGCCGCTCTTCGATCTGGAGCCATACTGCGTTTGCCCTATGCAACGGGTTTAATTCCCGGGAGTGTCGCCAGCCTGTGCTCTGCCCTTTCCCGGGGTATCCCCTTCATGTCAGAATGCTCAAAAGCGAAAATATCGGCATTTCTTCTCAGCAGCTGTTTCAGGTTGTTTTTAACCTCCGGGGAGAGGCTGTCACCTATTGTCACTGTCTGATCTGGATGACGTGTGCTTAATACCCACCTTTCCGGGCCGATGGCGCCGGTGGGCCCCTGTCGGCATCTTTTGGTGTCCAATACCCCCCCATCTTATCTCGAAACACTGTGGCGATACCCCTCGGGGTGGGAAACTTCATGAACCCTCGCGCCGTAGATACGATAGCATCCAATTTCCCATGGGTGAATCTTCCGATGATTACATTGTGGTAAGACTCAGCGCGTACCACAAGGAACGTAAGGAGTATAGTTCTTTCCCGGGGGGCTTGTCCAAATGTGACTGGGAAAGTAATTTGGCCAATGGGGTCCACCTTTTCCCTTGTGAACCCTTTTATGGGGGCGTGTACCGACTCAAGCAATCTTCTATCTTCTGGTTGCATTCTATTGAAGCAGTGCTCATAGATAATATCCTCTGAACTCCCGGTATCTACTAGGATCCTCCTCATGCGATAAACACCCACCACAGCATATATGATTAAGGCATCCGTAGTGAGGTGTAAATCTTCCACGCGATGCTCGATTGTCATAGTCGCCAGCATCCAGGACTCGAGCGTGGAGAAACTCCGCTTGGCCCCTTTTCCCTTATCCGCGTGTACCATGTTTAGCTCTCGCGACCTTTTACCTGCCACCTTGTCATTTTCTTCTTTGACGGGGGGCAGACCTTGTTTGATGTCTCTCACCAGGTGTGCCAATTTACCCGCTTTCACGAAGTATTCAATCTGCTTCTTTAGCTGAAAACAGTCATTAGTATCATGGCCGCTCCCTTCGTGGTATTCACAATACTTGCTGGTATCTTTGTTAGGGTTATCTTTTAGCGGCTTTGGAGGGTTAAACTTGAGGTTCTCAGAGGCTGGGATTTCCGCTGGCGTCTTGCTCAGGTTAGGGTAATCAGATCGCGGTTTAGAGGATTCATTCCTTGAGTAGGTATTTCTAGACCTATCATACCGCGAATCCGTTCTATCACCTCTTTGGTATCGGTCTCCTCTACCTTTATTTTTAGAGCCCCGTTGTTCTCTATCCTCTTGGCTTTTCTGAGCCTCATTTTTTCTGTTGGCCGCGTGACTGGCGGCTACAGCTTTTTCTTGTATAACGTACACCTTGGCTATCCTCAAGATTTCGTCGATGGTGGGAGGCACACCATCTCTTCCATGAAGTGTTCTCAACAGCTCATCATCATTTACTCCTTGTAGGAAAGCTCCACACGCTAGATCGTTTGTGACACCCGGGATTGCCAGGCTTTCTTTATTGAATCTAACGATGAAACTTTCCACCGTCTCATTGTCTCACCGGCGGATATAAAGGAGCTCATTTCGATCTTTGGTGTGCCTGCGCTGTTGGCTGAATTGCAAGATGAACTTAGCCTCTAGGTCTTCAAAGCTATCAATCTCCCCGGTGGGAAAACTATCCCACCAGACCCGTGCCGTGCCTACCAGCGTTTGGACAACATCTTGCACTAGAGGGGCATAGCCCAACATGCTACTTCCCCTGCACTTTTGAATAAATTGGGATAGTCATCGGGGTCGCCTAGGCCATCGTATTTGCCAACCGTTTGAGGCATCTTGGGCTTTTCCTTGATAGGAGCTTCCGCTATTCTTCTGGTGAACTTGGACTTGAAAGTTGCGTCCACCGGTTTATAAGGTCTGGTAAGTTCATCCTCCTCTACATTTATGAGTTGTATTGGAGGAGTGATCCCACCCTGGCTGGTACCCTGGAAGACAGGAGGTTGAGCCGTGGTGATGTTCTGTGTGGAGCCGGGGCCTCCACCTGGAGAAAATCGAGGCCTAGACGCGTTTCCTCTATCGTAAACAGGTTCCGCTGTTGGCGGGGTCTGACCATAAACTGTTTGTGATGTTGGGAAAGTCCACCAGGGTGGCATGTAAGCAGCGTATGGCGA
This sequence comes from Helianthus tuberosus, assembly GCA_030545235.1. NCBI lineage: Eukaryota > Viridiplantae > Streptophyta > Magnoliopsida > Asterales > Asteraceae > Helianthus > Helianthus tuberosus. The sequence continues at coordinate 71,921,527 of CM060443.1, forward strand.
TTGCTGAGCATGGCCTTGTGTTGCTCCTTGGGGAGTGTACATTAAAGTGTTATACGGGGGTAAGTACCCGTACGGGGGGGGGGGGGGGGGCGTAATAGTACCCGGGGAAGTAAGCTTGTTTTCCTGGTGTAACTGGGGCGTTCATGATTCCCGCTGGCATAACCACTGGTTGATGGGGCGGTGTGGATAACGCCACCATTAATGCTGCCGAATACAAGGGTGGCATGGCGTAGGTGACCGAAGGTTGATAGTATTGAGGCATGGTCACCTGTGGTATAACAGTGCTTGGGCTTGCCGACGTAATGACTGCCATAGTGCTATGACGTATAGTCTGTGCACTGGTGGTTGTTACTGGGGTGAAAACGTTGATGCCTGTTGTAATTGGTTCGACTGATCGGAACTGCAAGGAGGTGTAAGAAAACAGATATGCCGCCGTTGTCCCAGAAGAAACGGCGGTGGTGCCTGTAAAGCCTGGTGGGGGTCCTTTTGCTTCGAACTCCAAGTCGAGCGACCTGGTTACAGCCGGTGAGGCTGACATGGTGGTAATAGGGCCTGTTTCAAGCAATGGATTGTTATCTACCATCGCTTGGCTTGGTGTTACTGCTACGTTCTGATCGCTTGCCATGGTGTTCAGTCTAATTGTTACCGAAAAGGTCCCACGGATGGCGCCAATGAAGAAACACTAACCTTCACGGTAGGATCCAACTAGGACTTCAACTACTGGCGATCCGAACTGCTAGCTGCAAAACAGAACACCGTTAGGACTCGTTACAGGAATGGGGTTATTCCTGTAACCACCCTCCGGCGTGAGAATAAGTCTCGGTTTGGGAGAAAGTTATAAGTGAATAGGGAAGAGAGAATAAACGAGAGCAAGATGGATCATACCTTAGATGTTTACCTCTATTTATAGTTTATCATTAGGGTTTCCACTAACTTTGGATGGACTCCGATAAGTTAGGGATTTGCATGATCTTCCCAAAAGAATGGGGATTTAGTTACGTGATTTATCCATGCAGAATAGAACATTCTGGAATAAATGTTTAAAATTAATTATTTATAACAAAATAATAGGTAATGACCGGGTCGGTTTAGCCAATCCGGGTGATACCTCGTCATCCTGATTTATTTTGTTTGGAGAAACTGAAAAGTGTGTTTGCAGTTGTTCGGCTAACAGGTTGGGATTGGAAAAGAGCACTGGTCACTAACGTGGCGTTTGGAGATGGTAGGTGTCCGGTTTATAGGGTAGGGGTGTGAATTTCTGACACGACACGAACCTAGCACGAAATTCGCGGGTTTGGGTTTAGTCTAAAAGGATTCGGGTCAACCCGGTAGGGTTGGCGGGTTGACCCGTTTAACCCATTTATATTATGTTATATTTCTTTACAATGTGTTATTATTAGAACCTATACCACAATGTATGACACAATGAAGATAAGTTTTCTATACATTATGTTTAGGTTTCCGGTCATTTTGTTTACACATTGTGTTATTATCTGAACTTATAACGCAATGTTATTTTGGTAACTTTCCATTGTGTATTTATTATCAGAACCAATAACACAATGAAGATGGTGTTATATTTGAGTTTTCTATACATTATGTTATAGTTTTAATTATTGTGTTTTTCAACTGGATGGGTTTTCTATACATTGTGTTGCAGGTTCTGGTCATTGTGTTTCATCTGTTATTCATCGTGTTTTAGTTTGTTTGTCCATTATGTTTTTGTTATGTTGTCCATTATGTTTAATCTACTAACAATTTGTATTTTTGTCTGTTGTTCATTGTGTTTTTAGTCTGGTATCCATTGTGTTTTTTTATCTGATGTTAGTTGTGTTTTTAGTGTACTTTCCATTGTGTTTTTAGTTTACTTTTCATTGTGTTTTTAGTTTAATACTCATTGTGTTTATATTATGTCCATTGTGTTTTACACGATTGGGTTTTTAATTTATTTATCTTTCGACGTCAAAGAATGAAATTCTCAGTTTATTTTGCTTCAGTAGTTCATTGTTTTATTTTGTAGATTTTATTCGTATATTGTGAAACTAGGTGGAGTTTGGCTACAAAGTCCATTTTCCTAAAAAGTGTATAAAGTCAGAAAACACCACAATTTCAGCCATAAAACACACCTAAAACTCATAAATAACAAAGTGAATATTACTAAAACAACGTATTCAAACCTTAACAATTCATAAAAACTTCAAACACATCATCGTAGTAGAACTATGAATATAAAACACAACATGATAATCAACATAAAACACACTAATGTTAGTCATTCGATAATCAAAGCCTTATCATCCAAAACATAAAACAAAACCCACAGATATGGTGTTTTAGTAATCTTCACTCTGTTTTTTGTGAGTTTTGAGTATGTTTTCTGGTTGACATTACGTTGTTTTATAACTTTTTACACTTTGTAGGAAAATAGACTTTATAGCCAACTCCCACTCTTGTGAAACTATCAAATAATTTTAGATTTTAGAATATACCATTAAATAAGAAACAAAATTGAGTAATATTGTACAAACTGCAGCGCGAGTGTAACCGTTGTATTTCTTTTTGTAAACCTTAACGATATTATTAATTATCTTTTTATAATATTCATAAACTTTTATATAATACATATACATACATACATATAATGGTTAATAAACAACACTTGAGGAGTGAACCACGAGTATTTTAAATGTTAATTGATATATTATGTTAAAAATGATTAGATTAAAACATATACATCTAGGGTAAAGTTCTTGTACAAATAATCTTAACATACTAAACATATTGAAGGAAAACTCAAAAAGACAAGGTGACATTTTTGTAATTATCAATAACTATCAAAGTTACTCTACAAATATACCTAAAAAACCTAACCCCCCCTCCCAAAAAAAAAAACCTAAACCCCCCACCCCCAAAAACCTAAAAAAAAACCTACCCTCCCACCCCCAAAAACCTAAAAAAACCTAACCCCCCACCCCCAAAAACCTAACACCCCCCCCCCCCCACCCAAGCTAAAATGCTAAAAACTAAACCCCAAAAAAACCTAAAAAATCTAAAAAAATAAAAAAAACACACAAATTATTTATTTTATTTTTTTAACATTTTTTATTAAAAAGTCGCTACTTTTAGTAGCAGCAAAAAAAATTATTATTATTTTTTTTGCTAACAAAATGTAGCGATTTTTTAATAAAAAATGTTAAAATTTTTTTTGTGTTTTTTAGGTATTTTTGGTTGAGTTCACATTTGTATAGTAACTTTGATAGTTGGTGGTAATTACAAAAATGTCACCTTGTCTTTTTGAGTTTTCCTTCAATTTGTATGTTTAATATGTTAAGATTATTTGTATTTGATCTTTTGCCTATACACCTAAATACGTGTGTTCATAATATAACAAATGGTTGTTTATATTTCGTGTTACGTGTAACCAATTTTGTGTCTACGATAAGACATTATTGGTGATAACAACTGGTACATTAATTAAGTTACACATAGTGGCTTCTTACTAGGGATGAACAAATGGTACCGGGTACGAGTTCAAATTGGTACCGATATTGAATTTCTTGAGCCGCTCGATTTTCGGTGCCGACATTTTGTGTTTTTGGTACCGGTTCGGTACTGATTTTTACCTTCAATTACTGGTCTGTACCAGGAACTTTCGGTACCGGCACCCATACCCATTTTTGGGATATTTGGTACCGGAATTTTCAGTACTGGTTGGTGGCGAGCTCATCCCTACTTCTCACCCTCTCATTTGTTTTAGACTTTGTAAAATATTTTAACCACACTAAACATATTATATATTTGATTGTTGTATATTAATTGTTAACAATAACAAAGTAATGTATATTTGATCTTAGAATAATACATAGTAATTTATTGATATATCAAATACAAAACACATAAAACAATGCTATGTAAACCATGACATAACAACATAAATATTTTTGGTCCATTACAATTAGATGGACGTGTATGAACTCCACAAAAATGATTATTTTGTTGTTTATATATTATTAGGAATATAACGTATGACATAACTTTAATTTATTGCTAGCAATTCATATAAAGTTATAACGGTCGTTTATGTAATACATTAAACTTATAATGAAATACATATGTTCAACATTATCATAGACATATAACGGTCATTTATGTAATACATTAAACTTGAGTCAACATGTATGACAATTAAAGCAGTACCGTGTATATTTCTATTGCCTTTGTTGTATGCGTTTGTAATTGAAATATGTCCATTAAGCTATTTCGTTATTTTTTGTTTTTTTCCTTTAAAATTTTCGAGTTGTACATAACAAAGCAAAGATGTTATCTTGCGCCTACTAAATAACAAAATTTGAGTTAACATGTACGGGAGTTAACCAACTTCTGCGCCTAATTATCCCAGTTGGATTAGATGTTACGGGGATCATTAATGTAGACACAGTTTAATATTGATCTTGGCTGTCAATTTTGGCGGTTATTAGTAAGGATAAATCCTGGCCAAAATTGAAATATGGCAATTTGGTGGTTATCCCATAAACTTTTTTGCAGCATACAATGTATTGGTGGTTTATTATTCAGGTTAAACTGTTTTTTGTAGCTTTCGACGATGTTCTCCAATAAAACTGATAAAGTCAACTGTTGTGTTAATGGTAAATATAACCCTTCTCTTATGATAAATAAATAACCTCCCCCACTAACTCCAATTTTCTTCAACTTCTCTCATGATAAATAAATAACTTTCCCCACCCCCACTAACTCCAATTTTCTTCAAAAGGTAGCTCGAGTGGTTATTAAGTACATGGGGGTATTTAGGTAAATATATACAGTAATTGCATGATATTTTTTACAAGGAAATGTGTTTTAACAAAGGCATTTGTTTTTTGTATAACATTGTGTTATTGCCATTATGTTTTTTGTTTTATATATAATATTGTTCTCTACTATAGCATTGTATTTTTGTATAAACATTGCGTTTTTTTAAGAGACATTGTGTTGTTGTGGAAAATTGTGTGTGCAAGAAATGACTTCCTTTGATATCAACGCTTAATTTTGTTGCTATGCTTTGTACCTTGCATTTGTTTTACAAATTTCTATTGTCTTTTTTGTATGTATTTGTAATTGAAATATGTTCATTGCATATATGAAGCTATTTCGTTATTTTTTGTTTTTTCCTTAAAAAAGTTTCGGGTTGTACATAAAAGATGTTATCTTGCGCCTACTAAATAACAAAATTTGACTCAACATGTACGAGAATTAACCAACTTTTGTGTCTATTAATCCCCGTTGGATTAGACGTTGTTTGAATTTTTTAATTTTCAGGAACCCGTCCCAATGGACTGATATTATTGGCAATTATTTTGTGAGGATAAATCATTGCCATATTAACATGGTGGTTATAGCTAAAATTTGGAAGTTTTTTTTTTCCTATGGAAGTTCCATGATTAGTGGAGCAGTTGTCAAAGGAGCGTCTTCTCCCACCCACGTCCCCTGGATTAAGGCTGAGGAGTGTCTTCTCTTCCTATATAAGATGTAACATCTCAATTCAATTGCATTTTTTTATTCTTTTTTATGCAATCGAACTCCGGCGTTTCCGCTTCCATATGTTTCTCGCTACAACCACCGTCTCGGCCAACGAACGTGTATAAAACTAGAAAAAAACGAATACGATACCGATAACAAAGTTGTTTAGTAGGTATTTGTTCGGTTTGTGACCATAAAAACATCCACTATAAGAAAACTTTTATCGAATCGTAAATAATAATTAGCGCATCATGACGATATATTCAAAATTTTATAAAATAGTACATTATATTAATAAAAAATGAAAAGGGTAATCCACGCCATTTTTATAAAATAAAATAAAACTAAACAGACGTTGTTGTTCAGACAATATCGATAATGTTAAAAAAGGAAATTGTTAAAAGTAAAAAAAAAACAAAATATAAATAAGGTTAAATATAAATTTAGTAATAAACTATCGGCAAATTAGAAAATAATAATTCCATCTTTCTGAAATTGGCCGATAATAATCCCAAGTCAGTTATTAGCCAATAATAATCTGACCTCGTCCATTTTTTTTGTAAAATAGACCGCCGTTAAAATAAGCTTACCGGAGTTAAGTTTTTTTTTTCCGAATTACAAACCGATGTTTTAGAGCTTTTTATCAGAACGAGGATACGAGTCGATTGATATAAAACTTACCTCGAAATTGTGTTCGAAATGGCTTGAATTTTGTTAATTGGAAGTTAAACATCCGAATTGAAGCACCGTTTTCGTGGGTTGGGGGAGTATTTTGAGGTAAGTTTTATATCAATCGACTCGTATCCTCGTTCTGATCAAAAGCCCTAAAACATCGGTTTGTAATTCAGAAAAAAAATTAACTCTGTTAAGCTATTTTAACGGCGGACTATTTTACAAAAAAATTGGACGAGGTCGGATTATTATTGGCTAATAACTGACTTGGGATTATTATCGGACAATTTCAGAAAGATTGGATTATTCTTTTCCAATTTGCCTAAACTATCATAATATTGGCAAAAAGAATCGTTGTGCGATTGATCTTGGCCGTACAAATTAGATGGTTAATTGTGAGGTTTAATCCTGACCAAAATAAACTGGTGGTTATGGCCAGAATTTGAAGGTTTTTTAGGTGTAGCACTTTCACGAGGTGAAGTTTTATCGCTACATTGTGTTAATGCCATTGTGTTTTTATTAGATAACGAGGTTTTGTAGTTGTTTATGTTTTATAGTTTCACCACATGTTTAGTTATGGTATTTTAGTTAGTTGTTTTATTGTATTAAGTGAGTAAAGTTATAGTACTTACTTTTTGTTTTCACATGTACAATAATTAAACCACTGCTATATCTACTAATCCCAGATGGATAAGAAGTCATCATGATCTTAAATGCACACATAGTTTAGATGTTCTCAATCTTAGGAACCCGTCCCAGCGAACGGGTATACTGCTAGGCGGTTATTTGTGAGATTAAATCTCAGCCGTAATAACCCCCAAAATTATAACGAAAAATATTACAAACAAAGAAAAACATGCATAACACATATTTATGAATTGAAGCAATTATCGCCTTAAAAATAGTTCATGTTAACACTTTGACCTGGTCAGCCTAATAAATAGGAGATAACATTCCACGATCTAACAAAAAAAATTATAAAACTAATTTACAAACCGCTAATTAGTTAGTTCCGCCCATGATTTTTGCCCATATTCTCCACCTAAAACAGTTCCCACAAAAAGGAAGCAATTTGAAAAAAAAAAAAAAATGCAGTTCCGTGGGTAATGGGTTGGTTACTAGCAGTTTCTTTATATTCCTATATGTTTGCCAGCAGTCTCTTTATATTCCTATATAAAGGGGAGTAGGGACATACTGTTTGTCTGTTCAACACCTCCAATATCTCAACAACAACCTCGTATGGATCAAGCACAATATCACTTTTGATTGAAGATGTCAAACGTTTCATAAAGTTAAAGTTAAAGTTCATGTGGCCTAATTTCTACTTTTTTATTTAATTGTCATATTATATGTTTTATAGGAAGATTGCAATTTACAGATAACTTAACCGGAGAAGAGCAAAAGCTTATGAAAACAAAAGATCAACCAACAACGAGAAATTTCTTTATCCATTTCTCTTTACCAAGTTGACACTTTCAGCTTTATAAATGTAATCAACATTAATTTTTCTTTTTTTTCCTCATGAAAGATGGATCAGAATCGGTATAAGTGGATTTGTCATTATGCTCTAATGTATTGGTAGAACATTGCAAGAACCTTCATAAACCAAAAAGAAAAAATAATGACATTAACAAAGGAACATTAACCAAAAAGAAAAAAAATAATGACATTAACAAAGGAACATTTTGTTGATTAATATGGACCATATTATAACTATGAAGTTTTTGTGAACCTTAACAAAAGTAGGTACGAGTTCCACAAAAAAATTTAATAAGTTGTAAGCCCATTGAAATTAATGTATATCTTGTATAAATTTCAGAATAGCAACACAAAAGGTAACAACAATCAAGGTATACATAGTATAGGGAGGCGTTAGAGAATGCGACCAAACATGTGAAATGAACGGGATATCTGCGTGGCCCACGGCCCCAAGCAGAATCGGGAGGTTAACCATGTTTAAGCAATATACCATTCATTGAAAGTAATACCAAAAGGCGTACAACATTTGTTACCGGCTTCGTAACCATGTTTTTTGCCTACAATAATACAGATCAAAACCTATTAACTTTGAGAAATAAACAAAAAAAAAGATCTTTTTAAACTTTTACAAACCTAATCTTTATAAACTTTAAATAAACCCTGATATATAACAATAATGTATAACAAAACACCAAATCATCACAAAAACAAGGGTATATAACAAGAATGAAAGCATATTTAAGATAATAATCTCAAAGAAGTCGTACAATCCTTAACCGGTTACGGATCACATATAGGAACAAAGACAACCAAGATATACATCATGTAGATGCTAATCCATAGTAATAACCCAACTTTCGTATGATATTTTAAATGGTAATTTAGGTTAGGATTCCGAATTAGAGAGCAATCTTAGAGAAGTAAATGTAGGATTGAGAGTTGCAGATGTGAACATTGGTGTGAGAGAGAGTTGCAGATGTGAACATTGGTGTGAGAGAGCTTAGGTTAGATATTGGGTAAAGTTTATGATATACTGACCCCATGAGTACGGGTCAAACTATTTGTTTTCAAAAACTTGCGGAACCACCGGTTAATCCAAGTTAATTATTTCATATTATTAGAATAAAACATAAAAAAGAGAAGAATAAAAACATTAATATGGATCAATCCGGGAGTATGACAAGAAAAAAAAACTATAGAGTATGAAATTAACCCTTACATTATTAATCCTGGAGTATGAAAAGGAAAAAAAACTATAAAGTATGAAGTTAACCCTTACATTATTAAAAGGAAATGTTAGGGTTTACGATTGAATTTGAATCAATACTAAATAGGGATGGCATGATGATTAATAATAACATTAATCGTTTTCATCTTACAAGGTTGGAGACTTGAATAATATTCTTCTAACTTCAGTGGTTTCTCATGATCTTGCAATGTGAATAAAAAGCAGATGGTTTCGTTCAGAGAAAAAAAAACAAGGAAGGTGTGTGTTATAGGCATGAGAGCCGAAGGATATGATTCAGGTGTTTTATTGAGATCGTTTTATGGAGATCGATGGCCTTGGGGAAATGAAAAGTTAAGCTGGAGTCCTTGGTTTATCAAGCAAAAAATATTGATTATTGTGCACCGCACCCATATCCAATTAGGTTATTTATATGTGTTTTATTCTAATTTTATTTGCTTAATATTAAATTATGATGCATAGAAAAAGTAAATAGTTGGTGGAGCTGATACATGCATTTGGTTAATTGGTTTAAATTTAATTATTATGGAGGGGAGACAATCAAGTATTCTTGGTTAATTGGTTTAAATTTAATTATTATGCAGGGGAGGCGATCAAGTATACTGTGAACGAGGTGGTAGCGACAAGTAGGGGCGGTGAGTTGGGTTAGCGTGCGGTAACACCGCCGTTGTCACCTACTTACCGCAAGGTGAGTGATGAAATTGGTAAGTTACTGCATGGGGGGAGTGAGTGTTTTGACACTTTGGACAATATAACGGCTATAATGCTTGAGTGGACTCCACCCCTTGTGATTAAAGGGCAAGAGGGGAGTTATGTAAGAAATCATTGGGTGGGTGGAGAGTTTACCTCTCCCCAAGAGGTGATCACCCCTTACACCCTAAGAATATAAACAATTAGAATTTAGTTTTAAGATTTGAATGATTATTTAAATTTTATTATTGAAGTTTTAATTTATGTATTCTTAGGTAGTCGGTATGGGGTGCCACCCACTGCCACCTTAGCCGTTATTATACAATAGCCCCCCCCCCCCAACCGTCCCGTGAGCGTTATTGGGTGTTAGCAACACCTATATTAATCAACTTACAAATAGTTACTTAAATTATTAAGTTGTGTGAATTAAATATGAGAATTTAAGTTAGTATGTATGACAATCAAGAACTGTTGTACTTACTAATCGCAGTTGATAAGAAGTTATCGTGACATTAAAATATACGGTGAGTTTGTGGTTTAACGACTTCCTTGAAACTCACAAGTCCTAAGCCGATTTAGTTATTCTTTTCTATGTTTTACTTTTTTCGGTCTAATTTTTGCGAGTTAACATGCCGTAACGTGCTCGTGTGAATCATCATTTTTATGTTTACTTTTTGTTCGGCTTAACGATCTCGAGATCTTTCAATATTGTTTAACCATTATTAACTTTGTATTTTTGAAGACGGTGTGTTTTCAACATTGTGTTTTTGAAGACATCTGTATTTAATACACCTCCAGTCTTGATGATTATTTTTGAGTTAAATAGAAGCTATAACCTACATAATTTTAATTCATTGTGTTAAAACAATCATCAGTCAATATTTATATAATTTAATTAGACATAATTAAATACGTACAACATTGTGTTTTTTTAAGACATTGAGTTTTTAAATACCTTCAATCTTGACGGTTATTACTGAGTTGAAGCAGTTTGCCAATTGCCCGTTTTCCCGCTAAATTTTTCATAGGTCAACCTAATAATTAGGAATATAATTCTAATAAATAGGAGATAATATTCTGCAATCTAACACACAACACAGTTATAAAATTAATTTCAAAACTACTAATTAGTTAGTTCTCCCCATGAGTTCTGCCCACATTCTCCACTTAAGACAATTCCTAGAAAAAAAAAGGAACATTTAATTGGTAAGTTTGGCAATTTGAAAGAAAAAAAGACAAATGTAGTTTTGTAGGTAGCGGGTTGGTTACCAACAATTTCTTTATGTTGCTATATAAAGTGGGAGCATGGTCATATTTTGTGTGTGATCAACATCTCCAATTGTTCAGCATCAATGGTATGGATCAAACACACTCAGTTTTGAATGACCTATGCCTACTAATTCCAGTTGGATAAGACGTTATCGGGGTATTCAATGTATACATATTTGGAATGCTATGAATTTTAGGAACCTGTCCCAGCGGATGGGTACACCACTTTTATGGTGATGGCAACTCCTACATTAATCAACTTCTTATCCAATTGCTACAAGTTGTGAAATGTTGTGTAAACTTTATTGCTCTGTTAAATATATTATATTTGATTGTCATTGATAGTTTTTTTTTTTTTTTACTAATTTCATAGACATGTAATATGGATAGATCTCTTTTATCTTAATTTTAGTGTGTTAGCAACTCCTATCTTAATCAACTTAAAATTAAGTAATTAAAGATATTAAATTCTGCGAATTAAATATGAGAATTTAAGTTAGTATGTATGACAATTCAAGAACTGTTATACTTACTAATCAAAGTTGGATAAGAAGTAATCGTTATATTTAAATATACGGTGAGTTTGGATGGTGTTAATCATAAGTACCCGGCCTGCGGACGGGTAAACTACTAGTTTACATTGCCACACAATGAAAGAATCTAACATTCTTTTGGAATTCACAAGTCATCCACGGGAATGTAAGGGCGTGTTTTTTTTTTCTTTTTAAATGTTTGAATAACAATAAAAAATTGACTTCTAAAACTCCTAAGATTACTGCAATCGATCTTGATCTCCAACTCCATCATTTTCTTTGTCTTGAAATAGAAAGCTGAGCAGATGATGGTTGAGACTTAAAACATTATATCTAGCTAAAAAGAAAGTACTTTAGCACATAAAAATTTCCGGTACTTAATATTCCGTTTATTGAAATTAATATTACACCTTGACATATAATAGAATTTTTTTGAATCATATCTAATGTACATTTTGGTGGCAAAGAATAGAGAATTTAGCTTGATGAAAGGGGCTTTCAAACCTATTCTCATAGTCGAAAAGTGAGCCCAGGCCTCTGAAGTGTATGACTGTACAACATCCCCAAAGCAAGAGATATATAACATGTTAAAGCACTAACATGTTGCTAATTTATGTTGTATAAATAATAATATTGTAAAAACATTAATTGTTATAAATATTAAACATTAAACACTATAAAGAAGCAACTTAATTATGCATATATGTGTTGTAATGTTGGCTTTGGGAGTCTTTCAAAAAAAAAAAGGAAAATTTTCTTTTTAACCATAAAGTTTTAATGTTTGACAATTTAAGTTTAAACTTCTAATCTTTGTTTCCTTTTTAACCCTAAAGTTTTAATCTTTGACAATTTACCATAAAGTTTTATTCTTTGACGATTTAAGTTTAAAATTTTTAATCTTTATTTCTTTTTTAACCCTAAAGTTTTAATCTTTGACAATTTAAGTTTCAAGTTTTAATCTTTGGTAATTTAACCCCTTTGATTAGTTTGATTTTTTTTACTTCTAATTCAAAAGTTTCCATCTTTTGCGATTTAACCACTTTGATTTCTTTTACTTATGTGTTGTAATCTTGGCTTTGAGGGTTTTTCAAAGACAAATGGTTATGCATATGGTTGTTGTAACCTTGGCTTTGGGGATTTTAAAAAAAAAAAGTTGATTTTTTTTACTTTTCACCCAAAAGTATTTCATAAATTACTTTTAACCCAAAACTATTTGTTTTTTACTTTTAACACAAACTTTTTATCTTTTGCAATCTATTCTCACAACTTTTTTTACTTTCAACTTTGGTCCTTTATAGTTTTCATTTTCCGCAAATTTTTCGCTTTATGCTTCGTTCTAAATTTTGTGACTTAAAACGTCGCAACGTGCGTCTTTGGTTTAGCGTTTTTACGTTTCGTTCTAATTTTTGCGAGTTAACACGACGTAATGTGCGTGTGTGGGTGAACGTTTTTACATCGTCTATTTTTTCCCGTTTGACAGGTTCAACATAACGTGCACGTCCTAAATCGACTTAGTTATAACTAAAGAATCTCCGCCGCATTGCGGCGGGTCGTAATTCTAGTTATAGAACAATTTTGCATCACACAATTTCCCTAAACATAAAAAAAAACGTAATTTTTTTTTTTGGGAAAATTCAGAACTTTTTCTATAAGTTTTTTTTAGAGATTTATACACATGTGTATATTGTTAATCTTTTAACAAATGTGTATATTGTCAATCTTTTAACTATAGATATATGTGTATACATGCTTAAAATTGAAAAATAAATGTCGTACATCTATGATTGTGGTGAATGATTTAGTTTTAGGTTTGGGGTTTAGTATTAATATTTAGGGTTTAGCATTAGGGGCTAGTTTTAGTGTTTAGTATTAGTATTTAGGGCTTAGCTTTATGGTTTAGTTTTAGTGTTTAGCATTAGTTTTAGTGTTTAGTATTAGTATTTAGGGTCTAGTTTTAGTGTTTAGTTTTAGTATTTAGGGTTTAGCTTTAGGGTTTGGTTTTAGTGTTTAGCTTTAGGGATTAGTATTTAGGGTTTAGCTTTAGGGTTTAGCATTAGGGTTTAGTTTTAAGGGTTTGTCATAGGGTTTAGCCTTAGGGTTTAGCTTTTGTGTTTAGGGTTTAAAGATTTTTGGTTATTCTTCTATGAGCGGGTCCTAATGCCGCTGGAATAAGCTCAATCCGCATTCGTTTGATCCGGTTTCCTACACTTCTTAGGTTAAGGATATATATTTTTCATAATATACACATATGTTTGGTCCAGAATGCTTCTCAAGTTTCTCAAATATGGTGTTCTTCTCTTAGGATCCCTACCCTATATGTGTATGTATATATATATGGGCAAAATATCAAATACAAATACCTTTAACGTACAAAACATACGAACTGAAGGTTTTGCTGAAAAAATGCGGTGACATTTTCGTAATTATTTACTCGTAGAGTAATTATCAAAATTACCCTAAAAATGATCTTGTAGGGTAATTTTGACATTGTATGATAATTTTGTAAAATGATCTTGTAAGGTAATTTTGATCTTTTTAGGGTAATTTTGTAGATTATCATAATTACTCTACAAATGATCTTATAAGGTAATTTTGATCTTGTGGGGTAGTTTTGTAGAGTATCATAATTACTCTACAAATGTTCTTGTAGTGTAATTTTGAATTGTATGATGTTTGATAAATTAGTAGAGTTATTTTGATACACTTGTAGAGTAGTTTTGATAATTACCTACAAGAACATTTTACAAAATTACCCTACAAGATCATTTGTAGGGTAATTTCGATAATTACTTGTAGGGTAATCTTGATAATTACTCTACGAGTAAAAATTTACAAAAACGTCATTGCGTTTTTTTTTTACTTTTTCATGCTTTTCGTACGTTTTGTACGATAAAGCTATTTGTACGGGAACTTTACCCTATATATATGTGTGTGTGTATATATATATATGTCCCTCAAACACTTTGTACAAAATTTATCGTGTTATTAAATAAAGAGTTAAATGCCATTTGAGTCTCTGTGGTTTGGGCCATTTTACCAGTTTAGTCCAAAGGTTTGAAACGTTGCCATTTTAGTCCAAATGGTTTCAAACGTTGCCATTTTAGTCAACTGGGTTAACTTAATCCCTTTATTCTGTTAACTAGAAGGGCATTTCGGTCATTTTATATGTAATTCTGTTAACTAGAAGGGAAAGTCGACCATATAAAATGATCGATTTACCCTTCTAGCTAACAGAAAAAATGGATGAAGTTAAGCCAGTGGACTAAAATGGCAACGCTTGAAACTATTTGGACTAAAATGGCAATGTTTCAAACCTTTAAACTAAACTGGCAAAATGACTCAAAATAAAGAGACTAAATTGATATTTAACTCTTAAATAAATAAGTATGAATAATTTTACAATGTCATTAAGTTTTACTCAACTCATTTTGACCTGCTTGTCTTAACCAAATAATTTGTTCCCCTGTCAACAAAATTTCTTGCCCCGCGGTTGCCTTCAACGGGCTCTCATCTGATTGTGCCTGAGTTTTATTTCTTTTAAATGCAAAAGGATATTGATGATCCCCAAGCTTGTTATTCAATCTTTGGTCGTCAATGCCTTTGCTCTGATGAAAAATCAGTGATGCCAACTCGATCTTTGATGAAACACTGGTTTAATCCAACGATTAACTAGCTGGGTCGTCTCTTCTGTGGGTTCAATCTTCTTACTTACTCGCCAAAAGACCGAGTCCTGCAAAACAGTAACACCGTTAGCTCGTTAAGAGGGGAATATGGGGGTTTCCCTCTTAACTAGGCTCCGGCGTGAGAATAAGTTCTGTTATGAGGAAATGAAACAGTGTGTGTTGACAGTGAGAGTGAGAGGAATCGAATGGAATTAACCTGAATGATGAAGGGTCTTATTTATAGCCGGAGGGTGAAAGAGGGAGGAGCAACCTTGCCAGCTGCTATAGGGCGCCAGCTGTCCGACCAAGGGGAATATCCTCTTGGTCCCCTCTGCTGTGGTCAGGGTAGTGGTACACGTGGTGCGCCTATATTTGCCCATGCTGGAAACATCGTACCGCTGTTGTCGGTCTGCTCCTTGATTTGCTGCAGGCCTACATGGCGCTCGATGAATGGTGACACGTGTTGTCCTTTCTGTCGGAGGGAGCATCTTTGGTGCCACCTTGCCGTCTTCCAGAAGCTTCTAGAAGCTTCTGGATTCGCTTGCTGATGTGGGCGCCATGTAGGATGAAAAAGTGGTGTGGTCCTTGCCATGTGGGCAAGGAATTTGGACCATTCCTATTCAAGTCCCCCCAGTCCAGTGTGCCTTCTAGTTGAGTTGATCGTCTAGGAGGGATTCTGGACTTATAAGGGTAGTGATTGTTGGCCTTGTTCGAATACATGTTTGTAACTTTGCGTGGTTGGGCCAATTAATTGCATGGCGCATGTCATACGGTAATGATTCTGCAAAAAATGAGCTAAGCGGGCGCGTAGCGCATGGCGTGTTGGTAACTCTGCAAAACTGAGCCAACTGGACGCGTGGTGTATGGCGTGTTGGTAGGTTTGCAAAACTGAGCTAACTGGACGCGTGGCGCATGGCGTGTTGGTAGGTTTGCAAAACTGAGCCAATGGCCGCGTGGCGCATGGCGTGTTGGTAGGTTTGCAAAACTAAGCCAACTGGCCGCGTGGCGCATGGCGTGTTGGTAGGTTTGCAAAACTGAGCCAACTGGACGCGTGGCGCATGGCGTGTTGGTAGGTTTGCAAAACTGAGCCAACTGGACGCGTGGCGCATGGCGTGTTGGTGCTTCCTTCTGAAAGAAGTTTCCTTTCTTCGGATAAAGACAACTGATGTGACTGTCTGGTGTCCCTGTCTTGTCGGAGGTGAACAGGCGCCTTTTCAGTGGTGTCAGTTACTTTCCATCCCGGTGTCAGGCATGTGCCGCCCACGCTCCTGAAAAGGCGGTGACGGTTTCTCTCTCCGCTGACGTGTCTTTCCCCTGTTGGGTGACGTTCTGATTTCCTGACGGTCCACTACCCATCGCATTAAATGCGATGGGTATAAATATATGGCGGTTCACTCCTTCTTCTTCACTTTTCAAAATTTGAACAGCAAATTCTCCCCATACTCCTCTACTTCCTCCTTCTTCTAAGATCATTCAGATTTCTTCTCCTCATCATCTTGCAATGTCTTCCGGAGCCAATCCTTTGGTTAAGAAGAGGAAATATAAGGGTAGGAATCTTCCTGGTCCTGATCGAGCGACGATCGGTTGGAAAGAGGAAGAGTTCCACAATTTGGTGAGGGATATGGGTTTTCTTCCGGAGTGGGGTGCTCAGTTTCCGACCCCAGGCTCTACCGCCCTGGATGCACCTCCAGGTTATATTGCATTGTATGCAGCCTTCTTCCGGGAGGGTAACTTCCGGCTTCCGATGACCAAATTTACCGCCGATGTCTTGACGAATTATGGGCTCCATATTTCCCAGATCAACGCGATTGGACTTCCTCGTGTTACTCATTTTGAGTTTATCTGCAGGGCCAACCGTGTTGAGCCGACGTTTGAGATGTTCAATGTCTTTTACATCGTGACTTACACCGGCGGTTTTTATTCTTTTAACTCCCAGACCAGTGGTGTGATCCCTTGTAGTTCCAATCCTCCGAAAAGCCTACATGATTGGAAACATAAGTTCTTTTACATTCGCCGTGGTGTTATTCCGGTAGACATGCACTATCGAGCAGAGGGTGAAGGGATCCCTAAGGTCGACGTGACTGTGGATTTTGCTAAACAAGAGTGGTACAAGAAGGTGACGCACAAAGCTACTGCTATTTCTCAGTTGGAAGAGAGGGCGTTGGTTGGTACCGGTATGAGCATGCGGTGGTTTCCGAAGAACCCTCTGGGTGTTCCTGTTTATGGTTATCAAGGCAAACGTATGTAATGTTTCTTAGTTGTTTGCTTTTTTTCTCTGGTTATTGTTGTGTTCTTCCTCATCTCTTTGTATTTTGCAGTTGGGTACAACTTGTTGAATGTTCTTGACCCGAAGGCCGGTGGTGCCATGGTTGAGGCGGTTCAGGAGGATGGGAAATCGACATGGTTGGATCAGATCCGCAACCGTTTCTTGCATCCTACTAATGAGAGTTTTGCCACCTATGCCAACACTATTTTAGGTGAAGATGTTGAAGATGATGTTGATGATGCTATTGACCCCACTCGGGAGGAAGTTATTGTCCTTTCGAGTGAGGGTTCTGACCGACCTCTTGAAGGCCTAACTTCTCATTCCCCGCGTACAGGTCCGGCGCAAGGGGTTGCGCGTGAACCCGTTAATGAACCAGTTGGTGTTGATGTTGAGGTTCCGGTTGAGACTGCTGATCAGTTGGAAACTCGAAGAAAAACAAAGGCGGGCAAGCCAGAGGGGAAGGAGAAGAGGGCTGAGGAAAAAGCCACTGAAACTCCTCGTAAGCGACCCTCTACCCTTCCTCTCCTAGATTATGTTGTCGTTTCTGATACACTGTCTGGTTTAGGGGCCGGAGAAAAACGCAGTGGGTCTGATGCTGACGATGGGGCCACCTTGACGGAGATGATGAAGAAAAAAGCTCTTGAAGAAAAAAAACGGAAACTTGATGAGCAGGCTGCTGCTATGCTTGCATCTAAAAAAGCCAAACTTCAAAAGGAGACTCCTCCTGCACCATCAGAATCTGAGATTGACATGGGTGTTTTTAGTGCCAAGAAGGGTAATCTTTTGGAGGCTATATATGTTGCGTCCGCCCCCAAGGTAGAGACTTTGCTCTTGTAAATCTGTTTATTTGACTTTTGGATTGTTTTTGACTATCATGGTTGTCTCATGGCAGGTGTCAAGTCTGGTAAGGCGCCGCTCAAGGTTGATATTTTGAAGATTACTCCCCCCACCTCTCCACCGTCTAGGGCGTTTGACTTGTCCCCTCCCCGTGATGACTTGGGTGAGAGGAGTAAACAAGATGATGTGAATGTTGAACATGTTGGTGAAGGTGGTGGTGATGGCGCAGATGGTGCTGAAGGTCATGGTGCAGGTGGTACTGGTGGAGATGGTCGAGATAAAGGTATTGAAACTGAGGCAGAGTCAAGTGAGGCTACACCTCGCCGAACCATCTATACCAAGCGTCCACCAGCCTCCGGTGGTGGTGTTACTTCAGGGGTGGATCGGAGTTATAAGTTCGAAAATGTCTAAGTTGGGTCTTGGGATACCCATAATCCCGCGTGCGATGATCTGCCTCATGCTCCTCGTTAGCATTTAACTCAGGGCTCCCGGATGAATAGTCGTGAAAACTGCCACGAGTTCTTCTCTTTGTCCCTCCCCCCTGCTGAGAGGTTATTTTAGAAAAGGCGTAACCGGTTTGATCTTCTGGATGATCATGTTCACGCTGGGGTTAACTTTTTTGCTACCTCCCAGGAGATTGTCCGAGAGTGGAAACTGATGGGGGAGGAGACTCTTGAATTTGAAAATGAGAAAAAGGCATTCGCTGAGGAGAGAGAGAAGTTCAATGCTGAGAGGAAAGGCTTGATGTGGAGGGTGTCTGATGCAGAACAAAAACTTGCTCAGGAGAAACAGATCAACTCCAACAAACAAAAGGATTGGGAGGTCGCTTGTGAGCGGACTAATAAGGAGTTGCAAGCACAGCGTGAAGCGATTGTGAGGATGTCTACTGAGAAACGCAAGATTAGTGAAGAAGCTGAGGAGGGGCGTGTTGCAGCTCAGAAGAGGGAAGAAGAATATCTCCAACGCATGGTCAAGTTGGAAAAGCTTGCTGAGACCAAGGTTGCTGAGACCAAGGTTGCTGAGTGCGAGGCTTCTGAACTTCTTGCTGAGGAAATGTCCGCTGATTGCAAGTGGTTGCTTGCTCGTGCAGTGCCTCTGGTAATATTTGCTGTTTGTTTGTTTTTGGTATTCTTTGCCGTTTTCCTCATTTGTGTGTTACATTTTCAGATTGCCGAGCGTATCTCCGGTTCTGAGGAATTGGCCAAGTATGTATATGAGCTTGGTGAAGCTGCGCGTGATCTTGGTCGTAAGGAGGGGTATGCTGAGGGAAGGGCTGCAGCTGAGTCAAAAGAACCGTTGAAGAATTTTGAGTTATACAAAACCGACTGTGTCACCTGGTATGCTGAAAAGCGACAAGAGTTTGAGCCCCTAGAGTTTGGAGTTGTCAAAGCTACTAAAAAATTATCGCGGAAACCCAATGGTGTTGCCTTATTGAAGAAGGCCCTTGGTGAAGAAGAACCTGATACTGGGGGCGCTGGCACCAGTCACCATGGATGAAAGACTCCGGCTTGCACGCCGCGTACGGGCTTCGTTAGCCTTGTAACTGACAATCGCTTGAACAATTTAACTTTGTGCTTTGAGAGCAATTTGCCTATAGCTGTCATATCTGCTTTCATTTTGTTACTTTTGACATATTTTATGTTAATATTTAGGCTTTTGTTTCCTTGCTCGTTGTGAATTTTGCTATCGTTACAATATGTGCATGTGTAATTACTTTGATTAGGTATTACGAATGAATGATGGCGCTGACAGGTTGTGTTGTGTTTGTTACAACGTTTATTCTGTCGTTTAAGCGCGCGAGCTGATTCGTATATATGAAGTGATCGAGTTACAGGTTATTGTGTGGACCCGGCTGAGTTCAGGTTTGGGGGTCTTACAATGTTTGTTTACCGTGTTTTTAATGTTTTCGTGTTAATATGGGCACAAAGTATTTATTTGGCGTTTTCTAGGCTTTGGTTGTGTTTCTGACCCGGCTGTGCACTTGGTTGTGACGAGCCTTGGAGGTCTACAACGTTTCCTAAGGTCGAGCCATTGATGTTTTCGTGTATGCATATATGCAGTTGTAACAAAAAATTCTCATGAGAAAAGATAGCCAAACACTTCTTGTATTAGTGCTAAATGTGTTGGCGCGTAGCCATTGCAAGTACATAGAAAAAACTTCGACTGTTTACATGTAGCATCTTCTTAACTGCTGGGCATTCCATATCCTTGGGACCTCTTTGTTGTCCAGGGTACGTAATTTATACGCCCCTTTCCCAAGGACTTCGTCTACAACATAAGGCCCTTCCCACTTGGGCGCTAATTTTCCGGGGTTTTCAGCGTTGGACGCCTCGTTGTCCCTTAGGACGTAATCTCCGGGATTGAACGTGTAAATTCGAACCTTGGAGTTATAATACTTCTCCAGTTTGGTTTTGTATTTCGCTTCACTAATTGCCGCCATCTCTCTTCTTTCTTCTAGGAGGTCGAGGTCCAACCTCCTTTCTTCTTCATTGTTGATCATGTTAATTGAGAGCATTCTTGGCGACGGTAGCCCAATCTCTGCTGGTATCACGGCCTCGGACCAATAGACTAAACTGAACGGTGTTTCTCCGTTACTTGTTTTTGGCATCGTCCTATTGGCCCATAATATGCTGGGTAGTTCGTCAACCCAGCCTCTTCTTTGTGTTCCCAAACGTGCTTTGATGCCATCTACAATGCTCTTGTTGACGACCTCCACTTGACCATTCCCCTGCGGGTGCGCCATCGAGGAGAAGGTATGCTCTAGGTGCAGCTCTTTGAACCAGCGTTGAAGATCTTCTGCAGCAAAATTTGTTCTGTTATCGGTGATAATTCTTAGAGGCAGCTCGAATCTGCAGATGATCTGTTCCCAGATGAAACGCCGCACTACGATAGATGTGGTTGATGCCAGCGCCTTTGCTTCCACCCATTTCGTGAAATAGTCTACCGCGACTATGATAAATTTCACTGCACCCGGGGCTTCAGGAAAAGGGCCAACCATATCTATTCCCCATTGTTGAAACGGCCAGGCCGTTGTTACAGGGACTAGTTCATTTTTGGGGCGCATCGTTTTCGGGGCATGTCTCTGGCACCCGCTGCATTTCCTCAAAACCTTCACTGCGTCTAGATGCATTCCAGGCCAGTAGTATCCGGCGTTCATCACATTTGCTACCACCATCCTTGGGCCGGCATGGATGCCACATATTCCTTCATGGATTTCCCGGATCAGGTAGTTTGCATCTTCTGGGTCGACGCATCTCAACAACGGCCCTAGGTATGATCTTTGGTACAAGATTCCATCCACCATCTGGTAGTGCTCCGATTTGTACTGAACTTTCCTCGCTTCGGCTTTGTTTTCTGGTAAGATCCCAGACTGGAGGTACATGATTATGGGAGTCATCTAAGATGTCGTTCCCAACTGAATAACGCTTACTTGCCTCAGCGGCACCGATGGATTGCTCAGAACTTTGATGCGCACATCCTTTGCCAAGTGTTCGAAACTGGTGGATGCTAGCTTACTCAGTGCATCTGCTGGTTTATTCTCACTTCGATTTATATGGTGCACCTGGTAAGATTGGAAGTTTTGCAGCAATGCTTTCGCTTGGTCTAAGTATAACGGTATTACGTCTCCTTTGGCGTCGTACTGGCCGTTAATCTGCCCGTCTACTAACATGGAGTCCACATGCGCCTCAATGTGTTTGACTCCCATCTTGATCGCTAACCTCAGACCGGCAAGAAAGGCTTCATATTCGGCTTCATTATTCGTGTTCTTGAAGTCTAACCGGATAGCATACGTGAATTCGTGCTTTTCTAGACTTACCAGCCTAAGTCCTGCACCTGCGCCATCTTCGTTAGATGCGCCATCTGTATATAGTAGCCACGGTTCTTCTGAACATTTCCTTTCAACTCTTTCCATTGCCTTACACTCCCTGTCTTTGTCGCCGGGCACTTCTGTTATGAAATCAGCCAACACTTGGCCCTTGATCGCTGGCCTGGGTCTGAAGACCACGTTGTGGCCTCCCAGTTCTATCGCCCACTTTGCTAACCTTCCAGATATCTCGGGCCTTGCAAGGATGTTGTCGATGTTGTAGTTTGTTAACACGTGAATGACATGGTTGGCGAAGTACTTGCGCAACCGCCTTGATGCATGAATCAGTGCCAGCACTAGTTTTTCCATTATAGCATACCGCGTTTCCGGATCGTTCAGAGTGCGAGACACATAATAAACTGGTGTCTGCACGCCTTGTCGGTCTACGAGCAAAACTGCTCCCACTGCCTTGTCTGACGCCGACAAATACGTCACTAGGGGTTCTCCTTTCATCGGCGTCGTCAGTGTTGGCAATCTTATGAGGCAATCTTTCATTTCTCTGAACGCTTGTTCGGCTTCCGGGGTCCATTGGAACTGGCTTTTCTTCATGCAATTGCGGAGCGTCTTGATAAACGGGAAAGATTTAGCAGCATGGTTGGCTAGGAAACGGTTGAGTGCTGCTAACCGTCCGGCCAACTTCTGCATTTCCTTGATTGTCGATGGCGAAGGCATGCGCTCGATTGCTTGTACCTTTTCAGGGTTGACTTTGAATCCGTCCTTTGTGACGATGAAACCCAGGAACTTTCCTTCCTCCATGCCAAAGGAACATTTCACTGGATTTAGCTTAATACTTACACCGCGCAGTGTGTCAAATGTTTTTTGGATGTTCATCAGCATCGTACTTTCCTCTTTGCTCATAATGACCAAGTCATCCATGTATACTTCGATGTATTTGCCGATAGCATCACTGAACGTTTCGTTCATTAGTCTCTGATAAGTCGCACCCGCATTCTTTAGACCGAAGGGCATTTTGGTGTAGCAATATAGCCCTGTCGGTGTGCGGATTGCGGTTTTGTCCTCATCTTGGATGGCCATCTGAAGGTTGCTAGCGAATCGATCTTGTCATCAATATCTGGTAAGGCATAACAGTCGCGTGAACATGCCTTGTTTAGGCCCTTGTAATCTACGCACATTCTCCAACTGCCGTTTCCTTTTTGTACCATTACTAGGCTCGCTACCCAAGTTTGGTATCGGACTTCTCTGATGATGCCTGCGTTTAACAGCTCCGTGACTTGTTCTTGCATAGCGTCATGCTTTATGTCTCCTAGGTGGCGCTTGGTATGTACCACGGGTTTGGCACTTTCTGAGACATTTAATCTGTGTTCTGCTATGTGCCGTGGAACACCCACCATGTCGGTTGGTGTCCAGGCGAACACATCCATGTTTTCGAAATAACAACTTTTTTAGCGCCGCGCGCGTGAGGTTAGACATTGCAGGGCCCAAGGTGACCGTTTGTTCTGGGTATTTGTTGTTTAGCACCCATTTTTCAGCTTCAGCGCGTGGTGCAGATTTGCTTGCCTTTGCTGGTCTGATTTCGTCTGTTGCCAAGACTTCTTTGCTTGCGTAGATTAGTGCTACCCCTGTTTCTGTTGGGAAACCAACAGCTGAATGCGGCCCAGAGCAAATCATACTAAAATCTCCTTGGGATTCTCTTCCCAACAGGATGTCATGTCTTGAATGTACTGGTAGTACCATGAACGTGATCTCCTCCGTTCTTGAGTTTCTTGCGTCTGAGAGTAGCACCGGGAATGATATCTGGCCGAGAGGAAAAACGGCTTCGTTGCAGAAACCAGTTAGTGGGTAGTCGACTGGTTCTAAGCGCGCTTTTTCCTCTTGGTCAAATTGGTTGAAGCATTGTTCGTAGATGATATCTGCAGTGCTCCCTGGATCGATGAAAATGTAGTCGGTTTGGTAATGACCGATTACACCTGATATGACTATGGGCCTTCTTTCTCTTGGACCTCCTCTCACTATGGGGAAAACAACTTGTCTCTCACGCCA
Source organism: Helianthus tuberosus (assembly GCA_030545235.1). Lineage (NCBI taxonomy): Eukaryota > Viridiplantae > Streptophyta > Magnoliopsida > Asterales > Asteraceae > Helianthus > Helianthus tuberosus. The sequence continues at coordinate 71,945,564 of CM060443.1, forward strand.
AGAGTCGTCTTGTGTGCGCTTGTTATAGTTTTTTCTTGGCTTTCGTGGGCCTCCTTGAACCATGTGAGTTTCCAATTTTCGGAGCTTCTTGTTGTCTGGCCCTTCGTCTCTTCGCTGAATTTGACGGTGATCGCGCTTTCCACCTTTCACCAGATGGGTGAGTCTTCCATCTCTCAGGGCTCTTTCTATCTCTTGTTTTAAGATAAAACATTCATCAGTCAGATGACCTGTGTCCTTGTGAAACTCACAGAAAAGATTTGGGTCTTGACCCCTCTTGTTTCGCATATGTAGAGGAGGTTTGAACTGGTTATTTTCGGTTGACAAGACTTCAGAAAGAGTCTTTGTTAAGGGTGTCCACTGTTTTTCTCTGTTTTCCCTTTTGACCTCTTTGCGATGAGCAATTTGGTTGATTGTATTACGCGCATCTTCTCTTACTGGGCTTCTTTCTCTATGACCGGGTGTTTTCCATGATTGGCCTTTGCCTTTTTTGTTGCGCCGATCATTGTGGTTGTAACTGTACTGACGGTTGTCATCACCGGTCAATTGTTTGTCTGTGCGCGCAATTGTTTTTGTTGCCTCAATGAAGGTTTCCCAGTCATTGGGGCCTCCGTCTCTACCCTTCAATCGTTTGATCAGGTCGTCGCACTTTACTGCCCTCATAAAATGTGCGCGCATCATTTTTTCACCTACATCACCGATTTTGAGGCATTATTTGTATACCTTGTGGTGAAATCTTCTACGCTTTCGTGATCTTTCCTCCATATATTCAGACAGTCGGCCAGATCTCTAGTGTGCCTGCGCTATTGAGAGAAGTGCGCGAGGAACTTGTCTCGAAAATCAACCCACAACTTGATTCTTCCTGCTGGCAGGCTGTCAAACCAGACGCGCGCTGTGCCGACAAAGGTTTGTGCGAAAAGATGACACCAAGTTGGTAGGTTCCAGCTACCTGTGACCCCTGCGCCGTTGAAGACTTGGAGGTGGTCATCGGGATCTGTTAAGCCGTTGTATTTACCTACATTGTGTGGCAGTTTCGTCTTGTCGATATCAGCTGTCGCAATCTCCCTGATGAATTTTGAGTTTTCGGCCATGTCGTCTGGGCGATAGCTCAATGAGTAATCATGTTCTGCTTTTGGATTGTACCCTGCGCGCTTGCGGGGTTTGTACACCTCGTGTTCAGGTGGTAACCTACTGAATACTCTGCTTTCTTTGTACGTCTCATCGTCTTCTTCCTTATAACTGTCCCACTCGTCGTTTATATTGCGCGGACCTAAACGACTTTGCACTGGATTTCGTTGTGGATGAGAATACTGCACATAATTGCTTTCTGTTTCGCCATAGGTATCGCGCGTGTCTTGCACGCTCAGCCTTCTGATGTTTGGTACATGTGCTTTTTCGGGGCGTAAGTTCCATGCATTGGCTTGCTGAGGCATGTGAGTGCTCAGAGACCTTTGCGGTGGGGTAACAAACGCATACTGGTTGGCTTGTGCTTGGAGCAAAGCCTGTTGTGCGCTGAGTTGTGTATAAACAAGGTTTATAGACGCCATTTGTTCAGCATACCAGGAAGCCAGAGTTTTTCCTTCGGGTAACCCTAAAAGTGCAGAGAAGTTCAGTTATGTTTGTTCCGATGGAGCTGAAGGGCCTGCTCCATGGTTTGGTGCTTGAACTGCTGGGGTGTTTGGAGGACTACCCCGGGTGGGGGTTGGAAAGTAGCTCCGTTCGTGGTTTGGTTGATTATCCTGGGTGGGGTGGGTTTGGAAGGTAGCTCCATTAGTGGTTTGGCTAACCACTCTGGATGTGCTTCCGAAGATCTCAAGAAAATCGTTGTGTACTCGCCTTTCTTGGATGGTCTCGTTCCCCTGGACCCTTTGGACACGTGCGGTGTCCGTGATGAGTTCAAAGGAAGAGACTTCTCCGTCCATTTGAGGAGAAGGGGTTGGTTCAGTCATTTTAGAGAGTTTTTGAACAAAAAAGAAGATGAGAGTGGTTTGCAAAAGATGCGGATGGCGCCAATGATGAAACACTGGTTTAATCCAATGATTAACTAGCTGGGTCGTCTCTTCTGTGGGTTCAATCTTGTTACTTACTCTCCAAAAGACTGAGTCCTGCAAAACAGTAACACCGTTAGCTCGTTAAGAGGGGAATATGGGGGTTTCCCTCTTAACCAGGCTCCAGCATGAGAATAAGTTCTGTTCCGAGGAAATGAAACAGTGTGTGTTGAGAGTGAGAGTGAGAGGAATCGAATGGAATTAACCTGAATGATGAAGGGTCTTATTTATAGCTGGAGGGTGAAAGAGGGAGGAGCAACATTGCCAGCTGCTATAGGGCGCCAGCTGTCCGACCAAGGGGAATATCCTCTTGGTCCCCTCTGCTGTGGTCAGGGTAGTGGTACACGTGGCGCGCCTATATTTGCCCATGCTGGAAACATCGTACCGCTGTTGTCGGTCTGCTCCTTGATTTGCTGCAGGCCTACATGGCGCTCGATGAATGGTGACACGTGTTGTCCTTTCTGTCAGAGGGAGCATCTTTGGTGCCACCTTGCCGTCTTCCAGAAGCTTCTGGATTCGCTTGCTGATGTGGGCGCCATGTAGGATGAAAAAGTGGTGTGATCCTTGCCATGTGGGCAAGGAATTGGGACCATACCTCTTCAATCTTCTTCAAACAATTATTTGGCACTCAGTCTCCAAGTTCTTTGGAGATCCAACACTGTACGATTTATTATTCCAGTTTTGAATAGAATGCCCCCCTTCAAAATTTATCTCACATCACCAACCAAGATGCCCAAAACATCAAAAAAGACGCCCTATCTACTTTATAGACCCCAAAAATGAGAACCAGTCACACCATAGGTTCTTATTGTCAAGGAAAATATGTGTGGAGGACGCATCTTCAAAGAAGAGAAGAATATTTATTCCTCCTAAGTAAGAGTAACCAACATTCTGTGATAAAGTATGAAAAGTTCCTTCTTGTCCTTCATACCTCTTAATCTAAGAAAATCATAAAATCACCAAACTTATTCTTTTTTGCAACAAAGATTCGGGCGATGTTGTCATAACCCTTAAACGCCATAGTTAGGTCTTTAAAGTGAAATGTTTGGGAAGATTTGATACAAAGAATGTTGATGATGTGGTTCCAACTTGTTACCAAGTGGCCTAAGAAAATAGAAAGGACTTGAAAGAAATTTAGAAGGAATCTTGAATCATTTTTTCTGCATATCCATTTCATAAATGAAAATCCCATATATTTAGGGTTACAAAAAACTGACGACTACAGTTATGGAGATCATGGGGAAGACAAAACCCCATTTCTTCCTTAACTAAAGGAAACTAAAACAAGGAAAATATAAAATATTAAAAATAGGAACGATAATAAATGTTAATAAGAAATAGTCCAGAGGCATGCATACTTCTTTCGATATGAACGTGAGTAGAGGCGTAGAGCACACATCATTCCCTTCCTCTTGAAGAAACCTTGTCCACAAGGTTGAGAATTCTGGGCACAAAATGAGCAAATTTAATTCCACGGTGAATGTCATTCGACTCTTCCAACCGATTTTGGAGCAGTGACAACGGGCGCCTAGGTGGGTGCCAATCGCGTTCATCGGCTACGCCTCCTCTCGATGTTTCATTGTTCTTTTACGAGTTCCGGTTGTGTTGTTGACATGGTGGATGTAGGACCGGTTTTCGACTCCGAAACGATTGCGAACCGAACGTGTGACGTGCGGAATCCATACACGAACGTGACCGAACACACGAGAACGTACTATAAACGTGATTCTATTGATCGTACGACAATTACAAAGCACCGTGAATCACCTTGGAACACTTTCTCTCTCTAACCTCTAGCTCTCCAAGTCTTCAAATGTGCAAAAGTCTTTAACTCTAACTCTAACACTTCTATTTATAGGACAAGGGATATAATGAGAGAACTCATTATTTACAGAATTGCCACCTTGCCTTTTACTACATATTACAATATAAGCTCTTGATTTAAACTGTTTCAGCTACGACTCGTATTGACGAAGGCGATAGACATTACTGCACCAACAGACTCCCCCTTGGATATTGCCGCAGTCAATCTCGTAGCGTCATGTCTTTCTCTCTCTCTCTGAGTCTTCTTGAAGCTTTAACACGTTTTCATCAACGTAGACTCCCTCTTACTCGAACAGAATCCCCGTGGATCTGTCTTCAGCTTCAGCTCCCCCTTTCAGTAGACTCTTCAGGCTCCCCCTTTCGTCAAGCTTCCGTGCTATTGGGATCGACACCTGGCTTTCCGGATACAAGCTCCTTCAGGATAGTTACCTGGCTCCTTGAATGCACGCTTCCCCTTGCGTTGAGCTCGTCTTCAGACTCCCCCTTAGACTCGGCTATCGGGATCGTAGTCTGGCATCTGCAACTCTCAAACATTTATAAGTAAAAATGTTTTGAATGTTCCAGGATTGATGACCTGGCTCTCTCAGCTTATGCTAAAATATTTCAACAGTGAAAGTTTTTTTTTTGATTGACCAGGAATCGTGACCTGGCTCTTAAAAACTTTTAATCAAGATCCTGGCTCTAAAATATAATAATATGAATATATCCAGGATTACTTGATTCTCTCCCCCTATCAACAATCTTCATAGATTTGGCAGATTTAGTGATCAGGATCGGAAACTGACTCTTTTTCATTAGATTTTAACAATATAAGCATCCAAATCCCTCACAGTTAATCATCCAAGTCCAAATTAATGACCTTGGAGATCTCACAAACTGTTTTTGAATTTTGATTTTAAAACTACAAGTTTCAAATTAATGAACTTGTTTATTTTCAGAAACATGATCAGCATACTTAGATTTTGAAACTCAGCATTCAGACATCGGTTGTCGAAACTAAAGTGAAATCAAATTTTTTTGTATTTTTCTGAAATATAAAGCAGTAAAGAAATATTTACAAACATATTTACAGACAATATTTTTGTTTGAGTTCGTATCAGAGGATCATATCAGTTTATTTCAAATCACTAGTACCGTTGAGCTTTAAACACTTTAAGTTCTAAACGATTCACTTAGATTGTCAGTATACTGATCCACTTAAATTTTTACACAAAGTTCAATTGATTCGAGATACGATATTTAGTGTTTTAAGGACTTAACTTATTCGCGTGTCCCACCTCAGAATATACTCCCGTATCAAAATTCCCTAGATTCAGTCTTACAGGTGAGTATACCAATTTGATATCTGTATTCTGGGTGACAACCGTAAAAAATACAGGTATCCGTACAATTAATTAATATTGATTAGTGCTTAAGGACTGTGCTGAATTACAATTAATGACTTAAACTGCTTTCTGATTACTGCAACATACTTACATGTGCATCACATATTACATAACGTCATCTCATTATCACATGCAAACTTTACTGACATACATGATGCACAAAGCACAGTTAGCAGATAACTTAGAAAAATGCTGACGATGTTCAGTACATAGACAAACAGTGTTTTGAGACCTCGTATGGGCCAGGGACAAGGTACTACACTAGCATGGAGTGTAGGGAAGTAAGGACCATAAAACTGCTTCACTAGGTGATAGTTTAAGTGCCGGAAAGTGCCTAAAACCAACATAAAGTGCAGAATTCTTCATATTTCAGCAAAATTCAGCAATTTAACAAGCTTGTAACATGCAAAAATATGGCAAAATGGTCCTGAATGCTTTCCTAAGTGTCGGGAATCAAAAGTGTCACAAAAGAGTACTTAAAGATCACTAAACGGAATAGTTTGACACTTTAACGAACCGGTATCTAACCGAACAACCGGACACTACCCGAAACACCAAAATTACACTAGAAGCATTGTTTTAGTGTTTCTAAGCTAGTTATGATCCCCGAACACCCTAACATACTATATGAAACATGTTACACTTAAACACTAAACATTATACTTAACTTCTAACTATTTAATCTAAATAGATGGTTCAATTTTACACTTAACCCCCCCATGCTTAGGGGTGAGCAAATTTAGGTCCGGACCGAAAATAACCGAGAACCGAACCGAAAATATACCCAACCGACCCGAACCGAAGTACCTAGGTATTTAGATCGGTTCCAATTTTTCATATAAAATAGGGTCGGGTCGGGTCGGTTCTCGGTTTTTTCAGGGTGAAACCCGACTTGGACCTATGGACCGGAACCGACCCTATATTTAGGGTAGTGAATCGGTTCTGTATTTTATGTTTGATCGGTTCTCGGGTCGGGTCGGGTAATGGTCGGGTAGGGTCGGGTTTTTCCTTTTGCTCACCCCTACCCATGCTAGTAATCGGTCACCAAAGGTGGCCCACCCTTGATCTCCACAATCTTGCTAGATATTGCATAATCTCAAATGATTTAGTGGAAGATTAAGATGTGTACTTAGGGAAACATAGGAACCAATGGACAAAACTCTAAAATGGTTATAAGAATACATGAACTCACTTCATCTTCTTCACACCACACCTCTCCTTCTCTCTCCCTCCCTCTCGGCCGAGAACCAGCACCACCACCATCATCACTTCCATTTCATTCTCAACCATTTCCAAGTATACTCAAGGTGTAAGGAGCCATAAAAGAAGGTTTGGTGGTCTTGGATCTTGAAGGACCTCTCCCGATTTCTTTTATCCTCCACATTTGTCATCACCATCTCTTGTGTTCATCCCTAGCCTTTGTGCTAGTTGTAAGACTCTCATAATCCTTATTTACTTCATATGTAGTTGGTTAAAAGATGTAGTATGTTGTTAAACATGATGAACACTAAAAGACATAATCATAAATATCTAACATAAGCTTGTCATATGATGAACTCTTGATGAAACAATGTTGTTTAGTGTATGTATGATACTTGATTGTTGTTTTCTTGAGATTATGATGTTGATCATCATAAGGAACTTGCTAGATTGTGATTAAACACATGATCTAGCAAGTGAGAGGATGATTATGTGACAAAACAAGATGATCATCCTCATATATAAGCATGAACTTGAATAATAAAAGTTGTTTTCATGTGATGATGATTTAAACAAAATACAAGTCTTGTGAGTGGATGATTTCTAAAATAGTTTTCCGAAGAAACCAAGCTAAATCACGAAGAGTTACATGAACATTGTTTTAAAAGGAACTAATCATGTTTCTAGTGTTGAAACAAGTATAAGAACACTTTGCTTACAAGAAGAATTCAAAAGAATGATTTTTGAAAAAATCATCTAACAAGTTATAAACACACTTTAAAGGGTAACTAAGTCTACTAAACATACTACCAAGTTACTACAAGTTTTTATGAAAACTCAAGTTCACGAATATTGTGTAGATAGCTTCGTTTTAGCACTTGGTAAGTGTAGATTGATTGTTGATTGTTTATGATGATTTTTGAAAAGAAAATGATATGCTTTAATAGCATGGACACCTCCATTTTTAGGGGAAACTATGGCAAAATTTTCTAAAAATACAAACACTTAGAAAAATATTTTCTAAACAAGTATTTACAAGTGAGTTTTAACCATGGTTTTCAATATAAACTTTGCCATAGATTTTGTTACAAAAATACAAGTATCAGAGGTTGGTTTTTATAAATAAAAATGGATAAATATGTATTTAGAATATATATTTACATTAATAACACATTGTGTGTGATTATTTGTATACTTGGTGTAATAGTTATGTTATTTTAGGACTTAAAGTAATATAACTTAACAAAACACCAAGAATTTACAATCCAAAATAATACCAAAAATCACAAGGAATAAATATATAAGTTACACACTTAATATTGTGAAATCGAACGCAAGAACGTAACTTACAAAATATTCCGGAAAATACCGTTATAAATATGTTTTTGGTAAATATTATTTTGGATACAAGAAACGAAAATATGATTTTTGTAAATATTACCAAGTTATATCATATTTTCGACAAGGAGAAAATATATTGTTTTTTGAGAAGTAAAAATATATTTTCCTAGAGTATTTAGAAGATATATGATTTTTGAGGAAAAATATATATTTTCTTGAAATACATTATTTTTGGACAAAATAAGTTATATATATTTTCTAAGTTAGACTTAAAAATATATATTATTTTAGAACTACAAATACAAGAATACGAAGATACATGTATGAGATACCCCCATCCTTGGGAAGGAAATACGAAAATAAATACTTGAGAAGTATTAATATAGAAATATTGCTTAAACAATTATTCCAAAACTAAATATAATTTAAAGTTAAAATGATTATTATTTTAACAAGTAATTATAACTTGAAATAATATTGGGAACATAAGAAACGTAACTCAAAAACGTTAAACTCTAAGCCAAGGCACGGCCCGTTCGTCTAATAGACAGTAGTACATTGTAGGTAGTCGTGTTTGCTGAAGAGATTTGGGTTACGATTCTGAAGACGCAATACTGTGAGTTCATGTCCCCCTTTTCTTTAAACTGTTTTGTTTTATACTTCGGGGGTGAAATACATGTTACAATTGTTTACCAACGTTTTATACATGGTATGGTTAGCTAAGGAGGGTTACTGCTAGATCATGTGAAAGGTGGGTATAACACTTAAGGCCATTAATCCTCGTCATAGGACCGAGGGACATGAGTGATAGATCTATTTGGGTGTAGCGAGCCCACACCCATGGGGACCAGGGTGGCCCATAGGGTGACTATGTCTTCCAGCCGGAGGCCCGGTACAAATTTGCTAGGTTTGAGTTTTCCTGCACCATTTCACACATATCAATGGCCTTGCAAACCATTGGTGATCTGTTTTTCCTTATTGCTACATACCAGGGACATACATACATACATACATACATACAAACATACTTTAAAGGTTTATTCATACACGAACACATGAACTCGCTCAACTTTTGTTGATGTTTTTCAAATTACATGTATTTCAGGGAACTAAGTGGATCTGGCAGGTGTTGCATGTTTTCAAGCTGCGTTATAAATAAAAGATGTCATCCAAGTCTTTAGGGTTTAGGAGATGTATCTTACTCCGGGACGAGATACATGGTCCTAAGCTCGAGTTTGTTTAAGATATTTTGTCGAGTCTTTATGAACTCATTAAAACATGTTGTGGTTTGTAACTTAAATTGGTGTCAACGTTTCAGACAAGTATGTTGTGGTATTTTCAAAACTTAATATATGGGTGAACATCTTATGGTTTTATCATTTAGCATTGTTATGATTGAATGCTATGGTATTAAGAAGTTACACCAATAATCACGCTTCCGCAAAAGTCAGGGTGTGACATAATGCGAGATCTTGAGAGCTCAGGTATGAACTTCTGTTCAATCAAAGAGATGAAGGCTCGACTTAAGGTGTGTTCCCTTTAGGGAATCTTTTCTTCAACTACAATTGATTCATATCTTTCGATATTTTTCAATTTTTGTGCAGAGGGTAAGCTTTAAAAGCGCGTAAAGTATTATACGAGGTCTAGGCCATTGCTTCCGCAATATCAGAAGACCAGGTATAATACCCCAGATTTCAAACAGTATAAAGACCTAGTATCTCAGAATCAGGCAATCTCTCAAACAAGATTTCGGGAGTTACCCATATATCCGAGAGATGTTCCCCACGAGATAAGTAAGTATTTGATATTTAGGTTTATATCTCGAAAACAATCTACTAAGCATGTAAAAACCTACTGGCATATCATCAGTGAGACCGTTTATCACATTTTAACTTTCCATTTCTTTAGCGTACTGTGATTGTCTACTGATGTACTATCATTTCCTCTTTTTACACAAAAACTCATTTTTGAATTTTATCATGTTTTTGGCTTTTTCAAAATTTCTAATGTTTTTGAATTTTCTGAAAAATTTCTTACTCCCCCTAAAATTCAAAATATTTAAAGAAAAATTTATAACCGATGTAGATAGCTTTGTCTCACCATCCATTTTCTGTATCTCATGCTCTGTTTTGCAGAAAATATACCCCCATGATTTACAACCCATTGATTTTCGACAGTTTGAAAACCGTTTTTCAATCTTGTGAAAGTAATCATGTTTGTTCCGCCGTGAGGGTTTCGGCATATTCACTCAACATATTTTTGAAATTTTTCAAATTTTTGACAAAATAAAAACATATTTTTGGTTTTTAAATTTTTCAGTTTTTAGGGTTTTGAAATATTGTTTATTTATGTACAAAAATCAAACAAACTCCCTGATTAACAGTAGCAGGGACCAGCAGCCTTCTCCTCTCCTTGTGCCAGGCTGCTCCGATTTTCATTCTCACAGTCTTCAATTTTCTTGAGTACCTGCACATTCAACTATTGAACTATTTGAACAATTTAGCCCAGGTCTGTTTGACCTTAGGCATTTCAACACAAAATGCATCATTCAACTTCGGAAAATCTTTGTCATTTTGTACAAAGACTTTTTCAATTTTGACATCATCTTTTTCTTCATTTACCGAAGTCATTTGTTTCTTAACTGTCCATGTTTGACCTTTTGGAGTACCTCTTTTGTAAAAATGTGAATCTTTTTGAACATTTTGATTCTGAACAACAGTTGGTTTCCAAAACTGTTATGGTTTTGTTGCATCGACATTTGTTCTCCAACTTTGTGTTGTTCTAAATCTGGGTGTGTGAGAATTCCAGGTCTGTCTTGAATCGAACCTATTTGGGTTTGATTTCCATATTTGATTCGAAGCAAACTTATTTGTATTGTACCTCCAAGTTTGTTTTGAATCAAATCTGGTTGACCTTTGTTTCACATCCTCAGATTTCTGTTTCTCAACATCATCAGACTTCTTTTTCTCAACATCAACAGGTTTCGGATTTGGACACTTGCGTGCAAGATGTCCAGTTTGATCACATTTGAAACATGTTCTCTTTGAAACATCTTTCACCTGTTGTTTTTGCACTTTCTTTTGAGCATAGAACTCTTCATTAGACTGTCATCTAAATTGGTGTTCTTTCTCTTCTTCAGAACTTGTTCCGTGAACAAAATTCATTTTTGTTTGATAATTTGGCGTTTCATTTCTTTTCCAATTCTTCTTATAACCCAACCCAACCTTCATGTTTTTCTTCTTGACACCAGGTTTGTTATAAAAAGTTTTGTGACCTTTTCCAGCAAACTTTGGAATTTCAGATTTTTCAATTTCAACCATTTTGAAAACTTTATCAATCTTTTCTGAAATCACATTCTGAATCGGGAATACAATATCTAAGAATAATTTGTCCGATCCAATCATGGTATAAACCAATCCTTTTGAATCATCATTTAAATTTTTCCTAGATTTTGAGTTTTTCAGATATTCTTCATGAAAACTACCTTCATTTTCATCCCGTGATTCAAATTTACCTGTTTCAACTGATTCTTCTTTCAACACACTTTGAACGACCTTACCTACCACCTCTGAATTACTTGAATCATCAGATTTGGAATAGGTTACGTCAATGTTATCTGGCAATTGATCAACCATGTTGAAAGCTTTTTTGACTTTCTCATCATCATAAAATGCAAACTTTTCCGGTGGTGGAACTTGATGATACTCAGAACCAATACCCTTTTTGTTTTACTCAGAATCATCATCACCCGGTTTTATGTCGAAAATTCTTTCAAGCACATATGATGACACATGATAACTTTTTAAGTTGTTGTTATCCTGTTCTAAATCGGCTATTTGACGCTTCAACTTAGCAACATCCTCAATATAAGAATTAACAACTTGTTGCTTTATTGAATATTGTCGCTTAAGCGTATCAGTTGTTTCAGAACAGTATCTCAATCTGGATTGAACAAGTTTCATTTGACACTTCACATCTTCATATGACTCTTTTGTAATGTGATAAGCCAATTTTATTGAATCGTATTCCTTTTTCATTTCTTGAAATGCATTTTCTTTTTGTAAACATTCTTCTGTCATTTTCGAAACTTTATCTTTCAAAATCTCATTTTCTTTTTCTAAATTCTTGCATTTTTGTGTTAGTTTTTCATCATTTTCTTTTAAAACTTTTTCGTTTTCTAACACTCTTTGCATTTATTTTTTAAAACTTTTCGATTTTAGTGAATTCAAGATCTCTTGTTCTGAATTTTTCATCTTTTTCAGTACAAGCACTGTACGTTTCCATGTATTTCATGCACTGTTCAATAGTTTTTAAGATTTCAGATTCATATTTTACCTCAGTGATTGGCTCTTCGGTGTTCTTTGCTGCATCTGTCTAATCAACATCTTTTTCATTTCCTTCACCAACACCAGCGTCATCACCAGCTTCCAAACACTCATCCTTCACTTCTCCTTCTTCTTTCTTCTTGTCTTCCTCAACAGCCTGCTGTTTTTCAGTAGCAGCTTCTTTCACAACTTCTTCATTCACAACAACTTTTTCTTCAACCTTCTCTTCTACTTCTTCAGCCACTTTCTTTAACTCATCCACCATAGACTCAACGTTTTTCTTCATCCCTTTTCCTCAGACTTGATGTCATTACATCACGAATTATCTTGTCTAGTCTTTTCAGATAAGTTTTATCTTTCGCAACATTTGAGTAATATTCACCGGATAGAGGAATTACTGCAAGAACTTCATCATGGATTATATCCTTCTTGTGAACAACAGGTTCACCATTTTTGTTGACATAACATTCTTTCTTCTTGTCCCATCTTTTATTGCTTACAGCTTCTTCATACTCTTCATGCATTTTATCAATCCTGCACCCTGCAAAGAATATTTCTCTTTCAGTTTTCTCTTTCAGAATCTCTTCTCTGTTTTTCATTTTCATTTCAGCCATGACGTTTCTCGTTTATCAACTCGAATCACCTTGATTCTCCTGAAACTAACAAACAACAATGATTAGATTTAAAAATTATCAAACTGCTGAATAGGACGGGTATCCGATCGTGTAAGTCAACAGTGACAATAATCAGTGCTGTCCGATCGGGTGGGGATGTTGTCCGATCGGGTGGGATGCTCTGATACCACTTGTAGGACCAGTTTTCGACTCCGAAACGATTACGAACCGAACATGTGACCTGCGGAATCCGTACACGAACGTGACCGAACACATGAGAATGTACTATAAATGTGATTCTATTGATCGTACGACAATTACAAAGCACCGTGAATCACCTTGGAACACTTTCTCTCTCTAGACTTTCTCTCTCTATCCTCTAGCTCTCCAAGTCTTCAAATGTGCAAAAGTCTTTAACTCTAACTCTAACACTTCTATTTATAGGCCAAGGGATATAATGAGAGAACTCATTATTTACAGAATTGCCACCTTGCCTTTTACTACATATTACAATATAAGCACTAGATTTAAACTATTTCAGCTACGACTCGTATTGACGAAGGCGATAGACATTACTGCACCAACAGTGGAGGGATGAAGACACGAGCCGAAATTATGGCCGGTTTGATTTGTAGGTTCGAAAAGGGATGCTGAGAGGGTGCAAAGTGTTCGGGAGATGGTGTGGGTTTAAGTACCGGTACGAATGCGGGTTTCTTTCTATTTTGGTTTCAAGAAAGAAGAAGATGGTGATGTTTGCATTCATTCACCCTCCAACCAATACATTCAAGGAATAAAAAAAGGAGGCTGCTAAGTCATAAAACACTCCCGTAAATCAATCCACTAATAATGGAGATGATATTATTAGACAAAGCAATAAAAAAGATCCTATAATTACTAAAATATCCTTTACTCCCCCTCAAGTTGGAGCGTGTAGGTCACGGACGCCCAACTTGCAAAGTAGAGTTTGAAGATGTTGGGCTCCCAAAGGCTTTGTAAATAAATCAGCGATCTGTTGTTTTATATTGATGTGCAGCGGTAAAACCTTGTGGGATTTGACTCGTTCTCGAATGATGTAGCAATCCATCTCAACATGTGCAGTCCTTTCGTGAAAAAACGGGGTTATTGGCAATGTGCTTATCTGCCAAATTGTCACAAAAGAGAGGCGTGTCTTGGTCTTGAGTGGCTTGTAGGTCAGTGAGGAGCTATCGGATCCAAAGGACCTCGCTAACGGTAGTAGCCATAGAGCGGTACTCAGCTTCGACTGAAGAATGAGAAACCACCGATTGCTTTTTTGTTTTCCAAGAAATTGGTGCTCCACCGAGAAGTAGAACATAACCAGTTCGTGAACGCACTATAATTTTCAACCAAGCCAATCAGCATCATAAAAAGCAGAAATATTTAAACCACCAACTTTGGGTAAAAGAATAACTTGACCAGGACTAGACTTGAGGTAGCGTAAGATCCAATTGGCACCTGTCAAATAATCCTCTCTTGGACCAGAAACAAACTAGCTTAACATGTTGACAGAGTACGCGATATCCGGTCGTGTGGCTTGTAAATAAAGAAGCCTACCAATGAGATGTCGATATTGTTGCACATCAACTTTATGGCTTTCTTCACATTGATCGAGCTTCAACCCTTGTTCCATGGGAAAAGAACTCGGTCGACAGCCAAGCATGCCACTATCTTCAAGCAAATCTAACGTGTATTTACGCTGGCTCAAGGCTAACCCATCTGTGGTACGGGCAACTTCAATTCCCAAGAAATACTTGAGCGGGCCAAGGTTCTTGACGCTGAATTTTTTATCAAGATATTGCTTTGTTTCTTGAATTTTAGTAGCATTATTTCTGGTTATAATCACATCATCTACATAAATAAGGATGGCCACAAAGGTAGCTCCATCCTTGAAAATGAACAGAGAATGATCTGCATGAGATTTCTTGTAACCGGTGGCAATTAGAGAAGTGGTAAACTTGTGGTACCAATTCCGGGAAGCCTGTTTCATACTGTAAAGGGACTTACGATGTCGACAAACACGAGAGTCCCCCATTTTTTAGAAACCCTGTGGGAGCTTCATATAAACTTCTTCATCTAAGTCACCATGTAAAACGCGTTCTTGATGGATCAACCATTCTTTCTTAACGGCAACCACAAGCAGGGTGCGAATGGTAACTAACTTAGCAACTGCAACAAAGGTTTCATGGAAGTCAACACCTTCCATTTGAGTGTAACCCTTCCCCATGAGACGAGCTTTATATCTTTCGATTTCACCATTCGGTTTGTATTTAAGCTTGTACACCCATTTAGAGTCGATTGCCCGTTTGCCATCCGGTAATGTTTCCAAGGTCCAAGTCTTGTTTTCTTCAAGAGCCCGGAATTCTTTTTTCATGGCTAGCTTCTAGTTTTCATTCTAAATAGCCTTGTGAAAAGATTTCGGCTCATTATGTTTAGTAATAGCCGTTAAAAACGCTTTGTGTGAGTTTGAAAAATTTTCATAAGAAATATAATGGGCTAAGGGATGTGTTGTGGTGTTCAAAGATTCTTGATTGGAAGCGGGTGCGCTGTGATTGATGGATGGTGGCAGATTCACGTGAAAAACATCGAGTCGTTTAGGTCGTGTTTTAATTCTTTGTTGTATGCTTGGTTCTGGTTCCTCAATGTTCACAGTTTCAGTTTGTTCTTCATCATGTGTACCATTTTCTTGTTCCATGTGGGTATCAGATTCATTTGTTTCATTAGATATATTGACATTTTCAACTTGTGGATTTTCATATGGTCTTTGTAGGTTCGGCCCATATGTAGGTTCTTCACTTACATCTGGAGTGTTTTGTTGATGAGGGTTTTGTGGCCCTTCAATTTCGAGTTCTTCATAATACCAAGGGGGAAAGTTAAAAAGTTTCTCATTCTCTAGTTTATCAATTCGATCCGAATTCCCGTAAGGGAACACATTTTCAACAAATTTCACTTCCCTTGAAACAACTATTTTGTTATTGATCATGTCGAATATCTTGTATCCCTTTGTTCCCGGTAAATACCCTAGGAATACCCCTGGACTCCCCCTTCTCGATAATAAGCAAGACACCCAAATACCCTCATGTGCTCAAAATTTGGCCTTTTGTTCAAACAATATTTTAAATGGAGTTTTGTTGTCTATGGGTTTGGAAGGAAGCCAGTTGATTATGTAAGCTGCTGACAAGACACATTCTTCCCAAAACCTTTTTAGAGGATTTGCCTCTATACGAAGGGCTTGTGCGGTTTCAAGTTAGTGCCTGTGCTTCTGTTGCACAACACCATTTTGTTGCGGTGTGTGAGGACAAGTGGTCTCGAGTATTATGCCTTGTTCAACATAAAAATCATTCATGCGACTTGAAACAAATTCTCCCCTGTTGTCACAGCATATCCTTTTAATCATTTTGCCAAATTGAGTTTTTACCATCTTGTGAAAACCCATTAGAGCATCGCTTGCCTCATACTTGTGTTTCAAGAGAAAAACCCAAACGGATCGACTATAATCATCCACAATTGTTAAAAAATAGCTCTTCCTAGTAAGTGAAGGAGTTCTATACCTCCCCCAAATGTCACAATGTATTAAATCAAAGCACTCTTTGGTTTTGATGGTGCTCTTGGGAAAAGGTAATCTAGTATGTTTGGCTTTTGTACAAGAATCACAATCTTCAGTTTTAAAGGACGCCTTTTCGAAAAAATCAAGATGGGAAAGTTTACTGCTAGAGGTGTGGCCTAGCGTCTTATGCCACACATCCACGGTAACCACCGTTGCACATCTTTCACTCTGCCCCGCCCTGATCCGATACAGTCCATTTATACATTTACCCACTCCAATCAATTCCCTCGAGCGCAAATCTTGTATAAAAAAAAAATCTGGATAAACGGTTATGGAGCATTGATGTTCTCTCGATAGTTTTCTTACGGATAAGAGATTACATCTAAACTTTGGAACATGCAAGACATCTTTTATAATGATCCTGTTTGGCAAACGACTATTCCCTTTACCGGTAACGGGCACAGATTCGCCATTTGGTATTAACACCGATGGCTCACTAGTCGAAGTCTTTTTCTTATCGAGCCATTCGGTATATTGTGTTATGTACTCGGTACATCCCGAGTCCAAAATCTAGTCGTCTCCTTTATTTACCTTCCCTGCAATGTAACACCCCGACCGCGTAATACAACAAACCGCGGCAGAAACGTCGGGGAGTCATGTCACAGAATCATTGTTTCACAACACATGGTATTTGAAGTTTCGTTTTATTTCATTAATAGACTCGTCGTTTTGATACAAACCAATTAAATACAAACAATTGTCTTTCAAGTTTTAAAGTCACTAAGGCCCGCGTCCATCCTATATGAAGCAAGCAATCAACAATCGTCACATAATAGAACCTGAAAAATATGTGAAAAAAAAACAGTCAGCATAAAAATGCCGACGAGTACATAGGTTTTGTATGTCAAATCCATGGCTTTGAACTCATATTGCAATACCTCGTCCAACTTCGAAATTCGACGAGTATAAATATTGAAATCAAAAAGTGGTTGATATTGCAATATGTTTCATCAGCTTTACAAGCTGATATAAGTAAAACCAAAACCCTTGTAGCCATGAATCTTGACTGAAAACAATTGTCTTTGTAAAACCAAGTAGTAAATCGTCTTGAAAGTAAACATTGTATGGTTTATATCTTTAAGTAAACATTGTTGTGTGACATCGTTTGAAAACATTCGTTCAAGTGATCTACATAATGCTACGACATGTAATGTGATAAAAAAACTTATATATAGGAAGTACCAGCGGCGTATCCACCATACTTTTATCACATTACACCCGTCTCGTATCTAATCACTTACCATAAACTAATCGTCCAAATCTTCCGTGTTATAAACCACCGTTCAATCGCCCATGTTATAAACAAATCGTCAATCGTCCGTGTTTTAATTGTGAAATAAAACTTTTGGTCGTTCTTTAATGAATACATTCAAACCTGTGTGACTCGACTATGACACCCATGGGGTATCTTTATATCACAGCCCCCGACCCCATCCTGGGAGCGGGAGCCGCGAGCCAGTCAGATGGTACCGGTGTTTATTAATTTGGCAGCAGAAATTTTCATCAGGACCGTAGTTAGGAAATATTTTTATCAGAGTTAAACACCAAAATGTTTGAAATAGATAAATGGGATAAAACCCAAGTTTTCTTTACAATACATTTATAGAGATAAACCCTAATTATTGAAAATAAAATCTCTTTTTTTTTATTTAGGTAACTTTTATAGCCACTTTTCTAAGCCTCCATTGCTCTCCAGCTGGCTTCTATTTGGCTTTCACATTTTCTTACCCGAAACGCGTTTAAAAACATTTTATTAGCAAGAAATACTGGCGAGTGAATCCCAGTTTAATCAAAACAGGTTTTATCATTTCACAAGATTGAGAGCGATTACAATGTTTATATCTACACAATTACTCATTCTGTATTGTCAATCCTGACTGGTGGGTCATATTACACATTGGCTATCTCGTTATCCAATGGTAATGTGTTCCACATTTTGTATACAAAACCCCAACATACCAGCAGTAATTGAAGAATTACAAAGACTCAATCACTGCTATTTATAATTTAAAATAATTACGGTTTTGTAAAAACAGTTTATAAAAAGGTTTACAAAAAGGAGATTACTCAAATTGCTATTTTAGGTATTTCCTTGTGACTTCTTGGTTATAATCGATTAATTAAACAATGCACACGCGTTAGTATAATAACCCAATTTACATTAGTTATACCCTCTCGAAGACAGAACTCCAACGACTACATTGGGCAGAGCCTCGACAGCCGTTACGGAGCACTAGATCAATCGGGCAGCGTATCTAATACGTAACCGGGGGTTATTATACTTACAACGAGGCAAAGCTTTGCTAATTAGTGGGTATAATTCCCGGATATTACTTCGACTATTAGAGAAATAGAGAGAAATTCTAGAATGAACGATTTGTGAACTGAAGCTCGAACTCTTTATATATAGGCTGGAAATAGGGGCGGCTCGCGCCCCACGAGAGATACACGAATGGCCTTCGCGGCCCGCGAGCGATGTAGGTTAGGCTGTAGGCTTGGCGAGTCACCCGGGTAGCCTTCACACGCGTTGGGACACATGGTGCAAGCGGGTTCCGCCTGGTGTCACTATGTCACGCCCCGCGACAGACCTAGGGAGATGGGTCGCGGCCCACGAGAACCCTTAGAAATTGTTTTTATTTGATCTTTAATAATATAAAGGTTATTTGGGTTCGTTTGAGCGTATACGGGTGTATTTAGGAGCGTTTAGGGTGTTTTATGAGGGATGTTATACTATTTAATAAAATATATAATGTACGCGTGTTAAGTATAGTAACCCAATTCAACTTTATCAATATGTCATGAGACAGAACCCCAACGTACTTAGTCGGACAGAGCTTTGACATGTGTTGGTGGGTCCTAAATCAATCGGACAAGGTATCGACTCGGTGTTCAGGGGTTACAACACTTAAAACGGGGTAGGGCTTTGGAGTATTATAGGTTTAATAAAAATATAATTATAGAAATGAGAGAGAGAGGGGCGAGACATAGGAAAAAGTGAAAGACTGAGCAAATGCGTAGTCTATTTATATTGAAGTTCAAAGATTGAGTGAAACTTACTTCCACGTAATCAGCCTCTTAGTTCAACATCTGTCATTCTATTGATGTCATTAATGTAAAACGTGGCATCCTTTCTTACCCAGTAAGTTTTCATGCACCTATGTGTGCATGTATAATATAGAATATTACTTGGCGTGGCATTTAAATGTACCCAACTTCTGGAAACTTAATGTTCACATACATATAATATTTACTTTACATTTTAGCTTTAAATATATATGTATTTGTCTAAGGTAAGGATAAAGATTATATTATATTATACTATCTATAAAATATACATATACATTATAATTAATTGTTTATTTGTGTTGCTTCATAAACGATGTTTTTGATCAATGTTTTAAAAACCGGTTTTTAAATTAAACCGGATTAGGCTAAAAAATGGTTCAATCGGTTGAATCAGGTTGTACCGAGCGGTTCAACCGGGTTGACTAGTTAATTATATAATTTCATAAATTACAACATAACTCAAAAGTTAATCAAAAAATGTATTATTACATATTAAAAGATAATGCAAAAGCTAATCCATAATAAAAAAATAATTCAAAATATATTTGAAAATCATTCAATTTTCCAAGAAGGTCATGATTACATAAAAGATAAAATTTACTATTATCACTATCCTCATCAACTAAAGGATAACTATTTTAGTTTCATACAATATTAAATAAGAAGTTTTAGTTATGAATAATTATAATATACAAAAATTACGTAACATAAGTGTTATGGGCCATTTTCTGAACATATATCCTGACTAATATTCTACTTTTGATTGTTTATTTGTGATCATGATACCGGATCAGAATATTGGTAACATCCTGATGTGATATTCTGGTAATGACTAACTTAATAACGTGTAGATTAGAAGGTGTGGGTCCCTAATGGTCAAGTGGACCTCTTCTCCTTAAGACTCGGGTAAACCAGTTATATGAGAGACGTTGAACCCGGAAGAAGTGGACTACAACGTTCACTTGAGGAATATTCGAAGCATCCTGGTTTAATAGGATAGTTAGTTGATTTCGTTTAACTATAAATAGATTGATCGGATCAGATTAAGTCACTCACTCTCTTTCGTACACTTTACTCTCTAGCTACTAGCAATCACTACACACAAACACTTGTACTCAAATTACATTGTAACACCTAGTTGATCCGCATCATATCCAACACTGTATCCTGATATTTGAAGCAATAGAAGAACAAGGCACCTGCGATTGTCAGCTCCCGAGGTTTTGTGCCGGCGATCTAGTTTGATCAAGGGATTTCCTCGTACATCTCATGTCACCCTTTACATTTTTTGCTCATTGTTTGATCATAGATATAGCTCTATATCCTGAGCCGTATCCTGAAACTGTTTTTGCAAATAACTTGATTAACATATTTTCGACACACATTTCTAGCACACTACCTCACTTAACTAATTTGATCACTTAATTGCTTCGGTAATTTTTGACCAAAACAATTTGGCGCCCACCGTGGGGCAAGTGGTGCTATTTCTACTAAAAGCTTTTGCAAAATCGTTACTTGGTTTTCTATTTTCGAAACTTTTTGCCACACTATTTTCAATGGCCTCAAGATCAAACATGAGCTCTTCCACCGTGTCTGCTACAACCTCTGCAACAATTGGTTCGGTGCTCCCACCACCTCCTCCGAGAATGCAAGCCTCTTCGCAAGGAACTTAAAGTCATGTGGCTCGGGATGTTATCCCTGCTCGCAATGTCCAGGGATCCGGTCCTGTTTTAGCTTCTAACGAAGAGATTTTAAATTTGTTTGGTAGTGTACAGGAACAGATGAGGCAGCAGCAGGAGACCAACCAGATGCTGATGAGAGAGATACAACTCTTGAAGTCTGGCCCGAGTCGGCCTGCTGAAGATACTGTCACTCCCTTGCAACCCAGGGCTTTGAACTTGAGTTCTGCAGTCTATACTGAGGATAATCGGGGGAATATTGTGCCTAGCCATTCCCATAATCATACTCCTGAGATACCTTCTTTAGTAAGAGTATCAACTGTGAGGAGCTCAGGATATGCTTCAGGATATGGCCAGAACCCCCAAGCTGGTAATGTATCTAATAATAATAATACTCTTGCTACTAATGGTGTTGGATCTTTGCAGGATGCAGGTATGACATCAGCATTTTCCAGGGAGCTTCAAAAACTGAAGGACATGATATCCAGTGTACCTGGGGTGGTTCAGCCAATTCCTGAAGTATCCCAGGACAGCCACAGGATATCCCGGTTTGCATATCCTATTTGTGATGCTGAAATCCCAAAAATATTTCAAACCCCCAACATGAAGCTCTATGACGGAACTACGGATCCTGAGGAGCATATTGCCCAGTATAGGGAAAGGATGGAAATCAACCCTATCCCTCCAGACCTCAAAGAAGCATGCTTGTGCAAGGGTTTCGGTTCTACCTTAATAGGATCAACCTTAAAATGGCTGTTAAATGTTCCTCCTCACTCGATTACTTCTTTTGCTCATTTAGTTAATTTATTTAATAGTCAATTTTCTTGCAGCCGCAGTTTTTAGAAATTAACCAGTGACCTTTACAGGATAACTCAAGGACCTCAGGAATCCTTGAGGGATTATGTGAACACGTTTAGTCGGGAATCCTTGGATATCCCACATCTTGATGTTGCAACGGCCGTGCAAGCGTTCAAGATGGGGTTGCAAAAAGATTCTCAATTTTACCAGGATCTTGTAATGAATCCCTGCAGGAATCTGGACGAAGCTCGTAACAGGGCTTTGAGATACATTCGCCTGGAGGATGATAAAAAGATGCAAGAGAGGATGAATTCGTCCACAACCTATGAGTCAACCAACAGGAAATCAGAATCCTCGTATAAACCATACCGTTCTAAACCGTATGGCAGAAATGATGGCAAAAAAGTGAATGCTGTTGAAGACGAGGATCCTGAGGAGTATCCCGAGTTGTCTGAATATTGTTTTTCTGTTAACATTCCTGAACTGATGTATGCTATGCAGGGTTTAGGAGACAAAGCAAGGTGGCCCTGAAAGAATCAACAAAAGGCTGATTGGAATTCAATTATTGAATCATTTCATTTTACCAAGTTCAATGTTAGCGAGATTAGTCAACATTTTTATGTTTCGATGCAACAGCAAGATGCTATTTGTAACAAGTAGTTTTGTTGGTTGGATAATTTGTCACATTTTATTCATGAAATGGGTTTGATTGCTATTAAAGAATTAAAGACTCAATTAAAGAAAGACTTTATTAAAGACTTAAAAAGATTGAAGAAGACTTAAAGATTTAAAAAGTAATAAATTAATAAAAAGAGTGGTGTGCCTTCCATGAGGATTTCTGGCATGTTACTGAAGATTGTATCGCTTTGAGAAAGGAAATAAGCTATCTCTTGAGTAAGGGATATCTGAAAGACCTCTTGGGAAGAAAGAAGAATAAAGGTCAGGATCCTGATAAGGATCCTGAACGGGCAGCATCGCCTCCTGCAGATGCAAAAATAATTAACTTTATTTCAGGAGGATCCGACATATGCGGCACATCATATTATGCGGCAAAAAGACACGCGAAGGAAGCTAAAGCAGAGAGGGGAGATAAGCCGACAAGGATGTCAACCCTTACAACTGACAATGTCATCACGTTCGATAATGATGACAGGGATACTGTCCAGGATCCCCATCATGATGCCTTAGTGATAACGTTAGATGTTGCTAACCATTTTGTACGCAGGATATTAGTGGATAATGGGAGCTCAGTCAACATAATTCACCTGGAAACATTGAAGAGGATGAATGTATCTCCGATGGACATTACTTCGAAGTCCACTGTGCTCGTTGGTTTCAGTGGAGAAGCTAGGAATACCGTAGGGGAGATAAAGTTGCCTGTGTAAATTCAAGGGGTCAACTCAATGCAGCGCTTTTGTGTCATGGACTTTTTATCCTGCTATAATATTATACTAGGTAGGCCTTGGATCCATGATATGAAAGTTGTTCCGTCAACTTACCATCAATGCATCAAGATCCCTACTCCTTGGGGAGTTGTCAAGGTGGAAAGTGATCAACAGGAAGTAAAGGAGTGTTATTTTTCTTCGATGAAATCCTCAACAAAGCCAAGTGCAGTATAGCAATTAAAGATTCAAGGCAAGGATATCATGGAGGCTTCAGAACAGGATGTAAAGAAAGTGATCCTGGATCAGAATAATCCGGATATCTCGGTGCTCGTGGGAACCAATATCCCTCAGGATATTGAAGATCAATTGACTAATTTTTTGAAATGCAGGATGTCAACATTCGCGTGGAAGCATGAGGATATAACAGGTATTTCCAAGGATATTATAACACATAAGCTCGGTATTGACAGGTCATTCAAGCCTGTCCAACAAAAGAGAAGGAAATTTGCTCTGGAGCGAAATGTGATCATCCAAGAGGAAGTTGAAAGACTACTAAGGAGCAAGATGATTAGGGAAGTGAAGTTTCCTAAATGGCTGGCGAATGTAGTTGTGGTGCAAAAGAAAAATGGGAAATGGAGAGTTTGTGTAGATTACACAGACTTAAACAAAGCTTGTCCCAAAGACCCATTTCCTCTTCCTCATATTGACTCAATGGTGGATGCTACTGCCGGCCATGAGATGTTAACCTTCATGGATGCATCTTCAGGATTCCAGCAGATCCAAATGGAACCTTCAGACCAGGAGGATACTGCCTTCATGACACCAACAGGTATTTATTGCTACACTACTATGCCCTTTGGTTTGAAAAATGCAGGTGCAACGTATCAAAGATTGGTGAACATGATGTTCAAAGACAAGCTGGGGGACACTATGGAGGTATACATCGATGACATTGTAGTAAAATCTAAAAAGGCTGAGGATCACCTCCAGGATATCAAGGGAGCGTTTGATATCCTGGATCAGTATAACATGAAGCTAAATCCTGCTAAGTGCCATTTCGGAGTGGGGGCAAGAAAGTTTCTAGGATATATGGTGACTAAAAGAGGGATAGAGGCAAGCCAGGAGCAGATTAAAGCTATCTTGGATATCAAATCACCTTCAAATATGAAGGATGTTCAACGGTTAACAGGGAGAGTGGCAGCATTGAATAGATTTATTTCAAGATCCTTAGAAAATTGCAAGGAATTTTATGATATCCTGAAGAAGAATAAGAAGTTTGAATGGGGAGCAAAGCATGAAGCAGCCTTGCAGGATTTGAAGCAGTATCTTTCAACTGCACCCCTATTGATGAAGCCTGAGGATGGTGAACCATTATCCCTGTATCTTGCGGTATCAGGGAATGCAGTAAGTGCTGTCCTTGTAAAGGATCATGAAGGTCAGCAGTATCCTGTTTATTATGTTAGCAAAAGTTTATTAGATGCCGAAACTAGGTATTCCCACTTAGAGAAACTGATTTTAGCCCTAGTTATGGCGTCAACAAAACTTAGACATTATTTTGAAACACATAGGATTCATGTTAAAACCAACTATCCTGTTAAAAGTGTGCTTAGGAAACCCGAGATGTCAGGTAGGATTGCTAAATGGTCAGTGAAATTAAGTGCCTTTGATCTAGTATATGAACCTAGAAATGCCATAAAGTCTCAGGCTTTAGCTGACTTTGTGGCTGATTTCAGTAGTGATATTCAAAATGAAGTAGACCTAGAAGTACAACAGCTAGGAGAAAATTTAGAATCCTGGACGCTATATACTGATGGTGCATCTAATATAAGAGGTGTAGGTTTGGGTATACTACTAAAATCGCCACAGGGGGACATATTACCCCAGGCTATTAGATGTGAGTTCCCTGCCACTAATAATGAGGCAGAATATGAAGCTTTAATTGCAGGATTAGAATTCGCTAAAAGTATGAATATCAGGAGTTTGCAAGTATATGTTGATTCTTTGTTAATCACTAATCATTTTAATGGAACCTATGCAGTTAAAGGTGAGAAGTTAATCGAGTATCTCGAAATTCTCAAAAAATTAGCAGAATATTTCGATATTTTTACACTTGAAGAGGTACCAAGAGAGGATAATGCTGAAGCTGATGCCTTGGAAAATCTAGGATCATCAGTCAGGATACCGAAAGGAACCCAAATACCAATATTACATATCCTATATCCTGCGACGGATCCTCAGGATAAGGAAGTACTAAGCGTTCAGGATCCTGATGAGTATCCTGAGAAGGATCCTAAGTCTTGGATGGCTCCAATCATAAGATATCTCAAGGAAGGACACATCCCAAAGGATGAGAATCCTAAGGCCTTTAGAATGAAGGTATCACGATTCACTATTATAAATAATGTCTTGTATAAGAAATCTCTTGCAGGACTATATCTGAGGTGCTTAGAGGATCCCGAAACCAAGGAAGTGCTTCAGGATATACACGAAGAGGATTGTGGTAACCATACTGGGGGCAGGTCGTTGTTCTCAAAGGCATTAAGAACAGGATATTATTGGTCGACGATGAGAAAAGATGCTGCAGAATATGCTCGAAGATGTGATGCATGTCAAAGACACAGTAATATATTAATCAGCCGGCCGAGCCACTTTATCCTATAGCTTCCCCTTGGCCATTCATGAAGTGGGGAATGGATATAGTAGGAAAATTGCCAAAGGCTCTAGGAGGAAAGGTCTTCATGCTGGCAATGACCGATTATTTCTCTAAGTGGGTCGAAGCTGAAGCATTCGTTCAAGTTAGAGATCAGGAAGTGGTATCCTTCATAAAAAGGAATATCCAGACTAGGTTTGGAGTACCAGCTGAGATAATTTGTGACAATGGATCTCAGTTTATAAGTAAGAGGACTACTGACTTTTACAAGAGTTGGGGAATCAAAATGATCACTTCCACCCCAGTACATCCTCAAGCAAATGGACAAGCAGAATCCTCAAACAAGATAATTGTCAACAACCTGAAAAAGAGACTAGGGGCTAAAAAAGGAAGATGGGCAGAAGAACTACCCTTTGTTTTGTGGGCTGATAGGACGACGGTGAAAAATGCAACTGGCCAAACCCCGTTTTCCTTGGTATTTGGACCAGAAGCGGTGATCCTGACAGAAATGGTAATACCTACAGCAAGATCCAACCTCCGGGATCCTGAGCAGAATCCTGAAGTCTTATGTGAGGAATTGGATACTCTTGATGAGACAAGAGACGCGGCAAGGCTAAGGATGGCAGCATATCAACAGAGGATATCTAAAGCATATAACAAGAATATAAGGACTAGAAGGTTCCAGGTCGGAGATTGGGTTTTGAGAAAGGCTTTCCAGAATACTACTAATCCTGCTGATGGAAAGTTGGCTCCAAAATGGGAAGGACCCTATGAGATTGAATCAGAATCAGGAAAAGGAGCATACCGACTCAAGGATATGGAGGGGGATATGCTACCAAGATCCTGGAATGCTATACATCTAAAGCTCTATTTCAAGTGAGTTTGAAATTTAAATTCTAACTCAGAATGGTATGGATTCTATCTCTTTTATGAAATTTTAATATTATTTATTGTTTTGAACCCATTACTGACTTAAGCATCGGAGGGGTATTAGCCAGGCTAACACCCACCTTAGCTTACAGTTATTTTGCAGTATATGCTTCGGGATATAGCTCCAGGATATACATTCAGGATACTTCGAAAGATTAGAGGATTGGCCCCCTCTCTCATGTTTAAGGGATCCTGATACCTTCACAGGTTTAAAGATATTCACCTTTCTCTCGAATTGGGTTTAAACACCCCGCCTGGAGTGCAAGTTATCCAGGAATAGTTCAAGGTGGCGGGACCAGTTCATGTAAAAGTGGCTCACACTTTCGTCACTGTTGGCTATATCCTGGATTCTCAAGGTATATGAGGATTGATCACCCTCTCTCACGGAATGGTATTTTCATACTCTCTAAGGTTTAAAGGTTATCACCTTTCTAAGTCTTAGAATTTATACACTCCCGCCTGTAGCGCATGAAAATTTGGGATTTTCCCCAGGATACCTATGGGATTTTCCCCAAGACACTGAGGATTTATCTCCGGTATGTTTTTGGGTTTTACCCCAGTAACACAAGAACTGTCCAAACAGTTAGAACTTGAATTCAAAAATTAACTAAGTGTTTGAAGGCTTTATGCACATGGGACATTCCTCCCAAGGTGATTGTGTAAGGCTCGAAGAATCAAACTCAAACCTAATGTACTACGTATTTCGGACTGGGGACATCTTAGTTGAAGAAGTTGCAAAAGGATTGAAGTTCGATACTAGGGTTACACTCTATTCCTGGTATGATCTTTCCTTTGTGAACCTTACATAAGTTGTCTAACTTTTGAAACTGTGTTTAAGGCTCAAATATCCTGATAAGAATATATCTTTAGGATATGTTCTCGAAATGTGTTTTCGGGATACGTTTCAAGATATTTGATGGGAAAATAATACTTGGGTTGAAAATAAGTACTCTGGTCAAACAAGTGTTATCAAAATGGATTTTGAAAAATAAACTATCTTTTATTCTTTAAAGACTTTGTCTAAATTATTTGGGTTTTGAGAAGTCCTATTTGACGAAAGTCTTCGTAGGATACCACTAAGTATATTGATCAGGATATTTTCAGGAAATAATTGTGCTAATTTTGCAAAGCTAAAATCTAAACTAAGTAATACATGACAAAAATTAAAAGGCAACTGCAAGCAAGTCGAAAGGTGGCATCATTTAAAATAGACGATACTAGCCGATAACCAAAGGCTTCGTCCTAAAACCTAGGACCCATCCACCTTTGGTTATCAAATTGTTTTAATTCAAGAAAATAAAATTTTTCAAAGAACAAAAAAATAAAATTGTTCAAACAAACGTAACTCTCAAATTTAAGGGAAATAAGTTTTAGGAGGCAGCGCCCTCTTCGTTCATGGCATTTTCGACAACATCCGTCTCAGGATCAGTTTGAACATCCCTCTCAGCACCAGTTGGTTTTTCAACCGCCTTTAAGGATCCTTCAGCTGCAGATTTAACAGGATTGCTGCCGAGACTCCTCAGCTTTGTCTCCCAGGCATTGACATCCCAAGAAGGGCATTCGAAGCCCAATGCCTTGGCCTCGTGGGCCATCTTTAGCCTGGCCTGGAGAAGGGAAGTAACGACGGAACTTTTAAGGCCTTCCCGGTAGCTGATCATATCCCGTTCGTGTTGAGCATAGGCAGCGTCAAGATTGGCTTGGGCCTCAAGAGCGGCTTTGTTGAGGGCGGCCTGGTGTTCTTGGATCATAGCCTTGACCTTGTCCTCGTAATGCTGATATTTGGCGGCCGCAATCAGGCCCTGATCAGAGATGGTGACATCGGCTTTCTTCAACTTGGACTCGAGTGTCTTGTTGAGCCCACAGGATTCCTGGTATAAATGAACCAGACGCTCGAGACCCTGCAAAATAAGAGAACATGTATTAGTCTTAATAAACATTTATAACCAGTATAAGGTGTAGGATATAGCTCAAGGATACTAACCTGGTTGAGAAAAGAAGTCATGAATCCGCTTGCTTCAATGAATCCATGATTCTCATAGGGGAACGTATCAGAGATGGCAGGAGAGTCAGACTCTTTCCTTTTGCGAGAACTTGAACTCCTGGGCTTAGTAGCTGGCGAAGGCTTGGGAATGATGATGGCCTTGGAGCTGCTGGGCTTGGATGAGGCCGTGGCCTTGGGACTGGGTTCCTTCTTGACCTGGACGTGATCGGACTAACTGTCCAGCTCATCCAGGTCGAAAACCTCAGGGATCTTGGCTGGTGCTGCATAAAGGGAAAAGTCCTACATCCTTATTACTCTTCATTATATTATATTACACTAATCAGTCGTTTCCAAAGTAACTCTTACCAGACATTTCGGATGATGAATATTGACTGGAACTTGGGATGTGTGTGGTAAAACTCCTGTCACTTACCGATAACTGGTAAACTGCTTCGATTCTTTTTTCTGATTCCGCAGTAGGGGGAGCTACTTCCTTAAAGTTCACTGCAAAAAGATCAAATAAGAAGATATTAGCACAGGATAAAAGTCTAGAAGTACATGGGGATATTCATGATCCTACCGGTGGTTAACCACTCCACTGGAAGACTAGCACCCTCATAGATGGAGTCTCGTTTGACGAAGAAGAACTTGCGTTGCCATCCATCCTCATTTTTGGTGGCCTTAAGTATAAGGGGTTTGCTGGAAGTTGAAAAAAGCAAGAACCGACTGGAACCGTGTGATCGGAGGCGGTAAGCAATCGGCATATCCTCGATGCAGAGGTCGGGATCGTGAAGGTTTTTGATTTGGTTGAGCACGATCAATACTCTCCAAACCATGGGCATGGTTTGGGCAAAGGAAATACCAGTAGTTCGAAAGAATTGCATCAAGAACTCAGGAAATGGATACCGAAGACCTAGCGAGAAAGGGTATGCCGGAAAACATACCCAATCGGCAGAAGAAACATCTGATCGAATTGATCGATCGAATGGTCTAAAAATCGTGCCATCGGGGAACGCGCCAGAGGCTCGCAAAGCCGCAATGTCTGCGTTATCAAAAGCGCAGATCTCCTTCTCGGGATTTTTGAGAAGATTTTGCTGAACGAAGGAGTCCGACGATTCGTCGGTTTGAGAGTGGACTCTAGTGGCCATTGGAGAAAAAATAAAATTAACAGGAAATGAGGAAGGGATGAGTGATTACCTGGAGATTCTGTTGATGATATCTGGTTATCAAACAAGAAGAGAGAAGATATAGGGGCGTAATGGATATCCATCGTATGAAAAGCGCGTTGGAAGTTACATAGTACTATCTTGACCGTTGTTTCAATTTAATGACCTCGGTTTGCGAGATAAAGTTTTAAAATATATCTGTTGGATTGCTATACCAACAGATATATTTGGGGACAATTGTTATGGGCCATTTTCTGAACATATATCCTGACTAATATTCTGCTTTTGATTGTTTATTTGTGATCAGGATACCGGATCAGGATATTGGTAACATCCTGATGTGATATCCTGGTAATGACTAACTTAACCACGTGCAGATTAGAAGGTGCGGGTCCCTAACGGTCAAGTGGACCTCTTCTCCTTAAGACTCGGGCAAACCAGTTATATGAGAGACGTTGAACTCGGAAGAAGTGGACTACAACGTTCACTTGAGGAATATTCGAAGCATCCCGGTTTAATAGGATAGTTAGTTGATTTCGTTTAACTATAAATAGATTGATCGGATTAGATTAAGTCACTCACTCTCTTTCGTACACTCTACTCTCTAGCTACTAGCAATCACTACACACAAACACTTGTACTCAAATTACATTGTAACACCTAGTTGATCCGCATCATATCCTGCACTGTATCCTGATATTTGAAGCAATAGAAGAACAAGGCAGCTGCGATTGTCAGCTCCCGAGGTTTTGTGCCGGCGATCTAGTTTGATCAAGGGCTTTCCTCGTACATCTCGTGTCACCCTTTACATTTTTGCTCATTGTTTGATCATAGATACAGCTCTATATCCTGAGCCGTATCCTGAAACTGTTTTTGCAAATAACTTGATTAACATATTTTCGACACACATTTCTAGCACACTACCTCACTTAACTAATTTGATCACTTAATTGCTTCGGTAATTTTTGACCAAACCAATAAGTAACATATATAATAAAAATAAGTAACAACCCAAACTAAAATAACCTTGGGCCCGTACCGGTATTACGTTTCAAACCGGTATACCGGATTTTACCCCCGGTACAAACCTTATGTCGTTTCACTTATTTACCAGGGTGTTTCGTACCGGATTTACATCTTGAAACAGTAATACCGGTATAACCGGCCGGTATTTACCGGCTTTTAAAACACTATTTTTGATTATAATGTATGCTTGTTTAAACATCTCATAACTCAAACAATCATTCCACCTATTAAATGCTCGTTTAACCATACTTGGGATATAATGTAACAAAATGATTAATATTTTATTTATAAAGAAAGGGATATGTATTAAATATACATATATATATTGTAAAATTCATGGTTCTTATCTCAAGTTTTAATAGATGGCACTTGGTGGTAATTTATAATAAGAGTAAACTTCCGTTTTGCTCCCTGTGGTTTGGTCACTTTAACGATTTTGCCCCAAACCTTTAAAAATAGCCATTTTACTCCCTGATGTTTTGGTTTTGTTGCCAGTTTACTCCCTGCGGGGAGCAAAATGGAAAAACAAACAATTTGGATGGAGTTAGAGGCGGGGAGCAAACTGGCAAAAAAAACGAAACATCAGGGAGTAAAATGGCTATTATTAAAGGTTTAGAGCAAAACCGTTTAAGTGACCAAACCACAGGGAGCAAAACGGAAGTTTACTCTTATAATAATAAACATGGAGGCCTCATAATTGAGCTAACCCTTTTTAAATTTTATTAATATTGTTACTTCATACGTACATATTTCTAATATAGGTACATTTACATATTATTATAATAATACAATTAGTTAAATTTCAAACACATTTTTATCTTATAACTTATAAAATATAGCATTTTGTAAAATTATCAGTAGGAGTTGAAACCTACTCATAAGTTTCATATATTTTATTTTAATGTATAAAATGGAAATGTTACACTTTAATAGACCCTGAAATGCCTCTTTAACAAGACTAAAAAATCAACACATGATTTGCTAATCCGAAAACAGTTTCTATCGTTCCCCAAACTACCCACCAAATCCAGTGAATATCCTAGTAACGGGATTTGTCAGATCCTATGGTACCATAACATACTACTGGTCGGCTTGATCAAAGCTAATGAATGTCATTCGTCTTTCGACTAACGCACCAACAAGTTCGTTCACATTATTGAAATCGTCGAGTTTTATATAAATCATAGTCTTTATTTTGAAAACTTGAAAAAGCATTTAGCACATATGAGTCACCCCAAAACAATTGAAAGCATAAAAGAGGGGAGCTATGTACTCACTTGGGATTGCAAAGTATCCTTGATCAAGTGAAATAACAAAGCTTCAATCGTGTCCAAACGTGTCCTAACATCGATAACTATGTTAAGGTAACGGTACATAATCGGAGGAATCAGATAGAATGAGGTCTTGTAAACCAGATGAGTGTTGGAACTCATATGAAATGGTTTAACAAAGTCTACATTCTGATTTGGAATGAATCCTAAGTGCTTTCGACCCGTTATGACCCGTTAAGGTAGTTTACGCTACTTTAACGTGTCAAATGCGCAAATGCGCGTTCGGATGGTCAAACTAGTCCTATGATAAGTATTATATGCCTAAACATGTTTAATAATGTTGCAATATCAGTTTAAGTGTCAAAATTTAGGTTACATATGCTTAAATTGAATTTATGCGCAAAAAGGGCATTTTGGTCATTTCCTAAAGGCATATAAACTACCTATCATACAACTATCCAAACGAAGTAACCATAAGGTATAACCTCTGGAGGTTCTCCCCTATATAACTATGGTCACAATATGTGTTTGGTCGGATCCTAATGATCGACCAAACGGGTCGGGTTCGAAAGTCTAAGCGGTTGTCAAGACCGCTTGACTTACGACCCTAAATAAGCACTAAACTAGAAGTGATGAGTTAAACATGTTTAACTAACTTGGAAAACTGATTTGGTATCAAAACTTTGTTTTGATACTCGAAAATAGTTTCGTCGTAAAATGCACATAAACGTGCATTTTGACCGAAACTTAGACTCTTCACTTCAACTAGTCAACGTGGTAATGAGTAGGTATAATCGCTAGGGATTATAGCCATCGTGATTACAATCACGTTGCAAAGTTCAATTGAACTTTGTCTTGGCCAATTAATAGTCAAAGAAAATAAACAATACTAGGAAGAACACTTACAAGTGTTGTAGGATGAAGAAAACTCAATTAGGAAGACTCCAACTAAGTGGTAGCCTCCAAGTAGAGCAGGAGATGAAGAAAAAAGTGAATGAGCAAGTTGGAAGAATGAAATGCAAAGGGTATTTATAGTATTCTAGAATCAACAAGATCATTCCATGTGTTTGTGTGGTCACCAAGGAAGAATCATGGCCCTACAAGTGTGTGGACAGGAGTAAGAGCCTTGGGGAACAATTAAAATAGCCCATAAGATCAAAAACTAGGCTTGAAAACAGTAGGAAGCAGCTGGGAAAGCTGTTTTGAAGGTTCTGGTCTGAATCCTCTCACAGGCTGCGACCCAGATAGCCATATTGGCCGCCCCAGGCAAGCCAGTTCAGGTCTGACTTTCAGTTTTTGGCGAAACAGGCCCCTGCAAGCTCCAAACTTGTTTTTCGACGCGTTTAACCCCCGTTAACCCAATTTTAAGGCTTTACAAGGATGTTAAAGCATAGGGGACTTGAAATATGTTTGGAAACATTGTGGATGTCGGTTCGTTCGGTCGTACGGTAGCGTTTTGTGCTTAATTACGACAGAAGTTCGAACGGACGCGAAAACGATCCAAATTACGCAACGAATGACATTTTTGCATTCCCATCACTAAAATACAATATTTCAATGATTACAAAATTTTTTTGGATGTACGGATATGGTCAGAACGTAGAATATGCGCGAATTTGCATACTTTCGCAGTTTTGACGTTTTTAGTCCTTGTGATCAAATAAGCATATTTTCTCTCATCAAAGCCTCCAAAACTTATTTCTAAGCTATGTTAAGGGTATTTAGAGTATGTTTAGATTATGACCTTGTTCCAGAGTGTACGTCGCTACGAGAATCGGCAGACTTTCGTAGTTTGTCGTAAATAGTCCTTGTGATCGAATAAACTTGTTTTTGACATACCAAACCCTTCAAAACTTATTTCTAAGTTATGTAAAGGATATTTAGGGTATGTTTAGCTTATGTCACTGTTCTGGAGTGTACGTTGCATTAAACTGATTACGTTTGTGTAATAGTTTTCGTAAAACTTCCAGAAAAAGCTTCTCGAGAGTTCAAAATCGTACAAGAATTGAAACGTGTAATTGTCACATGTAATTATACAAAACCCGAGAATGAAACACAAGATTTCATTGGATTCGTATTTGTATGATGGTCGTAAAGGCACAAATGTCACAGTCTCCCCTACTTTAGGAAATTTCGTCCCGAAATTTAATTTAGAGGAAACTTGTGAAAACAGATGTGATTGTTTTGCTTTCAAATGAATCCTCTGTTCCCTAAGTAAAACTCTAGGCTTAATCGTACTCGTCCGTAGTCTATAGGAAAGAGTTCAGATCCGAAGATTTAAACTCCATTCTAATAGGTTTTGTGTATGATTTTATCGAACCTCAAGATCGTCTTGTAATTGTCAAAGTGATGTCCTTATTTGTAGAAGAATATGAGGAAAGTATGAACTTTAGAGTTTCGAACAACAGATGGAAGAATGTTTCCTATGAAGACTATTATAGGAAACTTGTGTGTGCTCGAAATTGGAGTCTGAAGAAACACTGGTTTAATTGACAAGAATCAACTGAACCAGGGGGTTTGAATCTGCATAAAAGGGTTGATCTCTCCTCGTTCGGTTCGTTGGTAACAGCTCTCCTTCTTCTCACAATAACTACAAAACAACCACCGTTAGACTCGCCACGGGGAGAATGGGGGTTCTCTCCGTGACCACCCTCTGGCATGAGAATAAGTACAGATTTATGAAGAAGAAGAAATAGTGAAAGTGAAGTGAATGTAACTTGAGAATTATACCTGAATTATCCTTCTATTTATAGCTGAAGTTTGGGCGGGAAAACCTGTTGGTGAAATATTGACGGAAAGTGCTACTTCCGTGAGCGGTTATTTTTCCCTCCGTTAATCTTTAACGAGTGTGAGAGCACACGGATCGCGATCTTGATCAACGGTTGGGGTATTGCCATGTGGAAAGTGGACAAGTGTAAACCTCTCTTTAATTCCATGCCATCATCGTGACTTCAAGGGAGTCTGGAATGATGCCACGTGGCCAGACGGTTATAACCGTCTGGTGGTGCACGATGGAGCTTTCTTGAAGAATACGGCTGTAATCCTGTGTGGCTCCTTATTGTATGGTATCAGTAAAGTAAATAATACCCTAGTCTGGATATCATTTATGCGGGAATGCTTATTAGGATTTTTATCCTTACCTGTTATGAAGACTGGCGCAAGGATTGCTAGTTTCCTTTTGACGCACAGGTGTAAGATCTTATTTTCCTTCTGAGTTCTCTTTGTAGGACCAGTGCGCGGCCGCGCAAGGTCTAAAGAGGGTTGGAAGGATGAGGTTGTGGTATGGTCCCAATTACTTGAAGTAAGGTTTTTGGGACCTTACCCCTTCAAGTCCCCCCCAGTCTAATGTTGCTCTTATGCAAATAAGTGGAGCACTGGACTATGAGAGAGAGGTGCCGTTGCTATAGAGTTTTTGGTGCGGAAGTGGAGGATCTTTTTGGAGAAGATACTCTTGCTCATTATTCTGATTTTGAAAATCTTGACTTTGTGTATGTGGAAAGGTATAGTAATGACTATTGACGTGTGACAGGCTGTCACTGTCAGTTGTACGTTGCTGACCGTGTTTCCCACGCGCGCGTGAACTCGCGTTTAATGTTCTTTCCTACTCACCCCTGACGCTTGGATAACTGTGCCATCCCCGAAAAAGGTGTTGTAGTTATCTAGGTTATTTGAGGCGGTGAGTATATAGATCTTTTCAATCGCTCATTTTCGTTAATCATTACTTTCTTGAAAGCCCATTTTCTTCTTCGTCTCCCTTATCAGTCTGTTGAAAGAATTTGCAATTTCTCTCTCTTATGTCAACCGGAGACCATCACGAAGACTCTGCTGAAGAAATGGCTGCCGAACTTCCACCATTGAAGTGGTCTAGGGCAACTTTCGATGGTTTGATTCAGAATTTTAAATTTCCAGAAAGTTGGGGTGCTCGGTACCCTGACGAGGGTCAAACGGCGGCGGATGCTCCGGCCGGGTATATATCTTGATTTTGGGACTTTTTCTCTGCAGGTAACTTTCGATTGCCTGCAACGAAATTTTTTCTTGAAATTCTAGAGTATTACAAGTTCCACATCTCCCAGATGCACCCTATTGGCATGGTTAGGGTTCGTCACTTCGAATTTGTGTGTCGTACAATGCACATTGAACCGACGGTTCCTCGATTTCGGGTGTTCCATCAAATGCATTGTTCTCAGGGGTTTTATTCCTTTATGCAAAGGGCATCTGCGAAGAATATTTTACTTCATCCCCCAAAGTCGTTTCATGACTGGAAACAAAAGTTCTTCTTTATTAAAGTGGGGGTTATCCCGATGAGGATGACGTTTAGGGGGAAAGAGGATGTCCCAACTAAGACTCTTTACACTCCCACTGATGAAAATTGGTACCAGGATTTGAAAGATGTTCCGTCTATTACCTTACCGGAGAAAGCCCTTGTTGGGGCTAGCATGAGCCTTAACTGGTGGATGAATTGGGAAGAGAAGCCGGTGTATATGGAAGACGACAAAAGTAAGATTTGGGTTTTGCCCTGTTTGCTTCCCTTTCTTGTGTCTGGTTTTTTTTTTTTTTTGATTTTGCTTCTCTTCTTCTGCAGTCGTTTCCTTATATGTTGTTG
This sequence comes from Helianthus tuberosus, assembly GCA_030545235.1. Taxonomy (NCBI): domain Eukaryota; kingdom Viridiplantae; phylum Streptophyta; class Magnoliopsida; order Asterales; family Asteraceae; genus Helianthus; species Helianthus tuberosus. Next base: position 71,982,475 of record CM060443.1, read on the forward strand.
CTTTTGAGAGAGAAGGTGGGGAGATGGCCACCATTCCCAAGAAACCTGATGAAGAGCTTTGGTATCATTGAATTGTGAGGAATTTTGTTCTTCCACGAGATGATGACCTAGCCGCGCAACCTGCTGCTGGTGCTGGTAATTTTTTATCACAATACTACATCTGTTGATTTTGCGCATTCGGATGAGTCAATCTTTGCGCTTTTTAGTAGGTGTGCTGTCTAACCTGGGCATAGGCCCTGAAAAGAAAAGACGTGCACCTGCTGCTACTGCTGCGCCAAAGAAGAGTGAAGTGGAGAAAACCCAATCTTCTAAGACAAAACATGTGGGAGGAGAGAAGAAAGGTACGCGCGATTCTTCTGACTCCTGGTGTGATTATGTGGTGGTATCTGATTCTTTGGAGGGTCTTGCGCCTACAGTTGTGAGGAGACCTAAGCCAGAGCCCAGGGATACTGTTGATCTTCCTCCATCGAATCCTGATGACCCTATTGATTTAGAGTCAAGTCCTGAGCGTCTGCTAAGGAAGAAAGCGGGAAAAAGAAAACAATCTGGTGTTGATGCCGATGGTCAGCCTGCCAAGAAGGTTCAGAAGAAAATTATCAGAAGAGGCAATCTTGACGCCTTTATTGCAAACCCTGTTCTTGGTAGGTGTTTCTCTCTTGCTTTCCTCGTATGCGCTTTGGGTGATTGTGATATATATGTTTGTTCTTGCAGAAAAGCCAAATTCTCCTGTTCAAACAGAACCATCATCTATGGTTAATGAGGAGCTCCTGCCCTCTCCTCCTCGCACCTCTGTTACTGAGTCATTAAAGAATATTGAGGCTCCTGAGAATGAAGCGGAGAAGACTGCTGGGGCAGAGAGTTTTGAGGCTGAAAAGCCTGTTGATGTTGCTGTTGATGCGGAGAAAATTACTAGCTCGGAGGCTGTAGATTTTGGTGCTGGTAATCCACAGACTCCTGAATTTGTTGCTCAAGATTCAGGGAAAGGGAAAACTACTCAAGAAATCCCTGTAACAACGTCCCCTTCCGCGGCTTCTTGCTTTTTTCCTGAGAATGTTGAGAAGAATCCTGGTGGGGACCAAGGTTCTTTTATTCGATCAAATGAAAATTCTCATATCCGCCTGGATGAAACTCCGGGGGATTATTATTACAGATGCTCTTCGGAGAAACAAGCTGATGAAGTTCACATGCCTGTGTGGAAGTTGAAGAAAGGCGACACTTTTTCCGATTGGCATGTGTGTCGAGAGTGGTTGCAGGTAACTTTTCCGCCTGGGGAGATCAAGTTCCAAGAAGGGCGTCCTCATGAGCAGACTTATCATGCCTACCTTAAAGAGGCTGCTAGCTATGCATCCACTACGCACCGTATAGTGCGTGAGTGGCATAGCATGCATAAGGATTGGGCTGCTTTTAAGGCGTCCAAGAAGAAAGCTGCTGAGGATGAGGCCCGAGTTGCCCAGTTGAGGGCTAAGCTAGAAGCTGACCAAGCCAAATTTGAGAATGATCGGAAAACTGAAGAATGGTCCGTTGCGGGTTGGAAGAGAAAGGCGGAAGCCGAAGCTGCCCTTCTTTCTAAAGAGCGTAAAAATTGGAAAGAGATCTGTGAGAAGGATAATGCTGAAAAGATGGGTCTCCGCAATGTTATCAACAACCTTAAAGCAAAAGTTGAAAAGTTGATGAAACAGGATGCGGAAATCGAAAAATTGAAGAAGGAAAAAGCTGATGCTGAAGCCGCGCGGGATGAAGCGCATTCTCATAGGGAACGGAGTGAACAACGAGAGGTACATACATGCGCTACTCTTGCCGTTAGAGATAAGGAGATAGAAGAACTTATCGCTTTACTATCTGAGCAAGAACAACTTAAGGCGGAAGCTGAGGCTGCTAAGAAAGATCTGGAGCTTGCACGGGCTGAGAAGGCTGAAACTTCCCGCCGTCTTGTTGAAATCGAAGAAAAGTTAGAAATCTCTGAAACTGCGTGGGTGACGGCGGAGAGTGAGCTTGAGCCTCTGAAAGGTGATATATTATGGCTAAAAGAGCGTTGAATCGCAAGTGTAAGTTCTTCTTTCTTTGGTAATTCTTAAAGATGTTGTCCGCGTCTCCTTCCTTTGCTTTTCCTTTTTTGTGGAGGTTGCCGAATCAGTCTTGAATTCTGAAGAGCTAGACAAAACTGTGGCGCACTTGTTGGTTGCTGCGCGAAATGATGGATATGCCCAAGGGTATGCGGAATGCTCACATCATGTGGTTAACTCTTTGAAGGTTGACTGGGATACTAGCAAGTTCGCTACCCATGGTGTTAATACAGATGCTGCCCTGGCTGCTGCGAAGACAGAATTTAATAACTTACAGCTTGGTTATGGATCTTATCAATGTTAAGTTACAATCTGAGGACCATGTGGTGCAGTTGAAAGAAATCTTCCCGGATAAAGATGAAGATGAAGACCTATTTTAGGTTTTCTTTGTGGTTGTATGAACAATTAACTTGTAGTTTTTGGGATGTGGATCCCTGTTTTGTTAGAGCGCTGCAGCGCAAGTAACGTTAACTAATACACTGCCGTGTACATTTGTATTTTATGTTAAGGCGTGTGGCGCACCAGTAACTAGTATAAGATGTGTTTTAATTTACAATATTTTTCATGAGTTCAATTGCTTTGATTAGGTAAGGCGAATAAAGGTGGTATAAAGCTCATGTGTGAGCGTAAGGTCTGGTGCGATGTGTGTAATCGCTGACCGCTCATCAGACTTGTGTTATATCTACCATAATGTTTTTGCGCTTACCAAAAGGAATTGCATGCACTTTGTAATAAACACAGAGATAACAGAAACTTTGTTTTGATTCATGATAGGGCACAGAGGCCATGGTACAAAGTTTTCTATTTTAGGATAATTACATGAAACTTAACTTACACTATAGTATGCTGCTTAGTTCTTCACCTTCTTACTCGGGCCATCCTCGCCGCGAGTAATTTGTTTTATGTCTTTGCGCACATTCTGTAATAGGTGTGTGAGCTCGCCGCTTTTGAGCGCCTTCTCAATCTCATTGCGCAGGGAGATACAATTGTTGGTAGTGTGACCATGATCTTTATGATAGTCATAGTATTGGTTCGGATCCTGACCCCGTTTATTTTTCATTGGTGGAGGGGTCTTGAACTGGTAGTCCTCCGTGCTCAACACCTCCGCTGGGGTTTTGGTCAGAGGAGTCCACTGCTTCTCTCTGTTATCCTGCTTTGTCTCTCTTTGCCCGGCGAGATTGTTTATGGTAGCTCGCGCATCTTCGGATGAGTAGTTTCCGGAATTCGAGTCGTGCCAATTTTTTTTAAACTTTTTTCCGCTGCTTGAGCTCATGTCTGTTAGGCGGCTGTGCGGTGGAGGTGGTCTGTTAGTGCTGAGGTTTTTCTCCGTCTGGGCGTACACTTTGGCTGCCGCCATCAGCTTCTCCCAGCTTTTTGGTAACCCCTCCGTGCCGGACAAGACCTTGATCATATCGTCACATCGGACGACATACTTAAACTGTGCTCTGATCAGGTGCTCATGAACATCTCCTATCTCGAGCACTTCTTTATTGTAGCGCGTGATAAAATCTTCTGAGCTCTCGTCGTCACGTCGCCAAATATTCATGACTTTTGTCGTATCTCGGATGGACCTCCTCTGTTGGCTGAAGTGTACTAGAAATTTTTCTCGCAGGTCTACCCATGATGTTATCTTCCCAACAGGCAGGTTATCAAACCACAATCGCACGGCACCTGTGAGGGTTTGTATGAATAGATGACACCACATTGGTAGGGTCCATCCCCCTACCAACCCTGCGCTCGTGAAGACCCGCAGATGGTCATCTGTGTCCGTCATGCCATTAAACTTGCCAACATTGGATGGGAGTTTTGGTTTCTCTAGGGGAGCCAAAGCGATTTCGCTGATGAACTTGGAATTTTCTACTGCCTCCGCCGGGCAGTAAATCAAATTGTAATCGTGTTCTGTTTCAGGACTGTAAGTCGCGCGAGGTTTGCAACTTTTGTAATTTGGTTGCAACCGATTGAACACGCTTGTACTATCCCCTTCGTGGTATGTTCTGTCGTACTCACTGGTGTGGGTGTCCCGTCGCGGGCCCAACCTGGAGTGAACTGACTGCCTTCGATGAGAATGAGATTCATCGTGATACTCTCTTCGTCGATTTTCAGAGTGAGTATACTCATATCTCGCTGGAGATCTAGAGTAAACTTCTGTGTCTTCTACCTGAACTCGTGATGGTGCGTCATGATGAGAAACATGAGGCACTGATAGTGCTCGAGTACGAGATACATGTCTTCGTGACTGAGTGGGAGGAGCAGTTTGTGCACAGAGTTGTGCATACACAACATTTATTGCTCCTTGGGATCTGACATACCAGGAGATGGGGGTTTCCACTGGAGGTAGAATTGAACTTATTGGAATTTCAGGCTGCATTCCAGGAGTGACATGATCATTTGAATGATTATCAGTGTATTGCACTTCATTATCATCTGAAGCTTCTTCCACAATCCCTTCAACTTGGGTATTGTGAGCGAAATTTGGACGAGGGCCGGTTTGACGGTTCGTCGGAGTTTCTTCCATTTGAAAAACGGAGATGAAAAAGTGAATCGAAACGAGAAGAAATGGGTAAAACTGAGAAATCGGTTGGCTCCAATGAAGAAACACTGGTTTAATTGACCGGAATCAACTGAACCAAGGGGTTTGAATCTGAATAAAAGGGTTGATCTCTCCTCGTTCGGTTCGTGGGTAACAGCTCTCCTTCTTCTCATAATAACTGCAAAACAACCACCGTTAGACTCACCACGGGGAGAATCGGGGTTCTCTCCGTGACCACCATCCGGTGTGAGAATAAGTATAGGTTTATGAAGAAGAAGAAATAGTGAAAGTGAAGTGAATGTAACTTGAGAATTATACCTGAATTATCTTTCTATTTATAGCCGAAGTTTGGGCTGGAAAACCTATTGGTGAAATATTGACGGAAAGTGCTACTTCCGTGAGCGGTTATTTTTCCCTCCGTTAATCTTTAACGAGTGTGAGAGCACACGGATCGCGATCTTGATCAACGGTTGGGGTATTGCAACGTGGAAAGTGGACAAGTGTAAACCTCTCTTTAATTCCATGCCATCATCATGACTTCAAGGGAGTCTGGGATGATGCCACGTGGCCAGACGGTTATAACCGTCTGGTGGTGCACGATGGAGCCTTCTAGAAGAATACGGCTGTAATCCTGTGTGGCCCCTTATTGTAGGTATCAGTAAAGTAAATAATACCCAAGTTTGGATATCGTTTATGCGGGAATGCTTATTAGGATTTTTATCCTTACCTGTTATGAAGACTGGCGCAAGGATTGCTAGTTTCCTTTTGACGCGCAAGTGTAAGATCGTGTTTTTGTTCTGAGTTCTCTTTGTAGGACCAGTGCGCGGCCGCGCAAGGTCTAAAGAGGGTTGGAAGGATGAGGTTGTGGTATGGTCCCAAGTACTTGAAGTAAGGTTTTTGGGACCTTACCCCTTAAGAGTCGGAGAGATAAAACAACATTGGTCAAGGTCCAGAACTTCTAGTAACTTAAATAACACGACGCTTGCAATGTAATAAGGAACACTTATATATAGGAAGTACCATCGGCGTATCCACCATGCCCTTATTACATTGTTCCCGTTTTGTTATTCTTATCACTATGGGTTCTTACACATGACAAAACTTGTTGTGGTTTCTGTGCACTGAATTCCATAATTATGTATGCATCCATAATTACGTAATTCCTTGCATAGTCCACACAGTTCATTTTATCATGTGTAGGGGAAAATCAAACGAATAATCCTGTGATGACTTGACTAGACCACCATAGGGTCTCTTTAACTAGATCAACAAATGATCTCTTTAAATAGACCACCAAAGAGTCTCTTCAACTAGATCACCAAAGGATCTCTTTAAACAGATCGACGAACGATCTCTTTAACTAGATCAACACATGATCTCTTTAACTAGACCACTAAAGGGTCTCTTTAACTAAATTGATGAATCAATCTCTTTAACTAGACCACCAAAGGGCCTCTTTAACTATATCAACAAATGATATCTTTAACTAGATCAAAACATGATCTCTTTAACTAGATTGACAAATCAATCTCTTTAACTAGACCACCAAAGGGTCTCTTAAACTAGATCAACACATGATCTCTTTAACTAGATTGACGAACAATCTCTTTAACTAGACTACCAAAAGGTCTCTTTAACTAGATCAACACATGATCTCCTTAACTAGATTAACGAACAATATCTTTAACTAGACCACCAAAGGGCCTCTTTAACTAGATCAACACATGATCTCTTTAACTAGATAGACGAATAAATCTCTTTAACTAGACCACCAAAGGGCCTCTTTAATGTAACCCCTCAAAAACGGGTTTATTAATTATATTAGATTAACCAAAGTAAACCCGGTGAATATTAGGATTTAAATAAATAAATCTAATATTCATTAAAAGGATGATAAATACTTTGAGAAAAACAAAGTATATAAAAGACCCAAGTTAACGGGACTTAAAATAAAACGGGTTGTGAACAAGATAAAATAACTAGGAAAAAATAACCTAGTTAATTACAAGTTTTGTAGTTATGTGAAACTTTGGTCAAAACATGTTACATGCAACAAGGGTAAAGTGTAGGGGCCAAATGTAGCAAACTTGAAACAAGATTATTAAATAAAATACTAAACACCAAAACACACACTTAAAGTGTGTGTTCTAGTCGAAAGTTCCAGAGGAGTCAGAGCTCTCATCTTCAAAACCCTAGCAAGCTGAAATTCAAGAAATTGAAAGGGCAAATCAGTTCCAAATCGAAATCCGAGTTCATACTAGTGATCACCTAAGTAAAGGGATCATAAGGTATGTTAAATTTCATCTTTTGGTTACATCTTAGAATTTTGATGAACATGAGAAATCAAAATTTGAACCTGATTGATTGATATTTAGATGAAATTAGTAATGAAAACATGCCTAGGAGTAAACCCTAGTCAATAACTTGTTGGATTAGTGTGTAAATTATGAAATTCATGATCATCCATTATGTGTGGTTAATGGGTTTTGTAGAAACATGATGAACATTAGAATCATGATTGTCAAACTAGTGTTAACAGAACTCTATGAAGTTAATTTTGATATTGAAGTGTTAATTAGACACTAAATTGGAAAAAAAGATGGTAAATTGGTGAAATAACTAGTCATGAAACTTGATTTTTAAAATCTATGAAAAATCATGCTCATTAGGTGTTTGATATAATGCCTAAGAGAAAGTTAAAATGTTGAAATTTCAAGTGAAACGCATATTTGGATAATATGGCAAACTAGGCGAAATAAGAAGCGATAAGGGTTCTAAATAGGATGTTGATTTAAAATTAATTCCACACATCATATGGTTAGAGGTAGTTAACTAGTAGAAAGTTAAACTAACCAATGACGAAGTCGAATAGTGATTTCGACATAGAAAACACGTAAGGTGGAATAGTTGTATTTGTTAATGACTAATCTAACCACCTTGTAAATGATGACGATAGTTTGACACTTAACAAGCTACGTGACGGCTTGGGAAAAGAAGCGGGTCAAACAGCTTGAATACGAGGAGAAAGAGCGAAATCGGATGAAAGGTAAGTTAAGCTTACGCCCTTTTTAATTTTATTACAAAATGCTTATTTGTGAGTATTTTATATGATTTATATTAAGTAAAAGAAACATGATGTTCCGGCGCGATATAATGCGAGTCGGAACAAGTGAGAATGGTAGAAACCATAAATTATGGTAAAAAGAGTAAAAACGGTAAAATGGTAATCCGGACATGGATTAACGAATTGATAAAGGGATTTGAAAGGACACTATTTGGCATAAGTCATAATGGGTCAAACAAGACAAGAAACGACTTTTTAATTAAGATGAATTCAAAAAGTAAATCGGGATAGGTTAAAGGGGTGAATTGGTAATTAAATACCATCTCATAATGACAATTTGTCATTTCGACTAAACGGGTCAAATGGTGTTGTTAACACCATTTGACAATAATGTCTGATGATCGCTTGTTGAGTTTTGTGATCACAGGAATTAACACACGGTTCGCATTGCTATTAACTAGAAATTAATAGCAAAAGGTATGTAAACGGGTCAATGCTATGATCCGATCCAGGTATGCATAATTTTCGTGCGACCTGGTCAGATTTTCAAGCGACCTGGCTAAAACCGCACGACCTGGAACATAGTTTCAAACGATCTGATGATTTTCACATGATCTGGAGTTGAATTCCGAACGATCTGAATGTTCTAAGTCCAAAATTTCATCATTTTGTCAAATTTGATCAGGTTTTAGGTTGAATTTGGTTCTGATTTGTTCACGGATTGATTAAAACGATGTTTTACAAGTTATATCACAAAATCAGATCATTTTAACCGTAAATTCATTGAAATTTTGAAGAAAAAGTGTAGAAAATGAGTAGAAAGAAGTTGTTCTTGAAGAAATCAAGCTGAAATGGTAAGAACTCTTCCTCCTGTGCTCTGATACCACTTGTATGATTGGGGAATCGATCAAATGAGTCGATCAGAAGAGTTCTAGACCAAATCAGAGGCGGAATTCATTGATTTGATCTTCGTTGCAGTTAGATATACACTTAGAAGTAGATTAAATGTCGATTGTATTGATTTCACAAGGTTACACGAGCTGGCGACACTTCAGCAGAGCTTCGCTACTGGAATCAGAATGTTACAAATGAAATCCTAGACTCACCTATTTATAGGAGATCCAGATCGCATGAACCAGTCTACACGATCTGGTCCAGTTCGCACGACCTGGCCAGGTCGCACGAACTGGTCACTTCGTGTGAAGTGGCTGGTTCAGACCTGTTTCCCGTTTCTCTCGAACAACGTGTCCTGGTTTATCTATTCTATTACATGACTCGATACAAGACGAAGTCAACAGACATATGCACTAACACATAATTAGATTTATGGTTAGAAGCGATATTTTGGACAATAATTAGTGAAAGTCCTTCGTCGTAAAATGAGGGGCTGAAATTGACCAAAAAGCCCTTGGTGGGTAAATTGGGCAAACGACCCATATGGGTGGTTTAAAAACTTGCATTATGATTACGAGATATAGTTAGATACTTTGAATGTGGAAATGTAAAGTGCGAAAAGAGAAGGGTGAGGTTAATGCATAAATGCATCAGACCATCTAAATGGGTCAAAACTGATTAGGCACATAACCTAGACATTGGCCGTGTAATTCACAAATGTTATGAATCCAGGAAAAAGAATTTGAGTTAAGTACATGGGCGTATGCCCCATGACTATTTTGAAACAAGTTTGTGGTTTTAAATATAAACGGGTCAAAATGTTGAAATTGAATAATAAGCCGAAGGCTTAAAAATTTAGAATTTTTATTAGTTTGAATGTTGAATTTTAACTCCACAAGATGGAGAATTAAATTACGAGAGCGTAGGAAAAAGAATCGCGTAAAATGGACATCTAGATTGAAAGTTATGACACTTGGAAGTTAGAAATTTGGTAAATGAGCATAGCTGGGAAAATGCAGCTCATCAAAACAACCCTTCTGTCGAAATGAGTCTGTCGCGCCCCGCGACAGAAAATGTGAAGGCGGTCGCGCCCCGCCACAGCCTGTGGCGGCCCGTGAAGGATTAAGCATGGTCTGTCTCAGCCCGCGACAGACTACTAGGCTGGCAAAAATTTTTATTTTGTTTGTTCTGAACTCCGGACTCGTTTAAACTCGTTATTTATCTATTGAAACTAACTTTTGTGTTAGTTTTGATCATAGGTGAACATCATAAATACCTGGATGAAGATCAAGCAATGAAAGTGTAACGCCTGCGTCCATAGACTTTTAGCTAATTGTCACTCTTAGCCCCTATACTATGTGATACTTGACACTTTTGATACTTGGTGAACCTTACGCTATGATACATGATTCTTAATGCTATGATTCTTGATACTTGATACTTGGAAACTATGATTCTTGATACTTGATACTTTGAAACTATGATTCTTGATACTTGATACTTGGAAACTATGATTCTTGATACTTGATACTTGGAAGCTATGATTCTTGATGCGTGGAATCTAGATTCTTGACTCTTGATACTTTGGTGCTTGACTCTTGAGGCTCGTGAAACTTGAGACTTGGTTGAACGAGGGACTGGAGTCTTGTCACTGACGGAAACTATGAAAAATTTTGTGTTAATGATATAATCTAGTTATGTGATACTATTACCAATAATACGCAATTCCACGCTTAATCTAACTCGCGAAACGAATCAAAGACGGGAACGCGGAAAGGATGGGATTGACCGAGTGGCAATCCGATCGGATGACCATCCGATCGGATGACCAACCGATCGGATGGCCATTCGACCGAAGTGCCATCCGATCCGTGCACACTGCCTCACTCCCTCTCTCTGACACTATAAATAGGCCTGTCACATCATTCTCACAGATGTGACAGCCTCACTCGATGAAGATACACGCACTCCTACTTTTCTTCCATTTCTCGGTGATTTCGATACGTTTTACACTAGATTCTTGTACATCTTTGATCTACACGTTATTCTCTACATGATTCTCCTTTGAAATCTCACTTTTCACCGTGAAATCTCTAAGATTTGAGCTCTTGAGGGTGAGGTGATCATGGTGGTTTGTACAAACTATGGTGTGATGTCATTCCTACCAAGATCTAACTCAGATCTAAGGAATTTCATGTGTTTTACATTGAATCTTAACTAAATCTAGACTTTTTCAGCTAAAACTTATGTTTTCTCTCATCTTTTCTTAACGTTTCACTTAAAACGGTGGAATCCAGATTTGAATGGACTAAAGACTTGATGATTAGTCTTGAGTCAGCTTGGAAATGGATTGTTACCAGAGAAGATTACCGGAGTACGGATTCTGACATAAGCATCGCCAAGAGCAGACGACTGGACTGACTGGGGTGATTCCCATCCGATCAGAACGCCTGTATATTGGTATGATTACCATTGTCTCAATACGTACCAAGCCATCACGTTAAACTCAGAAACTTTACAAGGTTATCAACGAGACAAGGACAACTCGATCGAATGGCAATCCGATCAGATAGCTATCTGATGGAACCGCCATCCGATCAAGTGGCACTTGCCTCGTAACCTTAAATACTTTGAAACCTTGAATCCTTGATCGTCGAATGGCAATCCGATCAGATAGCCATCCGATCGAACTGCCATCCGATCGAGTTATCAATGTGTTTTGGAACCCTTCAACACTTGGAAACTTTTCAGAAACTTGGTAATCAATTTGAAATCTCAACACTTGGATCGAATGACCACTCGATCGAATGGCCATCCGTACCGATGACCATCCGATCGGATGCCATTCCGTCCCCCACACAATAGTCGTCCCAATCGAATGGTAATCCGATCAGATAGCCATCCGATCGAATAGCCATCCGATCAAGAGGACTGATCCGACACTTGGTTTGAATCTCGATAATTCTGCCTGACTCTTATCTGTTGTAAACTAATCAGGCTAACTCTAAAGAGCTCCCTTTGATCCAATAACAGTTAATCTGTTAAGCAATCACTGTGAGTATACTCGATCCCTTTTGTTTTAAACTTTGGGATACAACATGTATTCTATTAAACTATGATACTTGAAACTTTTTGAATCTAAACTCTATCCTATGTGTATGTGACACTTGTGATTCTTGATTCTAGACTCTTTGTGCTATGTGGACATTTAATCCAGAGTGTGTAGTTCCGCCTTAACAATAGTAGTGCTATAGGAGATGCACCTCCCCATTATTCTCGGGGGTATTGTTAGGAGGATTCAAGTTTTCCTTGAGACTTGGGAAAATACTAAAGCATCGGGATACTTGGGCTATCACTTGTTGGACTGCGAACACTAGCATGGCTGAAACTATTTTTGTATCATTTACACGATGGATATGAGTTGTTTTAATCTATTATGCTATTACTCAAACTTGTATACTCGCCAATGCATTTTGTACTAACTTTAATTTAATACATGTTGCAGGCTGACAGGATGCTAGGAATCATGAAACAAGCTAGGATGAAGCTTAGATACTCCACTTAGCTAAATCTCGAAGCTTTTGAAACAATGGTTATGTTTGTTTTGGTTTGATACTACGTTTTGGTGATTGATGTTGTTTTAGACAATTGCATGAAATGAATCTAATTTATATTTAAACTATTTAGTGTTATGGATTCTCGTGAGCAATCTGAACGCTTAGTGCTCGCACCCTGATGTTTCCACCATCGGTTGGGGTGTGACAGATTGGTATCAGAGCCATAACTATAGGGAATTAGGATAAGTAGGAATACTTGCCCTAGTCTATAGTTCTAGGAATCTTGATTCTTATCTGTTGTTTAAGACTTATGCATTCTACCGTATCTGCTTCCTAGCAACATATTTTCCTGCTAAGCTTACATGCCTTTCCTAAGGCTGACACAATATACTCTTGATACTTTGAAACACTGCTAATCAGTGTTTGTATTTTGCATGAAGTTTGTCCTTAAGTCAGGAGTGACATCCGAACCTTGATGGAAAATTTCTTTATTATATCCTAGCAGGTCTTATCTGTTGATAAGTACCAACGCTATTGGAGTACGATGTTGTCAAGATATAGGTGAAACTCAGACCTTGATAACTAGTCCCACTCCTTGATTTTTATGTCTCGCCAAAGTCTCGAAACTTCCAATCAATTAGGAACGTGAAATGACCGAAAGGACGAATATTGTAGGCCTAACATCGATGACGTATTTGCCTAAGTAAGTCAAGACACGCTGCCTCAATTCGAAAGGAGTTCAAATCAGTTTGGTTAGTCATCGTTCCTCTACCCGGAACAATCTATGTTTTATGAGCCTATCATCTATGTTGTCTCAAGTTTTATGTGTGGTTTTAAACTTAATTCTTCATTTTTTTTGAGGCTTTTTACACGATTCACACGTATGTCCGCAATCTAAAACACTAATTCTAATCTCATAATCGAACTAAATTTATGAAGCTTTGATTCATGATGTTAATCTATGTGGGAATCTTGATCAGCTATGATACTATGTGGAGCTATTTGATGAATCTATGTGTTATTGTGGTTGTGAAGCACTAAACAGAACATGGCATAGAAATACGAGACCGAAGTGACGTGTCTGAAACATGGTGGATACGCCGTTGGTACTTCCTATATATAAGTGTTTCAGGCCTGTTACCAACTTTCGTACCACGTGCCATGCGAAGCTTAGTGTTTCGCAGACCGGTATTGGGATGGTTGAAATCTAAGCTATGGGAAACTACTTGTGTAATCTATGTGGAATCTAAGTGTAATCTATGTGCACTCTATCATAATCTATGTGTAATCTATATATGTGTTGTTTTGAGGAACAAAATATGAAATGTAGCCTAGCGCCGAAGACGAGGCGAAAGTGGCATGTCCAAAACATGGTGGATACGCCGCTTGTACTTCCTATATATAAGTGTTTTTGGCATGCTGCCAAAACTTCGTACCACGCGCTAAGTGAGGTTCGTAGTTTTGGGGACTCGGGTTGAAGTTGTTGAGTCTACTGGGTTAATCTATATTGTTGAATCTACTTGGTTAATCTATGAGAAATCTATGTGAGATGTAATGGAATCTAATGTTATGGGTAACGAATCATTACACCGATGACGAGACGGACGTGGCATGATTGAAGCATGGTGGATACGCCTCTGGTACTTCCTATATATAAGTGCTTCCGTCATGTTGCCGAACTTTTATAGCACGTGCCATGCGGGATTTCGTTGTTTTGTGATGAGGTTGTTAACTCAAATCTATGTGAAATCTATGTGAGTTATTGGAATCTATTGGGATCTATTGGAATCTATTGGAATCTAATGGATTCTATGTGAATCTTTCGGGATAATCTACGTGTGTATGATAATGAAGATAAGTGTGTTGTTGTGTTTGGAAATTGCGACACGTAACATGACACCGAGTACGGGGCAGAAGCGATGTGCCCTAAGCGTGGTGGATACGCCGCTGGTACTTCCTATATATAAGCGTTTCTAACACGTTGCCAAACTTCGTACAACGTGCCATGCGAAGGTCGTGGGTTTACGGTGTTGAGTCTATTGGAATCTATGTGAAACTTGAAGTCTTTAATCCATGTAAATTTTGATGAATCTTGAGTCTTAAATCTATTATGTGTGAACCTATATTGTGAGGCTTTATGAATCTAGACTTATATGATCCTCTTATTGGATCTTTAGGATGTCTTCTCGAAAGCTATCCGACACTCTCAAAAGATCCAGGGAAATGTCTCAGAAAAAGATGATGTACTTCATGGCCGACCAGATCACTCGAGTCGTGCCAAAGATCGTCTCTGAGATCCAAGGATCGAACACTCTGCCATCTACTTTTGACTCTAAGACAGAGAAAGAAAAGCCTACCAAGTTCAGCTATAAACATTTTGTCTCTTGCAACCCTAAGTCTTTCACGGGCAGTGATAGGGTGACTGCTATGCTCGAGTGGTTTGACAGCATCGAGGTTACCTTCATTAACAGCGAATGCCCAGAGCATCTAAAGACTAGGAGTGCAACATGAATGTTTCAAGGCAGAGCTTTAGAGTGGTGGTTGAATGAGAGAAACATCCGTTCTAATGAAGAAGCCTACGCTCTTCCATGGGCTGAGGTGCGAGAATTGATGATGCTTGAATTCTGCCCTCCTCATGAACAACTGAAGCTTGAAGAAGAGTTCTGGCATTTGAAGCAGATTGATGATGATAATCTGGCTTATACTACCCGCTTTAAACAACTCAGCTTGATCGTTCCTCACTTGGTTTCTACCCCTAAGCGTATGATAACCAAGTATATCAATGGTCTACCTCCTACTATGCGTGATTCTATTGAAGCAGCTAAGCTCGGAACTATTGAGGAAGTCTACCGTCTTGCAGCAAGTCTCAACAACATCCTTGTTCGTGATAAGCAGTTTGCTAACACTGCTCCCTCCAAGTCTGCGCATCAAGTTACCCAGCAGCCAAGTGGCAGCAAGAACAAGAAGCGAAAGTCTCAGGGTTCAGGATGCAATGCTATTGTTCCTGCTACGAATCCTGCTGCTAAGCCTGCTCCTGCTTCTACTGTTCAGAACCCTGCTGCACCTGAAGTCAAGAAGTAGTACTCTGGGTCTTACCCCAAGTGTACCACTTGTAACTTTCATCATCCTGCTAATTCTGCATGTCGTTTGTGCACCAAATGCAATCGCTATGGTCACACGACTCCCTATTGTCGTCAAGCTAACCCAGCTCAACCAGCTCAGCAAGCCCCAGCTCAAGCAGCCTTACCAGCTCTCCCAGCTCCTCCGCAGAATCCTAAACCAGTCAACGCAGTTCGTGCATGCTACAAATGTGGAGATACTACTCACCTTCGTAACCAATGTCCTCAGCTGAACCAGGATCAACAGCCAACCGCTCGTGGACGAGCATTCAATCTTAATGCTAATCAGGCTCGTAATGACAATGATGTCGTTAATGGTACATTTCTTGTGAATAATCTTTATGCTTTGATTCTATTTGATACTGGTGCCGACAGAAGCTTTGTGTCCGTAGAATTTGAATCTTTGTTAAACTGTGCACACTCTAAGTTACCTAAGTCGTTTTCGGTGGAGATTGCCGATGGGAAGTCAATTCTAGTTGATTCTATTCTATGTGGTTGTTCTCTGACTCTTAACGACCATGTATTTACTATTGATCTGATACCCATGCAATTGGGTAGTTTTGATGTCATTATCGGTATGGATTGGTTGCGTAAGAATCATGCCGAGATTGCCTGTCACGAGAAGTTTGTACGTCTACCTCTACCGTCCGTTGATATTTTTCATATCTATGGAGACCGACCTTCGAGAGGGATGAAGTTGATGTCATGCACTCAGGAAAACAGATGCTTATGTAAACAGAACTTTGCCTTCTTGGCCCACGTGGTGGAACAAAAGGGCAAAGGGAAGAACATAAGTGATGTTCCAGTAGTGTGTGATTTCCCTGATATCTTTCCTGAAGATCTTCCTGGTCTTCCTCCTCCTAGATCCGTCGACTTTCGTATTGATCTCATACCTGGTGCGACTCCTGTCGCCAAGGCCCCGTATCATCTTGCACCTTCCGAGATGCAAGAACTATCTAGCCAACTGGAAGAACTACTCGACAAGGGATTCATTCGTCTAAGTACCTCTCCATGGGGGTGCTCCTGTACTATTCGTCAAGAAGAAAGATGGTTCGTTTCGTATGTGTATCGACTACCGAGAACTTAATAAGCTTACCATTAAGAATCGTTATCCTCTCCCTCGTATCGATTATTTATTCGACCAACTACAAGGCGCGTCCTGTTTCTCGAAAATTGACCTTCGTTCTGGCTATCATCAGCTTCGTGTACTCGAGGATGATATACCTAAAACCGCATTTCGTACTCGTTATGAATACTACGTGTTCGTGGTCATTCCTTTTGGATTGACCAACGCTCCCGCCGTGTTCATAGATCTCATGAATCGTATTTGTAAGCCCTATTTGGATCGTTTTGTGATAGTCTTCCTCGATGATATTCTCATTTATTCTAAAACTAGAGCTGATCATGCTCGTCATTTACGCTTAATGCTGGAACATTTACGTGGTGAACGTTTGTATGCTAAATTTTCTAAGTGCGAGTTTTGGATTGATGAAGTACAATTCCTTGGTCATGTCGTTAGTAAGAAAGGTATTCATGTTGACCCGTCTAAAATCGAAGCTGTGAAGAATTGGAGTACGCCTAAATCTGCATCTAAGATTCGTTCCTTCCTAGGGTGTCACACCCTGACTTTTGCGGAAGCGTGATTACGTGTGACTTGCTTAATATCATTGCATTCAACCATAACAAACATCTATATGATAAAACTAAAGATGTTCATCCATTAAATAAGTTTAAAACATCACGAACAACATTGTCTAGAAAACCAAACACAACTTCAAATCCAAATACAAACCATGCAAATTGTATTAGAGTTCCACAAAGACACGACAAAAGTCATTATTAAAAACCAGGCTTTGGAAGATGTGTCTCATCTAGGATAAGGCACACTATCCAAACCCTTAGACTCCGGATGACATCTTTTATTCCCAACAACACTTGAAACATCCAAACGCCCGCCAGATCCACTTTTAATTCCCTGAAATACATGTAGTTTGAAAACATCAACAAAAATTGAGCGAGTTCATGTGTTTTGTATGTGTGCACAAATAAACCTTTGAAATCATTGTAAGTATGTATGTTTTGTAAACCCAGTATGAAAGCAAACAAGGAAACAGATCAATTAATGGTTTGCAAGGCCATTAACATGTGTGCAACGGCGTAGGAAGGCTCAAACCTAGCAGATTTTGTACCGGGCCTCCGGCTGTAAGACATTGTCACCTCATGGGCCAAACCCCGGTCCACATGGGTGTGGGCTCGCTACACCCAAATAGATCTATCACTCATGTCCCTCGGTCCTAACACGAGGATTAATGGTCTTAGGAGTGCGCCTACCCATTCACATGATCTACTATGCAATCCTTAGCTAATCATACCAATTGTAATTGTTTGTAAACATTTTGTAACATGTACTTTACCCCCGAAGTTGTAAAACAAAACAGTTTAAAGAAAAGGGGGACATGAACTCACAGTCTTGCGTTCTTCGTAATCACTGTAACTCAAAGCTCCATCGGATGTACACGACTACCTACAACATACTAAGGTCTATTAGACGAGCGGGTCGTGCCTTGACTTAGTATTAATTAGTATCTTTGAGTTACGTTTCTTCGTGTCTTCAATATTATTCCAAGTTATATAATTTTTTGTTAAAATAATAAATATTTTAACTTAAATTATATTTATCAAATTTTGGAATATTAGTTAAAATAATATATTTTAACTTGTTACTTTCCAACTGTTTATATATGTATATCCTTCCCAAGGATGGGCGTATTTGTATTCGTATTCTTATACTTGTATATTTTTGCCATGTATTGGTGTCGTATTCCGGAGTGTATTTATACGTACAAAAATACGTATTTTCTTGTAATTGTTAAGTATTTTATACTTAACTTTTTCGGAATAATATTTCTAATAAAAATACATCAATACATATTTCCAAAATATATATTTTAAGAAATATTACTTAGAAAAATTATTTATAATTTTTCCTCTAGAAAAAATATTTATAAATCTCATACAAGTCCCAAAAATAATACATTTTCAAGTCTAACTTGGAAAATATATATGTAAATCCATTTTTCTTCCAAAAATAATATACTTCATATTTGTTTGGGAAAATATATATTTCTTCCAAAAATAATACATCTTCTAATAATTCCAAGAAAATATATATTTTTATTCACCAAAAAATAATACAATTTTCTTCTTGTCAAAAATATGTTATAAATTTGTAATAGTTGTGAAAATCATATTTTCATTCACTTGGTGTCCAAAATATTATTTACTAAAATATACTTATGGATAAGTTTCCGTAATTTTTTTTGTAAGTTATATTCCTTTGTTCGGTTTCACCAATATTTTGGGTATTATTTGTATATTCATATTCCTTGGAATTTTTGGTAACATTTTGGATTGTAATTTTTTTTTTTGGTATTTTGAGGAGTTATATTATTTCAAGTCCTAAAATAATATAACTAATACACATAATATACAAATAATCACACACATGGTAACATCTAAATATATATTTTTCCTAAATACATGTTTAGTCACTTTTATTTATAAAAAACAACCTCCAATATTTGTAATTTTTGTAACAAAATTTATGGCAAACTTTATGTGAAAATCCATGGTTTAAAATATACTTGTAAATATTTGTTTAGAAATATTTTTCTAAGTGTTTAATTTTTTGAAAATTTTTGCCATAGTTTCCCCTAAAAATGGAGGTTTCCATACCTTGAAGGCATATCATTTTCTTTTGTAAATCACACAATCAATCAACAATCAACAATAAACAATCTATACTTACCAATTTTTGCCAAAAACAAGCATAAACTACCACTTCATGAACTTGAAAATTTACAAAAATGTGTAGTAACTTACAAGTGTATTTAGTAAGTCTTGTTGCCCTTTAAAGTGTGGTTGATTCTTTAAAAACATCACTTTTGAAGAATCTACATCTTTACAACTTACAATCACATTTTCAAAAAAATGTTTCTTCTTGGATTTTTCTTGTTACACATGTGTTTCTACACTTGTTTAACCTCTAAAAACATGGTTGATTTCTTTAAGAACCAAGATTAAGTAAACTTTGTATTTTTAACTTGGTTTCTTGAAAAATCATTCTTGAAATCTTAGATTTACAAGACTTACAACTCACTTTAATCATCATTTTGCAAGAAAACAATATATTCTTTCAAGTTCATGGTTTATGTGAGGATGATCTATGAATCTTTAACACTTTCATCCTCTCATCTTGCTAGATTATGTTTTTAATCATGATCTAGCAAGATCATATGATGATCTACATCATTTACATAAGTAAACAACAATCAACAAGTATAACAACACATATACATCAAGATTTATTTAAGATTTAAGCTTATGTTCGTGTTTCATTCTGTTGATTCTTAGCGTTCTTCAAGATTAACATCATGTATCATCTTTTAACCACTTAAATAAGATGTAAAATGAAGAGATTAGTGTTCTTTCCACTTGCTCAAGGCTAGGGATTATCAAGAGAAGAAAGAAGAGGATAAAAGCAATTGGAGAAGGTCCTTCAACTTCTACAAGCTCCTAGCTTCTTTGTGCACCTTCTAACACCCTTGACTATACTTGGAATTGGATGAAGATGAATGATGATGATGATGGTGCTTGTTGTTGCTTTCAGCCGTGAACAAGCAAGAGAGGAATTGAGAAGTGTGTTGAGTGTGTGAATGATGAAATGAGAGGTTAAGTCTTGAAGGTTATACTTATAACCCATTTACTAACTTTAACTTACGGTTCATATGTCTTAAAAGGGCCAACAAGATCTAATATTTAATCAAAATAAAATCCTGATGGTGGGGGCCATGTTGGCCGATTACTAGGTGGGAGGGGGGGGTATAGGTGTAGGTTATAACCATATAGTTAGTTCATAGTTAGAAATCAAGTATTTGGTTAGGGATTTAGTTATTTCTTTGATTTATAGTGTGTTATGATGTTCGGGGACCATAACTAGTTTGGTAATGTTAAAACAGTGCTTTTAGTGAAAATTTGGTGTTTCGGGTAGTGTCCGGTTGTTCGGTTGGTTGCCGGTTCGTTAAGGTGCTAAATTATGCAGTTTAGTGTGCTTTATGTACCCTTTTATGACAGTTTCTATTCCTGACACTTAGGAAAGCATTCAGGACCATTTAACCATATTTCTGCATGATATAAGTGTGTTAAAATGCTGAATTTGCTGATTTTCTGCAGAATTCTGCAGTTAATGTGAGTTTTAGGCACTTTCCGGTACTTAAACTATCTCTAGTGATCTTCATGCGTGTATTCGTGAAGCTCAGTATTCGTCAGCAAATGAAGGAAGCCTAGAAGTGGAAATCCAAGGCGCTAACATTGATCAACTCGAAACTAAACCTAATGGACTCCAATACTACCTCAATCGCATCTGGGTACCGGATCGCGATAATCTCCGTGAGCTCATTATGAATGAGGCTCACAAATCCTGTTACTCCATTCATCCAGGTGCCGATAAGATGTACCATGATTTACGTATGACTTATTGGTGGCCTGGTATGAAGAAGGACATTGCTGCAAATGTTTCTAAATGCCATACTTGTACAAAAGTTAAGGCTGAACATCAACGTCTTTCTGGACTTTTAGAACAACCCGAGATCCCATTTTGTGTAACACCCCGAAAACGGCTTTAGCAATCCATGACATGCAACTACCTCCCTTAGGTACAGCTCAGCTAGCTTACCCGTGATATCCTTTTCTCTGATCAGCAAAAAAGTGCGCTAACTTTTTCAATCGGTCTACGATTACCCAAATCGTATCATGACCTCTAGGAGTCTTGGGCAACTTCGTTACGAAATCTATTGAGATCTGTTCCCACTTCCACATGGGTATCTCAGGTTGCTGAAGAAGACCTGAAGGCTTCTGATATTCGACCTTTACCTTGGCACAAGTCAAACATTTACCAACATAAGTAGCCACATCGCCCTTAAGTCTTGGCCACCAGTAATAATCCTTCAAATCTTGGTACATCTTGTCCATCCTGGGTGGATCGAGTACCTCGATTTATGAGCTTCTTCAAAAATAACATCTCTAAGACCACCAAAAAGTGGAACCCAAATTTGTCCCATAAAACACAATGTTCCTTCCTTGTTGGGTACCAGCTTTTTCTCCATCCCACGGAGATATTCAGCCTTTAAATTTTATTTCTTAAGAGCTTCTCTCTGTGCAGCACGGACACGCAACGAAAGGTCTGTCTGAACAATCATCTCCAAAGCCCTAACCCTTATGGGCTTAATCCTCTCTTTCCGACTTAAGGTGTCTGCCACCACATTCGCCTTTCTTGGATGATATTTGATTTCGCAATCATAAGAATTTAACAACTCAACCCATCATCGCTGTCTCATATTGAGCTCTTTCTGATCGAATATATGCTGTAGGCTCTTGTGATCTGTAAAGATCGTACATCGGGTACCATACAGATAATGTCGCCAAATCTTCAAAGCAAACACCATTGCGCCTAACTCCAAATCATGCATGGTGTAGTTTTTCTCATGAACCTTTAGTTGGCGCGAAGCATAAGCGATAACCTTTTGTCGCTGCATTAGCACACAACCTAATCCCTGACGCGAGGCGTCACAGTATACCATGAAGTCGTCGGTGCCTTCAGGTAAGGATAAAATAGGTGCATCGCAAAGCTTATTCTTTAGCAGCTGAAAGGCTTCTTCTTGTTTATCTCCCCATTCATACTTCTTATCCTTTTGAGTAAGGGAGGTCAGCGGTTGAGCGATTTTTGAAAAACCCTCAATGAATCTGCGATAATACCCTGCTAAACCCAAAAACTGTCGGATCTCAGTTGGCGTCTTCGGAGTTTCCCAATTCTTAATCGCCTTGATCTTGGTGGGATCCACATGAATTCCATCTTCATTCATCACGTGACCAAGGAACTGTACCTCACGCAACCAGAACTCACACTTTGAGAACTTAGCGTAAAGTTTCTCCTTCTTTAGGAGCTCTAAAATAGCTCTAAGGTGTTGTTCATGCTCCTCCTTCGACCGTGAATAGATCAAAATATCATCGATAAACACAATCACGAATTTATCAAGATATGGCTTGCAAACTCGGTTCATCAAGTCCATAAATACTGCCGGCGCATTTGTCAAACCAAATGGCATCACTAGAAACTCGTAATGTCCATAACGAGTTCCAAAGGCAGTCTTCGGTATACTCTCCTCTTGAATCCGTAGCTGGTGATAACCTGATCGAAGATCGATCTTGGAGTAGTAACTCGAACCCTGAAGTTGATCGAACAGATCATCAATCCTCGGCAAAGGATACCGATTCTTGATGGTTAACTTGTTCAGATCTCGGTAGTCGATGCACATACGAAAACCACCATCCTTCTTCTTGACAAATAGAACTGGAGCTCCCCAAGGCGAGAAACTTGGTCTAATGAATCCCTTGTCCAAAAGCTCCTGAAGCTGCGTCGACAACTCTTGCATTTCTGAAGGCGCAAGTCGATAAGGTGCCTTGGCTACAGGTGCGGCGCCTGGAACCAAGTCAATGTGGAATTCGACTTGTCATTGGGGCGGTAATCCTGGCAAGTCTTCGGGGAAGACTTCAGGATATTCCCTCACCATAGGGATATCTTCGAGCTTTGGTTCTTCGGCTTCCTTATCAACAATGTGAGCCAATAAGGCAACACATCCTTTACGCAAAAACTTCCGTGCTTTCAAGCAACTAATAATCCGTAGAGGCGAATCATGCTTCTCCCCATGAATCACGGTCGTCTTTTCATTTGCCATCGGGATGCGGATAATCTTTTCATGGCATACGATCTCAGCTCGATTACTTGACAACCAATCCATTCCAACTACTATATCGAAACTTCCCAACTCAACTGGTAGAAGATCTATCGCAAACTCCCGCTCTCCAAGCTCTATCATACAGCCTCTAATTACTTCTTTGGCTTCTACTAGCTTTCCATTAGCTAGTTCTATCGAATACGGGATATCTAACTTACTTGCAACTAACCCAAGTATATCCTTAAATTCTAGGGATACGAAGCTATAGTTGGCACCAGTATCAAATAGCACAGATGCAAAATGTTGATTGATAGGGAATGTACCAGTGACTACGTTCGGATCCTGACGAGCTTCCCTAGCTCCAATGTTGAATACTCTTCCCTGGGCTTGGTTGTTTCTTGGGCAATCCCACTTGAAGTGCCCTACATCACCACAGCCAAAGCAACCTTGGCCGCGACCATTTCCATTCCCATTTCCGCCATGGTTGTTGTTTGCTCCACGGTTTCCGTTACCAGCTTGATTTCCAGAACCACCACGATTTCCATTTCCACCAAAATTTCCATTTCCTCCTTGATTGTTGTTTCCTCCTTGGTTCCTATTCCCATAACCGTTTCCACCACGATTACCATTGCCATTGTCATTTCCATTTCCTCTTTGACCACCATTTCCACGACCGGCTCAATACCAGCATGTCTCCTTGGCATGGCCAATTTTTTCCGCAAGTTTCACATTTTCCAGCTCTGCATCGTCCGGTGTTATGAAACTGACACACATCGCATTTGGGCAGGGTGCCCATATATCCTTTTCCTCTGATCTCAGCACCAGAAACACCAGCTTGTGTCTCAACTGGTGGGTTAGCGTCTCTACGCTTGTTGGCATTGTTGTTTGCACGAGTACCCTTCTTGAAGTTCGAAAACTTACTTTTGTTTTCTCCTAACGACTCGACATGAGTCTCCTTCTTCTTTTGTTCGGAGATTGAAAACTTGCCCAATCTAATGGCTTCTTCAGTCAATGCCACGCTCAAGTCGATGGCTTCAGTAATCGTTGGAGGCTTAGATGCCGTCACCATGCTCAGCATTTGGGGTGCCAATCCCCAAATGAAACGTTCGACTCGCTTGAACTCTGGTTCTACCATGTAAGGGACAACTCGAGACAGATCATGGAATCTCTGCACGTACTCAGCTATCTTAGAACCTTCCATTTTCAGATTCCAAAACTCGGTTTCCAACTTCTGAATTTCTGCCCTTGAACAGTACTTCTTACGCATTAGCTCTTTCATCTCATCCCAAGTCATAGCATACGCTGTAGCCTCACCTAGAGTCTGAACCTGAAGGTTCCACCACGACAGAGCTCCATCTAGGAATAGTCCAGAAATGTAGGTGACTTGATGTTCTGGCGCACACTTGCTCATTCGCAGCATAGAATCCGTCTTCTCAGCCCATCTTACAAAAGCTACAGCACCTCCAGTACCGTCAAAGTTCAGAGGCTTGCAGTCCAGGAACTGCTTATAAGTACAGCCTGTACAAGCAACATCATTCACAGAAAGCATTAGCAAATGCACATGGAAATGTCCAAACGTATTGTAATGTGTCTGGGGTGACTTAAACATTACCGTGAGGTGGGTTATTTCCTGAGTTACCTCCGCTGTGTTCAGAGCGTAGGGCCTCATGTTGTACGATTTCCTGTGAAATCCGTTCGTGCAATTCTGCCTCGGTTGTGGGCAACAGAGTGTTCCTTCGAGGAGGCATCTTCTAAGAAGAAGATTGTACAGGTCAGGTCTTAATCGTATAATAAATATATAGTACGTATATATAATAGCATTCATCATAGCAAGTAAGCATATAACATCACAATCATAGCACCAACATGTCAGTCAACAACGTATTTAATAAGAACATGACGATTGAGCTTTCATTAATCATCGGCCACAAAGCACTGTTACATGTTTTACAGAGTGTATCATATCAAAAGGAACACAGGGTCACACTACCCTTGTCCAACAAGTCTATCAATCTACAAAAATCATACAATCAAAAGGTGGTCTCCAAAAGGCTTCACAAGCTCAGCTCAATAGTGGTGCTCTCATCAAAAGCAATGCTACCTACATAAAACCAAAAACCAACTATGCTGATGGTGGTGGAGGAGGAGGTGGAGGTGGAGGAAAGAAAAGCAACCTGCGCAAGCTCCTCCTTAAGCTCATAGACATGACACAGCAGATAACTGATCTGCTGCTCGACAGTAAGAAATCGAGCATCAAACTCTGGAAATGGAGTAAGAGGTGCAGGTGGATGTGAAAACAGAGACAGTGATGAACGAGGGGGGATAAAAGCAGGCTGACAAGGACATGGTAAAGGACACGGTGTCATCTCAAGCTCTAAAATCCTGCGACTCATAATCTCGTACTGGAGCTGCAGTGATAAGATAACTCATCCCGTGTATAACCAAGTAACTGTGAGGGATGGTAGGGGTCCGAAATCGGCATGGTATACGGTGGGAACCATCTGAGTGGCTCATCAAGTGGTGAAGAAGTAAAAGGAGCAAAAGGTGCAGACTGGGGAATGTGTGGAAAAGCTGCTGAAACATGAGGGTCATGACTAGGTTGCTGGCCTGAAGTACCTTCCCCTGGACGGGGTGCGGGTATGTCCTGCAAGAAAACGATAGGTAGATCAACACGATGAACATCAGACTCCACCGGATGAAAAGGAGCAACATCAGCGGGTGCGGGTGCAAGTGGAGGGATAAATGGCTCAATAACAGGAGGGTCAACGGGTGCAGGAACTGGATCAGGTATGAGGGGTGCAATGTCAGGTAAGCCAAATGGAATAGGGTCATGATCAAGTAAGGGCTCAGGATCAGCAGGTGCAACGTCAGGCTGAACAGCAGGAATGAAATCTAACTCAAGATCAAACTCGGGATCATGTGGAGGGGATGGTGCAGCTGACATGGCTGTATCATCATCAGAATCAGCAGCATAGCGTCGTAATCCAACTACCTGCAAGGCGGAAGACGTCACAGACTCAAATGAATCTGAGACAGAGTGCAAACTAGAGTCAGAGGAAATCTCAATAACGGGAACCTCGAGGGGTGGGGTAGCAACAACGTCCTCATCTAGCTCTCCATTGCCATAGGCGCCATCGGGGGGACCATCAAAAACAGATCAACATCATTGTCAAACAGATCATCAAAAGGCCAATCCTCAGGAGGGATGACCACTAAAGGAACAGGAGCGAGGATCGGTGCCACAATATGCTCACCATCGGGATGCCCGATGATAAGATGATCGTGGACTGGACTGGGAATAACAAAAGGAGCCTCATCTGGAATACCATCAGCAAGCGGTAAGTCATCTCCAAAATAAGGCAACGCAAACGGCTGAAAGTCATCGTCGTCGTCTGATAGCATATATTGGTCGCTCTCAGTATCTGAGGTAAAGATCTCTGGCTCAGGTACGATCTCGTCATCGGACACAATAGCCATAGGGTCATCAGTATCGGACAATCCGCTCTCGGATGAAGACATAGTGTCTGTAACATGACAATCACAACATATGCACATATATTAACCACTAATATTTAGTATGCAAGCAAAGACAATGTTTCATGAAGTCATGTATCCTCACTATTCCTCACGAATCCTTTCTATCCTTCCTAGTCTTCCAGACTAAACCACCTAGTCTCCCAGACTAAACCACCTAGTCTCCCAGACTAAACCACAAAAGTAAACCTTGTAATCGTGTTTCTTGTCTTTTCGTTTGTAAAAATGTTTGTTCCATGGATCTGGGCGTTTCTTGTATGCAATGAAAACATGTTGTAAAAATACTTTTGTGAGAGCCCTAAGGATTGTAGTCTAGACTTGAGAAAGAATCCTAGTTCGCTACAATCGAAGCTCTGATACCAAACAGTCACACCCTGACTTTTGCGGAAGCGTGATTATGTGTGACTTGCTTAATATCATTGCATTCAACCATAACAAACATCTATATGATTAAACTAAAGATGTTCATCCATTAAATAAGTTTAAAACATCACCAACAACATTGTCTTGAAAACCAAACACAACTTCAAATCCAAATGCAAACCATGCAAATTGATTTAGAGTTCCACAAGGACTCGACAAAAGACATTATTAAAAACCAGGCTTTGGAAGATGTGTCTCATCTAGGATAAGACACACTATCCAAACCTTTAGACTCTGGATAACATCTTTTATTCCCAACAACACTTGAAACATCCAAACGCCCGCCAGATCCACTTTTAATTCCCTGAAAAACATGTAGTTTGAAAACATCAACAAAAGTTGAGCGAGTTCATGTGTTTTGTATGTGTGCACGAATAAACCTTTGAAATCATTGTAAGTATGTATGTTTTGTAAACCCGGTATGAAAGCAAACAAGGAAACAGATCAATTAATGGTTTGCAAGGCCATTAAAATATGTGCAATGGCGTAGGAAGGCTCAAACCTAGCAGATTTTGTACCGGGCCTCTGGCTGTAAGACATAGTCACCTCATGGGCCAAACCCCGGTCCACATGGGTGTGGGCTCGCTACACCTAAATAGATCTATCACTCATGTCCCTCGGTCCTAACACGAGGATTAATGATCTTAGGAGTGCGCCTACCCATTCACATGATCTACTATGCAATCCTTAGCTAATCATACCAATTGTAATTGTTTGTAAACATTTTGTAAGACGTACTTCACCCCCGAAGTTATAAAACAAAACAGTTTAAAGAAAAGGGGGACATGAACTCACAGTCTTGTGTTCTTCATAATCACTGTAACTCAAAGCTCCTTCAGATGTACACGACTACCTACAACGTACTAAGGTCTATTAGACAAGCGGGTCGTGCCTTAACTTAGTATTAATTAGTATCTTTGAGTTACGTTTCTTCGTGTCTTCAATATTATTCCAAGTTATATAATTGTTTGTTAAAATAATAAATATTTTAACTTAAATTATATTTATCAAATTTTGGAATATTAGTTAAAATAATATATTTTAACTTGTTACTTTCCAAGTGTTTATACATGTATTTCCTTCCCAAGGATGGGCGTATTTTTATTCGTATTCTTATATTTGTATATTTTTGCCATGTATTGGTGTCGTATTCCGGAGTGTATTTATACGTACAAAAATACGTATTTTCTTGTAATTGTTAAGTATTTTATACTTAACTTTTTCGGAATAACATTTCTAATAAAAATACATCAATACATATTTCCAAAATATTTATTTTAAGAAATATTACTTAGAAAATTTATTTATAATTTTTCCTCTGAAAAAAATATTTATAAATCTCATACAAGTCCCAAAAATAATACATTTTCAAGTCTAACTTGGAAAATATATATGTAAATCCATTTTTCTTCCAAAAATAATATACTTCATATTTGTTTGGGAAAATATATATTTCTTCCAAAAATAATACATCTTCTAATAATTCGAAGAAAATATATTTTTTTCTTCACCCAAAAATAATACATTTTTCTTCGTGTAAAAATATGTTATAAATTTGTAATAATTGTGAAAATCATATTTTCATTCACTTGGTGTCCAAAATATTATTTACTAAAAAATACTTATGAATAAGTTTCCGGAATATTTTTTTTGTAAGTTATATTCCTTTGTTCGGTTTCACCAATATTTTGGGTATTATTTGTATATTTATAATCCTTGGAATTTTTGGTAATATTTTGGATTGTATTTTTTTGGTATTTTGAGGAGTTATATTATTTCAAGTCCTAAAATAATATAACTAATACACATAATATACAAATAATCACACACATGGTGACATCTAAATATATATTTTTCCTAAATACATATTTAGTCACTTTTATTTATAAAAACCAACCTCCAATATTTGTAATTTTTGTAACAAAATTTATGGCAAACTTTATGTGAAAATCCATGGTTTAAAATACACTTGTAAATATTTGTTTAGAAATATTTTTTTAAGTGTTTAATTTTTAGAAAAATTTTGCCATAGTTTCCCCAAATAATGGAGGTTTCCATTCCGTGAAGGCATATCATTTTCTTTTGTAAATCACACAATCAATCAACAATCAACAATAAACAATCTATACTTACCAATTTTTGCCAAAAACAAGCATAAACTACCACTTCATGAACTTGAAAATTTACAAAAGTGTGTAGTAACTTACTAGTGTATTTAGTAAGTCTTGTTACCCTTTAAAGTGTGGTTGATTCTTTAAAAACATCACTTTTGAAGAATCTAGATCTTTATAACTTATAATCACATTTTCAAAAAAATGTTTCTTCTTGGATTTTTCTTGTTACACATGTGTTTCTACACTTGTTTAACCTCTAAAAACATGGTTGATTTCTTTAAGAACCAAGATTAAGTAAACTTTGTATTTTTAACTTGGTTTCTTGAAAAATCATTCTTGAAATCTTTGATTTACAAGACTTACAACTCACTTTAATCATCATTTTACAAGAAAACAATATATTCTTTCAAGTTCATGGTTTATGTGAGGATGATCTATGAATCTTTAACACTTTCATCCTCTCATCTTGCTAGATTATGTTTTTAATCATGATCTAGCAAGATCATATGATGATCTACATCATTTACATAAGTAAACAACAATCAACAAGTATAACAACACATATACATCAAGATTTCTTTAAGATTTATGCTTATGTTCATGTTTCATTCTCTTGATTCTTAGTGTTCTTCAAGATTAACATCATGTATCATCTTTTAACCACTTAAATAAGATGTAAAATGAAGAGATTAGTGTTCTTACCACTAGCTCAAGGCTAGGGATGATCAAGAGAAGAAAAGAAGAGGATAAAAGAAAATGGAGAAGGTCCTACAACTTCTATAAGCTCCTAGCTTCTTTGTGCACATTCTAACACCCTTGAGTATACATGGAATTGGATGAAGATGAATGATGATGATGATAATGGTGCTTGTTGTTGCTCTCGGCCATGAACAAGCAAGAGAGGAAGAGAGAAGTGTGTTGAGTGTGTGAATGATGAAATGAGAGGTTAAGTCTTGAAGGTTATACTTATAACCCATTTACTAACTTTAGCTCATGGTTTATATGTCATAAAAGGGCCAACAAGATCTAATATTTAATCAAAATAAAATCTTGATGGAGGGGGCCTTGTTGGCCGATTACTAGGTGGGAGGGGGTATAGGTGCAGGTTATAACCATATAGTTAGTTCATAGTTAGAAATCAAGTATTTGGTTAGGGATTTAGTTATTTGTATGATTTATAGTGTGTTATGATGTTCGGGGACCATAACTAGCCTGGTAATGTTAAAACCGTGCTTCTAGTGAAAATTTGGTGTTTCGGGTAGTGTCCGGTTGTTCGGTTTGTTATCGGTTCGTTAAGGTGCTAAATTATGCAGTTTAGTGTACTTTATGTACCCTTTTATGACAGCTTCGATTCCCGACACTTAGGAAAGCATTTAGGACCATTTAACCATATTTCTGCATGATATAAGTGTCTTTAAATGCTGAATTTGCTGATTTTCTGCAGAATTCTACAGTTTATGTGAGTTTTAGGCACTTTCTGGTACTTAAACTATCTCTAGGAAGGAAGTTTTATGATCCTTACTTTCCTACACATTATACTAGTGTAATACTTGGTTTCTGGTTCATTCTGTGTCCCAACACATTGCCTGTCTATGAACTGAACTCTGTCAGCGTTTTCCCGGTTTGTTTGATAACTTTGCTAACTGTGTTTCATGCATCATTTGAGTCAATAAAGTTCTCATGCAATAATGATATGACATTAAGCAATATGTGATGCACATGTATGTATATGGCAATAATCAAAAAACAATTCAAGTCATTAATTGTAATTAAGCACTAATCATGGTTTAATAGTTGTACGGATACCTGAAATTTTGACAGTTGTCACATAGGGTTGGCGGGCAATTACCGTCGATTCATTTCGGACTTCTCTAAGATCGTTGTTCCTCTTACTTTGTTGACTCAGAAAGAGAGACCTTTTGCTTGGGGTCCCGAGCAAGAGGAATCTTTTCAGATTCTTAAAACTCTTTTGTGTAATGTTCCTGTTCTAACTCTCCCCGATGGGAGTGATGATTTCGTGGTATATTGTGATGCCTCGAACCATGGTTTAGGTTGTGTGCTCATGCAGCGGGACAAGGTTATTGCTTATGCTTCTCGTCAACTCAAAGTACATGAGAAAAACTATACTACTCACGATCTGGAGCTTAGTGCAGTTGTATTCGCGTTAAAGATGTGGTTACACTACATGTATGGTACTAAGTGTGTGGTTTTCACTGACTATAGGAGCCTTCAACATATCTTTGACCAAAAGGAATTGAACATGCGACAGAGACGTTGGGTGGAATTGCTTAACGACTACGACTGCGAAATTCGCTATCATCCTGGCAAAGCGAATGTAGTGGCCGATGCTCTTAGTCGTAAAACTCATGTGAATGCTATTCGTGTCTCTAGTGATCTTCATGCGTGTATTCGTGAAGCTCAGTATTCGTCAGCAAATGAAGGAAGCCTAGAAGTGGAAATCCAAGGCGCTAAGATTGATCAACTCGAAACTAAACCTAATGGACTCCAATACTACCTCAATCGCATCTGGGTACCGGATCGCGATAATCTCCGTGAGCTCATTATGAATGAGGCTCACAAATCTCGTTACTCCATTCATCCAGGTGCCGATAAGATGTACCATGATTTGCGTATAACTTATTGGTGGCCTGGTATGAAGAAGGACATTGCTGCATATGTTTCTAAATGCCTTACTTGTACAAAGGTTAAGGCTGAACATCAACGTCCTTCTGGACTCTTAGAACAACCCGAGATCCCAGTTTGTGTAACAACCCGAAAACGGGTTTGGCAATCAAACCACGTTAATAATAATGAATGGGTAAAATACCGTTAGTGGTAAAATTAACCCGGTGAATATAAGGATTTAAATAAAAAAAATCTTATGTTAATCAAAAAGAAGAATAAACGCTTTGAGAAAACAAAGCCTATAAGAAGCCCGAGTTAACGAGACTTAAAAATAAAACAGATTATGACTTTTCCGAAACCACTAACTAACTAGGAATATTAACCTAGTTAGTTAAGTGTGGTTAAAACAATAATGAAAACATGAATTAGTTAAACCTTTATGTAAGTTGAAAACATGAGGAAAGTTGAGGGGCCAAATATGAAAAACTGAAAACTAGTTTTAATTAAATAAAATCCTACACCAAACACACACACTAAGTGTGTGTTCTGGTCGAGACTTCCAGAAGAGCAAGGTGTCACGGCCCCCGACCCGGTTTTACCCGTTTCAGGAGCCGCGGGACAGAAAATCCCGTTGTATTTATTTAACAGCGGAAGTTTTCTTCAGGATCTTTTAAAATTGCCATTTTCCTGATTATTTTATTTCACAATTTGGGATAAAACCCCGGTAATTTACAATCATAAGATTTCATAGAGAAATCTTTATTTTTACAAAACATGTTTCTTTATTTTTATATTGAGCCACTTCCTTAAGCTTGTAGTGCTACGCGGCACTTTTCCTGGATCACAACAGATCACCTGAAACATGTTTGAAAAAGGTTTTGTCAGCGGGAAATACTGGTGAATCATTCTGTTTACTAAAATGACCCATTCGTTATAATTTACAGTATTAAGAGAGATTACAATGTTTCCAGATATCAACCAACTACCCACGGTATTTTGTCACTCAACCCATTGGCCCTCCCGTTGTCCAATGGTGTCTGTGACTATGGTCATATCACCCCTTGGCTGCCCCAATGGTGAAGATTATCAAGTAATGTATACAAAACCCCATATACCGGCTGTAACTTGGTGATTACATATACTTAATCACTGTAATTATAACCTTTGAAAATAAACATGATTTTGTAAACAATTTGATAAAAAGAGAATGACTCACATTGCAGATTTAATTTGAGCAGAGCCTAGCCTACTGATTAGCCTTTTTAACCTAAATTTAATAACATGCACACAACTCGGTTAGTAACTTAATACAGCATTTACGATAACTCACGAGATTAAACCCTCACATCGAATGACAAAGTGCGATACTTAAACATCCATCGAATTAATGACGAATGACAAAGCATAAACCCTAATGTGGGCAGCACTTAAACATCCATTGGATAGTTTAATCGATCGGACATTGAATCGTATCAGCGATCGAGTTATTACCCTGTATTGCGGCAGCACTTCGTGAATTATGTGTGTTTTTAAACTGTTTCTGCTATAACTCATCGTATATTTAGAGTTTTAACGTCGTTCCAGTGCCCAAATTCCAGTCCCAAAGTCCACTATTTATAGGTAAATTTTGACCCCCCTCGCGTGACGCGAGGGGTACCCCCTGGGGCTTCGCGTGACTAGGCTTGCTAAGTTGACGAAATCTTAAATTTCAAAACGGACAACAAGTTATTTAGATAATCGTAACTAGGGTTTTACCACCCCTGAGTTTTAGGGGCCCTAATCCTGATTCTGATGATTCTGAAAATTTTAGGGTTTGTGCAGAATTACTTGGGTGTCTCAATTAGGGTTTCCTATTGGATAATTAAAGTAATAAATATAACTTTTTAATAAGAATCGTTACATTCTCCCCACCTTAATAAAAATCTCGTCCTCGAGATTTACCGGAATAATTGAGGATACTTTCTCTTCATCTCTGATTCCAGCTCCCAAGTGTATTCAGCTCCTCTCTTTGAATCCCACTTTACTTTAACTAGCACTAGTCGTTTGTGTTTGAGAAATTTTACTTTTCTGTCTTCTATCTGCAGAGGTTTCTCTACAAATTTTAACTTTTTGTTTACCTCTATATCTTGGAGAGGTATTACCAAAGATTCGTCTGATAGACATTTCTTGAGGTTGGATACATTAAATACATCATGTACTCCAGCTAACTCTTCCGGTAATTCTAAACGATAAGCAACTGGTCCTATACGTTGGATTACTGGAAATGGTCGTACGTATCTTGGACTTAGTTTTCCTTTCTTACCGAATCGAACTACTCCTTTCCAAGGAGAAACTTTCAATAGTACTTTGTATCCTACTTGAAATTCTAATGGCTTGCATCGATTGTCTGCATAGCTCTTTTGGCGATCTCGAGCTGTCTTCAATCTTTCCTTGATCTGAGTAATCTTATCGGTTATCTCTTGCACTATTTCAGGACCTGACAATTGACTTTCTCCTATTTCTGCCCAACAAACTGGAGTTCTGCACTTTCTTCCATACAGTGCCTCGAATGGGGCAGTTTCAATACTTGAATGATAACTATTGTTATAGGAGAATTCAATAAGAGGTAAATGCTCGTCCCAATTTCCACCAAAATCTATCACACATGCTCGGAGCATGTCTTCTAGAGTTTGGATCGTCCTTTCACTTTGCCCGTCTGTTTGAGGATGATATGTAGTGCTTAAATTTAGTCGAGTTCCCATAGCTTCTTGGAAACTTTTCCAGAAATGAGAAGTGAAACGACTATCTCTATCTGATACAATGGAGAGTGGAACTCCATGTAAAGATACGACTTCATCTACATACAACTTTGCCAATCTTTCCATGCTAAAGGTTTCTTTCATTAGTAGAAAGTGAGCAGATTTGGTTAATCGATCCACAATTACCCAAATCACATCATTACCTTTTCTGGTTTTGGGTAACTTAGTAACAAAATCCATTGTTATGAGTTCCCATTTCCATACAGGCATTTCTAATTGTTGTAGTAGACCTGAAGGTTTCTGATGTTCTGCCTTGACTTGTGAACAAGTAAGACACTTAGAAACATATCTAGCTATATCCTTCTTCATGCCTATCCACCAGAAATTCTTTCTTAAATCTTGGTACATCTTATTGTTTCCGGGATGCATAGTATACCTACATTTATGGGCTTCTTCTAAAATCTTATTTCTTAATTCTCCCTGCTTAGGTACCCAAATTCTTCTTTGGTGGAATCTCCAAATTCCATCAGCTCCTTGTTCTAATTCCTTTATTCGTCCCTTCATTCCTTCAGTATCATCCTTGATTGCTGTTTCTTGTATATTCTTTAATTGTTCCATTAAATCTAACTGTAGATTTAACCTAAGAGCACGAACTCGTCGTTGTTTCTCATGGTACTTACGACTTAAGGCATCTGCAACTACATTTTCCTTTCCTTCATGATATTGAATATCACAGTCATAGTCACTTAGGATTTCCATCCATCTTCTTTGCCTCATATTTAATTCTTTTTGCCCAAATATATATCTTAAACTTTTATGATCTATATAGACAGTAAACTTACTTCCATACAGATAATGTCTCCAAATTTTAAGGGCAAAAATTACGGCTCCTAATTCTAAGTCATGAGTCGTATAGTTCTCCTCGTGCTTTTTCAATTGTCTTGAAGCATACGCAATTACCTTCTTGCGTTGCATTAGCACACATCCAAATCCTAATTTTGAAGCATCACAGTATACTTCAAAATCTTCAGTTCCTTCGGGTAAAGCTAGGATTGGAGCATTTGTTAGCTTTTGCTTTAGAATCCTAAAAGCTTCCTCTTGCTTAGGTCCCCATTCAAACTTAACTGCTTTACAGGTTAGCTTAGTTAATGGTACAGCTATCTTGGAAAAATCCTTAATAAACCGTCTATAATATCCAGCTAATCCTATAAAACTTCTAATTTCCATTGCGGATTGCGGAACCTTCCATTTGGTAATTGCCTCTATCTTAGCAGGATCTACATGAATACCTTCATGATTCACTATGTGACCTAAGAATTGCACTTCTTGTAGCCAAAATTTACACTTCGAGAATTTGGCGTAAAGCTTTTCTTTTCTTAACAAAGTTAAGAGCGCATGCAAGTGCTGGCAATGTTCATCCTGACTTTTGGAATAAATAAGTATATCGTCGATGAAAACAATTACAAATTGATCCAAATACGGTTTAAAGATCCTATTCATCATGTCCATGAATGCTGCAGGTGCATTCGTTAATCCGAAGGGCATGACTGTAAACTCGTAATGACCATACCTAGTTCTGAAAGCAGTCTTAGGTATGTCTTCCTCTTGCACCTTCAATTGATGATATCCGGAGCGTAAATCTATCTTAGAAAAATATCTAGCTCCTTGAAGTTGATCGAAAAGATCATCAATCCTAGGTAATGGGTATCGATTCTTAATTGTAACCTTATTCAATTCTCTATAATCAATACACATTCTCATTGAACCATCTTTCTTTTTCACAAACAATACGGGTGCTCCCCACGGGGATGAACTAGGTCGTATGAAACCTTTACTTAGTAATTCATCTAATTGCTTTTTCAGTTCTAACATTTCTGTAGGTGCTAACCGATAAGGTGCCTTGGCTATCGGTATAGTTCCTGGAATTAGATGAATTCTAAATTCTACCTCCCTATCTGGTGGTAATCCTGGTAATTCTTCTGGGAATATATCTGGGTATTCTGAGACTACAGGAATTTCCTTAAGTTCTTTACCCTTAGTACTAATGATTACTGAAATCATATATACTATTCCTTGTTTTCGTTCATAACTAGCAACTTTCATTACTGATATGAACTTCATGGGCTTACGTGGTTTATCTCCTGTAATCATAATGACTTCTCCGGTGGGTGTTTGAATTTCTATGGAATTCTGATCACAAAGAATTCGAGCATGGTTGGCTACTAACCAATCCATTCCTAACACAACATCAAATTCGGCTAATTTCATAGGTAACAGGTTTGCAAAGAATTTATGACCTGAAAGTTCTATATTTTCTTTTTGCAAAACTTTATCTATGCTAACAGAATTTCCGTCTGCCGTTTCAACTGTAAAAATCTGCCTAAGGTTGGTTAAGGGTAAGTTAAGAGCTTGGCAGAACGAAGTATTGATAAAACTTTGGTTTGCACCAGAGTCAAATAATACTTTTGCATAAATGTTGTGAACTAAGAACGTACCAACTATCACATCAGGAATCATCTCGGCTTCCTGTGTAGTTAACTGAAAGGCTCGAACATTCTTCTTAGTAGCTCCGTCGGCTGTCTTGGCTTTGTTGTCTGCTGGTTTAACCAATTTAGGACATTCTGTTTTAAAATGCGCTGCTTCTCCACAGTTAAAGCAAATTATGGTTTTCTTTCTGCAGTTTTCTTCCCGATGTCCTATACCTCTGCAAAAATTACAGGTTATATTGCATTTTCCAAAATGTTTCCTTTTGCAATTCCTGCAGAAAGGTGGATTTGAAAATTGCCCTGTTCCTCTTTTCTTGAAGTTGCTATTATTACCCACGCGAAAGCCTTGGGTAATTTTCTGAGCCAATTCCTTTTTCTTATTTTCATCTCTTGTGCGCACCAATTCGTCAGTTAATGTATTGGCTAATTCCACTGCATCGTCAATAGTGCGAGGTCTCGCAGCTTTAACGATATTGCGGATTTCACCAATCAATTCCCAAATATAACGAGAAATGAGTACCGGTTCTGGTGAAGCCAGCGTTGGTACCACTCTAGCATATTCAAAGAATGTCGAAGTATAATCGTGACAATCTACACCTATCATTCGATGGTTTAAGAACTTATTCGCCATTTGATCTTTTTCATACTCGGGACAGAATTTTCTTTCTACAAGACTCTTAAATTCTTCCCAGTTCATTGCATATGCCATCATCCTTCCTTTTGCTTGTAACACCATGTTCCACCATTCTAGCGCCCTTTCTTTAAAAAGATTTGACGCATACATGACCTGATCGTCCTTGTCACATTTACTTATTGTAATCACTGCCTCGGTTTTCTCTAACCAACGCAGTGCCGCAGTCGCTCAATCATTGCCTGCAAATTCAGCGGATTTGCAAGCAAGAAATTCTTTGTAAGTGCAACCAGGCGTTGCAGCTTTTATTTTCTTAGGGAGCGGAGCTTGTCGTTGTTCATTATCATGATTAATATGATCATTGCCTCCATTTACGCTATTACTGAAGTTATCTTCAGAAATACGTTTGCTCGGAATGATTTGTTGAGGTTCAGCAGGTTTCTGGACAGCAGCGACTATTGCTGGAATAGCATTAGCTATCCCTTGAGCAACTATATTTTCTATATCTTGCCTAGTCATATATTGATCCCCCGGGTGTTGTTCAGATTGATTAACCTCATTAACTGGTTCGTTATTAGCGTTTTCCATCTGATCATTATATATAATTTATTAGTATCCATAACAATTATACACAAAACAATCATAAAATTTTCACAATACACATATAGCCAAAATTATCGATTTCTCGATTTCCATTTATATTTAATAGTATGCATCAATACACACCATTATCTTACAAAGTTTTATTTTAGGTTATTTCACATGATTATATTATTATTGCTAATTTACAACCACAGTCTCATAATCCCCTTATCCCTTGTCAGCTAATATTTTAATAACGGCGCTCCCTCTCATCTTACTTTCAGGAGATCTGTTCTCCTACTTCCCTGATCCTATTTCCCGCATCCATTAACTCCTCGCTAAAGTGGCGGAGTTCAGCTAAATTCTCATTGCTCATAGGTGGATTAGGTATAGGTTCTGGGTCAAATTGAGGAAGAAAGGAATAAGGACTGTTGAGCAAGTTTTGGAATTGCCAATCATTCGTCCACCATTCATCCATTCCCAGAGGTTGGGTGTGGATTATAGGTTCTGGGATTGCTGGTTCTAAGGTTATAGGGAGTTGAGT
Source organism: Helianthus tuberosus (assembly GCA_030545235.1). Taxonomy (NCBI): domain Eukaryota; kingdom Viridiplantae; phylum Streptophyta; class Magnoliopsida; order Asterales; family Asteraceae; genus Helianthus; species Helianthus tuberosus. The sequence goes on from CM060443.1 coordinate 72,021,172, forward strand.
TTCAATAGGACGAGTAAAAACATTTTCATTGATAGGCTGAATAGTATCACAGTTTGCCAATATAAAATCTAGCTCTTCCTGCAATGTCATTTCCTGGGTTTATTTAGAGCTTTCCCCAATTTCTATCTGAGTTTGTTTAGAACCTCCTCCAATCTCCATTTCTATTTGCTTAGAATATTCATCAAACTGTATTCCCATTTGTCTAGACTCTTCCCCGACTTCAATTCATTTCCCTTTATCTAAAGGATTTTCTATTTTGGGAATCTTTCTAGGGACGGGTTTCCTCCTACGCACACGCCTCCATCCCACAAATCTTCTCTTTTTCTTGGGCTTGGGTTTCTCGGGAGGTGGAGCATTGAATTCAATAGGTTCTTCTATATCTGGTATATACCTATTGAAATCTCTGGAAACCTCTATTCTTACCGGATAGAGATTTAAATTCTGAAGGGCGTCAGACAAGTCACTCATGCTGTTTAGCACACATGCAAAATACACACAAATACTAACTTAAAATTTCATAGATAACCTTTAAATATTATTTCATATCGTGTGACTACAAAACAACTGAAAATTTAAAACACACTAGATTTATTTATTTACTGGATAAGGTTTCTGGACTATAGGTGATAAGGGTACTAAAACTTGGGTTAAAATATTTAAAGATTTGTAGTAATTGCTACGGTGGCTAGCATATAGAGATCCGCCCATTTTTCATCTAACTTGTCCTCCCAAGGTGATTTACTGGTTAATTCATGGGTTTCCTGTTTAATCTTCTTTTCTCGGAATTTCTTTATTTTCTCCTGACTTTTCTTAAAAATCAAACTTCTTTTATTAGGAGAAAGTGGTTCCTCATATTGTGCCTTTCGCACAAATATTCCTTCTTAAGGAATTACAGATTGATTTGAGGATTTGGTTTGGGATGAACTTCCCTTCTCGTTGGATGACCTATCTAATTTAAGATAGATATTTGACAGCTTTTGTTTACCCATACAGTACACAAATATTCAAATAAGAAAACACATAATCACAAAATGACAATCAGTAAAACTAAGTAATTCTAAATACTTAATTGGCTTAAATCAGTGGCTCTGATACCACCTTTTTCTGTCACGACCCCCGACCCGGTTTTACCCGTTTCAGGAGCCGCGGGACAGAAAATCCCGTGGTATTTATTTAACAGCGGAAGTTTTCTTCAGGATCTTTTAATACTGCCATTTTCCCGATTATTTTATTTCACAATTTGGGATAAAACCCCGGTAATTTACAATCATAAGATTTCATAGAGAAATCTTTATTTTTACAAAACATGTTTCTTTATTTTTATATTGAGCCACTTCCTTAAGCTTGTACTGCTACGCGGCACTTTTCCTGGATCACAACAGATCACCTGAAACATGTTTGAAAAAGGTTTTGTCAGCGGGAAATACTTGTGAATCATTCTGTTTACTAAAATGACCCATTCGTTATAATTTACAGTATTAAGAGAGATTACAATGTTTCCAGATATCAACCAACTACCCACGGTATTTTGTCACTCGACCCATTGGCCCTCCCGTTGTCCAATGGTGTCTGTGACTATGGTCATATCACCCCTTGGCTGCCCCAATGGTGAAGATTATCAAGTAATGTATACAAAACCCCACATACCGGCTGTAACTTGGTGATTACATATACTTAATCACTGTAATTATAACCTTTGAAAATAAACATGATTTTGTAAACAATTTGATAAAAAGAGAATGACTCACATTGCAGATTTAATTTGAGCAGAGCCTAGCCTACTGATTAGCCTTTTTAACCTAAATTTAATAACATGCACACAACTCGGTTAGTAACTTAATACAGCATTTACGATAACTCACGAGATTAAACCCTCACATCGAATGACAAAGTGCGATACTTAAACATCCATCGAATTAACGACGAATGACAAAGCATAAACCCTAATGTGGGCAGCACTTAAACATCCATTGGATAGTTTAATCGATCGGACATTGAATCGTATCAGCGATCGAGTTATTACCCTGTATTGCGGCAGCACTTCGTGAATTGTGTGTGTTGTTGAACTGTTTCTGCTATAACTCAGCGTATATTTAGAGTTTTAACGTCGTTCCAGTGCCCAAATTCCAGTCCCAAAGTCCACTATTTATAGGTAAATTTTGACCCCCCTCGCGTGACGCGAGGGGTACCCCCTGGGGCTTCGCGTGACGCGAAGGGTCCCTAACTAGGCTTGCTGAGTTGACGAAATCTTAAATTTCAAAACGGACAACAAGTTATTTAGATAATCGTAACTAGGGTTTTACCCCCCCCCCTGAGTTTTAGGGGCCCTAATCCTGATTCTGAAGATTTTGAAAATCTTAGGGTTTGTGCAGAATTACTTGGGTGTCTCAATTAGGGTTTCCTATTGGATAATTAAAGTAATAAATATAACTTTTTAATAAGAATCGTTACACCAGGAGCTCTCACCTTCAAACCCTAGATTGAAAGGCTCAATCAGTCCCAAATCGAAATCCAAGCTTATATTAGTGATCACCTAAGTGAGGGGATCACGAGGTATGTTAAATTTTGTCTTTTGATTACATCTTGAAATTACGATGAACATTAGAAATCGAAATTTGAGCTTGATTGATTGATGCTTGGATGAAATTAGTAATGAAAAGATGTCTAGGAGTAAACCCTAGTCAATAACTTGTTGAATTAGTGTTAAATTATGAAGTTAATGATCATCCATTACGTGTGTTTAATGGGTTTTGTAGAAGCATGATGAACACTAGAATCATGACTATTAAACTAGTGTTATTTGAACTGTATGAAGTTAATCTTGACATTGAACCTTGAATTAGATAATTATTTTGTAAAAGATGTTGAAATTGGCAAGATAAGTAATCATGGAGTTTGATTATTAATTTTATAAAATTATGCTCATTAGGTGTTTGTTAAAACGCCTAAGAGAAAACTAAATGTTGAAAATCGGAACAAAACGCATATTTGAATAATGTTGTGAATTATGCGTTATATGACATGAATAGAGTGCTAAACGAACCGTTGATTGAACTCTATAGACAAAGGAATCGAGTCTCCAAGCGGATAAGCCAGAGCGGGCACACGCTTGAAGGGAATGCTTTAAAGGTACGCGACTTGTCATCTCGTTACATTTATGTAGACAAGCTTAGTTAAAATATGTTTAAGGTGATATAGCGAAAATGGTTGAGTTGGTATGTCAATGAAGTGATGGAATTCACTCGACAACCAAATGGGTCAAGTTAATGGTTAAAACAATAGTGATCAAAATAAAGACACCATTTGGTAAAAGTTATGGACAATCTAAGGAAATGTCTTTTAAATAGTAAAAACTCATGGTGCGAACCGGAATTGGTCCAAGGGACATGATGGTATTAATATACCATCATACGTAGATAAATGGCCATGTCGACTAAACGGGTCAAATGACGTGTAAATACCATTTGACAATAACAACTGACGACTACTTGTTGAGTTTTGTGATTACAGGAAATATCATATGTTGCGTTGCTTTAATTGGAAAATTTAAAGCAAGAGGTATGTAAACGGGTCAATGCTATGACCCGAGCCAGGTACATATAGTTAGATTTATAGTTAAAAGTGGTATTGTGGTCAATTAATTGGTGGAAGTCCCTCGTCGTAAATTGAGGGACTAAAATTAACCAAAAAGCCCTTGATGGGTATATTGGGCAAACGACCCATATGGGGTGTTTGAAAACTTGCATTATGATTATGAGATATAGGTAGATACCTTGAATGCGGAATTATGAAGTGTGAAAGGAAAAGAATGAGTTTTAGACTAAAATGCTTAATATTCTCTAAATGGGTCGAAAGGGTTTTATGTGCAAACGAAAATCATAATAAAATTTCGAACCTGAGCAAAGGACTTTGGGATAAATACATTGGTGTATATATTTTGTTGTTTAAAAACCAAGTGGGTGGTTTTAAATACAAACGGGTCAAAAAGTGTCAAAACTGAATTTCAAGCCGAGAGTTTGAAATAAAAAATTTTGTTATTTTAGATGTCGGGTTTTTACTCCATGAGATGGAGAATTAAATTACGGTAGTGCAGGAAAAAGAATCACGTGAATCGGATAAGTAGAACAAAAGTTATGGCAATTATAAGTTTTTAACTTGGATAAAAATTGAGCTGGGCATCTGCATCATCAGCCAAATGATCATTCTGTCAAAAATAGGGCTAGGTGTAGCACGACGCCCCTTAGTGTACGGCGGCGCCCTAAATTAAAAAAATTGTTGAATTTTGTTGTTTTGAACCATATGACATGTTTAAACATGTTATTTAACTACCAAAGCTAACTTTTATGTTGGTTTTGGTCATAATTGAATGTCAAGGGATTCCCGGATGAAGATCAAGCTCAACGAAGAACCGAACACACGAGATTAAAGCTTCCTCACGGCGTTACGTCTTAACTTTTAAACGACGAACTCAATTACATTATGTTGTACTATTTTTAAACTGTAAAAGTTTTAGTAAACCCGTATTTTATATGTATGTGTATTTGTAAGTACACAGTTAATAATCGTTATTTGTACAAAAACCCTTTTATAACAGTAAGGGTGTTACAAGTTGGTATCAGAGCTCACGGTTAAAGAGTAAAGTGTGTTCGGTTCAAGGCTTGATTGCAAATTCGGTAAGTACAAGTATATTAATGGTTTAGAATGATTAAAGTGCTGAGAACAACACATAGGGTTATCGTGTGATACACGTTACACTAATCAAATCGATAATTGATAGATATAGTTAACGAAATTACATGCGTTGACACGTACAGTAAAGAACCTTGTATTACAATACGGGCGTTTATTAATGTCGAAATTACTAACTTTTGTAAATGTTTAGTTGAAGGACACTCGCATCTGAAGATGACGAGAGTCGAACGAATTACGGATATGACGGTGGGACAGTCCGAGGTATGATAAGCAGAGCATACTCATTGAGGACCTAAATCGCGTGATGATCGCGAACAAAGTTAACGGCAAGAGAAGCCCGTTAGGGCAAGCATTACCAAGTGCACGCTTTTAAATTTAATCGCACAAGTAGTAATATGCAACAAACACGTAGGGGGTAACGGTTGCATATATCTGATAAAACCTAAATAGGATATTTATTCAGGATGATGTTTCTAAGAGAAGTTTAACAGAAATATGTATTATTCACAATGATGAATAACAAAGAAATAATAGTATTAGTTCATATGGAAACTTGGACAGGGGGTAATTATCCAAGTGAAAAACTCTCAATATAATGCTATTGAGAAAAGTAGCGATCACATTAACGAATGTGATTATATAATAGTTCGATAGAAAAGAAAAACATTTTATATGTTCAAATGTAAAACTAGTAAAACTAATGATTGTTGTTTTGCAATTAAATAAAGTTTTACTAAATGAAACCAGAGATATGAAACAAATAGAGGCGTTACTTACATAGGGTGTGATGTGAAAACTATAAAAAGGTCATGTGTATCATGTGCTGATCGCTTACTCTGGCCATGTAAGTAGTGGCATATGATATCATGAACTTCTTGTAGCGGACACATTTACGTCCGATGTAGTAAGGACGGGGTGAATGGGACTAACTAAAATGGTACCCTAATGAATCAAATAAATAAAATGTTTGATAGTAAACGTAAACGCAAGTCGGACGACGGAAGCTTATTACGTTAGAATAACGAGCCCGAGAGAAGGGACAAAGATTAAAGTAAATGAAAATACAAACCAACTAATGAGAATGTTAAGGTATAGGAATAAAGTTTGACGGTCATAAGTAATGAAATTCACCCAAACAAGTCAAACAAAGTAGAATAAAGAGTAAAATATGTGGTTGAATAAAAGCGATGGATTACTCTAAGATGACCAAATAAATTAAAAGGACATCTAAAAACCATATAAGAATGGTTATTTGATGATGACTTCGGTAAAGATACCCGATGGATGGGTATGATTTTGAGTGAACGTGTAAACCAAGAGACGGGAACGCGGAATGAAAGTCAAAAGACTCGGAATGAGAGTTATGACTAAAAGATGACAAGATTTTTGCAAACATAACTTTTAATAATTATGTTCAACTATTTCAAAGTTGGACGGGTCGAATAAAGAACGAAGTTTGGCACTCATAAGTGGTTAAATTTCACCCAAAATAAGTCAAACGAGTTAAGTAAGGAAAACGCAAACCGGTGAGACCGAAAAGCTAAAAACATTAAGATAAAAGAACCCGGGCGATGGGTCGTAAAGAAGTATAGGTAAGAACCGGGTAACGGTAAGCGTAGAACAAACCGACGTATAAATGACGGAAGAAGTCATAGAGTCGGAAGAATAATTCGAAAGAAAACAAAAGTAGCCTTAGACTACGGTCAAGGTCAAATGAAATACAAATGCGAAAATAAATGATACTAGACATAAAAAGGATACCTTGACGCTATAGGTATTTGTATATACACCGTTGAATACGGAGTCGAATAAAAGATGATCTACGGGATTATCATAACCTACGAGATTATAAATAATGCTAAGGTCTATGGGACCAAAAAGACCTTCGGATCACAAATAGAAAGAAACAAATTGTTAGGGTCTCACCTTAATAAGGTAAAAAGGTGAAAATCTAAAGAAATAGCCTACGAGGCTAAGTGAAAGAACCTACGGGTCAATATTATAAAACAAGGCAAATGGTTGTAACTTCCCGCGTAAAATAATAATGGGAGATAAAGTTAGTATAAAAGCGATGGGTTTCGCTAAGTTAATTAAATGGGTTAAAAGCGAAGAGATTGTGAAAGGTCTGGTTGACAAAAGTGAAGAATTTCACTAAAACATTTAAACGGGCAAAAATGACAAAAAGAATTCACAATTATTTAAAATGTGATATTTCACAAAAAGGGCGAAGACATTACCGAAATGACAACGGAAAGGAATAAATCATGGGGTGTAAATTCCTCGATATGAGAGATTGACATGAGATAAAGAGAAAACGTTAAACTAGAATTCAGTTTTAGTAAGAAACAACGTTTTAACAAATATGGATAATATAAGAGAAATTAGAAAATAGTTAATATTAAAGGATATAGGTCTTAACACCGGTAGGTGTAAAATGATACATTCGAAAGAAAGATTTTCGGTAATGAAGAGTTGACATAAATTTAGACATGACGAGATGTGAACGCGGTCACAAAAGTGATAGAGAATATAACCATGTTGTAACGTGAGTTACAAGATATGAAATCATAAACACACAAAAGGCTGATGATAGTAATATAACATACCCGCATGGCGAGGTTTAAGGTAACGGGCGGCTAGTAGGTTTAACCGGGAAGACCGTTTAAGGTCAAAACAGTAATTATAACATAATAAAGCGCTTGTCTCGATAAGATTAGCATAGGATAATGTGTTGATTACACCAGATAATCGAGTGGCCAAAAGGTGACTCGTTATAAAAAGTGATAAAAACAAGGAATTTTAGAAGAAACCAACGGCCTACGAGGCCTTATACTTGAAAGACACACATGTCAATATAAATGATAAATACGGACCAAAAAGAATGAATGCTTTAAAAATGAAACCAAGCTCGTTTGGTCTAAACCGATGGGCTACGTGATAAAGGTTTCGAGGACGAAACCTCTTTAAGGTGGGTAGACTTGTAACACCCTGAAAACGGGTTTGGCAATCAAACCACGTTAATAATAATGAACGGGCAAAATACCGTTAGTGGTAAAATTAACCCGGTGAATATATGGATTTAAATAAAAAAAAATCTTATGTTAATAAAAAAGAAGAATAAACGCTTCGAGAAAACAAAGCCTATAAGAAGCCCGAGTTAACGAGACTTAAAAATAAAACGGATTATGACTTTTCCGAAACCACTAACTAACTTGGAATATCAACTTAGTTAGTTAAGTGTGGTTAAAACAATAATGAAAACATGAATTAGTTAAACCTTTATGAAAGTTGAAAACTTGAGGAAAGTTGAGGGGCCAAATTTGAAAAACTGAAAACTAGTTTTAATTAAATAAAATCCTACACCAAACACACACACTAAGTGTGTGTTATGGTCGAGACTTCCAGAAGAGCCAGGAGCTCTCACCTTCAAACCCTATATTGCTCAAATTGATCAAATTGAAATGCTCAATCAGTCCCAAATCAAAATCCAAGCTTATATTAGTGATCACCTAAGTGAGGGGATCACGAGGTATGTTAAATTTTGTCTTTTGATTACATCTTGAAATTATGATGAACATTAGAAATCGAAATCTGAGCTTGATTGATTGATGCTTAGATGAAATTAGTAATGAAAAGATGTCTAGGAGTAAACCCTACTCAATAACTTGTTGAATTAGTGTTAAATTATGAAGTTCATGATCATCCATTATGTGTGTTTAATGGGTTTTGTAGAAACATGATGAACACTAGAATCATGACTATCAAACTAGTGTTATTTGAACTCTATGAAGTTAATCTTGACATTGAACCATGAATTAGATGATTATTTAGTAAAAGATGTAGAAATTGGAAAGATAAGTAATCATGGAGTTTGATTATTAATTTTATAAAATTATGCTCATTAGGTGTTTGTTAAAACGCCTAAGAGAAAACTAAATGTTGAAATTCGGAACAAAACGCATATTTGAATGATGTTGTGAATTATGCGTTATATGACATGAATAGAGTGTTAAATGAACCGTTGATTGAACTCTATAGACAAAGGAATCGAGTCTCCAAGCGGATAAGCCGGAGCGGACACACGCTTGAAGGGAATGCTTTAAAGGTACGCGACTTGTCGTCTCGTTACATTTATGTAGACAAGCTTAGTTAAAATATGTTTAAGGTTGATATAGCGAAAATCGTTGAGCTGGTATGTCAATGAAGTGATGGAATTCACTCGACAACCAAATGGGTCAAGTTAATGGTTAAAATAATAGTGATCAAAATAAAGACACCATTTGGTAAAAGTTATAACGGGTCGGACAATCTAAGGAAATGTCTTTTAAGTAGTAAAAACTCACGGTGCGAACCGGAATTGGTCCAAGGGACATGATGGTATTAATATACCATCATACGTAGATAAATGGCCATGTCGACTAAACAGGTCAAATGGCGTGTAAATACCATTTGACAATAACAACTGACGAGTACTTGTTGTGTTTTGTGATTACAGGAAATATCATATGTTGCGTTGCTTTAATTAGAAAATTTAAAGCAAGAGGTATGTAAACGGGTCAATTCTATGACCCGAGCCAGGTACATATAGTTAGATTTATAGTTAAAAGTGGTATTGTGGTCAATTAATTAGTGGAAGTCCCTCGTCGTAAATTGAGGGACTAAAATTGACCAAAAATCCCTTGATGGGTATATTGGGCAAACGACCCATATGGGGTGTTTGGAAACTTGCATTATAATTATGAGATATAGGTAGATACCTTGAATGCGGAATTATGAAGTGTGAAAGGAAAAGAACGAGTTTTAGACTAAAATGCTTAATATTCTCTAAATGGGTCGAAAGGGTTTTATGTGCATACGTAAATCATAATAAAATTTCGAACCCGAGCAAAGGACTTTGGATTAAATACATTGGTGTATATATTTTGTTGTTTAAAAACCAAGTGGGTGGTTTTAAATACAAACCGGTCAAAAAGTGTCAAAACTGAATTTCAAGCCGAGAGCTTGAAATCTAAATTACGAAAATTGTTGAATTTTGTTGTTTTGAACCATATGACTTGTTTAAACATGTTATTTAACTACCAAAGCTAACTTTTATGTTGGTTTTGGTCATAGGTGAATGTCAAGGGATTCCCGGATGAAGATCAAGCTCAACGAAGAACCAAACACACGAGATTAAAGCTTCTGCATGGCGTTAAGTCGTAACTTTTAAACGACGAACTCAATTACATTATGTTGTACTATTTTTAAACTGTAAAAGTTTTAGTAAACCCGTATTTTATATGTATGTGTATTTGTAAGTACACAGTTAATTGTCATTATTAGTACAAAAACCCTTTTATAACAGAAAAGGTGTTACAGTTTGGAAATGGGATAGTATCGCTATGCACTTTATTACTAAGCTACCTCGAACACCTTCTGTTCACGACAGTATCTGGGTGATCATCGACCGTTTGACCAAATCAGCCCACTTTCTTCCTATTCGTGAAGACTATAAAGTGGAGAAGCTTGCTCAAATCTATACTGATGAGATCATATGCCGTCATGGCATACCTCTTGACATAATCTCGGACAGTGATGGTCATTTTACTTCACGTCTTTGGCAAACCTTTCAATCCGCTATGGGTTCTTATTTGAATCTTAGCATGGCTTTTCATCCTCAAAAGGATGGATAGACCGAGCGTACTATTCAAACCCTAGAGATATGCTCCGTTCTTGTGTCATCGACTTTGGTGGTAACTGGGATGTACATTTACCATTGATTGAGTTCTCGTACAACAACAGCTATCATTCCGGTATTCAGATGGCTCCTTTCGAAGCTTTGTATGGCCGTAAGTGCCGATCTCCTCTCAGCTGGCATGAGATTGGTGACAAGCAGTTACTGGCCCTGAAATCATTCAAGAGACAACGGATAAGATTCTTCAGATTCGTGATAACTTGATCAAGGCTAGGAGCAGACAAAAGAACTATGCTGATAATAGGCGCAAGCCTCTGGAATTTGAGGTTGGGGACCGAGTTCTTCTCAAGGTATCTCCCTGGAAGGGAGTAGTTCGCTTCGGTAAGAAGGGAAAGCTTGCTCCTCGCTATGTGGGTCCTTTCGCGATACTCGAGAGGATTGGCAAGGTAGCGTACCGACTCGACCTGCCACGGGAACTAAATAACGTGCATCCAGTGTTCCACGTATCTAATCTACGTAAGTGCCTAGCCGACGAGGAACTGCAAGTTCCCCTTGAAGACTTGCAAATAAAAGAAGTTGTACACTTTGTGGAGAAACCGGTCGAAATCATAGATCAAGGTGTCAAGCGATTGAGGCGCAACAAAATTCCCATAGTCAAGGTTCGATGGGAAGGAAAGCATGGCGCTGAGTTCACTTGGGAGCTGAAAAGTGAGATGAAGGCCAAGTATCCGCAGCTCTTCGAGCAGTCTTCTTCTTAGATTTCAGGGATGAAATCTCCTAAAGGAGGGGAGACTGTAACGCCTGCGTCCCTAGACTTTTAGCTAATTGTCACTCTTAGCCCCTATACTATGTGATACTTGACACTTTTGATACTTGGTGAACCTTACACTATGATACTTGATTCTTAATGCTATAATTCTTGATACTTGATACTTGGAAACTATGATTCTTGATACTTGATACTTGGAAACTATGATTCTTGATACTTGGAAACTATGATTCTTGATACTTGTAAACTATGATTCTTGATACTTGATACTTGGAAGCTATGATTCTTGATGCTTGGAATCTAGATTCTTGACTCTTGATACTTTGGTGCTTGACTCTTGAGGCTCGTGAAACTTGAGACTTGGTTGAACGAGTGACTGGAGTCTTGTCACTGGCGGAAACTATGGAAACTATGGAAACTTTTTGTGTTAATGATATAATCTAGTTATGTGATACTATTACCCAATAATACGCAACGTAACGCTTAATCTAACTCGCGAAATGAATCAAAGATGGGAACGAGGAAACGATGGGATTGACCGAGTGGCAATCCAATCGGATGACCATCCGATCGGATAACCATCCGATCGGATGACCATCCTATCGGATGACCAACCGACCGAATGGCCATTAGACCGAAGTGCCATCCGATCCGTGCACACCACCTCACTCCCTCTCTCTGACACTATAAATAGGCTTGTCACATCATTCTCACTGATGTTATAGCCTCACTCGACCAAGACACACGCACGCCTACTTTTCTTCCATTTCTCGGTGATTTCGGTACGTTTTACGCTAGATTCTTATACATCTTTGATCTACGCGTTATTCTCTACATGATTCTCCTTTGAAATCTCACTTTTCACCGTGAAATCTCTGAGATTTGAGCTCTTGAGGGTGATGTCATCATGGTGGTTTGTACAAACTATGGTGTGATGTCATTCCTGCCAAGATCTAACTCAGATCTAAGGAATTTCATGTGTTTTACAATGAATCTTAACTAAATCTAGACTTTTTCAGCTAAAACTTATGTTTTCTCTCATCTTTTCTTAACTTTTCACTTAAAACGGTGGAATCCGGATCTGAACGGACTAAAGACTTGATGATTAGTCTTGAGTCAGCTTGGAAATGGATTGTTGCCAGAGAAGATGACCGGAGTACGGATTCCGACATAAGCATCGCCAAGAGCAGACGACTGGACGGACTGGGGTGATTCCCATCCGATCAGAACGGCTGTATATTGGTATGATTACCATTGTCTCAATACGTACCAAGCCGTCACGTTAAACTTAGAAACTTTACAAGGTTATCAATGAGACAAGGACAACTCGATCGAATGGCAATCTGATCGGATAACTATCCGATGGAACCACCATCCGATCAAGTGGCACTTGCCTCGTAACCTTAAATACTTTGAAACCTTGAATCCTTGATCGTCGAATGGCAATCCAATTGGATAGCCATCCGATCGAGTTATGAATGTGTTTTTGGAACCCTTCAACACTTGGAAACTTTTCAGAAACTTGGTAATCAATTTGAAATCTCAACACTTGGATCGAATGACCACTCGATCGAATGGCCATCCGTACGGATGACCATCCGATCGGATGGCATTCCGTCCCCCACACAATAGTCGTCCCAATCGAATGGCAATCCGATCGGATAGCCATCCGATCGAACAACCATCCGATCAAGAGGACTGATCCGACACTTGGTTTGAATCTCGTTAATTCTGCCCGACTCTTATCTGTTGGAATCTAATCAGGCTAACTCTAAAGATCTCCCTTTGATACAATAACAGTTAATCTGTTAAGCAATCACTGTGAGTATACTCGATCCCTTTTGTTTTAAACTTTGGGATGCAACATGTATTCTATTAAACTATGATACTTGAAACTTTTTGAATCTAAACTTTATCCTATGTGTATGTGACACTTATGATTCTTAATTCTAGACTCTTTGTGCTATGTGGACGTTTAATCCAGAGTGTGTAGTTCCGCCTTAACAATAGTAGCGCTATAGGTGATGCACCTCCCCATTATTCTCGGGGGTATTGTTAGAAGGATTCTAGTTTTCCTTGAGACTTGGGAAAACACTAAAGCATCGGGATACATGGGCTATCACTTGTTGGACTGCGAACACTAGCATGGCTAAAACTATTTTTGTATCATTTACACGATGGATATGAGTTGTTTTAATCTATTATGCTATTACTCAAACTTGTATACTCGCCAGTGCATTTTGTACTGACTTTATTTTAATACATGTTGCAGGCTGACAGGATGCTAGGAATTATGAAAGAAGCTAGGATGAAGCTTAGATACTCCACTTAGCTAAATCTAGAAACTTTTGAAACAATGGTTATGTTTGTTTTGGTTTGATACTACGTTTTGGTGATTGATGTTGTTTTAGACAATTGCATGAAATGAATCTAATTTATATTGAAACTATTTAGTGTTATGGATTCTTGTGAGCAATCTGAACGCTTAGTGCTCGCACCCTGATGTTTCCACCGTCGGTTGGGGTGTGACAGAAAGGGACAGAACACACATCATTTGAAGCTTCTGCTAAGAGATCATTATATTTTGTTTTAAAATGATCAGTGTAAACAATTGTTACTCTAATTTTGTATGAACATTAACTTGTCAAAGTTTTTGAAAGGTCGCATTTTCTTTTTATATAAAATGCGTATTAAACATTATAATTGTATTTTAATGAGAGGGGTCTTACATTTAACTATATCAACACATGATATCTTTAACTAGATCAACACATGATCTCTTTAACTAGATTGACTAATCATTCTCTTTAACTAAACCACCAAAGGGTCTCTTTAACTAGATCAACACATGATCTCTTTAACTAGATTAATGAATCAATCTCTTTAACTAGACCACCAAAGGGTCTCTTTAATTATATCAACACATGATCTCTTTAACTAGATTGACGAGTCAATTCCTTTAACTAGACCACCAAAGGGTCTCTTTAACTATATCGACACATGATATCTTTAACTAGACCAACACATAATCTCTTTAACTAGATTGACGGATCAATCTCTTTAACTAGACCACCAAAGGGTCTCTTTAACTTTGGAATAGTACTTTAAAATCCAAGGGTCTTAACTATTGCATAGAAGCCCATTAAGGATTTAAGATAGTACTTTTGGATATCCTTCTAAGAATCTAACATATGAAAATATGGAAGATTCTGCCATGATTTGGATAGCGAGCATTTGAATCACACATAAACACATAATCACATAATCACATAATTGTCAACTTGGTCATCAACTTGTTATCACTTTGTCGTCAATTGGTATATACGTATTTAAAGTACACCAGGAATCCAATCAAGGAGTTCAATTAGTACTTTAAACATCCTCAAGAATCTAACTATGAAGATAGGAAGATCTTATAAGGATTTGGTTTGGCCTCATTGAATCGTAACATAGGTATTAAAGCACACAAAGAATCCAATTAAGGACTTTGATTTTGCGATTTAAACACCCACAAGGATCTAACTATGAAGATAGGAAGATCCTATAAGGATTTGGGATTCGTGTAGCGAAAATGTTTCGAAACCTTGTACTAGGTATGCTAGGTCAACATACGAAGTAGAATGTCCTTGAAAATCGTGTACTACGTATGCTAAGTCAAGATACGAGCAGAATGTCCTTGAAAATCGTGTACTACGTATGCTAAGTCAACATACGAGCAGAATGTCCATGAAAATCGTGTACTACGTATGCTAAGTCAACATACGAGCAGAGTGTCCTTGAAAATCGTGTACTACATATGCTAAGTCAACATACGAGCAGAATGTCCTTGAAAACTGTTAGTGCATTACGTCTATTGACTTCGTCTTGTATCATGTAGTCAGATAGGATAGGATTATCTGTGCCCGAGGTTTGAGAAACAGATTTTCATGTTTAAGATGTTAATTCCGCTCCAAATGACAAGGAGTCATTTAGAGCGAAATCTGAACATTCTGATTCCGCCCGAAGGTGTCCAATATCATTTGGAGCGGAATCACACTAGTATAAATAGGGCATTTGCATTTTCATTTCGTACGTGACTTCCAGATCTGTAACGAAGTGCTGCCAAAATCTGTTCAGGTTGTAATTGATGTTATTATCAATATAAGTGACAGATTAAAGAGTATCAAGCTGTGTTCAAGTCCAGTTCACTGATTCCGCCTTTGAACTGGACGTAAAACTCTTCTGAATGACTCAGTCGGGTCCTACAACGATCCTACAAGTGGTATCAGAGCTAGTTGGAGGAGTTTTGCAGTTTACAGCTGAATTTCATTGAAATTTCTCGTTTCTACACCTTCTTTCTTCAAACGGACAAGATTTTACCGACCGAATTGGTTCAAATTTTCACAGATTGTTTAATATTGGACATAGACAAACCCTTGAAAGTTTCATGTTAAAATACGGACTAAAAATGGACAAAATGGACCTCCGAACTGATTCCGTTCGAACTGGATAGTTCCTGATTCCGCTCCAAAAAGTGTCTCAGCTTCAACATATTTCTGATTCCGCTCCAGAATATTGACTAATTCCGCTCCAAGGTGTTCTGTTTGAAAGTTGGGTTGTGATTCTGCTCCAACTGATTGAAATTCTAATTCCGCTCCAAAGTTCAGTTTAATTTCGCTCCTGAGTACATTCTGATTTCGCTCCAAGATACAAACTTGATGATTCCGCTCAAAGTTACTTAATAGCTGATTTCACTCCAAGATTTGATCAGATTTCGCTCGAAATATTATTCAAGTGATTCCGCCTGAAAAGTCTCCTGTTTCCGCTCCAAAGACAAAATCCTTATTTCGCTTGAAAAGTGAAATTTCGTGTCAAGATTATTTCACAACAATCGAGTGTCAGTTTGTTTTCAGAATATTTGATATTGTTTGTACTGATAGTGTTTGTTTGATTGTTTGTTCAGGTTTACATCATGGCTGAAGAATTCTACAACACGTTTTTCAATGCATTCACATCCGAATCGTCCGAGATTGCAAATGTTACACCAAAAACCATCACAAAAGCTATCAATGAAAACATCAAGCATGATAACTTCTATGGAACACACTCAAAGCCACCAACTCTGGAGAGCATTGAAGATTATACATGGTGGAAAGAACGTTTTCTCAATTGGGCGAAAGCGTATGCTCACGAAAGCTGGTTTTGCTTAGAGTTTGGATACGAAAGGCCAAAAGATGATAAAGGCGAAGAACTTCCATTCAAGAAGTTATCAAGAGAAGATAAATCTGAGTTTGCTGCCGAACAAAGAATGATTGCCTTGATCCAGTCTGCAATCAGAAATGATATTTTTGCGTTGCTGAATCATGATGGGTCATCTAAATCAGTTTGGGAAGCTTTACGTGTTAAAGCTGAGGGGGGTAAACAGATAAAAAAGAACAAAATTGCTTTACTTAAAAAAGAATTTGATCTGTTTTATAGTCTAAAAGGAGAGACAGTGAGACAAATGATTGAGAGATTTTGTCATCTTAAAATTGAACTTGAGAGATTTGAGATAGTGAAAACAAGAGAGGAACTTATAGATAAAGTGATTGAAGCGTTACCACGAGCTGATCAGTGGCAAACGTTTGTTTTTATTTTGAAAAATGATGATTTATATGATACGATTTCTCTTGACGCATTGTTTGAAAAGATAGAGAGTCATGATCTGGAGCTACAGAAGCAAAGCAAGATGACTGGTTCTTCACATCAACAGAATGTTGGTCTATACTACAAAGGCAGTGTACCTTCAGAGAAAGGTGTTGGTTCACCAAAGACAACATTCAGTGGAGAGAAGATGAAAGAACCTCAAACAACCTCATCAAGTTACCATTCTGGATATCATTCATCTTCAAAAGCAAGTACTGATGAAGCTGAGGAGATTCTATGCAACATTGCTCTCAAACTGAAAAATTCTCCGGCGATGAGCATCAATGCAGCTAAGCAGCAAATGAGTTTCCTTGCATCTGTTTTGGAATCATATGAAGGTCTTGTAGCTGGTAAAATTGGAAACTCTGAATTGACCAAAGAAGACTACGACCAGATTGATCCGGAAGAGATGGAGCTCATTGACATTCGTTGGTGTTTGGCAAGTTGCATCCGAAGAGCGCAGAGGTATATGGAGATTACTGGGAAACAATCTCTTGGAGGTGCATCAACGAAGCTTGGATTTGACAAATCCAAAGTGACTTGCTTGAAATGTAAGCAGAAAGGTCATTTCAAGAGAGAATGCACTAATTCTGCAGTTGGTGGAAATGAACATCCGTTCAACGATGATTACTACCAAAAGGCAATCTACCATCGAAGCAGAGAAGAGCCTAAGATGATTGAAGATAAACCTAAATCGAGAGCTTGTTTTGTAATTCAAGATGATGAAGGTTTTGATTGGTCAGAGGTATGTCCAGAAGAAGATCGTTTGGAGAATGTTCGAAAAACAGCTCATGGCAAATCTATAACAGAGGAAAGAAAGTTTGTTTTTGTTGCTGAAATCCATGAAGAGAACAATGAAGATAAAGATAAAGCTAAAATGAAGGAGAAAACCAGAGAAGAGATTCTGGAAGAAAAGACCTACAGAGAAAGAAACATTGTGCTGAATAGAATGGATGAAATGCAAGAAGAATATAAGAGTGCAGTGAGCAACAGAAGATGGGATAAAAAGAGAGAGTGTTACTTCAACAGAGAAAGAGAACCAGTTGTTCCAAAGAAAGACATAATCTTTGATGATGTTCTTCTCATGATTCCTTTGAGAGCTGAATACTATAGAAATGTATTGAAAGATGACACATATGCAAAAAGACATGAAAAGGAGATCAGATATGCTATGACATTGTGTCTAAGAAAAAGGGATGAAGAGAGAATGAAGAAGAATGTTGAAGAGATGGTGAACAATCTGAAGAAAGTTGCTGAAGAGATTAAAGCAGAGGCTGTTGAAGTTGAGATTTTGAAGGAAATCAAATGTGAAGAAGTTAAGGTGAATGAAGAGGTTGAGAAAGCTGTTATTGAAGAACAGCAGATTGGAGAAGAGGTGAGAAAAGAAGAAGAAGGAGTAAAGAATGAGATTTTGAAAGCTGATAATGTTGGTGATGAAGTCGATGTTGAAGAAAAGCAAGTTGATGCTGATCAAAAGAAAACTGAGGCAACTGCATCAAACACCGAGGTGCCAATCACTGAGGTACATTCTGATTCTGAAATATTAGAACTGATTGATCAGTGTAAGAAATGCATGGAACCGTGCAGAGCTTGTACTGAAAAAGATGAGCAATTCAGAACAAGAGATCTTGAATTTACTAAAATTGAAAATATTTTTAAAGAAAAATGCAAAGAAATGCTAGAAAAAGAAAAAGTTTTGAAAGATAATGAAGAAGAATTTTTGGAAAAATGTAAAAAGTTAGAAACAGAAAATGAAGTTTTGAAAGAAAATGTTTCTAAAATGACAGAAGAATGTTTACAAAAAGAAATTGCTTGTCAAGAAATGAAGAAAGAATATGACTCAATGAAATTAGCATATCATATTACGAAAGAGTCATATGAAAAAGTGAAAGATGAAATGAAATATGCTCAATCAAGAATGAATTATCTTTCTGAAACAACTAAAGAGCTTAAACGAATGTATTCCATAAAACAAGATGTTGTTAATTCTTATATTGAGGATGTTGCTAAGCTAAAGCGACAGATTGCTGATCTAGAATAGGATAACAACAAGTTAAAGAGTTATCACGTGTCGTCGTATGTGCTTGAACGTATTTTCAATATAAAACCGGGAGATGGTGAGTCTGAGCAAAACAAGAAAGGCATTGGCTCAGAGTTTCATCAAGTTCCACCACCGGAAAAGTTTGCATTTTATGATGAGGAAAAGGTCGAAAAAGCTTTCAACATGGTAGACCAATTGCCAGACAACATTGACATAACCTATTTCAAATCTGATGATTCTCATGATTCAGAGGTGGTAGGTAAAGTTGTTGAAAGTGTGTTGAAAGAAGAGTCGGTTGATACAGGTAAATCTGAATCACAGGATGAAGATGAAGGAAATCTTCATGATAGTTATCTGAAAAACACAAAATCCGAGAAAAGTTTGAATGATGATTCAAAAGGATTGGTTTATACCATGATTGGATCGGACAAATTGTTCTTAGATGTTGTATTCCTGATTCAAAATGTGATTTCAGAAAAGGTTGATAAAGTTTTCAAAATGGTTGAGATTGAGAAGTCTGAGATTTCAAAGTTTGCTGGTAAGAGTCATAAAGGTTCGCATAACAAACCTGGTTACAAAAAGAAAAACATGAAGGCTGGGTTGGGTTATAAGAAGAAAAAAGTTGGAAAAGAAATGAAACTCCGAATTTTCAGACAAAAATGAGTTTTGTTCAAGGAAAGAGTTTAGCTGAAGAAAAAGAACTTAAAATTGGACAACAGTCTATTGAAGAGTTCTTAGCTCAAAAGAAAAAGCAACAACCACAGGTCAAAGATGTATCCATGAGAACATGTTTCAAATGTGATAAAAAAGGACATCTTGCATGCAAGTGTCCAAATCTGAAACCTGTGGATGTTGACAAAAATAAGATTGATGCTGAGAAACAAAAATCTGAGAATGTGAGACAAATGTCAACCAGATTTGACTCAAAACAAACTTGGAGTAATAACACAAACAAGTTTGCTTCGAAACAAAACTGGAAATCAAACTCTAACAGGTTCGATTCGAGACAGATCTGGAATTCTCACACACCTAGATTAAGAACAACACAATGTTGGAAAACAACTGTCGATGCTACAAAACCTCAAGAGTTTTGGAAACCAAAAGTTGTTGTTCAAAATCAAAATATTCAAAAAGAGTCACATTTTTACAAAAGAGGGACTCCAAAAGGACAAACATGGAGTGTTAAGAAACAAGTGACTTCGGTAAAAGATGAGAAAGTTGAAGTCAAAGTTGAAAAAGTCTTTGTTCAGAATGACAAAGATTTTCCGAAGTTAAATGATACATATTGTGTTGAAATGCCTAAGGTCCAACAGACCTGGGCTAAATTGTTCAAGTAATCAAGTAGTCTGAATGTGCAGGTGCTCAACAAATTCAAAGATTGTGAGAATGGAAGTTGGAGTAGCCTGGCACAACGAGGAGAGGAGGCTGCTGGATCCTATGTTGGTTGAAACAGGAAGTTTATTTTCATTATGTATATAAATAAACAATATTTTCAAAACCCTAAAAATTGAAAATTTTGAAAAACCAAAAATATGTTTTGTTTTTGTCAAAAATATTCAAAAATACAAAAATATGTGTTGATTGAATACGCCGAAACCCTCACGGCTGAACAAACATGATTAATTTCACAAGATTGAAAAACGGTTTTCAAACTGTAAATATCAATGTGTTGTAAATCATGGGGGTACTTTATATTAGTTTTTCTGCAAATCAGTCCATGAGAAACAGAAAATGGATGGCGAGACAAAGCTATCAGTATTGGTTGTCAAATTTTCTTTAAATGCTTTTGCATTTTAGGGGGAGTAATATTGTTAGAAAATACAAAAACATTTGAAAATTTTGAAAAAGTCAAAAACATGATAAAATTCAAAAATTGAGTTTTTGCGTAAAAAGAGGAAATGATAGTACATCAGTAGACACTTACAGTACGCTAAAGAATTGAAAAGCTAAAATGTGTTAAACGATCTCACCGTGGATGTGTCGGTAGATTTTTATACATTTAGTAAAATTTTTCGGGATATAAACTTAAATTCAAACTTGCTTATTTCGTGGGGAACACTACTTGGATATATAGGTAACCCCTGAAATCTCGTTTGAAGGACCCCTCTTTCTGAGATACTAGGTCTTTATGCTTAGTGATATCTGGGGTATTATCTGGGGACTTCTGATTTTGCGGAAGCAATGTCCTAGTCTCTGGAGAATACTTTATGCTTGCTTAAAATATAGCGCTGCCCTCAGCAAATTGATGAAACAATAAAATTGATAGTCATTGCTGTTGTAATACAAAAGATCCTCTAAAGGGGACACACCAAAAGTCGAGCCGTCATCTCTCTGCTGAACGGAAGTTCTGACCTGAGCTCTCACGGTTTCGTACTATAATTTATTCCCCTTACAGATATCATCTAAGTATACTCACCTGTAAGACTGAATATTGGGATCTGGATACGGGAGTATATTCAAGAGGTGGGACACATGAATGAGTTTAAGTTTTTAAAACACCTAATTCGTATCCTGAATCAGTTGAAGTTTGTGTGAAAATTTAAGTGGACCAGTATATCGACAATCTAAGTGAATTGTTTAATTCTTAATGTGTAACTAAGCTCAACGGTACTTGTGACTTGTCAAAAACTGATATGATCCTCTGACGCATACTCAAACAAAAATATTGTCTGTAAATATGTTTGTACATATTTCTTTACTGCTTTATATTTTCAGAAAAAATCAAAAAGATTTTTGATTCTGCTTTATTTTCGACAACCGATGTCTGAAATGCTGAGTTTCAAAATCTAAGTAAGCTGATTGTGTTTCTGAAAATAAAACAAGTTCATTAATTTGAAACTTGAATTAAAAATTTCAAAAACAGTTTGTGATATCTCCAAGGTCATTAATTTGGACTTGGATGATTAACTGTGAGGGAGTTGGATTCTCTAATGCTGCTAAATCATTAAGTTTGTTGATAGGGGGAGTAGTTAAAGATGTTAAAAGAGTCTGTCTATGATTTCTGAGTAATTGAATATGAAAACATTGCATTTATAGATGTTTGAGTGTTTGCAGATAGTCCAGATTACGATCCCGAGAGCAGAGTCTAAGGGGGAGTCTGAAGACAAGCTTGAAGCAAGAGGGAGCTTGTAGATGGAAAGCTAGGTGTCGATCCCAAAGCACGGAAGCTTAATGAAAGGGGGAGCCTGAAGCTGATGGAAGAAGAGAATGATTGATAGATGCTTATAATGTTACAACTTGAATGAGAAGGCAGAATGATCAAGACTGAAGATGTGTCATACTGGAGACTAGACACTGAAGACTTCGTCAATATCCGAGGGGGAGTCTGTTAGTGCATTACGTCTATTGACTTCGTCCTGTATCATGTAGTCAGATAGGATAGGATTATCTGTGCCCGAGGTTTGAGAAACAGATTTTCATGTTTAAGATGTTAATTCCGCTCCAAATGACAAGGAGTCATTTAGAGCGGAATCACACTAATATAAATAGGGCATTTGCATTTTCATTTGGTACGTGACTTCCAGGTCTGTAACGAAGTGCTGCCAAAATCTGTTTAGGTTGTAATAGATGTTATTATCAATATAAGTGACAGATTAAAGAGTATCAAGTTGTGTTCAAGTCCAGTTCACTAATTCCGCCTTTGAACTGGACGTAAAACTCTTCTGGACGACTCAGTCGGGTCCTACAACGATCCTACAAAAACTATGTATGGAATCTTTGAAAATATGTTTAATGTTTTGAAATCATATATGATATTTTTGAAATCATGTACTAGGTATATTAGGTAAATATGTCATGCTAAAATGTTTTGAAACCATGTGAAATGCCTTTAAAATCATGTATGAGGTTTTTGAAAACATGGATAATGTTTTTTGAAATTATGCACTTGGTATATTAGGTAAATATACTATGTTAAAAAATGTTTTTAAACCATATGAAATGTTTTTGAAATCATGTAAGATGTCTTTGAAATCATATACTATGTATAATGTCATGAAAACCAGAATGTAATGATATGCACATAGACGTATCACATAAGACCAATTAAGGACTTATGAAAAGCACCCTTAATAATCCAAGCAAGGATTTAAAGTGGTACTTTGAGTATTCGTCAAGAGTTATAACCTGTGCCTTGTACTCTGTTTCTTCGAAGAAACGAGTAGTTAGGATTTTTGTGCCTTGTACTTTGTTTCTTTAGCTCCAGAATTTAAGCTAGGTATCGGACTTACATTCGGATCTGACTCGCCGCAAACGGCTTCTGGTTTTATTGAGTTTTGCTTCCCTTTCCTTGGCCACCACTATGGATAGCCAATTATTTTAAAACATCCCTCCTTGTCATGGCCATCTCTTCCACAATGTTCCCTGCTATCCCTATTTGTTGTGCTCATCTCATTGTTTTCACATTTTCAGAATAAACTTCACCTTTTTTTTATTTGAAGCACTAAACGTAGTCAATTGCTGATATGAAGGAGACAACTGTCCGATTCAAGATCCGTTTGAAGAACAACAAAAAAAAGGTTTGTTGGATTCGTTTTAGGGTTTTTGGTTTTTTTTATTGTAGTAACCAACACCAATGAAAGAAAAAAAAAGGATAGGCTGGTCGATTAGATGTTAGGATTCATGGTCTGCTCTGATACCATTTCGATTTTGGTTTCAAGAAAGAAGAAGATGGTGATGTTTGCATTTATTCACCCTCCAACCAATACATTCAAGGAATAAAAGAAGGAGGCTGCTAAGTCATAAAGCACTCCGGTAAATCACTCCACTAATAATGGAGATGATATTATTAGACAAAACAATAAAAAAAGATCGTATAATTACTAAAATATCCTTTAGTTTCAGAGTTGGGTTTTGAACAACAAGAGAAGACGTAGGGGTGGGGTTTGGTGATCGTGTGACTAATGGTGTAACACCCCGTGTTTCAAAAGTCAAAGTCAAAGTCAAGATTGAAGTCAAAGCGAGACAAGATTGCTAATTGCGATCTGTCACTCCTTGCTCAATTCCTGTTTTGACTTCTTTAATTTGTAGATAACCTTTTTATGCTTTTACGTTAGTTGTATTATGTGGAGTATTTACTAATAATCGAGGTTTGATCGCAATTTATCGATGTTTAATCGCTTTATCACTTATCCCAATCGCACTCACAACCCGAATTACGCATTCTAGTTATTGTTCTTATGTGTGTGTGCCCTTTATGTGTTACTTGTGCATGTTATTTATGTTTTATGATGTGGTGAGTAATCAAAACGCAATCGCAACTCAATCGCAAACGCTAAACGAACGTTAAATAAGGATGATTGTATGTTTATATAGTAGTTGGGATTAAAAGTAATTTGAAAAGGAAACTCTATCGCATCGCAACGCTCGACCCTTGAATTGAAATCGCAAAACTCATCGCGCCAAGCACTCGAACCGAGTGGCCAGCCGACCGAGTTGCCACCCGATCGAAGTGCCACTCGATCGAGCTGCCACTCGATCGAGCTGCCACCCGATCGAGGTGCCACTCGACCGAGCTGCCACCCGAGCGGGCTGCCACTCGATCGACCAGCCACTTATTCTCCTTTCCATTTATGGAAACCCTATAAATACCCCATATTTCAACCTCACTTGATGTTGACAGCCCTCTCCCTCTCCACTCGCTCCAGCCACTATTTCTTCATATCTCTCACGATTCTTGTAAGTTTTCCACCTAAATCTTGTACTTTCTTGATCTACACGCACTCCTACACCTTTCTATCTTTTGAATCTTAACTTTTAACCGTGAAATCACTAGATTTGAGGTGTTCTAGGATGATGTCATCATGGCGTTCTTATGAACTTCATGTTTTGGCTTCAATCCACCAAGAACTACTTAGATCCGAACGATTTCCACTTGAATAAACAAAGATTTTTCATAGATCTGAACATATTCATGGTGAAACGGATTGAAAGATGGTTTTCCAACTTTCTTTCAACTCTTTTACACTCTATGCACTCAAAACCGATGGAATCGGAGCTTGTTCTAATCTTCTACTCTTTCTTTTGGATGTGTTGGTTCATGATCTGGATTCTATCCGCGAGGTTACTGATTTCGGGTTAAACATGAGACCCTGTCACGAACAGTTGACTGGTCGGACTAGGGTGATTCCTGTTCGATCGGGTCGCTAAGTCTTGACGAGGTTTTTGTTGCTTGACACGTTATCATACAACCTCGAGAAAATGACAAACTATCAAAACAACAAAGGAAGAAGACGACCAGGTCATCTGGGATGGATTGTCGTCCGATCGGATTGCCACCCGACCAGACTGCCACCCGATCAGATTGCACCATGGGGTCCCACACTTAACTTTTATTTCAATATTTGAGGTTTTGAACATTAAACAGATTACCGTCCGATCGGATTGCCACCCGATCGGATTGCCACCCGATCGGATTACCACCCGACCATGTGATGTTTGACTTCAAACACTTAAACAATTTTTCAACATGTTCAACCCGAACGGATTGCCACCCGATCGGATAGCCATCCGATCGAGTGATTGTCCTGCTGTGAACTTGTTCTCAACCTAGGAAGCCTCGCCAATCGGATTGTTGTCCGATCGAACGGCTGTTCGATCGACCGACCTGAAAGGTAGAGATACTTCTCTGTTTTCAAAATGCTACAACGAAAACTTCGAAAGACAAGCCATCATACACAAATACATCCATCCCAAACGAGATGACAATCCTATCGAGTGGCCACCCGAACGGGTGACCACCCTAACGGATTGTCATCCGATCGACCGGCCACCCGATCGGATTGCCACCCGATCGGATTACCGTCCGATCCACTGACACCTTTGCACTACTTTATGCGTCGATTATCTTTTGTGTTATCGTTCTGATAAGGCTAATCTTACTCTCTAGCGCTCCCTTCAATCCATCATCGCTGTGAGTATACTCAATACCTTTTTGCTTTACGCACTTTTGGGTGTTACATACGTTACTTATTCTAAATCACTTCGAACACACTACGCAATACTTTGACGCTAACCGTTACTGCATGTTATACGTGACTTAAGGAATGCTTGTTTGTTATGTTTACACATGGAATGTTGTCTACCTGCCTTAGCAACGATAGTACTATAGTTTGGACTCAGCACCAGTTCATTCAGGGGTTGTTAAGGACAATTTGTTACATGGCTCACAGTGGTGAGTGTGTATTACGAACTGCCTTGGGCAATCAACCCGCAGTCATTGGTATCGATATGTTCATGTCGATAACTAACGTGCTTCATTTCACACTGTGTACGTGCTGGTTATGCGTAATCGATTTCGAACTCTATTATATCTATTAAACTTGTATGCTCACCTTTACACTATGTGTATTGACTTTTACTTTAACGTATGTGGCAGGTGCTTAAGATGCTTATATGCTTGGCTTGCTGTGAAATCGAGGCTAGGAAAGGTCTAGAAACAAATAAATAAAATGTCTGTAATTGAAATCTGAGTTGTCGGAACAGAACAATTTGACTAGAACTTGCCTGTAATAATTATGTTACTTTTTATATCATGCTATGGGACGTGATGCTTAAATAATTGGTAATTATAGTTGTTATAGAAACTTCTGGACAATCTGTTTCGCTCAGTGCCACGCCCCGATGTTTCAGCCATCGGTTGGGGTGTGACAGATTGGTATCAGAGCCATAACTATAGGGAATTAGGCAAGAATCGACCTAGTCCGGGTCGACGTCTTAGAAACGACCTAGTCTATAGTTAGGTACCAACAGACCGACTTATGCACACCCTGTAGGGGTTATGTACGAGCTTACTTGCTATTTCTCTCTATTCTCGCCCACGCTACACCATCACTGCACTCTAGTTTTGAGCAAGTGATTAGGTCGAGATTAGGTGTGAAAACCGCAAACTCTCGACTAAATTGTTTGTTCGACCCGCATTTTTATCTACAAACAGGAGAATCTGCGCCGAATCAGGAGTAAAATCCATACTTTGACGCATAATTTCTCCTTATTTTATCAAAAACAGGAACAAGGTCATTAAGTCAGGGGTGAAACCCGAACCTCGGCGAATTGTTCCGATCTCTATTTGGTTTTACAAAACTCTCACCAAAGTCTCGATGAATTCCAAGGACTCAAGTGCTTGAATAGCAGAAAGGATGGGTGCCATTCACCGCATGTCGGTGATAGAGCACAGTCTATTAGGTCAACAAGGACTTTTGAGTACATCCTTGTGAATAGCCGAACCACTTTGGGTTGTCGATGTCTATCAGCCTAAGACAATCTACTTTCGATTTAAAGCTCGTAATCGCTGATTTTAAGTGTTTTCAATTCTGGAACGGCATATATCAGAGTCTCTCCTGTCGTTTTATGTGGATTTTATGAGTTTTTATGTGGTTTATGTCTATTTGTTAGCGTTTTGAGGTACTACTGTTTTCGATCTAACGCCTTTTTGCTTCCGCTAAACACACAACACACTGCACCACCGTTAACAAATCGCTACTACATGAGGAACGACTTTACGCTATGTTGCTTGCTATATTATTCTCTTATGCTATACTACTCGCTAAGTTACTCGCAATCGCTATTCTCGAACGCTGACGGACTTTGAATGATAGGTTTCTGTGTTCTGACTGCCTCTTGTGCGTGTATGCTTCTATGCTTATGTGCTTATGTGCCTTACGTGTTTATGTGCTTCTGTGCTTATGTGAATCTGTGATTATGTGCCTATGAGTTTACGTGATCGTGTTCTTGAGCTTTAGTAGTATTAGACGTGTGAGGAGAGGTTCGATTATATTGAGTTTGAGCCCTTTGGCGATGTCTGTTGCAGACAATGTCGTCATCTGGACCCTCATCTGGACCCCGTCACCCCCGAGTTACTCATCAAGAACAGAGAGACAAACGCCTTGCTGCTCTCGTCGCTAAGGAAGTGGCAAAGGTAGTTCCTCAGATCGTGAGTGAGCTATACGAGAATGTGAGCAAACCGTCTGAAGAATCCAGGACCGAAGCTCCTAAGGCTACTCCCAAAGCTGCTTTTAGCTTCAAACAGTTCAAAGCTTGCGGACTGAAAGAGTTCACTGGCGAAGATGGCCCTACGACTTTGTTTCAATGGTTCGACTCAATCGAGGTCACCCTGCGTCAGAGTGGATGTCCTGACAATCTCCGCACTCTGAATGCTACCGGCGCCTTCCAGTCCCGCGCTTTAGACTGGTGGACGGCCGAGAGGAACAAACGCGGAAATGACGCAGCTTATGGTCTGTCATGGGATGAGTTGAAGAACGTCATGCTTGAAGAGTTTTGCCCTCCCCATGAGCGCCAAAAGTTGGAGGACGAATTCTGGCATCTGAAGCAGAAGGATGGTGACAACGCTGCTATAACTGCTCGCTTCAAGCAGCTCAGTATTATCTGTCCTGATCAAGTGAAGACTGCTGACATGACAATCAAGAAGTATATCCGCGCTCTGCCGGATTGTGTTGCAGATTTTGTGCATGCTTCAAAGCCAGCAACAATCAAAGAGACTTACTTGCTTGCCGCTGAGATCAACGACAAGCGAGTCAAAGCTGGATTTTGGGATAAAGCTACCAAAAACCTGCATCAAGCTACCGCCGCACCAACCGCTGAAACCGCCACCGCTCAGTCATCGAAATCCTCTCGTCGCAAGAGGAAGAACAACAACAGCAACTCCAGCAACAAGAACTGTGTTGTCACTACTACTGCTGCCCCGCTTTAAGTCGTACCGGCTCAGCAGCAATCTCAGCACCGATCAGCTCCAGCACCAGTTACCTATGCACCGCCTGCAAAGCGTGCATACACTGGCCCTCACCCTGCTTGCCCGACATGTACTTATCATCATCCGGTGGGTATCGCCTGCAGATTTTGCGTGCATTGCAACATGTACGGCCACTTCACCGCCAATTGTCGTACTGGTCCTCGACAAACACCACCCCAAGCTACTGCTCATCAAGCTCTACTTCCTGCTCCTCAAGGCCAACAAGCGGCTCAGGCACCCGCGATCAACGCCAGAGTCTGCTTCGCGTGTGGTGATCCTAACCACTTCACGAACATGTGCCCAAACAGGGTTGTGAAACAAGAGCCCCAGCAGCCTCAGCAACAGCAACAGCAGCAGCAACAGCAATAAGCCGCCCGTACCCGAACTTTCAACATCAATGCGCGCCAAGCCAAGGCTGATAACTATGTGTTCAATGGTACGTTCCTTGTGAATGGTATTTATGCTTCGTGTTTGTTTAATACTGGAGCCGATAACTGTTTTGTGTCGTTTGAATTCGAGAAACTCCTTAATCGTAAGCGCTCCCATCTCCCCTCGACGTTCGATGTCGGAGTCGCCACCGGAAGAACCGTCGCCGTTAATTCTGTTCTTCGTGATTGTACTCTTGAACTCAACAATCACATCTTTCCGATCGACCTTATTCCGATGCAACACGGAAGTTTTGACATCATAGTAGGCATGGACTTTCTTCGTGAAAACCATGCTGAAGTTGTGTGCTTCGATAAGATGATTCGATTCTCGCTCGCGAATGGTGATGTATTATGTGTTTATGGTGAAACACCCTCGAAAGGTCTTAAACTCATGTCATGTGTCCAAGCTAGCAAGTATCTCCGCAAGGAATACAGAGCTTTCTTGGCTAATATCATAGTAGCGGAGAAGGAAAAGAAAGGAAAGACGAATGTAAAAGACGTTCCTGTGGTTCATGAATTTCCTAATGTGTTTCCTGATGATCATCCCGGGTTATCGCCAAGTCGTGATATCGACTTTCGTATCGACCTCATTCCTGAAGCAAACCCTATTGCTAGAGCTCCTTATCGACTCGCTCCGTCCGAAATGCGTGAACTCTCGAGTCAGCTTCAGGAATTGCTTGATAAAGGCTTTATTCACCCGAGCACCTCTCCATGGGGCGCACCAGTCCTTTTCGTCAAAAAGAAGGATGGGTCGATCAGGATGTGCATCGACTATCGGGAATTGAATAAGTTGACTATCAAGAATCGCTATCCCCTGCCTCGCATCAACGATTTGTTTGACCAGTTACAAGGTGCTACGTGTTTCTCGAAGATCGATCTACGTTCAGGCTATCACCAACTACGCATCCAAGAGGAGGATATACCCAAAACCGCTTTTCACACTCGATACGGCCATTATGAGTTCGTTGTTATGCCTTTTGGTCTAACCATCGCACTCGCGGTTTTCATGGATCTGATGAATCGGGTGTGTAAACCATTTCTTGACTGCTTCGTCATCATGTTCATCGATGATATCCTGATCTATTCAAAATCGAAAGCCGAACATGCTCAACATCTACGTTTGGTTCTCGAGCTACTCCAAGGGAATCGACTCTATGCCAAATTCTCCAAGTATGAATTCTGGCTGGAGGAGGTTCAATTCCTCGGTCACATTGTCAATAGTCAAGGTATTCATGTCGATCTCGCGAAGATTGAAGCAGTTAAGAGTTAGGTTACACCGAAGAACCCATCTGAAGTCCGTTCTTTTCTCGGACTGGCGGGCTATTATCGTTGATTTATCGAAAGGTTCTCTAAAATCGCTGTGCCGCTTACCGCTCTCACGCATAAAGACAGGCCTTTTGTTTGGGGAACCGAACAAGAGTCTGCTTTCCAAACCCTCAAGCACATGCTTTGCAATGCTCCCGTCCTCACCTTACCCAACGAAAACGACGACTTTATTGTCTTTTGCGATGCCTCAAACCTTGGTCTTGGTTGTGTTCTAATGCAACGAGACAGGGTTATCGCTTACGCATCTCGTCAGCTCAAGATCCACGAGAAGAACTATACAACCCACGACCTCGAGCTAGGCGCAGTTGTTTTTGCGTTAAAGATTTGGCGACACTACCTGTATGGTACCAAGTGTATGATCTTCACCAATCATAGGAGCCTACAACATATCTTTAACCAGAAGGAACTTAATATACTTCAACGCCGATGGGTAGAACTTCTCAACGATTACGACTGTGAAATACGTTATCACCCAGGCAAAGCAAATGTCGTTTCCGACGCCCTCAGCAGACGGAGCTATCTGCTCAGCATTCGTAATATCCAAGCCCAATACGATCTCGAAACCCTCATCCGCGAAGCCCAGCATGCTTGTTTTAACGAGCGCACCTTGAAGAATGAAAGGATCTATCACGATGGAGCCTAGCTTGTAAATAAGTCGAATGGGATATTCCACTATCTGGACCGAATTTGGATCCCTAAGCGGACCAATTTACGACAGATTTTGATGGACGAAGCCCATTAATCTCGGTATTCTATTCATCCCGGTGCCGATAAAATGTACCAGGACCTTCGCTACAAGTACTGGTGGCCGGGCATGAAAAGGGATATCGCCCTCTATGTTGGGAAGTGCCTGACTTGCTTGAAAGTCAAGGCTGAACATCAAAGACCCTCTGGCTTACTCGAACAACCCCCGATCCCTATGTGGAAGTGGGAGAGTATAGCTATGGACTTCATAACAAAACTTCTGCGTACGCCATCAAGTCACGACAGCATCTGGGTTGTCGTTGACCGTTTTACCAAATCTGTTCATTTTCTGCCAATACGAGAAGACTACAAGGTAGAAAGATTAGCCCGAATCTACACCGATGAGATCATTTGTCGAAATGGGACGCCTCGCGACATCATTTCTGACCGTGATGCTCGGTTTACCTCGCGACTATGGGAAATGTTTCAAACGGCTCTCGGTACTACGCTTAATCTAAGTACCACATTCCATCCTCAAACCAACGGTCAGACTGAAAGGACGATTCGTACTCTTGAAGACATGCTCCGTTCGTGTGTCATAGATTTCGGTGGTAATTGGGACGCTTACCTACCGTTAGTCGAATTCTCGTATAACAACAGTTATCATTCTAGCATTCAAATGGCACCACTTGAGGCTTATTACGGAAGAAAATGTCGATCGCCAATTGTATGGCACGAGATCGGGCACCCGCAATTAACCGGTCCTGAGCTATTGCAAGAAACGACTGACAAAGTCCTCCAAATTCAAGACAATCTGCTGAAAGCTCGGAGTTGTCAGAAAAGTTACGCCGATAGACGACGCAAGCCCCTTGAATTTGACATTGGCGACTACGTACTCCTAAAGGTATCACCTTGGAAGGGTGTGGTCAGATTCGGCAAGAAAGGGAAACTAGTGCCTCGATATGTTAGACCTTTTAAGATTCTGGAAAGGATCGGAAAAGTCGCCTACAGACTCGAACTACCGGAGGAGCTTAGCAACGTCCACCCGACTTTCCATCTGTCGAACCTCAGAAAGGGCCTGGCTGAGCATGATTTAATTGTACCTCTAGAAGACCTTCAAGTAAACGAAACACTACACTTCATGGAGAAGCCTGTCGAGATCATGGACCGCCAAACCAAGCAACTCAGACGCTCGCGCATTCCCATTGTGAAGGTTCGATGGGAAGGCAAACGAGGTGCCGAGTTCACTTGGGAACTCGAAAGCGACATGAAGGCGAAGTATCCGAAGTTGTTTGCTACGACCTAATTTCGGGACGAAATTCCCTCAACTAGGGGAGGCTGTAACACCCCTTGTTTCGAAAGTCAAAGTCAAAGTCAAGATTGAAGTCAAAGGGAGACAAGATTACTAAATGCGATCTGTCACTCCTTGCTCAATTCCTGTTTTGACTTCTTTGACTTGTAGATAACCTTTTTATGCTTTTAGTTAGTTGTATTATGTGGAGTATTTGCTAATAATCGAGGTTTGATCGCTATTTATCGATGTTTAATCGCTTATCGCAATCGCACTCGCAACCCGAATTACGCATTCTGGTTATTGTTCTTATGTGTGTGTGCCCTTTATGTGTTACCTGTGCATGTTATTTATGTTTTATGATGTGGTGAGTAATCGAAATGCAACCGCAACTCAATCGCAAACGCTAAACGAACGTTATATAAGGATGATTGTATGTAGATATAGTAGTTGGGATTAAAAGTAATTTGAAAAGGAAACTCTATCGCATCGCAACGCTCGACCATCGAATTAAAATCGCAAAACTCATCGCGCCAAGCACTCGAACCAAGTGGCCAGCCGACTGAGTTGCCAACCGATCGAAGTGCCACCCGATCGAAGTGCCACTCGATCGAGCTGCCACCCGATCGAGCTGCCACTCGACCGAGCTGCCACCCGATCGACCAGCCACTTATTCTCCTTTCCATTTATGGAAACCCTATAAATACCCCATATGTCAACCTCACTTGATGTTGACAGCCCTCTCCCTCTCCACTCGCTCCAGCCACTATTTCTTCAGATATCTCACGATTCTTGCAAGTTTTCCAGCTAAATCTTATACTTTCTTTATCTATACGCACTCCTACACCTTTCTATCTTTTGAATCTTAACTTTTAACCGTGAAATCACTGGATTTGAGGTGTTCTAGGATGATGTCATCATGGTGTTCTTATGAACTTCATGTTTTGGCTTCAATCCACCAAGAACAACTTAGATCCAAACGATTTCCACATGAATAAACAAAGATCTTTCATAGATCTGAACATATTCATGGTGAAAAGGATTGAAAGATGGTTTTCCAACTTTCTTTCAACTCTTTTACACTCCATGCACTCAAAACCGATGGAATCGGAGCTTCTTCTAATCTTCTACTCTTTCTTGTGGATGTGTTGGTTCAAGATCTGGATTCTATCCGTGAGGTTACTGATTTCGGGTTAAACATGAGACCCCGTCACGAATAGTTGACTGGTCGGACTAGGGTGATTCCTGTCCGATCGGGTCGCTAAGTCTTGACGAGGTTTCTGTTGTTTGACACGTTATCATACAACCTCGAGAAAACGACAAACTATCAAAACAACCAAGGAAGAAGATGACCAGGTCATCTGGGACGGATTGCCGTCCGATCGGATTGCCACCCGACTGGACTGCCACCCGATCGGATTGCACCTTGGGTCCCGCACTTAACTTTTATTTCAATATTTGAGGTTTTGAACATTGAACGGATTACCGTACGATCGGATTGCCACCCGATCGGATTACCACCCGACCATGTGATGTTTGACTTCAAGCACTTAAACAATTTTTCAACATGTTCAACCCGAACGGATTGCCACCAGATC
This sequence comes from Helianthus tuberosus, assembly GCA_030545235.1. Lineage (NCBI taxonomy): Eukaryota > Viridiplantae > Streptophyta > Magnoliopsida > Asterales > Asteraceae > Helianthus > Helianthus tuberosus. The sequence continues at coordinate 72,055,084 of CM060443.1, forward strand.
GGATAACCATCCGATCGAGTGACTATCCTGCTGTGAACTTGTTCTCAACCTGCGAAGCCTTGCCAATCGGATTGTTGTCCGATCGAACGGCCGTTCGATCGACCGACCTGAAAGGTAGAAATACTTCTCTGTTTTCAAAATGCTACAATGAAAACTTCAAAAGACAAGCCATCATGCACAAACACATCCATCCCAAACGAGATGACAATCCAATCGAGTGGCCACCCGAACGGGCGACCACCCGAACGGATTGTCATCCGATCAACTGGCCACCCGATCGGATTACCGTCTGATCCACTAACACCTTTGCACTACTTTAAGCGCCGCTTATCTTTTGTGCTATCGTTCTGATCGGGCTAATCTTACTCTCTAGCGTTCCCTTCAATCCATCATCGCTGTGAGTATACTCGATCCCTTTTTGCTTTACGCACTTTTGGGTGTTACATACGTTACTTATTCTAAATCACATCGAACACACTATGCAATACTTTAACGCTAACCGTTACTGCATGTTATACGTGACTTAATGAATGCTTGTTTGTTATGTTTACACATGGAATGTTGTCTACCTGCCTTAGCAACGATAGTACTATAGTTTGGACTCAGCACCTGTTCATTCAGGGGTTGTTAAGGACAATTTGTTACATGGCTCACAGTGGTGAGTGTGTATTACGAACTGCCTTGGGCAGTCAACCCGCAGTCATTGGTATCTATAGGTTCATGTCGATAACTAACGTGCTTCATTTCACACTGTGTATGTGCTGGTTATGCGTAATCGATTTCGAACTCTATTATATCTATTAAACTTGTATGCTCACCTTTACACTATGTGTATTGACTTTTACTTTAACGTATGTGGCAGGTGCTTAAGATGCTTATATGCTTGGCTTGCTGTGAAATCGAGGCTAGGAAAGGTCTAGAAACAAATAAATAAAATGTCTGTAATTGAAATCTGAGTTGTCGGAACAGAACAATTTGAGTAGAACTTTCCTGTAATAATTATGTGACTTTTTTTATCATGGTATGGGACGTGATGCTTAAATAATTGGTAATTATAGTTGTTATGGAAACTTCTGGGCAATTTGTTTCGCTCAGTGCCACACCCCGATGTTTCCGCCATCGGTTGGGGTGTGACAAATGGTGTGGCAGTTTTGGTGGTGGTTCGGCAATGGTTGATGGAGGTGGTATGGTGACAGTTTGGGTGGTGGTGAGGCGGCAATGGCCGGTGGTGTTGTGGTGGTAGAAGCTGGGAACCAGGGTCGGTTTTTGAGAATATCAATCATCTGAGCAATACTTGACTCAATTTGATCGAACAACTCATGTTTGGATAGAGTTTGAGCAGCCATGCTTCACGGGGATCACGACTGCTCTGATACCAAATGATATTAACCACTTAGAATGATAATTTAGAAGGAGATTACGAAGACTAGAAGCAATGAGATAAAGAACTAGACTTTCATAATTTTCATTCATGCCATTAATGTAAATTCTAATGCCTTTAACTACTAATTAAATAAGCTTGCAGTAAAGATTAAGAGTAAGTGAGGAATGTGGGAAATAAATGCATATGGTGCAACTGAACGTGGCAGGAAGCTAACGTGAATTAAACATAATGTCACATGCATTGTTTCTCCATGTTTTTTTAGTTGACTTCCAATGATTTCTTCTTATGCTATCAAGGGTCGAGCTTGAGTATTCAAGTGTTTTGTACGAGCCTGGAAAAAACGCCTTTAGGCCCTAACGAATTAGAAATTAAAATACTTTTTATAAATGTTTTTATTACTTATTAGGTTAATGAATCAATATCAGAAATTTTACATTTGGGCTAGACTTTATAGATCAATATTGCTAATAATTTTTAGGTTTTAAGTTTTTAGATATTGGGCCAAAATTATATTAACAAAAACAAAATTAACAAAAATGCAAAAAGTTGTCAACGATGAGAACTCTTTAAAAAAACTTCTTAAAGCTTTGGTGTATTAAGTTTCATTTCAAAAAAAAATATGAGTAAAATTCTGCGGTGGAGGCACAAAATCATTATATACATCACATCCAAACTGATCATAATACCCATCCACTTCATCTACATCATATCTAGCATATCGACTTTGAGTCGGTGATTGTCTGTTTTGAAAACTCATTTGTTGTTGCACTGGTTGGTTATGTTCTGAGAATTCATCATCCTCAAATTCATTAAACCCGGGCTGATAAGCTCTATCCATGATTCAAAGACCTGCACAAGCACAAACAATACACCCGAGCGTAATATCAAACTAACAAAAATAAAATAAAGTAAAAAGAAAAATATTTTTGGGTTTTTTAGATTTTTAGAAAACAAGAGCAACTAACTAACACTAAGTGCACTAATTCCCCGGCAACAGCGCCATTTTGATGACTGCAGTAAGGGTCATGCAAAAATCCAATTAAACTAAGTAGATAGCGTAAGTAGGGTACCGTATCCACAGGGAATATGTGGTTAGTGTTTAGCTAAATTATCTAATTAACTACTACTAATCTAGAATTAGTGTTGGATCGTCGTGTGACCCTAACGAGTCAATCAGAAGAGTTTATGATCCATATCAAAGGCGGAATCAGTGATATAGACATGAAACAGCTTGATTCTCCTTAATTATCCTTTTATTAATGATTTCAAAGCAATCCTGATCGTTTGACAAACTGGCAGCACCTCGGCTCTGAAATCTTGAACGTTACAAATGAATCAGCAGGTTGGGTATTTATAGGCGTGCTATTTCGTACGAAATAGGCAATGCTGATTTCGTACGAAATTACCAAGTGTCATTTCATGCGAAATAGCATTTTGCTATTTCGTGCGAAATCACCCATTAACATCCAAAACCTGATTTCTAACCTACTGAGCACTGGTTTATCCTATCTAGATACAAGACTCTATAAAGACGAAGTTAACAGACATTTATGCACCAACAGACTCCCCCTTGGATGTTGACGAAGTCTTTAGCATCAAATCTTCAGTCTTTAGTCTTGATCTATCTTCTTCTCTGTCCAATTTGTCTGACACTGTAAGCATCCTTCAATCTATATCTTCAAAACTCCCCTTTTACTGCTAATCCAGAATGTAGACTCCCCCTTTCAATATGCTGGAGCTTGAATTCTGGTTCAATCTTTATACTTTCTTTGCCATGGGGATCTTGTTACCTGCTTCTCAAGAATATAACATTACAAAGTATTCTTCTTTTAACTACATTTTATGTTTTTATCAGTTTTAGAAATCCACTTAAGTATTCAGGTCCAAGTTAATGACCCTGAGTACTCAATTTATCCACCAAGTCCGACTTAATGACCTTGGTTGATCCAAGACGAAACAAAACTGACTTTTGTTCAACATAATTTCAAAACATTTTCTTGAAAATTACAAGTTTCAACTTAATGAACTTGTTTTGACTTTTCATTTACAAGATAAACATATTAAGCTCACAACCCTTCTGTCCAGCTCAGAAACTTCCTGCATCAGCTTCAAACTGCGAATCTGAAGATCAGCTTTCCACTTTGGTTTGACGGAAAAATAAAGCAGAAATGTAAAATCTTTTTGGATTTTGAATAAAGTTTCTAAACTAGAATGCTAAAGCAGAAATGAAATGCAGTAAAAGTAAACTATTTACAAACATATTTTTGGTGAGCGTGTTAGGGAATCATATCAGCTGTCGACAAGTCACAAGTACCGTTAAGCTTTGATTTCATACTTAGTGTAACATCTGTGTCTGAAATCATTGTAAACAGTTCAATTATCAATAAAACAATGTTATTTGATCCCAATGTTTGTTTGGTTGTGTTTTACATTTTTCATGTTTTGACTTTTATTCAATTTCAAACTCTATATCGCTTTCTGGAGAGTTATACGCAAACTGGTGCGTAAACGTAATCAGTTTAATGCGACAAATACTCCGGAACATCAACATATACTTAACATACCTTAAATAACCTTTACATAACTTAGAAATAAGTTTTGAAGGCTTTGGTATGGCAAAAACAAGTTAATTCGCCTACAGGGACTAAATTTGACAAACTGCGAAAGTATGCCAATTTGAACAGTAACAGACATTCCGGAACATGACCATAAGTTAAACATACCATAAATATCCTTTACATAGCTTAGAAATAGGCTTTGAGGAGTTTGGTGTGCTAAAATAAACTTCTGGGTCATTCAGGGACTAAAAGCGTCAAAAAGTGCATAAGTTTGCACTTTCGCGCATAACTTACGTTCTGAATACATCCGGACATCCAAAAATTTATGTAAGCACTAAAATATTTTATTTTAGTGTTTGGCATAAGAAAAATCCATTCGTCGCGTCATTTGGATCGTTTTTCGCGCTTATGCGCATTCCGTCGTAATTAAGCGAACATCGCGATTGTACGGCCAAACGAACCGACACCCGAGATATTTTTGAGCACATTTTAAGTTCCCTATACTTTAACTTCATTTTAGAGCTTTGAAATGGGGTTAACGGGGCTTAAACGTGTCAAAAGTGCATCAAATAGCAAGTTTGGAGCTTCAGGGGCCTGTTCTGCCATTTTTGAAAATATCAGACCTGCAAGGTCCTTGCGCACCGCAAGGTTCTAAGTCTTAAGGTACGCAAGCAGGGGTCAGACAGCAGAAACTTGTTTAAACAGCTGTTAACAGCCTTTTAACCCCCCCAAAGGCCAATGCCACATGTTGATCTCTTATGGTGAGGGGCCAATTTGGGTTCCATAACCTTCCGACAAGTGTACGGGTGAGATCAAGGCATGATATTCAAGAAACGATCCTAACGGTGGTCCATTTACTATAAATACCCATCCATCCCCATTGCAAAACCCACAAGAATCTGATCTTAGAAGCTCTAATTTGAAACCATTGTTTCATACCTGAGCTACTTGGATCAAGATTAGCTTTCGGGGACCCTTTGTAAGTGTTCCTTCATTCTTTTATTGCTTTTCGAGTCCGAAAGTCAAACTTTGTTTGACTTTCTGCGTTGACCAGTTTATGGTCAATGCGAAGTTCGTTTGAACTTCATAACGTGAGCGTAATCACGATGGTTATAGTCCTTAGTGACTATACCTACTGATTACCACGTTATCTAGGCTCAGTGATGAGCTGTAGTTTCGGCCAAAATGCGCATTCTTGCGTGTTTTGTAACCAAACTACTCTTAGGTATCAAAACCGTTTGTTTTGATACCAAACCTGTTTTCTAAACTTAGTTAAGCATGTTTTAACATGCTTAGCTCGTCACTTTTAGTTTAGTGCTTATATAGGGTCGTAAGGTAAGCGATCTAAACAATCGCTTATACTTTCGAACCCGACCCGTTTGGTCGATCATTAGGATCCGACCAAACACATTAGGTGACCATAGTATATAGGGAATAACCTTCCGAGGTTATACCTTATGGTCACGGCGTTTAGTTAGTTGTATGATAGGTAGTTTATATGCCTTAGGTAAATGACCAAAATTCCCTTTTTACACCAAAATTCATTTTAAGCATATGTAACATAACTTTTGGTATCTAAACTGATTTGGTAACAATATTAGACATGTTAAGGCATATTTTACTTGTCATAGGACTAGTTAGGCTTTCCGAACGCGTTTCACGCGAACGACGCGTTAAAGTAGCATAAGCTACCTAAACGGGTCGTAATGGGTCGTAAGCACTTAGGTTAGGTTTCATTTAGTATGTAGGCTTTGTTAAAACCATACTACATGAGTTCCCATACTCATTTGGTTTACGAGCCCACATTCTATCCGATCTTCCGATTTAGGTCCGGTATATTAACATAGTTACCTATATTAGGTGTCGTTTGATTCCGTGATCTCTAGCATTGCTTGGTGGTTATCTTAGGACTTCTGAGCAATCTCAAGTGAGTACATAGACACCTCTTTTACTATTTTCCAAACTGTTTTGGGGTGAAACACATGTGCCTACTTGTTACTTTCATGCTTTCCTGCTTTCCTGCTTTCACATCATATACTTGTTATGTTCATTAGTACACTATTAGTACATGATTTACATTACATTTCATGCTATGTATGCCCATTGTGTGCGTACTTAGTACATCGTTTTACATTACATTTCATGCTATGTATGCCCATTGTGTGCGTACTTAGTACATCGTTTTACATTACATTTCATGCTATGTATGTCCATTGTGTGCATACTTAGTACATTGTTTTACTTTACATTTCTGCTATGTATGTTGACTGATAGCATGCTAGCACATTGATTTACATGACTTTTCTGCTTTGTATGTTAACTTAGCATACTTAGTACATTGTTTTCATATGACATGTATACAATTGCTATAACATTTGGTTTGCACAAACGGGAGTTATATACGTTCATTAACATTAGCTACGCCGCTCGGTAGTAAGTATTGGTACCATAGGACTTGACAAATCCCATTCCTGACATCCCGGGTTTGTTTGGATGTAAGGAATGACTGAATCCAAAAACATTTCTTTTGATAACCTTGACTGAAAGGGTTATCCGACTATCTCAAGGCTTGAATGTATGCGTTAACTTACCACATAAGTGTTTGTATCAATGTAACATGCATTACTTTGCAAAACATAACTTTTTGATATATTCAAAATACTTTGTTTTGTACATTTCTACATTTGGAATATGTGACAATACTTTACTTACAATACATAACATTTGTTACACATTACTTGACTACTTTTGGACTATTAACATTTGATATGATTTATACAAGGACTTTTGACAATTGGTTTAAACATAGACTTATTACATTGGTGGTTTGTTTAAGTGACTTAAGTAACGAGATGTGAGTAATATGATACAAGCATGGTGGATACGCCACTGGTACTTCCTATATATAAGTGTTTGTATTATATTACATATCATAGCGTTATTTAAATCATTCAATTTGGACTTATACATTTTACACAAGTAACACGATTTTCACAAGACTTTGGTTTACAAACAATTTACTTTATACAACTCATTTTACTTGGTTATACATTTAACTATACATTATTCTTTTATTTATACATATCATTTGATCTTATCGCTTTTTAAATGACTTACAAAACAAAACAATTTACAAGGTTCATGACTGACTTTTACTAAACAACTTTTTCTTAAACTTAAGTCATGAATCCTATTTTCACAAAACATATGTATCTCACAAGCATTTTTATGCTGACGTACCTATTTTCACATGTGTTTTCAGGAGCTTTTGCGTAGGATGATGATCGTGACACTTGGGCGGACCTGTGCCTTAGAGACTAAAAATAAAGATAGAACTAATTTAATTATGTTCTGAACTTGTTATTTCCTGTTTTGAGACAATGTAACACTCATGTTTGATAAATAAAATACAACTTTGTATGCCATGGTTGTGAAACAATTAATTCTGTTACAACACTCCCCGACGTTTCCGCCACGATTTGATGTTTTACGTGGTCGGGGTGTGACACTTAGAATTAAACAATTCGCTTAGATTGTCGATATACTGATCCACTTAAATTCTCACACAAATTTCAATCTGTCCAGGATACGAATTAGTTGAATTAAGAACTTAAACTCATTCATGTGTCCAACCTCTTGAATATACTCCCGTATCCAGATCCCAATATTCAGTCTTACAGGTGAGTATACCATAGATGATATCTGTAAGGGGTTAAATGCGAGGGCCGTGAGAACTCAGGCTATTGCTTCCGCAAAATCAGAGAGATGACGGCTTCGAATTTAAGTGGGTCCCCTTTAGAGGATCTTTTTTACAACAGCACATGATTAGCATTTTTCAATGTTTCATCATTTTTTATGCTGAGGGCAGGCTTTTATTTCAAGCAAGCGTAAAGTATTATACGGGGACTAGGCCATTGCTTCCGCAAAATCAGAAGTCCTGGGATAATACTCCAGATATCACTGAGTATAAAGACCTAGTATCTCAGAAAGAGGGATCTTTCAAACGAAATTTCAGGGGTTACCTATATATCCAAGTAGTGTTCCCCATGAAATAAGCAAGTAAAGATTTAGGTTTATATCCCGAACAAACGTACTAAATGTGTAAAAACCTATCGGCACATCATCAGCGAGACTGTTTAACACTTTTTAAACTTTCCATTTCTTTAGCATACCGTAATTGTCAAGCCGATGTACTATCATTTTCCCTTTTTACACAAGCTCTTTTCCGGTTTTCTATTGTTTTTATATTTTGAAAATATCTCATGTTTTTGGATTTTTGAAATTTTTTACTGTTTTTGTATTTTCTGAAAATATTAACCTACATCCCCCTAAATACCAAAACAAGTAAAAAATTGACAAACCATTGCAGATTTCTTCTCAACATCATCTACAGTGGTACCTTCATCTACGCCAAGAATCTCTGCCAACACCCATAAAAGCTCTGATACCACTTGTTGGATCGTCGTGTGACCCTAACGAGTCAATCAGAAGAGTTTATGATCCATATCAAAGGCGGAATCAGTGATATAGACGTGAAACAACTTGATTCTCCTTAATTATCCTTTTATTAATGATTTCAAAGCAATCCTGATCGTTTGACAAACTGGCAGCACCTCGGCTCTGAAATCTTGAACGTTACAAATGAATCAGCAGGTTGGGTATTTATAGGCGTGCTATTTCGTACGAAATAGGCAATGCTGATTTCGTACGAAATTACCAAGTGTCATTTCGTGCGAAATACAATTTTGCTATTTCGTGCGAAATCACCCATTAACATCCAAAACCTGATTTCTAACCTACTGAGCACTGGTTTATCCTATCTAGATACAAGACTCTATAAAGACGAAGTTAACAAACATTTATGCACCAACAATTAGGGGTTTTGATTGATTTGAAAAATAGCTTTAAACTGACTACGAGAAAAGATATAGGATTTATAAAACGTAACTTCCTCCAAACTTCAGGTTCTGGGTTTCACAAAACTCAGTTTACTTAGTTAATTGGCCATCACGTAGACATGATGCTGGAAAGTTGGTTAATTTAATATGACAATCAAAAATAGGTCTTTGTCATCATATCTTTTATAATTTGATTAACCCTATTTACTAGTGTGAGTCAACCTACTCTGTGTCACCCAACAAGTTACTAGGTTTTGTCATCAACCGAACAAGTTGTAAAGCAAGAACTCAAAACACAGGAAAATAGTTCAAAGAAACCAACACATCAATGTATTCATACAATGTTGTCAAAGTTAAAAATACATCCAAACCTAAGTATAAACTGAGAAACGTAAAACCTAACCGAACCGTCCGCCTGGAGGAAGCCACAAAGAGCCTAGCCACTCATGGTCGTCTTCACAGCATTGGTTATCATCCCGAATTGAATGTGACCACCGGTAATTTATGCCATATAATTACGCGAATAACAAACGTATTAGATGATAATAAATATTGTTTAAGACGCAAATTAACTTAATTAGGCCCTTAGTATGCCTAAGAATGTTTATTCGACTTTACAACGAGCGAATGGAGGTTTACGGGAAAACTGCTGAACGTTAAACGATAGCGAACTGTAATCGAACAAAATATTGACAACGCTGACAAATACAAATTTTATACGAATATTTTATACTTATAAATTTAGTTTTGCGAATTTATCGTGCTTCCGTACGTCATAAACGCAAACATGAACGAAAAACGCGACTGCAGGAAACGCACAGGCAACGAAACGGAAGCATCGGAGAAGCGTATTACCTTTAAAACTGAAATTTTACGATATATTTAGCTTCGTAATTTGTAACACCCCAAAAACGTTAACATAAAAGTAAGTAAAGATAAATAAGGAACTTAACGTAGTTAATGGAATATGGCAAGATGGTAGTTAAATATGAGGAAAAGCTTAAAGTTAAAAACATCAACTAATTAAAGGGGGTAAAGTGTAAAATTTTTAAACTTAATTATTAAAAATAATTATAACCCAAAAACACACAGTAAGTGTGTCTGGGGGATCGATCAAGAGCAGAGCAAAAAGGGTGAAACCCTAGCTTCAAGAAATCAAACAATTGAACCTAAAATCAAAGGATAATCCAATGCATGAGCCCCTAAATTCGAGTAGCTAACCCCAATTTCGGAAGTGGTAAGTTTAATTTTCTGAAATTATGATTCATAGGATGAGGGGTTCAACCCAATCTCATGTATCAAAATGTGAGAAATCTGAGTTAGGATTACTTTCTAGAACAAGAATCACGTTTGATTTTAGGTTATTTGAAAGATTTTAGTAAAAACCCACTTTATGAATTTGTGTTATGAATAGGATGATCAAAGTAGTTATAATCATGTGAAATCTTGAAATATGATGATGTTGTAATGCTTGAATCTTAGAAAATTTATGTAGGATATAAGAAAGATATGAACATGGATTGATTGTTAATAAAGTTATAAGATGAACTAGTAGGAATTCATGCTTTGTATACTTGTACATAATGCTCGTAAATACGATGCCCACCAAGTGTTTGATGAAATGCTTAAAAGAATAATATGTATAATTTGGAAAATGAATGAATGAAATTTAGTTGTACTAAATAAATGAATGAATGTGTTGTTATAGGCGTGAAAGAAGAAGGTTCCAACACTAGGAAATCGGAAGGCTCACAAGATCGAGGTACGTTAGTGTACACTACATTCTATTTATGTTGTCTTATGTATACTAATTCCAATTGTATCACGTTATTATGTTAAAATTTGATATTGGAGTCTATGGTTGTTTGGAAGTAAAAGTAAGGTCCGCCATAAATGGATTATGAGAAATGAAAGATTCATGAAGGAGAATGCATCATGTCCGAACCGAATGGAGGTTATGTTAAAGATACTAGTATCCGTCACTAGCGGGTATGTTAAGAATAGTATGTTTTGTCTCTACATTGAGATGAGTATGTAATGAACCATCTAACGGATAGAAATGCAACTAAATGTTGTAAAGTCATGATAGAGACGAATCGGTTTATTACATAATTGTGTTTGTGACGAAATACTAACTTATTTGTTTGTTGTTAAATGTAGGTAAAACCTCAACTTAAGCGATTGGATGACTTGGGACGAGCGCACTTGATCTACGCCCACCTCACGCTTCCGCCATAGTTAATTTAATGTGGTCTTAGTTTTGGTCTTATGAACTTTTAACTTATGTCATCTTTTGATGTCCTTGTAGTTGGGCAAAAACTTAGTAGTAGTTTGTTTTAGTCTTGAACGATGTAGACAATGTTTGTTTTAGTTTTAAAAAGGTCTTTTATGTTGTGGTATGTTACTGTTTAAGACAGGAATTTAATGGTCAAAATACGAATGGGTCTTGCCAAAACTTTTTAAAGTTTTCTTCATAATATGGTCTTTTAAAGTGTAAAAATTAGGGGTCTTATAAGTTGGTATCAGAGCCGAGTTTTGAGGGATTCGAGCACAAGTAGTAGTGCTTGAACTCAAACTGACGGCTCGCTCGAAGGTGTGCTCGCTCCAGGATCGCCACAAGGTAACGTTTAAGTCGTAATAGATGCAAGTATGTTTAATATGTGTACGATGTAAATATTTAAGTTAAATATACGGGAAGTAAAAATTTGGGAGGTTAAACGGGAAGTTACAGGAACCGTATGGCTGTAACGGACCTGGGAAATGAATAAAAACACTCAAAATGGGTTCTGCAGCGTTTTAGCATCCGGGAGGCCGTCGCCGACGGGCTGCTCAGCCGTCGCCGACGCCACCCCTTTAGGCCGATGCCCTCTCCGTCTGTCTACGGGGGTCTGTGGCCGACGCCACTTTTTGAGGCCCGTCGCCGACGGGCTCTGAAGCCCTCGCCGACGCCAAGCGGAAAACAAGTCCGCTGACTTGTTTTGTTTTTCGCGTTTTGGGTTCCCATGTTATTTAAAGGACTATTTGATGAACGCGTAGGACCCTTGTAAGATATAATAAGATACCTGTGATCACAATGAAAAAAAAAAGAATTCGTAAGAATTGAAAGTAATGAAACGAATGACACGAAGTGAATGATGAAACTTAGACGGTTAAGATTTTGAAATGCATGATTACAAATGTAGTAATCAAAGGTTGAAGTATGTGTTATATTGAAAGCTTGTGATTAATTATGAATGTAAACGTCATTTTGTAGATGGCGGATACAGGGAACGTTGATGATGATGATACGGCCCACTAAGAAGAATTTAACAGTAAGGTCACTGAAGTGGCGGAAGGGGTTATACAAGCCAACCTTCCACGACTAGATCAAGAAGTGGAAAGTTGGGTGTTAGGAGTTGTAGATGCAATGATGACTAGCAAAATTGAAGAATTGAAAGAATTGATTGAAGGGTCTAAAAGTAAGAGCAAGGAACAGAGGTGCACATACAAGGATTTCATGTCTTGCAATCCTACAACGTATGATGGCAAAATCGATCCGATTGCATGCCAAAGATGGATTTCAAACATAGAGGCGGTATTTATACGAAGTCGGTGTGATAAGGAATATCAAGTGATGTTCGCTACTGGTCAACTTACCTTTCAGGCGAAAGATTGGTGGGATGCGTATAGCAAGGAAGTAGGTGAGGATAAACTTCAAATGATGACTTGACAAGAATTTAAGGAACCTTTCATGAGATATCACTGTCCTCAGTCAGCAATTGATAAAATTCAGGAGGATTTCTTACGCCTCCGACAGAAGAACGAGACAATTAATGAAATAACCAACACCTTCTTAGATAAGATGAAGTTCTGTGGAGACTTTATGAAGACGGAAAGAATGAAGATCAATCGTTACTACGGTGTGCTAAGGGCAGAATTTAGGGAATTTATCACTCCCTCAAAATGTGAAACTCTGGATGAACTCATTAATTGTGCTCGGGATAGAGAACTTGAGATCAAAAGGCAAGAGGAACGAGGTGAAAAGAGATCCAACGAAAAGGGGGCAAGTTCAAGTCCGTCCAAGAAGGCGAAGTTTCAAGACCACGGAAAGAAGGATAAGTCTAAGGGTAGTATTTCTCCGTGCAAGACATGAGGAAAACTTCATATTGGGGAATACCTTTTGGGTAAGAAGGGGTGCTACAAATGCGGTGAAGAAGGGCATACATCCTACAAGTGCCCTAATAACCCGAAGACTTGCTTCAACTGTTTCCAAAAAGGGCATGTTAAGTCGGAGTGTCCTAAACTTCAGCAAGGATCGAAGAAAGAAGGAAAGAATGAGGATAACTCTAGGGCAAATGGAAGGATGTTCCAAATCACATCCTAAGAAGCTAAGGTTCATCCAAATGTAGTTTCAGGTATCTTTTTATTAAACTCTATGCCAATTTATGTATTGTTCAATACCGGAGCTACCATGTCGTTTGTTTCAAGTGAAATAGTAAATCACCCTTCGTTTAAGATTGAACGAATGTTGGAACCCTTAGAGGTAGAAATAGTCGATAGTAAGAACTATTTGCTTCACGAGATTTGTAGAAATTGCAAGTTCACTATAGAGGATGAAGAATTTGATATCGACCTCATACCTATGATTTTAGGGGAATTTAAAATGATAGTGGGTATGGATTGAATGGCCCGACACCATGCAGAAATAAATTGTAAAACTAAAACAGTGCTTGTTCAATCTCCAAGTGGAAAGCAAGAGAGTATACAAGGAGAGAGAAATGTGGAAGCGAAACTCTGTAGGTCATACCTAGCTTACGTGGTAAATGCTCAACAAAGTCTCCCGAAGCTTGAAGATGTTGAGGTCGTGAATGAATTTCCGGACGTATTTCTAGAAGAATTGCCGGGACTCCCTCCCGAACGAGAAATAGAGTTTCGCATCGAATTAAATCCGGATGCAAAACCAGTAGCGAAAACCCCGTATCGATTGGCCCCCACTGAGATGCGAGAGTTAATGACACAGTTAAAAGATCTACTTGACAAGGGCTTCATACGCCCGAGTGTGTCACCTTGGGGAGCACCCGTCCTATTTGTAAAGAAGAAGGATGGGACGATGCGCATGTGCATCGATTACAGAGAACTGAATAAACTAACAGTGAAGAACCGTTACCCATTGCCAATAATTGACGATCTTTTTGATCAATTACAAGGGGCGAGTTGGTTCTCAAAGATAGACCTGCGTTCGGGATATCACCAAGTCAGAGTGCGAGAAGAAGTTATTTCAAAAACTGCCTTTAGAACCCGATATGGACATTACGAATTTTTAGTTATGTCTTTTGGGTTGACGAATGCGCCAGCCGCGTTTATGGATCTTATGAACCGGGTATGCCGTCCCATGTTGGACAAATCTGTAATCGTATTCATAGATGACATTTTGGACTATTCGCGAAGTAAGGCCGAACATGCGAGTCACCTACGAGAAGTACTTGAAACGCTCAGTAAGGAGAAACTTTACGCAAAATTCTCAAAGGGTGCCTTTTGGCTTAGAGAGGTGCAGTTTCTCGGCCACGTAATAAATTCGAAAGGTGTCCTGGTTGATCCATCGAAGATTGAGGCGGTAATGAAGTGGGTTTCCCCTAAAACTCCAACTGAAGTAAGGAGCTTTCTAGGCCTTGCTGGCTATTATAGGAGGTTTATACAAGACTTTTCAAGAATAGCGTTACCCTTAACGAAGTTGATGAGGAAGAAAGAGAAGTTTGTGTGGAGCAAAGATCAAGAAGAAGCCTTTCGAGTGTTAAAAGAAAAGTTGTCTAGTTCTCCGGTTTTAACACTCCCAGATGGAACGGAAGATTTGGTTATCTATTCGGATGCTTCACATCAAGTTTTAGGATGTGTTTTAATGCAAAAAGGGAAGGTTATCATGTACTCATCGAGACAACTTAAACCGCATGAAGGAAACTACCCAACTCATGACTTAGAGTTGGTAGCAGTAGTTTTCACCTTAAAAATCTGGAGGCACTATCTTTACTGTTCAAAATGTACAATCTACTCGAATCACAAAAGCCTCAAATATTTCTTCGAGCAGAAAGACTTAAATATGAGACAACGGAGATGGTTAGAACCTTTCAAAGATTACGATTGCGATATCCTTTATCACCCGGGAAAGGCAAACGTGGTGGCTGATGCTCTAAGCCGAAAAGAGTATCCACCTCCGATTCAAGTAAAATCTATGAAGATGATAGTTACACCACATTTACTTGATATGATACGAGATTCCCAAATAAAGTCGATTGAAGCGGAAGACCCAAAGAAAGAAAGAATGAAGGGTATAGCCAAAAAATTAGAAGAGAATTCGATCGGACTCAAAACAAGATTCGGTCGAATTTGGATACCATGATTCTGTGAAGTCAAAACCACGCTACTCGAAGAAGCTCATAAGTCATGGTATTCAATCCACCCCGGGGCAACAAAAATGTATCGGGACTTGAAGACCAATTATTGGTGGCCGGGTATGAAACGCGATATCATTAAGTATGTCGCGAAATGCTTAACATGCTCCGAAGTGAAAGCAGAACATCAAAAGCCATACGGAGAATTACAACCTTTGGAAATTCCGGTATGGAAATAGGAGGAAATAACAATGGATTTGGTGACCAAGCTTCCTAGAACGAAAAAGGGGCATGATACTATATGGGTAATCGTAGACCGACTTACAAAAAGTGCCCATTTTCTACCTATTCGAGAGGCTTACTCTTCTGAGAGAATGGCGGAAATTTATATGAATGAGATCATATCTCGACACGGGGTGCCCGTGTCAATCGTCTTAGATCGGGATACTAGATTTACCTCTCGTTACTGGCAGAAGTTCCATGAGAGTGTGGGCACGAAGTTACACATTAGCACCGCCTATCACCCTCAAACTGACGGTCAGTCAGAAAGAACTATTCAAACACTTGTCGATATGTTGAGAGCGTGTGCCTTAGACTTTGGGGGAAGTTGGGATGACCATTTACCACTAGTGGAATTCTCTTATAATAATAGTTACCATAGTGGCATTCAAATGGCTCCTTATGAATTACTATACGGGAGGAGATGTAGGACTCCCGTATGTTGGGGTGAAGTAGGGCAAAGGGAGCTTACGCCAAGTGATTTAATAGCAGTGACAAATGAAAAGATTGATTTGATTAGAGCTCGACTGAAAGCAGCCCAGGATCGGCAGAAAGCTTATGCGGACAAGAGGAGGCGTCCTATCGAGTTTCAAGTCGGAGATTATGTTTTGCTGAAAGTATCTCCATGGAAGGGTATAATCCGTTTCCGCAAATGGGGTAAGTTAGGTCCTCGTTATATTGGACCGTTTAAAATTTTGGCTCGAGTCGGAAGAACTTTGTTTGAAGAAATGCTTCATTAAAATAAAAAGTTACAAAAATAAAAGGTCTTACGAAAACCGACGCTTTTTACGCCTTTCGCCCTTTTCTACTAACCACTAAACCAACCACCTACCTTTAACCCAAGCCTAACCCTTCCCCCAAAAGTCCTCTTGATATTTACAAAGGTTTATAGTTAAAAATGAGGAGATTTGATTGCTTGGCAAGCTTATGGTAGGAGTAAGTTCCATGCCGCTCTCGAGTGCTTCACAAAAATACACCTTCGGCCGAGTGTTGAGTGATCCCCCGTGAGGTATGTGAACTTGTATATAAATGGAATTTTAAAAAGGCATGTTATGCCCTAATAAGTAATTTATCTTATGTAATGTTCTAAATAAATCATGACGAATAGGATTGTAAACAAAATAAAAATAAAACCTAATAAAAATCTTGGAATCCTGACACTCTATGACAAGCCCAAAAACCTTCTATTCTACCCATTCCATTTGGGAGTGTAAGCCACATTATAAAGAGTTTTGCTTGAGGACAAGCAAAGATTCAAGTGTGGGGGTATTTGATGTATGCAAAATGCAACATATAAATTACATCAAATGTGGCATAAAACTAACTGTTTTTTAGTACTAATGTTGGAAAAAGCGTGTTTTTGTCTTCCTTTTGTATTTTCAGGGTTAAAAGAGCTTAAATGGACAAAAGAAGCAAAAATGTAGCTAAATCTAACAATAATACAAGAAAAGGAATAAACGTGGCATGTCCGACCCCTTGACAGCATCTCCCCAAGCAAGAACAAGAGAACAGAAGGCTGAACATGCCCCGTGCTCACTGAGCACGGGGGCGTGCCCAAGTGTCTGCAAAAAAGACAAAGTTGTAGAAGCTTCTATCACCCACCACGAGGGCGTGCCCAGCGGACACGGGGCCGTGGTCAACGCTAAGATTCGCAGAATCTAGGCAAATCTTGATAGTACAGATACGCTTCTGCACACGGGGTTGTGCCCAACGGACACGGGGGGTGTGGTCTACTAATGTAGACAAACTGCAATTAATGAAGAAAGAGAAGATGGGTGAACACGGGGCCGTGCCCAATGGACACGGGGCCGTGTCCGGGCTTCTATGCAGGCTATAAATAGGGGTGCTTATCATTTGTCCGTGGTGCCTTGGCATTATTTTACTGTCTATATAAAATAAAAGATTTTCACCATTCATATCTCCACGGTCAATATGGAGATATGTTGGCTACCTGATCGGGGGTTAAGGGAATGGTTTGCTAAGAGTCTTGCCTTGTTCAGTGTATAGATCCTGTAAGGACCTGGGTCAACTTTAGTAGGACCTCCTTCAATACCCACTGGTATTGGATGGCGGGGGTCCGAACTCCTTGATCCCCTCATATGTAAACTACTATTAAAACTTTAACTCGGCTATTTAGGATTGTATCCCTGCTAACTCAAACTACTTAGCCGAGGGTAGCGTCACCTTCAAAAGAGAGGCCTACCACATTACGCATTAATAACTTAATTAATTATCTTTCAATAATCCAACCCTTTAGGATTGTATCCTTGCTGTCTCAAACTACTAGGTTGAGGGTAACGTCACCTTCAAAAGATGAGCCTACTACTATAACTAAGATAATCTCTTAAAAAGTGCAAAAGTGTGAAAATAATCAAAGGTTACACTAAAGGCGAGTCGGATCCAAGTGATTCATCTTGTCTATCTGTTTTTATTTTTATTTTTATTTTTCAACATTTTTAGTTTTTATTTTTTTAGTTTAAAACCTTTTTTCTAAATTTTTGATTTGATTAGACGTTGAGGATAAACCTGTATTAAAAGCTCTTGTGTCCTTGGATGACCTCGGTATCTTACCAACACTATACTACGCTCACGATGGGTGCACTTGCCCATATGTGTGTTTGGTGTTTGTAAAATATCGTGTTTTATAAATTTAAAACTTGACTAAAGTGTAAAAAGGGCTAAAAATATACATAAAAACATATACCACCACACACGCATCAATGAACGGCCGGACCCCGGCGAGTCACGGCGAGGCCGGCGACGGCGGTGAGTCCCCGCTGTGGTTCACCTGGTGAAACGACACACCCACGCATCTAGATCGAGAGAGAAATCGGAGAGAGATGAAGAAAGAGCCGGCCGACGATGTGTCGGCGGCGCTGTGACGAGACCCGACGACGAAGACCGTCGTTTCTTTTTCCGGTAAACCTCACAATCCTCCTTTCTTTCCTTTAGATTTTTGTTCTTTCTCTAAACCTATGTTTCTCCGGTGATGATTGGATGTCGATTCAAGAGACTACAGGTTTGATGGTGGTTGTAATGGGGTGACGAAGGTCAGCCGTGGAGGCGGCAGAGGTGGCTCATAGCGACGACAGCACCCGGCCGGCGCCGAAGACAACGGCGTCGTCGACGACTGTGGTGGTGGTTATTCTGTTCAAAAATCAGGATGGTAGCTCGGTTCAAGTGGGGTTAGTCACGGGTCGGTTTTGGTTTGAGAGCTTCGGTTCAGACTTGGTTCAACGGGTTTGGGTACGGTTCAACAAGTTCGGGTCATATTCGTTTTGGGTTCGGTCAAAGACGGTCAACAGCCTTGGTCAACGATTCGGGATGTGTAAGACCCTTGGTCCATTTCATACGATTATCATATAAATTTTGATTATAATAGTGTATTTAAGATTAAACATACACTTAAAAATGCGAGTTTGTTAAAAGATTTTAATAACTAAAACATTTCAACATTTTGTAATTTCATTCGCCGTTTAAAATGTGACGACGAAACTTTTCCCGGAAGCTTGAATCTTGATCGTATTCGGTTCTTCGTTGAGCTTGATCGTCATCCGATACTCCAATTATTACCTACATATCATAAATCATGATATACGTTAGTTATATGAAATCTATAACTAATCTAGCTAAGCCCGAAAGCTCAATACGATGACCAGGTAACTCGTATGGGTTATGGCAACTGATAACCCAGATGACCAAATAACTTGTCTGGGTTATGGCACTGTTAACCCAGATGACCAGAACTTGTATGGGTTATGGCAACTAATAACCCAGATAACCAAATAACATGTCTGGGTTATGGCAACTAATAACCCAGATAACCAAATAACTTGTCTGGGTTATCGCAACTGAGAACCCAGATATATATTTAACACGAAAATGGACATAACTTTCTCGTTTTTGATCCATTTCGCGTCACGTTTCTTCCTACGTGACCGTAATTTAATTCTCCATCATATGGAGTTAACATCCGGCATCCTGATTAACAAAATTTTAGACTTTTAAGCCTTCGGCTTAAAATGTAATTATGAACTTTTGACCCGTTCGTGTATTAATCAAACAAACATGTTTGTTTGATCTCAATTTCTCATAAACTTTATAAAGTCAATGTTAACAATCGTACTAGATTCAAATCCCGGGTTTATATACATTCTTAAACTCGTTTTTACTTAAATGCTTATTTTGACCCGTTAAGAGATTTTAAGCATATTTTATACATGAATCGCTTTCATTCGTTTCTAGCATTTTATTACCACATTTCTTATCAAAAAAATCTTCCTACACAACTATATTTGTGTCGGATTTAATGTGAAAATTTATAAATTTCAAGTTTTACCCCTCGGATCATTATTGTGACAACCCTCAATTTACATGTATTTCGTACAATTTATTTAATAATAATTTAAGTGCTTGGTGACTGTGTTGAAATATTTAACTGCTCTCTGATTACTGAGTTATACTTACATGAGCATGTTAACATACTGGTAGTATACAGAAAAGTCACTAAATGGTCCGGTATATTTTCCTATGTGTTAGGAATTTATTTCGTTACAAAAATATATAAATAAGACACTTTACGGTACAATTAAACACTTTAACGGAACAGTATCCGACCGAACAACCGGACATTACCCGGGACACCAAATATTTGTCAAACACGTTATTTTATTATTCATGGCTTGTCATGATCCCCGTATACCATAACACCCGCTAAAAGTTACCAACTAAACATATCATTCTAATACTTACTTTCTAGTTGGGAAATATTTACAACATACCCCCCCCCAACGATTTTAGTCCCCTTGTGGACCCACCATATCATCCATCCATACTTCCAATATTTGTTTAGATTTTATTCATTTGTTTATTAAGATCTTGGCTTGTAGACATGGACATAATATATGAATGATCTTTAAGAGCATGGTCACTTAAGATCTCCATCATTTCACAAGATCATACTCTCTCACTTCATCTCTCTCTCATTCGGTTCCTCCATAACCGAAATCCATCACCACCACTTCCAATCATCTATCTCTTCCATTAACAAGTTCATTCCAAGCTTGAAGTGAGCCATGGAAGGTGCATCTTGAAGGAGCTTGTTTCAAGACTTTTCACCATCTTTTCTTACCAACTTTACACTAGATTCATCCCTAGCTATAAGCTAGTAGTAAGTCTCATTCTTGCCTTGGTTCATCTTGTTCGAAATTATGACATGTAGTATGATGTATTGTTGTTTAAATCACTAATTTACAAGAATGCTAGAAAATGTGAAACATGAGTTATGAACATAAAATCTACATAAAAGTTTACTTGTATCTGAATCATAAAGCGGAATCTTGTTGGTTTGAGGGTTGGTTAAATCATGCTTGATGTTTAAAAGTTGTTTTCTTGTTAAATCCATTGTTCGGACACTCGTTGATGCGATTTAGTAATGCTTAAACCACGAAACAGCATTCTGATGTACTTTTTCAGCCTCATTCAACAGGCCGTAAACAGACTTTAACAAATCGAAAAACGGAATTTCTGAAGCCTAAATCGGGTCTTTTCGAAAAACGAAGAAAATGGCGCTGGAATCGTATTTTTTTGAAGTCGTTTACTATTTTAAAAGTCTGTTTTCGTGACAGCAGCTAAGGCTGATTTTTACTGCAGTAAAATGGGCTGTACGTTTTCGGTCGTAATTTGAAACCTGAATTGAACCAGGCCCTAAAATTCATACCATAGATAGTCACTGATGTATTTGTGACCCTCGAATTGGAATTTTGTCAAACGGACTTCCGAGGAATTTTAGACGAATTATTCCGTAAACTGTGATCAGAATGTGACAAATCTGATCACAGTTCGGTAGACGATTTTCTATAAAATATTGGTAATGAACCGGACCCCGATATTTTTACACAATAAAATATGGAACGTTTAAGACATCCTGTAAAAATTTGGGAATTTTTGGAATAATTTAACTATTTTATTTAAATGTCCGAAAACTGCCGGTTTTGAATATTAATGCTGAATTGACATAAGTTGTGACTTGCGTGTTTAAATGTCGAGTATGCTATCGGTGAATGATCTAACATGTTATATATGTTATGTGCATTATCGTATGTTTGATTTTGAGTGGGGAATGGATGGGAAGTATATATGGGCATAAACCGTTAAAGTGATGCATGTTATGTGATAGATACATGTAGGAACTTTGTGTTCTATTTGAAGTCACTAATAAACTAAGTGGTAATCGTACTAGGACGTGATTGACCGACCTTGACTATTAGCTACTTTTGAGAGTCAAACCGAGCAACCGAGGTGAGTTCACACTCCTAAGGCATGGGATTCCCGGTGGGTTGGGAATGGGATTGAATAACTACTCGTACTATCATTACTATTAAATTACTTTTCACCGTCCTCGGATTGAAGGGCACGTACGTAAAACCTACGTACACTCACACTCGCTACGGTCCTTGGATCAAGAAGGGCACGTACAAACACGACTAGTCGACACATGGGAAGCCCCCACTAATCTTCGCACACATGTTTGGGAAACCGCGATACGGCCACTAATCATCGCACACATGTTTTGGAAACCGCGATCCGGCCACTAATCATCGCAAACATGTTTGGGAAACCGCGATACAGATAACTAAGATACTTGGTTTACGAAATGAACAAATGATTCACGAACACTATAACTAAACAACCAACTGTGAATTCACTCAACTTTGTTGTTGACTCGTTGTTACATGCCTTGCAGGTCGTTAGGTATCTATGGAGCTTACATCGGAGTGGGAAGAGTCGTTGTGGGACATGGATAACTGTGTACCATGCTAAACATTTGAAACGTTTAAACTTATGATTTGGTTTTAACTTTATGCTTCCGCTTGTAACTTAAACTATGTTTTGTTTAGACACCAATTGTATTGTGTTGGATTTTACAAACTACTTACATGCTTGTTCAATATGATTGGTGGCTTGATCCTGGTCACGTCACGCCTCCAAGCGGTGGTACTCCGCATGGTGGATTTTGGGGGTGTGACAATTATTTTACGGCAAAGACTCTTATAGAGTCAATTGACCAAGGATTTACATCCTTCACTTTTGATACTTATTCTAAGTAATTATTTAATCATAAAACTCGTTTCCAAACAACCTTTAAAGGTCGTTTGCTCATTTTAGCTTACAAGGGCGTTTTGGTCCATTTTAGCGTTTCATTTACGATGAAGGACTTTTGAAAGCATGTTTGACCCAAAATCCCTCTTTTTAACTATGATTTTGTTTGAAAAGCCATTATGTTTCAAATCACAATGACCATCACTTAAATCATTCGGTTTACTCATTAAAGTAACCAAATGTCTATTTTTACTTTATTTAACTCTTAATGAACCTTTCGTTCTAAATGAGTAGTTAACCTATTACACATACCTGGATCGGATCAATATATTGACCCCTTTCGATATCTTGCCTTAGTAGCCGTTAAGTAATAGCGATGTAAATATCCATTAGATATTTATTCCTATAATCATACAACTCGACAAACCATTAGTCGATATTGTCAAAGTGTCCTTCAAAAACTCGACAACCCGTTTGGTCTAAATGACCATTTATCTTTGCGAGATGGATTTATTATCATCTCGTCTACATGACTCGCTCCGGTTCACACCGTGCGGTCTTTTTTCTTATAATTCATTTCTTTATTCTTTTGACCCTTTATGTCTTACATCATAAAGTGTCCTTCAAAAACTAAAAGGTTATCATCAACGAGTGACCGAGTTACCGTTTTACCCTTATTATTTGTATTGGTCTACCTTATAAGGTAATCATTCAAAACTCGATATTTATTAGTCGTTGCATGACTAAATAATCATATTAGCTCTTTTTAACCATTCAACATGGTTTAATATCATTGTCTTTTGTTCCGAACCGCACATGTCGTGTCGGAACATTCTAATTCAAAGATGACTTTTATTATTCATAACCTATAAAACCAATAGGTATTTAATAAAAGGTGTAAGCTTTGACTTACCTAGCATCCAGATTATGCTTTTCCTTCATTCTTGGTTCGTTTGACCTTCTTCCTTCCAAAGCTTTCACCTAGCTTGTCAAAGCGTCAAACTATCATTGTAAGTTGTAAGATGGTTAGGCTAGTCATAGTCATTCGCGACTATTCCATCCTACGATCTTTATGTCGAAATTATCATTCGATCATATAAAAGGTCATTTTGACTTTAAAAAGTCAAACTGCCTATTGACAAAAGTAATTACACGATGTAGCTTAACTACTCGTTTTATTACTTTGCTACTATACGGTAAGCATCCTTCTTATGCTACCGTTTTAACTACTTATGAAATCAAGTTGATTATATTATAATCAACTTCATTTGATTAACACAAGATGATATCAAACATCATTTTGATCATAATATATCATCTTTTTCATTTTATCATACAAACCCATTTCCTAGCAAGTATGATCATGTACTTAAACACTCAATTTGTTCAAGTATTTCCTGATTATTATCAGATATGATGATTCTAATCATAATTATATCCTCAATTTCATCATATGATTAATACCCACTTATCCTAGTGTGGTAAATCATCAAATCATTCCAATTATAGCATCATATGTATAATTTTCACTTCGGGTTTTGTTCCTAAGCTAATATACATCACTAATTCAGTCATAGCTTCAATAATTCATTCATAATTCGTGATTATGATGATTATTCAATTTTCACAACTTCACAAATCATCAAAATTTGACATACCTTATGATCCCCTAGCTTGGGTGATCATTAATTCACATTCAATTGTGAATTTGAGCTTCGTTTAAGCCTTCAATTTGATGATTTTTTATGACATTAGGGATTTGCCTCCTGGGGAACCTCCTGGGTTCTAACAGAACATTCTCAAACACACTCTATGTGTGTTTTAGTTTTGTTTAGCCTATTTTATATTACAACTTTCAAGTTATTCAAATGTGGCCCCTCATGTTTGGTTAGTTTATTAAGTAGGCTACAACCCACTTACTTCCAATATCATTCCCACTAATTAACTAGGTTAAATATTCCTAGTTAACTTAGTGGGCTCGGGGAAATTTATGACAGTTTATTTTAAGTCCCGTTAGCTCGGGCCTTCTATAAACTTAATTTCTTAAAAGCCTTTATACAACTTTTATTTAATATTAGGTTTATATATTTAAAATCCTAATATTCACCGGGTTACTTTTACCACTAATGGTACTTTACCCGTCTTTTAATATTAACGTGGTTTGATTACCAAACCTGTTTTCGGGGTGTTACAGGATGCGGGTTCGGTTAGCTCAGATTTGGTTTCGGGTCAAACCGAGTCAACTCAAGTTAAACCCGGTCAACTCAGTTGACTCGGTTAACTCAATCAACATCTTCGGCGAGTCGACGCGGGGATTTGGTATATTAACGACGCGAATCTTTATTTATATAATTCTTGTTTTATTTCTCACGTGAAAAACGAGCTCTCGAACCGAAAAAATTGATGAATTGTTAGTTAAAAATTACTTGGAATTATTTATTATCTTGTTTATATAAATTGTTGAGTTTTGAAAAATGACGACAACTAGTGTTGTCGGGGCGGTCCAAAAACATAGGAAACTCTACCCGTTTTTTAAGAAAATCCGAAAAACAAAACGCATTTTATTATAAAACAAAAACTATTGGATTCAAGTAATTTTTGTAAAAACAAATGCAAACGTATATTCATTTTGACGAACATTATAACTTTTATAAAACAAGCCGATAACATTTCAACGAACGTATATTCCGTATTCTTTATAAAATAAATATAATTATTTATATTTATTTCCAACGTCTAAAACTCGGGAACCTTTTATAAAATAAATATAAACACTTATATTTATTTCAAACATCGAAACTCGGAAATGCTTTTATAAAACAAATATATGTAGTTATATTTGTTTAAAACGTCAAAAATTCCGACACTTCTTTTATAAATAAATATAATTATCTATGTTTAGTTTAAACATCGAAAACTCGAAAATCCCTTTATAAAATAAATATAATTATTATATTTATTTCAAACGTCAACAACTCAATAACTTTATAAACTAAACATAACTTTCATATTTATTTCAAATTCCTAAACGACATATACATATATTTGATAACTATCATACGAGACGCAATATATAATACGAGTTTCTTATATATTATTTTCATACTAATATTCTTTACATACACGTACGACTTCTCGAGACGACTAACGCGATTCTATCGATATATTTTTATATTTTTATATAAATATTTATATATTTTAAATCTCTCAAAAATTAAGTATTTCCAAGACTTAGTAATTTTCACCGACATTAAATGAAACTTAACAAGTATATCGTTATTGTTTCCATTAAGTTAACAACTTACCGTCGAATCATTCGGTTAACGATTCGGTAGAGCTCGGTGACATGTAGTTAGCTACACTGTTTTAGTAGAAACTTATAAGTTATTCCGTTTTAGGAATGTCATAGATTGCATGTTAGCGAGTCACGTCTTGGAAACGACTTCACAGAGTTATATTTAGCTAGCTTTGCACAAGGATATCAAGGTGAGTTCATGTCCCCATTTTTAAACATTTTCTTGTTTTTAAAACTTTGGGGAAAATACATGTACTGTGGTATGTTGAAACAAAACTAAGGAATGATACATAGATCATGTTACGAATAGGGTGAAACGAAAGCACCTTTAATCATGTACACACCTAGACCGTGGAGCGAAAGGTTAGATCTAATGGGTTTCGGGCAACCTCACTCTTGGCCCCTACATTTACCGAAGTGTGCTTTTGGGTCCCAATCATGAAACGATGGAAAAATTGCCTAGGATTGGATGCTTCCTATGTCGTCACGCATGTTAATGTTCTAGCTTAACATTAGCGATCTCAATTTCCTTACATTTGTAACTCACAACTTATATTTTACAAATACAATTTACAATTACATACCATGTCTCATACAAACACAACTCATGGGTTCATGCAGGCATGTTGTCATTGTCAGGGTGGGCATTGACGGTTACACAAATATTACAAACACAAAAGTTTACAAATACAAGGTTTTACGAACATAACGCGTTACACATACGAAGTTTCACGAATACAAAGTTTTCGTATAACATGCTAAGGAAAATGATTTTTAATTCGTTTTCTCAACAATATTTTAAAAACCGGTTATTCAAAAAGATTTATTTCAAACCTTTTACAAACGAACTATGAACTCGCTCAACTTTATGTTGATTTTTCGCATGTATCTTTCTCTGGTCACATTTTTCAAAATTATGGTACGGTTAGAATAGGAGAACAATGGAGATTCGAGTAGTTAGTGGGCGTTCATTTTCTAGAAGTCTTAGCATTATTTGCTTCCGTTGTGCAATGAAGATACCAGTCCGATCATCAACTGAAAGTACAGGAAGAGGATATTCCTAAAACTGCTTTCAGAACGAGATACGGTCATTATGAATTTACCGTCATGCCATTTAGTTTAACCAATGCCCCAGCCGCATTTATGGACATGATGAACAGGATATGTAAACCATACCTGGATAAATTCATAATTGTCATTATAGATGATATTCTAATTTACTCTAAGAGTAAAGAGGACCATGTGGCCCATCTGCATACACTCCTCACATTGTTGAGAAAAGAGCGGCTTTATGCTAAATTCTCAAAATGTGATTTTTGGTTACAAGAAGTACAATTCCTTGGACATCTGGTTAATCATGAAGGAATTCATGTAGATCCCACAAAGATCGAGGCGATTACTAAATGGAAAGTCCCTGAATCACCAACAGAAGTACGAAGTTTTCTTGGACTAGCAGGATATTATAGACGGTTTATCCGCAATTTCTCTAGAATAGCCATTCCATTAACTAAACTGACCTGGAAATCAGTTAAGTTTGAATGGGGACCAAAACAGGAAGAAACTTTTAAGATTCTTAAGCAGAGGTTAACCAACGCACCCATACTTGCATTACCAGAAGGAACTGAAGACTTTATAGTCTATTGTGATGCATCTAAGTTAGGATATGGATGTGTGTTGATGCAACGTTAAAAGGTTATAGCCTATGCCTCTAGACAACTTAAGAAACATGAAGAGAATTACACAACCCATGATCAAGAACTAGGAGACATAGTTTTTGCCCTTAAGATTTGGAGACACTATTTATATGGAAATAAATTTGTTGTCTTCACCGATCATAAAAGTTTAAGGTATATTTTCGGGCACAAAGAATTAAATATGAGACAGAGATGTTGGATGGAAGTTCTTAGTAATTATGACTATGATATCCAGTATCACGCTAGAAAAGCCAATGTAGTAGCTGATGCTTTAAGTTGAAAGTATCATGAAAAACCAAAGCGAGTACGTTCTCTCAGATTAAATCTACATGTAGATTTAAATGAACAAATTAGAGAAGTACAGGAGTCAGCAATCAAGGATGATGCTGAAAAATTGAAAGGAATGATTAAGGAATTAGAACAAGGAACAGATGGAATTTGGAAGTTCCATAAGAAAAGGATATGAATACCTAAACAAGGAAACCTACGCCACAAAATTCTAGAAGAAGCTCATAAATCTAAGTATACGATACATCCTGGTAATGATAAGATGTATCAAGATTTAAGAAGGAATTTCTGGTGGATAGGAATGAAAAAGGATATAGCTAATTATGTTGCTAAATGTCTAACTTGTTCTCAAGTTAAAGCTGAGCATCAGAAACCCTCAGGATTATTGCAACAATTAGAAATGCCCATATGGAAATAGGAATTGATAACAATGGATTTTGTTACCAAATTACCCAAGATAAGAAATGGAAATGATACAATATGGGTGATTGTAGACATATTAACCAAATCTGCTCAGTTCTTACCCATGAAGGAAACTTTCAGTATAGAACAGTTAGCCAAGCTATATGCAAATGAAGTAGTTTCATTAGATGGAATTCATTTATCTATCGTATCCGATAGAGATAGCCATTCTCATTTTTGGGCGAGTTTCCAAAAAGCAATGGGAAGAAAGTTAAATCTAAGCACAACTTATCATCCCCAAACGGATGGACAAAGCGAAAGGACAATTCAGACAATGGAAGATATGCTTAGAGCTTGTGTAATTGATTTCGGGGGAAATTAGGACGATCATTTACCACTAATAGAATTTTCCTACAATAACAGCTATCATACTAGCATTAATGCTGCACCATTTGAAGCACTTTATGGACGAAAGTGCAGAACTCCAGTCTGCTGGGCAGAAATTGGAGAGAAACAATTATCCGGACCAGAAATAGTACAGGAAACGACAGATTAGATAAATCAAGTCAAGGAAAGACTAAAAGCAGCACGAGATCGTCAAAAGAGTTATGCTGACCACAGACGAAAACCATTAGAATTTCAAGTAGAAGATAAAGTATTATTAAAAGTTTCTCCACGGAAAGGAGTAGTCAGATTCGTTAAGAGAGGGAAGCTAAGCCCTAGATATGTTGGACCTTTTGAGATTATTAGAAGAATAGGACATGTAGCTTATCAGCTACAACTGCCAGAGGAAATGGTAGGAATACATGATGTATTTCATGTATGTAATCTCAAAAAGTGTTTAGCAGACGAATCACTAATGATACCTCTTAAGGACATAGAGGTAAATGAAAAACTCAAGTTTAACGAGAAACCCATTCAGATTGAAGATAGAAAGATCAAGAATCTCAAACATAAGAGATTAGTTCTGGTCAAAGTGAAATGGGATTCCAAAAGAGGATCAGAATAGACTTGGGAACACGAATCGGAAATGCAAAGGAAATACCCACACCTGTTCCAGTAGATCTCAAGGACGAGATCCAAAACAAGGTGGGGAGGATTTAACAACCCTCCTAAAAATATTCTGGACACCCAAAATGTCCTAAAATATACCCCGTACGTGAGAACCGGACCCGGAATGACCCTATACTTGTAAAAATCAACAAAAATCAAGTTTGGTAGTCTCTCACGGGCCGCGACGGAGACCCTTTGGTCTGTCGCGGGGCGCAAAAGCCTGGTTCTTATCCGGACACATTGGGTGCCACGTGGTAGACACGTGGCAAGGCTAGTCGGCTGACTAGAAGAAGGAATAACATGACATGCCTGACCCCTCGACAGCATCTCCCAAAGCAAAAGCAAAAACAAGAAGGCAGAAGCCGACCACGAGGCTGTGCCCAACTCACCACGGGGCGTGGTCAGCCCTGACACAAGAAGACAAAACCTGTAGAAGCTTCTACGCCCACCATGGGGCCGTGCCCAGCTCACCACGGGGCGTGGTCAACGCAAAGATACACAGAATCTTGCCAAATCTTGATAGTACAGATACGGAGTTGACCACTGGGCCGTGCCCAGGAGACACGGGGCTGTGTTGGGCCCTCTGCTGACACTTGAAATTAATGAAGGAAGAGAAAAGGTTGACCACGGGGCCGTGGCTAGAGCTCTGTACTGGCTATAAAAGGGGGTGCTTGGTTCACTTGAAAGGCATCCCTTGGCAAACAACTACTCTCCCACTTTGCCACCACTCCACCACCATCATCCATCATCCATCTTTAGAGTGTGTAGTAGTCTCGGGATCCAAGATTGACTGTAAGGGTTCTGGCCATGTTTGGTTAAGCCTCTTACATCACTTGGTGAAGACAAGTCTTTATTGTATTACTTTTGATTTTTAATCTTTCGGCACTTTTTATTTGGTTTTGTATTAATGACTTTAATAACTAGTTTCTTATGTTGAAGGTGAATTCTTCCTATCATTTTTTCGTGGTGTCTTGGCGTTACTTTAATGTCTATATAAAGTAAAAGATTGCATCATTCATGTTTTACGGTCTATATAAAAGCATGTTGACTACCTGGTCGGGGGTTAGGGGAATGGTTTTGTAAGGTTCTTGCCTTGTTCAGTGTATAGATCCTTCAAGGACCTGGTTCAAGCGTGCTAGGACCTCCTTCAATACCCACTGGTATTGGATGGCGAGGGGTGCGAATAGATTGAACCCCTCATATATAAACTACTATTAATACATTAAACCGGCTTCTTGGGATTGTATCATTGCTGACTCAAACCACTTAGCCGAGGGTAACGTCACCTTCAAAAGAGGGGCCTACTACTTTTCGCATTAATAACTTAATTAATTATCCTTCAATATTCCGACCCTTTGGGATTGTATCCCTGCTGACTCAACCCACTGGGTTGAGGGTAACGTCACCTTCAAAAAAGGGGCATACTACTATAACTAAGATAATCTCTTAAAAAGTTTGAAAGTGCGAAAATCATCAAAGGATACATTAAAGGCGAGTCGGATCCAAGTGATTCATCTTGTCTATCTGTTTTTATTTTATATATCTTTACATTTGTAGTTTTTATTTTTCATGTATCAAAACTTTTCTGAAAAAATTTAGATTGATTAGACGTTGAGGATAAACCGGTACTAAAAGCTCTTGTGTCCTTAGACGACCTCGGTATCTTACCAACGCTATACTACGCCCACGATGGGAGCACTTGCCCAAGTGTGTGTTTAGTGTTAGTAGAATATCGTGTTTTAAAAATTTAAAACTTGATTAATGTGTAAAATGGGCTCAAAATATTAATAAAATCATATCACACCTAACGCAGACCAGATTGAATGAGAAAAGATCCCTTTATAACTTAATTTGACCGACATAAAGTTGTTTCCTGCTGTTGACATCGGTCACGTATCGCGAAACAAATAGAACCACCCCCATGTGTCGTGGAGTCACCTCTTTGACCGAAACATTTAAAAATTAACCGACATGTCTTCGAGTTGCCCGGCGGGTCGCAGAAAGGAATAAAGGAACTTGCGCGTGTCTCCTGAGTGTGCCAGTTGAATTTCTTTTG
This sequence comes from Helianthus tuberosus, assembly GCA_030545235.1. NCBI lineage: Eukaryota > Viridiplantae > Streptophyta > Magnoliopsida > Asterales > Asteraceae > Helianthus > Helianthus tuberosus. The sequence goes on from CM060443.1 coordinate 72,086,457, forward strand.
TTTCAAGTCCCAATAGACCTGTAGAACCCGTGTTTCGACTCGTCTCTTTCATTATACCCTTAGATCACCTGTTTAAATAACGCAATACCATAAACACAATAAATATAATATCACACACGATTTAATACATTTAACATACTAAAAACCGACACTAACTATTACTAAATACACGCATTTTGACCCGACATCACACGTCACGCGTGGGCATCACACGTTAATGTAATCATCGTATTGCATGTAACGAAGTCACAAACATGATGTCGCCGCCGCAATACGTGGCACGGGTAAAAATCTAGTCTACATAAAAGATTAAACCACTTTTTCACACGTGGTACAAACGTGGTAGCAATTTTTTTTATTATTATTTTTTTTTTTTTGCACATGATGCCTACGTGTTAGCATATTTTTCACTTTTCATCCAAACACAACGCATAACCTAACACATTATGAGGTGAGTCAAGGGTGAATCTATGAGGGGCCTAGGGTGTGCCCGGGCTACCTCTCAACATTCTTGGTGAAATGCAAGAAGTTTCTTTATGTTTCTTAGTTTTATGTATTGGAATACCCGTGAGTAAATAGTAGGATACCTATGAATGTAATATTAGAGAGAAATGGAGAAGAAAAATGAAATATTTTGAAGAAAAGAAGGATCATCGGCCGGCGCTAGATATTGACGAAGAAGACGACTTTTCATTTTTTAAGAACAAATGCTAATTATTAATATTTGTGTTTTTTTTAAAAGTGGGCTACAACCCACATGGGCTCACTAGTCTATCATTGTTTTCAATTTTATTTATTGATTACAATTTATAATTTAAATTTAAATTTGATAATTTACATATTTATATTCTATTAGTTGTATAGTATTAATCAACTTATTATCTATTGAAATAAAATAAGAAAAATGAGAAGTGTATGTCTTTCATTTACCAACCACACATATATATATACAATGATGTAATCAAAATATAACTGAAAATTTATGTAGTCAAAATGTAACTGAAAACATAATAACTTAGGAGGAGAATTAAGAGGATAATTAAGAGGGAATATATTTGTATTTATAACACTCCCCCTCAGATATATATTATTATTTATTATACACAGTTAATAACATATTTCAGGATGATATTGAATAGATACTTCAGGACCTATATAATAAACTGATACTACTGGATCAGTTGTACTGCCTCATTAAAAACCTTACTAAGAAAACCCAATGGGACAAAACTTAGTTAAGGGAAAAAGAGTACAGTGTGTATAATTCTCCCCCCGAATTCAACAAACATCTTTCAATCTACGGAGACCGATCTTGTGTGATAGTTGCTCGAAACGGTTTCTTGGTAAAGATTTTGTAAATAGGTCAGCTAAATTTTCACTTGACTTGATTTGGCAAACATCAATTTCCCCTTCTTTCTGCAAGTCATATGTTGAGAAGAATTTTGGTGAAATGTGCTTTGTTCGATCACCCTTGATGTAACCTTCTTTGATCTGAGCTATGCAAGCAGCATTGTCTTCATAAATAATTATCGGCTCCTTTTTGATCTGTTCTAATCCACATGCTTCTTGTATGTGAGTAATCATCGATCTCAACCACACGCATTCTCGACCACCTTCATATAGTGCAATTAGTTCGGCATGATTTGATGGCGTTGCTATAAGTGTTTGCTTAGTTGACTTCCAAGAAATTGTTGTGCCACCATATGTGAATACATAACCTGTTTGAGATTTTGCTTTATGTGGATCTGATAGATATCCAGCATCAGCATACCCAACAAGCTGGGACTTTTGATCTTTCTGGTAGAAAAGACCTAAGTCTTGTGTCCCGCAAATATATCGGAATATGTGTTTTATTCCATTCCAGTGTCTACGTGTTGGGTTTGAACTGTATCTCGCTAGTACATGTACCGAGAATGCAATATCAGGTCTCGTGTTATTTGCAAGATACATAAGAGCACCGATCGCACTTAAGTACGGTACTTCTGGACCAAGTACTTATTCGCCTTCTTCTTGAGGGCGGTAAGGGTCCTTTTGAGGATCTAGCGGTCGGACAACCATGGGTATGCTGAACAGATGAGCTTTGTCCATATTAAAACGTACTAACATCTTCTGGATGTAATTTGACTGATGTATGAATGTACCGTTGTGTGACAACTCGAGTTTCCAAGATTTCCATCTTCGCATTTAGTGCACGTTAATTTTTTTTATTATTGTTTATGTTGTTTGTTTACACGACTCGTTGTTTCACAACGCTTACATTTGTAATACGTTATATCGTATTTCGATTGATATTTTATACTTGGGATCCATAATATTTATTATATGTGAGTGTATGTTTATAAGGTTTTGTATTAATTAACATGTTAAATAATGATGGAACTCTTACTGAAAACAAGTACCCATGAAATCACCCAAGTGATGAAAACACTTTAGTGTTTTCGTCCAGCAATGTTTGGCGAAAACAGAGATGGGCCTTGGCCCAGTTTTGAGATATTATATCTTTATTTTATCACAATCTTCTCCGATAAGTTTCCCACTTACCAAACCTTATCACTTTGTTTCTCTCTCTACCTCTGAAACCCAACTTGAGAGAATTCCTCATTTGAAGCCAAAACCTCTGTTTAATCCTTGGTTAGTGATTTCATGATTCAGTTGTTTTAGTTGCATATCGTATGATTATTGGATGTTTAATCATGATGTATGTATATATGTGATTATGTGATTGATCATTGTGTGCTTGTTAGATAATTATTATCTATGAACTGTCTGTATGTTAAATGTTTTGATCAACAGTGGGTATATGTTAATAAAAGATAAACTGATTCAAGTATGTTCTTGATCTCACAAAGTTTTGGTAGAGTATTTGTTTTATATCAATGAGTGATTAAATGACTTTGTAGATGATTAATCATGTAACCATAGTGAGATTATAAAGTTTCTGGGTTTTTCATATGTTACAGTAAGTGTTGTTGATGATGATGAATAGTAACGAAAACACCCCCACTTTTGATACCTGGACGAAATCACAAAGAGTGATTTCGGCCCACATGGTGTTTTCGGCCCAAGAGACTTTAAGCCCATAGAGTTTTCATTTCACACTTATTGGATTTCGGCAAAGGGTATTAATCTTTTAAACATGCTGGACGAAATCACAAGAGGGATTTCGGCCCAAGTTGGATTTCGGCCCAATGAGGGATTTCGGCAACAATAGGGATTTCGGCCAAGGGTGTTTTCGGCCATAAGGGGGATTTCGGCAAAAGGGGGATTTCGCCATATTGGCGACTTTGTTTACTTGTTTACTGTTAACTTGTTAACTGTGTTAGTTAAGTTAACCCTGTTAGGTGGGTAACTTCGTTAAGTAAATAACCTAGTTGGTTTAATTACTCAGTTTATTAATTCAGTTAGTATGGTAACTTTGTTAAGTTTATTAGTTCTGTTAAGTTGATTTACTTCTAAACCCAGTTAGTTTGTTAGTTCTGTTGGATGTTAATTCTGTCAAGTGAATTATTGGATATTAATAATAGAATAAACTACAAAAGACTTTTATGTGTAACATGAATGGTTTGAACATGAGTAACTGTTTACATGATACAAGAATGCAAAATTGCTAGACACACTCTGTGATATTTCTGTGATAGTGATTTCATGCAAAAATCTTACAAACATGTACTGACTGAACATACGTGCACTATAGGACTTGACTGATTAATTGTGAGCACTTAACTTAGCATACCGAGCAAACAAGGTGAGTTCACACTTCTACCTAGGCATGGGATTCCCGGGGTTGGGAATGGGTTGATTGATTTTTTTATGCTTAAGAGTTATCGGAATTACATACCATAGGCCTCGGGAGAGGAAGGTCAATGGTAGATACTACTAGACTAGTGATACATATACTTCTCTTCGCACACATGCCGGGATCGGCCGCGATACTAGAACAATCTTCGCAAACATGCCTGGAATGGCCGCGAACTATACTTTAATCTTCGCAAACATGCCTGGAGGGCCGCGATACAAATATACCTAGTCTAGAGAACATATGGGAAACCCCCACTAAACTTCGCAAACATGCCTAGAGGGCCGCGATGCTATTACATACGATACATGATTACTAAACGAACATACGATTTACGATACGAACATTATAACTAAATAACCAACTGTGAACTCGCTCAACTAGTTGTTGACTCTCTGTTACATGCCTTGCAGGACCTTAGGTACTTTTGGAGCTTGCACGGGAGGCACAGTCGTTGTGGACATGGATCGTGAATGTGTTGTTAAACATTATGACATTTTGTACTTAAACTTATGTTGGGTCTTTCATTATTGCTTCCGCTACACACTTGTTTATATTTGGTTTTGGAAACACCTATCGTATTGATGAATGACTTTTACTATATACTTATGTTCAATATGATTGGTGGCTTGATCCTGGTCATGTCACGCCTCCAAGCGGTGGTACTCCGCGTGTGGATTTTGGGGATGTGACAGATTGGTATCAGAGCCATTGGTTATAGAGAACTCGGTTTTAATAAGGGGAAAATGTTTTTATTAAAACTAGACTATAACCAGAACAGTGCTCAACGATCCACAACGACGCCTCGCTCCACGTGCAAGACTCAACATCCTAGGTAATATGGTACATGTTTTGTTGCCTACTTGCTAGAATTGCATAGAACTTTGCTCGGGGTATGCTTAGATTAACGTAACACTATTGCATGAAAACACTTGTGTGCTTACTCTCTTCTGTCATCGCACTACTCGCGAACCTCTCTCACTTATGTCATATTTGCTATGAAGATCATGTCTGGACGCATTAACATGACACAAGCCCAGTTGACGGCTCTTATTAACGAACGAGTTGCTGCGGCACTTGCAGCCGCACAAGAAGGAGGTCAGCACGCTCAGCCACCTGTTTGCACCTTCAAAACTTTCATGGACTGTCGTCCTACTACTTTTAGTGGCACGGAAGGAGCGGTTGGACTCCTCCATTGGTTTGAAAAGCTCGAGTCCGTATTTGAAATGTGTGAATGCCCTGAGGCTCGCAGGGTGAAGTACGCCACTGGTACTCTAGAAGGCATTGCGCTGACTTGGTGGAATGCGCAAGTTCAGATGTTAGGGTTGGCTGTTGCTAACGCCACACCCTGGAATGATTTCAAGGAGTTGATCAAAGAGGAATACTGTAGCCGTGATGACATTCATAAGCTGGAGGTAGAGTTTTACCACTTGAAAATGACGGGGTCAGAAATTGAAGCGTACACCAGAAGATCGAATGAGTTGGCTATTCTGTGTCCTACTATGGTAGACCCTCCCATTAAGCGTATCGAACTGTATCTCAATGGTCTGGTGCCGGAAATTCAAAGTCACGTAACCTCAGCAAATCTTGGCACCATTCAACAGATCGTCAAGTTAGCTCATCGCCTCACCGATCAGGCAGTGGAACAGAACAGGCTGCCTAAACGTATCAGCGCTACTCCTACCGCTACCACTCCAGCTACTCCTGCTAATCCCAGTGACAACAAGCGGAAATGGGAAGGGGATTCCAGCAGGGGTTCAGCTACTGTACAGTCTCAAGCACAGCAGCAGCGCAAGACTAGTGATTACCAGAGTCCGAGTCAGCAATCGTCTGGTAGTCAGGGGCAGAGTGGATATCGGGGAATTCATCCACTGTGTAACAGGTGCAACAAACACCACAGTGGTCAGTGTCGTAAAGGCCGCTGTCAGAGATGTCTAAGGGTAGGTCATGAAGCTAAAGATTGCAGGAGCTCAAGGCCTGCGAATCAGAACCAGCAACAACAGCCACCAGTTCCACGAAACCCGCCACAGCAACAACAGCAAGGAAATAAAGCATGCTTTCAGTGTGGGGCTGAAGGTCACTTCAAGCGGAACTGCCCCCAGTTAAATCAGAATCAGAACAACAATAATCAGGGCAACGGGAACAACAATGGGGGAAACAACAACGACAATGGTGCTAGGGGTCGTGTATTTGTGATTGGTCGGGGTGATGCGAGGAACGATCCTAATGTGGTTACGGGTGTAACAACTGTGCTTGTAATCACTATGAACAGTTCTGTTATCAATAAAACAATGTTATTTGATCCCAATGTCTGTTTTCTTATGTTGTACATTTTTCATGTTTTGACTTTTATGTAATTTCAAACTCTACATCGCTTTCTGGAGAGTTATACGCAAACTAGTGCGTAAACGTACTCAGTTTAATGCGAGAAATACTCCGGAACATCAACATATACTCAACATACCTTAAATAACCTTTACATAACTTAGAAATAAGTTTTGAAGGCTTTGGTATGGCAAAAACAAGTTAATTCGCTTACAGGGACTGAATATGACAAACTGCGAAAGTATGTCAATTTGAACTGTAACGAACATTCCGGAACATGACCATAAGTTAAACACACCTTAAATATCCTTTACATAGCTTATAAATAGGCTTTGAGGGGTTTGGTGTGCTAAAATAAACTTTTGGGACATTCAGGGACTAAAAGTGTCAAAAAGTGCACAAGTTTGCATTTTCGCGCATAACTTACGTTCTGAATACATCTGGACATCCAAAAATTTATGTAAGCATGACTATATTATATTTTAGTGTTCGCCTTAAGAAAAATCCATTCGTTGCGTCATTTGGATCGTTTTTCGCGCTTATGCGCATTCCGTCGTAATTAAGCGAACATCGCGTTCGTACGACCAAACGAACCATCATCCGGCATATTTTTGAACATGTTTTGAGTTCCCTATACTTTAACTTCATTTTAGAGCCTTGAAATGAGGTTAACGGGGTTCAAACGCATCGAAAAAGGCCTTAGACACGTGCAGGGACCATTGCTGCCAAAAATGAAACTTTCTGATTCAGATGGGGTGCTCGCGTAGCGCGACGCCTATAGGGCTACCTGTCGCGCTACGCGACTGACTTGCTGATCAGATTCAATGCATTTAAACACAAGTTGCAACCAATTGATCCTTAACCACATGTTTTAAGTTGATGTGTCACTAAGTTAAGGAGCATATGTGGTTCCATAACCTTTCCGACAAGTGTACGCACGAGATTCGATCACGTTATTCAAGAAACGATCCTAACGGTTACCCGAAAACTATATATACCCCATGCCTTTCATTGTTTTTAAGCACTAGAATCTTATTAGTTGTGTTCTAAGTTGAAACCTTGTTTCATACCTGAACTATACTGATCTAGATTAGCATTCGGGGACCCTTCGTAAGTATTCTTTCGTTCTTTTCATTATTTTTACTGCTTTTCGAGTCAGAAAGTCAAACTTTGTTTGACTTTCAGCATTGACCAGTAATGGTCAATGCGAAGTTCGTTAGAACTTCGCAACGTGATTGTAATCACGATGGTCATAGTCCCTTGGGACTATGCCTACTGATTACCACGTTGTCTAGGGTCGTAGGGTAGGCGATCTAATAAATCACCTATACCTTCGAACCCGACCCAGTTTGGTCGATCATTAGGATCCGACCAAACACATTAGGTGACCATAGTGTAGGGAATAACCTTCCGAGGTTATACCTTATGGTCACGACGTTTAAGTAGTTGTATGATAGGTAGTTTATATGCCTTAGGTAAATTACCAGAATACCCTTTTCATACATAATTGGTAATTTTGCATATGTAACCTAAACTTTTGTCACGTAACTGATTATGTAACATGTTTAGGCATATAATACTTGTCATAGGACTAGTTAGGCGGTCCGAACGCGTTTCACGCGCACGACACGTTAAAGTAGCATAAGCTCCTAAACGGGTCGTAACGGGTCGTAAACAATTATGTTAGGTTTCATTTAGTATGTAGGCTTTGTTAAACCAAATGACACGAGTCTCTACACTCGTTTGGTTTACGAAACCTCATTCTATCCAATCATCCGATTAAAGTCCGGTTATTAACATAGTTACCTATATTAGGTGCCGTTTGATTCCGAGATCTCTTGCATTGCTTGGTGGTTATCTTTATACAACTGAGCAATCACAAGTGAGTACATAGACCCCTCTTTTACTGTTTTCCAAACTGTTTTGGGGTGAAACACATGTGCCTACTTGTTACTTTCATGCTTTCCTGTTTTAACATCATATACTGCTATGTTCGTTAGTACATTATAGTACATGATTTCATTACATTTTATGCTAGGTGTGCCCATTGTGTGCATTACTTAGTACATTGTTTTACATGACATTTCATGCTAGGTGTGCCCATTGTGTGCATTACTTAGTACATTGTTTTACATGACATTTCATGCTAGGTGTGCCCATTGTGTGCATTACTTAGTACATCGTTTTACATGACATTTCATGCTAGGTGTGCCCATTGTGTGCATTACTTAGTACATCGTTTTACATGACATTTCATGCTAGGTGTGCCCATTGTGTGCATTACTTAGTACATCGTTTTACATGACATTTCACGCTATGTATGTTCATTTGATTACATACTTAGTGCATTGTTTTCACATGCTCACATTTTGTTATGACATTTGGTTTGTTTACATGGGACAATACGTTCATTAACATTAGCTACGCCGTTCGTTAGTAGGTAGTGGTACCATAGGAATTGACAACTCCCGTTCCGGACATCCCAGGGTAAGGGGACAGAAAGGAATGACCGAATTCGTTGACATAAGACAGATAGACCTTTAATTTGTTTAAAGGGTTTATCACCACAGTCGCCAGGCTTGGATGTATGCATATTCACAATACCGCATAGATGTTCATATTAAATAGTTGCATGCATTTACACAAAACATAGCGTTGATTTAAACCATGTTTTACTTCAATACTTTGTTTTTGTGCATATGGTTTAGTTGAGACATTTCACTTGCCATACATGACATTTTGACATAGACATTTGACATGGATATTTGACATAGACATTTGACATGGATATTTGACATAGACATTTGACATGATTTACATCTTGACATAAACACTTTGACATATTACCCAATACATTTGACAATTGATTTAAACATAGACTTCTTACAATTGATTGGTTTGGTTTGATTAAGTGATTAAGTTAACGATGCGTGTGTAATATGATACAAGCATGGTGGATACGCCGCTGGTACTTCCTATATATAAGTGTTTGTATGGTATTATATGTCGTAACGTTATTTGAATCATTTCAGTTTGAGACATAGAACATTTCATACAAATAACATACTTTTCACAAGACATTGATTTATAAACAACTTATCTTATGCAAACATATTTTACTTGGTTATTCATTTAACCTTACATTTACTTATACATATCATCTGATCTTATTGTTTTCAAATGATTTACATGACAAAGTAAATTACAAGGTTTATGACTAAACATTTTTCTTAAACATAAGTCATGAATCTTATTTTCACAAAACCTATGTATCTCACAGGCATTTTTATGCTGACGTACCTATTTTCACATGTGTTTTCAGGTGCTTTTCCATAGGATGTTGATCATGATACTAGGGCGGACCTGTGCCTTAGAGTCTTTAAAAGAAGATAGACTATGTTTAATTATGTTCTGAACTCGTAATTTACTGTTTCGAGACAATGTAACACCCTTGTTTAATAAATAAAATACACTTTGTGTGCCATGGTTATGAGACAATTAATTCTGTCGCAACACGCCCCGATGTTTCCGCCGCGATTTGTTGTTTTACGCGGTCGGGGTGTGACAGAAGAGTTGGTATCAGAGCCAATGGTTATAGGGAATTAGGTTATTAGTAATGCTTTGACCTAGACTATAACTTTTCTAGGAACCTAACACAAGTTATCTTGTGTTTAGATCTTAAAACATGTACATCACCTATCCTTAGGTGATTAACAAAACAAGGAACCAAATTATTTTTCCGAAACGATTTTTTTTGAAAAACAATCATCTGTTTTTGAATAAATTTTTACAAGGTTTTGAACCCTCAATTGTAAGGTTTTGAACCCTCTGTTATATGGTTTTGAACCCTTTTCAGTTTGGTTTTTGGCCTTGTGCCTTCTAATTTTCAAAAATCCCGTCAAACGTTTTGGGTTTTAAATAATGTGAACATGTGCAAACTGGAAGGGTGAATGCCTGTATTCTGGGTTTTCTGTCTAGGCAAGCACTTCGTATACATCTCAACCAGACGCGAGACCAGTTGTGCTTACCTGGGAATTCTTGGGATGAGTGTTCACTTATAGGCGAGCATGTCTTCATTATACATTATTTTTGACCCATTTACTTTGATTAGTCACTGTGTGTCGTTTGTTTGCTTTGTGATACGGACGAATGACCACCATCTTTGCTTTTGTTGATTTTGTTTCATCTCATTCTTTTCATCCAATCATCTCACTCGTTTCTTTTCATGTCTTCCTCTTTTAGAATGCCTCCTCGACGCGAAAATCAGATAGCAACTGCCGAGCTGGCAGAAATTATTGCGCAGCAGATGGCTGCTCAGTTTCCAAATCTCTTTGCTCAATGGAACCAGGCCAACAACAACAACAACGTTCCATGCAAATACAAGGATTTTAACCAGGCTAAACCACTCAAGTTTAGTGGTTCTGAGGGAGCGACTGGGCTTCTTCAGTGGTTCGAGAGCATAGAGAATACTTTTCGCCATGTGCAGTGTCCGGATAATCGCAAGGTCGAGTTCTCCTCGAGCGTATTTCAGAAGAGGGCTTTGACATGGTGGAACGGGGTTATGAGAGACAGGGGTGCAGAAGTTGCTCTCGCACAGACATGGGCTGAACTTAGAGCCCTTATGATGAGGGAATTCTGTCCTCGTCATGAACAGCGAGCGTTGGAGAAGGAGTTTGATGTTTTGAAGCAAGATAGTGGTGAGCACAGGGCTTATACTGATCGGTTTGAAGAATTGAGTCTGCTTTGCCCAACAATGGTCACCCCACTCGACAAGGCTATCGAGAGATACATCGATGGTCTACCTGACTCGGTACAAGACATTCTTACTGGTAGTAACCCTGCCACACTTCGTCAGGCGATCGAGTTATCTGCGACATTGACTGAGTCGCAGATCCGGAAGAACAAGTTACACCGGAAGGGTGACAAGGGCAAGAAGCAGTCAGCTGACAAGGAAGATAGCAAGAAAGGTCAAAACTTGAGTGGAAAGAACTCTGGTTCTTCAAAGAGGGCAAAGAAGCGTAAGGCTTCCCAAAATTTTGCTATCACTGCTCAAGCTAACCAGGCAGCTCCCAACCAACCCGCACAGCCTCCAGCGAAGAAACCCTATTCAGGGAAGGCACCTTTGTGCAATAGATGCAACAGTCACCACCAGCCGCAACTTCCATGCCGTTTCTGTACTAACTATGGGAAATCAGGCCATCTCGCCAATGTTTGTCGGTCTGCTCAGAATCCCGCGGTTCAGAACCCGGCTCAACAAGTTGCTCAGCCTCCTGCTCCGCAACAGGGTCAAGCTGCACGACCACAATACCCACCAGGTGCTTGTTACAATTGTGGGGATCTGACCCACTATAGAAATCGGTGCCCAAGACTGGCGAACCAGAACCAGAACCAGAATCAGGCTCCGGCTCGAGGCCGAGTTTTTAACATGAATGCCCAAGAGGCACATGCTGACGATAATGTGGTGAACGGTACGTTCTTTATTAATAATCAGCCTGCATCTGTTCTTTTCGATTCTGGTGCCGATAAGAGTTTCGTGTCTTTGTCTTTTGAACCAATGCTTCGAGTGTCTAGAACAAAACTAGGCAAATCTTTGACAGTAGAGGTTGCTAGTGGTGAACCCATTATTCTTGATTCTGTTCTACGCAACTGCCAGTTGAATCTTAACGACCATCTTTTTCCTATTGACCTCGCGCCTATGCAACTTGGAAGCTTCGACGTTATTGTGGGAATGGATTGGTTATCCAAGCATCACGCAGAGATAGTTTGTTCTAAGAAGATTGTTCGTGTGCCACTTTCGACAGGCGAGATCCTGCAGGTTCAAGGTGAGAAACCTACCGGTGGTCTCAAACTCATGTCTTGTTTTAAAGCTCGGAGGTATCTGCAGAAGAACTATGTGGCTTTCTTAGCACATGTTACAGAAGATAAAGGCAAGGGTAAGTCTATTTCAGATATTCCTGTCGTTCGGGATTATTCTGAAGTGTTCCCTGAAGAGTTACCTGGTCTACCTCCAGCACGCCAAGTCGAGTTCCGCATTGATCTCGTACCTGGTGCAAACCCCATTGCCAGAGCTCCATATCGTCTTGCACCGTCGGAGATGCAAGAGTTGTCTAAACAGCTTCAGGAGCTCTCTGACAAAGGTTTTATACGTCCTAGCTTTTCACCTTGGGGTGCTCCCGTTCTTTTTGTCAAGAAGAAGGATGGATCCTTTAGGATGTGTATCGATTATCGTAAGCTTAACAAGCTTACCATCAAGAATCGATATCCCCTACCTCGCATCGATGATCTCTTTGATCAGTTACAAGGCGCTTCTTATTTTTCGAAGATTGATCTGCGATCTGGATATCATCAACTTCGGGTGCAAGAAGAAGACATTCCGAAGACAGCATTCCGTACTCGTTATGGACATTACGAGTTCACAGTCATGCCATTCGGTTTGACTAATGCTCCTGCTGTTTTCATGGACTTAATGAATAGGGTCTGCAAACCTTATTTGGATCAGTTCGTCATTGTTTTTATTGACGACATCTTGGTTTACTCTAAGACGCAAGCTGACCACGAGCAGCATCTTCGTCTTACTCTGGAACTCCTGAAGAAAGAGCAACTTTTCGCCAAATTCTCCAAGTGCGAATTTTGGCTTAAAGAAGTTCAATTTTTGGGACACATTATCAACGAACGAGGTGTTCATGTAGATCCCTCCAAGATCAGTGCGATTAAGGATTGGGATACGCCTACTACTCCTACTAAAGTTCGTTCATTTCTTGGTCTAGCGGGTTATTATCGCCGCTTCATTGAAAACTTCTCTAAGATTGCAATTCCTCTAACTGCTCTAACTCAGAAGAAAATGCCCTTTTACTGGGGATTCAGACAAGAGGAAGCTTTTCAACACCTGAAGCAGAAGCTTTGCGATGCGCCTGTCCTATCATTGCCTGAGGGTGATGATGATTTTGTTGTGTATTGTGATGCATCGAAATTGGGTCTTGGCTGTGTTCTTATGCAAAGGAACAAAGTCATAGCCTATGCATCAAGACAATTGAAGATACATGAGAAGAACTACACCACTCATGATCTTGAGTTGGGTGCAGTTGTCTTTGCTCTCAAGATCTGGAGACACTATTTGTACGGTACAAAATGTGTGGTTTTCACTGACCACAAAAGTCTTCAGCATATCTTCAACCAGAAAGAACTCAACATGAGACAGCGACGTTGGGTTGAGCTTTTAAACGACTACGACTGCGAAATTCGCTCCCATCCTGGTAAGGCGAATGTCGTAGCTGATGCATTGAGTCGTAAGGAACGTACTAAGCTTCATTGTGTACGTGTTCAATCTGTTACTCAAGCTCGATCCGATATTCAAGCACGCATCTCTCAAGCTCAACAATCTTGTGTTTCACAAGGATTGATGGATAAGGAATTTCCCTATCACATAACACCTGCTCTGGAACTGAAGGACAATGGATCATATTACTTCATGGACCGTTTGTGGGTCCCAAGCCAGGATAATCTTCGTACCTTGCTTATGGATGAAGCCCATAAGTCTCGTTATTCTATTCATCCGGGCTCAGATAAAATGTATAAGGACCTTCGTACACACTATTGGTGGCCTGGTATGAAGAAAGACATTGCCTTATACGTATCCAAATGCCTTACTTGTCTAAAGGTTAAGGCTGAACATCAGCGTCCTTCTGGTTTATTGGAGCAACCAGAGATCCCAGTTTGGAAATGGGAAAACATTACTATGGATCTTGTTACTAAACTTCCACGCACAAAGAAAGGTCATGATGCCATCTGGGTAGTCGTGGATCGTCTTACAAAGTCAGCACATTTCTTGCCAATCCGCGATGATTTTCCTACTGACAGACTTGCTCAAATCTGTGTAGATGAAATTGTGGCTCGACATGGTGCTCCGTTGAACATCATTTCTGACAGAGATGCTCGTTTCACTTCTCACTTTTGGAGAACCATGCAATCTGCTATGGGGACCCAACTTAATCTGAGCACAGCTTATCATCCGCAAACGGATGGTCAATCTGAGAGAACAATCCAGACTCTGGAGGATATGCTAAGAGCTTGTGTGATCGATTTTGGTGGTAGCTGGGATTCACATCTTAAATTGATTGAATTCTCCTACAACAACAGTTATCACACTAGCATCAAAATGGCTCCTTTCGAAGCTCTCTATGGTCGAAAATGTCGTTCACCAGTCTGCTGGAATGAGATTGGCGAGGCTTAACTTACTGGACCTGCCCTCATTTTAGAGACAACTGACAAGGTCAAGAAAGTTCGTGATAACCTTCAGGCAGCTAGAAGCCGTCAGAAGATTTACGCGGACCCAAAACGCAAAGCCTTGGAATTTCAAATCGGTGATCGAGTATTACTTAAGGTCTCACCTTGGAAAGGTGTGATCAGATTTGGAAAGAAAGGAAAACTTGCACCTAGATACGTTGGACCATTCAAGATCGTCGAAAGAATCGGAAAGGTAGCCTACAGACTTGAGTTACCTCCTGAACTGGGAAATGTTCATCCAACTTTTCACGTGTCCAATCTTAAGAAGTGTACAGCTGATGAGAATTTCTCCATACCGCTTGACGAAATTCGTGTTGGCACAACACTGAAATTTGTTGAGAAACCAGTGGAAATCATGGAACGTGAAGTCAAGTGGCTTAAACGCAAGCGCATTCCTTTGGTCAAAGTTCGTTGGGAAGCTAAACGTGGACCTGAGTTTACTTGGGAACGCGAAGATCAAATGAAGGCGAAATATCCACATCTTTTTCCACGAGTTTCCTCTAAATAAATTTCGGGACGAAATTTCCACAAGTAGGGGAGACTGTAACAACTGTGCTTGTAATCACTATGAACAGTTCTGTTATCAATAAAACAATGTTATTTGATCCCAATGTCTGTTTTGTTATGTTGTACATTTTTCATGTTTTGACTTTTATGTAATTTCAAACTCTACATCGCTTTCTGGAGAGTTATACGCAAACTAGTGCGTAAACGTACTCAGTTTAATGCGAGAAATACTCCGGAACATCAACATATACTCAACATACCTTAAATAACCTTTACATAACTTAGAAATAAGTTTTGAAGGCTTTGGTATGGCAAAAACAAGTTAATTCGCTTACAGGGACTGAATATGACAAACTGCGAAAGTATGTCAATTTGAACTGTAACGAACATTCCGGAACATGACCATAAGTTAAACACACCTTAAATATCCTTTACATAGCTTAGAAATAGGCTTTGAGGGGTTTGGTGTGCTAAAATAAACTTTTGGGACATTCAGGGACTAAAAGTGTCAAAAAGTGCACAAGTTTGCATTTTCGCGCATAACTTACGTTCTGAATACATCTGGACATCCAAAAATTTATGTAAGCATGACTATATTATATTTTAGTGTTCGCCTTAAGAAAAATCCATTCGTTGCGTCATTTGGATCGTTTTTCGCGCTTATGCGCATTCCGTCGTAATTAAGCGAACATCGCGTTCGTACGACCAAACGAACCATCATCCGGCATATTTTTGAACATGTTTTGAGTTCCCTATACTTTAACTTCATTTTAGAGCCTTGAAATGAGGTTAACGGGGTTCAAACGCATCGAAAAAGGCCTTAGACACGTGCAGGGACCATTGCTGCCAAAAATGAAACTTTCTGATTCAGATGGGGTGCTCGCGTAGCGCGACGCCTATAGGGCTACCTGTCGTGCTACGCGACTGACTTGCTGATCAGATTCAATGCATTTAAACACAAGTTGCAACCAATTGATCCTTAACCACATGTTTTAAGTTGATGTGTCACTAAGTTAAGGAGCATATGTGGTTCCATAACCTTTCCGACAAGTGTACGCACGAGATTCGATCACGTTATTCAAGAAACGATCCTAATGGTTACCCGAAAACTATATATACCCCATGCCTTTCATTGTTTTTAAGCACTAGAATCTTATTAGTTGTGTTCTAAGTTGAAACCTTGTTTCATACCTGAACTATACTGATCTAGATTAGCATTCGGGGACCCTTCGTAAGTATTCTTTCGTTCTTTTCATTATTTTTACTGCTTTTCGAGTCAGAAAGTCAAACTTTGTTTGACTTTCAGCATTGACCAGTAATGGTCAATGCGAAGTTCGTTAGAACTTCGCAACGTGATTGTAATCACGATGGTCATAGTCCCTTGGGACTATGCCTACTGATTACCACGTTGTCTAGGGTCGTAGGGTAGGCGATCTAATAAATCGCCTATACCTTCGAACCCGACCCAGTTTGGTCGATCATTAGGATCCGACCAAACACATTAGGTGACCATAGTGTAGGGAATAACCTTCCGAGGTTATACCTTATGGTCACGACGTTTAAGTAGTTGTATGATAGGTAGTTTATATGCCTTAGGTAAATTACCAGAATACCCTTTTCATACATAATTGGTAATTTAGCATATGTAACCTAAACTTTTGTCACGTAACTGATTATGTAACATGTTTAGGCATATAATACTTGTCATAGGACTAGTTAGGCGGTCCGAACGCGTTTCACGCGCACGACACGTTAAAGTAGCATAAGCTCCTAAACGGGTCGTAACGGGTCGTAAACAATTATGTTAGGTTTCATTTAGTATGTAGGCTTTGTTAAACCAAATGACACGAGTCTCTACACTCGTTTGGTTTACGAAACCTCATTCTATCCAATCATCCGATTAAAGTCCGGTTATTAACATAGTTACCTATATTAGGTGCCGTTTGATTCCGAGATCTCTTGCATTGCTTGGTGGTTATCTTTATACAACTGAGCAATCACAAGTGAGTACATAGACCCCTCTTTTACTGTTTTCCAAACTGTTTTGGGGTGAAACACATGTGCCTACTTGTTACTTTCATGCTTTCCTGTTTTAACATCATATACTGCTATGTTCGTTAGTACATTATAGTACATGATTTCATTACATTTTATGCTAGGTGTGCCCATTGTGTGCATTACTTAGTACATTGTTTTACATGACATTTCATGCTAGGTGTGCCCATTGTGTGCATTACTTAGTACATTGTTTTACATGACATTTCATGCTAGGTGTGCCCATTGTGTGCATTACTTAGTACATCGTTTTACATGACATTTCATGCTAGGTGTGCCCATTGTGTGCATTACTTAGTACATCGTTTTACATGACATTTCATGCTAGGTGTGCCCATTGTGTGCATTACTTAGTACATCGTTTTACATGACATTTCACGCTATGTATGTTCATTTGATTACATACTTAGTGCATTGTTTTCACATGCTCACATTTTGTTATGACATTTGGTTTGTTTACATGGGACAATACGTTCATTAACATTAGCTACGCCGTTCGTTAGTAGGTAGTGGTACCATAGGAATTGACAACTCCCGTTCCGGACATCCCAGGGTAAGGGGACAGAAAGGAATGACCGAATTCGTTGACATAAGACAGATAGACCTTTAATTTGTTTAAAGGGTTTATCACCACAGTCGCCAGGCTTGGATGTATGCATATTCACAATACCGCATAGATGTTCATATTAAATAGTTGCATGCATTTACACAAAACATAGCGTTGATTTAAACCATGTTTTACTTCAATACTTTGTTTTTGTGCATATGGTTTAGTTGAGACATTTCACTTGCCATACATGACATTTTGACATAGATATTTGACATGGATATTTGACATAGACATTTGACATGGATATTTGACATAGACATTTGACATGATTTACATCTTGACATAAACACTTTGACATATTACCCAATACATTTGACAATTGATTTAAACATAGACTTCTTACAATTGATTGGTTTGGTTTGATTAAGTGATTAAGTTAACGATGCGTGTGTAATATGATACAAGCATGGTGGATACGCCGCTGGTACTTCCTATATATAAGTGTTTGTATGGTATTATATGTCGTAACGTTATTTGAATCATTTCAGTTTGAGACATAGAACATTTCATACAAATAACATACTTTTCACAAGACATTGATTTATAAACAACTTATCTTATGCAAACATATTTTACTTGGTTATTCATTTAACCTTACATTTACTTATACATATCATCTGATCTTATTGTTTTCAAATGATTTACATGACAAAGTAAATTACAAGGTTTATGACTAAACATTTTTCTTAAACATAAGTCATGAATCTTATTTTCACAAAACCTATGTATCTCACAGGCATTTTTATGCTGACGTACCTATTTTCACATGTGTTTTCAGGTGCTTTTCCATAGGATGTTGATCATGATACTAGGGCGGACCTGTGCCTTAGAGTCTTTAAAAGAAGATAGACTATGTTTAATTATGTTCTGAACTCGTAATTTACTGTTTCGAGACAATGTAACACCCTTGTTTAATAAATAAAATACACTTTGTGTGCCATGGTTATGAGACAATTAATTCTGTCGCAACACGCCCCGATGTTTCCGCCGCGATTTGTTGTTTTACGCGGTCGGGGTGTGACAACGGGTAAGTTTCTTCTCGACGACTTTTATGTTACCGTATTATTTGATTCGGGTGCGGATACCAGTTATATGTCTCTGAAAGTTAATCAAATGCTTAAACGCGCACCAACACTTTTGAACACCAAACATGTCGTAGAGTTAGCTAATGGAAAAAGTCTAGAGGCCACACACATAGTTCAGGGTTGTAATCTTATCCTCGCTGGTCAGACTTTCTCTATCGATCTCATTCCTATAACTCTGAGTAGTATTGATATTGTCATTGGTATGGATTGGTTATCCCAACAGCAAGCAGAGATCCTATGCAAGGAGAAGATCATTCGTATTCCTCGTTCTGGCAAAGAACCTCTCGAAGTTCAAGGCGACAAGAGTGGTGTCGTGAGTGGCATCATCTCCTTCTTGAAGGCTCAGAAGTGTCTGCAGAAGGGCCACATAGCTATTTTAGCACTCGTTACTGATACATCGACGACAGAGAAAAAGATTGGGGATATTCTTGTAGTACGCGACTTTCCTCAAGTGTTTCCTGAAGAGTTACCTGGGTTACCGCCCCATCGCCAGGTCGAATTTCAGATCGAGCTAGCTCCAGGAGCAGCCCCCATAGCTCGAGCGCCTTACCGCTTAGCTCCAACTGAACTGGAAGAGCTGTCTAAGCAATTGCAAGAACTCTTGGAAAAGGGTTTCATACGTCCTAGCTCTTCGCCCTGGGGAGCTCCAGTATTATTTGTGAAGAAGAAAGACGGTACCTTCCGCATGTGTATAGACTACCGCGAACTGAACAAGGTAACCGTGAAAAATCGCTATCCACTTCCACGCATCGACGACTTATTCGACCAGTTGCAAGGGTCGAGCTATTACTCGAAGATTGATCTGAGGTCAGGTTACCATCAACTGAGAGTCCGGGATGAGGACGTCTCCAAAACAGCATTCAGAACTCGCTACGGCCATTACGAGTTTTTGGTCATGCCATTCGGGCTAACGAACGCGCCTGCGGTTTTCATGGATCTTATGAATAGGGTGTGCAAACCTTATCTTGACAAGTTTGTTATTGTTTTCATCGACGACATCCTAATTTATTCGAAAAATCGGGAGGAACATGAACAGCATTTACGACTTATTCTGGAACTCCTTCGAACGGAACAGCTGTACGCTAAGTTTTCAAAATGTGACTTCTGGCTTCGTGAAGTCCACTTTCTAGGCCACGTGGTAAACAAGGATGGGATTCATGTCGATCCATCCAAGGTAGATTCGATCAAGAACTGGCCTGCACCTCGCACACCAACCGAAATACGCCAATTCTTGGGTTTGGCGGGTTATTACAGACGGTTCATCAAAGACTTCTCAAAGATTGCACAGCCGCTTACATTACTGACACAGAAGGGTGTTGCTTACCGTTGGAGTGATACACAGGAAACAGTGTTTCAACACTTAAAGGATAGACTTTGTAGCGCACCTATCCTCTCATTGCCTGAAGGCACGGACGATTTTGTAGTCTACTGCGACGCATCCATCCAAGGTCTTGGATGTGTGTTGATGCAACGGGATAAAGTTATTGCTTATGCTTCACGCCAACTTAAGATTCACGAACGGAATTACACTACACACGATTTAGAGCTGGGAGCTGTTGTTTTTGCGCTCAAGATATGGCGACATTATCTGTATGGCACCAAGTGCACCATCTACACCGATCACAGGAGTCTTGAGCATATCTTCAAGCAGAAAGAATTGAACATGCGACAACGCCGATGGGTCGAGTTACTGAACGATTACGAATGTGCTATAAAGTACCATCCGGGCAAAGCCAATGTGGTGGCCGACGCCCTCAGTCGAAAGGATACTACACCTAGGCGTGTACGAGCGTTGCAACTCACTATTCAGTCCAGTCTTCCTTCACAGATACGAGATGCTCAGGTAGAAGCATTGAAACCAGAAAACGTCAGGGCTGAAGCCCTACGCGGCTCAAGGCAACGGTTAGAACAAAGGGTAGACGGCGCCTATTATGTAACCGGACGCATCTGGGTCCCACTCTATGGTAAATTACGCGAGCTGGTAATGGATGAAGCTCATAAGTCTCGCTACTCAATACATCCTGGTTCGGATAAGATGTACCACGACCTCAGAACTACATATTGGTGGCCTAGCATGAAGGCCCACATCGCAACTTACGTTAGCAAGTGTTTGACTTGTGCGAGAGTCAAAGCGGAATATCAGAAACCATCAGGCCCACTCCAACAACCTGAGATACCACAATGGAAATGGGAACAAATTTCCATGGATTTTGTTACTGGCCTACCTAGATCTCAGCGTGGGAATGATACTATTTGGGTGATCGTGGATCGACTCACAAAGTCTGCTCACTTCCTGGCTATCAAGGAAACGGATAAGTTCTCCACTCTAGCAGACGTATACCTTAAGGAAGTTGTCTCGAGGCACGGGGTGCCCACCTCTATTATCTCTGATCGTGACGCACGTTTTACTTCAGAACTGTGGCAAGCAATGCACAAATCTTTTGGCTCTCGATTAGACATGAGCACAGCTTATCATCCTCAGACAGACGGGCAGTCTGAGCGCACTATTCAAACTCTAGAAGACATGCTTCGGGCGTGCGTAATTGACTTTGGCAAGGGCTGGGAAAAACATCTGCCACTTGTGGAATTTTCGTACAACAACAGTTACCACACCAGCATTAAAGCTGCTCCATTTGAGGCATTGTACGGGCGTAAATGCCGATCACCTCTTTGTTGGGCAGAGGTGGGTGACAGTCAGATCACTGGTCCAGAAATGGTAGTTGATACTACTGAGAAGATTGCTCAAATACGACAACGCATGGCGGCAGCTCGTGACCGTCAGAAAGCATACGCCGATAAAGACAGGAAACTACTCGAGTTCCAGGTTGGGGATCGAGCACTACTCAAAGTTTCACCCTGGAAGGGTGTTGTTCGTTTTGGAAAAAGGGGCAAACTCAATCCACGATACGTTGGACCATTTGAAGTCATTGAGAAAATAGGCAAAGTGGCCTACAGACTGAACTTACCAGCTGAACTCAGTGCAGTTCACAACGTCTTTCACGTGTCGAATCTGAAGAAGTGTCTGTCAGATGAGACCTTCATAGTTCCTTTGAAGGAGCTCACTATCGACGAACGGTTGCATTTCATCGAAGAACCAGTTGAAATCACGGACCGGGATGTTAAGGTCCTCAAGAACACCAGAATACCTCTTGTTCGAGTTCGTTGGAACTCCCGTCGTGGCCCAGAGTATACCTGGGAACGCGAAGACCAAATGGAACTCAAATATCCCCAGTTGTTCGAAAACAATGCAACTACTACTGAGGCTGAAGCTACTACAGAATTTCGGGAAGAAATTCCAAATCAACGGGGGGATGATGTGACACCCCAGGAGAACCAGTAAACGATAACTTACCTAGCTTCCTCAGTAACCGCATGCTAAATTTCGGGACGAAATTTCTTTCAAGTTGGGGATAATGTGACAACTCGAGTTTCCAAGATTTCCATCTTCGTATTTAGTGCACGTTAATTTTTTTTATTATTGTTTATGTTGTTTGTTTACACGACTCGTTGTTTCACAACGCTTACATTTGTAATACGTTATATCGTATTTCGATTGATATTTTATACTTGGGATCCATAATATTTATTATATGTGAGTGTATGTTTATAAGGTTTTGTATTAATTAACATGTTAAATAATGATGGAACTCTTACTGAAAACAAGTACCCATGAAATCACCCAAGTGATGAAAACACTTTAGTGTTTTCGTCCAGCAATGTTTGGCGAAAACAGAGATGGGCCTTGGCCCAGTTTTGAGATATTATATCTTTATTTTATCACAATCTTCTCCGATAAGTTTCCCACTTACCAAACCTTATCACTTTGTTTCTCTCTCTACCTCTGAAACCCAACTTGAGAGAATTCCTCATTTGAAGCCAAAACCTCTGTTTAATCCTTGGTTAGTGATTTCATGATTCAGTTGTTTTAGTTGCATATCGTATGATTATTGGATGTTTAATCATGATGTATGTATATATGTGATTATGTGATTGATCATTGTGTGCTTGTTAGATAATTATTATCTATGAACTGTCTGTATGTTAAATGTTTTGATCAATAGTGGGTATATGTTAATAAAAGATAAACTGATTCAAGTATGTTCTTGATCTCACAAAGTTTTGGTAGAGTATTTGTTTTATATCAATGAGTGATTAAATGACTTTGTAGATGATTAATCATGTAACCATAGTGAGATTATAAAGTTTCTGGGTTTTTCATATGTTACAGTAAGTGTTGTTGATGATGATGAATAGTAACGAAAACACCCCCACTTTTGATACCTGGACGAAATCACAAAGAGTGATTTCGGCCCACATGGTGTTTTCGGCCCAAGAGACTTTAAGCCCATAGAGTTTTCATTTCACACTTATTGGATTTCGGCAAAGGGTATTAATCTTTTAAACATGCTGGACGAAATCACAAGAGGGATTTCGGCCAAGGGTGTTTTCGGCCATAAGGGGGATTTCGGCAAAAGGGGGATTTCGCCATATTGGCGACTTTGTTTACTTGTTTACTGTTAACTTGTTAACTGTGTTAGTTAAGTTAACCCTGTTAGGTGGGTAACTCCGTTAAGTAAATAACCTAGTTGGTTTAATTACTCAGTTTATTAATTCAGTTAGTATGGTAACTTTGTTAAGTTTATTAGTTCTGTTAAGTTGATTTACTTCTAAACCCAGTTAGTTTGTTAGTTCTGTTGGATGTTAATTCTGTCAAGTGAATTATTGGATATTTATAATAGAATAAACTACAAAAGACTTTTATGTGTAACATGAATGGTTTGAACATGAGTAACTGTTTACATGATACAAGAATGCAAAATTGCTAGACACACTCTGTGATATTTCTGTGATAGTGATTTCATGCAAAAATCTTACAAACATGTACTGACTGAACATACGTGCACTATAGGACTTGACTGATTAATTGTGAGCACTTAACTTAGCATACCGAGCAAACAAGGTGAGTTCACACTTCTACCAAGGCATGGGATTCCCGGGGTTGGGAATGGGTTGATTGATTTTTTTATGCTTAAGAGTTATCGGAATTACATACCATAGGCCTCGGGAGAGGAAGGTCAATGGTAGATACTACTAGACTAGTGATACATATACTTCTCTTCGCACACATGCCGGGATCGGCCGCGATACTAGAACAATCTTCGCAAACATGCCTGGAATGGCCGCGAACTATACTTTAATCTTCGCAAACATGCCTGGAGGGCCGCGATACAAATATACCTAGTCTAGAGAACATATGGGAAACCCCCACTAAACTTCGCAAACATGCCTAGAGGGCCGCGATGCTATTACATACGATACATGATTACTAAACGAACATACGATTTACGATACGAACATTATAACTAAATAACCAACTGTGAACTCGCTCAACTAGTTGTTGACTCTCTGTTACATGCCTTGCAGGACCTTAGGTACTTTTGGAGCTTGCACGGGAGGCACAGTCGTTGTGGACATGGATCGTGAATGTGTTGTTAAACATTATGACATTTTGTACTTAAACTTATGTTGGGTCTTTCATTATTGCTTCCGCTACACACTTGTTTATATTTGGTTTTGGAAACACCTATCGTATTGATGAATGACTTTTACTATATACTTATGTTCAATATGATTGGTGGATTGATCCTGGTCATGTCACGCCTCCAAGCGGTGGTACTCCGCGTGTGGATTTTAGGGGTGTGACACGTTGCGCAAATGCTCGAACTGCAGGCCGAGACATAATTTTGTTGTGCCGAGGTCTTTCATCTCGAATTCTCTCTTTAATATATTAGCAGTTTTTTCTATCTCTTCAGGAGCTCCATGACGTGATGTCGTGGTCACGCAAATTTAATCCCAATAACAACTATAGATAGTGGTAAATGGGTATCGAACTCAGGGAGTATGTGGAAAATATGTCGATTATGTAGCTTTGCACTTAAACTAAAATTAACCTAAATTGCAGAAAGTAAAGATCAATAATTTGGATTGTTTGGTTTTAAAACTAAAATTAACTAAATAACTTCAAATCAAAGGTAGGTTGTAAAGCAGATTAGGGGAAAGCGACCATCCTAAATTTCCGGTTTGCTTTTGACAATTGTGTTGAATTCACTAGAAAGAACCACATAGACATGATTCATGTATGATTGTTTGTTCGTGATAAAAGGGAACTAAGTACTCGGATTATGAAAAAGCGAGGTTGTCACTCGATAACCAATTAACTAATATCCAACCCTAATCCCTCCCGTGATATCTCGATTGTCAGCGACACCAAGAACGTACGGTTTAGAATATGATCATAACATCAATCAACAATTTACAAACAAACATTCACACACCATAATAAACAAATGCATTGCAAGTCTATTATTCTAGAAATACGAATCCAAACACAAAAGTCATAGACAAACCTTCAATTCAGGATGATCACCATAAGTTTAGCCGGACATAGCTTGGTGAATCATCATAACAACAAGTTTAGTGTTCATACCAATCAAAAACATAAACCGAATGTTAGAAATTGTTTGGAACCAAGTACAATCAGCCAAAATCGCCCCTAGAACTCCAGAGAAACGTCCAATGATGAGATAAGTGAAAAGACACCCCAAAAACTGATTAAATGAAGCAGTTACGGTTTCTAACGCAGCCTCCACCGTAACTTATGGTGCCACCGTAAGTTACGGTGGACATCATGTTGTTACGGTGAGATTACACTGAGTTACGGTGGAGAATCAGGTGCATTTCAGGGCCACCGTAAATTACGGTGGTACCGTAAATTACGGTGGCGCCCTGAATTTTATGTTTTGTTTCTTCGTTCCCTTCACGCACGACCCGTTCATCTCCAGCCCGTCCAAAGCTGCATTTAATCCACTTTTAGCTCCCGAACCGCACCTGAAACATAAGCAACCGTAGTTATCTAATTCAAGATAATTACACAATTAAATGAGGGATAAACTTGTCTTTTAACATTGTAAAGGGTTGTCCTATGGACCACCCGTCACATCCCCACACTTAACCGTTGCTTGTCCCAAGCAACTCATCAACCGTTGCTTTTACTAACCCCTTTTTAACACCCAAAATAACGCACCCCTCTCTATGTCTCTCCTCTCGGTAACAAGTAAGCACTAGCAATATGAGCTAGACACACAAAGGCTAATGGGCGGTTGCACAAATATAGGCTTGTACCTAAATCAATTCTTCTCCTAAAATGTGTCAAACATGAATGCAAATCAAAGGGACTTTCAAGGTTGTAACGTGGCTAGGTGTATGGGTAGGAAATGGAATATATATGAAGTAGCGAAAACTTAACCCGGTCTTTTTATTACATAATCAAATAAACAAACAACTACCAACTTAATTAATATATACAAAACAACTAAACATCATTTCTTTTTCATTTTTCATTGCTTTTTCTCTTTTTTTTTTTTTTTCTTTTCTGATTTTTTTTTTCAAACAACCATACAATAAAGCATCAAACATATCTACATCATACTACTAAAACTACTACTACTAACACTATAGGACTGGGTCAAGTTGGGTAAATTTTTAGGTAAATAGCTAAGGGATAACAAATGATAGGCTTTTAGGCACAAAATTGGGCAACTAAATGTCCAAACCCCCACCCCTCTCACTACCATGCTCATATATATAACTTATGAGGTCCAACCCCCCAAATCCCACACTCACACACACTAAAGACGAGGCTCCCTAAATGCCCTTATCCTCTTCGTATTCATATCCAACTAAGGACTCAAACCGCATCAAGGCACAAGTTCTAATGCACCCCCACCCGTAGCCACTCTCATTAAAGAAAAGTATTATTTATTTACATATGTGGCTTCAACTCTCACCAAGAATAAAAGGGGTATCAAGGGTTGCCGGTGCATCAATTGAGGTTAATCTAGGGTGTTCAAACTCTCACATCGTTTCGCTTGATTTAAAAATTTTTCAAAATCTTAAAAAATTTCCCCCTATCCCCACACTTGGGATACATTGACCCCAATGTATGGTTTTAGGAGGCTTTGATCACTTAAAACTCTTTCACATCAACTGAAAGCTCTTCAACTCAAACCACAAATTTCTTTTTGGATTTTTCATTTTATATTATTTTTTTTTATATTTTCCTTTTTTTTAAAACATCACACACCAACTCGCACCAACCCAAACATAACATCACAAACTAACACCACCCAACCGCCCAACCATAACAAAACAAGCTAAATAAATATTCACAAAATATACAAGGAAGAAACACGACCTGACTAGTAATAGCGGGGCCCCGGAGGTCCAAAAATGGAAGACATCATGTCATTCCATTCTCCAAATGCAAATGAACCGCTACTACTCCCACCTTGTTGTTGAGCTCCCTCTTGTTGGCGTGGGTCGATCCATTGTGAATGATGGAGCGGCGGGGTCGGATACGATATACTACCATCATAAGGTGGTAGAGACGCATAATCCACATGTTGTGGATCCACAACCACCGGCCGCCCGGCGTGCCAATCTGCATGCAATCTCCTTTCTTGGTCATCATGGTATCGATTATTCATTTCTACTTCACGGGAATACACGTGTGTGTGATTCCACGCCTCTTGACGATCAAGGTTTTGTTTCAAGGACCGCTCTATACTTGCACTCATCATTGTATGTTGATCAAATAACGTTCGCTCCGAACCCGACCACGACTCAAAAATGGGTGCCGGGGGACGTTGATTTTCGATAACTTCTTGCATCGTACCCTCATAAGCCCAATTTGGCACATAAGAACGCTCCGTATAATCGTAAAAAACACCACCATAACCTCTACCATGGCCCCCTTGGCCTACATTCTCACCACCATGCGGCTCGTCCGCAAAATCCTCATCACCACTTGGGACCTCCACATCACTTTCCGGCTCATCCGGCTCACCCGGTAGAAGATCTCTTGCACCCACCTTTAGTGCTCTCCATCGCTGCCCCTCCGACTTAAGTTTATGGTACCGTTCCGACTGCGTGTACGTCCAACCAATCCCCAACTTGTCTAACGTAAAAGGCTGATGCCTTTTTGTTGCTCCTCTATCCTCGGACGTGATTGCCTTTTGCTGCTTCATCAATCCCGTGATGATTCAGCAATACGGGATTATATCTCTTCCCAACTTGTTTCGGTAAATCCATAGGTGGTTGGCGTGCCAATCTGCATGCAATCTCCTTTCTTGGTCATCATGGTATCGATTATTCATTTCTACTTCACGGGAATACACGTGTGTGTGATTCCACGCCTCTTGACGATCAAGGTTTTGTTTCAAGGACCGCTCTATACTTGCACTCATCATTGTATGTTGATCAAATAACGTTCGCTCCGAACCCGACCACGACTCAAAAATGGGTGCCGGGGGACGTTGATTTTCGATAACTTCTTGCATCGTACCCTCATAAGCCCAATTTGGCACATAAGAACGCTCCGTATAATCGTAAAAAACACCACCATAACCTCTACCATGGCCCCCTTGGCCTACATTCTCACCACCATGCGGCTCGTCCGCAAAATCCTCATCACCACTTGGGACCTCCACATCACTTTCCGGCTCATCCGGCTCACCCGGTAGAAGATCTCTTGCACCCACCTTTAGTGCTCTCCATCGCTGCCCCTCCGACTTAAGTTTATGGTACCGTTCCGACTGCGTGTACGTCCAACCAATCCCCAACTTGTCTAACGTAAAAGGCTGATGCCTTTTTGTTGCTCCTCTATCCTCGGACGTGATTGCCTTTTGCTGCTTCATCAATCCCGTGATGATTCGGCAATACGGGGTTATATCTCTTCCCAACTTGTTTCGGCAAATCCATAGGTGGTTCATGATCAGATATCGGATTGGAAAACGCGGAGACCCATGAAGTAGCGAATAGAGGACGGGTACTTCCGGGTACCTCACTTGCTCCTTGTCCCCCCTTCGCAGAATGACATTGAGAATACATATTGCTAGCAGCAATTTCACTTCTATTTTTAAGTTCCTCTGGTATAAAATACCACTGTAAGTACCGGGCAAAAATAACGCCGCCAACATATCATTCCAACGAGCATGCTTCTCCGGTTTAACCAGAAGGTCATCAAGAGTAGGTATCATGTAGTCACGAGCATGTAAACTGTCATACTTCCCCAATTTCTTCAGCGTGTCAAACGACATCTCTACCGGAATCCCATTCACCATACCCGTTAGCTTCATTTGTGATGGCTTTTCATATGTGTTGCACGTGAGAGTTGCCATCCATTCTTGTATTTCGGTTATGAACAAGTTGTTTTTATCCTTATCATAGCAACTAAGCGCCCCCTCCCACCCTAGAGCGCGGAATTTAGCAAACACACCAAACGGGCTAAATTGAACCTCATTAACTTCTCTCTCGCAAATGAATGCGGCAGCCTTGTTTTTCAATCTATTCATACTGTCGTGGTAGAGTGTCGGTTGCCAATGCTCCGGTTGGTCATCCAATGGACCCGACTCTCATTTTGGCTTTTCCGTCGGGTCCAACTCCATTTCTTCCTCACTTTCACTTTCATCAACTCGACCCAAGTATTGCCTCTTTTTCGGTTGTTGTTCCGGCCGCTTGCCCTTATCTTTAGACGAAGAAGATGAACTTGCTCCGGCTCTTTCCTTTGTTCGCACCATTTTTCTACACAAATTAGAGCAAACAACACAACCAAAAACAATAAGTTAGACCCTTTTCACCACAATATCCCCACACTTGCTTGTTACTATGGTTGTAGATGCTAGTGAATCAAAACTTTTATAAATCTTTTTCAAAAATTGGGCATGATGTCTCTACAATGTAGAGATTCCCAAAAAGTTCACTACTTTACCATCAATCCTACATCTACAACTCATAACAATGTTCAAATAACAATTTTATAACAAAATCTAAGAACAAGCAAGTGGGGATGGACAAATATCAAAAATAACCTCCATCTTCACAATGCATCATCAAAATATAACAAATAAACTTCCATACCTCTGCTTGAAGATGCTAGAATGTTTGTGAAACAAAAACTCCAAAAACCCCTAAAATTTTCGGACCTAGGGTTTGAAATCCGGACCCGAAAACTTCTTTTTTTCACAAGTCTCTTCTCAAAATCAGAAAGTTCGTGAAAAATTAGTCAAGTTAGACCTCAATTTCACTTGATTTGGTTAAGAATTGAGAAAGTTATGAAGGAATTAAGGTTGAAGTAGAGTATGGAGATCTTGTGGGTCTTAGAAAGTGATAGATGAAGTTGTGGTGAGGGAAGAATGAAAGAAAATGGGTGGCTGGGGAGGATTCACGTGAATGATTGTTATTAATTTTTTTTTAATTTTTTTTTTATGTAACGCGGGAACCAAACCGATTCATAATCTCGCCAGGTCCACCGTAAATTACGGTGTGGACCGTAAATTACGGTGGGTCCTGGCAAAATAAACTCACCGTAACTCAGTAGCAAAATACCGTAAAGGCAAAAAAAATTTAATGGCCACCGTAAATTACGGTGCCACCCGAATGTCCCCACACTTGTTTCAAACACAAGATTCAAGCGAATACGGTAATTGTGCAAACTATACAAAACAAAACAAAATGAAATGCTACTATTTACACTACCAAACCTGGGCCTCTCACGGTTGTTCCTCATCGACCGGGCGTAGAATGTAGCCCACTTTGTCAAGCTCCAAGTTGTTTATGTCGTGCCCCTCCAAGTATGGTTTCAACCGGTGACCGTTCACCGTTTGTTGTTTAAGTTTTTGCTCGTCTTGGATGTCTACGTCACCAAACCTTCCAACTCGCCGAACAACATACGGGCCCATCCATTTACTTTTAAGCTTGCCCGCGAACATCTTAAGTCTTGAGTTATACAACCAAACTTTTTGACCCACTTCAAACGTTTTCTTCCTCAATTTTGCATCATGTACCTTCTTGAGTTCGTCTTTATAAGCCGATGCACATTCATACGCCTCGTCTCTAAGCTCTTCAATTTCACACAATTGTAATTTCCTCATCTTTCCCGCTTCATTGTAATCCGCATTAACCGTAGTGATTGCCCAATAAGCCCTATGCGCTAACTCCATTGGCAAGTGACAACCCTTCCCATAAACCATCCGGTAAGGTGTTGTGCCAATAGGAGTTTTGTAGGCCGTTTGGTATGCCCACAACGCATCATCCAATTTACTCGACCAATCCTTCCTATCCGTTCTAACCGTCTTCATGAGGATTTCTTTGATTTGACGGTTGGACACTTCGACTTGTCCACTCGTTTGCGGATGGTAAGGTGTGGCAATCCGGTGATTCACGTTATACCTCTTCAATAATTTCCCGAAATTGAAGTTCTTGAAATGCGAACCTCCGTCACTTATGATAACCCTCGGAATACCAAAGCGAGAAAAGATGTTGGATTGAACAAATTTACAAACAACTGAATGGTCGTTTGTGCGTGTTGCAATAGCTTCAATCCACTTCGAGACGTAATCCACCGCTACCAAAATATATAGAAAGCCATTCGAATTCGGGAAGGGACCCATAAAGTCTATACCCCAAACATCGAATATTTCCACAACCAAGATTGGTTGTAATGGCATCTCATCCCTCTTCGATATGCTTCCCATCTTTTGACAATTTATACAATTTCTAGCGAACTCACATGCATCCTTAAAGATTGTTGGCCAATAAAACCCACATGAGAGAACTCGGTAGCCCGTTTTATGCCCACTAAAGTGACCTCCACATGCGGATGAATGAGCATGGGTCAGAATTTCCAACACTTCCATTTCGGGCACACACCTCCTAATCACTTGATCCGGTCCAATCTTGAAAAGATCCGGTTCATCCCAAATGTATTGCTTTACTTGGACCATAAATTGTTGTCGTCGCTTCTTGGTCCAATGACTTGGGATGGCACCCGTGGCTAAGTAATTTACGTAATGAGCATACCACGGTGCAACAAAGGTGGAAACGGCTAAGAGTTGCTCGTCGGGAAAACTTTCATTTATTTCACTTACATCATTAATTCCTTCCACCGGAATCCGAGACAAGTGATCCGCCACTACGTTCTCACTTCCCTTTTTGTCTCGAATTTCCAAATCAAACTCTTGCAACAACAATACCCACCGAATTAAACGGGGCTTCGCATCCTTCTTCTCCATCAAATATCGGACTGCACTATGATCCGAATAAACCACCACCTTGCTACCCCAAATATAAGCACGAAACTTATCCAAAGCATACACCACCGCTAATAACTCCTTTTCGGTTGTGGTGTAATTGAGTTGCGCTTCGGATAAAGTCTTGCTCGCATAGTAAATCACCACCGGCTTTTTATCAACCCGTTGACCCAAAACTGCACCAATAGTAGTGTCGCTTGCGTCACGCATTATCTCGAACGGCTTTGACCAATCCGGTGGTTGCAAAATAGGAGCTTTGACCAAGTGTTCCTTCAAAACAGTGAAAGCTTGCATACACTCATTAGTAAAATCAAATGGGACATCTTTTAATAGAACATAACCATGAAGATCAATCAAGAGTACAAATAGAAGTAAATGACTAAATAACTATACAACAAAAAACAAAGATACAAATCATATCTTAGATTGATTAAATGTTTATTTACAATATAAAACAATAACTCAACACAATCAGTATACAACAACAATTGTCACACCCCCAGAAATACCCCAAGCGGAAACCCCCGCGAGGCGTGTGACGTACCAGGATCTAGCCAC
The DNA here is from genome assembly GCA_030545235.1 of Helianthus tuberosus. NCBI lineage: Eukaryota > Viridiplantae > Streptophyta > Magnoliopsida > Asterales > Asteraceae > Helianthus > Helianthus tuberosus. The sequence goes on from CM060443.1 coordinate 72,118,824, forward strand.
CAATCACATTGAACTCACACATGAATTTAAATGAAACTTTCATTCATTAATATAAAGTGTTACAAAAACAGTAATTACAATTCATCGTATTCAGCGGAAGAATAAATCGATAGTTAAGTGTTTCATAAACCATATGTATGATAACCATTAGACTCGTCTCACGATTCCATGTATCTCGACCCATGACCACTCCAGCATCCCAGACAGCAAGTTCCACATCCACATATACCTAGAACCTGCGAGCATGCACACACGTGTATCAGACAACGCTGGTGAGTTCATAGTTTTACGAAAACGTTAGTTACCAAGTGTTTTAATTCCGTTCATTGATTACAATGTTGATAATACCCCGAATATAAGACGGCTCCAGATTTATTTTGCCCGTTCCCCAAAGCTCCTATCAAAGCATTGGGCATGATTGAGTCATTAGTTCACACACGTCCTCTCAGGTACGGGTTGAGGGTGCCAAACCTAGATAGCGCTAACAACTAATACTCCGTTACCTCTCAGGTAACAAACCAGATGGGACTTAAGGGTGATAGGATGAGTGTATTATCCAACATTCCCGATTTTACCCACAAACGTATTCCTCTCAGGAATACCCAAATTGATTTACCCACAACTTATCCCTCTCAGGGATACCCAATAACTGTCCCAACCACCGGGACGCATGCTCAAGAGGAATGAACTCACCTTGGTTTTGCTCGGAAAGGTTAGTTACTTGTTTACAGTTGGGCAACCAAATCCTAATATGGTTACGAATAACAGTCAGTTTCGTATACACATAAATCACCTATTTTCCGTACACATTGCACAAGTAGCGAGCAAGTAAGGCACATATCATCACCCAAGTTACAGCAAGTATTCAAGCCATAAGTATACTTACGTTACAAGTTCGTATTTCACAATGATTCATATCAAGCAGTTTGGTTTTCATTCAAGCAAGCATGCATGTTCACGCACTCGTGACCACTTAATAGTCAGTACATTGATCATTCAAGTGTGCGACTACGTTCCTGGTTTGCGGTTTACTGAGAAACCGGACACAACCATGAAGTGTACGGTTCGTAGATTACTCGGCCCTTTATGATCCAAAGGGAATGTGCGGCCCATTAGAGTAGGGCGACCCACACCGAGTGTGCAGCTACTGGCTTGCACGGCCCAACAATCATAATGGCCCAACTACAATGTGAAACTCAAGATAGTGTGCGACAACAGTAAAATGTGCGGCCATAGTTTCAAAGTCATGTAAATTTACTCAGTTATAATTTACCCAATACCTAAACATGTGTTCATAGTTTCTCTTTTTCATATAGTTATGCACATTAACAGTTAATCATGGCCCCTCTAACTTCTGGTTCGGCCAGTAAGCAACATGTATTTCAACATTGGTTTGACTTATATTGTATTATGATTTAATAAATATCCTAGAGCACATGATATCTAGATTCTGCTTTTTACTAATCATGTAGTCATCACATAGATACCTTCAACTCTTACCCTAACATGCAAAGCCTAGCTATAAGACACGTTTCACATGGATCCACTTTCATTGATGCACCTAAGGACACCATTGATGACTCACTATTGAAACTCCAATTACTCTAACCGATCGGCTAATACATAACATGCACCTCATATTCATTTAACACTTTTTATCATGCATTCATATATTCAAGCAATAATGAGTTACCATTTAGCAATTTCATGCATACATAATCCACAAACTGGGTTTTCGTGTAAGGATCTAGACCTCTTTATGATCAAGGTAACAAGCATTTATATAATACTCTAAATCAAATCATAATACAGCCGATTACACACACAATACTCGAACCCATTCATCATCGCATAACATCTTTCACATATTAAACATATTAATCACCCATGATAGTTGTTTCGACATGTCAACAGTTTAATTATGCCTGCTACGATTCACAAACATTACCCTAATTCATGCTTCAACTATTCACAACACATATATTCAATAGTATGTATACGCATAACATGAAACCACCTAAAATAATAAACTCACATACCGATCAATGCAAGGACACGAGAGGTGATGCTTCGAAAATACAAGAGCTTCAATGGGGGGGGTCTTCTACTGCCGCACGCACACTTGGGAGGAGGGTAGGGTTTTGTTTTGTAATTGTGTTATGAAAAAAATAATACGTACAAAATATAATAGAGGTTTGGGGCGGTCGGGCCTCTCTTGGCCGAGCTGGGCTTTACTTGGGCCGTAGGCCCTTTTGGCGACGAAAAACCCATACCTCGTCGAGTATGGTTGACGACGAAACTTATATTTCGCCGAACAGTAGTTGTGACGAAGATATACTTCGACGAGAAGAGTTTCGTCGCAGGGGAGTTGTCGAGGACATGAACTATAAACTATTCCTAAGTAAATTTCATTAGCAATCACACATAACACAACCTCAATCATACATCAAACTATGCACATTATGAAAACACATTGTGAAACAAGTAACATGTCGAGGAAAGGCCTTGAAAACTCGGGTTGTCACATCATCCCCAACTTGATAGAAATTTCGTCCCGAAATTTGACAAGTAATCCAAAGCGGGAAGGTGTTAAATCAGGATGACTGTGGATTTTCCGCAGGTATCACATCATCCCCAACTTGAAAGGGAATTTCGTCCCGAAATTCGCCAATGACAACAAAAGTTGGTTCAACCAACTGAACAATTGAGGATATTAGAGCTTTATCAGATCTTTACGTTCTCACGTGAACTCCGGTCCACGTCTTGAGTTCTAACGAACTCTCACGATTGTCATACGACTATGCTAACGAACCTTGACTTCCTGGTCCATGCTTCGATAGACTCCTTGACCCCTGCAACTTGTCTAACAAAGGGATCACAAACGTTTCATCGGACAACCACTGCCTTATATTCGAGACTTAAATGACATTGTGCACGTTACCCAATTCGTCGGGTAACTCGAGTTTGAAGGCCATGCCCCTGATTCTTTCCAAAATTTTGAATGGCTCAACGTGACGTAAATTAAGCTTGCGACGCTTCCCAAGCATACCACACCCTCCCAGGGTGAGGCTTTCAATCATGACACGTCCGCCTGCAGCGAACTCCCAATGTTTCCTAAGCTTATCAGCTTTCCTGATGGTCACGCGTTGCCGCCAAACGACTTCTGATCTAAACAATCTTCCCAAGAGTTTCGAGTACAGGTTGTCACCCACCTTAGTCTATCAAGGAGATTGGCATTGTCATCCATGCAATGCCTCATCAGAGCTGTCTGAATACCCGAATGGTATCTGCTGTAGTAGGACTCATCCCAAGGTAAGTGTCTTTCCAATCTTTACTAAAGCCAATCACACACACATGCTCGCAGCATGTCTTCGAGTGTTAGGATGGTTCATGTACTTAGACCGTTTGTCCTAAGTAATGCTCATGTCTAGTCGTGAGCCAGGGGTGTTGTGTAATGCCTGTCATAAATCAAGTATAGATCAAAATCAGAGATAACAGGAGTTGGCGCCTCGTACCTAAAAAGCCGCCTCTCTCTGAGGAATATTCACAAGATGTGAAGACTCGTCAGCTTCCTTGATTGCAAGAGGTTGTACTGGTTGCATGAGACAATCACCGATCACCCAGGTGATACTGTTTCCAGTGACAAAATCCGTGGCAGTCTGTTCCAATTTCCAAATGGGTGTTTCTGATTACTGACACAAACCAGAAGGTTTCTGATGTTCCACCTTGGCTTTCGCATAAGTCAAACGTCGTTCACATGTTTCGCTGTGTAGGCCTTCAAGCCCAGTCGCCAGTACAAGATCCTTAGATCCTAATATATTCCATCAAAATCCAGATGACTAGAATGTCGAGGCTGGTGTGCTTCGCTCAACACAAGTTCCCTTGGATTGCTGTACAGTGGGATCCATATTCGTTCCATAAAGTAGCGAATATCGTCCGACTTGCCAAAAGTCACTTCTCCATGCCCCGCATGGACACCACCCGAAAATTATCTTCCTTCAGTGCTTCGGTTTGAGCAGGGCAAATATGATCAGGTAGGTTAGAGCTGATGGTGTGCTGCGAGGCTCGTATACGTCTTGTTTTCACAGCCGAAATCATTCAAAGGTTCCATCCAGCGATGTCATTACATATTTTAGCTATTTCGATACAACGGCACACAGGAGGCCCTTGTGATCGGTCTAAGTAGTGCATTTGGTACCGCCCAAGTAATGCCTCCAACTTAAATTCAAAGACCATGGTTTCCACCGCAGGTTGTGACTCGTGCAACTCTTCTTGTAAATCCACTACGTAAGCCATCACTTTCTCGTGTTGTATCGATGTGTAACTGGGACTCTGATTCGAACCCTTAAGGTATACCACTAGATCACCCGTACCCTCGGGTAAAGACGATGCTCAGTGCATTGTAGAGTTGAATTTCAGAAGCTGAAAAGACGTTCTCCTGTTTTGTCTCCCAAGAGTTCACAGCACCCTGCTGTGCGAGAGAGGTTAAAGCTGCGCAATCTTCGAAAATTCCGAGACGAATCTGCGATAGCATCTCGCGAAACCAAGAAATTGTTGTATCCCTGAAAGAATCTTTGGTGCCAATCGGTTTCTAACAGAATGGATCTCAGCGAGATCCACATGTATTCCACTTCGTTGATTTCATGGCCAAAAATGTACCTCTCGAAGTCAGAAGTCACATTTATCAAGACTTCGCGAGGTGTGGCTCCTCCGTCAGGAGCTCTAAATTAAGATACAAAGCCGCCCATGATGTTCCTTTCTCCTGAAAGTGATTCAGAACATCGACAATAAACACGGTCGGTTCATGTGATCCATAAAGCTGCTGGTGTGTTGGTTAACCCAAAGGTCATGGAATACAAAGTTGCAATGGCCGCATTGCGTCTAATATGCCGTTTTAAGAACATCCTCCCCTTGGACTTCCATCTGACGATAGGTCGTTCGTTCGCCAATCCTTGAATGGGAGCTTGACCCTCGCCGCTGGTCAACAGGTTGTCAATACATTGTCGAGGCAAACGGTTCTTGACTGTCACCTTGCTGAGTCCTGAATAATCAGTACACATACGAAAAGGCTTTAACTTCCCGAATATAACTGGGGCTCCCCAAAGCGAAAAAAACTATGTCCAACAAAACTCCTGTTCAGTAGTTCCTGTAGTTAATTAGATAGTTCTTGCAACCCTCCTGGTGCAAGACGGTATGAAGTACGAGTAATCAGGGCTACCTCTGGCGTGAGATCAAATCGAGACTCTGCCTAACAGTTGTGGAAGTAAACCTGAAAGTTCCTCAAGTTGCCCGCTGAGTGGATTCACGAACAATTAGTGGATCCTCGATCCTCTTTCCTTAGCCCAAACATTAGTAACGATTGCCAATATAGCAGGGTAATCCCTCCGTAGACTCTTCTGGGCTTTCATTGCTGAAATGAAGCTAACCTTTACACCAGGGTATATCTGCGTGATTTCTGGATAACCAATCCATACTAACTACCGCATTGCAACCATCAAGGATAGTAGAAGGAAGGTCGATGTCGAACACTTGTCCCACAAGGTCGAGTTTGCATCCCAACGAACATATGAGATTTCATTTGACTTACCATCAGCCGATTCCACATCAGGTTCGGTTTCAAGAAGCATCGGGGTCAAACAGAATAGAGACGAAGCGAATAGCTACCCATCCCAGCTACCATGTTGCTATTATGCCTGGCGTCGCCTATGCCAATCCTAAATGCCCTTCCACGAGCATCATTTCCAGTGTTGTTATTGTCGTCGTTCCTTTGGTTGTTGTCGTCTTGATTCTAACAACGGCCGATCCATGTCGTAGGCACCTCCATCTTCCATACTGTAGGCTATGATTACAAGTACCTTGATGTTGTCATGACTGTTGCCTCTAATGTCGTTGCTTGAAACGGAGCCCTACGATCTTTCACCATCAGGGTCCATCTTTTCACATTCCGAGTCGCGTCCTCAATGTGCTGGCAGTTACACATTCCACACCATAGTCAATTGTCATCGTTTATGTCCCGATTAACTCGTAAGAGTTGACTCCCATAAGTCGCTGACCCGGGTTAAAGATTCGATTAGAGTCAAATTGCTGATGTTCGTTGCTGGTAATCAGGGTCGTCAAAATACTGAAGTCGGTAAAGTACTACGCTCATCCTCTTGTCCATCGATCTAGCAAGTTGATTGAGTAATACACGGTATGTTGCGAGAGAGTTGCAGAAGTGATCACACTTCGGGATCTAAGGCGTCAATACGTTAAATTCCAGCAAGCGAAGAAAAGTGAGAATGGTATAGACCAATCATTCGACGCCGCGACATCCAACCCAGGGACGTTCGTACTAGCACCTAGCATTCTTCACAGTTCGCTAGGCGTTCAGATGGGTGTTCAGGTAACACTCGATAGCATCAAGATTCGAAAAGGTTCAGAGAAGAGTGATGAGATCACGTTCGAGTAGGAGACAATCACTGCTACGACTCCTATAGACAGTTGTGTTTCACATCGATCAAATAATGGAACGGAACCTCTTTTTCACTTGTTAAGCCTCACTGGGACTCGCATGCACCCCACATTATTATTATGTGTGCACCCACAATAATATTGCGATTTGCATGCTCATCTCAGTTCCTCCTAACTCATGTCAAATGGTTCCTCAAACTCGAATGCCAAACAGAGGTTATCAAAACGATAAGATTACAAGAATCTAAGGACTATGGCATACTATCAACGCATCATAAAGTAAGCAAGCAATCCATGCCATCATGCTATAGTGACGAGTGTGTGTTCGTATGCTACATCATAAACAAGTGTACACTAGCCATGTAATGTATACAACAGGTGAAAAAGACGAACCTTGCAATCTGGAGCTGAGTGTCATGGTCGTATTCTCGTTTTCAGAACTGTTCGGTTATAGTCTGGTTTTATAAAAACGTTTTTAAAACCAAGTTCACTATAACCAGTGGCTCTAATACCAAACTGTCACACCCCAAAAATACCCCAAGCGGAAACCCCCGTGAGGTGTGTGACGTACCAGGATCTAGCCACCAATCACATTGAACTCACACATGAATTTAAATGAAACTTTCATTCATTAATATAAAGTGTTACAAAAACAGTAATTACAAATCAACGTACTCAGCGGAAGCATAAATCGTTAGTTAAGTGTTTCATAAACCATATGTATGATAACCATTAGACTCGTCTCGCGATTTCATGTATCTCGACCCATGACCACTCCAGCATCCCAGACAGCAAGTTCCACATCCACATATACCTAGAACCTGCGAGCATGAACACACGTGTATCAGACAACGCTGGTGAGTTCATAGTTTTACGAAAACGTTAGTTACCAAGTGTTTTAATTCCGTTCATTGATTACAATGTTGATAATACCCCGAATACAAGACGGCTCCAGATTTATTTTGCCGGTTCCCCAATGCTCCTATCAAAGCATTAGGCATGAGTGAGTCATTAGTTCACACCCGTCCACTCAGGTACGGGGTGAGGGTGCCAAACCTAGATAGCGCTAACAACTAATACTCCGTTACCTCTCAGGTAACAAACCAGATGGGACTTAAGGGTGATAGGATGAGTGTATTATCCAACATTCCCGATTTTACCCACAAACGTATTCCTCTCAGGAATACCCAAATTGATTTACCCACAACCTATCCCTCTCAGGGATACCCAATGACTGTCCTAACCACCGGGACGCATACTCAAGAGGAATGAACTCACCTTGGTTTTGCTCGGAAAGGTTAGTTACTTGTTTACAGTTGGGCAACCAAATCCTAATATGGTTACGAATAACAGTCAGTTTCGTATACACATAAATCACCTATTTTCCGTACACATTGCACAAGTAGCGAGAAAGTAAGGCACATATCATCACCCAAGTTACAGCAAGTGTTCAAGCCATATGTATACTTACGTTACAAGTTCGTATTTCACAATGATTCATATCAAGCAGTTTGGTTTTCATTCAAACAAGCATGCATGTTCACGCACTCGTGACCACTTAATAGTCAGTACATTGATCATTCAAGTGCGCGACTACGTTCCTGGTTTGCGGTTTACTGAGCAACCGGACAAAACCATGAAGTGTACGGTTCGTAGATTACTCGGCCCTTTATGATCCGAAGGGAATGTGCGGCCCATTAGAGTGGGGCGACCCACACCGAGTGTGCAGCTACTGGCTTGCACGGCCCAACAATCATAATGGCCCAACTACAATGTGAAACTCAAGATAGTGTGCGACAACAGTAAAATGTGCGGCCATAGTTTCAAAGTCATGTAAATTTACTCAGTTATAATTTACCCAATACCTAAACATGTGTTCATAGTTTCTCTTTTTCATATAGTTATGCACATTAACAGATAATCATGGCCCCTCTAACTTCTGGTTCGGCCAGTAAGCAACATGTATTTCAACATTGGTTTGACTTATATTGTATTATGATTTAATAAATATCCTAGAGCACATGATATCTAGATTCTGCTTTTTACTAATCATGTAGTCATCACATAGATACCTTCAACTCTTACCCTAACATGCAAAGCCTAGCTATAAGACACGTTTCACATGGATCCACTTTCATTGATGCACCCAAGGACACCATTGATGACTCACTATTGAAACTCCAATTACTCTAACCGATCGGCTAATACATAACATGCACCTCATATTCATTTAACACTTTTTATCATGCATTCATATATTCAAGCAATAATGAGTTACCATTTAGCAATTTCATGCATACATAATCCACAAACTGGGTTTTCGTGTAAGGATCTAGACCTCTTTATGATCAAGGTTAACAAGCATTTATATAATGCTCTAAATCAAATCATAATACAGCCGATTACACACACAATACTCGAACCCATTCATCATCGCATAACATCTTAGGAAAAATATCCAAGCCGTGTACGATAAAAAAGCATATAACAAAGAAAAACACGAGGATATGAAATTTCTCGCCATGAACGTCGATCACCTTAGCGGCCCATAATTGGAATTGACGTTGAAGATGAAACGAGAAATCTTAAAGAAATATGATATGGGCGAATCTTGAAGTATTATATCTTTCTTTTAATTTTATGTGCCTTTTTTTATTTTATGTAGTTTTTCTTAATTTTATTTGCAGATTTTTAAAAATTATATTTAGTATTATGTTTTAGTTATAAGAAATTTTAAATAGTTTAAAAAAACTAATAAATGACACATGGCTGGCCACGTCAATCCACACCCAGGCGGCAATCCCGTCATGTGACCCCACCAGCTGCCACTTGTCGCTCAATGCCCCAACCCAACCCCCACTCCTCGCAGTCTTACAATTGATATTACCCCACGAAACCTTCCTACAATATCTTCTTAATTAAAATTATACTAATGTATGTTTTGTCGCCTCTTTATTTGACCTAATAAACACAATGCAATAGTTCTTAAAACCGGTTACCAAATAGGAATCTTTATTTTTTATAACTAAAATGAAATAGCTATTTTACATTATTAGTAAATTGTTCCCCGCTAAGAAACCGTCAGTCAACAGGGGCATAACTGTTTTTTTAGAAGATCCTGACCGTAATAAATCAGGCGGTTATCTTCAAGATTGAATCTCATCCGTTCAAACCCAAAAAAGTTGGCAGTTTTTTTTTCAACGCCAGTTTGCCAGTTACCTGATTATTAGGAGTTCAAGAATGTGGGTACACTCCCTCAACCGTCCCCCTAAAATTATCGATATAAACTCCCCTTCCACCTTCAAAATCAATCATTGTATCACCTATACCTATCCTCCTGTTTCTTCTTCATCGTCTACCACAGTCGTCCTAATTTCTCTCCAGAACATATGATTATCGAGCTTTTAGCAGGGTAATATCCGGACGGCTCGTGGCGGAAATTGATGTTTCTACCATTGAAGCAACCGTGATTCACCCTGCTCACAATCTTCACCGATGAGGTAGGAAGGCGATTAATTGGGCGTTAAAGACGACTACGCCATAAAAAAATGGGAGCCTTCGATTATCTCCACTCTTGTGTCCACAATCTTCTCGGATGAAGTATTTAAATTAATGGATTTCTTTACAGCCATAGAAGCTTTCTCACATAATCAGGTACAAAATTATGTTTTTTTTCTAGGAGATTATTTTAATTTTGTATGATTGTTCTCAAATGTCATTTTTTGTGATCAGGTCAGATGACCAATTTTTTAAACACCCTTTTTGTAAACGAGTCAGAATTGTATCAGAAAGTGGCTGCCTACAAGGTGTTTGATCAATTGCTTCCCATTTTATATGTATTATTTCATATATTGTGTTTTTAAGTTGAAGTTGATTTTGTGTTTATTTCAGATTCAGGGTCTAAGTTGCCTCTTAAACAGGTCAGAAGTGTTTCAGAAAGTGGCTGCCTACCAGCTGTTTGATCAATTGCTTCTCATTTTGTATGTATGATTTCATATATTGTGTTTTGAAGTTGAAGTTGATTTTGTGTTTATTTCAGATTCAGGGTCTAAGTTGCCTCTTAAACAGGTCAGAAGTGTTTCAGAAAGTGGCTGCCTACCATTTGCCCAGCTAAACCCTTCTGGTAATTTTTCATCATCTTGGTTTATCAGACATGCTTTATTACCATCTGAAACATATTTGTCCCAACTGAATCCTTTTGTTGACTTTTTGTCATCTTGATTCACCATACAAGCTCTCTTTGATGAATCTTCAATTGTCTTCCTAGCATGTGCAGGTTCTTGTTGTTGTTGAACAAATTTTGAGCTCCACTTGTTTCGCGATTTGTGCACTCTCTCTTGAAGTGTCCTTTTTCCCTGCAACGAAAACAAGTAACTTTAGATTTATCAAAACCTAAAGTAGAAACATTTGCATCACGGAAATCATCTCTTCCCGTAATTTGTTTAAACTTTTCGGCTCTTCTCAAAACACTCGCCAAACACCACTTTATATCCATCAACTCCATTTCCTCAGCATCTATCTGATCGTAATCCTCTTTTGTCAGCATTGGATTCCCGATCCGGCCTGCAACCAAACTCTCATATGATTCTAACACAGTCACCAACAGAGACATGTGACCTTTTGCAACCTCCTCTGTGTAATTTTAACCATTTTCAAGATCTAATACCATGTTGCATTGTAGCTTCTTTCCATTCTTGGTTGTTGAAAAGTTTGGATCATATGATGGATATGAAGAAAATTCTGTTTTGCTGTTTGATCCTTTAGATGACCCTCCTGATGAACTTTTAGCATTGAATGCAGTTTCAACCTTTGGTGACATGTTGGTCTTGTCACTGATACCTCCTTTGTAATACAGACCGATATCTTGTTCACCATCAAAATCCTTCATTCTTGAGATCTTCCTCTGTTCCATCTCTTGAGCTTCAAGCTTTTCAATGAACTTGTTCAGTGTCAGATTGCTAAAATCTTTCTTATTTCTTAACATCATGAGATATGTGCCCCAAGTTTCATGTGGCAAAGCATCAGCCAACTTTTCTATCAACTCTTCATTATCTTTATTGATGCTCACTCTCTTCATTTGGACTAACAAATTGCAATATCTTTCGATGATCTGCTTGGTGCTCTCAGTTCTCAAACCACGAAATAGATCAAATTCCTTTTTCTAAAGTGACTTTTTGTTCTTAATCATCTCTTTACTACCAACAAACTTTGATTTTAATGCTTTCCAGATAGAATATGCACTTCCATTGTGTTGCAATAAAACCAAGATATCTTCTTTAACTGCTTGATGCAATAGACTAATCATCATCTTTTCATTTTTGTATTTCTTTCTATCATCAACACTTAGATCTTTAATAGCAATCTCCTCTTCGTCATCATTCGTCGGTCTAACATATTTCGTCTCAACACATTCCCAACCATCCAAATAATTTGCTTGAACCCAATTCTCAAATCGTTCCTCCCATCCTTTATACTCCTCGATATTCATGAGTTTAGGCGGTTTTTGCATAGTGCCCGTTTCATTTTCCATGTTCAAGTTCTGAGTAACAGATGCAGGAGTAGTCGGGGTGGTAGCAAATGCGTTATAAAATTCCTCTTCCATGCTTTGGTAACAAGAATACACAAATCAGACACTTTCAAACGAAATTATCCTTCAAACGAAATACCTTTTGGAACAAAATTACCCTGTTCACACGAAATACCAATCCTGTGCGAAATCACTAATTTCGTGCGAAATAACACCCTTTCAAACGAAATATGTAATTTCGTGTGGACCTCTCAAGCGAAATAACACTTTGATGCGAAATAACTAATTTCGTGTGAACCTCACAAACGAAATTACAATCTGGTGGGAACCTCTCAAGCGAAATTACAATCTGGTGCGAAATAAGGACCTAATTTCGTGCGAAATTATGCTGATGTCATCATCTCGAGCTGTTTTTTTTTAAATTGACCAAGTTTTAAGCCGTTTTAAGAACTAAAACTTTCTAGGGTTTGTTAAAACACTATTGCGCACATAATGTGAGAAATTCAAACCATTTTAACCGTGAAAAGTTGTTAATTTTGAAAAAGAAGGTGCAGAAATCAGAAATTGCAGCTGAATTGATATGAACTCTTCCTCCTGAGCTCTGATACCACTTGTAGGATCGTTTTCTGACCCAAACGAGTCAATCAGAAGAGTTTTTCTCAATACGAAAGGCGGAAACAAACGTATCAAGTTCAATTCAGCTAGATATACACTTTAAACTGTCTTTAGATTGATTTGACAAAGTTTTACAGCGAGTTGACACTTCGGCAGCACTTCGGCTCTCAAACCGGAACAGTAATTTCGTGTCAAATGACACAAACCAGACACCTATATATAGGCTAGGTAATTTCGCATGAACCTGTTCAAGCGAAATTACGTTTCACACGAAATAGTAATTTCGTGCGAAATTACCTACAATCCTATTTTTGACATTTTTCTCATAATACGTGCCCTGATCTATCTAATACAATACAAGACTCGATACAAGACGAAGTCGTAAGACGCATGCACCAACAAGTATTAATAAAACTTTGGTTTGCACCAGAGTCAAATAATACCTTAGCAAAAACATCATTAACTAAAAACGTACTAGCTATGACGTCTGGAATCATCTTGGCTTCATCTGCAGTCAGAACAAATGCTCTAGCATTTTTAGTGTTCTTGTTGTTCGCAGCTGGAGCTAGTTTTGGACAGTTTGGCCTAATATGACCTTTTTCTCCACAGTTGTAGCATAGTCCATTACTGGATTTCTTCCTGCAATCTTCTTCCTTGTGTCCTGGAATCTTGCAATAATTGCAAAGAGTGGAACATTTTCCCGAATGCTTTTTCTTGCAGACCTTGCAGAATGGTGCAGAGGTAGAACCCATATTCCTACGATTGTATTTCCCAGAACGGAATTCTTGAGTAAGCCTTTGGGTTAGGTTTCTCCTCTGTTCTTCTTCTCTAGTACGGATTAATTCATTTGTCAAGGTATTTGCTAGCTCGATCCTTTGTTGTTGGATGAAACTGAATGTGTCGATTTTCGTTCCAATTTCTTCCAACTGGTCGGTGTACAACCCTTTACCCGAGGCCGAGCTAGGGGCCGAACTTGAGGCCGAACCCGATGCCGAACCCAATCTCTCTTTTTGAACCCGCTTTTTTGACATGTCTCTACCTGATAGGCGAGGAGAATCATCAAAATCATCCAAATTTAGATCAAGCTCTTGATCACGAGCATCGGACTGAGCTTAGGACGAGGGTGTTCGTGCTCTTTTGGATGAAGTTGATTCGCTAGCAGTAGGAACTCTCTCCCATTTAGAAACCTACCTACATACATCCCAACAATACATGTACTTAAACTCGTGCTTCTTGTTTTCTTTGTATGCTATAATGGCGTTCTTGATAAAGTTCGCCTCCGTTTCACCGCTTCTTGGCGAGTTCCTCGCCTTATGGAAAAATCCGTTGAATGCGGTGACTTGTGTATTTATGTCACCCACTTGTACAAGAGGCTATCATTTTCACGATACACCTCCTCACTTTTCATTTGCGTATGAAAGGATCTCTTAATGGAATCCCAAAAATCTTTGCGGTGTCGTGATTTCCCTATTCCCAAAAAAATAGGCGTTATAAAAAAATTATATTAAAACTAAAACAATAATATTGCTATATAAAAAATACCTAGAATCGGATCTTGCGATTCATTGATATAACATTTTGCCAACACGGTTTCTTCTTGAGACGTCCACTTATTAGTGTTCGTTGAGCGGGCGCTAGTGCTTTCTGCTCATCCGTTTTTTTATGACTTCTTTTTTTGGCCGGTTTGGATGACGAACTACTAATGTCTTGCGGTTGTGTTTCAGGTACGGAATCGGGTTGGGAATGGTTAACGACAGGAATATATGATTCGTCGTATGGAAAGTTCGTGTAAACACGGTTTCCTATAAACGATGTGATTCCCGCTAGATCGGAAACCGGTGAGTAGATTAAAGGGGGCGGTTTGTTGGTTGACGGTTTTGTGGTGGGCTAGGGTTTGGGGTTTCTTGGTATCCAAAGGGGTTGTTCGGGTCGTATCCAAGGTTATAAGGATGCATTGTAGAGGATGTGGGTTAAATTTATAAAAAATATAGAGATAGAAGAAGTAGAGATGTAGAGAAGTGATAAAAATTGTAAAAAAATGGGTAGTATTTATAGGGTATAAAAATATTTTTTTAATTAACTAGCCATTAGGCTAACGGCTACCCCCAACGGTCAGATTTCCACGGCCAATCCCAGCTAGCCAGCTCACCCCGCCCCCGCCCAACGCCGGGCTTTAAAGCGACGCTGGCTGGGCAACGCCAAACCAACGCTGGCACGGAGTGGGTTAGCCAGCGTTGCCTGGCTTCCCCCGCCCCAACCAATGCCCCCACTCCCCGCACTCTAATATAGATATAAGTATGGGTTTTATAATTTAGCATGCAAACTTTAAAAATTTATATTTATATATCCTACATTTCACATGGAGGGGAATAGTGCCAGGCAGCTGCTTGGCACTTCCCCATTGGTCTAGCTAATTTATGATTTTACCACGTTTAAATTTACAGTTTTGTCATTGGTTTTGTTTATACTTCTCCTAGCCAAATTATGATTTTGCACTCAGCTCAAATTTATAGTTTTGCCATTGTTATTTTCCATGTCAAATTACGATTTTGCCCCCAGTGTAAAATTCGTTTTAGTGTTTTTTTGACAAAACTATGTTATTGTTTTGTTTTAATTGGTTGGCTCGATGTAAACTTTATTTGTGTCGAGCGGTAATTTTTTCATCATTTTAGTTTTTTAAGCAAAAGTAAGGTAGTGTTTCGTTTTAATTGGTAGACTCGGTGTAATTTTTTTGAGATCGTGATATAAGTAATATGTATAAGTAACCGAAACACAGATGTACATGTTATGAGAGAGAAATATTCGGTTTAGTGTCCTGCAACGCGGGCGGGGCAAAAATTAGTAAATTACAAAACAAAATTAGGGGCTGTTTGGCAACTTCTGAATGGTTAAGTGCTGAACCAATAAGAGGTCTGAACCATTAAGTGTTGAATCAGTAAGATGTCTGAACCATTAAGAGCCACTATAATGCGTAACCGTTCAGATGCAAATGTCTGACCAATTTAGATTATATGTTTTAACCATTTAGACTCAATATAATTCTTAAGCATTAGGAGGCAAATGTCTGAACCAATCAGATATCTGCTTGCGAAATAAATAGTCCAAACTAGTAAGATGTCTGAACCGCTAAGAGCCCAACCAAACAGTCCGGTAATGGAAAAAAAATAGGGGAATTGGCCTGTAATAATCCTACCTAGACCTTATTGGGCATTAATAATCCCACCTCAGAAAATTCCCCCCACCAGTCTCACCTTTCACATATTTTTCCTACAATGGTCCCCCGTTAAAAAACTTAACGGAGTTAAGCTTTTTTCCAAATTACAAACAGATTTTTTAGGGCTTTTGATCAGAACAATGATACGAGTCCATTGATGTAAAACTTACTTCGAAACGGTGCTCCAAGTGACTTGATTATGGTTAATTGGAAATTTAAACACCCAAATTGAAGCGCTGTTTTCATCGTTTGGATCACCTTTACGAGGCAAGTTTTACATCAATGGACTCGTATCGTCGTTCTAATCAAAAGCCTTAAAAAATCTGTTTGTAATTTGGAAAAAATGTTAACTCTGTTAGGTTTTTTAACGGGGGACCGTTGTAGGAAAAATAAGTGAAAGGTGGGACTGGTGAGGGAAATATTCTGAGATGGGATTATTAAGGGGAATTCTATTCCCACGCCTTCTTATCTATCTGCACACATTGCCTTTTTCAATACGCATCGTATAGGCCTATACGGGTCGTATTGCTTTAGTTTTTTTTTTTTACAAACTTTTTGTATACATTTAATCATAGTTTTAATAAAAGAATTCTTTTATTTTTTAAACAAAAAAACATTTTTTAAAATTTATCATGTCGTATAGGTTTGGTACATGTTTATTATACTATACTATCTATGTTATAACCGTATTATATACTACACTTTTTTACATATTTTTGTAAACATTTAATCATAGTTTTAACAAAGTTAAATAAAAGAATTCTTTTATTTTTTAAACAGAAAACATTTTTAAAAATTTATCATGCGTATAGGTTTGGTACATGTTTATTATACTATACTATCTATGTTATAACCGTATTATATACTACACTTTTTTTTAATTTCTAGTTACAAGTAAAACATTTAATAAAACTAAGATATAAAACATTTTTTATACTTTATAAAACAGAAAAAAACATGAATTTTGAAGTTTTTATACCTCATCTATCTATACTGTACTACATTATAAATGGTATTCTTAAAAAAATTAAGGAAGTTTTTATTTAAAAAAAAATAAATATTTTTTAGAAAACTTTGTTAAAACCATAAACAATGGTGTAAAAAAATTTGTAAAAAAAACCTTAACCAATACGACCCGTATATGTCACACCCTGACTTTTGCGAAAGCGTATGATGTGTGACTTGCTCAATACCATTACATTCAATTATATAACAAACAACTATATGATTAAAAACAAGATGTTCATCCATTAATAAGTTTTAAAACAACGCAAACACAAGTTGTTTGATACCAACAAACATACTACATGTTCAACTTACAAACCATTCGAATACCAAGTTCCAAAAAGGACTTTTAACAAAAGACATTAAAACCCAAGGCTTTGATTCATATATCTTATCAAAGATAAGATATACCATTCAAACCCTTTCAAAACAGGATGACATCAATTCTTGAATTTATTTCTTGAAACTTTCAATGCCCGCCAGATCCATACTAGTTTCCTGAAATACATGTAATTTGAAAACATCAACAAAAGCTGAGCGAGTTCATGTGTTTTGTATGTGAGCTCGTAATGACTTGTAAACATTAGAGAGAATTCCTTTGATAACCGGTATGTAAGCGTCTATGAACAGATCATTAATGTTTTGCAAGGACATTAATATGTGTGGTATGTAGGAAGTACTCAAACCTAGCGAATTTCCTCCGGTCCATCCGGCGGGAACGACATAGTCACCACATGCGGCCACACAAGGACCCATGGGTGGGGTTCGCTACACCCAGATAGATCTACCACTCATGCCTCTCGGTCTTAAACTAGATTAATGGCACTTAGGAGAGATACTACATCATCCACGTGATCTAACAGTTCATTCCTTAGCTAAACCATACCATTGAAACATTTGAACTTTTGAAACATGTATCTCACCCCCGTAAGTTATAAAACCGAAAACAGTTAAAAGAAAAGGGGGACATGAACTCACTGATTTGCGTCCTGACTCCTGTAACTCAAAGATCTCTTCTTGATGACGTACCACTACCTACACACGTGCTAAGTCTTATTAGACGCTTAGGTCGTGTAACGACTCTTAGTCTTAGTTGTTTATCAAGACTTATTTTGGAATTCTTGGTATACTTTGAGTTACATCTTTGATGTTCATTATATAATTCCCTTAAGTATATAATTATTAGTTAAAATAATATTTTAACTTAAATTATATTTATCTAATTATTTGGAATATTGTTAAAATAATATATCTTTAACTTAGTTTATAATGGATTTCCACATATGTATTTTTATACTTGTGTATTTTGCCAAGTATTGATGGTGTATTCCGATGTGTATTAATACGTATGAGGATACGTATTTTCTTGTATTTATTAAGCATTTCATACTTAATTTTGTATTTAAATTTTCCGGAATATTTTTTTAGACAACTAAAAATCACCAAACTTATATTCTCAAAATATATATATATTTTAAGAGAATTTTTATAGAAAAATATATATAAATCTTTCTTGGCAAGAATAAATATACCTTCATATATATCTCAAAAAAATAATATATATTTTTAAGATTAACTTTGGAAAATATATATATTTCTATCTTTCACCCAAAATAATATATTTTTAACTTGTTTAAGAAAATATATATATTTTTCTCCACTAAAAAATAATATATCTTCAAATTGTTTTAAGAAAATATATATTTTTCTCCACTCAAAATAATATATTTTCTATTTGACAAAATATGATATATTTTGTAATATTTGTAAAACTCCATATTTTCCGTTTCTTTGGTTTCCAAAATACCGTTTGTCATACTTGTCGAGTTACGAATTTCTTTCCGGAAATATATATATATATATATATATATATATATATATATCTATCTATATCTATACTACTTTAATAAGCATATATGAAGGACAAGATGGTAATTCAACAAGGTGTTGAAAAAACACTTAATGCACAATGTACAAGTCTTAAGGCACAAGAAAACACAAACAAATTACCCTTTACCCGGATCATCTTCAACCGTCCATGTTTTTCACCTTTTCACACGGATCACGATCTGGACCGTTGATATTCACTTCACACGGATCGCCCAATCCATTTCCTCCTCTCTCACAACTCACATCTCAAACTTCATCAGACTTTCTCCTCTCTTTCTCTCTCTTTCTCTCAGATCTAGATCTTGAGCAAACATCAATGAAATTGAAAACATGCAGTGATGAACACTGATTTGAAGAAACCCTAACTGAAGGTTTCTTCCGGTCATCTCTGCTATGGTTTCTTCCGGTCATCTCTGCTGTGGTTTCTTCCGATCTGAAGGGGAAGACAGTGTTCGTCATCAAGAACACCAAAATAGCTAAGTTTTCTTTATATATACATCAGTTTTCTTTAATAAGATAAAGAACACCAAAATAGCTAAGTTTTTATTTGTGGTGATTTCAGATTTATGAAGTTGGAGGTGGATCTGGAACTTGTGTAGAGATGAGGTAATCACTATATGATAGCTGATTTGAACTGTATTTTGTTGTTTTTTGGTAAATTAATGATTGTTTTATAATATGTATAAATGTTCAAAGTTGCTGGTATAAAGTAATTAATCGATTGCTTAGTTGATTTTTGTGTCGACCCATGTTTTAAATTTTGAATTTAAATGTTTTTGATTGAAGGGTTTTGGTTCGATTCATAGTAAGAAAAGGTGTTGGAGGGTAACCAGCCAGAGCCGGTTTTGATGTTTATAACTGGCCTTATAGGATGTTCTTGGCTTTTAAAATCGATAAACAAATCGAAGCTATTAGGATGTTCTGTTTGATTCTGTCCAAGCAGTTGATTTCAAAACATAAGTATGATGTTTTTTCCCTAATTTTATCCCCAAATTTGTTTTGCTGGCTATTCTTTCACTTCTGTTGATTGTTGATGGTAAAAAGAAAAAAAGTGATAAGTTAATCTCTTAGCTGTTAATTGATCATGCCCGTTCATACTTGATCTATTTCTATTATGTTGGTTTATATTTACTACCTTTTAGAGTTTTTCACCAAATCTCGATCTAGCCACTGTGGATTTCATATCTTGTAGAGTAATTCGACAGTGAGCTTGTTCTTAAAGAGGTGATTATTTGTTTTACGTAATGCTTTTGGATTTCTTGATTTCTACAATCGCTGGATGCTATTGATACGTACAGTAGGCAACAGGTACAGATCGTCTTCTTCAT
The DNA here is from genome assembly GCA_030545235.1 of Helianthus tuberosus. NCBI lineage: Eukaryota > Viridiplantae > Streptophyta > Magnoliopsida > Asterales > Asteraceae > Helianthus > Helianthus tuberosus. The sequence continues at coordinate 72,138,853 of CM060443.1, forward strand.
TCCATTGCTAGAATCAGTAGATCCAGTTTCATTAGGTAAAACTTAAGTGATTTTGAGAACTTTAAGGACAATATTGTGATGCCTTTGATTGAAATTTTAGATGGTTCGTGCAGCAATATGAAGGTTGACGCTACGTATCTGTTGGCTATGTTGGGTGATAGTGGCAATACGTTTCCATGACCTGAACAACATTCTTGGTTCGGGTATGATTAACGATCTATATGTAGTTTGTATATGTTTTTCATCTTAACACCGATCTTGACAAATTGTTGAAAAACCTATCTAGGTCAAAATTGTAAACTTAGTTCTGCTTCAACTGAGATTATGAAGAAACATTATGATTACGATTTTTAATCAGCAATTTGTGAAGTTGCTCCATTTTTTTCTTTCAGCAAGAAAGAAAAAACAAAACTTTATTTTAGTTACGTTTATATTTCTTGAGATCTTTCTTTACTAGAATTATTCGTTTTGAACATATATATTTAGCCAGTGATCTAGAGTATGGTTTGAAATCATGAGATATTTTTGTGATTGTGTTTGATATTTGTAGGGTTTGGGAGCAGGGGAAGATGTTTACACTAAATAAAGAGATTTATCAGAAGGTAACCCTGCTCCTTTTTTATTTAAAATTATGAGATAGTGTGTAGATAACTAGATGAGTTTTTGTTGTTTAAAGTTGCAATAATTTGATGGTCACGTGTTTGAGTGTTAGCAAATTCTAATTGTGATGAAATATATCTATATTTTGTAAAAAATAATGATACATTTTAATATTTTATTAATAAGGGATTAAAGATTTAAAGCTTACTCTTTTTATTCGTTTCGTTGAAGGGTCGTTTCAGTGCCAGTAGATCTGGCTACCCAGAGCAATTTTCACCAGCTTTTTCTCATTCTCTAGCGAAATCGAGCACTTCCAGATCTGTTGGTTAGTTGATTTCTTAACAAGTGTGTGATTAACTGTTATGAAGAGATCATTTTTTTCATGCTTTCTTCTGTTACCTCAAATGCAGACCTTTATTTAAGTTTTTCTGATTCTTTATGTTATTGCAATCTAGCTAAGTAATCAGATTACATTCTTGAAGTTACAACTAAAATGATAAGACATAAGATGGATTGTAAGTTTAATTGATGATTATGAGACTAATTATATAGTAATTGTAATCATCAGTGCTACTAAGCTCAGCGGTTTCAAATAACAAGCGCAGAGGCAATGTTGACATCCTGAAGTGGTTGGGTCTTTTAATTTTGATAAGTTCTGTTCACCTATCCTTTTTTATGTTTGCAAAAGCTTTTATGGTCGTACTTTTTTCCAAAGTTGAAATTGTGCTTTCTAATGCTTTATCTTATGCTTCAGTTAGATACTATCATAAGTACACATTTTATAATCTTATTTATTCCACTAATGATTTAAAAATGTTGGCAACTCAACCCAATCCATTTTGACTTTGACCCGATCTCATTTTACTGATTACCCAATCTGCTCATATTGCTACCTCTACCTTTTCTTTTTCATCTTAGGTGTAATTGACTTCTGGGATTGCTTAATTATCATGTCAATGTAGTTGTTAGTTGTAAATGATTTTGAATATAAGGATGATGAACCGTAAACTAGAAAAACAAAAGAATTACCTTTTCAAGCATATTAAATTCACTTTTTGTTGTGACTATGAGTACATGACCAATTGCGTGCGAACCTGCGGGACCAAGTAAAAGACTTCAATTTGTTCTCGAGACCTATTTAATGGTCAATCTTTTTGAAATGTTTCTCTTATAGTCAAGTATGCAAAAGGAAACTTACTGAAAGTTGTATAATTCCAGGGGCGTTTCAAGTATAAACCTGGTCAGGTGAGAGCTTTTGGAATGCTTGTCGGAGGTGCTAAAATCACTTCAGTGTTTCAGGTATTTTTTTATTTCTAGATGTTATTAAGTATAAACAGGCCACGAGTATATGCGGCAAAATCAGATTATATATATCAATATATTATATTATATTATATTATATTATATTATATTTTATTTTCATGATCTCTATCTTGGTTGCAATGTCTCTGTAAGGCCCTTACGGGTTGAAGATGTGGTAACAGGACAATATAAGAGTTACACAAGAGGGGGTGTTAAGTACCCTGCTTATACTGATGACAAAACCTTACCAAATGACAGTTCAACACCGACGTTTGCTGCTGCTGCTCTGTTTATTGAGAATGCCAGATGGGATGGAGTACCCATTTTGATGGAGTACCAAATGACAGTTCAACATCTTATGGTATGACCAAAATTTTAAAAACGCTACCTACAAGTCATATTTTACGAAAATACTCATTGGTATTCAGTTTCTTAATAACTTGGAGAAATGAGAGTGAAGCTTAATTTTGAGTTTTATTATTGAAACAGGTACGCTAAGGAGTTTCCTGATGCATATGAAAGACTTCCTCTAGATGCAATTGAAACTCATGTAAGTATGGTTCTACTCTAGATCTTGATATTGTGCTGTGTTTGATCTTACTAAAAGTCTTCGATTGTTTATTATGGTGATAACATAAACCCTTTAGTTTCTTGCATATGTTCTATTTGAACTGCTTAAAAATTTGAGGATGACCCTTCTTCTCTGAAGGATATCTGTAAAGATTTGTTCTCTTACTACAGATTGCTGTCGCACGCAAAGGATTTTTACTACAGATTCTCTTGCGATTGATTATCTTGAAGGTTAGTTTATGTTTGCGATTCATATTTTTCATTACTTAATTTCGTAATATTCTTCCTCACCATTTAGTAGTTCGATTAGTTAGATAATGTGTTTCGCGTTTTATAAATATGTTTTTGTGAAATTGAACTGGAAAATTAGATTTAAAAATGCACCGACAACTTAAAAATGATTTTGGCATAGAGAGAAGTTAAAATAAATGATATACCAACAACTTAAAAATGATTTCCAGGGGTTACTTATTGATGCTATTGACTGCAGTAGTGCGAGGTGTGCGCCTAGGCGCTGAGACGCACTAAATGCGTCGCGACTGGAGGATACAAATTGACAGTTTTATCATTCTTTGATTCTCACTAGGTACTTCTTAAAGGCTACCATGGATGGCGGCGGTACCGGGTTTTAGGCGAAACAAATTGCAAGTGACGAATGGTGAAATTTTTGCCGGGACAATGAATCTTCAAAGATTTGTCGTTTGTATCATCACATCATTGAATCAAAAATCGACAACTGTCATCGGAGAGATGAAGAAGGTGGCAGCGTTTCGCAAGTGCAAGGTTGTTTCCATAAAACAGGCGGGATTTTAGAAGTTGCAGGTTGCTTTTGAAGGATATTGGTCACGTACGGACATCATGAATTGTTCTTTATAAAAGACTTTCATAAAGCGAGTAAACTTATTTTAAAGTTTTTTGATTGGAAAAGGCAGAGCTACTCATTTTGTAATTTGGGTCATTTCACATAGTAATTGAAACCTAATAGAAAATATGAAGTGAATTCCTACGATTCTGGGACATGAATAGTATTATTGTGCACAATCCCCATATAAAGCCATCTTCTTTGGTTGATACCACTCACTTGAATTGTTAACAGATGACTTAAATTAAGTTATTGAGCTCTTTTTTAGTCAATGGTTTCTCTTAGGCAGTAGCTGGTATTCGACATTGTTAGTATTAAAAAGTAGCAGAGCTATTTCAAGTAGGGCGTTATATAGTTCGTGTTTGGGGGTTGGTAGGTTGAACTTTACACAAACTTTAAAATTATTTAAGACACATGAAACTTATCACGACACTAATTCTTGCGGGTGACACAAACACAACCTGTTTAACCTAGAAATTTCGTTCTTTTTTGTTTTGCATCTTTGGTAATCAAAATTTACAATCTATGACAAAATACAAGCGTAAAACATTTTTTATATTTAAACTATAAAACCCAAAGCTCTTCCCTTTATCTTTAAAATTTTGGTATTGGATACTGCAAATTCTGTATTATGTTGACCATGGAAGATTTTTAATAACAAGTAAATGCTTTACAATTTTTTTTTGTTCATGTGTTTCTTAACCACACCGATGCTACAAACAAGAAAATTAATGGGCATAACGTAACTGTACAATATGTTACGATAGGATATATAAACAAACTAGAACAAGTACACGTAATTTGTCACCGTCGCCGCATTACGGGAGTTTTCTACTAGAATATACCTACTGGGGGCACACTATTCAGCCCAATTGATTCTTCTTTTCAAATGAGAATGGAGCTTTAAACAATGCTGGGAGGCCTAGCCTTAAACAAGTGTGTTATTCTTATTTTAAACGTTAGTTATACAGAATATATTTTTGGCCAATGTTATACCATCAGCTATACTTGTTTTATGACATTGGCTCTTTATTTGGGGTTTTTGGATGGATAATAAAGCCCATAAAGCTTCTCTAATTTCGGTTTGTTTACATCCTTTTAAAACTCTTTACATCTCCATGACTGGTTTTGAAGTACCTTAACTGAAAATTTAGATTTTAGTTATGACCCAACTGAACTGAACCTTTTCATGCACACCCTTAGAATTACTAACAAGTGTCGTTTTTTCCTTTGCATCGCGAATTTGGTTTTGGTTATGGCTCAAAACCAAACCGCCCCGTACATAGCCCTAAACTCACCAACCTAAGTGATTGCCAACAGTTTTTCCACATTAATCAGGTTAAAAAAGCGCCAATGGGGAATTTAAGAATTAAGCCCAACAATTGTGCCTGTACCCTATGGTGTTTTCTATGTCCATATGACGTCTTTTGACCAGGTATTTTATGTAATCAGTTGTAACGGTCAATCAAATGATTATGCTTTTAGAGATTTGGTCAAATAGGTATTGAAGTAAAAACGTGTAGTTAAAATGACAATTCTTGTAATTTTTCCGTATTTTGTGATTCTGAATATTAAACACGATCAAAATTATAAGTAATAAAATGTCTATTCTGCTTATAAGATTTTTCTAACAGAGATCTGTTCCTCCTTTTAGTTGATACCCGATGAGATGGAGTTTCAATCGGGAGAAATGTCTAATACCCGCCGCCGCATCGCACGGGTCTCCAACTAGATTGAGGTAATCGAGGTAGTGTAGCTTTGTATAGAGTAGATTTGTTGTTGAAACTTGTAGCTTTGTGAAATTTGAGTACAAGTTTCAACAAGTCTCAGTTCATCGACCGTGTTAAAGTTGAAATTTGAGGTAATGTAGCTTTGTGTAGATTAGATTTGTTGTTGAAACTTGTGATTTATACTCTGAATATTTTGGTTACAACTGCAATGTGTTGGTGTGTCTAAACTTAGTGAATTGTAGCATATGCTGGTTTAACTTGGTCATATTTAGGAACTGTCAACATAAACAAGTAATACCTTTCTCACCATCCGAGATAGTTGGATACCGAGACAAATTTAGCTTCCACCATAGCTATTAATGGCGCGAGGCGCACTCATGCACACCCTTAGAATTACTAACAAGTGTTGTGTTTTCCGTAGCATCCCTAATTTGGTTTTGGTTATGGCTCAAAACCAAACCGCCCCGTACATAGCCGTAAGGTGACCGGGTCGACCTCTGGTCCGGTTCTGAAAACATTGGTCGTATTGTAAACTCACACACCTGTTTGAAACCCCACTAATTGAGTTTTTTTTTATTAAATTAAAAAAAAAACTATATCAACCTTATAAATATATATAGCTTAATTCATATTCCGTGCCCATTTTAGCTAAAACCCATTTTTAGGGAAAAACAAAGTCGATGCTTTTTTTTAAACGAGCAGTCTCAATCTATTGGTGTAACACTACATTCATGGTCGATTAGAGATCGTTCATTTTTTCGTTATCAACCCCCTCTGTGTTTTGTGTCTATTCTCGCGGCCATGTATCCACTTCCCATTTAGGTGTCTCTGCCAGTTGGTTACATTTCATGACTCCACTGCTACCAGCTTTCCTTTTGGATGAAATAATTGAGATGCGTAACGCTTATGTCGAAAAACACCTAATCACGATGCAAGTAGTTGACATGCGGATTTTAATTTTTTATTACTATATTTATGATTGATAATTTCCCATTCGTGTGTTCGTTTTTTTTTTAATTTTTACTATGTTTGTGACTTATATTTTTTTAATAGCATGTTTGTTATTCTTTTAAAGGCCTGTAAGGCTCATGGTATACGTCACACACTGATGCTACGAATAAGAAACTAAACAAACATATTATACAATGTACACGAGAAAATTGATAAACTCACAGTAAACGAATACCGCATTGTAAATTGTCGTCCCGCCGCATCGCGCGGGTATACGTCTAGTATATATATATATATATATATAGGGGTCTGCTAAAATGAAAACCACCTCCAGTTGTAAGAACCATGGGAACTACACCGTACGGGGCGAGTTGGACCAAAATTTTTTTCATAAACGTAGATGCGTGTATTATAAACACATTTGTAAAAAAAAATGTCGTGTGTGTAGTTTTGTTTGTGTTTACGGGTACCGTAAATTTTAAACCAAATTTACGGTACCCGTAAACACAAACTTGTGGTGCTCAAAACTATACACACGACATTTTTTTTTTTTGAATTTTTTTTACAAATGTGTTTATAATACACGCATCTACGTTTATGAAAAAAAATTTTGGTCCACCTCGCCCCGTACAGTGTAGTTCTCACGGTTCTTACAACTAGAGGTGGTTTTCATTTTAGCGGTCCCCTATATATATATATATATATATATATATAGTCCATATGTCCGTTTTTCTGACTACCTGCAATTTTACCCCCTAGGGTTCAAGCCAATTGGCACTCTGACTCCCTCCCTGAAAAAAATTGCAAGTTGCCCCCCCCCCAACTAATGGGAAACGCTGCACTCTTACTGATGTGTGTAAAATGCAACATATAAATTACATCAAATGAGTCATAAAACTAACCCTTTTTTAGTACTAATGTTGGAAAAAGTGTGCTTTTGTCTTCCTTTTGTATTTTCAGGACTAAATGAGCGTAAATGAACAAAAGGAGCAAATATGCAACGAAATCTAACATAAATACAAGGAAAGGAATAAACGTGACATGACCGACCCCTCGACAGCATCTTCCCAAGCAAAAACAAGCAAACAGAAGGCTGAACACGCCCCGTGCCTAGCGGACACGGGGGCGTGGCCAGTTGTCTGCAGAAAGGACAAAGTTTTAGAAGCTTCTATTCCCGACACGGGGGCGTGCCCAACTCAACACGGGCCGTGGTCAACGCTAAGATTCACAGAATCCAAGCAAATCTTGATAGTACAGATACGCTTCTATACACGGGGTCGTGCCCAGCGGACACGGGGGCGTGTGGAGCTAATGCAGACAAAGTGCAATTAATGAAGAAAGATAATAAGGATGGACACGGGCCGTGCCCAGCGGACACGGGGCTGTGTCCGGGCTTCTGTTCAGGCTATAAATAAAGGTGCTTGGTTCACTTCAAAGGCATCCCTTGGCAAACCACCTCTCTATCACTTCACCCACACTCCACCACCATCACAACACCCACATCCACCACCATCATCCATCACCCATCTAGAGTGTGAGTAGTAGTCTCGGGATCCAAGATTGATAGTAAGAGTTCTTGACAATCAAAGGCCATGTTTGCCTAAGTTTCTTACATCACTTGGTGAAGACAAGCATTTAGTGTAATACTTTTAATTTTTAATCTTTTCGTACTTTTTATTTGGTTTTGTATTAATGACTTTAATAACTAGTTTCTTATGTTGAAGGTGAAACTTCCTTATCATTTGTCCGTGGTGTCTTGGCGTTATTTTAGTGTCTATATAAAATAAAAGATTTACACCATTCATATCTCTACAGTCTTTATAGAGATATGTTGGCTACCTGGTCGGGGGTTAAGGGAATGGTTTGGTAAGGTTCTTGCCTTGTTTAGTGTATAGATCCTTCAAGGACCTGGGTCAAGCTTACTAGGACCTCCTTCAATACCCACTGGTATTGGATGGCGGGGGTGCGAATGGCTTGATCCCCTCATATGTAAACTACTATTAATACATTAACCCGGCTACTTGGGATTGTATCCCTGCTGACTCAAACCACTTAGCCGAGGGTAACGCCACCTTCAAAAGAGGGGCCTACCACATTACGCATTAATAACTTAATTAATTATCTTTCAATATTCCGACTCTTTAGGGTTGTATCTTTGCTGACTCAAACTACTGGGTTGAGGGTAACGTCACCTTCAAAAGAGGGGCCTACTGCTATAACTAAGATAATCTCTTAAAAAGTGCAAAAGTGTGGAAATTATCAAAGGTTACACTAAAGGCGAGTCGGATCCAAGTGATTCATCTTGTCTATCTGTTTTTATTTTTATTTTATTTTTCAGCATTTTTAGTTTTTTTTCATGTTTAAAACTTTTTCTAAATTTTTTATTTGATTAGACGTTGAGGATAAACCGGTATTAAAAGCTCTTGTGTCCTTGGACGACCTCGGTATCTTACCAACGCTATACTACGCTCACGATGGGTGAACTTATCCATATGTGTGTTTAGTGTTAGTAAAATATCGTGTTTTATAAATTTAAAACTTGACTAAAGTGCTAAAAAGGGCTTAAAATATACATAAAAATATATCGCACTACACCCACATCACTTACCCCCTGGCACCCAACTCTGTCAAGTCAACGTTTGTTTGACTGTTAATAACGTGTGAAAAGTCGTTTTTGCCCCTATCTTATTATAATTATATAAAAAAATCAAGAATCAACCAAATCCATTACATCAAGTTCATCATCATCATCATCAGTTCATTCTTCATTCCCAGATTCATACTCTCAAGTTCATCACCACCACCACCTCATTCTCCTCTTCTGATGACCGCCATCATCAACTCCACCACCACCACCTCCTTCTCCTCTTCTGACCACCGCCACCATCAACTCAGCCACCACCTGCTTCCCCTTTATCACCACCGCCACCATCAACTCAGCCACCACCTCCTTTCTGTTCCAAATTATAACCCTAGTTGCCTACAGAGGCGAATCTGTACCTGTTCCTGTTCCAAACCCTACGCGATCGTAGTTTGTAGAGAGAGACAATGACGGGGTTTTTAGAGAGAGAAACAGAGTGAGATGGTTCCTATTCCAGATCTGGGTTATTAGATGATGTAGAAGTTGGAGTGCCGGCCTAATTTGCAACAATGATTGTTGTACAGGGTTGTCCGGTCACACACCGGCGGTCAATAGCCCCAATTCAAGTGGTGGCTAGGGTTTCAATGTTGATTACAGTGGGTTAAAGGGAGTGGCGATTGGATCTACCAAGAAGGTTTTGGTTCAAAGTGTGTTGGTTCCAATACAAATAAGCAAAATAATTGTAACCGATTGGATCTACCAAGGTCATTTTTTAGATGCAAGCATTCGAAGAAACCGAATCGGACTTCTGTATGGAACCTTCTCGTAGATGGTGTCAGTGAGAGCCTGCTCGATTGCATCTGCTGTATGGAACATATGAATATAATGTGGTGGTGGCTGTTAGTGGTTCATTAAAAATCATATGAATATGATGATGGTGATGAAAAAGGTTCAACATGATGATGGAGTAACCTGGACTAGATTTGTATTTTTGTAATAAAAATAATAATAAATATGGGGTAAGGTTATCAAAATACCCTTCCCTATAACAGTCACACAACTGTTGACTGTTAACAGGGGGTAATCTTGCGACATAACAACAATGTCGGGATGAGGGGGGGGGGGGGGGATTGCAATTTGGGGGCAAATTGCAATTTTTTCCAGAGAGGGAGTCAGAGTGCTAATTAACTTAAACCCCAGGGGTAAAATTGGAGTTTACTCTATTTTATATCACACCGACTCTTATATACACCTAAATAAATACGCTAGACTCATTTCTAGGTTTCCTTTGCGTTTTTCCAAATCTTCTGGGTTCATATAATATTTTAATCAGTGGTTTTTGAAGTTCTTAATTCGTAAGTGATCGTTTGGCGTTAATTTTGTTGTTGTTTATAGTTTTAAGACTTTTCTAGTTGATATTGTTGTGTATCAACAATTTGATTACTAGTTTACGAACCCTAACTTTCTTCTAAATGTTTCTTTCGATATAGGTTTGTTTAATTCCTGTAAGATTCTGTTGAACGGTGAAGTTTCAAAGAGAGATTTGATAACAATGGTAGAAGATAATAATGTATGTATATAAATAGACACTTCGATTTTTTTATCTGTTTATTTTTTTGTCTAACTCTAGGTTAGATTAATTTAACAAGCATTGCCATTGGGAAGATAGAATACTTGATGATAAGAAAACCCTTTTTTAATAAAAATAACACTTATATTATCAGGCCAAAGAAAAACTTTCCTACAGCCCAGTGGCGAGATTTCCGATCGGGGTCGAAAACGTATATACCAAAAAATTTCTATAAAACCGGGTGTAAAAAACGTATATACCCAAAAAAAATTTATACAAAAACTACATATTCTCCACTACTGAAAAGCTCGGGGGGTCGGCCGCCCCTTCCCGCCCCCACTAAGCTACGCCAATGCTACAACCTGCCCCCATCCCAAATGGCCGTTCGATGAATTCGATGAATTCTCAAACGGCCGTTTAGTGGTGGGTGGGGTGCCGGGTGGGGGGTCAAATGGCCGTTTAAAAAACAGCGTGGGACTAGAAAACAAAGGGTGTGGCGTGTGGGTATAACGCGCCCCCCTGATTAATGGTCAGTGATATTGTATTTGTTTTGTTATTTTCTAGTAAAGACTAATATAACTGTTATTTGTACCACAATGCAGCTTGGGCCGTTAGACCCGACAATAAAGAAGAAGAAATATTCTCCAGATGATACCATGGAACAGAAAACTGAAGGCTTATGTGGTAAGTGGTGCCTTGTGACTGACTTTGTGTAATATAATTTGTTGCATACTTGCATCTGTTTTTGTATTTTTTTTAAAAGATTTATAAACAAAGCATGCTTGACATGCAGTTTCTGGCAGCCTTGAACCTACTTTTAATGGGTCGAAAAAGAAAAAGAAGAAACCGGTAACATACTACTTACCAGACTCGCAATGTTCTGGAAGAAATGTTTCTGAGCAATGCCTAACATGATATTCTTATGATTGTAAATTGTCATAGATACATATAGATCTCTTGGATGACGTTAAAGATAATGGTGAAGAAGGCGAAGGTATTGTCCTGGAACAACAACGACTTCCAAGGGAAGGGACTGATCGTGTCTACACATATGAAGAGGTATGTAATATCATAGAGTGCAAATAATTTTAGGATAATGTTCGAGGTGGTCGCATAGTGGTAAACATTTGATTTGTCTCTAGCATAGGTATCTGTTTTGAATCCATGGTTTATTACCTCTATTTGAGGGCCAACTAAGCCGCGCTTTACTTTGTCCCACTGATTAGCAGAGTGTTGGTAGGCCGTGAGTTTGGTTAGCAGAGTGTTGTTAGGCCCGTGAGTTTGGTTAGCAAAAGATTATAGTTACTGTGATTGTTATTATTATTTGTGACATGGCATTGCAAACGAAATTTCATGTTTCTCTTTTTATATTTTGCTGACATCATTGGTGGTTGCTGTTATGTATTTGCATTCAGCTTCTAGGTCGAGTTTTCCGTATTATTCATGAACACGACCCTGAACTTGCTGGAGATAGAAGGAGAACCGTCTTTAGGCCACCACTGCCACAAGTTCTTCGTGAAGGAACCAAGAAAACAGTTTTTGTGAATTTCATGGATCTGTGCAAATCGTAAGTTTTAAGTTGTTTTGGGTATACATTGTTCTTTGCTAAGTTTCTCAATTCATTTTCTTGCTTCCGTCAGAATGCATCGGGAACCAGAGCATGTTATGACCTTCCTGCTAGCCGAATTAGGCAATACTGGATCTCTTGATGGACAACAAAGATTGGTAGTGAAGGGAAGATATGCACCAAAAAATTTTGAAGCAATTTTACGGCGATACCTCAGTAAGTAACTTGTTAGAATCTGCCAAGATTACTTTTTTCAATGGATATACCCAGCAAAAAACATAACTTCATACATTCCCATTTTCAAAATTTTGACATTTATACCATTTACGGTGTGAATTATGACACGACACAAAATTTATAGGTTTGGGTTAGTTTCGGGATAACCCCTGAGCCCGTTTAGCTAATCGAGTAGTGTTTATATTTCAAACTGGTGGGTTCGCGGGTTGACCCTTTTAAACCCTTTATTTGTAGGATATGTTATGTCATTAATGAAATTGTTTCAGCATTTTATGCCAAAATTTTTTAACTTAAAAGGGAGTTCAACTTAACATTTTATAATTTAAATGCAACTATTAATATGCAGAAAAAAAAAACAGAAAAATTCGGGTTAAATGGGTTGTGTTCGTGTCAACCCGTGAATATTGGTGTCGCGTTCGGGTTTATATGCCTGACACATTTTTGGCATTCGTGTCAAATATTCCAGTTCCTGTCGGGTGGATCCACCAATCCACAAAGGCGTAAACACTACCCATTTAGCATCCTAAATACCATTTTGTTAAAAATATGCTTAAGGATGAGAGTTTGAAGTAGAAAGAGGAATAAGGGTTATAATAATGGTCAAATTATAAATTGTAATGAAACGGGTAAATATGAAATTCTGCTAAGAAAATTTTCATATTGTTTTTTTTTTTGGTAAGTAAATATCATATTATGAAAATTTCCAGGGCTATATATCAGGGCCATATATGGAATTGTACTTAATTGTATCATTTTCAGTTTCAGTCTAATGACTTAAACTATATCATGAGTAACGTTTGTTCGATTTGCAGACGAGTATGTCATTTGCAATGGTTGCAAGAGCCCCGAAACGTCTATTAAGAAGAAAAATCGTATTTCCTTCCTCATATGTGAGAAGGTATATTGCAACAAACACCCTTGCATTTCAGTGTTTGTAATCCAGTTGAGATATCAACCTTTTTTTTTTCTGTGTTGCAGTGTGGTTCGGATCGATCTGTTGCTCAGATCAAGGCCGGGTTTATAGCTCTTGTTGGCCGTAGGAAGGCTGGAACATAATTTTGGCTAATGCATGTTAGATTGTTTTCTGCATCAGCTTATCTTGCTTGACTAGAATTTTTATCTTGGTGTGCATTTAAATCACACCTAAACTGAATCAAATTGGCCGATTTGTTCGGTTTGAGATTTATATGGCATGTCTCATTGTTTTCTATGTGTACCTCCTCTATTCTAATTATTTTATTATTAGTTGTTATTACAATAAAAGTTTTTCTATACGTGAGAGATTAAATTCAAACTTGGTGATTAAATTTAAATTTGGTTTCAGATAAGTTTAAACTCGATATTAGATGTTTGAAATTCTTTATTATGTTGATGCAACTCTTTTTTATTAAGTCCTATTTTTTATTTTGTGGAGTTAAATGTTATTTTAGTCATTGTTGTTTGTGTCATTTTGGTAGTTTAGTCCAAATATTTTATTTTTCGTTTGTAGGTCCAAAAAGTTTTCACCGTTAGCATTTTAGTCCACTGGGTTAACTTCATCTATATTTTCTATCAACGAGAAGGGCAATTAGGTCATTTTATATGGCCAATTTCCCCTTCTACTTAATAGAATCTCATATAAAATGACCGAATTTTACTTTTCGTTAATAAAAAAAATGGATGAAGTTAATCTAATGGACTAAAATGACAACAATGAAACCTTTTTGTACCCGCAGACGAAAAATAAAACCTTTAAACTAAACTGATAAAATGGCCCAAAGCACATGGACTAAAATGACATTTAACTCTATTTTGTTTACGTATCTCCTCCCTACATCTATACATATAATAAAAGAAACCATGTTAGGGACATATGGCGTTCTATGAGACAGTCTTAATTATTTTTTTAAATATTTATGATGGAAAGTCAATTATTGATAATATTAAATTTAAAATTTGTAAAAGATATTTTAATGAAAAAAACAAAGATAACTGATAATATATTAATTATTATAATCATATATTAATCCCATCTGTAATATTCATAAATCTACTAATCTCATTTACTCACCCTCCGATATATAATATACGGAAAAAATGAAGAAATTAATCATGGTTACTCGGTTACTCATGGGCCATTAGGGTGTAATATGCCCAATGCCTTTTCAAGCCCAAACAAGGGTTTACCCAGAAACCAAGAGGATCTCGAGCTTTTGTGCAACATCTCTAACCAAAGTGAGACACAATTCGACTTTAGAGGTCCCCCACATTCTTCTTTATGTGTGTTTTTTTATCGATGACGAGTAGTAGAATGTATGAAGAATACGAACAGTGATGTGTATGAGTGAGTGATATCGTTCCAAGTTATCAAATCTTGATCTGAAACAAATCGATTCAGTTGGAAACTTGATCTTGCTAAAAAAAGTAGCTAATGGAAGTTAGGGTTTTGAATGTGATGGGGAAGAAGATGAAATGGGGAAGCAGATAATGGGTTGTTAGGGTTTTAAATGTGACTCATTAATCAGGGTTGGGGAAAGACATAATTGCCCCTTAGGTGTTTTGTACGTGACATGTTTTAACTGCTTAAATGGATGACGTTAAGGGGCGGGGAGCAAAATCATGAAGCCCTTCAAAGATTAGGGAGTAAAATGGCTATTTTGAAAGGTTTGTGGCAAAACCGTTAAAGTGACCAAACCACAGGGAGCAAAACGGAAGTTTACTCAAATAAAAATATTTACTTTAATCAACTGTTTCGTTAAAAGGATTTATTCAATACATGTAGAACATATATATTTTTTATACATGGTATATTTAGAATCCTATTTCTAAAAAAAGGATCCCATTATCCCGTTTTACACTCCAATGAAATAATAATATTAAATCATAATATCCAGCTTATCTCTTGTATATTTAATATTTTTTACTAAAATATTTCTTTTCATTTTTTTCTGCTGATTATCCAACATCAGGTAATACGTAAGTTTCTAACCTAATAATAAATAAAAAAGCAAAGTAAAATGTTATAAACCATGTACTACACAATTCTCTAACGTAATAAAAATAAAGTGAGATGTTACAATAAGTAAATAGTACCTTAAAGTTCCTTTTGTTAGAAAACACATCTTGATGACTAAATGTTTTAACGGATTACATTATTCGTGTAAGACATGTGTTTATTCAAATCATGCAATACACGAGTTTTTAAAAGATGTAGCTATTTTATCACTTAGTATATAAAATTATATTTATTCAACCCGTGTAATACACGGGGTTCTAACCTAGTATGATATAAATCAAAATTATTATAAATACTATTTTATTACGTATGATTTACATTTCCTACTATGAACATATTTATAATAAATTTATATGAAGGTTTAAAAAAAGTATTTAACAATATGGTTGTAGAAATCACGTCTAGGCGTCGATACTCAACGAGTAATCCCTGAGTACTATCCGCATATTGTAACTCCCCATTCAACCAAGTTGGCACCGTCTAGCGACTTCGGCAACCATGTTTAACGGATCATCAATAACTACTAAATATGTAAATACTATTAGTTAAGTATGGTATTTAATCTAATCTAATTTAACTTTTAATTAAGCATTTAATGGTATGGCAACACCTCTATTCAAATTTTTTTACTAAGTTTTTTTTTAGGTTTTTATATTTGAATTTTTCAAGATCCCAATTATTTATATAACGATTCATATATTAGACTATGGGGTATGGGGCTTGGGTTGGGGCGTGGGTTGGGGGAAAACGCCCAAGCCACCACCCCGGGTGGGCTTGGGTTGGGGCGTGGCCCTTGGGGCTGGGGTTTCAAGCCGGGCGTGGGGCGGTCTTGACATCCGATGTGACGGCCTCCTATTGACTGTCAACTGCCATGTCATAGCGGGCCATTTGAAAGTTTGAATTTTAAATTCAAACCGTTTGGCCAAGCCAAGCGGTCACCCCAACCCCAACATCCCCTATAAATGTAACCCCCAACCCCACCGGCTACCCCATCCCAAACCGTCACTATCCACCGCTACCCCACCGGCTACCCACTTGATCCCACGAACCCGCTACCCCAACCCGAAGAAGATGGCATCTTGGACCCACGAGGAAGAATTGACTCTCGTCACAAGCGTCGTTGACGCTATGAAGGGTCGGCAACCCGGCCAAACACGAGATTGGCCGGAAGCATTAGCAACCTACAAACATAACGTCCGACACGACCGCCACAACCTCAACGCGTGCCAACATAAATGGCGCGAGCTATGGCCCAAGCTCGATCGTTTCAAGGCTTACTACGAAGCCGTTTCGAGCGGCGATTTAAGCCACGAGGACCGGGTGGCGGTGGCGAACATTGAATTTCTAGGCAAGGAGCGAAAGGCGTTTGACAAGATCGCCCTTTTTGAAATTTACCTAACGCTCTAGGTTTTTTATTTTGTAATTTTTAGGTATTATGTAATTTTTAGGATTATGTAATTTTTAAAAATCTAATGAAATTTTAGGTTTTTTTATAAATGTTGTGTGGATTTTATAAATTTTTTGTAATTTTTTTTTTTAATAATCTGCCAACCCAAGCGGTGCACCCACGCCCCGCCATACCCCACAGACACGTCACTAGGCGGTGGGGGGCTCCAATTCCACGTGTCAACTCATGCTCCCAACCCAAGCCCCACCATACCCCACGGTCTTATATTTTCACTTCAACTAGTTTAACTTAAATTCTAATCCTACATGCATTGAATTTAACAATTCAAATAAATGTTAAACATAAGGTACAAGCTTTGATGCTTACAAATGTTCCTAATTCCTACATGCTTTGAATTTAACAGCAATTCAAATATATGTTAAGCATAAATGTTAAGCATAAGGTACAAGCTTTGATGCTTACAAATGTTCCTAATTCCTACATGCTTTGAATTTAACAACAATTCAAATAAATGTTAAGCATAAGGTACAAGCTTTGATGCTTACAAATGTTCCTAATTGATACTATATAATATAAAAAAAATTGTAAGATATTTTTTATTCCAGATTTTTCATCAATTGATAGTACCTTTAAAAGTATATTTTCATAAATTATTGTAATTTCTTAACATTAAAATCTTAATAGTTTTTTATATATTTTGTTTTATTTAATGTTTCATTTTTTTGGTATTTTATAATTATTAAATTGCAAGCTCTCGAAGTAGAAATTGTATACATGTGATGACATTAGGTTTTTTATTTACTTTTTCGTTATTTAGTAATTATTATAGATTATTCTCTTATAACTTTTAAAATATTATTTTTTACAAATTTCTGAGTATGCTATTGCAGCATACTTATTTCAATCTACCTTTGGTATAAGTTTTATTTAAACTTCAGTTGTGAGTTACACGAATTTGAGGATTAATTAATAAACTCATTTATTACACGGGTTTAAGAATATAAATTATATAACTTAATAATATATACACACATTTTCGTAATTGAACTATTTATATACATAGAAATTGAGATGGGTAATAGAGGTTGCAAGTGTTTTTGGTCGTAACTTAAACTAAGTGTTTGTAAATGATCAATACAATCTTCGAAAAAAAAACATAGTGATATAGTGGTTTTTTATATATGAGAAAATTAAAATATACTTACAAAAAGTTACAAGATGTAAGAGTTTTTATATATAAATGACAATTATAGGAAGAAATCACATATCAGTTAAGAAAACTATAAAAACCCAAATAAATGGACCTTCTTTGGTCACGTATTACACTTTTTCTGCTGGAACATTTAACAGCTTGACACATGTAACATGTAGTGAAAAAACACTTTTTCAATACATGTTACATGTGTCAAGCTGTAACATGTTCCAACAGAAAAGGTGTACCACGTGGCAAAAGAAAGTCCATTCATTTGGGTTTTCATAGTTTCTTTAACTAATATTAGTTTTCTTTCTATCTCTCCCACATATATATGGTAGGGTTCATGCTAGAACAAACCTTATTGCGAGAATCAATGTGAACACAACCAAAATAAACCCACCCCACCCCACCCCACCACAACCCAAAAACCTAAACACCCCACCACTCCCCTGTATATATATATATATATATATATATATATATATATATATATATATATATATATATATATATATAGATATATATATATAACCTAAACACCCCACCATTCCCCTGTATATATATATATATATATATATAGGGTGAGGTTCTAGATTGAACACTAGTGTATTTGCGAACTGAGTTAACAAATCCTGGCCATTGATCTACACACGTGTATGGCCAGGATCTCATCATCAAATCGTAAAATACACTAGTGTATTTCAACATTAAATCCTGACCATTGATCTACACACGTGTTGTGACAACCGGTAATTAACGCCTCTTAACTACATGATTAACAAACGTTTAAGGCGATAATAAATAGTGTTTAAGACACGAATTAACTTAATTAGGCTCTTGGTATGCCTAGGCATGTTGATCGGATGCTACAGTGCGCGTAGGAGGATTTTCGGGAAACCTGCTGAGCGTTAAATGAATACGAACTGACACCGTACAAAACACTGACAACGCCGACAAATACACATTGTGTACATATATTTTATATATAAGGATTTCGTTTTGCGAAATTTTTCATGCTTTCGAACGGCACAAAACGCAAACGTGAACGAAAGACACAGATACAGTAACGCACCGACAATCAACGACGATACGAAGCACCGGACTCGAATTTAGTCTCGATATTAATATATTCCGATATATTTAGCTTCGTTTTCAAATTTTAATAACCGTAGTTGAAACCGAATCGAAAAACGGTTTAAAACGGCAAACGACGCGATTTTACGCGATTTTTACCGTAATCGACGATCGAGCGCACAAACGAATACCGAGTATGTTTTACGTGTTCTAATACTAAAAATTATAATTTATGACTATACGGAGAGCTCGGGTTTTGATAACGGGTCTCGTAGGAATTACGGGCCACTTAAACAAGGGAATTGGACTTGTGGGCCTTGAGCCCAAGCCCAAAGCCCATTAAGCCAAAACCCTAGCTATAAATTACTACCCAAAACCTTATTTTTTTTAAACACTTATACCAAACACGCCC
The DNA here is from genome assembly GCA_030545235.1 of Helianthus tuberosus. Taxonomy (NCBI): domain Eukaryota; kingdom Viridiplantae; phylum Streptophyta; class Magnoliopsida; order Asterales; family Asteraceae; genus Helianthus; species Helianthus tuberosus. The sequence goes on from CM060443.1 coordinate 72,157,907, forward strand.
CCAAACAGAGCTTCTCTCTGCCTCCATCTTCAACCTAACAAAACCCTAATCACATTCATAACTTCTTGATCCACAACACAACACAAATACCTACCTGCAACCTCCCTTCTCTCTCGTGATGCTCCTAGTCGGCGACGACCGGAGCCGGTTAATCGGCCGGCGATACACCCCAGCCCCCACCTTCAATCTTTCCTAAAAATGAACCCCCCTCGATTTGCAAGACGAACCACCACCACCGGCGTCTGGTGGTGGTGCGACGAAGAACCAGAGAGAGAGATGGAGAAACTTCGGCGGCGGCGACGGCAGCGCCGCCGTGACGGAGGCGGCGGAGCATCTGTTTCACGGCGATTATGGCGGTGTCTCGGAGCTCGGTTCTCATTGTTTCGATTCAGGTTCGTTTTTGGGTTCCGGGTTCGAGTTAAGGTGGTCGCCGGCAAGACACGTCGGTGGTTGTGGTTCTGCTACTATTTCTCTTCTTCTATTTGAAGTCGTTCAAATCACTGATGTTACCGATTGGTTTCAGGTTTTGGTTCGAGTTAACTCAGTTAAACCGAGTTAACTCGGTTCAGGTCCAGGTCAACAATTAAGGCTGTCAAGATTCGGTCAAGTGAGTTCGAGTTTTGGTTCGGACTTGTTTTTGTGGTTCAACTCGGTTGACTCGGTCAAACCGAGTCAACTCAGTCAACACCAGGTCAAAGTCAGTCAACAGCAGTCAACCATGGTCAAGACTAGACCCGGTAACAATTAATCGACGTGAAAGTTCTCGTTATTTATAGATATAGATATTTAGTTAAACGCGAAACCGAGCTCGACCGATACCTTTAGTGGTTATTTACGCTTTATTTTGTCGAAAATTTATTATACGTTGATTTAATAGATTGAATTATTGTTGTGTTTTTGACAAAAGACGACAACTTGAGTTGTCGGGTTATTCCAAAAACAGAGGAAACTCTGTCCGTTTTCCGTAAAAACTCGATATACGAAACATATTTTGTTATATAAACGACGCCTATCGGAATTCACGGTATTTTATAAAAAAATAAATATAAGGGTATATTTATTTTTGGCGACATTTCATAACTTATAAAATGAAGCTATAACATTCGGCGAATACTACTTACCTTTATTTTAAACCACTAACACTTTGATAAAACGAGTTATATTTCGAATGCCTAGAATTACGAATATTTTTTTTATAAATATGATTAGTTATCTTTATTTCAAACATCGACTTCGTACACTTTTATGAAATAAATATGACGTTTTATTTTTATTTCAAACGCCGACCTTTAAAGCTCTTACGAGCTAGATATAGCTTTCATATTATTTCAAACATTTAAAGTTTGGAAATCATATAAATAAATATAATTGTTTATGATTATCTCAATTATTTAGAGTTCGAATACTCATAAAATAAGTATATTTGAATTTATGTTCGTTTCAAATATTATATATATATATATATATATACGTGTGTGTGTATACATCCAGTTATTTCCATCCTACGAAAACTACAAAGGTATATTACCAAAACATATACGACATTTCGATTACGTACCATTATCGATTTACGTATTTCTATTCATGACGACTTTGTATATATATTTATATTTACGTATATAAATATATATATTCTAAATGACTTGGAAAACTAAGTTGTTTCCGAGACTTAGCGTTTATCCCGATTAAACGGGATCAAATAACCTTAGATTGGTTATTTCAAAATCAAAATGATAATACCTTCGTAGAGTCGTTTTATTTACGACTCGGTAGAGCTTAGACACGTAGTTTAACTACGTTTAAATTAGAAACTGATGAGTTATTCCTTGATTAGGAACACTATAGTTGCACGCTAGCTAAATGCACGTTTTTGGAATGACATCACGGAATCACGCTAGGCTAGCTTTGCACAGGAATGTCAAGGTGAGTTCATAACCCCCACTTTTTACGATTTTACATTTTTTTAAATGTTTTCGGGGGTGGAAAGACATGCAAGTTTTTGCAAAAGAAAACACTATTTCGATGAACGAAAACACATCTTTATAAACCATGTTGCAAATGAATTTCAACGAACTCGAAAGGTTTACGAAAGGTTTATACTAAACATACCGGTTTTACAAAACAAACACATATTTTCGCAAACATGCATGATTTTCATGACTAGTGACGAGAATGTCCTAGTAACAACAACGGGACTGGGTTGGCCTGCGTACGAAAAACAAGACAACTCAGTGAGATCATGTCCCCCTTTTCTTTCAACATTTCGGTTTACAACTTTCGGGGGGAAATGCATGTCAAACTTAGGTATGATTAAGTTATGGAATGAACTATTAGATCATGTGAGCATAGGCTATAACTGAGGTGCCATTAATCCTTTTGAGGACTAAGGAACAAAGGTTAGATCTAATGGGTACGGGCGAGCCCCACTCACCGTCCATGGGTGACCACTTAGAGTGCTGTTGTGTCCCAGTCGAGGTGATTCGACACTAAAAATTGCCTACGCGGGTTGAGTACCTCCTATGTCGTCGCATATATTAATGCCCCCGCGAAACATTAATGATCAACATGTTCATAGACGCTTTACATACCAACTTACAACACTATAACTTTCATATGTTTTTAATATTCATTTGACGCAAACTCATATTACATGGATTTACAAACTTGGGTAACGTTTCCAACTTATGTACAAGTAAGAGGACGGGTTGGTCCTGCTTACAAAAAAACTCTAGTGGGCTAGACTCACAGTTTTCATACAACATGTCGAGAAAATGATTTTACTAATTTTCTCCACAACTTTTAAACCGGTAAACAAAAAGATTTGTTTAAAATCTTTTTCAAAACAAACTATGAACTCGCTCAACTTTATGTTGACTTTTTCGCATGTTCTTTCTCAGGTTGCATTTTCAAAACTATGGAACGGTTGGAATAGGAGAACCCATGGGAATTCGAGTACTTAGCGGCGTTCATTTTCTAGAAGTCTTAGCTTAGTTGCTTCCGCTGTGCAATGAAGATACCAGTCCAGTCACGCCAGCTCTGATATTTCGGGGTGTGACAGATTGGTATCAGAGCTATAGGTTTCAGCGAATTAGGTTTCTGTAGAGATACCTAGGCTTTAACCTCACTATCCTCTTGGGACTTAGATATCAAGAATTGATCGCGTACAGAATGCCTAAGACTCGAATATGGGTTCCAACCGTTGCCGAAAACAATGAGTCAATAATTTTGGTTTTAAACAAACACAAGTGTGGTGTTTGATACACAGTTCATGAAACAATTACACACAGAAAGCAAAACTTTAAAAGCTTTGATAACACGCATTTAGGACCTTTGGAAAACTTATGTCAAAATTAATTAAAGGTCCTCACTTAGAAATCGTGACTAACAACGCGGGCAAACGCCATTATACTATGTCGTCTATGCTATCTTAATTACCCGAGCAGGTAATCTACGTGGAATGAAACGCTATTGTGTAACTATACGTGAAACTTAAGCTACACGTCAGCGGATGTCGAAGTACATCACACACGACTTTCGAGGTAATGTCTTTGGAAAACACACTTGGGCACGACAACAAAGATGCTAATTCTGTCAGCGAGAGAATTACTGCTCAAAATGCGGCAATTTGCCACGTGATCCTGCAAATGACACGAATCACGCTGAGGTACGTTTAACTGGGATTTCACAACAATCTATACTTAGTCTAATAAGACTCATAACTATTGGAGTTGCAAAAGAAGTCACATGTCTCCGCATTCCCCCTATTTCATTTATGACAAATACACAATGTTCGACATTCCATGGTAATGTCATCTAAAAATCGATCATCACACGAACTTCCAGGTAAAGTCCTCGAATTTCTTTTATTGAAATTCTGATTTTTGCATATAGTGAGTAGCTTTTTCCATCTATACTCCCCCTAATGATCGTTGCACCACAAAGATTTTCTTCCATGATAGCAAACACTCAATTGTTTTATTTTTGATGAATTCATATGTACGCATGCATTGTTTGTCGCGCATGTGGTTCGTTGATCCGTGAAGACCATTGGAGGGCTTCACTCTAAATTGTCATTTTATCAAAGTTCAAATATTATTTCGCTATACTCACTCTTTGCATTGTGATCTTGATGAACCGCATTATTGCAAAATGTTGACTCCTTGGTATCGAGTCAACTGATTTCTTGGAAAACTCATTTTCTTTTGAGCGACATACATGGTTTTTCGTTGTGGCCATGTCGAAACTTTCTTATTAATACATGAATTCATTGTTGGATTATGTTTCAACCAAGTTCAATTGATTGAACTTGCTCGTAATATATATTCGATCCAAGATTCCATATGATGGATTGAGGCCATCATATTCGAGATAATCCCAACAAGCACTTCCTTTGCTTTGAACCATAATATGCTTGTTTGGTCTTCGGCTTCATTGAATCGTTTCTTTGATCACGATCACCTTGTGGTGGCGTTTTCACAAGTTTGAAGCTTGCGCTAATCTCGTTGCTCACCTCATGTACGGATTTAATTATTTATTTATTTGTTTATTGATATTAAATCCGCTTTGTCGATTTATCATATTAAAGCAATCCTAACACAATCGTGTGTTAAGATAATGGTACACAAATTTGTCATATTTCGGTGTACCTCTTAACGGTTCTTTCAACATCGATCAAACATTTTGTGATATTTATTGCTCTTTCATTTTCGATCGAAAAACATTATTTATTTGTTTCATTTTCAATTGAACATCCGATGAGATTTGTTGAAACAAACCTCCAGATTTACTTCGTTGAACCTTGCAATCGATTTCAAAACACGGTGATGCTTGTTCGGTCACCGCTACTATTGAATTATTTCAGTCACTACGACACCTTGTGGCGTCGGTATAAACTTGTAGCTTGTGCTAATCACGATCAGCCGTCTCATGCGAAACTATATATGCTTTTCGTTTGACACATAATTTAAGTAGTCTTAATGCAACTATGTATTAAGACGATGATACACCAGGTTCGATTGTATTTCATTTCGGTGTATCCTTACAATTCAATAATGTCAACACGTTGACTTCATTCATTTAACGGTTCGATTGTTGACAAATCATTTTTATGATTCTATTTATTCGAGCTTGTTGAATTCGAGGTACACTTATACAACAACCAACGCAACATTCCGTTGGTAGTAAATTCTATTGTTTCAAAAATTGACTTGCTATTTGTGAACGTTCATTTGGAATTCTATTGGTTGAAATTCATCTTTTGTTGAATCCTCGTAAACTTAGTCACATTGGTGATAGTATCACTACGCTTCTTTCGCTTGACATCAATTTCGGGAACCAACTCAGTTGAACCGTTGGGTTCTTATCGATGAAAAATGTCTTTACATTCACATAATTCGAATAAGTCTTGACTTGATTACATGATCATTCACTTTGTTATTATTCGGACTTACCTAGGAATGGCACAACTCTGGGAAGATAACATAGTCTAAATTTCGAGGACGAAATTTCTGCAACAGGGGGAGAATGTGACAACCGGTAATTAACGCCTCTTAACTACATGATTAACAAACGTTTAAGGCGATAATAAATAGTGTTTAAGACACGAATTAACTTAATTAGGCTCTTGGTATGCCTAGGCATGTTGATCGGACGCTACAGTGCGCGTAGGAGGATTTTCGGGAAACCTGCTGAGCGTTAAATGAATACGAACTGACACCGTACAAAACACTGACAACACCGACAAATACACATTGTGTACATATATTTTATATATAAGGATTTCGTTTTGTGAAATTTTTCATGCTTTCGAACGGCACAAAACGCAAACGTGAACGAAAGACGCAGATACAGTAACGCACCGACAATCAACGACGATACGAAGCACCGGACTCGAATTTAGTCTCGATATTAATATATTCCGATATATTTAGCTTCTTTTTCAAATTTTAATAACCGTAGTTGAAACCGAATCGAAAAACGGTTTAAAACGGCAAACGACGCGATTTTACGCGATTTTTACCGTAATCGACGATCGAGCGCACAAACGAATACCGAGTATGTTTTACGTGTTCTAATACTAAAAATTATAATTTATGAGTATACGGAGAGCTCGGGTTTTGATAACGGGTCTCGTAGGAATTACGGGCCACTTAAACACGGGAATTGGACTTGTGGGCCTTGAGCCTAAGCCCAAAGCCCATTAAGCCAAAACCCTAGCTATAAATTACTACCCAAAACCTTATTTTTTTTAAACACTTATACCAAACACGCCCCCAAACAGAGCTTCTCTCTGCCTCCATCTTCAACCTAACAAAACCCTAATCACATTCATAACTTCTTGATCCACAACACAACACAAATACCTACCTACAAACTCCCTTCTCTCTCGTGATGCTCCTGGTCGGCGACGACCAGAGCCGGTTAATCGGCCGGCGATACACCCCAGCCCCCACCTTCAATCTTTCCTAAAAATGAACCTCCCTCGATTTAAAAGACGAACCACCACCACCGGCGTCTGGTGGTGGTGCGACGAAGAACCAGAGAGAGAGATGGAGAAACTTCGGCGTCGGCGACGGCAGCGCCGCCGTGACGGAGGCGGCGGAGCATCTGTTTCACGACGATTATGGCGGTGGCTCGGAGCTCGGTTCTCATTGTTTCGATTCAGGTTCGTTTTCGGGTTCCAGGTTCGAGTTAAGGTGGTCGCCGGCAAGACACGGCGGTGGTTGTGGTTCTGCTACTATTTCTCTTCTTCTATTTGAAGTCGTTCAAATCACTGATGTTACCGATTGGTTTCAGGTTTTGGTTCGAGTTAACTCAGTTAAACCGAGTTAACTCGGTTCAGGTCCAGGTCAACAATTAAGGCTGTCAAGATTCGGTCAAGTGAGTTCGAGTTTTGGTTCGGACTTGTTTTTGTGTGGTTCAACTCGGTTGACTCGGTCAAACCGAGTCAACTCAGTCAACACCAGGTCAAAGTCAGTCAACAGCAGTCAACCATGGTCAAGACTAGACCCGGTAACAATTAATCGACGTGAAAGTTCTCGTTATTTATAGATATAGATATTTAGTTAAACGCGAAACCGAGCTCGACCGATACCTTTAGTGGTTATTTACGCTTTATTTTGTCGAAAATTTATTATACGTTGATTTAATAGATTGAATTATTGTTGTGTTTTTGACAAAAGACGACAACTTGAGTTGTCGGGTTATTCCAAAAACAGAGGAAACTCTGTCCGTTTTCCGTAAAAACTCGATATACGAAACATATTTTGTTATATAAACGACGCCTATCGGAATTCACGGTATTTTATAAAAAAATAAATATAAGGGTATATTTATTTTTGGCGACATTTCATAACTTATAAAATGAAGCTATAACATTCGGCGAATACTACTTACCTTTATTTTAAACCACTAACACTTTGATAAAACGAGTTATATTTCGAATGCCTAGAATTACGAATATTTTTTTTTATAAATATGATTAGTTATCTTTATTTCAAACATCGACTTCGTACACTTTTATGAAATAAATATGTCGTTTTATTTTTATTTCAAACGCCGACCTTTAAACCTCTTACGAGCTAGATATAGCTTTCATATTATTTCAAACATTTAAAGTTCGGAAATCATATAAATAAATATAATTGTTTATGATTATCTCAATTATTTAGAGTTCGAATACTCATAAAATAAGTATATTTGAATTTATGTTCGTTTCAAATATTATATATATATATATATATATACATGTACGTGTGTGTGTATACATCCAGTTATTTCCATCCTACGAAAACTACAAAGGTATATTACCAAAACATATACGACATTTCGATTACGTACCATTATCGATTTACGTATTTCTATTCATGACGACTTTGTATATATATTTATATTTACGTATATAAATATATATATTCTAAATGACTTGGAAAACTAAGTTGTTTCCGAGACTTAGCGTTTATCCCGATTAAACGGGATCAAATAACCTTAGATTGGTTATTTCAAAATCAAAATGATAACACCTTCGTAGAGTCGTTTTATTTACGACTCGGTAGAGCTTGGACACGTAGTTTAACTACGTTTAAATTAGAAACTGATGAGTTATTCCTTGATTAGGAACACTATAGTTGCACGCTAGCTAAATGAACGTTTTTGGAATGACATCACGGAATCACGCTAGGCTAGCTTTGCATAGGAATGTCAAGGTGAGTTCATAACCCCCACTTTTTACGGTTTTACATTTTTTTAAATGTTTTCGGGGGTGGAAAGACATGCAAGTTTTTGCAAAAGAAAACACTATTTCGATGAACGAAAACACATCTTTATAAACCATGTTGCAAATGAATTTCAACGAACTCGAAAGGTTTACGAAAGGTTTATACTAAACATACCGGTTTTACAAAACACACACGTATTTTCGCAAACATGCATGATTTTCATGACTAGTGACGAGAATGTCCTAGTTACAACAACGGGACTGGGTTGGCCTGCGTACAAAAAACGAGACAACTTAGTGAGATCATGTCCCCCTTTTCTTTCAACGTTTCGGTTTACAACTTTCGGGGGGAAATGCATGTCAAACTTAGGTATGATTAAGTTATGGAATGAACTCTTAGATCATGTGAACATAGGCTGTAACTGAGGTGCCATTAATCCTTTTGAGGACCAAGGAACAATGGTTAGATCTAATGGGTACGGGCGAGCCCCACTCACCGTGCATGGGTGACCACCTAGAGTGCTGTTGTGTCCCAGTCGAGGTGATTCGACACTAAAAATTGCCTACGCGGGTTGAGTACCTCCTATGTCGTCGCATATATTAATGCCCCCGCGAAACATTAATGATCAACATGTTCATAGACGCTTTACATACCAACTTACAACACTATAACTTTCATATGTTTTTAATATTCATTTGACGCAAACTCATATTACATGGATTTACAAACTTGGGTAACGTTTCCAACTTATGTACAAGTAAGAGGACGGGTTGGTCCTGCTAACAAAAAAACTCTAGTGGGCTAGACTCACAGTTTTCATACAACATGTCGAGAAAATGATTTTACTAATTTTCTCCACAACTTTTAAACCGGTAAACAAAAAGATTTGTTTAAAATCTTTTTCAAAACAAACTATGAACTCGCTCAACTTTATGTTGACTTTTTCGCATGTTCTTTCTCAGGTTGCATTTTCAAAACTATGGAACGGTTGGAATAGGAGAACCCATGGGAATTCGAGTACTTAGCGGCGTTCATTTTCTAGAAGTCTTAGCTTAGTTGCTTCCGCTGTGCAATGAAGATACCAGTCCAGTCACGCCAGCTCTGATATTTCTGGGTGTGACACGTGTATGGTCAGGATTAGTTCACTCAGTTCGCAAGCTACACTAGTGTTCACTCTTGAACCTAATCCTATATATATATATATAAGAAAGGCCAAACACCGTAAAAAAAAGTAGTAGTAGCATAAAGTTAATATGGATTCGTAGTGGGTTAGCAACTCCATAATACATTGGTCTGAATTCAGGATCCGGCGAGTTTGACGGAGCTTTTGTTCCGGGTTTGTTTTTGACAATGTCGAGCACGTTCCCCCTGAAATGAATCTTCAGGTCTTTTGCATAGTTCACGACCCTCATCTGAGTTGCTGAACTGCAATCTTCACAAACAATCACCAACTTGAAACTAGTCAATGCAGCATCCTCTGTTTCAGCTTTAACCACATCCGAGCTCAGTTTTTGATATATCATTTAAGCACCACGATCTCACATTCCGCCTGCTCGATCTAAGAATGTACAAAAACTCAACCGGCAATTGATAGAACCTTCAAATACCCCAGTAGTTAACTTCAAATCAGTGATTCCCCCTGAAGATCTGATATCTCGTTTTCCGTGATCACCTTTAAGCACCGTCAGAATGATTGATCCGTGTAAACGGTATTCTCCACAATCAGCAAATCTTCATCGGATAACAAATCATCCGGTAACGCATTCAGATCTCAGAAACATTCATTCAGGATCAGATTCACATTCTTCCTCTTCAGTCACGATAACAGATGTATAGTCTTCTCCGCTAGTTCTGGCAGCAAATTAACGAACAAACATCATCATTCCCCGGTGGTTAGTCCGAAAAACAATTCATCTGCTCGAAGCTTAACCATTCTGACACTTTAGACTATCACAAGTCTGTGATATCTTATAAGTATCCACAATACAGATGCACCTCCTGATGCTAATCCTGCTGACTGACTTGATGAAGACCCGGGACTCAAACCCTAAGACGTCAATCTGACCCTGATCTGTAGAGGCTGAACTTCCAATGATCACGAATTCCCAAATCCATATCCTATGCATCTCCAGACAATCCTGAAGTCTGAACCACCCGAATACTGTTGCAGTGTCACGAATTTCAAAAATGTTGGAACTTCATCTGAAATTTTTATTCCCCCTCACTTTTGCAAACTCTGACATCTTATCACTGAATTCCCCCTCAAACTGGGCAATTCAGTCTTCTCTGTTCTCTGAAAAACTTGACTATACCGAAAATGTGACGATTTTCCCCCAAAACGTCAGTTTTTCATCATTGTGGATTTTACGTTACGGCCCATTAATAGTCAGCTAACCCAGTAGATAAACTTTCTGCACCAGTATCATGACTACCCCACTAATTTCCACAATCTGTGATCGCATCATCAAATATGTTCGCTGAAGCCCCAAATGGTGTTCCCGAACAACCCAGCTTAGTTGCTAAAAACTCGAAAAAATTTTCAATCAGCAAATTTTTCATGGATACTCACCTCGTCATTGCGATTAAAAAATTGACATTTAGCACCATGGTCCCTTCGTACGAAGCCATGAAAAATATGATAATTATGCCCCCGGTGCATTCGTACGAACTCAACAAATATAATAGTATCAAGTTGTCCCTTCGTACGAAGCCCTGCCTTCGTACGGAGCTGAGATGATGTTACCAAAATTTCGATCCAGAGTCTTCATTTCTTTGAATTTCATGATGAAATTTCACATGATTGTGTGAAAATCAATTCCGAACAGAATGATGTCTTCAATTTTGAATTTCATCCGTGAATTGACCTTTAATTTGATGTTTTTCTTTGTTTTAATGTCAAAACTCACTATATATCCAAAACTATTGAGCGTAGGTGATTTAACTGACTGTTAGATCGATTGAATCGGTACCGTAGCTCTGATACCAATTCTGAATTCAGGATCCGACGAGTTTGATTGTTCTGAAACGACGTGTTTGGTGATAATAAACGATAAGAAGTGAGTAGAAGATAGAATAGAACACCGAGCAGTCACTTATAATTTGGTCTCTTATTGAAAATCCAACGTTAGAACACCGTGAGACCAGTTGGACAGCATGTCCCCTCTGGGATCCAAAAGCTTGTCCAACTCAAGATCCAAGCCTCATATATATAGAGGTCATGGCTTCGTACGAACCACATGGGTGCCTTCGTATGAAGCTGCTTGGTCTTGAGACACCAGTTACGAACCCACTAATCAGCCCATTCGTACGAAGCTACTCCTGGTTTCGTACGAAGGTATTGTTACATCACAGAACCTTGGTTTCGTACTGGATTTCACTCTATTCTATACAATATTCAACACACACTCTATCTAGCTATTCGCACAGTGGCAGACGTACGAAATATGCACCAACAATTGGAGAGAAAGACGAGGGCATAAATGTTTTGTAATTGATGCCTTATTAAAAACAAGAGTTATTTACACAGACGGACCATGTGGTTTATAGCTAGTTTCACCTTTTAGTACTAACTTTTTCTAACATGTTCAAGTTTCATGGTTCCAATTTTGTAACACCTTCGGGTACTAACACCAGTCTTAGTTAATTTTTATGTTAAATTTCAGTAAAATGACTAAAATAACCTTCTATTTTAAAAGGACCGTTTATGTTATTACTCTATTTTTAATTTCAAGGACCTTTTGTGTCATTACTCTATTTAATTCCAAGAAGCACCCAGATCTAAACTGAGAACCTCCATCGAGGTGGTCGTCGGAAGTCCGTCACCCGGCGCATCTTTTATTACGATTTCAATTTAGAATTCACTAGATCATTTAAAATTTAGCAACTAGGCTGTCGTGTAGTCAAGAAAAAGCACAAGAATATGTTGTGTAACAGGTGCTTGGTTGCTAGCTGGGTCGACAGTATTACTTCTCACACTTCTTTGGGGAACATGCTTCGTTTGCAGTAGAAGAAAATTCACTGGTTTGCATTCTTAATCAACTTTCTGTTTAGGTATGATTGTATTCCGAATTGGAATCGTAATAAAATATGGGCCGGGAGGCAGCGGACTTCCGACGGCCGTCTCGACGGAGGTTCTTAGTTTGGATCCGGGTGCCTCTTGGAGCTAAATAGAGTAATAACACAAACAGACATTGGAATTAAAAATAGAGTAGTGGCATAAATGGTCTTTTTAAAATGGAAGGGTATGTATGTCATTTTACTGATATTAAAAAACAAAAAAATTAACTAATTTGGTGTTTGTACCCGAAGGTGTTACAAATTTGAAACCATAGAACCTGAACCTGTTAAAAAATTAGTACCAAAAGGCGAAACTAGCTATAAACCACAAGTCCGTCTGTGTAATTAACTCTAAAAATGGTTAGAGTTATTTATAAGAGGTGTTTCGTGAGCCAAAAAAAATAGAAACATGCAAAATAATTTGGAAGGGCCAATAAAATCCACATATACTTACTTGAAAAAAGTAAATATAATATGTGTCTAGGTTGTGTCTATATATATATATATATATATATATATATATATATATATATATTTAAGTACGAGATCAAGAGAAATGCCCTAAAGTGTGAGAACGGTGAGAACGCATCCTGGTCCAACACGTGGCGCGGGATAAGATCAGGGCATGAGCGTTTTTTTTGTCTTTTCAATCTTCTTTTATTTCCCAATTTTGTGTAACATGCTGCTTCATTTTTGGCGTTTAAGATTATTTTGGCGTTAATTATATTCATTAACTACCAGGTGTTTTATTGTTTCTTGGATTTGTCACGTTAAATTAATTGTTTTTGTGTCACATAGATAATTTTTTTGGCGTTATAGCGTTTCCCAGGTCAATTTTTTGGCGTTAGTGGCGTTGTTAATAATTTATTACGATTCATTAATATTTTCATAAGATTACAATAAGACCAAATGTTTTTAATGGCGTTTAGTCAATTTTTTGGCGTTTAATACATTAACAAGGTGCTTTGCCAGCATCCGTTCTCACAGTTTTCATACTATTAGCGTTTTGATGTTTGTAGTTTTTGCCGTTTTATATAATAATGTATTTTATTAGAAGAGAATTAGATAACAAACAACAGATAATTAGATAACAAAACAATAGAAAATGAAAAATAAAAATAAAAAATGGTAATCTAATTTCTCATCCAAATCTTCACTGTCATCAGCCTCTTCTTCTTGAATTTGTTTTGGCGTTTTGAACCTTTGAATACCTTAAATAGATGCCAACTTTCCTACATAACGCCTGTCTTTTTAGACGAAGCTTGTTAGTGGCATCCTGTTTTTTTGGTGTGATCTTCTTGTTTGGTGACATGTCATTGAAGATCAACTCCTGCTTGAATGCTATTTATAATAATGGAGTCCAAAATAGCATTTTACATCGGTATTGATCCCTTCATGCCATGCATATAGTCATCAAGAACAAAGCTCGCATGATGACATATCACTGTCATCAGTCTCTTTTTCTTGAATATTTGTCCATCTCATTCAGCAAAAGCTTATAGAGATACCCACCTTAGAGAAGAGTCCATTCAGTGAAAGCTTTGCCATCTGTGGTTTTTTAGCTATTTTTTGGCATTTAAAATGAGTGGTTTCTAGGAAACATGGTGTTTGTTTTTCTGGGTGTGATCAATTCATTGTGTAGAGACCTCTCTCTTATAGGAGTTTTTTGGCGCGTAGTTTAGGCGGGATTTTTATTATAATAAATGATAGTAATAAAGTAACCGTCTTTTCAGTTACTGTGTGTATTTACTGTTTTGTTCAGCTTTATCAGTTTTAGGGTGATAGATGTCCCATCTTCCTAGTTTGGCGTTTTTTTAATGGCGTTATGTAGACAAACATGACAAAATACAATAATAGAGAAAATATTAAATAGGATCTTTTTTTATTATTTTTGGCGTTTTGTAAGCAATAACTTTTTATAGTAGTTTTTTGGCGTTTTGAAACTAAATGGAGAAATATAGCATTTGATTATCTTAAAAAAAGATTACACAGAAGAAAACCAAAAAAAAATAATAATAATTAAAACTCCTCGCTAGAAGGTACTTTATCCGAGAAGTATCCATCACTTCCGTCGTCTTCTTCCTCGGAGTCTTCATCTAGACTTTCATCCATGTCATCACTTTCACTTTCATCGGCTTATTGTTGTTGATGTCACACCCTGACTTTTGCGGAAGCGTGGTTATTGGTGTGACTTCTTAATACTATAGCATTCAATCATAACAATGCTATATGATAAAACCAAAAGATATTCATCCATTACTTAAGTTTAGAAAATACCATAACATACTTGTCTTGAAAACATCAACGCCATATTAAGTTACAAATCATGACATGTTCAACTGAGTTCATGAAGACTCCACAAAAGACTTTAAATAAAACTTGAGTTTGGAAACATGTATCCCATCCAGGAATAGGATACACCCCTAAACTCAACAACCATGGATAACATCTTTTATTTAAACGCAACTTGAAACACATGCATACCCTTGCCAGATCCACTAGTTCCCTGAAATACATGTAATTTGAAAAATCAACAAAAGTTGAGCGAGTTCATGTGTGAGTGTATGAATAAACATTTAAAGTATGCCTTGTATGTATGTATGTCCCTGGTATGTAGCAATAAGGAAAAAGAGATCCCCAATGGGTTGCAAAGCCAATGGTATGTGTGAAATGGTGCAGGAAAACTCAAACCTAGCAAATTTGTACCGGGCTTCCGGCTGGAAGACATAGTCACCACTATGGGCCACCCTGGCCTCATGGGTGTGGGCTCGCTACACCCAAATAGATCTATCACTCATGTCCCTCGGTCCTACGACGAGGATTAATGGCCTTAAGTGTTGTACCCACCCTTCACATGATCTAGTAGTAACCCTCCTTAGCTAACCATATCATGTATAAAACGTTCGTAATAATTGTAACATGTATTTCACCCCTGAAGTATAAAACTGAAAACAGTTAAAAGAAAAGGGGGAGCATGAACTCACTGTATTGCGTCCTCAGCTCGTAACTCAACTCTGTCAGCAAACACGATTACCTACAGTGTACTAACGTCTATTAGACGAACGGGTCGTGCCTTTGCTTAGTATTAATGTTTTTGAGTTACGTTTCTTATATTATTCCGAGTTATAATTACTTGTCAAAATAATATTTCAACTTAAATTATATTTGGTTTTGGAATAATTGTTTAAGCAATATTTCTGTAACAATACTTCTCAAGCATTTAACTTCGTATTTCCTTCCCCAGGATGGGGTATTTTGTACATGTATTTTCGTATCATTGTATTTGAAATTTCAGAAATAATATATCTCTAAGTCTCACTTTAGAAAATATATTTGTAAACTCATTTTGTCCAAAAAACAATGTATTGTCTAGAAAATATATATTTTTCCCAAAAATCATATATCTTCTAATATACTAAGAAAATATATTTTAACTTCCCCAAAAATAATATTTTCCCTTTTGTCAAAGTATGATATAACTTGTAATAATAAATAAAATCATACTTTCATTCCATTTGTATCCACAATAATATTTATCAAAAATACATATGTAACGGTATAGTTTTGGATGGTAAATTTCATGGTACTTTGTTAAGTTATATTACTTTATCTTAAATAATATAACCATTTCATCAAGTATACAATTAATCACACAAGTGTCTTTAATATGTATATATATTCTAAATATATATATGTTTACCCATTTTTATTTATAAAAACCATCCTCCAATATTTTTATTTTTTTACAAAAATTATGGCAAAGTTTATATCGAAAACTTATGATCAAAATATACTTGTAAATACTTGTTAGAAAATATTTTCTTCTAAGTGTTTATATTTTTAGAAAATTTTGCCATAGTTTCCCCTAAAAATGGAGGTGTCCATGCTATCAAAGCATATCATTTTCTTTTCAAAACTCATCCCAACAATCAATAATCAATCCTTAAACAACTTACACTTCTCAAGTGCAAAAACTATACAATTTTCATAACATCATGAACTTGAACTTTTACAAAAACTCGTAGTAATTTGGTAGGGTGTTTAGTAGGTTTAGTTACCCCTTAAAGTGCGTTTATTACTTTATAAATCTCATTCTTCAAGAAACTAGGTGTTTACAACTTGTTAGATGATCCTTCTAAAAATTATTCTTTTGAACTCTTCTTGTAAATAAAGTGTTCTTACACTTATTTCATCACAAAAAATAGTGTATATTTAAGTAAGAATCAAGTTCTACTAAAAATCATATTTTGGACTTGGTTTTCTTGGAAAATCATTCATAAATCTTGAATCTATAAGTTTACTAGCTCACTTTATTTATTATTTTCAAGAAATCATCTTATTTTCAAGTTCATGTTCATGCATGAGGATGATCTTCTTGTGTTAGCTCATAATCATCCTCTAACTTGCTAGATCATGTGTTTAATCACAATCTAGCAAGCTCCTTATGATGATCAACATCGTAATTTCAAGTAAACATTAACAACTATCATACATATACTTAAACAACATTCAACAAGATTTCATCATATGCAAGCTTATGTTTATGATTCTTGTTTAAGTCTTTTAGTGTTCTTGTGATTTATATCGTAACCCATCTTTTAACAAATCAAGATGAGAAGTAAAAATTAGTAACAAGAAGCTTACAACTAGCTCAAAAGCTAGGGAAGAACACTTGAAGAAAAGATGATGAAAATGGTGGATGAAAGCAAGCAATGGAGGTTCTTCAAGTTCTTCAAGCTTCACAAGACACCTTCTTACACTTGGAAATGAGCTTGAAATGGGTGAATGGTGGTTGCAAGGTGGTGGTGGTGGCAGCACTAACTAGGGCCGAGAGGGAGAGGAGAGAGTGAGAAGATGGAATGGTGAAGTGTGAAGTGAAAATGAAATGATCTTGAATATCTAAGCCATACTTATAATGATCATCCTTCAATATTTTGGTCACCATATCAAGCAATATCCAAATAAAATAAGGAAATAAAATCTAGTGGGGCATGGTGGTGGGTCCTCCCCTTTGGGCCGTAAATCATATGGGGGGGGGGGGGGTTAATTGTAATATTTGATGGTAAATGTGTAGTTAGTTAGGGTGTTAAGTGTAAAGTCTAGTGTTTCATGTGTATGGCACATTATATAGTGTGTGAGGGTGTTCGGGGATCATAACTAGCCAAGAAATAATAAAACAATGTTTCTAGCAATATTTTGGTGTTCCGGGTAATGTCCGGTTAGATACTGGTTCGTTAAAGTGTCAAGCTATTCCGTTTAATGATCTTTATGTTAGTTTTTGTGACACTTTTAATTCCCGACACTTAGGAAAGCATTCAGGACCATTTAGTCAATTTTATGCATAATACTAGTATGTTAAAAAGCTGAATTTTGCTGAAAAATGCAGAATTCTGCACTACAAGCATGGTTGTAAAACAAGGTCTCCAAGGCCGAGTACTCCCTGAGTAGTCGCTACAAGGTAGGCTGCCGAGGCGACTTTCTTCAACTCCGACTAATTACTCGGAATCAATCAAATGCGGTCAACATTGGCCAAAATCGGATCTAGTAGGTCAACTCGGCCCGAGTTTGACTTAAAATAAAATAAAACATAATTTCTATGTCTATCATATTAAAGAATGAATATCAATTTCACGTATTTTGTTATAAATATTAGTAAATTTATGTTATTTGACATATATTTAATTTCCGAAAATTAATTTCTATATAATTTGGCATCTCCGAGTACTCCCCGTGTACTCTCCGCCTAGACCGTGTACTCTTAACTCCTCGGTCGACCGACTAGGGAGCGCCTAGCGACTTTTACAACCATGACTACAAGTGGGTTTTAGGCACTTCCCGGCACCTAAACTATCACCTAGTGACGCAGTTTTATGGTCCTTACTTCCCTACACACCATACTAGTGTAGTACCTTGTCCCTGGCCCATACTGGGCTTCAAAATACTGCCTGTCTATGTACTGAACCCTGTCAGCATATTCCCGTTCTATCCGTTAACTGTGCAAACTGTGCTTTGTGCATCATGTATGTCAATATAGTTTGTATGTGATAATGATGTGACATTATGTAATATGTGATGCACATGTAGGTATGATGCAGTAATCAGAAAGCAGTTACGTAACCCAGCACAGTCATTAAGCACTTAATCATAATTAACTAATTGTACGGATACATGGTTTTATGAGGGTTGTCACATTCTCCCATGTTAAGAAAATTTTGTCCTGAAATTTAAGTTCTGCTATTAGTTGCAGGGGTCTTGGGGAATAAATGTGGGTATTTTTCTTTCATACGATCCTCACGCTCCCAAGTGAACTATGGGCCGTGTTGCACGTTCCAACGAACCTTGACGAGTTTGACACTACTCCTGCGCGTCTTGTTAACTTTCCAATCAGTAACCTCAACATGTTCTTCAGTAAAGTGGAGTGTGTCGTCAATGTGAACTTCGTCGGCAGGTATGACAACTGTTTCTTGAGTTGGACTCTTTTTCAGGTTAGATACATGAAATGTGTCATGAACGCCATTTAGTTCTTCGGGTAGATCCAACTTGTAAGCTACAAGACCAATCCTCTCTAGGATTTTGAATGGTCCGATGTATCTTGGGTTCAACTTCCCACACTTCCCAAAGCGTGCTACACCCTTCCAGGGTGAAACCTTTAACAAAACCATATCTCCTACCTCAAATTCCAGAGGTTTCCTTCTTTGGTCCTCGTAACTCTTTTGTTGATCACGAGCCGCCTTTATGCGCTCTCGGATCTGTGTAATCTTATCAGTCGTTTCTTGGACCAATTCCGGACCAACAAGCTGTCTATCACCCGCGTCTGCCCATCATAATGGTGATCGACACTTGCGTCCATATAGAGCTTCAAATGGTGCAGCTTGGATACTTGCATGGTAGCTGTTGTTGTAAGAGAATTCTACCAAGGGTAAGTGAGTGTCCCAACTGCCACCCAAACCCATTACGCAAGCTCGTAACATGTCTTCCAACGTTTGGATCGTTCGTTCGCTCTGGCCATCTGTCTGCGGATGGAATGCAGTACTCAGATTCATCTGAGAACCAAAAGCTTCTTGGAAGGATTGCCAAATCCTCGATACAAATCTTCCATCTCTATCAGAGATAATCGAGAGAGGCACTCCATGTCGTGCAACAATCTCTCTCAGGTACATCTCAGCAAGCTTGCTCGTGTTGTCTTTCTCCTTGATGGGCAAAAAGTGAGCAGATTTGGTCAGACGGTCCACGATTACCCAAATCATATCGTGACCTCTGGGTGTCCTTGGCAATTTCATTATAAAGTCCATTGAAATCTGCTCCCATTTCCACATGGGTATTTTGAGTTGTTGCAGAAGACCTGAAGGCTTCTGATATTCGGCCTTTACCTTGGCACAAGTTAAGCATTTGCCAACATACGTTGCAACATCGCCTTTTAATCTCGGCCACCAATAGAAATCCTTTAAATCCTGGTACATTTTATCCGATCCTGGATGGATCGAGTACCGTGACTTGTGTGCTTCATTGAAGATAACGTCTCTCAAACCACCAAAGAGGGGAACCCAAATTCTTCCCAAGAAACACAATGTTCCATCCTCCTTTGGTACCAATCGCTTCTCCATCCCACGGAGATATTCATTCTCAAGATTCTCCCTTTTAAGAGCTTCTCTCTGCGCGGCACGAATGCGCAATGAGAGGTCAGTTTGAACAATCATTTCCAAAGCCCTAACCCTTATGGGCTTAATTATTTCTTTCCTACTCAGGGCGTCTGCGACTACATTTGCCTTCCCTGGGTGATACTTGATTTCACAATCATAATCATTTAACAGTTCTACCCAACGTCTCTGTCTCATGTTAAGCTCTTTTTGATCAAATATATGCTATAAGCTCTTGTGATCCGTGAAGATTGTGCATCGCGTGCCATACAAATAATGTCGCCAGATCTTTAATGCAAACACCACTGCGCCTAACTCCAAGTCATGCGTGGTGTAATTTTTCTCATGAATCTTCAACTGGCGTGATGCATAGGCTATAACTTTCTGTCGCTGCATTAGTACGCAGCCTAAACCTTGACGCGAAGCATCGCAATATACCACGAAGTCGTCAGTGCCTTCGGGTAGGGATAAGATTGGTGCGTCACAAAGCTTGTTTTTCAACAACTGGAATGCTTCTTCTTGCTTGTCTCCCCATTCGTACTTCTTGTCTTTCTGTGTAAGGGAGGTCAAAGGTTGAGCGATTTTTGAGAAATCCTCAATGAATCTGCGGTAGTATCCTGCCAAACCTAGGAATTGTCGAATCTCGGTTGGCGTCTTTCGAGTCTCCCAATTCTTGATCGCCTCGATCTTGGTGGGATCCACATGGATTCCATTTCCATTTACTACATGACCAAGGAACTGAACCTCGCGTAACCAAAATTCGCACTTCGAGAACTTCGCGTACAACTTTTCTTTCTTAAGCAGCTCTAAGATAGCCCTTAGATATTGCTCATGTTCTTCCTTCGTCTTCGAGTAGATCAAAATGTCATCAATAAACACGATCACAAACTTATCAAGATACGGCTTACAAACTCTATTCATCAAATCCATGAATACAGCTGGCACGTTCGTCAGACCAAACAGCATTACTAGGAACTCGTAATGTCCATAGCGAGTCCTAAAGGAAGTCTTTGGGATACTTTCCTCTTGTATACGCAACTGGTGATAACCCGATCGAAGATCGATCTCTGAATAACAACTCGAACCTTGTAGTTGATCGAACAGGTCATCAATCCTTGGCAAAGGATATCTATTCTTGATAGTCAACTTGTTAAGCTCGCGGTAGTCGATACACATGCGGAAACTACCATCTTTCTTCTTGACAAACAAAACTGGAGCTCCCCAAGGCGAGAAGCTTGGCCTGATAAATTCCTTATCCAATAGCTCCTGAAGTTGCGTTGACAGCTCTTGCATTTCGGAGGGCGCAAGTCGATAAGGTGCCTTAGCTATAGGTGCAACTCCTGGAACTAAGTCAATGTGGAATTCTACTTGTCGCTACGGTGGCAATCCTGGCAAGTCTTCGGGGAGGACTTCAGGATATTCCTTAACAACTGGTATATCTTCTAGCTTTGGCTCAGCGGCTTCTTTATCCGCAATGTGTGCCAAGAAGGCAACACATCCTTTCTGCAAACACTTTCGAGCCTTCAAACAACTAATGATTCTTAGGGGCGTATCGCGCTTCTCTCCATGTACCACAATTGTTTCTCCATTCGCCATCAGAAGGCGAATGATCTTCTCGTGACATACAATCTCGGCTCGGTGGCTTGACAACCAATCCATCCCTACTACCACGTCGAAGCTTCCCAACTCGACTGGCAGCAGATCAAGTGTGAACTCGTGCTCTCCCAGTTCTACCACGCAACCCCTAAAACTTCATTCGCTTCTACTAGCTTCCCATTAGCTAGTTCTATCGAATATGGAATGTCTAACTTACTGGCTACCAACCCAGGTATTTTCTTAAATGCTAGCGATACAAAACTATAATCAGCACCAGTATCAAATAGTACAGATGCAAAGCGTTGGTTGATAGGAAACGTACCAGTAACTGCGTTTGGATCTTGGCGAGCTTCCCTCGCACTGATGTTAAAGACTCTTCCATGTGCTTGATTTAGCCTTGGGCATTCTCTCTTGAAATGCCCTACGTCTCCACAATTGAAACAACCTGGTCCTCGACCATTACCATTCCCATTTCCACCTTGAGCGTTGTTTTGGTTGCGGTTTCCATTTCCAGCTTGATTCGCAATGTTACCACGGTTTTCGTTACCGCCATTCCCTCCTTGAGGGCGGTTTCCGTATCCATTCCCTCCTTGGTTGTTGTTGCCATAACCTCTCTGACCATTATTACCACGCCCAGTACCAACCCAACATGTTTCCTTTGAGTGGCCAACCTTCCCACAAGACTCACACTTTCTGAGTCTGCACTAGCCGGAATGATGGTACTGGTATGTATCACATTTGGGCAGAGCGCCCATGTAACCCTTCCCTCTGTTTTCAACCCCGGGCTTGGCTTCAGCCGGTAAGTACGACTCTCTCTTCTTGTTGACACTGCTTGCCTAGACAGAAAACCCAGAATATACGAAGTGCTTGCCTAGACAGAAAGTGCTTGCCTAGACAGAAAACCCAGAATACAGGCATTCACCCTTCCAGTTTGCACGTGTTCACATTATTTAAAACCCAAAACCTTGACGAGATTTTGAAAACTCAAAGGGGTTCAAAACCATATAATAGAGAGTTCAAAACCTTACAATAGAGGGTTCAAAACCTAGTAATTAATCATCCTAGAACAGATGATTAGTTTTCAAAGCGGTTTTGAAATTTATGTCCTTGTTGTGGTCGTCGCCTAAGGATAGGTGACGGTGTTGTTTTATGACTAAACGCAAGTAAACTCGCGTTAGGGTCCTAAGAAGGTTATAGACTAGGTCAAAGCATTACTAATAACCTAATTCCCTATAACCATTGGCTCTGATACCATATTTTCTGTCACACCCCGACCACGTAGAACATACAGAACGTGGCGGAAACATCGGGGAGTGTTGTAACAGAATTAATGTTTCAAATCCATGGAAATTGAAGTTTCGTTTTATTGATTAAAAGTGTTACAATGTCTTAACAAACAAAGAAATACAACATAATTAACTAGTCTTGCATCTTTTATTGTCACTAAAGCCCAAGTCTGCCTATGTGTATCTTGATCATCTTATGCAACAGCTCCTGAAAAACACATGTGAAAATAGGTACGTCAGCATAAAAATGCCTGTGAGATACATAGGTTTTGTGAAAATAGGTTTCATGACTTATGTTTGAGAAAATGTTTAGTCATGAACCTTGTAATTTGCTTTGTCTTGTAAATCATTTGAAAAACAATAAGATCAGATGATATGTATAAATAAGGGAATAATGTATGGTTAAATGAATAACCATGTAAAATGAGTTTGTATAAGATAAGTTGTTTGTAAATCAATGTCTTGTGAAAAGTATGTTATTTGTATAAAATGTTATATGTATCAAACTGAAATGATTCAAATAACGCTACGATATGTAATACCATACAAACATTTATATATAGGAAGTACCAGCGGCGTATCCACCATGCTTGTATCATATTACACACGCATCGTTACTTAATCACTTAATCAAACCAAACCAACAATGTATGATGTCTATGTCTAGACCAATTGTCAAATGTATTGGATAATATGTCAAAGTGTTTATGTCAAGATGTAAATCATGTAGTGTAAAACAAATGTCAAACATGTTTATGTGTCAAATGTAAATCATGTCAAAATGTCTATGTCAAATGTCCATGTCAAATGTCTTTGTCAAATGTCTTTGTCAAATGTCATGTATGGCAAGTGGAATGTATCAGCTAAACCATATGTAAAATGCACAAAACAAGGTATTGAAGTAAAACATGGTTTAAATCAAGGTTATGTTTTGTGTAATAAATGCATGTTATACTGATATAAACATCTATGCGGTATTGTGAAAAATTCATTTAAACAAACCCAACGTCATATCAAAATGTAAGCATGTGAAAACAATGCACTAAGTATGTAATCAAATGAACATACATAGCGTGAAATGTCATGTAAAACGATGTACTAAGTAATGCACACAATGGGCACACCTAGCATGAAGTGTAATGAAATCATGTACTATAATGTACTAACGAACATAGCAGTATATGATGTGAAAACAGGAAAGCATGAAAGTAACAAGTAGGCACATGTGTTTCACCCCAAAACAGTTTGGAAAACAGTAAAAGAGGGGTCTATGTACTCACTTGAGATTGCTCAGAAGTCCTAAGATAACCACCAAGCAATGCTAGAGATCACGGAATCAAACGGCACCTAATATAGGTAACTATATTAATAAACCGGACCTATAATCGGAAGATCGGGTAGCATGAGGGTTTGTAAACCAAATGAGTGTAGGAACTCATGTAACATGGTTTAACAAAGCCTACATACTAAATGAAACATAACCTAAGTGCTTACGACCCATTACGACCCGTTTAGGTAGCTTATGCTACTTTAACGCGTCGTTCGCGTAAAACGCGTTCGGAACGCATAACTAGTCCTATGATAAGTAAAATATGCCTTAACATGTCTAATATTGTTGCCATATCAGTTTAGATACCAAAATTTATGTTACATATGCTTAAAATGAATTTTGGCGTAAAAAGGGCATTTTGGTAATTTACCTAAGGCATATAAACTACCTATCATACAACTACTTAAACGAAGAGACCATAAGGTATAACCTCGGAAGGTTATTCCCTATATACTATGGTCACCTAATATGTTTGGTCGGATCCTAATGATCGACCAAATGGGTCGGGTTCGAAAGCATAAGCGACTGATCAAGTCGCTTACCCTTACGACCCTAGACAACGTGGTAATCAGTAGGCATAGTCACAAGGACTATAACCATCGTGATTACAATCACGTTGCGAAGTTCTAACGAACTTCGCATTGACCATAAACTGGTCAATGCAGAAAGTCAAACAAGGTTTGGCTTTCGGACTCGAAAAGCAATAAAAGAACGAAGGAACACTTACAAAGGGTCCCCGAATGCTAATCTAGATCCAAATAACTCAGGTATGAAACAATGGTTCCAACTTAGAGTCTTTTGGATCAGATTCTTGTGAGGAAAAGTGAAGGGTGGAGGTGGGTATTTATAGTAAATGGTCCACCGTTAGGATCGTTTGTCGAATATCGTGCCTTAATCACATCCGTACATGTGTCGGAACCTTATGGTACCCAAAATGGCCACTCACCATAAGAGATCAACATGTGGCAAGGGGTTAGGGAGTGGTTAACAGCTGTTAACAGCTGTAAAAAAGATATTTTGCTGCATCTAGCCCCTACTTAGGGACCTAGTTTGGCAGATTTACAGTTTCAGTCCCTGCAACCTCAAAACTTGGTTTACGATGCGTTTTTTTTTACACGTTTAAGCCCCGTTAACCCCATTTAAAAGCTCTAAAATGAAGTTAAATTATAGGGAACTTAAAATGTGTTCAAAAATATCTCGGGTGTCGGTTCGTTTAGCCGTACGGTTACGTTGTTCGGTTAATTACGACGGAATGCGCATAAGCGCGAAAAATGATCCAAATGGCGTGACGAATGGATTTTTCTTATGCCAAACACTAAAATAAAATATTTTAGTGCTTACATAAATTTTTGGATGTCCGGATGTATTCAGAACGTAAGTTATGCGCGAAAATGCAAACTTGTGCACTTTTTGACGCTTTTTGTCCCTGAATGACCCCAAAAGTTTATTTTAGCATACCGAACCCCTCAAAGCCTATTTATAAGCTACGTAAAGGATATTTATGGTATGTTTAACTTATGGTCATGTTCCGGAATGTCTGTTACAGTTCAAATTGGCATACTTTCACAGTTTGTCAAGTTTAGTCCCTGTAAGCGAATTAACTTGTTTTTGCCATACCAAAGCCTTCAAAACTTATTTCTAAGTTATGTAAAGGTTATTTAAGGTATGTTAAGCCTATGTCACTATTCCGGAGTGTTTGTTGCATTAAACTGGTTATATTTATGCATTGGTGCGCGTATAACCTTCCAGAAAGCGATTTAGAGTTTGGAATTGAACAAAAATTGATATGTGCAAATGATACACATATTTTTACAAATCCCAAGTTTGAAATATAATATTTCATTGGTTCGGTATTTGTTTGATGGCCATGGAGGCACAGGTGTTACAGTCTCCCCTACTTTTGGAAATTTCGTCCCGAAATTAATTTCTAGAGGAAACTTGTGAAGAAAGCTGTGACAGTTTCGCCTTCTAATAAATCCATTGACCCTTAAGTAAAACTCTGGGTCATGTTAGGATTCTTAGCGAAATTATCGACTATCAATGTAAAGTCCTTGTAGTAGCAAAACATGGAGTTTCGAACTACGGACAGAAGAATGTTTCTTATGAAGACTCATCATAGGAAACTTGAATTCAGGATTGGGAAGTGTAAGATAAAACGACATCGGTCAAAGTCCAAGACTTCTCCCGTATCATTACTCTTGCCACTATTGGTCTTTACACATGACAAAACTTCCTGTGGTTTCTGTGCACTGAATTCCATAATTATGTAGGCCTCCATAATTACGTACTTCCTTGCACAGTCCGCACAGTTCATTTCATAATGCGTATGGGAAAAGTCAAACGAATAATCCTGTGGTGATTTAACTTGACTGTAATAGAGTCTCATTAACTAGGTCACCAAAGGATTAGATAAACGAACAATCTCTTCAGCTAAACTACCCCAGAGAAATATTTAACTACACCGACGTAGGATGTATTTAACTTTAGATCGACGTAGGATCTCTTTAACTCAACTACCTAAGAGAAACATTTAACTACACCGACGTAGGATGTATTTAACTTTAGATCGACGTAGGATCTCTTTAACTCAACTACCTAAGAGAAACATTTAACTACACCGACGTAGGATGTATTTAACTTTAGATCGACATAGGATCTCTTTAACTCAACTACCTAAGGGAAACATTTAACTACACCGACGTAGGATGTATTTAACTTTAGATCGACGTAGGATCTATTTAACTCTATCAACACATGTTGTCCTTAAACTTTGGAATAGTACTTTATAATCCAAGGGACTTAATCTACAACGTAGAAGTCCATTAAGGATTTAAGATAGTACATTTTTGAATATCCTACTACGAATCCCTCATATGAAGGTATGAAAGATTCTACGAGGATTTGGATAGCGAATATCCAGAGTATACACGAACACAAAATGCATAAATGGAAAGACAAGATGCATAAACACATAGTCACATAACCACAAAATTGTTTATCTAGATCTTTAATTTGTAAGTTTTGTTTTGTTAATTACGTACATGCATTTAAAGCACACTAGGAATTCCATTTCATGGATTTCATTCGGTACTTTAAACATTAGCGAGAATCTAACTATGAAGATAGAAAGATCTTCCAAAAATTCGATTTCGTTTTCAAGAAAACGCAATATTCGAATTAAGGTGTAATAATTTTTGAATATACGAAAATACCCTTAGGTACCCTATTAAGAATTATAATGGTACTTTGGGTATTCGTACAGAGTTGTAACTTGCGCCTTATACTTCGTTTCCTTGGAAGAAACGGGTATTTTGGATTTCCGTGGAAAACGCAAGAGATAATAAAATGGAAGAAATTACGGGGTAGTCTGTTCTTCAAGGAATACGGTTCCTTGATTGTCGGTATTGTAGAGGATACGTTGTTTATACCAGCCATCACATTTGTACATTGCAATGTAAATAAAAAGATTTATTTATTAACAATGATAACAACTGTTTCATGGACCTTGACAACAAAAGAAAATAATACATAAGGCTTGATTATTTCTAAACAGCATTGTCTTCTAGTTGGTCTGATGCTCATCCCTGAGCCGGATTCGCATTAGCAAGCCTTGGGCAATTCCTTCGGAAATGGCTCATCTCGCCACAGTTGAAGCAAGGACCTGGTGGAAGACGAGCTTGAGCAGGATTTAATTGAGGTTGGTTTGGACCACCTTGGTTTGGGGTAAATCGACAAGCATTTGCCAGGTGACCGAGTCGCCCACATGATGCACATAAACGACACTGTAGGTGAGCTAAGTGATGTGCATTACATTTGTCGCATATCGGTGCAGTACCGGGATAAGGTTTCTTTGCAGGAGGTTGAGTTGGTTGGTTGCGGGTGTTTTGGTTGGGTTGAGCAGCAATCGCAAAATTCTGCGAAGCCTTACGCTTCTTGGACTTCTCAGGGGATCCAGTCCGTTCATCCATGGTCTTTGATTCCTCGATTGGCTTCTTGTCACCCTTTCGAAAAAGTTTATGCTTTCTGATCTGTGATTCAGTCAAGGTTGCAGATAGCTCAATGGCCTGCCTAACCGTAGTGGGGTTACTACCAGTAACAATGTCCTGGACTGAGTCAGGGAGACCATCAATGTATTTTTCGATCGCCTTATCCAAAGGCGTAACCATGGTAGGGCACAACAGGCTCAGCTCCTCATATCGATCAGTGTATGCTCGATGTTCACCGCTGTCTTGCTTAAGATCGTCGAATTCCCTTTCCAATGCCCTGATCTCGTGACGAGGACATAATTCCTTCATCATCAGTGCTCGAAGTTCTTCCCAAGTTTGGGCCAGTGCCACTTCGGCACCCCTATCTCTCACCACACCGTTCCACCACGTCAGAGCTCGTTTCTCAAAGACACTAGATGCGAAATCTACCTTTCGCTCGTTTGGACATTGTACATGCCTGAAGGTGCTCTCTAAACTCTCGAACCATTGTAGAAGTGCAGTCGCTCCTTGAGACCCGGAAAACTTTGATGGCTTAGCCGAGTTGAACGTCTTGAAGTTGCAAAGGGCATTATTGTTGTTGATAGCTTGGTAACATTGAGCAACGACGTTCGGGATTGCAGCAGTCATTTGCTGTGTAATGACAGCTGCCAGATCGTCAATAGATATCGGATTTTCGCGTCGTGGAGCTATTCTAAAAGAGGAAACATGAAAGGAAACGAGTGAGAGAATTAGACGAAAAGAATGAGATGAAACAAATCTGATGAAAGCCAGGATAGTGGTCATTTGTTTGTTACTACAAAGCAACAAACGACACACAGTGACTGAATTAAAGTAAATGGATCAAAAATAATGTATCGCGAAGACATGCTCGCCTATAAGTGAACACTCATCCCAAGGATTCCCAGGTAAGCACAACTGGTCTCGCGTCTGATGAGATATATACGAAGTGCTTGCCTAGACAGAAAACCCAGAATACAGGCATTCACCCTTCCAGTTTGCACGTGTTCACATTATTTAAAACCCAAAACCTTGACGAGATTTTGAAAACTCAAAGGGGTTCAAAACCATATAATAGAGAGTTCAAAACCTTACAATAGAGGGTTCAAAACCTAGTAATTAATCATCCTAGAACAGATGATTAGTTTTCAAAGCGGTTTTGAAATTTATGTCCTTGTTGTGGTTGTCGCCTAAGGATAGGTGACGGTATTGTTTTATGACTAAACGCAAGTAAACTCGCGTTAGGGTCCTAAGAAGGTTATAGACTAGGTCAAAGCATTACTAATAACCTAATTCCCTATAACCATTGGCTCTGATACCATATTTTCTGTCACACCCCGACCACGTAGAACATACAGAACGTGGCGGAAACATCGGGGAGTGTTGTAACAGAATTAATGTTTCAAATCCATGGAAATTGAAGTTTCGTTTTATTGATTAAAAGTGTTACAATGTCTTAACAAACAAAGAAATACAACATAATTAACTAGTCTTGCATCTTTTATTGTCACTAAAGCCCAAGTCTGCCTATGTGTATCTTGATCATCTTATGCAACAGCTCCTGAAAAACACATGTGAAAATAGGTACGTCAGCATAAAAATGCCTGTGAGATACATAGGTTTTGTGAAAATAGGTTTCATGACTTATGTTTGAGAAAATGTTTAGTCATGAACCTTGTAATTTGCTTTGTCTTGTAAATCATTTGAAAAACAATAAGATCAGATGATATGTATAAATAAGGGAATAATGTATGGTTAAATGAATAACCATGTAAAATGAGTTTGTATAAGATAAGTTGTTTGTAAATCAATGTCTTGTGAAAAGTATGTTATTTGTATAAAATGTTATATGTATCAAACTGAAATGATTCAAATAACGCTACGATATGTAATACCATACAAACATTTATATATAGGAAGTACCAGCGGCGTATCCACCATGCTTGTATCATATTACACACGCATCGTTACTTAATCACTTAATCAAACCAAACCAACAATGTATGATGTCTATGTCTAGACCAATTGTCAAATGTATTGGATAATATGTCAAAGTGTTTATGTCAAGATGTAAATCATGTAGTGTAAAACAAATGTCAAACATGTTTATGTGTCAAATGTAAATCATGTCAAAATGTCTATGTCAAATGTCCATGTCAAATGTCTTTGTCAAATGTCTTTGTCAAATGTCATGTATGGCAAGTGGAATGTATCAGCTAAACCATATGTAAAATGCACAAAACAAGGTATTGAAGTAAAACATGGTTTAAATCAAGGTTATGTTTTGTGTAATAAATGCATGTTATACTGATATAAACATCTATGCGGTATTGTGAAAAATTCATTTAAACAAACCCAACGTCATATCAAAATGTAAGCATGTGAAAACAATGCACTAAGTATGTAATCAAATGAACATACATAGCGTGAAATGTCATGTAAAACGATGTACTAAGTAATGCACACAATGGGCACACCTAGCATGAAGTGTAATGAAATCATGTACTATAATGTACTAACGAACATAGCAGTATATGATGTGAAAACAGGAAAGCATGAAAGTAACAAGTAGGCACATGTGTTTCACCCCAAAACAGTTTGGAAAACAGTAAAAGAGGGGTCTATGTACTCACTTGAGATTGCTCAGAAGTCCTAAGATAACCACCAAGCAATGCTAGAGATCACGGAATCAAACGGCACCTAATATAGGTAACTATATTAATAAACCGGACCTATAATCGGAAGATCGGGTAGCATGAGGGTTTGTAAACCAAATGAGTGTAGGAACTCATGTAACATGGTTTAACAAAGCCTACATACTAAATGAAACATAACCTAAGTGCTTACGACCCATTACGACCCGTTTAGGTAGCTTATGCTACTTTAACGCGTCGTTCGCGTAAAACGCGTTCGGAACGCATAACTAGTCCTATGATAAGTAAAATATGCCTTAACATGTCTAATATTGTTGCCATATCAGTTTAGATACCAAAATTTATGTTACATATGCTTAAAATGAATTTTGGCGTAAAAAGGGCATTTTGGTAATTTACCTAAGGCATATAAACTACCTATCATACAACTACTTAAACGAAGAGACCATAAGGTATAACCTCGGAAGGTTATTCCCTATATACTATGGTCACCTAATATGTTTGGTCGGATCCTAATGATCGACCAAATGGGTCGGGTTCGAAAGCATAAGCGACTGATCAAGTCGCTTACCCTTACGACCCTAGACAACGTGGTAATCAGTAGGCATAGTCACAAGGACTATAACCATCGTGATTACAATCACGTTGCGAAGTTCTAACGAACTTCGCATTGACCATAAACTGGTCAATGCAGAAAGTCAAACAAGGTTTGGCTTTCGGACTCGAAAAGCAATAAAAGAACGAAGGAACACTTACAAAGGGTCCCCGAATGCTAATCTAGATCCAAATAACTCAGGTATGAAACAATGGTTCCAACTTAGAGTCTTTTGGATCAGATTCTTGTGAGGAAAAGTGAAGGGTGGAGGTGGGTATTTATAGTAAATGGTCCACCGTTAGGATCGTTTGTCGAATATCGTGCCTTAATCACATCCGTACATGTGTCGGAACCTTATGGTACCCAAAATGGCCACTCACCATAAGAGATCAACATGTGGCAAGGGGTTAGGGAGTGGTTAACAGCTGTTAACAGCTGTAAAAAAGATATTTTGCTGCATCTAGCCCCTACTTAGGGACCTAGTTTGGCAGATTTACAGTTTCAGTCCCTGCAACCTCAAAACTTGGTTTACGATGCGTTTTTTTTTACACGTTTAAGCCCCGTTAACCCCATTTAAAAGCTCTAAAATGAAGTTAAATTATAGGGAACTTAAAATGTGTTAAAAAATATCTCGGGTGTCGGTTCGTTTAGCCGTACGGTTACGTTGTTCGGTTAATTACGACGGAATGCGCATAAGCGCGAAAAATGATCCAAATGGCGTGACGAATGGATTTTTCTTATGCCAAACACTAAAATAAAATATTTTAGTGCTTACATAAATTTTTGGATGTCCGGATGTATTCAGAACGTAAGTTATGCGCGAAAATGCAAACTTGTGCACTTTTTGACGCTTTTTGTCCCTGAATGACCCCAAAAGTTTATTTTAGCATACCGAACCCCTCAAAGCCTATTTATAAGCTACGTAAAGGATATTTATGGTATGTTTAACTTATGGTCATGTTCCGGAATGTCTGTTACAGTTCAAATTGGCATACTTTCACAGTTTGTCAAGTTTAGTCCCTGTAAGCGAATTAACTTGTTTTTGCCATACCAAAGCCTTCAAAACTTATTTCTAAGTTATGTAAAGGTTATTTAAGGTATGTTAAGCCTATGTCACTATTACGGAGTGTTTGTTGCATTAAACTGGTTATATTTATGCATTGGTGCGCGTATAACCTTCCAGAAAGCGATTTAGAGTTTGGAATTGAACAAAAATTGATATGTGCAAATGATACACATATTTTTACAAATCCCAAGTTTGAAATATAATATTTCATTGGTTCGGTATTTGTTTGATGGCCATGGAGGCACAGGTGTTACACTGCTGGTGCCCTTTTTGAAGTTTGAGAACTTCCTCTTGTTCTCACCCGATGACTCCATGTGAGTCTCCTTCTTCTTTTGATCAGAGATTGAAAACTTGTTTAATCTGACTGCTTCTTCAGTAAGTGCCACGCTGAGATCAATGGCTTCGGTAATTGTCGGAGGCTTGACGTTGTTACCATACTCATAATCTGAGGTGCCAACCCCCAGATGAAACGCTCAACGCGTTTGAATTCCGGTGTAACCATGTATGGTACCACGTGAGATAGATCGTGAAATCTTTGTACATACTCCGAAATTTTGGGGCCATCCATTTTGAGGTTCCAAAACTCTATTTCCAATTTTTGGATTTCAGCCCTGGAGCAATACTTTTTACGCATAAGCTCCTTCAGCTCGTTCCAAGTCAAAGCGTATGCTGCTGCCTCTCCCAGAGTTTGGACTTGGAGATTCCACCATGAAAGCGCTTCGTCTATGAACAAACCGGAGATGTAGGTAACTTGCTGATCTGGTGCGCATTTGCTCATTCTTAACGCCGAATCAGTCTTCTCTGTCCATCGAACAAAAGCCACAGCACCCCCGGTGCCGTCAAAATTCAGCGGTTTACAGTCTAAAAACTGCTTGAAGGTACAGCCTGTACAAGTAACGTCATTCACGGAGAGCATTAGCGAACGCACATGGAATATCCAATTGTAACGTAATGTGTCTCAAGCGACTTAAACATTACCATGTGGTGGGTTGTTTCTCGAGGTACCCCCGCTAGTTTCGGCTCGTGAGGCCTCGTGCTCTGCTATTGCTCGGGAGATCCTTTCTTGTAATTCTGCCTCAGTAGTGGGCAATCGTGTCTCTCTTCGTGGAGGCATCTTCTATAAGAAGATTGTATAGGTCAGGTCGTATGCATATAAGTATGTAGTACGCGTATGTAATAACATCCATCAACACAAGTAAACACATAACATCCCATGTCATAACACAAACAAATAATCCAACAACGTATATAATGAGAATGTTGCGATTGAGCTTCATATATCAAGACCACAAGTACAGTTTTACATGTTTCACAATTGTATCATACATCAAAATTGGACTATAGGGTCACATCTCCCCTGTCCAAACCGTCTAACAACTACAATAATCAAAAGTCAAAAGTCAAAGTGTGGTCTTCAAAAGCTGTGCAATCTGGCTCAATAGCTGCACTCTCATCAAAAGTAGTCTATCTGCATAAGACCAAAAACCTCTAAGCTGATGGTGGAGGTGGAGGAGGTGGAGGAATGAAAAGCAAACGGCGCATACGCGCTAACTCCTCCTCTAGGGTATGAACAAGATGCAACAAACAACCAATCTGTTGCTCCATGGTAAGAAAACAGATGTTGAAATCCGGGTAAGGAAAAAGTGGAGCAGCAAACTGTGATGGACCAGTACCAGGTGGAGGACGCGGGATCCTCTCTAGCTCAGTGACTCGACGACTCAACATATCCTGCTGGTTTGGAAAAAGAGTTAAAAGGGTTTAACCTTAATTATAAAAAGATGCATATAACAGAATCATGGAGTTGGCAGCCAACAACATTAATGATCATCATCATCACAACATCGTTTTAATATACATACACATGTTGGACGATGGGATTTGATAAAGTTGAGAATGTATGTTGACTTTTGTGCATGGTGTTCACAAAAAGAAACAGACAAATGAAGTTGGGACTTCCAATATATCACGAAAGTCAAGGGAACATAATAAAAGTGGCAGCCATATTATAAAAGATTGGAGTCTCAAAACACATCTACACACTTGCGAAAGATTGGTTGGACTCACTAAAGTTTTGGCAGCCATTAAACATTATATTGGGCCCCCAAATCGGCCGAATAGCATCTTCATCAATCATCGAGTGGGGGCAGCCAACATTAATGACATTAATTGGGTGGGCTCTAATCCATACACTAGATAATCGGCCCAACATAATACACTTCCTTTATCTCGATAACTATTGGCAACCTTAATTGTTATCACCTATCATTACCTCATTATTTGTGGAATTGGCGGCCCACATCATCTCATGAGTGGCAGCCCATTACAAAGGGGGAGCCCCAAGACACGTTTTGTATATCACAATTTGAAGGAGGGCGTTGACTTTTGGCTCTAAAATCATCATCATCAGAGACACCACTCAACCGAACCAATCATGTCTTCATCACTCTCTCAAGCCGGTGATCGCGTCCACCCAACCATGAGCGGCTAGTCTCTTCGGTTTCACCCCGGTGTAGGTAGTTGTATTTTCTAGGGTTTATGAATTTGTTCTTTGATTCGACTTTGTGACAACTTGTATTGATTTTTGAAACCATTGATAATAGTTTACATTTGTTTCGTATTCGTAAATTGTCAAACGATGTTAAAAGTTATGACTTTGCGAAATGGTTATTTGTAGTTATGCGTTGTCGTGGTTAGGATTTACTTTTGTTGATTACAAAGTGCATTCTTGTCCGTTCTTCGGGACGTTGAAAGTTATTGGCACCTAAGTCACGGTACACTAAATCCGCTAATCGTATGCAATTGAGTTGAATTAAAACATGTAGGAACCCTAGGACTTACAATTACCGAAACCGGGTGTGATCCGTATTCTTAATTCCTGTTTTCAATTAAGTAGTTTAGTTTACAAGTTTAGTTAATAAATCATTGTTTTCGATAACATCAATTTGTCAGTTCATTCCGATTTATTTTAAAAACCAAACAAATAAATAAAAATAGCAATCTTCATAATCATCTTGTACATTATTTGTAAATAGTCTAACTAATCAAACGGGTCGTGCAATACTGACCACCTGCTCTTCGTGGATTCGATACCCGACTTACCCTAGCTACCTAGGTTTAATTGGGTTTTTGACAGATCGGGATGACACGGTCACGTCAAAATGGCGCCATTGCCGGGGAGCTAGTGCGCTTAGTATTTCATTGCTTGTTCGATTTTAGTTTAGTTTATTTTCTTTCCTTTTTCTTCTATATTTGTGATTTTACTTCGGGTGGTCGAGCTTGTTTGTGCAGGTACATGTTTTGCAGGTACCATCTTTCAATATGAATTGGGTAGATGATGATCCATGTGAGTGTTGCGGAAGCGGAGAGCACTATTTAGAGGATTGCTCTGTTTTCTACGAAAAAGTTCAAGCCAACAAGGAACGGGAAGACTACCTCAGCGGATTGTTTGAATATAGGTGGGCGGATTATGAAGATTTCAATGGTCCATCCTCATACTATCCATACGATAATCCACCACCAGAGCAAGAAAGCGAAGCTTACCGGTCATGCCCTTGTTGTGGCAAAGTTCACATACATGAAGATTGCCCAGTGTTTTGGAAAGATCCAGTGTTTTGGAAAGAAAAAATAAAGTCCGGTTACAAGCCACCTTCATATCAGGGATACTATCAGTCAAATGTCAACAACAATTATGAGCCAAAGTGGGATTATGATAGTTATGAACCCGAGATGCCACGTTTCCCAAGTTACCAGGAGGAGGAGGAGTATGACGATTATTATTATGAATACCCTCAACCGGCATACGAGGAACCTCAAGATTCAACAAGTTCCAAGCTCGATGCAATCATGAATGCTATCATTATTTAAAATCAAGAGATTAAGATAGAACTGAAGAAGGAACTTGAGGCGAAGGATAAAGCTAATGAAGCCTTGGCAAAGAAAGTGAGTCAACTCGCCGAAGAATTGGCTCAACTTAGACGAGATCAAGAGGTGTTGGCTAGTGATACAATGGTGAATGGTGATGTGGTGGAAGAGGTTATGGAACTTCCGGAGCAAGTAATCGAATGTTTGAACCGAGCGGAAGACATGACACCGCAAGACGAATCGGATCCGAAAGAAGCCCACATTCATGCCTATCCTTCTCCCATACTTATCACTCCAACCAACAAAGTTGGGGATGATGGTTCGGGTATAAGGATTCGAAGGGTAGCGTTGCAAGACATTGGCCGATTTGGTAAGAAGCGACCCTGAAGTTGTACATTACGCATGCCGAATAGAAGAAAAAGAGAGTGGGTTCGACATGCCAACTACCGAGCGTATGTTGGAAACTCGGTAGGCAAATGTGCACTTCGACCACCATGAGAAGCAAATCAGGTATAATTGTTGTAGAGTTTGTACTATTATTCGGTTTTATTTTATTTTCCTAGTTAAATGAACGTTGTGGGTGTGTTCCCTATATAACCCTCACGAGACCTACTCGTCCTCCCGAGCTATCGGAAGGTTTAAAAGGGTTTGTTGCATACGCTAAATGCAACCGTGATTCCTACGAAAGTGAGTTAGGCTTGTTATTGTTGTAAATTATTTTTCCACATAAATCAAAGTAAATTAATGTATGACTTAGTAATATTTTCTCATAAAAGTGGTAGAACTAGGTAGCTAATAAATTTTAATGGTTGTGAGAAGTATGCTTCTACACAAGGGTTAAGATTTGTAGGTACATTATGTTCGTGGGACGACCGCTTTCTTGAAGAGAAGAAGAGCACACGAGGAATGAGCTTAAAAATTAGGTGCATACGTTTCTTTTTACTTTTGATATTTAGTTAGCAAATAAGTGGATTGTAAATTGTATTTTATTTTCCGGGGTGAAATTTTGGGGGAGGTTAGCCGTGTCACATCCCTTGTGCATTTCAAAAACTCTAGTTCTTACACATTGAGGACAATGTTCACCTCAAGTGTGGGGATGGGGGAGTAGTAAAAGTTTTCGATTTTGACCCGTTCATTTAAACACTACACATTGAGGACAATGTTTACCTCAAGTGTGGGGATGGGGGAAAAATTTCAAAAAATTTTCAAAAATGTCTTTGTTTGAAGCAATCTAAAAAGCACAAGTAACTAAGTCAACGAGGGATGGCACAACCCATTTGGTCTATTGTCATGGTCAAGTTTAAATAATTAGCATGACGGGTATTTAGCGGGTGGTTATTTGGGAATAATCCGCCTAAGAAACTAGCATTTGATGCATGTCACATACCATACCCTTGATACATGTGAGGTTTTGAGCCACTTTTACATCATAGAATTACATACTATTGTTTCTTTGTTTGAGTGGACCATTAGTCATGTATTGTAGAACTTGCAACTCTTGATACGTTTGAGACCACAGACCGAATACAAGCACGAGAATGATTAAGGCATTAGGTAAACCTTTTCCTTTTTACACCATTTATATATCCGTACCCAAAAACTTATCCCTTAGTAGCCAATTTTGAGCCTAACCCTTTCGTTTGACCACCCTATAACCCATAACCTTAAACCTTTTTCTTTTAAACCCGTGTGATGGAAATTCGATTTTAGGATTTATTTGTTTGTATAGTTGTGGTTTATATTTGCAAAAAAAAAAATGCAGAAAAATTGTGAAAAAAAAAAAATTAGAAAATGTTGAGAAAAATACAAAAAGATGTGTTAGTAGTTGTTGAATAAAAGGCGAAAGTTGTTGCCTCATAGTTGATGTTTATAGTTAGTATTGTTTAGCATAGTCGTTTGTAATAAAAATCGAATTTTTGATCACCTTCGCCACTTTAAAATACCATATTTCCTACCCTTCGCCTCGCCTCATTACAACCCTTCAAAGACCTTTTGACTTGTGCTTAGTATTCGTGTTCGGTGGTGGAGAATGATTGAGTTGCAAGCCTATACGGGTACATGTTCTAATCGGTTTTGAGTGATTACTTTTGAAAGTGCTAATACATCATAAAAAAATTAGCCAAATTATAAACCGAGTGGAGAGAACATTGTAAGGGATGTACATGATTTATTGGTTTCAAGGGCGGGTTAGTCTTGGATAACCAATTTATGTGATTAGTCGCTTCGCCGTTAAATATGTTGTGAATTGTAAAAAGTTTGAATCGGGTATGACATTAGACCTTAACCTTTGTCTCGGGAATGGGAAGTGTGTTTCTCGTCCGACCCACGTGAAAGTGAAAGACAGATTTGCTTGAGGTCAAGCAAACGACAAGTGTGGGGATGTGATGGAGAGTGTGAGACATGAGTGTTTAAGGGCTTATCTTACATGTTTTGTTCGGTTTTATAGGACTATATGATTGGAATTGGATTATTGCGAGTGTTTGTATTCTTTGCAGGTAAGACGCGTAATTCGGTGACGTTAGAGTGTTTAAAGAAAAAGAAAAAAAAAGCAGTACATGTGTTCGTTTGGAAAAAAGAGTTAAAAGGGTTTAACCTTAATTATAAAAAGATGCATATAACAGAATCATGGAGTTGGCAGCCAACAACATTAATGATCATCATCATCACAACATCGTTTTAATATACATACACATGTTGGACGATGGGATTTGATAAAGTTGAGAATGTATGTTGACTTTTGTGCATGGTATTCACAAAAAGAAACAGACAAATGAAGTTGGGACTTCCAATATATCACGAAAGTCAAGGGAAACTAATAAAAGTGGCAGCCATATTAAAAAAGATTGGAGTCTCAAAACACATCTACACACTTGCGAAAGATTGGCTGGACTCACTAAAGTTTTGGCAGCCATTAAACATTATATTGGGCCCCCAAATCGGCCGAATAGCATCTTCATCAATCATCGAGTGGGGGCAGCCAACATTAATGACATTAATTGGGTGGGCTCTAATCCATACACTAGATAATCGGCCCAACATAATACACTTCCTTTATCTCGATAACTATTGGCAGCCTTAATTGTTATCACCTATCATCACCTCATTATTTGTGGAATTGGCGGCCCACATCATCTCATGAGTGGCAGCCCATTACGAAGGGGGAGCCCCAAGACACGTTTTGTATATCACAATTTGAAGGAGGGCGTCGACTTTTGGCTCAAAAATCATCATCATCAGAGACACCACTCAACCGAACCAATCATGTCTTCATCACTCTCTCAAGCCGGTGATCGCGTCCACCCAACCATGAGCGGCTAGTCTCTTCGGTTTCACCCCGGTGTAGGTAGTTGTATTTTCTAGGGTTTATGCATTTGTTCTTTGATTTGACTTTGTGACAACTTGTATTGATTTTTGAAACCATTGATAATAGTTTACATTTGTTTCATATTCGTAAATTGTCGAACGATATTAAAAGTTATGACTTTGCGAAATGGTTATGTGTAGTTATGCGTTGTCGTGGTTAGGATTTACTTGTGTTGATTACAAAGTGCATTCTTGTCCATTCTTCGGGACGTTGATAGTTATTGGTACCTAAGTCACGGTACACTAAATCCGCTAATCGCATGCAATTGAGTTGAATTAAAACATGTAGGAACCCTAGGACTTACAATTACCGAAACCGGGTGTGATCCGTATTCTTAATTCCTGTTTTCAATTAAGTAGTTTAGTTTACAAGTTTAGTTAATAAATCATTGTTTTCGATAACATCAATTTGTCGGTTCATTCCGATTTATTTTAAAAACCAAACAAATAAATAAAAATAGCAATCTTCATAATCATCTTGTACATTATTTGTAAATAGTCTAACTAATCCAACGGGTCGTGCAATACTGACCACCTGCTCTTCGTGGATTCGATACCCGACTTACCCTAGCTACCTAGGTTTAATTGGGTTTTTGACTGATCGGGACAACACGGTCACGTCATAAAGTCTAGTGTTTCATGTGTATGGCACATTATATAGTGTGTTAGGGTGTTCGGGGATCATAACTAGCCAAGAAATAATAAAACAATGTTTCTAGCAATATTTTGGTGTTCCGGGTAATGTCCGATTGTTCGGTTAGATACCGGTTCGTTAAAGTGTCAAGCTATTCCGTTTAATGATCTTTATGTTACTTTTTGTGACATTTTTAATTCCCGACACTTTGGAAAGCATTCAGGACCATTTAGTCAATTTTCTGCATAATACTAGTATGTTAAAAAGCTGAATTTTGCTGAAAAATGCAGAATTCTGCACTATAAGTGGGTTTTAGGCACTTCCCGGCACCTAAACTATCACCTAGTGACGCAGTTTTATGGTCCTTACTTCCCTACACACCATACTAGTGTAGTACCTTATCCCTGGCCCATACTGGGCTTCAAAATACTGCCTGTCTATGTACTGAACCCTGTCAGCATATTCCCGTTCTATCCGTTAACTGTGCTAACTGTGCTTTGTGCATCATGTATGTCAATATAGTTTGTATGTGATAATGATGTGACATTTTGTAATATGTGATGCACATGTAGGTATGATGCAGTAATCAGAAAGCAGTTAAGTAACCCAGCACAGTCATTAAGCACTTAATCATAATTAATTAATTGTACGGATACCTGGTTGTATGAGGGTTGTCACAGTTGAAGATTCGGAAGCCTCCATTTGAACATGTCCTGCATCAACGCCATTTTTGAGTCAATGTCTGTGTTCAAACAAGTGGCGTTGTGCAATTCTTCCATGAACTCAATCTCCTGCTTTGTCATGATGTCTTCAAGCAGGTAGTCTTCCTGCTCTCCGCTGTCATATATAACGGTCACCATGTCTGTTTCCTCATCAAAACGCCATGATGTTATGACTGGGTCCGATTTTCCATCTGCTTTGATTGGTCCAAATTTCCTTGTTAATTTTTTCATAAGCTTATGTGTTTCATGACATTCGTTATCCAGAGCGATGCTAAGCGATAGGATACCCATCTGTACATCTTCTTCCATCTTCAAAATTGCTTTGATTGTCCTAACATACACCCTCCTTCTGTTGTCAAAACGTATGACGAATCGGCTGATCCCCAGAGTGTATCTCCACCAAACGATGGTTGCCATTTTTGGTGTTTTGGTTAAACTTGGCGTTTTTGGTAAAAGATGTTTTGCAGAATGATAGATTGAAGTGATTATGGAAGCGATGTTTAACGTCGTTTATATAATGATGTTTTTGGCGCGTAATTTAGGAGGAAATTTCTTCTAATAAATGTTAATAATTGAAATTCAGTTACTCTGTTGTTTCCTCTCCCTGTAATATCTAACGCGTTTTATCATTAATTTTTGGCATTTTGTATTTAATGGCGTTTTATTTGTTTTGAATGGTGTGTTATCATTTTTGTTGGCGTTTTGAATTTGAGCAGTAAAAGACCCTTTTACCCTTAATGAAGCGCGCCCACTTAATAGAATTGGTGTTATTTACGATAACGCCACCGCGCTAATCTAGCCCATAAATTGTTTTGATCTGACGATCCATAATTGTTCTTACTGTTCTCACACTTTCTCCCGTTTTCTCTAAATCCTGACCCTATATATATATATATATAAGTTACATAATTTTTATCATTAAATCCATGTAATACATGAGTTTATAACCTAGCTTTTGTAATATATAACAAGGGTGTTAAAAAAATAGTTGAAACCAAGTCACTATTTAAAAATTAAATTTTCTCTTGTGTTTAGTGACTTAGTTTGAAACTTGGAATTAACCTTGTAAACTAAACCCAATGTATTATTGTTTATAATTTGTTCATGTTAAAGTTAAGAGTTAATTACCTAGTTAGTCCCTGTAGTTTACACTAAATAACAATCTAAGGTACTAATAGTTTAAAATCATGTTTCAGGGTACTAACTTTTGATTTTTTAACAAAGTAAGGTATTAATGTTAGTTGGCTGTTAATTAATAACCCTGACACCCTCATGTGCCATAAACGTGATGGTATAATTGTCATAACAAGTTATGTGCTTTCATTCCCAATTTATAACCCTAACAAGTTCTTTTCCCCCTTCCCCCAACTAAAACCCTAATTCCAGCCGTAACCCCTTAAAAATTGAAGACATCAGGATGGTTATGTGAAAGTGTGGTAGAACAGCATTGATGAAGACATCGAAGACCTCTAAAAACCCTGAACAGAGATTTTATACATGCCCACAATGGTAAGTATTTGATGCCTTATTACCTAATTCGTGTATTTGTAACTAATTCACTGAATTTGTGTATTTTCAGAGATCAAAATGTAAGTTTTTTGTGTGGATTGATCCTCCTGTTAACTCTCCTCCATCCCCTAAATTAGGGCTCCATAATCCCCCAAATCACAGTTCGAGCATTGAAAACAGATTTGAAGAACTGAAGCATGAAATTAAAAGAAAGGATGCAACATTACTGATGAGTTGGTGTATACTTGTAGGCCTTTTAGTGTTAATCCTTGTGGTTGTTTTGATCAGTCTTCTTTTAAAGCCTTTCTAATGTTAATCCATGTGGTTGTAATGAAATGTGAACCTGTCACTTGGTTATAATGAAATGTTAATCTGTGTTTTGGTTGTAATGAAATGTTAATCCATGTGGTTATGAAATGTTGTAATGAAATGTTTCTAAGATATGAAATACATGTGGTTTTAATTAAATGTGAATATGCTTTGCATATTGTGCAAATTGACCATAACATGCCTTTAAAACCTGACAAGGCATAATACTGACAAGGCAAATTGACCATAACTTTCCTTTAAGTTCCTGCATGGCATGGGTATTATAAGAATTGACCATAAGTTGCCTTTAAAACCTGACATGGGTATTTTAATAACCTGACCATAACTTGGGCATAAT
This sequence comes from Helianthus tuberosus, assembly GCA_030545235.1. NCBI lineage: Eukaryota > Viridiplantae > Streptophyta > Magnoliopsida > Asterales > Asteraceae > Helianthus > Helianthus tuberosus. Next base: position 72,201,082 of record CM060443.1, read on the forward strand.
ACTGACAATGGGTATTATAATTACCTAGCTGTAAGCATAAAAACCTGGCCATAAGCATTACTTAACCATAGATAAACAAACCATAGATAAAAACTTAGGTCTTTTACAAAAACCATATCCAAGCTTTACAAAAACCATAAGCATTACTTAACCATAGATAAACCTGACCATAAGCATTACACCTATTTCTATGTTCCAAACAGAACAAGAAAAAACACAAAATAACTACTTAAAGTTTCAGCAGCCTAAGAACATAAAAAAGCAAAACCAAACATCCTATTTAACTAGATTGAGCAGCAGTTGACCCTTGTCTAGTGCACCTTCTTTTATTGTGACCTTTTCATCCACAGTTTCCACATGTCACTGTCTTCCATTTCCTAATCAACTTCCCATCTTTAACCATGCTATCTTCCTGCTCCATTGCATCCTTTCTTCTCATCTTCCTTGGTCTGCCAACTGGTTTGTGGTACATTGGTTCAAGGAGCTTTGTACTACAACGTGCCCTAGGCCACATGCTTCTTCCATTGATTGGACCTATTTTGTATGAGTATACCTTCTTCCATGTTGACAACCAATAGCACTCATCCACCCATCTGTCACACCCGTTCATTAGCGGAAGCAAGCGGTGTAAACTTGATTAGTTCTCATTGCATACGATTTAAGTAAACTACTACATGATTAAAACAAACGATGTTCATCCATTGACATAGTTTAAAATATTACAAATCATAAGTTGTTTAGGATACAAACCGACATAATTTTTAAGTTTTACAAAAGGACTAGTTTGACATAAGATTAAAACATAAGGCTTCGCATCCTATACCTCATTGAAAATGAGATATATGGACCAAACCCTCTGAAAGGGATGACATCGATAACTTGTAATCCAAAAGCTTCATAGTAAACACCAGCACTAAGATCCCATTAGTTTCCTGAAATACATGTAAGTTTGAAAACATCAATAAAGTTGAGTGAGTTCATGTGTTTTGAGTGAGTTCCAATTAAACCTTTAAACATTTGAGAGATCTTTTAACAAACAGGTATGTATAGCGTCTATGAACAGATCATTAATGTTTTGCAAGGACATTAATATGTGTGGCGACATAGGAAGCACTCAACCCTAGCGAATTTCCTCCGGTCCACCCGGTCAAAACAACAAAAACACTACATGGGCCACACAAGGACCCAAGAGTGGGGCTCGCTACACCCGATAGATCTATCACTTTTGCCCTCGGTCTTATACAAGATTAATGGCACTTAAGAGAGATTACTATTCGCTCACATGATCTAACAGTTCATTCCCTAGCTAAACCATACCATTGAGACATGTATTCCACCCCCGAGAGTTATAAATCCGAAAACAGTTAAGAGAAAAGGGGGACATGAACTCACAAGTTTGTGTTCCGTGCGTATGCTAGCAAGTCAATCTCTGATATATAATACGTATACTGCCGACCTACAAGTGTCCCATTTCAATAAGACACTAAGGTCTAAATAAATGTTTCTAGCATGCAATTTGGTCATGTAAAATATTCACCCAACTAGCTAGAGACTCGATTGGAATACTTGTCGTGTCACCAGTGTTTTGACTTGACGAACCGTTGGTGATACATCTCTTTGGTTTCTTGAAAATATATATACTTATATAAAATATATAAATATAAATGATAAAGTTACCATAACTCGTCTTTGAATTCTCGTATAAAGCTCATATTAGGGTCTATAAAATAAATATTTATCTTAACCCGAGTTGTAACTCGTCTCGATCGGCAACTCAATATATCAAAAATTATATATTATTTTTAGAGAGATATGCTTTGAAATAACCTTGTATTTGTGTAGAAATAATATATAAATATATATATATATATATATATATATATATATATATATATAGAAAGTATAATGTACAATAACCCTAATCATACTTCACGTACGCGACAGGGAGATTTGGACGTGTGGCACTGATTAAGATTTCTCTTTAAGGGTAAATTAGACATTTTACGTTCTTGAGACAGGGTAATTCAGTCATTTACTAACATCAAGAGAATAATGCGAGTTCGTTATCTCCTGCATCCCGGTAATTATGAATTGAATCAGGTTCAAATACTTTCCATTTTTCAAATTATCAAATTAGCGGTTATAGGTGTTCAATTAGGGTTACGATCACTTATTGTTTGAAATGGATCCACAGAGCAGTAACGCACGAAATACAGATGATATTGAAATTGAAGATGCTGAAGTCCATGCCGTTCATGATGCTGCTGAGCATTTGATGAATCCGACATCAGACAACCCCGTTATATTAGACGATCAGACCAGTAAGTTGTCAATTAATTCGTTTTAATTTCCCGAAATCATCGAAAGTATAGGTGGCTGATGTTTTGTGTTTGATCGTGCATCATTATTTGATAAATATTTTTTTGAAATGAATTCGTCATAAATCACGCATGTTTTGTGTAATCCCCCCAAATTTGCGTTATTATTATAAAGTATACATTTTTGTCTAGTTTTTTTACCTGCGTGATTTTATGAGCTTAACATGCGTGATTTTTTTCTTAGCGTGATTTATTTTTTTTATTTCGTAGATGAGTGATTGTGTGTCTTGTTTTAGAGCTCAATTTTTTTTTTGTTATTTCAAAATTTCCAGAGGAAAGATTGTATATTCCTGAGGTAGCTTCATCATGTGTTCCCGTTATAGGAATGGAATTCAGTTCCATAGAGCAAGCATATGTTTTTTATCAGACATATGCCAAGAAGGCAGGGTTCTCTGCACGAAAAGGAGGTGAACATCATAGTGGTGGTATTATAAAGACTAAATACTTTGTGTGTTCAAAGGAGGGGCACAAACCACAGGCTTTTGATGATCCTTATTCAAAGTTGTCTAAGCCATATAAAAGTAGGAACAGACCGACTATTCGAACTGGGTGTAAAGCACAAATTAAGCTTTGTTCGACGGATGGGGTGTTGTATAAGGTTGATAAGTTTGTTCAAGCGCATAATCATTCATTTGTCTGCCCTAAAGATATGCATTTATTACCGGCTTATGGGCATCTTTCTGAAACACAAGAAGAGATGATATGGGAGCTTGGTACATTAAATCTTGGGCCAGTGAAAACCTTCAATATTATGAGACAAAGATAAGGAGGTTTTGAAAATGTTGGCGCAACTAAAGATGACTGCAAGAATTTTAGAGCTAGGATACATAGCTATATAGGAGAGTAAGATGCCGTTATGGTTATTAATAGGCTGACCGATAAAAAGCAGTTTATGGTTGATTATTCATTTGTACATTCAGTTGATGAAAACAAGCGATTGTCTGGCCTGTTTTGGGCTGATGGTTGTGCAAACGTAACTATGCTGAGTTTGGAGATGTCATGTCGTTTGATGCTACGTTCAAAACAAACAAGTTAGTGTTAATTATAGTTTTTTAACTTCTAATTTTTTCTTGTATAATTTTGTTGTTTTTTTATTCAAGTTATTTCATCATTTTGAAGGTATAATATGGTTTTGTACCCTTTACATGTATCGATAACCACTGTCGGAATGTGACGCTTGGAGCTGGGTTGCTAGTATCCGAAAGCATTGAATCATACAAATGGTTGTTACAATCATTTTTGGACTCATTTGGTAAGCAACCGAAGGTGGTTGTCACTGATCAGGACCCGACAATGAAACAAGCTATCGAGGTAGTGTTCGATAAGAGCAGGCATAGATTATGTACGTGGCACATAATGAAAAAAGTTGCCGATAAGGTTAGACTCAACTTCAATATGCGTTATTATTGTTACAACTTGCGTAATAAGTATGAAGATTTCTGATTTTTATATGCACTTTTACAAAATGTTCATCATGCGTTATTATTTCATACAATCAGTTTTTTTTTTACAAAAACCGTGAATAATTATAGAGATTTCTTATTTTTGTTCATCCCAATCCTTTTTTTTGTAGTAGGTTGGATACGAGTTGTGTAACAATGAAGACTTCAAAAGGCGTATGTGTGATATAGTGTGGACTGATTCGATTGCTCCAGAAACGTTTGAGAGAGAATGGAAATTGATAATGATTGAATTCGGTCTAACCGAGAATAAATGGATTGACGATATGTTTGGCATGAGATCTTCATGGATTCCAGCTTTCTATCGTCATGAGCCAATGTCTGGGCTCATGCGAACCACCTCCAGATCAGAGAGCGAAAACCATTTTTTCTGTTAGGTGGCGAATTCTCAACTTACCCTTGTTGAGTTTTTTAACCATTTTGATGGTGCAATGGACGTTCAAAGATTCAACCATCAGAAAAATGACCATATTTCTAGAAACACAACCCCAGATAACATAACTGAAGCTACCTTAGAGGATGATGCTATGAAAATTTACACCAGGTCTATCTTTGCTGATCAACAGGCAGAGTTATATGGAACACTGTCTGAGTGCCTTCATATGGAGACTAAAATCGAGGAACCGTTCTTGAAGATAAGTATGAAGGATTGGAAAGCGCACGGTGACGGTTTATTAGAGGTGACAGTATCTAGACCTGCTAACATGCGTTATTACATAAGATCTTGCGCTTTTTCCTTGATTTTTAATTTTCAATATTTTTATTTAGGTTTGCTTCAAGAAGGGGGAGGATGTAATTGCATCATGCAGTTGTCGCAGGTTTGAACAATATGGATTGTTGTGCAAACATATATACTTTGTGTTCAAGATGTTCAAAGTGAATGAAATTCCCAACAAGTATGTTATGAGAAGATGGACCAAAGACGTGGTACCGAATGATCTAAATAACACATTTGATTTAAAAGTTGATGAGAATGATGGGAATAAAAAGGCCAAGGAGGTTGCGTATGAGATAATGCAGACCGGAGAGTATCTTATTGGTAATTTGATGACAGATTTTGATCATCTAGTTATAGTTAGGGATCGGATGAGGGAGATGAAAGAAATGGTTGATGAAATTCGCATAACCAAGCCTATCGACCCTAAGTTTGATAGATATTCAAGGTTAATCGGTTACGAGAAACCGGACACTGATGCTCCGCCTACAGTCCATGTGCCAACCGGTATTAGAAACAAAGGATGCGGTTCACATAAGCGGATCAAATCAAAAAAAGAACAGATAATTAGTCTAAAAGGCAAGAGAAGTCGTACATGCAGTGTTTGCAATACCAAAGGTCATGATATCCGAACGTGTGAAGTTTTAAAGGGTAATGCTAATGGTGCCGACAAGAAGGGGAAGAAAAGAAGAGCAGTTCAGTTAGATACTAATCCCGGTTTATTAGACGAAGAGGACGAGGAGGCAGAAACTGATGAGGGAGAGGAAGAGTATGATGACGTAGATGAAGCCGACGATAGTGATTCTGAATGGGAAGAGGTTAACAATGATGACGAGTGATTTTTGAACTACAATTGCATACATTTGAACATCGTTTTTTATGCCTTTTTTACATTCTGTGTTTTGTGATCTTGACAGATAACTTGCGTCATTTTTTAACACCAAACTTGCGTGATTTTTGTTATTTCTCATAGCATGCGTGATTATATATAACATTCTGTGCAGTTTACATCAGCTGACACTCTTTCCCCAGCCTGATCGTTTCGAATTTCTTTCATTCATTTTTTTGATGATGAGTGAGAAGAGCTTAAAGATGATGATGATGAGTGATTGCATTCATTTTTTCATTTTTTATGCCTTTTATACCAAATAAGTTTAAGAAGTCAAACTTTTATCTCCTAACTTTTTTCTCATAGCATGCATGATTATATATTACATTCTGTGCAGTTTACATCAGCTGACCCTTTTTTCCCAGCCTGATCGTTTCGAATTTCTTTCATTCATTTTTATGATGATGAGTGAGAAGAGCTAAAAGATGATAATGATGATGATAATGAGTGATTGCATTCATTTTTTCATTTTTATGCCTTTTATACCAAATAAGTTTCAGAAGGCAAACTTTTTTCTCCTAACTAGCGTGATTAAAGCTTACATGCGTGATTTTTGCAAGCTGATGTATTTCAACTAGCGTTAAAATGAGCTATTAACCTGCGTAATTTTTTCACCTTCCTTTTTGTTTTAGTTATCTGTTGAAACATCCAGCCAAACGTATCAAACATGTAAATATTAACGATATTCCTAAACTTATCCACATATCATTTCCGATTGCCAAATTCTACCACAAAATGTAAGTTTTCCAAATACCATCATTATAACATCCCAAAAATCATCAAAAGACGCTAGTTTCGAAAAACAGACATTCCAAAAACAGACATACCACTGCATAGCTACTTCGATTTGAATATCTTCTCAAGCTCCTTCTCACTTGTTTCCATCTTCTCTTGCACCGTCTCCACTGCATGTTTCAGATACGAGTAAACGAAGTGATCTGAAGATGACTAATCCATCATGAGGTTTATGCCTTCGTCCCTCAACGGAGATTTTGGCTCTTGTAGTAGCTTTCCCCAGACTTGTTGGTTCATCTTCTGCTGTTCTAGTACCTTCCTCTGCACATCAAAAATACTGTTAGTGGAGTTTACATTAGATGCAAGCTCTGTCAAACTGCGGCTTGAGAGGAGCTCCTTGATTGCTGTGTTTGCTTGGTCATTCGACATTGCTTTTACTTAGTTAGGGTTGTTATGTTTGCCAAAAATGGAATGGTGGTTATATAGTATGGATGAAAAGTTTGATTTAATAGGGTAGTTGGGGAAGATTTGGTAAGTAAAATTGAATATGCTACTTAATTACCAGTCTTGTCGATTGGAAGCCTATTTGTAGATATCATGATTATTAACAATTTTTTTTATCTAAAATAAACTTGCAACTTGCTTACTATTAATAAAATATCCAACTTACTTAAATTCACTCATTCAATGTACAAGTTTCATTTTTTTAGGCAGAATATGCATTTTGCATTTTTTAAAACCATGCGTGATTATGTATCACATGCGTGATTTTATCAAAATGCGTATTTTTTTACCAGCCCCAATTTCTTTGATCAGTCAATTTGAAGTACTACATCATGCGTAATATTTTTATGCTTATGCACAGACATACGTGCGTTATTATTGAGCTTCAATAATATTCTAACATGTGTAGTTTTTATAAATATCTGTACTGGACCAACAAAATTCCAAAAAACACAAACAGTGTATTCTATCCAATAATTGGTATGCTTTATAATAATAGATGTCATCTTGTTGGGTTTTTCATTTTAAATTTCATTGAAACAACATTTCAATATTACCTTCAAACATGTCAGATTCTCTCAATTCATCTACTGGATCTTCTTCATCATATGGTATGAGTGTTTACCTCAAAAAGAGGATCAAGGAACAGATTGCTGAAGACAGGTCTTGTAAAGACTTGTTGGAGACTAACGTTTCTAGGGTAAGAGAGAACATGAAGAGGAGAGAAGAAATTTTCAACTTGCTGTCCGGAATGAAAGAGTCCAGCGTCCGAGAGGTAGCTATGATGTTCATGGTTGATATAGGAGAGCGCGATGAGAAACAGCTAAAGGAGCTTTCGGATGCAATAGCCGTTTTAAGATGCTCTATGGACACCAAGATCAAGTTTTTAGAGTCCTACTTTTGAAGTTGTCTAAGCATGTGTGTTTGGTGTATGTTTTGGAGTAGTTTAAGCATGTTTTTTTTTGTTTATCTAAGTGGTTTTCTATGTATTGTACCTGTTTTTGTATAACGAAACTTAGGCGTTGTGTTTTGTTATTAATGTCGTCTATTAGTATAGTATACATAAACATCAAAACAAGAAAAATCTGAATAAAAAATAATTACAAACACAACAATAATAAAAAAAAATTTGTCCACATATCGCTGTAACAAAAACAGTTTAACTACATAACATTGTTGATTACTTTTTTTGAAGATTAAAGAACTCATCTAATCGTTGACTGCTTTTTTTATCTAGATCTTTCAACATATCCACTTTGGCCGAGCTCTTCTCAAATTCCTTAGCTGCTTCAAAGACTTCTTTTCTTATAAGATTGTACTCCGACAATACAATCTTACTAAGGTAGCGATACCTCAAGAACCGAAGCTGTGAATCTTGAACGGCTTTTCTATCTTCGTTGACAATTAACTCAATATCGCCCTTCTTTAAGTGAAAGCATATACAGAAGAAATGTTGAGATAACAGTACTGGAATGAAGATAAGATCCACTGTTTCAAGATTCTTCACCCCATATTTAACCATTGTATCTTCAAGGTTTGATGCAAATACATTCAATCGTGCATTGTCATTGTACTCGGGCCCATAAATTGGTTCGGGCTGCAAAAATGAGTTTGTACCCGGTAAGTATGGTATCTACGTATTTATAAACAAGCATAATTTAATTATAACATGCGTGATTAATACATGATGATCCTACGTGCGTTATTTAATTTTGCATAATACATAATTATTACATGCGTGATTAATAAATAATGATCCTACATGCGTGATTAAATGAAGAAAGGTTATATTTTTTTAACTTTGCAATTTAATATCTTATATACTGTGTATTTGTGTTCTAATAATATTTGTTTTTTGTGTTTCATGTTGGACTGAGAGTTGGAGATGGGCTTGTTGCATTGCTGAGATGTGGGCTTGTTATGAATTGGGCTTGTAGCAGTCTTATGATCCAGAAACAAACCCGGCTGTTATAACATGCAGCCCAGGACTGGATATAAACACAAGGAGCAGATATTTTGGGGTTCATTTTAGTCATATTTTCGAGACACATCTTCAGAGTATCTCCAACTGCGTTATTAATTGTTTCAAATAAATAACGTGCGTTATTAACTTACAATAATTGAAGTTGGCAAGAACAGCCTGTACTGTGATGATTTTTTGTCCCTTTTTTTTCTTCATAGTTTAACACATCTACAAAAGCGTCCACTCCATTAGAAGCTACGAATTGTGATGGGTGGAAGCTTTCAAAATTTATTTTGAAGGTTTCCAACCCACTTTCTGACTTGTACATCACTGACCTGTTTGATATAATTGACAAGACAATTAGTGGATCTTTTTAAGTGTTTTAAAGAAACAAAATGTAGAACTTACCCAATATCACCAATCGGAGATAAGAGGTATGAGATGATCGTTTTGTCACGATCCAAGAGTGGCTCATATAAGCTTACTATCATGTTGCAGTAAGGTGATCGGTATGCATCACCTAATTCTGTCATTCGTTTTTCATTTATAGCCTTAATCTTTTTAATATGCGCCCTCACTATTTCATCATTTTCTTTTTCATTCAATATTTTTTTGTTTACACCCGTAGTAGTATTTTGTGTACTCCCCGGTGAAGTTGTTTGTAGGATCGGGGCCAATTTTAAAAGCGTATCCACCGACTGCATTTCTGCATCCGTTACTTCATCATTTGTTTCTTCAGCAGATGTGTTGGATGTCTTTTTTTACCATACGCGTCAGGGTTTATGTTTTCTAGTTCATTCAACATCGAGTTGGTTTCCGTATTTTGCGTTGGTGTTTTTTGTTGACTAGACTCTGCTAAATTTACCTCTTGTTCTATTTCTTGTTCCATATCTGTCGCGGCGTCAATCATTGTTTGTATGATAAAGTTCATCAGTAACAAGAAAGTAACTACTGTAGTAATGATTAGATTTGTTACCTTCTCTCGTCTGGTCAGGGTGTCTGTATACACCTGGTTCTACAGTTTGTAATTGTGCCAGACATGTGTCTGAAATACCCCCATCTTCTTCAATCACAATCTCATCATCGTCACAACCTTAAGAAAACTTAAAAGTTTTATCATCATGTCTTTTCTGTGTTTTAGAAAAAAATACACAAAATGTTGTCTACCTTTTGTCTTTGTCTTTTCGGTGTTTTCCTTTTGTACTGATGCATCTTTGTCTCCGACTAACTGTTGAATAATAGCTTCATCCTCTACATCTTTGTTTAAAAGATCTTCATCACTACCACAAGTTTTATGATCAGCCGTTGAGACGGTATCCTTCACTGTATCATCCCACCTTTTACACCTTCTCATTATTTCTGGATCCCAGAAATACTTTTCCTTGGCCTTAGTAACGATTTCGTTCATTTCCGTAACGAGAGCAATGTATTTATTTATGTTACGGTCCATGTTTTTCAACAATACCTACAGGATTTAAATGTCAATATTCTTATTAGCTTTTCTTTAATCTAAAGTAGCTTCATTATTTTTTCACTTTTTAAAACAAGAGTTATTATACATAAATCAAGCGTCATTATGTCAGATATCATTATGGATTCTGCATGTTTATTTCAAAATAGTGTACCTTCTTATTTTTTCTTCGAGGCTTCACGTGCACCTTCGTCACAGGGTAACCCTGTCAGCTGAATCGGTGTGCTGCAGTAGTCGATAAGTTTTTGCGTTTGGGTCCCGATGCCCGTAACTAGGTTCAATTCTGAAATATCACGAACTTCATACCAGTCATCATAAAAATCAGATGTTGATGGTATGTAACATTCGTCGTTTGGATCTTTTTCATGCTCGTTTCGCCTTTTGTAGACCTTTGTCGTATCAACAGGTGGTATTGTGAACTCATCTGTACAGGGTCACCCGTCTTTTCTAATCCAACGGTGTTTCCTTCTACTGCTGCAGCCTCGTGTACTGGTATGTTGTCATGGAAAAGGTCTTCCAATAAGGTCGAAGGCTGTTGAGCATTCTTATTTAGGACTTCTGTTGACGTTTTCGCAGCCTATTGTTGCTCATGCTCATCGTTGTTTGGGGCTACCGGATGCTCTTGAACCTGTGGTGTATGTTGATCCTGCTGTTGAACCTGTTGGGCCTGGGCATCCCCATGCGTTTGGGTTTCATTCTGATGCCTTTGTTCATTTCAACATCTGTTAGCGGCCCATTGTTGTATATATGCTCTTCTAAGTCGTCAACCATAATCCCTGTCATATACTTTATGACAGGCATTTCGATAACTTCCTTGAAAAAATGATGCCTTTTGTTGTATTCGTGGGCGTATAGAAGCTGCATAGACATGAAAATCAAAATTTTGAAATGTTAGTAACAATCGACTTTTCTACTTGATATTATCAAGATGTTTTGGAAAACATACCGTCAGAAAAGCAACAGGTCCGTTATATTGTGAATCAAATTTTTCCAACCTTGTCTAGTTCTTTTAAGAGATTCTAAAACAAGCGAACACTAGTCCAGTTTCGATATGTCTTCCTCTTTGTCAATTGCAAGCAAAAAATTTTGTTTCACTGTGGTTGACTTTGTAATCTCTACAAATAAGGTGTTCCAGTACGCTAAACAATTTAACTTGAATAGCCTTCCACCATTTGGCTGTAGATGCATTGCATCTGCAACCAATCCATGAGTGATCCTGTTCCTATCTGGCCACTGGTTTTTGAACTCATCTATGGTTGTATCTACGCCATCAGTAGCAGTGTTTTTTTGTACTATGGCACCCTTCCGAGGCTTATTTTTTTCGATTACTGGATTTGGCCCCTTCGGAATACCAAACACATCATGTACTGAATCACGTGTTATTTTTATCCTATGATTTCCGATGTTTAGCGTGCTATCTTGCTCGTCATAGTTTCATACAAGCCAATATCCCAAATGGGTTCATATGTAATTAACATTTATAGCAAGAACTCGTCCAAATCCTATGCTTTTAACATCGGCTATCTGTGCTTGAGTAAACTTTCTTATTGTTTCTAAGAAAGATGAAGGACTACACCTTAGACTTAATGCTTCGTGATGATAAGCATAGAATGGTCTCCGTTCCACCCTGATTGGTTCCGGTACCTTAATTGTCTTTGTAGGCTTTGTAGTCTCACGAACCTTATCTTGTTTCCCCACTCTCATCTTCTTTATATTTATAGGCTCCTGAAAATCATCATCATCGTCATCAGTTCTATTATTTGGCCTCTTTTTTGTGTTTTGTCCTTTTTTTTCTAAAATCTTCTACAGGTGGTTCAAAATCATCATCATCCCCATCAGTTACTTTCTTTGATCTTTTAGTTAACTTTGGAGGCATGAGTCTTTTCGTCAGCTCAATTAGGGGTTCAAAATCATCAACATCGTCAGCAACTTCTGCATACATAGGAAACAAATCATATAAAAATCACGCAAAGCCTAAAGAATTCTGATAATATACACATTCAATACAGCCACTGCCGTAGGTATTAGCAGACTAGACTGTTTTATCAACACCATCGGTTATTCATACAGAGCATATCAATTTTCAAATGGATAAACATGATGAACATGGTTTTGAATGCACCCATTGACAAATAACGCATGTTATCAAATAATGACGTAACTTAACCTAAAACTCAAAAACCCCCAATTTAAATTAACGCTAGTTAAAAACCCCCAATTTAAAATCACGCATGTTAGTTCACAGATCAATCTGAAAATAACGCTTGTTGGCCCAAATCAAAATACATCATCCACTGGTTCCAAACTCAATTTCACTAAATGCAAGTTCAATAGTTCTACACCGAATGCCAAAAAATCAAGCCCTAAAAATGGAGATTTAGTTAAAACCTGGTATATTGTTCGCCATCAACGTCGGATCGTTTCGTTTCGTTTCTTGCTCCTCTTCTCCCTTGTAGCTAAGTTTTTTTCACCATGAATCACACACTTAGTATCGTCAATCGTAAAATCAAATGTCTTTAAAATAGATGAAAAAGGATGAAAAATTTTAACAAATCTATTCGTTTACCTCCAAATGTCGTAATCGTCATTGACCTTTTATCCAATTTTCCGTCGATCTGAGCGAGATTTATGGGTTCTAAATTTGTATTTTGATTTTGAGAAGATGATGATGCCGGTTATATAATGAAGGTAAATTACGCTTTTAACCTTTTCGAAGAGCAATTAGAACTTTGCCCTTGCTAATCGTTTAGAATTAATGACGCTTTAATCACTCTGATCGGACGGGCAGAATTGTCACGTACGAAATGTAGGATTATTGGTAATGTATGTTAACCGCTCTCTCTCTCTCTCTCTCTAAATGCCCTTATCGTACATTACGTACGCTACAATCTCAACCGTCAGATCACCTTCCCGCATTAAAATCGCATGTTTTTTTGTAACAATTTCGCATGTTGGTTTTTTAACATGCGATTTCATCAAAATTATCACATGCGAAATTGTTACAAAAAACATGCAATTTCATCAAAAATTATCACATGCGAAATTGTTACAAAAAAAATAACATGCGATTTCAATGCGGGAAGATGATCTGACGGCTGAGATTGTAGCTACGGAATGTACGATAAGGAATATTGTACAGTAGACTTTCTCTATATATATATTATTTTTCTATACCCATACTCCCCTAAAATATTATACTTATAGAAAAAATGGACATTTCGCTTCTTAATTCATATAAATATATATAACTTAAATATATATATACATCATATAGATACTCGTAGAAATATCCATAGAAATTCACTATATATTCTAGTGTCGACTAATGGTAATAACTTTATGAATAATTTTAAGTAAATACATAAGGTTACTAGACGATTCTTTCGACTCACCTCCTTGACTGTGCCAAATAGATATAACTTTTAACCAAATATATATATTATCTCGTAAAGACTGAAAAGGCTAAAATAATATTTATATCTATATTTGAAACGAAACTCACATAATATATTCTAGTATGTTAAAGACTATTTTTATCCAAAGTCGAACTCGTACTAAAAATATATATTTCTTTCCAAAATATATAATTTTACTAGTTCACCCAAGACGTCATAAACCTATACATCTTTAGTATAACCATTTTTAGGTAAAAAAAAATACATATACTAACGTTAAAGCCATATATTTTTATCAAAAATACATAATACTACTTGTTTGTCTAACAAAATATAATGTAACTTTTAACATATGTATTCTTTTCACCGTAAACATAACTAGTGTCTAGATCCATATTTTGCACAAGAAAATATTACTACAAATGCATTTCTTGAATTTTAGAGATTAACAACGTTAGCTTGTTTATCCCAACAAAAACCTCCATGTAAAATACATAAGGTACTAACACATGAACTTTTTTTGAAATCTCTTGTAGAAATCTTAAAATACCTCCAAATATGTGAAGAAAAAGCATGTTGTTTGTAGTGTTAGTTTCATACTTCGTCAAGTCTTAGACAACATACTACTTGGGTGGATGTTTTTATACATAAACAAACTTGTAAATTGCCCAAAAAGAAATATATAGATTTAGAAAGAGTGTATACTTACTTTCAGCAAACAAGGAGAAGGAATAGAGAATAAGGCTTGAACACTTGAAAACCTTGAACTTGAACTCCATACTCTTGTTGTTTTGTAAGACTTAAAAAGTGGGAAGTGTGTGTGTGAGAGATGGTTCGGCCTAGTGAGATGAGGGAGTGGGACAGTTTAAGGGTTTATGAGGTTTCAAGTATGAGCTATTTAGAGTGTACATGTAGCCTATTGGTTTGAAGATGTGCTAATTTCCAACAGTATTTTATTCACTTTCCCATGTGGTCTTGTACGAATTGAAAAGGCATGGTGAATATTAATAAAAAAAAGGGCAATCATGCTTTTCCTTTGAAAATGTCGACAGAAGGTTGCAAAAAGAAAAGTGCAAGAAGTTGTAAGGTGTGGCTTGACTAATCAGTTGAGTCTTGTAAGTTTCAAAGTACAAGTATGGTTGAAATAATATAATAATAGCAAAATATTTAAATCATGTGAGCGCATTTCTTTGTTGAAAAAAAAAAAAAACCCTCGATGGAATGGGTTTAGGAATGTAGGTTGGCCCTTTTTCTTTTAATATACAACCCAACATGTCTATAGGTATGAAACATTATAGGTATGAAACATAATATTTTAAGAGTGTTTTAACTTGTATTAAGTCAACACAATATGAGGTTTATATTTATAAATGAGGGGATGTGTTGGTTGACTTAAGTTAGGAAAGAAGAAAGAAAAGTGACTAAACAAATTTACATGTATCTCATACAAATATATTATTCATGTTTTAAACAGGTTGACCATGAATAGAGATGGGAAATCAGATTGGGTGGTCACAATAAATTAGGATATACAAAACATCGATACACGATAAAGTCTAATGATTAACTGACTAAAACTGTTGCACATACATATATTATGTGTAAATAGTTTACCAACGCTTTCTAGCATTTTGACTAAACCGAATCAAAATATACGGAATTTATCAACGTACGATTGTGTGTCGTGTATATATATATATTGCATTCATAATGTGTACGAATGGGCCTCACCATTCGTGAGTCTTTGTGCCTCGCACAAGTGAGAATGGGCCTAGCCTATTTTAGTCTCTGTATCTCACACGGTATAAGTGGGCCTAGCCCATAAGCGTCTCAGCATTTTCGCCAACATATTAGGACATAGTTAATTGTTTTCTCGCGACGCGACGAAAGTAACAATATCAATTGTCAAGTTTCAATATGTCCTAAGGTTGCTAGACTTGTATGATCTAATCATGCACAATTTAAGTCATAAATGAACGTAATTCAATATGTGTGGCGACATAGGAAGCACTCAACCCTAGCGAATTTCCTCCGGTCCACCCGGTCAAAACAACAAAAGCACTACATGGGCTACACAAGGACCCAAGAGTGGGGCTCGCTACACCCGATAGATCTACCACTTTTGCCCTCAGTCTTATACAAGATTAATGGCACTTAAGAGAGATTACTATTCGCTCACATGATCTAACAGTTCATTCCCTAGCTAAACCATACCATTGAGACATGTATTCCATCCCGAGAGTTATAAATCCGAAAACAGTTAAGAGAAAATGGGGACATGAACTCACAAGTTTGTGTTCCGTGCGTATGCTAGCAAGTCAATCTCCGATATATAATACGTATACTGCCGACCTACAAGTGTCCCATTTCAATAAGACACTAAGGTCTAAATAAATGTTTCTAGCATGCAATTTGGTCATGTAAAATATTCACCCAACTAGCTAGAGACTCGATTGGAATACTTGTCGTGTCACCAGTGTTTTGACTTGACGAACCGTTGGTGATACATCTCTTTGGTTTCTTGAAAATATATATACTTATATAAAATATATAAATATAAATGATAAATTTACCATAACTCGTCTTTGTATTCTCGTATAAAGCTCATATTAGGGTGAATATTTGTGTAGAAATAATATATTAAAAATTATATATTATTTTTAGAGAGATATGCTTTGAAATAACCTTGTATTTGTGTAGAAATAATATATATATATATATATATATATATAGAGAGAGAGAGAGAGAGAGAGAGAGAAAGTATAATGTACAATAACCCTAATCATACTTCACGTACGCGACAGGGAGATTTCGACGTCTGGCACTGATTAAGATTTCTCATTAAGGGTAAATTAGACATTTTACGTTCTTGAGGCAGGGTAATTCAGTCATTTACTAACATCAAGAGAATAATGCGAGTTCGTTATCTCCTGCATCCCGGTAATTACGAATTGAATCAGTTTCAAATACTTTCCATTTTTCAAATTATCAAATTAGCGGTTATAGGTGTTCAATTAGGGTTACGATCACTTATTGTTTGAAATGGATCCACAGAGCAGTAACGCACGAAATACAGATGATATTGAAATTGAAGATGCTGAAGTCCATGCCGTTCATTATGCTGCTGAGCATTTGATGAATCCGACATCAGACAACCCCATTATATTAGACGATCAGACCTGTAAGTTGTCAATTAATTCGTTTTAATTTCCAGAAATCATCGAAAGTATAGGTGGCTGATGTTTTGTGTTTGATCGTGCATCATTATTTGATAAATTTTTTTTTTTGAAATGAATCTGTCATAAATCACGCATGTTTTGTGTCACACCTTCAAAATACCACCTAGGGAATGTCCCTGTCAGGCGTGTGACGTACCAACGATGAGCCACTAATCACATTGAACCCATACAAGTTTTAATCAAAATCCTCAATTATTAATAGATATACCAACATCAAGTTTAAATGAAAACCAACATGTTCAGCGGAAGCATATAGTAAACCAAAGTTAAACTGTTTAAAAATCAATATATCGTATCAAGATTTCAATCACATGAATCCCCCAGTCGACCCATGACCACTCCAGCTACTCCAGACAGCAAGTTCCCAATTCCAAGATACCTAACGACCTGCGAGCATTCAACAAGTGTATCAGACAACGCTGGTGAGTTCATAGTTTTACGAAAACGTTGGTTACCAAGTGTTTAGTTAATCCATTGAAGTTAAATTCCGAAAGTAATGTTGATAATATCTCGATACTGAACAAGACGGCTCCTGATGTATGTTTTGCCCGTTCCCCAGTGCTCCTATCAAAGCACTGGGCCCGACTGGGTAATTAGTTCACAACCGTCCTCCCCGGTACGGTGTGAGGGTGCCAAACCTAAGTAGCGCTACCAACTAATACCCCGCTACCACCCACGATAGCAAAAGATGGGACTTAAGAGATAGAGAGTGAGAATATTATCCAACATCCCAGTTTTACCCAAAAGATTTATCCCTACCCGGGATACCTACTGACTGTCCCAAACCACCGGGACACATGCTCAAAAGTAATGAACTCACCTTTGGTTTGCTCGGTTAGATTAAATGCTCGTTAAACAGTTGATCAATCAAATCCTATAGTGGTTACCAGAGACAGTTAGTTTTGTACACACAAAAACACGTGTTCTCTGTACACATTACACAGGTTGCAACCAAGCAAAACACATATTAATACGCAAGTCTTAGAAAATGTTCGGGTCCTAGGTACATACGCAACACAAGTTCATATCACACCATAGCACCTATCAAGTGGTTCGGCTCCCGTTCAAATAAACATGCAAGTCATATCCAGAAATTGAGCAACACAGTTATCCGTATCAATATATAAAAAGTAATCGAGTCACATGCCACATCACAAGTTCATGTTTCACACAAAACATAGTACTCAGTTATTTATTTCCAAAAGAATATGTGGTTAGTTCTGGTTTGTACGGTTCACCGGTCACGTTGACCCAGGCCCCGTGTACGGTCCAACATAATGTGCGACCTTTTATTAACATGCAGTACATATATAACTCGGCCCATTATCTTCTTACGCCCGAATGGACTGTGTGACACACCCCTCATGTGTGACCCATCGGTCATGGTGCGACGTCGGTTTCACATGTTCCCTAATCCCAGGTTAATCAATTACACCATCAATTCCTAATCCCTTGATTGTCGTTTAATAATTATCTACCTTAATTATTTCATCAATTTAAGAACCCCAACCATACAATGAAGTCACGTTTATCATACAACTAGTAGCAAAGATTTCCACATTATCAATCCTTCTTAATTCATAATAAACATCATCGACAAGAGTTTTCGGATTAATCAAAACAACCATTAGTTTATGGTATAATCATGTACATAACATCATTTGTTGCATGGGTTTTGGACAATTGAGAAACAAACAAAACATACAGAGCACCCCAGCTCTCCGGAAATTTGAAATTCTTAACCAAACCATCAAAGGTCGCTCTAGGCCACTTTAACGGTGGAAGTTCAGTCGACATTTCTTCAGAAAGATCTTCTTGATGTTCTCCGGTTGACATAAGAAGAAGGAATGATAAATCTTTTTCTTAGAGGAAAGGAACGGGGAAATTTTCAACAAAACAATGATTACACAAGAAGGGGGTTACTCAAACGTTATATATACTCACCGCAATAAATAGCATCGGTAACCGTCACATCCCTTTTTTCGGATATCACAGTTCCCCAAGCAGCAGAGAGAGTGAATAACAACACAGACGTGCTTACACGCGCGCGTGCAAGACACGGACAGTAAAAAACAACTGACAATGACAGGCTGTCACTCAGTTTACTGTACCAGTCTCGTTAAAAGTCAAAGATTTCAAAAATCTTCACAATCATCAAAATGAATCTTCTTCCGGAAGTTTCCTTATTTTTAGCGCCAAAAAGCATTTCCCTCTTATAAGTCCAGTGCTCCACTTATTTGCATAAGTACAACACTAGACTGGGGGGACTTGAAGGGGTAAGGTCCCAAAAAACCTCATAATAAGTACTTGGGACCATACCACAACCTTGCCTTTTAACCTTTTTTAACCTTGCGCGGCCGCGCACTAGTCTTGCAAAAGGAAGAAACAGTCAGCAGTCTATAGTCGCGCGCCCAAAGGAAATCATAAATCCTTGCGCCTTCTCCCATTAAGCAAAGGATGAAGATCCTAAAAAAAACACTTCCGCTTAAATATCCAGACTTGGATATTATTTACCCAGACTTGGGATTTATTCTTTCAGCTGTTTCCACACAATAAAGTGCCACACCAGATTACAGCAGTAATCTTCTAGAAGAAATACAATCGTGCACCACCAAGACGGTTACAACCATCTGGACACGTGTCACCATCTCAGACGTCCCTGAATTCACAACGGAAGCATGTAATTGGAGAGTAATCTCCACTTGATCACTTTACACGTGGCAAATCCCCAGCCTTCGATCTAAACCACGATCCGTGTGCTCTCACGTCGGATCAAAGAACTTAACGGAAGGAAATGTAACCGCTTACGGGGTTAGCATCTTCCGTCAACTTTTCACTAACGGGTTTTCCCGCCTAAACGACTCCCGGCTATAAATATGAGAAACAACCCAGGTATGAATTCAAGTTACACACACTTCTCAAATACTTCTTCTTCTTCATTACCCATACTTATTCTCACACCGGAGTCGGGTCAAGGAGAGAACCATCTTCTCCCCTTGGCGAGGCTAACGGTGCTTCTTTTTTGCAGAATTACCGGAGAAGAAGATCAGCTATACCTGAATCAATCGAGAGGAAACTAACCTTTTTTATGCGGATTCAAACCCCCTAGATATCTCGGTTCCGACCATTTATCTAGTGTTTCTTCATTGGCGCCCACCGATTCCTCTGTCTCATCAGTTTTCATCTCGTTTCGATTCAGTTCTTTTCATTTTCTGTTTTACATATGGCAGAAAATTCATCATCTCATCGACAAACCGGTCTTCGACCGAATGTCGGAAACAACGTTCAAATAGAAGGAATCCCAGAAGACGTCTCCGATGACAACGAGGTTCAATCCAACCGAGAAAACGACCCTGTCACTCCAGGAATGTTACCAGCAAACCATGCTCAATCATTTCTACCACCAGGAGAAACTCCAATTTCCTGGTACGTCAGGTCTCAAGGAGCACTAAACGCAGTGTACACACAGCTGTGTGCTCAAACTGCTCCCCTGACTCAATCCCGGACACCAGGATCTCGTGCCCATGCCTCCCAACGGGAGGATTCAACTTACGAGAATACAGAAGTGTATGCCAGATCCACATCACAACGGGAACACACTCAAACAGGAAGCCACCGGAGAGAGAGTCATGGTAGAACACATCGAAGACAATCGGTTCATGATAGGTTGGGTTCCCAGCGGGATACCCACACCGACGAATCTGACCCAACATACCGTTTAAGTGCAAACACCAGTGTGTTCAATCGACTGCAGCCAAATTACAATAAATGCAGGCCTCGTGCGGTTTATAACCCGGAGGTAGAACATAACTATGATTTGATTTACCGCCCTGCGGAAGCAGCGGAAAATTCAAAATTCATAATGGAAATATCTTTAGCTCCATTGGAGAAGGCTAAACTACCCTCCAATGTGGGTAAGTTTAACGGGCTCACCGACCCCGATGACCACTTAAGAGTGTTTACCAGCGCTGGATTGGTTGGGGGTTGGACCCTCCCGCTATGGTGCCATCTGTTTGTGCAGACCTTAACCGGCCCAGCACGAATCTGGTTCGATAATTTACCAATTGGACAGATCGAATCTTGGAAAGACCTGCGCGAAAAGTTTTTAACACATTTTAGCCAGCAACGGCGTTCTATCCGCGATACGTCGGACGTCATGAACATTTGGCGCCGAGATGACGAGAATCTGGAGGATTTCATCACCAGATACAATAAAGAAGTGTTAGAGATCGGCGGAGTTCATGAGCAACTAATCCGCGCTCAATTCAAGTACGCGGTTAGATGCGATGACATGATTAAGGTCTTATCTGGAACAGAGGGCCTTCCAAAAAGTTGGGAAAAGATAATGGCAGCGGCCAAGGTTTACGCGCAAACTGAGAAAAACCTTACCACAAATAGGCCACCGCCACCACACAACAGGCCCGCGGACTTAAGCTCAACTGGCGAAAGGAGGTTCAAGAAATCATGGCGTGAGTCTGGATCAGGAAGTCGTTCGTTTGAAGATGCTCGCACGGCAATCAACAAACTCTCCGCGCAAAGGGAGAACAAACAAGAGAATAGGGAGAGGCAGTGGACTCCCCTAACAAAGACCCCGCAGAGGTTCTGAGTACTGAAGACTATCAATTCAAACCTCCGATCCCAATGGAAAATAAGCGTGGACAAGACCCAGCACAATACTGCGAGTACCACAAAGACACCGGGCATACCACTAACAACTGCATCTCCCTACGCACAGAAATAGAGAAAGCCCTCAAGAGCGGCGAACTCACACATTTACTCCAAAATGTGCACAAAGAGATTAAGCAGATAACCCGGGGTGAGGAGGGCCCAAGCAAGCGAGCAAAAACTTAAAAGACAACTCTATGAATTTTCCGCGGAAACACATGATCCATCAAGCAAAGCGGAAATGATAGAGAGTAAGTTAAGTTTCACATAATTATATTAGCAAAACTTTGTAAAAAGCCTCTGTGCTCTATCCTTAAATAAAAGTGCAAAGTTTCTATCATTTCTATGTTTACAAAGTGCATGCAATTTCTTTTAGTAAGCGCAAAAACATTATGGTAGTTCTAAAACAAGCTTCATGAACGGTCAGTGATCACGTCACAAACGGCCATAAGTTCAAGCATAAGCTTTATACCAACTTTATTCGCCTTACTCAACAAAAAAGTAATCATACTCATGCAAAATATTGTAAACAAACAGATAGAAACATCATACTATTCTCAGCGTACAGACATGCCCTAAAAACTTTCAAACACGGCAGTGTTTAAGTTAATTGCGCAGCAGCGCACCAACAAAAATAGGGATGCACATCCCAAATATTACAAGAAAATTGTTCAATACATTTTTCAACCTACACTAAATCTTCACCCTCATCCGGAAAGATTTCCTTTAATTGCGCCACGTGATCATCAGATTGCAGCGCAACATTTATCAAATCCATAACCAGAAGTTGCAAGTTGTTAAACTCCGTCTTCAAGGCAGCAAGCGCAGCACCAGTATTCACGCCGAAAGTTGCAGACTTACTGTTATCCCAGTCAACCTTTAAAGCACTGTTCACATGATGGAAACATTCTGCATATCCTTGCGCATACCCATCTCTTCGCGCAGCAACCACCAAACGAGCAACGGTTTTATCCAACTCTTCAGAATTCAACACAGACTCAGCAATCTGTGAAATCAAGTGAAAATAAATATCAAGAAAGCGCATTAGCAATTCCACAACAGAAAAAGAAAAGAAACTTACACAGGCGATACCGCGATCTTTCAACCAGGCCATATCATTCTTCAAAGGATCAAGCTCGCTTTCCGCTGTAACCCGCGCCGTTTCTGAATTTTCCAACTTCTCTTCAACTGCAGTCAAATGGCGGGAGGTTTCAGCATTCTCGGAATGCGCAAGCTCCAAATCCTTCTTAAGTTTTTCCTGATCAGAAAGCAAAGTGGTAAGTTCTTCCAATTCTTTATCTCTAAGAGCAAGAGTGGCGCAAGCTTGTACCTCTCGTTGCTCACTGCGCTCCCTATGAGAACGCGCTTCTTCCAAAGCAGCTTCTGCATCAGCTTTCTCCTTCTTTAACCTTTCTACCTCCGCATCCTGATTCTTCAGTTTTTCAACCTCCGCCTTGAGGTTATTAATGATATTACGAAGGTTTACCTTTTCCGCATTATCTTTTTCGCAAATTCTCCTCCAGTTTTTGCGTTCCTCGGAAAGGAGAGCAGCTTCAGCTTCCGCTTTTCTTTTCCAACCAGCAACAGACCATTCCTCAGTTTTGCACTCAGCTTCAAACTTGGCCTGGTCAGATTCCAATTTAGCCTTCAGCTGAGCCATGTGTTTCTCATCTTTGGCAAATCTCTTTTGAGACACCATAAAGGATTCCTGGTCCTTATGCATACTATACCACTCACGCACTATACGGTGAGTGGTAGAGACGTGAGAAGCAGTTTCTTCAAGATAAGATTGATAGGTCTGTTCATAAGACCGGCCTTCTTGAAACTTGATCTCTCCAGGCGGAAGAATCCCCTGCAACCAATCTTGGCACACACGCCAATCTGCGAAAGTGTCACCTTTCTTTAAATTCCAAACGGGGGCGTGAGGTTCAGAGACATCCTTCTCCTCATAAGTCCGGTAGTAATAATCTCCCAAGGTTTCTTCTGGGCGGATTGGAGAATGTTTACCAACACCAGCAGATGAGCCTTGCCCTTCAACTGTCACCTTCTCAACATGCTCAGGCATAGCATCAGAAGGTTTAGGGGAAGAAGTTGAAGTCTTTTCAGCAGTTTGTTCTTTCCCCAGATCTTGAGCAACAGTTTCAGGGGTTTGTGGCTTACCAGCACCATCCACTACACCTGGATCAACAACTTTTTCAGCCTCTGTAGCAATATCAACAGGCTTCTCAGCCTCAACAATATTCTCCACACCACCATCAGCAACCTCTGTAGGCTCTAACTGATCAACAACAGAAGTACGCGGAGGGGTGGATGGAAGCTCTTCATTCACCACAGATTGCAGTTCCGTGGGAACAGGGGAAACAGGAACATCTGGAAAAACAATAAAAACTTGTAAAGCTTTAACGCGCATAAAGAAAACAAGAAAAGGAAACCCTTACCAGGAACAGATTCTGAAATAAAAGAGTCAAGATTCCCTTTCCTGGTAATTTTCTTCCGCTGAATTTTCTTAGAAGGCTGACCCTCCACATCAGTATCAGCTTGTTTCCTTTTACCAGCCTTCCTGTGCACCAAACGTTCAGGACTAGAATCCAAGTCGATAGGTTCACTTGGGTTGGATGGGGGAATATCAGCAGAATCCCTCGGTTCAGGTTTTGGTTCTCGTACAGTTACTGCAGGGGTAAGACCCTCCAAAGAATCAGAAACCACCACATAATCACACCTGGAGTCAGAGGAACGGCGCATACCTTTCTTCTCTCCCACATTCTTTTCCTTCAAAGATTGAATTCTAACAGCTTCACCCTTCTTTGGCGCAGAAGTAGAAGTTGTTGTGCGTTTCTTCCTTTCAGGGCCTATGCCCAAATTCAACAACTCACCTACAAAAGCGCAAAAGAACAATTTACTCACAAGCGCAAAAAGGAAAAACAGAAACAGATATAGCTTACCAGCACCCGCAACTGGCTGGATAGAAAGATCCGCATCCCGCGGAAGAACAAAGTTTCTTACAATACGGTGGTACCAGAGTTCCTCTTCAGGTTTTTTCTTGATGGTACCCATTCTTCCGCCTTCCCTCTTGAAGGCAACAACATATAGTGAAACAACTACAAGCAAAGGATAGCAAGTCAAAAAAAAAATGGAAATGGAAGAAACCCCAATCTTACCATGACCATCCTCGGTGTACACCGGTTTGTCATCACCCTCCATCTTCCAATTCAAACTCATGCCGGCTCCGACGAGAACTTTCTCCGGCAAAGCAATATTAGGCACATCCTTCAAATCTTGATACCAGTTCTCATTAACAGGGGTCTAAAGCATTTCAATCGGAACATCTTCTTTCCCCCTTAAAACCATCCTCACCTGAATCACTCCGGCCTTGATAAAAAAGAACTTATGCTTCCAATCGTGAAAGGATTTTGGGGGTTGCTGTAGAATCTTCTTTGCAGACGCCCTCTGAGCAAACGAATAAAATCCTTGGGTACAATGCATCTGATAGAAAACCCTAAATCGGGGAACAGTCGGCTCAATATGCATTGTCCGACACACGAATTCGAAATGTCGAACCCTAACCATGCCAATAGGATGAAGTTGGGAGATGTGCAGGTTGTAAAACCCAAGGATTTCAAGAAAGAATTTAGTGACAGGCAAACGAAAGTTACCTTCACTGAAAAAATCCCAAAAAAGGGTAATATACCCAGCCGGAGCATCTGCTGCGGTTTGCCCCTCTTCAGGATACAGAGCACCCCATCTCTCCGGAAATTTGAAATTCTTAACCAAACCATCAAAGGTCGCTCTAGGCCACTTTAACGGTGGAAGTTCAGTCGACATTTCTTCAGAAAGATCTTCTTGATGTTCTCCGGTTGACATAAGAAGAAGGAATGATAAATCTTTTTCTTAGAGGAAAGGAACGGGGAAATTTTCAACAAAACAATGATTACACAAGAAGGGGGTTACTCAAACGTTATATATACTCACCGCAATAAATAGCATCGGTAACCGTCACACCCCTTTTTTCGGATATCACAGTTCCCCAAACAGCAAAGAGAGTGAATAACAACACACACGTGCTTACACGCGCGCGTGCAAGACACGGACAGTAAAAAACAACTGACAATGACAGGCTGTCACTCAGTTTACTGTACCAGTCTCGTTAAAAGTCAAAGATTTCAAAAATCTTCACAATCATCAAAATGAATCTTCTTCCGGAAGTTTCCTTATTTTTAGCACCAAAAAGCATTTCCCTCTTATAAGTCCAGTGCTCCACTTATTTGCATAAGTACAACACTAGACTGGGGGGACTTGAAGGGGTAAGGTCCCAAAAAACCTCATAATAAGTACTTGGGACCATACCACAACCTTGCCTTTTAACCTTTTTTAACCTTGCGCGGCCGCGCACTGGTCTTGCAAAAGGAAGAAACAGGCAGCAGTCTATAGTCGCGCGCCCAAAGGAAATCATAAATCCTTGCGCCTTCTCCCATTAAGCAAAGGATGAAGATCCTAAAATAAACACTTCCGCTTAAATATCCAGACTTGGATATTATTTACCCAGACTTGGGATTTATTCTTTCAGCTGTTTCCACACAATAAAGTGCCACACCAGATTACAGCAGTAATCTTCTAGAAGAAATACAATCGTGCACCACCAAGACGGTTACAACCATCTGGACACGTGTCACCATCTCAGACGTCCCTGAATTCACAACGGAAGCATGTAATTGGAGAGTAATCTCCACTTGATCACTTTACACGTGGCAAATCCCCAGCCTTCGATCTAAACCACGATCCGTGTGCTCTCACGTAGGATCAAAGAACTTAACGGAAGGAAATGTAACCTCTTACGGGGTTAGCATCTTCCGTCAACTTTTCACTAACGGGTTTTCCCGCCTAAACGACTCCCGGCTATAAATATGAGAAACAACCCAGGTATGAATTCAAGTTACACACACTTCTCAAATACTTCTTCTTCTTCATTACCCATACTTATTCTCACACCGGAGTCGGGTCAAGGAGAGAACCCTCTTCTCCCCTTGGCGAGGCTAACGGTGCTTCTTTTTTGCAGAATTACCGGAGAAGAAGATCAGCTATACCTGAATCAATCGAGAGGAAACTAACCTTTTTTATGCGGATTCAAACCCCCTAGATATCTCGGTTCCGACCATTTATCTAGTGTTTCTTCAGATACATAATTCATTGGATCTAGCAAAAACCCTAAGTCATAATTATCAACCCATATACACCTAACTCAAACAACATCAGTTAATAGTTATTCAACATCATGCAAGTCTGATCCCTATCCAATCATGAACATTATCATCGATCCATGTATAATCAATTACACGAACATCATACGTATGCATACAATTCTGTTAATCGAGTTTACAATTAAATAAGGACAAACAAATAACAAATAATGCAAATACGAATCTACTAACCAAGAAGGTCGACTGAAGGAGATGATGCCTCCATGGGGTTTACTGCGGTCGCGGTTCAAGGGTGAGGTGGGGTTGTTTAGGGTTTGCTTATCCTTGTGTTAATATGACAGATGTATGGAAACCCATACATATAAAATCGAAACAATTGGACCAAACCCACTTGAAGTGTATTTGTGTTTGGGCTTTGGTACACACCGGGCCGAGAGTTGAGATAAGGTGCACACCGGCCCAAAAGCTAAGAGAGAGTGCTGAGTGTGCAATTTCTCATGAGGTGCGCGAGTGAACCAAAGTGTGTAACAATATCGACTTATACATACGTTATTATAACAACACCCGTGTTTAACCGATTTAACAAGTAGCAAGCACTCACCGTAACGCATGATAAAACGTAGTGTGAAAAGGAATAGTACAAGATTTTAGGTTATGAGGTTAGACGACACTAACCTTGAAGGTGCGGATTGTCACATTTTGTGTAATCCCCCCAAACTTGCGTTATTATTATAAAGTATACATTTTTGTCTGGTTTTTTACCTGCGTGATTTTATGAGCTTAACATGCGTGATTTTTTTTCTTAGCGTGATTTATTTTTTTATTTCATAGATGAGTGATTGTGTGTCTTGTTTTAGAGCTCAATTTTTTTTTTGTTATTTCAAAATTTGCAGAGGAAAGATTGTATATAACTGAGGTAGCTTCATCATGTGTTCCCGTTATAGGAATGGAATTCAGTTCCATAGAGCAAGCATATGTTTTTTATCAGACATATGCCAAGAAGGCAGGGTTCTCTGCGCGAAAAGGAGGTGAACTTCATAGTGGTGGTATTATAAAGACTAAATACTTTGTGTGTTCAAAGGAGGGGCACAAACCACAGGCTTTTGATGATCCTTATTCAAAGTTGTCTAAGCTATATAAAAGTAGGAACAGACCGACTATTCGAACTGGTGTAAAGCACAAATTAAGCTTTGTTCGACGTATGGGGTGTTGTATAAGGTTGATAAGTTTGTTCAAGCGCATAATCATTCATTTGTCTGCCCTAAAGATATGCTTTTATTACCGGCTTATAGGCATCTTTCTGAAACACAAGAAGAGGTGATTTGGGAGCTTGGTACATTAAATCTTGGGCCAGTGAAAGCCTTCAATATTATGAGACAAAGATACGGAGGTTTTGAAAATGTTGGCGCAACTAAAGACGACTGCAAGAATTTTAGAGCTAGGATACATAGCTATATAGGAGAGTATGATGCCGATATGGTTATTAATAGGCTGACCGATAAAAAGCAGTTTATGGTTGATTATTCATTTGTACATTTAGTTGATGAAAACAAGCGATTGTCTGGCCTATTTTGGGCTGATGGTTTGTGCAAACGTAACTATGCTGAGTTTGGAGATGTCATATTGTTTGATGCTACGTTCAAAACCAACAAGTTAGTGTTAATTATAGTTTTTTAACTTCTAATTTTTTCTTGTATAATTTTGTTGTTTTTTTATTCAAGTTATTTCATCATTTTGAAGGTATAATATGGTTTTTGTACCCTTTACTGGTATCGATAACCACTGTCGAAATGTGACGCTTGGAGCCGGGTTGCTAGTATCCGAAAGCATTGTATCATACAAATAGCTGTTACAATCATTTTTGGACTCATTTGGTAAGCAGCCGAAGGTGGTTGTCACTGATCAGGACCCGGCGATGAAACAAGCTATCGAGGCAGTGTTCGATAAGAGCAGGCACATATTATGTATATGGCACATAATGAAAAAAGTTGCCGATAAGGTTAGACTCAACTTCAATATGCGTTATTATTGTTACAACTTGCGTAATAAGTATGACGATTTCTGATTTTTATATGCACTTTTACAAAATGTTCATCATGCGTTATTATTTCATACAATCAGTTTTTTTTTTACAAAAACCGTGAATAATTATAGAGATTTCTTATTTTTGTTCATCCCAATCCTTTTTTTTTTGTAATAGGTTGGATACGAGTTGTGTAACAATGAAGACTTCAAAAGGCGTATGTGTGATATAGTGTGGACTGATTCGATTGCTCCAGAAACGTTTGAGAGAGAATGGAAATTGATAATGACTGAATTCGGTCTAACCGAGAATAAATAGATTGACGATATGTTTGGCATGAGATCTTCATGGATTCCAGCTTTCTATCGTCATGAGCCTATGTTTGGGCTCATGCGGACCACCTCCAGATCAGAGAGCGAAAACCATTTTTTCTGTTAGGTGGCGAATTCTCAACTTACCCTTGTTGAGTTTTTTAACCATTTTGATGGTGCAATGGACGTTCAAAGATTCAACCATCGGAAAAATGACCATATTTCTAGAAACACAACCCCAGATAACATAACTGAAGCTACCTTAGAGGATGATGCTATGAAAATTTACACCAGGTCCATCTTTCCTGATCAACAGGCAGAGTTATATGGAACACTGTCTGAGTGCCTTCCTATGGAGACTAAAATCGAGGAACCGTTCTTGAAGATAAGTATGAAGGATTGGAAAGCGCACGGTGACGGTTTATTAGAGGTAACAGTATCTAGACCTGCTAACATGCGTTATTACATAAGATCTTGCGCTTTTTCTTTGATTTTTAATTTTCAATATTTTTATTTAGGTTTGCTTCAAGAAGGGGGAGGATGTAATTGCATCATGCAGTTGTCGCAGGTTTGAACAATATGGATTGTTGTGCAAACATATATACTTTGTGTTCAAGATGTTCAAAGTGAAAGAAATTCCCTACAAGTATGTTATGAGAAGATGGACCAAAGACGTGGTACCGAATGATCTAAATAACACATTTGATTTAAAAGTTGATGAGAATGATGGGAATAAAAAGGCCAAGGAGGTTGCGTATGAGATAATGCAGACCGGAGAGTATCTTATTGGTCATTTGATGACATATTTTGATCATCTAGTTATAGTCAGTGATCGGATGAGGGAGATGAAAGAAATGGTTAATGAACTTCGCATAACCAAGTCTATCGACCCTAAGTTTGATAGATATTCAAGGTTAATCGGTTACGAGAAACCGGTCACTGATGCTCCGCCTACAGTCCGTGTGCCAACCGGTATTAGAAACAAAGGACGCGGTTCACATAAGCGGATCTAATAAAAAAAAGAACAGATAATTAGTCTAAAAGGCAAGAGAAGTCGTACATGCAGTGTTTGCAATACCAAAGGTCATGATATCCGAACGTGTGAAGTTTTAAAGGGTAAAGCTAATGCTGCCGAAAGAAGGGGAAGAAAAGAAGAGCAGTTCAGTTAGATATTGATCCTGGTTTATTAGACGAAGAGGACGAGGAGGCAGAAACTGGTGAGGGAGAGGAAGAGTATGATGACGAAGACGAAGCAAACAATAGTGATTCTGAATGAGAAGAGGTTTACGATGATGACGAGTGATTTTTTAACTACAATTGCATACATTTGAACATCGTTTTTATGCCTTTTTTACATTCTGTGTTTTGTGATCTTGACAGATAACTTGCGTCATTTTTAACACCAAACTTGCATGATTTATGTTATTTCTCATAGCATGCGTGATTATATATAACATTTTGTGCAGTTTACATCAGCTGACCCTTTTTTCCGCAGCCTGATCGTTTCGAATTTCTTTCATTCATTTTTTTGATGATGAGTGAGAAGAGCTTAAAGATGATGATGATGAGTGATTGCATTCATTTTTTCATTTTTTATGCCTTTTATACAAAATAAGTTTAAGAAGTCAAACTTTTTTCTCCTAACTTTTTTCTCATAGCATGCGTGATTATATATAACATTCTGTGCAGTTTACATCAGCTAACCCTTTTTCCCCAGCCTGATCGTTTCGAATTTCTTTCATTCATTTTTATGATGATGAGTGAGAAGAGCTTAAAGATGATGATGATGATGAGTGATTGCATTCATTTTTTCATTTTTTATGCCTTTTATACCAATTAAGTTTCAGAAGGCAAACTTTTTGCTCCTAACTAGCGTGATTAAAGCTTACATGCGTGATTTTTGCAAGCTGATGTATTTCAACTAGCGTTAAAATGAGCTATTAACCTGTGTAAATTTTTCACCTTCCTTTTTGTTTTAGTTATCTGTTGAAACATCCAGCCAAACGTATCAAACATGTAAAAATTAACGATATTCCTAAACTTATCCACATATTATTTCCGATTGCCAAATTCTACCCCAAAATGTAAGTTTTCCAAATACCATCATTATAACATCCCAAAAATCATCAAAAGACGCTAGTTTCGAAAAACAGACATTCCATTGCATAGCTACTTCGATTTGAATATCTTCTCAAGCTCCTTCTCACTTGTTTCCATCTTCTCTTGCACCGTCTCCACTGCATCTTTCAGATACGAGTAAACCAAGTGATCTGAAGATGACTGATCCATCATGAGGTTTATGCCTTCGTCCCTCAACGGAGATTTTGTCTCTTGTAGTAGCTTTCCCCAGACTTGTTGGTTCATCTTCTGCTGTTCTAGTACCTTCCTCTGCACATCAAAAATACTGTTAGTGGAGTTTACATTAGATGCAAGCTCTGTCAAACTGCGGCTTGAGATGAGCACCTTGATTGCTGTGTTTGCTTGGTCACTCGACATTGCTTTTACTTAGTTAGGGTTGTTATGTTTGCCAAAAATGGAATGGTGGTTATATAATATGGATGAAAAGTTTGATTTAATAGGGTAGTTGGGGAAGATTTGGTAAGTAAAATTGAATATGCTACTTAATTACCAGTCTTGTCGATTGGAAGCCTATTTGTAGATATCATGATTATTAACAAATTTTTATCTAAAATAAACTTGCAACTTGCTTACTATTAATAAAATATCCAACTTACTTAAATTCACTCATTCAATGTACAAGTTTCATTTTTTAGGCAGAATATGCATTTTGCATTTTTTAAAACCATGCGTGATTATGTATCACATGCCTGATTTTATCAAAATGCGTAATTTTTTACCAGCCCCAATTTCTTTGATCAGTCAATTTGAAGTACAAACATCATGCGTAATATTTTTATGCTTATGCACAGACATACGTGCTTTATTATTGAGCTTCAATAATATTCTAACATGTGTAGTTTTTATAAATATTTGTACTGGACCAACAACCAAAAAACACAAACAGTGTATTCTATCCAATAATTGGTATGCTTTATACCGTTCAAAAAAAAAAAAAATTGGTGTGCTTTATAATAATAGATGTCATCTTGTTGGGTTTTTCATTTTAAATTTCCTTGAAACAACATTTCAATATTACCTTCAAACATGTCAGATTCTCTCAATTCATCTACTGGATCTTCTTCATCATCTGGTATGAGTGTTTACCTCAAAAAGAGGATCCATGAACAAATTGCTGAAGATAGGTCTTGTAAAGACTTGTTGGAGACTAACATTTCTAGGGTAAGAGAGAACATGAGGGGGAGAGAAGAAATTTTCAACTTGCTGTCCGGAATGAAAGAGTCCAGCGTCCGAGAGGTAGCTATGATGTACATGGTTGATCTAGGAGAGCGCGATGAGAAACAGCTAAAGGAGCTTTCGGATGCAATAGCCGTTTTAAGATGCTCTATGGACACCAAGATCAAGTTTTTAGAGTCCTTCTTTTGAAGTTGTCTAAGCATGTGTGTTTGGTGTATGTTTTCGAGTAGTTTAAGCATGCTTTTTTTGGTTTATCTAAGTGGTTTTCTATGTATTGTACCTGTTTTTGTATAACGAAACTTAGGCGTTGTGTTTTGTTATTAATGTCGTCTATTAGTACAGTATACATAAACATCAAAACAAGAAAAATCTGAATAAAAAATAATTACAAACACAACAATAATAAAAAAAAAATTTGTTCACATATCGCTGTAACAAAAACAGTTTAACTACATAACATTGTAGATTACTTTTTTTGAAGATTAAAGAACTCATCTAATCGTTGACTGATTTTTTTTATCTAGATCTTTCAACATATCCACTTTGGCCGAGCTCTTCTCAAATTCCTTAGCTGCTTCAAAGACTTCTTTTCTTATAAGATTGTACTTTGACAATACAATCTTACTAAGGTAGCGATACCTCAAGAATCGAAGCTGTGAATCTTGAACGGCTTTTCTATCTTCGTTGACAAACCCCGGATTCCATGGTGTTTTGCCCTTGTATGTCTCCATTTGCCTCATAGTGAAGACACCACAATCAACCCCATTTTCAAGAGTCCTCCAATCCATTTCTTTCCTTATTATTGTTGCTTTTTCCAATTTTTTTATCCATTCTTTTTGTCGTATCTTGTTTTTAGGTACTGAATGAGAGCTTTACGCTATAATTAGATAAAAAATCATATTAGTACCTACGTATTATAGTATATAAAGATGAAATCTGTAATTTTACCAGGATTTCGGGACGCCCACGGTAACGTTTACCAAACGCTTGTTTGATCCTAGAGTTATCAATTAACTCAATATCGCCCTTCTTTAAGTGAAAGCATATACAGAAGAAATGTTGAGATAACAGTACTGGAATGAAGATAAGATCCACTGTTTCAAGATTCTTCAACCCATATTTAACCAGTGTATCTTCAAGGTTTGATGCAAATACATTCAATCGTGCATTGTCATTGTACTCGGGCCCATAAATTGGTTCGGGCTGCAAAAATGAGTTTGTACCCGGTAAGTATGGTATCTACATATTTATAAACAAGCGTAATTCAATTATAACATGCGTGATTAATACATAATGATCCTACGTGCGTTATTTAATTTTGCATAATACATAATTATAACATGCGTGATTAATAAATAATGATCCTACATGCG
Organism: Helianthus tuberosus; assembly: GCA_030545235.1. Classification (NCBI taxonomy): domain Eukaryota; kingdom Viridiplantae; phylum Streptophyta; class Magnoliopsida; order Asterales; family Asteraceae; genus Helianthus; species Helianthus tuberosus. The sequence goes on from CM060443.1 coordinate 72,234,713, forward strand.
TGATTAATAAATAATGATCCTACATGCGTGATTAAATGAAGAAAGGTTATATTTTTTTAACTTTGCAATTTAATATCTTATATACTGTGTATTTGTGTTCTAATAATATTCGTTTTTTTGTGTTTCATGTTGGACTGAGAGTTGGAGATGGGCTTGTTGCATTGCTGAGATGTGGGCTTGTTATGAATTGGGCTTGTAGCAGTCTTATGATCCAGAAACAAACCCGGCTGTTATAACAGCCAGCCCAGGAATAGATATAAACACAAGGAGCAGATATTTTGGGGTTCATTTTAGTCATATTTTCGAGACACATCTTCAGAGTATCTCCAGCTGCGTTATTAATTGTTTCAAATAAATAACGCGCGTTATTAACTTACAATCATTGAAGTTGGCAAGAACAGCCTGTACTGTGATTATTTTTTGTCCCTTTTTTTCTTCATAGTTTAACACATCTACAAAAGCGTCCACTCCATTAGAAGCTACGAATTGTGATGGGTGGAAGCTTTCAAAAATTATTTTGAAGGTTTCCAACCCACTTTCTGACTTGTACATCACTGACCTGTTTGATATAATCAACAAGACAATTAGTGGATCTTTTTAAATGTTTTAAAGAAACAAAATATAGAACTTACCCAATATCACCGATCGGAGATAAGAGGTATGAGATGATCGTTTTGTCACGATCCAAGAGTGGCTCATATAAGCTTACTATCCTGTTGCAGTAAGGTGATCGGTATGCATCACCTAATTCTGTCATTCGTTTTTCATTTATAGCCTTAATCTTTTTAATATGCGCCCTCACTATTTCATCCTTTTCTTTTTCATTCAATATTTTTTTGTTTACACCCGTAGTAGTATTTTGTGTACTCCCCGGTGAAGTTGTTTGTAGGATCGGGGCCAATTTTAAAAGCTTCTCCACCGACTGCATTTCTGCATCCGTTACTTCATCATTTGTTTCTTCAGCGGATGTGTTTGATGTCTTTTTTTACCATACGCGTCAGGGTTTATGTTTTCTAGTTCATTCAACATCGAGTTGGTTTCCGTATTTTGCGTTGGTGTTTTTTGTTGACTAGACTCTGCTAAATTTACCTCTTGTTCTATTTCTTGTTCCATATCTGTCGCGTTCTATTTCTTGTTCCATATCTGTCGCGGCGTTAATCATTGTTTGTATGATAAAGTTCATCAGTAACAAGAAAGTAACTACTGTAGTAATGATTAGATTGTTACCTTCTCTCGTCTGGTCAGGGTGTCTGTATACACCTGGTTCTACAGTTTGTAATTGTCCCAGACATGTGTCTGAAATACCCCCATCTTCTTCAATCACAGTCTCATCATCGTCACAACCTTAAGAAAACATAAACGTTTTATCATCATGTCTTTTCTGTGTTTTAGAAAAAAAAAATATTAGAAAAAAATACACAAAATGTTGTCTGCCTTTTGTCTTTGTCTTTTCGGTGTTTTCCTTTTGTACTGATGCATCTTTATCTCCGACGAACTGTTGAATATTAGCTTCATCCTCTACATCTTTGTTTAAAAGAGCTTCATCACTACCACAAGTTTTATGATCAGCCGTTAGTTAAGACGGTATCCTTCACTGTAACATCCCACCTTTTACACCTTCACATTATTTCTGGATCCCAGAAATACTTTTCCTTGGCCTTAGTAACGATTTCGTTCATTTCCTTAACGAGAGCAATGTATTTATTTATGTTACGGTCCATGTTTTTCAACAACACCTACAGGATTTAAATGTCAATATTCTTATTAGCTTTTCTTTAATCTAAAGTAGCTTCATTATTTTATCACTTTTTAAAACAAGAGTTATTATACATAAATCAAGTGTCATTATGTCAGATATCATTATGGATCGTGCATGTTTATTTCAAAATAGTGTACCTTCTTATTTTTCTTCGAGGCTTCACGTTCACCTTCGTCACAGGGTAACCCTGTCAGCTGAATCGGTGTGCTGCAGTAGTCGATAAGTTTTTGCGTTTGGGTCCCGATGCCCGTAACTAGGTTCAATTCTGAAATATCACGAACTTCATACCAGTCATCATAAAAATCAGATGTTGATGGTATGTAACATTCGTCGTTTGGATCTTTTTTCACGCTCGTTTCGCCTTTTGTAGACCTTTGTCGTATCAACAGGTGGTATTGTGAACTCATTTGTTATAGGGTCACCCGTCTTTTCTAATCCAACGGTGTTTCCTTCTACTACCGCAGCCTCGTGTACTGGTATGTTGTCATGGAAAAGGTCTTCCAATAATGTCGAAGGATGTTGAGCATTCATATTTAGGACTTCTGTTGACGTTTTCGCAGCCTCTTGTTACTCATGCTCATCGTTGTTTGGGGCTACCGGATGCTCTTGAAACTGTGGTGTATGTTGATCCTGTTGTTGAACCTGTTGGGCCTGGGCATCCCCATGCGTTTGGGTTTCATTCTGATGCCTTTGTTCATCATTTTCAAAATTATCTTCAACATCTGTTAGCGGTCCGTTGTTGTATATATGCTCTTCTAAGTCGTCAACCATAATCCCTGTCATATACTTTATGACAGGCATTTCGATAACTTCCTTGAAAAAATGGTGCCTTTTGTTGTATTTGTGGGCGTATAGAAGCTGCATAGACATGAAAATCAAAATTTTGAAATGTTAGTAACAATCGACTTTTCTACTTGATATTATCAAGATGTTTTGGAAAACATACCGTCAGAAAACCAACAGGTCCGTTATATTGTGAATCAATTTTTTTCCAACCTTGTCTAGTTCTTTTAAGAGATTCTAAAACAAACGAACACCAGTCCAGTTTCGATATGTTGTGACATCCCACACCAGTCCGATGTTTAGCGTGCTATCTTGCTCGTCATAGTTTCGTACGAGCCAATATCCCAAATGGGTTCATATGTAATTAACATTTATATCAAGAACTCGTCCAAATCCTATGCTTTTAACATCGGCTATCTGTGCTTGAGTAAACTTTCTTATTGTTTCTAAGAAAGATGAAGGACTACACCTTAGACTTAATGCTTCGTGATAATAAGCATAGAATGGTCTCCGTTCCACCCTGATTGGTTCCGGTACCTTAATTGTCTTTGTAGGCTTTGTAGTGTCACGAACCTTATCTTGTTTCCCCACTCTCATCTTCTTTATATTTATAGGCTCCTGAAAATCATCATCATCATCATCAGTTCTATTATTTGGCCTTTTTTTTGTGTTTTGTCCCATTTTTTTCTAAAATCTTCTACAGGTGGTTCAAAATCATCATCATCCCCATCAGTTACTTTCTTTGATATGTTAGTTAACTTTGGAGGCATGAGTCTTTTCGTCAGCTCAATTAGGGGTTCAAAATCATCATCATCGTCAGCAACTTCTGCATACATAGGAAACAAATCATATAAAAATCACGCAAAGCCTAAAGAATTCTGATAATATACACATTCAATACAGCCACTGCCGTAGGTATTAGCAGACTAGACTGTTTTATCAACACCATCGGTTATTCATACAGAGCATATCAATTTTCAAATGGATAAACATGATGAACATGGTTTTGAATGCACCCATTGACAAATAACGCATGTTATCAAATAATGACGCAACTTAACCTAAAACTCAAAAACCCCCAATTTAAATTAACGCTAGTTAAAAACCCCCAATTTAAAATCACGCATGTTAGTTCAGATCAATCTGAAAATAACGCTTGTTGGCCCAAATCAAAATACATCATCCACTGGTTCCAAACTCAATTTCACTAAATGCAAGTTCAATAGTTCTACACCGAATGCCAAAAAATCAAGCCCTAAAAATGGAGATTTAGTTAAAACCTGGTATGTTGTTCGCCATCAACGCCGGATCGTTTCGTTTCTTGCTCCTCTTCTCCCTTGTAGCTAAGTTTTTTTCACCATGAATCACACACTCAGTATCGTCAATCGTAAAATCAAATGTCTTTAAAATAGATGAAAAAGGATGAAAAATTTTAACAAATCTATTAGTTTACCTCCAAATGCCGTAATCGTCATTGACCTTTTATCCAATTTTCCGTCGATCGGAGCGAGATTTATGGGTTCTAAATTTGTATTTTGATTTTGAGAAGATGATGATGCCGATTATATAATGAAGGTAAATTACGCTTTTAACCTTTTCGAAGAGCAATTACAACTTTGTCCTTGCTAATCATTTAGAATTAATGACGCCTTAATCACTCTCATAGGACGGTCAGAATTGTCACGTACGAAATGTAGGATTATTGGTAATGTATGTTAACCGCTCTCTCTCTCTCTCTCTATATATATATATATATAGGGTTCGGTTAACGTACAAATGTCCTTATCGTACATTACGTACGCTACAATCTCAACCGTCAGATCACCTTCCCGCATTAAAATCGCATGTTGTTTTTTTGTAACAATTTCGCATGTTGGTTTTTTAACATGCGATTTCATCAAAATTATCACATGCGAAATTGTTACAAAAAACATGCAATTTAATCAAAAATTATCACATGCGAAATTGTTACAAAAAAATAACATGCGATTTCAATGCGGGAAGATTATCTGACGGCTGAGATTGTAGCTACGTAATGTACGATAAGGAATATTGTACAGTAGACTTTCTCTATATATATATTATTTTTCTATACCCATACTCCCCTAAAATATTATACTTATAGAAAAAATGGACATTTCGCTTCTTAATTCATATAAATATATATAACTTAAATATATATATATATATATATACATCATATAGATACTCGCAGAAATATCCATAGAAATTCACTATATATTCTAGTGTCGACTAATGGTAATAACTTTATGAATAATTTTAAGTAAATACATAAGGTTACTAGACGATTCTTTCGACTCACCTCCTTGACTGTGCCAAATAGATATAACTTTTAACCAAATATATATATTATCTCGTAAAGACTGAAAAGGCTAAAATAATATTTATATCTATATTTGAAACGAAACTCACATAATATATTCTAGTATGTTAAAGACTATTTTTATCCAAAGTCGAACTCGTACTAAAAATATATATTTCTTTCCAAAATATATAATTTTACTAGTTCACCCAAGACGTCATAAACCTATACATCTTTAGTATAACCATTTTTAGGTAAAAAAAAATACATATACTAACGTTAAAGCCATATATTTTTTTATCAAAAATACATAATACTACTTGTTTGTCTAACAAAATATAATGTAACTTTTAACATATGTATTCTTTTCACCGTAAACATAACTAGTGTCTAGATCCATATTTTGCACAAGAAAATATTACTACAAATGCATTTCTTGAATTTTAGAGATTAACAACGTTAGCTTGTTTATCCCAACAAAAACCTCCATGTAAAATACATAAGGTACTAACACATGAACTTTTTTTGAAATCTCTTGTAGAAATCTTAAAATACCTCCAAATATGTGAAGAAAAAGCATGTTGTTTGTAGTGTTAGTTTCATACTTCGTCAAGTCTTAGACAACACTTGGGTGGATGTTTTTATACATAAACAAACTTGTAAATTGCCCAAAAAGAAATATATAGATTTAGAAAGAGTGTATACTTACTTTCAGCAAACAAGGAGAAGGAATAGAGAATAAGGCTTGAACACTTGAAAACCTTGAACTTGAACTCCATACTCTTGTTGTTTTGTAAGACTTAAAAAGTGGGAAGTGTGTGTGTGAGAGATGGTTCGGCCTAGTGAGATGAGGGAGTGGGATAGTTTAAGGGTTGATGAGGTTTCAAGTATGAGCTATTTAGAGTGTACATGTAGCCTATTGGTTTGAAGATGTGCTAATTTCCAACAGTATTTTATTCACTTTCCCATGTGGTCTTGTACGAATTGAAAAGGCATGGTGAATATTAATAAAAAAAAAGGGCAATCATGCTTTTCCTTTGAAAATGTCGACAGAAGGTTGCAAAAAGAAAAGTGCAAGAAGTTGTAAGGTATGGCTTGACTAATCAGTTGAGTCTTGTAAGTTTCAAAGTACAAGTATGGTTGAAATAATATAATAATAGCAAAATATCTAAGTATAAATTACACTTTTGGTCTTTTATGTTTGTAGCTAGTTGCAATGGATGACCTTTACCTTTAATAATTACAGCCACAGTCCTTTATTTTGAAAACTCATTACATCTTTCGTCCTTAACCACTAACCAGGTTAAAATTTTGAGTTAAGTCTAGTCACAGGAGGGTATTATGGGCATTTCATGCTTTTATTTTAATTATTTTTAATAAATAAAACCAAAAGTTCATCAGATATATAATTTCATCCCCCATTAAACTCTCACTCATCCCCAATTAACTTCCTGTCTCTAAGATAGCAGCATAAGCCCACCACCACCGCCACCTGATACATCACTACCACCATCATCATCGGAGCTACACCGTCGCAGATCTGGTGGGATTTTGTCAAACCCTAAACACAAATCTGGTGGATTTCGATTCCTGCAAAGAAACTAAAGTGATTTCAGATGGTAGACTAGAATCGATGGTTCTTGGCTTGGAATTGAAGCTCTCCAGTTGTGAAGACTCACAGATCTGATGGTTCTTGGCCCGGAATCGAAGCTCTCTGGTCCAAATCTGGGTTCCGGATCTGGTGTGTGTATGGTGGCGGCGACCTTTATGGTCAGAGATGGAGAAGAAGGGATCCAAATCTGGTATGTGTTCGGCTAAGGTTGCAGATCATATATGCTAGATCTGGTGTGCGTGTGTATGTTTCAGGGGTTATAGAAAGAGATTATGGTGCCTGAATGGTTTGTGAAGCTGTTGAAGAATAAGATCGGACCTCTGGCGGCGTTGCTTGATGTTGTGTTGAGAGCGGAGGAGGCGGTGGCCAGATAGAGAGAGTTGAAAGAGTCTCTGTTTGTTTTATTTATAATATAAGGGTAAAAGTTAAGGAAGAAGAAAATGGGGGTATTAGAGTTGGAACCGATTGAGAATAATCACAGGTACTCAACTATTAATAAGAGTTGAAACCATGGATTGCGGGATGTTGTTTGGGGGTTTTTCTGGGTTTTAAATAGGGGTGTGCATCGATCTATATACAGAGGGTTTTTCTGGGTTTTAAATAGCTCCGATGATGGTGGTGGTGATGTTACAGGCGGTGGCGGTGGACTTAGGCGGTGGCGGTGGTGGACTTAGGCGGTGGTTGAGTAGATACAAGAGAGATTCAGATGTACAGATATAGATACAAGATCTTTGAGTAGATTAAATAAGTTGTATTATGTATATATGTTATGTTTTAGTTTTATTATTAAATAAAAACATGAAATGACCATAATACCCTCATATGACTAGATTTAACTCAAAATTTTAACCTGGTTAGCACTAAAGGACGAATGGTGTAATGAGTTTTCAAAATAAAGGACTGTGGCTGTAATTATTAAAGGTAAAAGTCATCCATTGCAACTAGCTACAAACATAAAGGACGAAAAGTGTAATTTATCCAATATCTAAATCATGTGAGTGCATTTCTTTGTTGACAAAAAAAAAAAAAAAAAAAAAAAACCCTCGATGGAAAGGGTTTAGGAATGTAGGTTGGCCCTTTTTCTTTTAATATACAACCCAACATGTCTATAGGTATGAAACATAATATTTTAAGAGTGTTTTAACTTGTATTAAGTCAACAAAATATGAGGTTTATATTTATAAATGAGGGGATGTGTTGGTTGACTTAAGTTAGGAAAGAAGAAAGAAGAAAGAAAAGTGACTAAACAAATTTACATGTATCTCATACATATATATTATTCTTGTTTTAAACAGGTTGACCATGAATAGAGATGAGAAATCAGATTGGGTGGTCACAATAAATTAGGATATACAAAACATCGACACACGATAAAGTCTAATGATTAACTGACTGAAACTGTTGCACATACATATATTATGTGTAAATAGTTTACCAACGCTTTCTAGCATTTTGACTAAACCGAATCAAAATATACGGAATTTATCAACGTACGATTGTGTGTTGTGTATATATATATATATATATTGCATTCATAATGTGTACGAATGGGCCTCACCATTCGTGAGTCTTTGTGCCTCGCACAAGTGAGAATGGGCCTAGCCTATTTTAGTCTCTGTATTTCACACGGTATAAGTGGGCCTAGCCCATAAGCGTCTCAGCATTTTCGCCAACATATTAGGACATAGTTAATTGTTTTCTCGCGACGCGACGAAAGTAACAATGTCAATTGTCAAGTTTCAATATGTCCTAAGGTTGCTAGACTTGTATGATCTAATCATGCACAATTTAAGTCATAAATGAACGTAATTAAATGCATAAATAGTTGTTAAGTTGTACGGAATTACCATTAATTTTGCCGGTTATTACACCATCTCTCTGGTATGTCAACCTGTGCAAACAAAAAAAAGACATTAACGTTAAACCATTTGCAGCCACTTCATTTGCAGTAAATGACAATACCTTTAAACCATTTGCAGCCATATCCCAGTTGGTGGCAACTACATGTGTACAAGGCATTCCCCTTATTTCCCATTTCCTGCATGTGCAGGTGCTCTCAATGACATCCACAACATACTGATCTCCATATCTTTTACCCAAGTAACAACTAACTTGATACTTAGGACCACCATTCCACTTCACACTTAAGTTGGCCGCATATTTTTTGACAAGCTCAAAATGCTCTGCAGCTTTTGGAGTCAACACACCATCAGTTTTATCAATAACCATCAGCACATTGGCAATCCTTTTCATGCAATACTCTCTAACATATTCAAGAGTACTGATAATGGGCTTATCCCTGCCTTTTAACATAATCACATATTAACTAATCTTGCATCAAATATAATCACATTATTGAGATCCATAGCCACAACAGTCAATAGTTGACCAGGGAATGGCTCTTTCATAAAATCTCCATCCAAACCTAGAATTTCTCTTTTGCAAGCCTGGAAACCCTCCTTCAATGGACCAAGACAGATGTACACCCTTCTGAAAACCCTAGTATTTGAAGAACCATCAATACTGGATGGTTCAAGGTCAATTTTAAAAGTTGTGTTAGGGTTTGTTCTCTGTAGTTCAAGGCCATAATCTCTTAGCAACCTTTATTGCTTGGTGTAATCACCAATCACATGCTTTGCAGCCATATTTTTGGCCGTAAATGCCTTGATTGTTGAAACTTCCATCATAAATTTCCTCTGCAACTGATCCTTGATAGCCTTTATTGGGATTTTGGGGTTTGATTCAATATCTAACATTATCTCCTTGGATATCCATTCAGATGTGAAGTGCCTTGAAGATCTTGTTTGAAAACATTTATGTTGTGGGTTATAGGTTTTAACAACCCACGTAGGTTCATCTTTAAGTTTAGCTACATACACTACCCAAGGACATTTATTAGGGTTTTCTTTTGTTAACCTACCCCCATCTTTTTGACTTTTGTTGCATTTTCCCAGATTCTCTTTTGATTGACTTTCAGTTGGGCCATTATCTTCAGTTGGGCCTTCATTCTCTTGGGCCCTTTCAAAGTCAGGAATTGTGCCTTTGCATTGGGCCCTTATCCTTTCCTGACCATTCCTATAGAAAATAATCTATCTCCTTGTTTCCATTGCATGCCTTCTGATGAGGGTCTTCACCTCTGAATTATCACCAAAAGTTTGACCTACATAAAATGCATATTTTTCCTTACTAGCTTCTTGTTGTTTCCTAATCCTCCTAAATGCCTTTTCCTATGCTTTTCAATGGGAACTTCTACTTCTGATTCAGATGTGCCAAGGGAATCATTGCTAAGATACTCTTCATCTAAGGGATCATGTTCAGTATCATCCACATATGTTCCGGTAGCATTGTGGTTTTCTTTTTCATTGTTCATCTTATGCTTAGCCTGTAACTTGTCATTAAACTGACTCATATCAACTTCTACGTGAAACACCTCATTTTCCTTATCCACAATGTCCTCATCACCACTATCCTCATTATCATGTTCAACCTTTTCATTCTGTTTAGCCTTTTCATTTTGTTTAGCCTATTCATTCTGTTCAGCTGGCCTTACATAAGGTTTTAACACACCAGCAAGTGTATTATAATCACTAAACAAGTCATTAACAGAAGAATCACCAGTCTGTCCTAGGATATTCTCAACATCTTCATTACTAAACTTCTCATTCCTATTTTCAACATCGTCCATATCAAAGTCTACATTCACTGTTACATCTTCATCTACTTTATGTGCATTCTTAAGATCATCTACATTACCATCATTCACTATTACATCTTCATCTACTTTATGTGCATTCTTAAGATCATCTACATTACCATCATTCACTGTTACATCTTCATCTACTTTATGTGCATCCTTAAGATCATCTAGATTACCATCATTGACTGTCACATCGCCTAAGCCATGCTCAACATATACACTTATAACTTTGGAACCTTGTAGTACATATTGATTCAAGCCACGTACATCATCATCAGTGCTTAAAGACGTAAGACCAGTGTCACACCCCGATATTTACAGCTCAGCCCGGTGGGGAGTATCGTGACGTAAGATTGATATCGTCATAGTCAAACATACACAGAATTGCACAGCAAAAGTCTTGGAATATAAAATATTATTACAAACCCAATTGTCAGAAAATACTAAAAAGACAATTACATTCGAGCTTGCAATATTAAATCCACAGGCGGATCATATTAAAATGAACACAATGAAGTTTAGTAGACTTTAGGGCATCCTAAGGATTTGCAAGATCCTTCATTGACACCAAGGAGCTTCCAGCCAATTACGTATAGTACCTGTCACTTAGTCTTTTGAAAATACGTCAGTTTACACTGGTAAATACAATTAACCGACTCTTTTGAAAAGTGTTTATAAAATTGGTTTGGATGCACAAGGCATAAAATCTTTTATAACTTGGGACAATTATTTAAAATAATCTTGTATACAGATTTACATGTTTGTCGTACGTTCAGGGCCCGAAATAGAAGAGCCGAATCATGATTAATTAACACACCACTAATATAGTCCCACAAGGAGTTATCCTCACGAGTGGTTATACCTTATATCTTAATTCTCTTTTTGGGAAAAGAATCTGTATCGCAACTGTCAGGTGTATGCCTACACCCCGTGCTTAGGTCGTGGTCATTTGCATTTAAATGATGCCAAGGATATCCAGGACACGGTCATTAACCCCCCAAATGCTTTGTATCAAACAAGACAGATTAAAACGGGTTATCTCAATGATTTAACCACTAATCGATTAAATATTTAATACCCGACCAAGCGGTAATAATTTACCGTATCCCAAGCCTGTATAAAGGAAAATAAGTTAAAAGTATTTATCTGAGCTTAAAATGCAAGATTTGTACACTCAGCCGTACAATCTATTCAAACAAGTGTAAGTATCTTTTACTGGGGCTCCTAATCAGGAATGAAGGTTATATTAACCTATTTGATTTCTAACGGGTCTTATTTAGGTTGTAAACTTAGACCGGTTAGTTTAAAGAAAGGTTTACGGTACGAAACGCTAGATTAAGCGATGACAAGATTGGAATGTAATTTAGACCCAACAAGTATGAAGACTTGTATATAATGGGTAAACTAAATACATTCTGGATTTTGAAGTAAAAATGATAAGGTTTGACCCGTTTCGGTTAATTTATGCAAACTAGTTACATAAACCGTACCGAACGTGTATATGCATAACGGGTAACCGGATAAGTCAAGTACAAGTTCCGTAAGTTATTATGCTTAAAATATGTTGTGACATCAATAGAATATCTACAATTATGTCCAAAACGAATTTAAAACCAATTTAAGCCCCATAAGGATATGTTGGTCATTTTAATGTTTATAAACGAGATTTAATAACAAACTGAGATTCTGGTCTAAAACATTTAGTAAAAGTATTTATTATACAAAGAACTTCCATATCTAGTGAGATGAGGGAGTGGGACAGTTTAAGGGTTTATGAGGTTTCAAGTATGAGCTATTTAGAGTGTACATGTAGCCTATTGGTTTGAAGATGTGCTAATTTCCAACGGTATTTTATTCACTTTCCCATGTGGTCTTGTACGAATTGAAAAGGCATGGTGAATATTAATAAAAAAAAGGGCAATCATGCTTTTCCTTTGAAAATGTCGACAGAAGGTTGCAAAAAGAAAAGTGCAAGAAGTTGTAAGGTATGGCTTGACTAATCAGTTGAGTCTTGTAAGTTTCAAAGTACAAGTATGGTTGAAATAATATAATAATAGCAAAATATCTAAATCATGTGAGTGCATTTCTTTGTTGACACAAAAAAAAGGCCTGATCTATTCGCACACGGTCTTTGTCTTTGTCTTTTTGCACACTCAAAGCGCCCCGCTTTGGCCATAGCGGGGCGTTTTGGCCATGGTCAACAGACAAGGACTTTAGCTTCATGTTATATTGATCCAGGATATCAAATGCTCCTTCTATATCCCAGAGATGATCTGCAGCCTTCTTGGGTTTTACCACCATATCATCAATGTATACCTCCATGGTATCCCCCAGTTTGTCTTTAAACATCATATTCACCAATCTCTGGTACGTTGCACCTGCATTTTTCAAACCAAAATGCATAGCAGTATAACAATAAATACCTGTTGGTGTCATGAAAGCAGTATCCTCCTAGTCCGAAGGTTCCATTTGGATCTGCTGGAATCCTGAGGATCCATCCATAAAGGTTAGCATTTCATGACTGGCAGTTGCATCCACCATCGAGTCTATATGAGGCAGAGGGAATGGGTCTTTAGGTGGCAAAATCATAACGAGAAAGGTCAAAAATATTAATTACCTTTATTTTCCAACTTTTCCAAACGACAGGCACATGGCAAACCACAGCTGGTAAAAAGTTGGCAACCACAGCTTGCACCGTAGGCTCTCAACCCGTCTTCCTTACGTTTTAGTTCCCTACTCAAAAGCTCAATCGCATATATTGAAACCTTTCTGAGAATATATGCAAGCATGGGCTGATTCTTGTGGTGCGTCATCACTTTTCGGAGGCTTGTTTCAAAGCTACTACTAATCTCGGCGTATTGTCTATCAACAACATGATCAACATACAGTACAAGTTTATCCAGTGTGTTGCGATGACTTAGAAAGTGACTTTTTAGTGTTTCATGCATGCCCTCAACCCTGTTGGTCGTAGTTTGGTGAAAGTTGATAGTGTTGTTAATCCAGCAAGATACAAACTTTTCACGGTACGGATCCAACCAGGATTTCTTCAAATAATCAAAAACCTCTAAAATTAAAAAACGTAAATAGTCAGTTTTTGTTATTATATAAAATTTGAACATAATTATGTAAGAAATACCCACGTTCACGGTCATCTTCTTTCAGCTGTGCTTCAAGGTTTTCCAAGTTATACCTGTATATTTCCTCGGCCGTAGACTCGCACAATAACCAAAATCTACGTACGAATTCTTTCCAATCCTTGTCAGAGAATTTCTTCTTGCTGTTCTTATTAATATTTTGTTGAATATGGAACCGACAAAGATACTTATGCGCTTTTGGAAAAACTTGTTCACACGCGTTCATTAGCGCAAAATCCCTGTCTGTTAAAATCACGCGCGGTTCCATACATCCTACCAGCATAGACTTGATCCTCTGCAACACCCATAGGTAGTTCTCTGACTTCTCAGCGGAAATTACCGCACAAGCAGCCGTAAAAGATTTGTTTGTCGACGTCATGCCTACGACCTGAACAAATGGCAGGTTGTACATGTTCGTTTTGTAGGTGGCGTCAATCATTAGCACATGCGGGAAGGCACACCACATAGTGAATGATTTTTCGTGAACAAAGAAGACATCTTCAACTTCGTTCGATATCTCATTCGTGCGCATGTAATAAGTGTAATTTTTTTCTAGAAGAATGTTTTCAAGTTTTTGCATCGGAGACTTACCGACATTTTTTTCAGCGTTGATCTTCTGAACAGCGTTGTGTATATCTTTCGGAATAAGCTTTCTAGCCGGATTGTTTTTTGTCAGCGTTCGCCAGATACTTTGGTTGGGAATATCTTGCTCTGCCAGCTCCTTAACCAGTTTTTTATCCTCCGAAGAAAGCCTTCTCGCATACGCGTGACCCTCTAAGTTTTCAATAGGAGTGTGGTTATGCTTCGCCTTCGTCACCTCGATCCTCCAAACACTTCCGGATGATTCCGAAAACCCGATCATCTCAAATGGGCAGCCTATTTTCTTGCTACCCGTTTTCCTCTGTGTAGCTATACTCTTATGCTCCCCACCAAAAGTACATTGAAACCAAATCTTGTAATTCTCTCCTCATTTATTCAACCTCTTAATCACAATGAGGTAACCGTTGTCTTTTGCCGTGTCTTGTACCCAACGCACCAACTCTTTACGTGACGAAAAGGTCTGCGTTGTATCAAACGAAAATGTAACCAGGTAACAGCCTTCCTCGTCAACAGACACATCCCCCGGCTCACCATCGTCACCGAGGTCCGGCTGTACAAAGCTGTGCTCGCCACCGTAACCGAAATTCGAATAACCTTGTAAGCTCTGTTGACAACCGTAACAGTCGTTTGGATAACACACCTGCTGTACAAAGCTGTGCTCGCCACCGTAACCGAAATTCGAATAACCTTGTTGTGCGTAAGGGTCCTCCACAGGGGTATTCAAATCCAGCGTCACCGTGTTATCACGATAACGAATGCCAGATACAACCTCTGCCTCCTTCAAGTTGGACGAGACCGGTTTCTCATACGAGTCAGAAATAGCGGTCCCTCGTAAGAATCAGGAACAACTGACTCGTCAGAATATGGACCGAAAAGATAGTTGCTTAACCACGACATCGTTTTTTCAAGACACGTAACTAATACAGCAAAACTGCGCGTTATTTTTGAAGAAACACAAGTTATTTTGAAGAAACACAAGTTATTTTGAGTGCAATATATATCGAACATTAAACTGTCTCAGAGGTTGCTTTTATAAGGTAAAAAATGGGTGAAATTTGGGGTCGAAGCGCCGCGCTATGGCCAAAGCGCGACGCTTAGGGTTAACGACAAACCTCGTAATCAGCTTTATGTCTCTCAAACAGTAACTCATGTCTCAAACGTCAATCAAGTGACCTTTTGTCGAGCTAAGCGCCGCGCTATGGCCAAAGCGCGGCGCTTTGAGGTGTGAAAATAATTTTGGCCGTGTGGAATTAGCATGACCCAAAAAAAAAGAAAAGCACCTCGATGGAAAGGGTTTAGGAATGTAGGTTGGCCCTTTTTCTTTTAATATACAACCCAACATGTCTATAGGTATGAAACATAATATTTTAAGAGTGTTTTAACTTGTATTAAGTCAACAAAATATGAGGTTTATATTCATAAATGAGGGGATGTGTTGGTTGACTTAAGTTAGGAAAGAAGAAAGAAAAGTGACTAAACAAATTTACATGTATCTCATACATATATATTATTCTTGTTTTAAACAGGTTGACCATGAATAGAGATGGGAAATCAGATTGGGTGGTCACAATAAATTAGGATATACAAAACATCGACACACGATAAAGTCTAATGATAACTGACTGAAACTGTTGCACATACATATATTATGTGTAAATAGATTACCAACGCTTTCTAGCATTTTGACTAAACCGAATCAAAATATACGGAATTTATCAACGTACGATTGTGTGTCGTGTATATATATATATATATATATATATATATATATTGCATTTATAATGTGTACGAATGGGCCTCACCATTCGTGAGTCTTTGTGCCTCGCACAAGTGAGAATGGGCCTAGCCTATTTTAGTCTCTGTATCTCACACGGTATAAGTGGGCCTAGCCCATAAGCGTCTCAGCATTTTCGCCAACATATTAGGACATAGTTAATTGTTTTCACGCAACGCGACGAAAGTAACAATATCAATTGTCTAGTTTCAATATGTCCTAAGGTTGCTAGACTTGTATGATCTAATCATGCACAATTTAAGTCATAAATGAACGTAATTCAATATGTGTGGCGACATAGGAATTACTCAACCCTAGCGAATTTCCTCCGGTCCACCCGGTCAAAACAACAAAAGCACTACATGGGCCACACAAGGACCCAAGAGCGGGGCTCGCTACACCCGATAGATCTACCACTTTTTCCCTCGGTCTTATACAAGATTAATGGCACTTAAGAGAGATTACTATTCGCTCACATGATCTAACAGTTCATTCCCTAGCTAAACCATACCATTGAGACATGTATTCCACCCCGAGAGTTATAAATCCGAAAACAGTTAAGAGAAAAGGGGGACATGAACTCACAAGTTTGCGTTCCGTGCGTATGCTAGCAAGTCAATCTCCGATATATAATACGTATACTGCCGACCTACAAGTGTCCCATTTCAATAAGACACTAAGGTCTAAATAAATGTTTCTAGCATGCAATTTGGTCATGTAAAATATTCACCCAACTAGCTAGAGACTCGATTGGAATACTTGTCGTCTCACCAGTGTTTTGACTTGACGAACCGTTGGTGATACATCTCTTTGGTTTCTTGAAAATATATATACTTATATAAAATATATAAATATAAATGATAAAGTTACCATAACTCGTCTTTGTATTCTCGTATAAAGCTCATATTAGGGTCTACAAAATAAATATTTATCTTAACCCGAATTGTAACTCGTCTCGATCGGCAACTCAATATATCAAAAATTATATATTATTTTTAGAGAGATATGCTTTGAAATAACCTTGTATTTGTGTAGAAAAAATATATATATATATATATATATATATATATATATATATATATAGAGAGAGAGAGAGAGAGAAAGTATAATGTACAATAACCCTAATCATACTTCACGTACGCGACAGGGAGATTTGGACGTGTGGCACTGATTAAGATTTCTCATTAAGGGTAAATTAGACATTTTACGTTCTTGAGGCAGGGTAATTCAGTCATTTACTAACATCAAGAGAATAATGCAAGTTCGTTATCTCCTGCATCCCGGTAATTACGAATTGAATCAGTTTCAAATACTTTCCATTTTTCAAATTATCAAATTAGCGGTTATAGGTGTTCAATTAGGGTTACGATCACTTATTGTTTGAAATGGATCCACAGAGCAGTAACGCACGAAATACAGATGATATTGAAATTGAAGATGCTGAAGTCCATGCCGTTCATGATGCTGCTGAGCATTTGATGAATCCGACATCGGAAAACCCCGTTATATTAGACAATCAGACCAGTAAGTTGTCAATTAATTCGTTTTAATTTCCAGAAATCATCGAAAGTATAGGTGGCTGATGTTTTGTGTTTGATCGTGCATCATTATTTGATAAATATTTTTTTGAAATGAATCCGTCATAAATCACACATGTTTTGTGTCACACCTCCAAAATACCACCTAGGGAATGTCCCTGTCAGGCGTGTGACGTACCAACGATGAGCCACTAATCACATTGAACCCATACAAGTTTTAATCAAAATCCTCAATTATTAATAGATATACCAATATCAAGTTTAAATGAAAACCAACATGTTCAGCGGAAGCAAATAGTAAACCAAAGTTAAACTGTTTAAAAATCAATATATCGTATCAAGA
Source organism: Helianthus tuberosus (assembly GCA_030545235.1). Taxonomy (NCBI): domain Eukaryota; kingdom Viridiplantae; phylum Streptophyta; class Magnoliopsida; order Asterales; family Asteraceae; genus Helianthus; species Helianthus tuberosus. The sequence goes on from CM060443.1 coordinate 72,252,276, forward strand.
TTTCAATCACATGAATCCCCCAGTCGACCCATGACCACTCCAGCTACTCCAGACAGCAAGTTCCCAATTCCAAGATACCTAACGACCTGCGAGCATGCAACAAGTGTATCAGACAACGCTGGTGAGTTCATAGTTTTACGAAAACGTTGGTTACCAAGTGTTTAATTAATCCATTGAAGTTAAATTCCGAAAGTAATATTGATAATATCTCGATACTGAACAAGACGGCTCCTAATGTATGTTTTGCCCGTTCCCCAGTGCTCCTATCAAAGCACTGGGCCCGACTGGGTAATTAGTTCACAACCGTCCTCCCCGGTACGGTGTGAGGGTGCCAAACCTAAGTAGCGCTACCAACTAATACCCCGCTACCACCCACGATAGCAAAAGATGGGACTTAAGAGATAGAGAGTGAGAATATTATCCAACATCCCAGTTTTACCCAAAAGATTTATCCCTACCCGGGATACCCACTGACTGTCCCAAACCACCGGGACACATGCTCAAAAGTAATGAACTCACCTTTGGTTTGCTCGGTTAGATTAAATGCTCGTTAAACAGTTGATCAATCAAATCCTATAGTGGTTACCAGAGACAGTTAGTTTTGTACACACAAAAACACGTGTTCTCCGTACACATTACACAGGTTGCAACCAAGCAAAACACATATTAATACGCAAGTCTTAGAAAATGTTCGGGTCCTAGGTACATACGCAACACAAGTTCATATCACACCATAGCACCTATCAAGTGGTTCGGCTCCCGTTCAAATAAACATGCAAGTCATATCCAGAAATCGAGCAACACAGTTATCCGTATCAATATATAAAAAGTAATCGAGTCACATGCCACATCACAAGTTCATGTTTCACACAAAACATAGTACTCAGTTATTTATTTCCAAAAGAATATGTGGTTAGTTCTGGTTTGTACGGTTCACCAGTCACGTTGACCCAGACCCCGTGTACGGTCCAACATAATGTGCGACCTTTTATTAACATGTAGTACATATATAACTCGGCCCATTATCTTCTTACGCCCGAATGGACTGTGTGACACACCCCTCATGTGTGACCCATCGGTCATGGTGCGACGTCGGTTTCACATGTTCCCTAATCCCAGGTTAATCAATTACACCATCAATTCCTAATCCCTTGATTGTCGTTTAATAATTATCTACCTTAATTATTTCATCAATTTAAGAACCCCAACCATACAATGAAGTCACGTTTATCATACAACTAGTAGCAAAGATTTCCACATTATCAATCCTTCTTAATTCATAATAAACATCATCGACAAGAGTTTTCGGATTAATCAAAACAACCATTAGTTTATGGTATAATCATGTACATAACATCATTTGTTGCATGGGTTTTGGACAATTGAGAAACAAACAAAACATAAGTGGTCTACTTATATGCACACAAATATCATTGGGCCGATGAAGTTAGTGGCTGCCATTTCATTCATTAGCACATGCAATCCTAATACACAATACCCAAATCTCGAACATGATGAGTCGCGCAATAGAAATAGGCTGACACTAATCAGTTCCATCAATGACTTTGTGTAAATATCAAGATTGTAATCACATGGGCCGCCCCTAATTATTAGATAACATGCATTGGACCGATTTCCTTTTTCTTTATTAAGTCACCTTGAATGAGACCAAAAAATAAGGCAACCACATGATGTGGTGGTGCGGCCCAATCAGATGTCTATGGGTGGTCCCTTGGTCAAACATTGATTGCATCAATTTGAATGGTGGCCCATGTTTTTTTTTTTTGAAAGGTATACTTCATTAAAAAACCACCGACACCCTCAAACCGAGGGGCCCAAAAACACAACCAACTACATAATTACAAATTTACACCAATCATTCCAAGACAGATTTTTATACCTAGATCTATCAATGAACCACAAATAACCCGACGCTTTCACCTCACTTATAATATCGCCCGCCTTTATTTCTTTATTCTCGAATCTTGCCTTGTTTCTAGCTTTCCAAATGTTCCAAACCGTGATCCTCACAATGCCTTTGAAAGCTTCCTTTTTATCTCCGTGCAAGCCCACATGATCATGAATCTGAATAATATCCTTGAAGCCGAAAAAATACAGATTCTGAGTATTGCACCACCTGCTAATAATGTTCCAGACTACCGCCGCAATGTAACAGGAAGAGAAGATATGCTCTACCGAGTCCTCGCCATCCCTGCAAAAAACACAAGACACCTCCTGAACCTCAATGTTTCTTTTTTTTAGAGCTTCCACTGTCGCTATTCGGTTCAACGCCGATCTCCACATAAATATGTTGACCTTATCTGGGATCCATTTACACTCTTCAAGCGGCTCCACCAGACTCACGTTTTGCACCTCAGTTTTATTTAGTAACTTTTTGACAGCTTTCACACTGTAAACCTTGTCATCAGCACCAATCCACTCCCACAAATCAGCGCGATCCACAAGGTTGACATTTAGCAATCTCCCACACAAATCGGCCAGTTCATTAACCTCCATACCAGCCTAGAGTGGTCTGGCCCAGGCCCACTCGAAATTTAGCATTAAACCGCTGCCATCCGATCGAGGATTGAACCGATCCGCCACCTTACATCTCTTCTCTTTTTCTATCCACTGTTGATCGACGGCAAAGTATACACCTACTCATGTGATACATAATTCATTGGATCTAGCAAAAACCCTAAGTCATAATTATCACCCCATATACACCTAACTCAAACAACATCAGTTAATAGTTATTCAACATCATGCAAGTCTGATCCCTATCCAATCATGAACATTATCATCGATCCATGTATAATCAATTACACGAACATCATACGTATGCATACAATTCTGTTAATCGAGTTTACAATTAAATAAGGACAAACAAATAACAAATAATGCAAATACGAATCTACTAACCAAGAAGGTCGACTGAAGGAGATGATGCCTCCATGGGGTTTACTGCGGTCGCGGTTCAAGGGAGAGGTGGGGTTGTTTAGGGTTTGCTTATCCTTGTGTTAATATGACAGATGTATGGAAACCCATACATATAAAATCGAAACAATTGGACCGAACCCACTTGAAGTGTATTTGTGTTTGGGCTTTGGTACACACCGGGCCGAGAGTTGAGATAAGGTGCACACCGGCCCAAAAGCTAAGAGAGAGTGCTGAGTGTGCAATTTCTCATGAGGTGCGCGAGTGAACCAAAGTGTGTAACAATATCGACTTATACATACGTTATTATAACAACACCAGTGTTTAACCGATTTAACAAGTAGCAAGCACTCACCGTAACGCATGATAAAACGTAGTGTGAAAAGGAATAGTACAAGATTTTAGGTTATGAGGTTAGACGACACTAACCTTGAAGGTGCGGATTGTCACATTTTGTGTAATCCCCCCAAACTTGCGTTATTATTATAAAGTATACATTTTTGTCTGGTTTTTTACCTGCGTGATTTTATGAGCTTAACATGCGTGATTTTTTTTCTTAGCGTGATTTATTTTTTTATTTCATAGATGAGTGATTGTGTGTCTTGTTTTAGAGCTCAATTTTTTTTGTTATTTCAAAATTTGCAGAGGAAAGATTGTATATAACTGAGGTAGCTTCATCATGTGTTCCCGTTATAGGAATGGAATTCAGTTCCATAGAGCAAGCATATGTTTTTTATCAGACATATGCCAAGAAGGCAGGGTTCTCTTCGCAAAAAGGAGGTGAACTTCATAGTGGTGGTATTATAAAGACTAAATACTTTGTGTGTTCAAAGGAGGGGCACAAACCACGGGCTTTTGATGATCCTTATTCAAAGTTGTCTAAGCTATATAAAAGTAGGAATAAACCGACTATTCGAACTGGTGTAAAGCACAAATTAAGCTTTGTTCGACGGATGGGGTGTTGTATAAGGTTGATAAGTTTGTTCAAGCGCATAATCATTCATTTGTCTGCCCTAAAGATATGCATTTATTACCGGCTTATAGGCATCTTTCTGAAACACAAGAAGAGATGATATGGGAGCTTGGTACATTAAATCTTGGGCCAGTGAAAGCCTTCAATATTATGAGACAAGGATACAGAGGTTTTGAAAATGTTGGCGCAACTAAAGACGACTGCAAGAATTTTAGAGCTAGGATACATAGCTATATAGGAGAGTATGATGCCGATATGGTTATTAATAGGCTGACCGATAAAAAGCAGTTTATGGTTGATTATTCATTTGTACATTTAGTTGATGAAAACAAGCGATTGTCTGGCCTGTTTTGGGCTGATGGTTTGTGCAAACGTAACTATGCTGAGTTTGGAGATGTCATATTGTTTGATGCTACGTTCAAACCAACAAGTTAGTGTTAATTATAGTTTTTTAACTTCTAATTTTTTCTTGTATAATTTTGTTGTTTTTTTATTCAAGTTATTTCATCATTTTGAAGGTATAATATGGTTTTTGTACCCTTTACTGGTATCGATAACCACTGTCGAAATGTGACGCTTGGAGCCGGGTTGCTAGTATCCGAAAGCATTGAATCATACAAATGGCTGTTACGATCATTTTTGGACTCATTTGGTAAGCAGCCAAAGGTGGTTGTCACTGATTAGGACCCGGCGATGAAACAAGCTATCGAGGCAGTGTTCGATAAGAGCAGGCACATATTATGTATATGGCACATAATGAAAAAAGTTTCCGATAAGGTTAGACTCAACTTCAATATGCGTTATTATTGTTACAACTTGCGTAATAAGTATGACGATTTCTGATTTTTATATGCACTTTTACAAAATGTTCATCATGCGTTATTATTTCATACAATCAGTTTTTTTTTTTTTACAAAAACCGTGAATAATTATAGAGATTTCTTATTTTTGTTCATCCCAATCTTTTTTTTTTTTTTTTTTGTAATAGGTTGGATACGAGTTGTGTAACAATGAAGACTTCAAAAGGCGTATGTGTGATATAGTGTGGACTGATTCGATTGCTCCAGAAACGTTTGAGAGAGAATGGAAATTGATAATGACTGAATTCGGTCTAACCGATAGATTGACGATATGTTTGGCATGAGATCTTCATGGATTCCAGCTTTCTATCGTCATGAGCCTATGTTTGGGCTCATGCGGACCACCTCCAGATCAGAGAGCGAAAACCATTTTTTCTGTTAGGTGGCGAATTCTCAACTTACCCTTGTTGAGTTTTTTTAACCATTTTGATGGTGCAATGGACGTTCAAAGATTCAACCATCGAAAAAATGACCATATTTCTAGAAACACAACCCCAGATAACATAACTGAAGCTGCCTTAGAGGATGATGCTATGAAAATTTACACCAGGTCCATCTTTGCTGATCAACAGGCAGAGTTATATGGAACACTGTCTGAGTGCCTTCCTATGGAGACTAAAATCGAGGAACCATTCTTGAAGATAAGTATGAAGGATTGGAAAGCGCACGGTGACGGTTTATTAGAGGTAACAGTATCTAGACCTGCTAACATGCGTTATTACATAAGATCTTGCGCTTTTTCCTTGATTTTTAATTTTCAATATTTTTATTTAGGTTTGCTTCAAGAAGGGGGAGGATGTAATTGCATCATGCAGTTGTCGCAGGTTTGAACAATATGGATTGTTGTGCAAACATATATACTTTGTGTTCAAGATGTTCAAAGTGAAAGAAATTCCCAACAAGTATGTTATGAGAAGATGGACCAAAGACGTGGTACCGAATGATCTAAATAACACATTTGATTTAAAAGTTGATGAGAATGATGGGAATAAAAAGGCCAAGGAGGTTGCGTATGAGATAATGCAGACCGGAGAGTATCTTATTGGTCATTTGATGACAGATTTTGATCATCTAGTTATAGTCAGTGATCGGATGAGGGAGATGAAAGAAATGGTTAATGAACTTCGCATAACCAAGCCTATCGACCCTAAGTTTGATAGATATTCAAGGTTAATCGGTTACGAGAAACCGGTCACTGATGCTCCGCCTACAGTCCGTGTGCCAACCGGTATTAGAAACAAAGGACGCGGTTCACATAAGCGGATCAAATAAAAAAAAGAACAGATAATTAGTCTAAAAGGCAAGAGAAGTCGTACATGCAGTGTTTGCAATACCAAAGGTCATGATATCCGAACGTGTGAAGTTTTAAAGGGTAAAGCTAATGCTGCCGAAAGAAGGGGAAGAAAAGAAGAGCAGTTCAGTTAGATATTGATCCTGGTTTATTAGACGAAGAGGATGAGGAGGCAGAAACTGGTGAGGGAGAGGAAAAGTATGATGACGTAGACGAAGCAGACAATAGTGATTCTGAATGGGAAGAGGTTTACGATGATGATGAGTGATTTTTTAACTACAATTGCATAAATTTGAACATCGTTTTTTATGCCTTTTTTACATTCTGTGTTTTGTGATCTTGATAGATAACTTGCGTCATTTTTTAACACCAAACTTGCATGATTTATGTTATTTCTCATAGCATGCGTGATTATATATAACATTCTGTGCAGTTTACATCAGCTGACCCTTTTTTCCGCAGCCTGATCGTTTCGAATTTCTTTCATTCATTTTTTTGATGATGAGTGAGAAGAGCTTAAAGATGATGATGATGATGAGTGATTGCATTCATTTTTTCATTTTTTATTCCTTTTATACCAAATAAGTTTAAGAAGTCAAACTTTTTTCTCCTAACTTTTTTCTCATAGCATGCGTGATTATATATAACATTCTGTGCAGTTTACATCAGCTGACCCTTTTCCCCAGCCTGATCGTTTCGAATTTCTTTCATTCATTTTTATGATGATGAGTGAGAAGAGCTTAAAGATGATGATGATGATGAGTGATTGCATTCATTTTTTCATTTTTTATGCCTTTTATACCAAATATGTTTCAGAAGGCAAACTTTTTTCTCCTAACTAGCGTGATTAAAGCTTACATGCGTGATTTTTGCAAGTTGATGTATTTCAACTAGCGTTAAAATGAGCTATTAACCTGCGTAAATTTTTCACCTTCCTTTTTGTTTTAGTTATCTGTTGAAACATCCAGCCAAACGTATCAAACATGTAAAAATTAACGATATTCCTAAACTTATCCACATATTATTTCCGATTGCCAAATTCTACCCCAAAATGTAAGTTTTCCAAATACCATCATTATAACATCCCAAAAATCATCAAAAGACGCTAGTTTCGAAAAACAGACATTCCATTGCATAGCTACTTCGATTTGAATATCTTCTCAAGCTCCTTCTCACTTGTTTCCATCTTCTCTTGCACCGTCTCCACTGCATCTTTCAGATACAAGTAAACCAAGTGATCTAAAGATGACTGATCCATCATGAGGTTTATGCCTTCGTCCCTCAACGGAGATTTTGTCTCTTGTAGTAGCTTTCCCCAGACTTGTTGGTTCATCTTCTGCTGTTCTAGTACCTTCCTCTGCACATCAAAAATACTGTTAGGGCCTGTTTGTTTTTGCTTAAAACATCTGCAAGGAGACTATGTCTGTAGGCGGGCAGACATAAGCTCTTGAAGACCGTTTGTTTTTTGTTTTAAAGAAGATCTGAATACTGATTTTATTAGCTTAAAAAAAAGCCTTTGTTTACCATCTTCACACATCTGCAGATCCTCAAAACCCATATCTTTTTCCTCTATCTCTCTCCCACTTCAAAACCCAACACCACCACATCCTCCACATCCACCTTCAACCCACCTCCACCGTCACCTTCACCTTCAACCCACCGCCGACGCCCGACGACCACCGTCTTCTCCTCCGACCAGTGCCCCCATCTCTCCACCGCCGACGAACCTCCACCGTCACCTTCACCTTCATCGTCGATCCATGGCAGCAAAAAGCCCGAAGATTTTTAGAGAGAGAAAGAGGCGGAGAGAGAGAGAGGGCGACGAGATGGAGCGGCGGCAGCAGTGGAGACGTCGGCGGCATGGTTATTCCGCCCGAAGAATATTCCGGTAAAACACCCTTTATTTTCTTTCATTTACTGATGATGATGAATGTTGCTGCTACTGTTGATGTTGATGAATGTCTTTAAAGGAGATTCAATGATCTAGAATGTATAAAAAAAGCTGATGAATGTTGCTGCTACTGTTGATGACGATGGGTGTTTTTTTTTTTTTTTTGTCTGCTACCTACTGTTGTTGATGATGATGGGTGTATGTAATTATTGACTGGATGGTGGTGGTGGTGGTGGTGGTGGTGGAGGTGGAGGTTGTATTATGTTTTTTTTTTATGTTATACAGACAATATCCAGTTTATAAAAGAAACAGTATTATATTTTCAGCTTACAGACCTTCAGACCACATCTTCAGTTACAGACATAAAATCAGCTGAAATCAGACTGCAGACAGTTTTTGTCTGCAAAAACAAACAACACCTTAGTGGAGTTTACATTAGATGCAAGCTCTGTCAAACTGCGGCTTGAGATGAGCACCTTGATTGCTGTGTTTGCTTGGTCACTCGACATTGTTTTTACTTAGTTAGGGTTGTTATGTTTGCCAAAAATGGAATGGTGGTTATATAATATGGATGAAAAGTTTGATTTAATAGGGTAGTTGGGGAAGATTCGGTAAGTAAAATTGAATATGCTACTTAATTACCAGTCTTGTCGATTGGAAGCCTATTTGTAGATATCATGATTATTAACAATTTTTTATCTAAAATAAACTTGCAACTTGCTTACTATTAATAAAATATCCAACTTACTTAAATTCACTCATTCAATGTACAAGTTTCATTTTTTAGGCAGAATATGCATTTTGCATTTTTTAAAACCATGCGTGATTATGTATCACATGCGTGATTTTATCAAAATGCGTAATTTTTTACCAGCCCCAATTTCTTTGATCAGTCAATTTGAAGTACAAACATCATGCGTAATATTTTTATGCTTATGCACAGACATACGTGCTTTATTATTGAGCTTCAATAATATTCTAACATGTGTAGTTTTTATAAATATTTGTACTGGACCAACAACCAAAAAACACAAACAATGTATTCTATCCAATAATTGGCATGCTTTATAATAATAGATGTCATCTTGTTGGGTTTTTCATTTTAAATTTCATTGAAACAACATTTCAATATTACCTTCAAACATGTCAGATTCTCTCAATTCATCTACTGGATCTTCTTCATCATCTGGTATGAGTGTTTACCTCAAAAAGAGGATCCATGAAAAAATTGCTGAAGATAGGTCTTGTAAAGACTTGTTGGAGACTAACATTTCTAGGGTAAGAGAGAACATGAGGAGGAGAGAAGAAATTTTCAACTTGCTGTTCTGAATGAAAGAGTCCAGCGTCCGAGAGGTAGCTATGATGTACATGGTTGATCTAGGAGACCGCGATGAGAAACAACTAAAGGAGCTTTCGGATGCAATAGCCGTTTTAAGATGCTCTATGGACACCAAGATCAAGTTTTTAGAGTCCTTTTGAAGTTGTCTAAGCATGTGTGTTTGGTGTATGTTTTCGAGTAGTTTAAGCATGTTTTTTTTGGTTTATCTAAGTGGTTTTCTATGTATTGTACCTGTTTTTGTATAACGAAACTTAGGCGTTGGGTTTTGTTATTAATGTCGTCTATTAGTATAGTATACATAAACATCAAAACAAGAAAAATATGAATAAAAAATAATTACAAACACAACAATAATAAAAAAAATTGTTCACATATCGCTGTAACAAAAACAGTTTAACTACATAACATTGTTGATTACTTTTTTTGAAGATTAAAGAACTCATCTAATCGTTGACTGATTTTTTTATCTAGATCTTTCAACATATCCACTTTGGCCGAGCTCTTCTCAAATTCCTTAGCTGCTTCAAAGACTTCTTTTCTTATAAGATTGTACTCCGACAATACAATCTTACTAAGGTAGCGATACCTCAAGAACCGAAGCTGTGAATCTTGAACGGCTTTTCTATCTTCGTTGACAAACCCCAGATTCCATGGTGTTTTGCCCTTGTATGTCTCCATATGCCTCATAGTGAAGACACCACAATCAACCCCATTTTCAAGAGTCCTCCAATCCATTTCTTTCCTTATTATTGTTGCTTTTTCCAATTTTTTTATCCATTCTTTTTGTCGTATCTTGTTTTTAGGTACTGAATGAGAGCTTTATGCTATAATTAGATAAAAAATCATATTAGTACCTACGTGTTATAGTATATATAGATGAAATCTGTAGTTTTACCAGGATTTCGGGATGCCCACGGTAACGTTTACCAAACGCTTGTTTGATCCTAGAGTTATCAATTAACTCAATATCGCCCTTCTTTAAGTGAAATTATATACAGAAGAAATGTTGAGATAATAGTACTGGAATGAAGATAAGATCCATTGTTTTAGAGTCCTTTTGAAGTTGTCTAAGCATGTGTGTTTGGTGTATGTTTTCGAGTAGTTTAAGCATGTTTTTTTGTGGTTTATCTAAGTGGTTTTCTATGTATTGTACCTGTTTTTGTATAACGAAACTTAGGCGTTGGGTTTTGTTATTAATGTCGTCTATTAGTATAGTATACATAAACATCAAAACAAGAAAAATCTGAATAAAAAATAATTACAAACACAACAATAATAAAAAAAATTGTTCACATATCGCTGTAACAAAAACAGTTTAACTACATAACATTGTTGATTACTTTTTTTGAAGATTAAAGAACTCATCTAATCGTTGACTGATTTTTTTATCTAGATCTTTCAACATATCCACTTTGGCCGAGCTCTTCTCAAATTCCTTAGCTGCTTCAAAGACTTCTTTTCTTATAAGATTGTACTCCGACAATACAATCTTACTAAGGTAGCGATACCTCAAGAACCGAAGCTGTGAATCTTGAACGGCTTTTCTATCTTCGTTGACAAACCCCAGATTCCATGGTGTTTTGCCCTTGTATGTCTCCATATGCCTCATAGTGAAGACACCACAATCAACCCCATTTTCAAGAGTCCTCCAATCCATTTCTTTCCTTATTATTGTTGCTTTTTCCAATTTTTTATCCATTCTTTTTGTCGTATCTTGTTTTTAGGTACTGAATGAGAGCTTTATGCTATAATTAGATAAAAAATCATATTAGTACCTACGTGTTATAGTATATAAAGATGAAATCTGTAGTTTTACCAGGATTTCGGGATGCCCACGGTAACGTTTACCAAACGCTTGTTTGATCCTAGAGTTATCAATTAACTCAATATCGCCCTTCTTTAAGTGAAATTATATACAAAAGAAATGTTGAGATAATAGTACTAGAATGAAGATAAGATCCATTGTTTCAAGATTCTTCAACCCATATTTAACCAGTGTATCTTCAAGGTTTGATGCAAATACATTCAATCGTGCATTGTCATTGTACTCGGGCCCATAAATTGGTTCGGGCTGCAAAAATGAGTTTGTACCCGGAAAGTATGGTATCTACATATTTATAAACAAGCGTAATTCAATTATAACATGCGTGATTAATACATAATGATCCTACGTGCGTTATTTAATTTTGCATAATACATAATTATAACATGCGTGATTAATAAATAATGATCCTACATGCGTGATTAAATGAAGAAAGGTTATATTTTTTTAACTTTGCAATTTAATATCTTATATACTGTGTATTTGTGTTCTAATAATATTCGTTTTTTTTGTGATTCATGTTGGACTGAGAGTTGGAGATGGGCTTGTTGCATTGCTGAGATGTGGGCTTGTTATGAATTGGGCTTGTAGCAGTCTTATGATCCAGAAACAAACCCGACTGTTATAACAGCCAGCCCAGGACTAGATATAAACACAAGGAGCAGATATTTTGGGGTTCATTTTAGTCATATTTTCGAGACACATCTTCAGAGTATCTCCAGCTGCGTTATTAATTGTTTCAAATAAATAACGTGGGTTATTAACTTACAATCATTGAAGTTGGCAAGAACAGCCTGTACTGTGATTATTTTTTGTCCCTTTTTTTTCTTCATAGTTTAACACATCTACAAAAGCGTCCACTCCATTAGAAGCTACGAATTGTGATGGGTGGAAGCTTTCAAAAATTATTTTGAAGGTTTCCAACCCACTTTCTGACTTGTACATCACTGACCTGTTTGATATAATCAACAAGACAATTAGTGGATCTTTTTAAATGTTTTAAAGAAACAAAATATAGAACTTACCCAATATCACCGATCGGAGATAAGAGGTATGAGATGATCGTTTTGTCACGATCCAAGAGTGGCTCATATAAGCTTACTATCCTGTTGCAGTAAGGTGATCGGTATGCATCACCTAATTCTGTCATTCGTTTTTCATTTATAGCCTTAATCTTTTTAATATGCGCCCTCACTATTTCATCCTTTTCTTTTTCATTCAATATTTTTTTGTTTACACCCGTAGTAGTATTTTGTGTACTCCCCGGTGAAGTTGTTTGTAGGATCGGGGCCAATTTTAAAAGCTTCTCCACCGACTGCATTTCTGCATCCGTTACTTCATCATTTGTTTCTTCAGCGGATGTGTTTGATGTCTTTTTTTACCATACGCGTCAGGGTTTATGTTTTCTAGTTCATTCAACATCGAGTTGGTTTCCGTATTTTGCGTTGGTGTTTTTTGTTGACTAGACTCTGCTAAATTTACCTCTTGTTCTATTTCTTGTTCCATATCTGTCGCAGCGTCAATCATTGTTTGTATGATAAAGTTCATCAGTAACAAGAAAGTAACTACTGTAGTAATGATTAGATTTGTTACCTTCTCTCGTCTGGTCAGGGTGTCTGTATACACCTGGTTCTACAGTTTGTAATTGTGCCAGACATGTGTCTGAAATACCCCCATCTTCTTCAATCACAATCTCATCATCGTCACAACCTTAAGAAAACATAAACGTTTTATCATCATGTCTTTTCTGTGTTTTAGAAAAAAATATTAGAAAAAAATACACAAAATGTTGTCTACCTTTTGTCTTTGTCTTTTCGGTGTTTTCCTTTTGTACTGATGCATCTTTATCTCCGACGAACTGTTGAATATTAGCTTCATCCTCTACATCTTTGTTTAAAAAAGCTTCATCACTACCACAAGTTTTATGATCAGCTGTTAAGATGGTATCCTTCACTGTATCATCCCACCTTTTACACCTTCTCATTATTTATGGATCCCAGAAATACTTTTCCTTGGCCTTAGTAACGATTTCGTTCATTTCCTTAACGAGAGCAATGTATTTATTTATGTTACGGTCCATGTTTTTCAACAACACCTACAGGATTTAAATGTCAATATTCTTATTAGCTTTTCTTTAATCTAAAGTAGCTTCATTATTTTATCACTTTTTATAGTTTCGTACGGGCCAATATCCCAAATGGGTTCATATGTAATTAACATTTATATCAAGAACTCGTCCAAATCCTATGTTTTTAACATCGGCTATCTGTGCTTGAGTAAACTTTCTTATTGTTTCTAAGAAAGATGAAGGACTACACCTTAGACTTAATGCTTCGTGATGATGAGCATAGAATGGTCTCCGTTCCACCCTGATTGGTTCCGGTACCTTAATTGTCTTTGTAGGCTTTGTAGTGTCACGAAACTTATCTTGTTTCCCCACTCTCATCTTCTTTATATTTATAGGCTCCTGAAAATCATCATCATCGTCATCAGTTCTATTATTTGGCCTCTTTTTTGTGTTTTGTCCCTTTTTTTTTCTAAAATCTTCTACAGGTGGTTCAAAATCATCATCATCCCCATCAGTTACTTTCTTTGATATGTTAGTTAACTTTGGAGGCATGAGTCTTTTCGTCAGCTCAATTAGGGGTTCAAAATCATCATCATCGTCAGCAACTTCTGCATACATAGGAAACAAATCATATAAAAATCACGCAAAGCCTAAAGAATTCTGATAATATACACATTCAATACAGCCACTGCAGTAGGTATTAGCAGACTAGACTGTTTTATCAACACCATCGGTTATTCATACAGAGCATATCAATTTTCAAATGGATAAACATGATGAACATGGTTTTGAATGCACCCATTGACAAATAACGCATGTTATCAAATAATGACGCAACTTAACCTAAAACTCAAAAACCCCCAATTTAAATTAACGCTAGTTAAAAACCCCAAATTTAAATTAACGCTAGTTAAAAACCCCCAATTTAAAATCACGCATGTTAGTTCAGATCAATCTGAAAATAACGCTTGTTGGCCCAAATCAAAATACATCATCCACTGGTTCCAAACTCAATTTCACTAAATGCAAGTTCAATAGTTCTACACCGAATGCCAAAAAATCAAGCCCTAAAAATGGAGATTTAGTTAAAACCTGGTATGTTGTTCGCCATCAACGCCGGATCATTTCGTTTCTTGCTCCTCTTCTCCCTTGTAGCTAAGTTTTTTTCACCATGAATCACACACTCAGTATCGTCAATCGTAAAATCAAATGTCTTTAAAATAGATGAAAAAGGATGAAAATTTTTAACAAATCTATTCGTTTACCTCCAAATGCCGTAATCGTCATTGACCTTTTATCCAATTTTCCGTCGATCGGAGCGAGATTTATGGGTTCTAAATTTGTATTTTGATTTTGAGAAGATGATGATGCCGATTATATAATGAAGGTAAATTACGCTTTTAACCTTTTCGAAGAGCAATTACAACTTTGTCCTTGCTAATCGTTTAGAATTAATGACGCTTTAATCACTCTCATCGGACGGTCAGAATTGTCACGTACGAAATGTAGGATTATTGGTAATGTATGTTAACCGCTCTCTCTCTCTCTCTCTATATATATATATATATATATATATATATATATAGGGTTAGGTTAACGTACAAATGCCCTTATCGTACATTACGTACGCTACAATCTCAACCGTCAGATCACCTTCCCGCATTAAAATCGCATGTTGTTTTTTTGTAACAATTTCGCATGTTGGTTTTTTAACATGCGATTTCATCAAAATTATCACATGCGAAATTGTTACAAAAAACAACATGCAATTTCATCAAAAATTATCACATGCGAAATTGTTACAAAAAAATAACATGCGATTTCAATGCAGGAAGATTATCTGACGGCTGAGATTGTAGCTACGTAATGTACGATAAGGAATATTGTACAGTAGACTTTCTCTATATATATATATTATTTTTCTATACCCATACTCCCCTAAAATATTATACTTATAGAAAAAATGGACATTTCGCTTCTTAATTCATATAAACTAGTGGGAAGGCCCGCGCGTTGCAGCGGGTGTCCCGACTAATATCAGATTCAATTATGTTTATTACGAACCACAACTGATATTCAATACATGAATTTATGTAAGTTTTGTACATTTTTTATTGTGTACCTCAACGATGGCATCAAAGGAAGATAAAAGAATTTGAACAAGCTTGCAATACAACGATGTGATTATGTATAAAACGCACTCTCACAAACTGTTACTGTGCTTGATTTACAACTTTACTATACACCATGTACAAGTCTCTTTATGCCTGATGCTTGCCTACACGTGCTTTGTTTCATTTACCCGGTTTTCCAAGGTCCCTTGCAAGATCTTAATTTTGAGTTTGATATGAGGTTTAGCATGAAACTCTCTTAGCAGTTGAGGATGGAGGATTCAGTGGCGAATGTGGAGTGTACCAATGGAATGCCCACCGGATGTTTGGTGAAAGTCCAGGGGGAATTATGGAATAGAATTCATAAATTTTGGATGAAAATTGAATGTTGATATGTGAAGTTAAAAACAGATCATCACTGTTTTCGAGCCGACCCCGACCCCTTTGAACACAGTGTTTCTCTTTTTTTCTTTTTGTGTTAATTTAGTCTTTGATCTGCTTCCAGTCAAGCTGTAACAGTGCAAATTCAAAAAAACATTGGGATTCATTTTTTTTAACACCAACTGTTTGATAAACATGATCACTTTTGTAAAAAACCTACTGAGCCGTGGTGATGATATCATTTATGCCACATTTTTATATTAAATTCAATGAATTTTATAGTGTAAATTTGATTAATGGTGCAAAGATGTAAATATGAAGTGAAAATGGATATACTGCTGTTACAAATATTCTTTAAAAAAAAGACTTTTTAAACCAACCCGCCCTGATCGACCCGAAACCTATCCTGACCCGGGCCTTTTATGACCCGAACCCGTTCCAACCTAAACCCCTTCTGACCCAACCCAAAATAACCCTTTTTTTAACCGACCCGTTTTGACCCGAACTCGTTTTGACCCGACCCACCTGTTTTGCCAGGTGTACCCACACGTCAATGATTTAAAGAACATTCAGAAACTTGGAATGAACCCACAAGACATTGGAAGGCTAGTAAGTTCTTTTTTGTGGACTGCAAATTGGCATTACAACACTCTTTTTGATGGAACAGGTACATGCCTTTTATTCTCTTTTTCCTCAAATCATAGAGCTTCCGCATAAACTGCCTCGAGTCATCCTTTTGATGTTAAAGACCAACGACTGTCCTCAAAACGTGAAACAGAGACATAATAGCGCTGAATTTAATACCTTAAGTCCTTAACAACACTCTGTCTTGTTCTTGTTTAAATCATGGTATATGATATATCTACAAAAAAGACACCATCCTATGATAAAAAACAGGATATAATTTAGGGGCAGTGGAAGCTCCACCAGAGGATGCTGACTTAGCAGCAACCATTTGAGCGCGGCTATGGAACTTGGCAAAACGGTTGATCAACGAAAATCTCTCCAAATCTTGTGACGCCATTCTTATTTCCAGAACCGATCCTACATTCTCAAACCTGCATCATCATTTTACATATTAAAAACTTTCTCGTGTGTGTTTTGTATTATGGGTTGTGTGTGTACCTCAAAATATCATTTTCCAGCTCTGTTGCTCGTTTAATGAAGTCTTCTACAATCTTCGAGAGATTTTGATCACAACTACCCTTAGATATCGAGGCGTTCCCTGACAACTTGGATTGAAAAGTTGGAAAAAGATATTAGAAAGAAAAAAAATGGAATGATATTTTAAAGTTTGAAGTGCAGTGCGCTTTGTGCCTTTCAGCTTTGGACTCTATCGCATCAGTGCGCTTAGCGCTTTTTTTAAAGCCAAGATTTGAATACCTTGATCATTTTCTGTACAGACTCCTACTTTCTTTATCGTGATAATCAGCTGATTAAACCTGGATATAGTTAGGTAATTTCACATTTATCTCCATAATAATATTTCTCCTAATCTGAATATTTTAACAGTAGTCAAAATTAAGTTTGATCAACACTATAAAGTTGCAATAGTTAGTTAACATGTGTATCCTAACACCCGCTTCAAATATTTACAAACTTTACGTTTGAAATGTATCTTATGGGTGATGGACGGTAAGGTTGCTACCATGTGACCCGAAGGTGACGGGTTCGCGTCGTGGTGCCTCGATAGGGAGATGTCTATGCAAATTCTAAACTTAGCAAAAATATCGTATAATGAATGAGTCGGTAGTTATTTTGGAACGTGGTTCAATGCCTGCAAAAAGAAGAATAAAATTCGTCGATAATTAATGAGCATTTAACAAGTAATTTTAAAAGGACACAAGTTCATGCCCCGGATCCGTATATATTTAATGATTTTCATTAAGGAGAATGAATAGGAGATTGTAAGTTTGTAACCTAGGTTTATTTCATAAGTTTTTATGCGATGGATAGAGCATTACGCCCGGTTAAGGGCACTGGAAGTGGCAGAGAAGTGACTAAACAGTTGTTTTTCGATTTAAATCAACAACCAGAAGAGGAAGAACCAGATGGTCAACAAAAGGTATAGTTAAAAACTTAAAAAAGAAGTTGTGATTTTGAAGCATGCATTCGAGTAGGTAGTTCTTTATGTGAGAAAATAAATATCTTGTTAGTGTGTTTTTGTTCAATTAGTCATATGATGTTTTGGAAAGTAGGTAATTTTGTCATCTGTAGGTTGTGGGTCAATCATCGGTTGCTGTTGATAATAGCTTAAGGTACTATCCACATACCATATGTTGTTTGGTTTCTCTCTTCAGACCAACGATCATAATCTTTATCTATATATGCAGGGATAAGAATGGAGATGATGTGTTCGTCGTTATTAGAGATAGAAAGGTAAACTAACCGTATGCGTTGCTAGTTAGACTTGGTTTTTGGCTGGTTCAGAATTATGACCCACACTAAAAGGTGTTGCAGCCCGCGGGTTCACCCCACCAAAAAAAAAAAGCTCCTAAAAATCTCCTACGCATCAACATCACCTTCGTAATAAAACCCGTTACCGAACCCTCGACGAACACCCCGACGCCAACTCTCTTTCTCGTAAACAAGCCCATCCGACCCTTATCCGTTACCAAACTCGTAAAGATCATACTGTTTTCGACTCTCCTCATCGCTTAAACAGAAAAACTTCAATAAACATAATTAGGAAAAAATATCAGCAAATAATAAGAT
Organism: Helianthus tuberosus; assembly: GCA_030545235.1. Classification (NCBI taxonomy): domain Eukaryota; kingdom Viridiplantae; phylum Streptophyta; class Magnoliopsida; order Asterales; family Asteraceae; genus Helianthus; species Helianthus tuberosus. The sequence continues at coordinate 72,270,664 of CM060443.1, forward strand.
TAATTTTAATAAGGACCTCACCTTCCATATTGCCAATCGATGCATCCTTGTCATCATCATTATGGGCTACTGTAGCTTGAATATCGGCAGGGGCTTTCTTTAGATCATATTAGAAGATAATCTTTTCAGGAAGCTCTACAAAAGTGAGTGAATTCTGAACCCAAGGCGGAGACTCTTCAACCTTCTTCTTCAGCCGTGTCTTTAAATTTATTTTTGTTTTTTCCTGTTCTCGAAGCTTCTCATAAGTATTTATGCAACGTTTCCCATAAGATAAAAAAGAAACTTAGCAGCCTGACTCATACCTTTATTAGTAGAAAAGGAGTGTTTGGTTGCAAACGAGCGTGCACCAGATACCATCTCGCGAATATTAGAGCCCTGCAACGCTTTTCCTGACACAGCCTGTTAATAAAGACAGGATAACCTAAATCATCATGACAGTAACTGAGCAAAAACTATCCACTTCATGCTTTAGATCTTTCACGCTTTCTCTATCATTCAAAACCTTGTAACTGATTTTTCGCCCCGACATTAAAACAAACAAACAAAATACAATCAAGGAACCTAAACCTAATAGATTTCAAAACTCAAAACACAAGATCAATATAGCTGAAGTCACAAACTCGCTGACCCGTTTGGCGTGTTGACACTTTTTAACACTAAAACTGACCGATAAACAATCATTACCGACCCGACCGGTTCTGCTACAAGCAAAGAGAGTGATTTACCCCAATTTCCATATTCTTTAGTTCTTTTTATTCTCTTACAAAACTCTGATCGATTGAGATGAGTCTGAGAACTCAAGCCTGCTTAACAAAACCAGAATGAGAATAAAAACCCTGAATTAAAAAAAATTCAACATCTCTATTAAAACAACTACAATCAATTATTGCCTCATATCAAGATGGTGCAATCAACTGCTAATTAGCATATGACCCATTACATGGTTACAAAACCTCAATCAAAATCAAACCAAAAACCACTCAACAAATATCTCAAATTTACAGATAAACAAAGAAGCTTAAGATTCTGTCTTCTTAAATTATTATTTTCAGTTTCATAGCTTCCAATTTCTTTCCACTGATCAAATATTAAATAGCACCTTATGACGATTAAATTAGGGTTATAATATTCAACAAATTGAACAAAAAAAATATTAACCTGACTAAATTTGAAGATAACAAAATAATACTGGACTTAACAGGGGTCTGGAAACGTATGGGAAGCATTCAATCGGTCGCACAATAACAAATTCATTATAAATCTAAGAAGCATCTGATTTCAAATTATTAACCAAAAGAATGATCGAAATCACAAATTTTAACAACAGATTAAAAGCAACAACCTTGAAATCAAAAGCAAACATAAAATAAAAAAGAAAAAAGAACACAACAACATACCAGCTCCAAAAGAAAAGTGTACAGCAGAAACACGTCTCAGCGAAGCATGACCTTCCGGAGTGTCCAACCATTCAATAACTGAAACAATTTTGCCCTAATTAGACCGAGCAGCGGAGCAAGCAGCAGCGCTGGTCGCCGACGAATCAGTGGGGGGATTTTTCCGGCCAGGTCAACAGGTCTGCAATGAAAGTGCCCGGTTTACTCTAGATGAAGATGTAAAGTGGGTGAAAATAATTACCTTCAATCAACGGATATCATCATCGCCACCGCCTGAATACGGCACTTTCACGATTGTCTCCATCACCGATAGCTCTTAATTCCTGATCTCCATCCTCCTCTCTTTCGATTTCTCCTTAGGTCTCTCTGTCTCTTCACTTTTGGTCACACCACTTGCTTGAACGACAAATGATTCATTTATGCAGGCTCTTCAGTCGTGATTGAATGAAATTGGACGTTTTGTGTGCTTGACATTCACTCTTCCGTTTAATTGTGAGGGACGTCTATTAGGTTTCCTTGAGGGCAAAGAAGTAATGGATTTGGGGTTTGTGAGTATGGGGTGTAGGTCGAATTTACTATTATACCCCTTCATTGTCTTAAACTTTTGTATTCTTTACAATTTTACCCTCACAAAATAAGCATTCAGTGATTGTACATATTGCATAAAATGATGGACGCCATGTAAAATTACATGTGCGTACATCACTTCTCCTTTTTATAATAGTATAGATATATATAACTTAAATATATATATACATCATATAGATACTCGCAGAAATATCCATAGAAATTCACTATATATTCTAGTGTCGACTAACGGTAATAACTTCATGAATAATTTGAAGTAAATACATAAGGTTACTAGACGATTCTTTCGACTCACCTCCTTGACTGTGCCAAATAGATATAACTTTTAACCAAATATATATATTATCTCGTAAAGACTGAAAAGGCTAAAATAATATTTATATCTATATTTGAAACGAAACTCACATAATATATTCTAGTATGTTAAAGACTATTTTTATCCAAAGTCGAACTCGTACTAAAAATATATATTTCTTTCCAAAATATATAATTTTACTAGTTCACCCAAGACGTCATAAACCTATACATCTTTAGTATAACCATTTTTAGGTAAAAAAAAATACATATACTAACGTTAAAGCCATATATTTTTATCAAAAATACATAATACTACTTGTTTGTCTAACAAAATATAATGTAACTTTTAACATATGTATTCTTTTCACCGTAAACATAACTAGTGTCTAGATCCATATTTTGCACAAGAAAATATTACTACAAATGCATTTCTTGAATTTTAGAGATTAACAACGTTAGCTTGTTTATCCCAACAAAAACCTCCATGTAAAATACATAAGGTACTAACACATGAACTTTTTTTGAAATCTCTTGTAGAAATCTTAAAATACCTCCAAATATGTGAAGAAAAAGCATGTTGTTTGTAGTGTTAGTTTCATACTTCGTCAAGTCTTAGACAACATACTACTTGGGTGGATGTTTTTATACATAAACAAACTTGTAAATTGCCCAAAAAGAAATATATAGATTTAGAAAGAGTGTATACTTACTTTCAGCAAACAAGGAGAAGGAATAGAGAATAAGGCTTGAACACTTGAAAACCTTGAACTTGAACTCCATACTCTTGTTGTTTTGTAAGACTTAAAAAGTGGGAAGTGTGTGTGTGAGAGATGGTTCGGCCTAGTGAGATGAGGGAGTGGGACAGTTTAAGGGTTTATGAGGTTTCAAGGATGAGCTATTTAGAGTGTACATGTAGCCTATTGGTTTGAAGATGTGCTAATTTCCAACAGTATTTTATTCACTTTCCCATGTGGTCTTGTACGAATTGAAAAGGCATGGTGAATATTAATAAAAAAAAGGGCAATCATGCTTTTCCTTTGAAAATGTCGACAGAAGGTTGCAAAAAGAAAAGTGCAAGAAGTTGTAAGGTGTGGCTTGACTAATCAGTTGAGTCTTGTAAGTTTCAAAGTACAAGTATGGTTGAAATAATATAATAATAGCAAAATATTTAAATCATGTGAGCGCATTTCTTTGTTGAAAAAAAAAAAACCCTCGATGGAATGGGTTTAGGAATGTAGGTTGGCCCTTTTTCTTTTAATATACAACCCAACATGTCTATAGGTATGAAACATAATATTTTAAGAGTGTTTTAACTTGTATTAAGTCAACACAATATGAGGTTTATATTTATAAATGAGGGGATGTGTGGGTTGACTTAAGTTAGGAAAGAAGAAAGAAAAGTGACTAAACAAATTTACATGTATCTCATACAAATATATTATTCATGTTTTAAACAGGTTGACCATGAATAGAGATGGGAAATCGGATTGGGTGGTCACAATAAATTAGGATATACAAAACATCGACACACGATAAAGTCTAATGATTAACTGACTGAAACTGTTGCACATACATATATTATGTGTAAATAGTTTACCAACGCTTTCTAGCATTTTGACTAAACCGAATCAAAATATACGGAATTTATCAACGTACGATTGTGTGTCGTGTATATATATATATTGCCTTCATAATAGGGCTGTTCAAAAAGCTCGCGGCTCGGAGCTCGCTCGGAAAAAGCTCGCTCGATTTGGCTCGGTTTAAAAGTGAGCCGAGCCGGCTCGGCTCGGTTAGAAAGTGAGCCTAGCTCGGCTCGGCTCGTAACGAGCCGAGCTGGCTCGGTTCGGCTCGCTTTGTAGCTCGGCTCGGTTTAGCTCGAATTATTTTACTTATAATAAGTTTTAATTTTATATACATTATAATATATTACAAAAAAACTGATTATTATTTACATGTATATAGGTTTTTAATTTGATATTTATGGCATATTTGAAGATTGATTACTATACTAATGAACTAATATTGTATTTTATTGAAATTAAAACTTATTTTGCGTTGTTAAACTTGATTTTGGTTTGAATTATATTAGGTTGAACTTATTTTGAATATATTCTTTTAAATTATTGAATAATATTTTAGGCTATTAAATATTAAGAGGTATATATTAGTTTTTTTTATAAAATCGAGCCAAACCAAGCTGAGCCGAGCTAGCTCGGTTTAAAACCAAGCCGAGCCCGAGCTTAGATTTTCAGCTCGGTTTCAAATCCGAGCCGAGCCGAGCCAGCTCGGTTTATAATCGAGCCGAGTCCGAGCTTGGCCTGGCTCGGCTCATGAACAACCCTAAATTTCATAATGTGTACGAATGGGCCTCACCATTCGTGAGTCTTTGTGCCTCGCACAAGTGAGAATGGGTCTAGCCTATTTTAGTCTATGTATCTCACACGGTATAAGTGGGCCTAGCCCATAAGCGTCTCAGCATTTTCGCCAACATATTAGGACATAGTTAATTGTTTTCTCGCGACGCGACAAAAGTAACAATATCAATTGCCAAGTTTCAATATGTCCTAAGGTTGCTAGACTTGTATGATCTAATCATGCACAATTTAAGTCATAAATGAACGTAATTAAATGCATAAATAGTGGTTAAGTTGTACGGAATTACCATTAATTTTGCCGGTTGTTGCACCATCTCTCTGGTATGTCAACCTGTGCAAACAAAAAAAAGACATTAACGTTAAACCATTTGCAGCCACCTCATTTGCAGTAAATGACAATACCTTTAAACCATTTGCAGCCATATCCCAGTTGGTGGCAACTACATGTGTACAAGGCATTCCCCTTATTTCCCATTTCCTGCATGTGCAGGTCCTCTCAATGACATCCACAACATACTGATCTCCATATCTTTTACCCAAGTAACAACTAACTTGATACTTAGGACCACCATTCCACTTCACACTTAAGTTGGCCGCATATTTTTTGACAAGCTCAAAATGCTCTGCAGCTTTTGGAGTCAACACACCATCAGTTTTATCAATAACCTTCAGCACATTGGCAATCCTTTTCATGCAATACTCTCTAACATATTCAAGAGCACTGATAATGGGCTTATCCCTGCCTTTTAACATAATCACATATTAACTAATCTTGCATCAAATATAATCACATTATTGAGATCCATAGCCACATCAGTCAATAGTTGACCAGGGAATGGCTCTTTCATAAAATCTCCATCCAAACCTAGAATTTCTCTTTTGCAAGCCTGGAAACCCTCCTTCAATGGACCAAGACAGATGTACACCCTTCTGAAAACCCTAGTATTTGAAGAAGCATCAATACTGGATGGTTCAAGGTCAATTTTAAAAGTTGTGTTAGGGTTTGTTCTCTGTAGTTCAAGGCCATAATCTCTTAGCAACCTTTATTTCTTGGTGTAATCACCAATCACATGCTTTGTAGCCATATTTTTGGCCGTAAATGCCTTCATTGTTGAAACTTCCATCATAAATTTCCTCTGCAACTGATCCTTGATAGCCTCTATTGGGATTTTGGGGTTTGATTTAATATCTAACATTATCTCCTTGGATATCCATTCAGATGTGAAGTGCCTTGAAGATCTTGTTTGAAAACATTTATGTTGTGGGTTATAGGTTTTAACAACCCACGTAGGTTCATCTTTAAGTTTAGCTACATACACTACCCAAGGACATTTATTAGGGTTTTCTTTTGTTAACCTACCCCCATCTTTTTGACTTTTGTTGCATTTTCCCAGATTCTCTTTTGATTGACTTTCAGTTGGGCCATTATCTTCAGTTGGGCCTTCATTCTCTTGGGCCCTTTCAAAGTCAGGAATTGTGCCTTTGCATTGGGCCCTTATCCTTTCCTGACCATTCCTATAGAAAATAATCTCTCTCCTTGTTTCTATTGCATGCCTTCTGATGAGGGTCTTCACCTCTGAATTATCACCAAAAGTTTGACCTACATAAAATGCATATTTTTCCTTACTAGCTTCTTGTTGTTTCCTAATCCTCCTAAATGCCTTTTCCTATGCTTTTCAATGGGAACTTCTACTTCTGATTCAGATGTGCCAAGGGAATCATTGCTAAGATACTCTTCATCTAAGGGATCATGTTCAGTATCATCCACATATGTTCCGGTAGCATTGTGGTTTTCTTTTTCATTGTTCATCTTATGCTTAGCCTGTAACTTGTCATTAAACTGACTCATATCAACTTCTACGTGAAACACCTCATTTTCCTTATCCACAATGTCCTCATCACCACTATCCTCATTATCATCTTCAACCTTTTCATTCTGTTTAGCCTTTTCATTTTGTTTAGCCTATTCATTCTGTTCAGCTGGCCTTACATAAGGTTTTAACACACCAGCAAGTGTATTATAATCACTAAACAAGTCATTAACAGAAGAATCACCAGTCTGTCCTAGGATATTCTCAACATCTTCATTACTAAACTTCTCATTCCTATTTTCAACATCGTCCATATCAAAGTCTACATTCACTGTTACATCTTCATCTACTTTATGTGCATTCTTAAGATCATCTACATTACCATCATTCACTGTTACATCTTCATCTACTTTATGTGCATTCTTAAGATCATCTACATTACCATCATTCACTGTTACATCTTCATATACTTTATGTGCATCCTTAAGATCATCTAGATTACCATCATTGACTGTCACATCTTCAATTGCGATGCCTAAACCATGCTCAACATATACACTTATAACTTTGGAACCTTGTAGCACATATTGATTCAAGCCACGTACATCATCATCAGTGCTTAAAGACGTAAGACCAGTGTCACACCCCGATATTTACAGCTCAGCCCGGTGGGGAGTATCGTGACGTAAGATTGATATCGTCATAGTCAAACATACACAGAATTGCACAGCGAAAGTCTTGGAATATAAAATATTATTACAAACCCAATTGTCAGAAAATACTAAAAAGACAATTACATTCGAGCTTGCAATATTAAATCCACAGGCGGATCATATTAAAATGAACAAAATGAAGTTTAGCAGACTTTAGGGCATCCTAAGGATTTGCAAGATCCTTCATTGACACCAAGGAGCTTCCAGCCAATTACGTATAGTACCTGTCACTTAGTCTTTTGAAAATACGTCAGTTTACACTGGTAAATACAATTAACCGACTCTTTTGAAAAGTGTTTATAAAATTGGTTTGGATGCACAAGGCATAAAATCTTTTATAACTTGGGACAATTATTTAAAATAATCTTGTATACAGATTTACATGTTTGTCGTACGTTCAGGGCCCGAAATAGAAGAGCCGAATCATGATTAATTAACACACCACTAATATAGTCCCACAAGGAGTTATCCTCACGTGTGGTTATACCTTATATCTTAATTCCCTTTTTGGGAAAAGAATCTGTATCGCAACTGTCAGGTGTATGCCTACACCCCGTGCTTAGGTCGTGGCCATTTGCATTTAAATGATGCCAAGGATATCCAGGACACGGTCATTAACCCCCAAATGCTTTGTATCAAACAAGACAGATTAAAACGGGTTATCTCAATGATTTAACCACTAATCGATTAAATATTTAATACCCGACCAAGCGGTAATAATTTACCGTATCCCAAGCCCGTATAAGGGAAAATAAGTTAAAAGTATTTACCTGAGCTTAAAATGCAAGATTTGTATACTCAGCCGTACAATCTATTCAAACAAGTGCAAGTATCTTTTACTGGGGCTCCTAATCTAGAATGAAGGTTATATTAACCTATTTGATTTCTAACGGGTCTTATTTAGGTTGTAAACTTAGACCGGTTAGTTTAAAGAAAGGTTTACGGTACGAAACGCTAGATTAAGCGATGACAAGATTGGAATGTAATTTAGACCCAACAAGTATGAAGACTTGTATATAATGGGTAAACTAAATAC